>JADMNL010000027.1:215492500-217892500 GCA_016271365.2 Neoceratodus forsteri
ACCCCATGAGGAAATGATGGAAAATTACATTAGCCTCAATCCAGTTTTCCCAGTTAAGATTTTTTTTCCCCATCAAGAGTTCTAAGGATAGTTAAAAAGTATATCATAAAAACAAGAATGCTGCTAAACAGGCTTTGTTGCAAATGTCTACAGCACTGATAACATTAACTAGTCTATATTCGGAGTTGCTCATTCAGTCCTCTGCCCAAACTGAAAGCCAAGTACTGAATGGAAGTTTCCAATATCCAAGACAAGGGGAAGTAGATCTAAAAATTAGGAAACACTAAGTTTGGGTTATTTGTCCTTCATCCTAATCACAAACCCCCTTCCCCATTCTCGCCCCCTGCGTCTGCTTGCTTCTAGATTAGATACACTATAATTTTATCTTCTCAACAGCCACCATATTTCAAGCAACTCTCTGAAGCAAGACAGCAACCTTAAATACAAAATCACTGAAACAATTTACAGTAAAGTGTTATTACACAGTACTGAAGTAAAACAAAAACAATACACTTGCAGCCTTAAGCAGAACATCCAAGGACAACTACTTTCAATAAAAAAATACACAAAAAAATATTTGTTGTTCCTTCTAATTATTGGGGGCCTTTTCTTGGAGCACTTAGTTAAAAATATTTTCTTATTTCCACAGGCATAAAGCTTGTTTGTTATAACAACAAAACCAACTTGCATCGTTCTTTTGAAGGGGGATAAGAAGAGACTGGGTTCGAAGACATGACATAATATTCTGGTATACATTCACGCACAACACAATACAAGAGGGAAATCCAGAGGATGATTTCATTTTTTTGGGTCATAGCCCAATTACAGGCCAATAAGGAAGCAGGAAGAAATAGGAGACTGTCCGCAGTGCTCTCACTACAAGAGACCCGGTGCACCTCATGTCAAATTATAGGCAACGTCTATCTTGTTGCACTTCATTCTGCTAGGAAACACTCATGTAGCAATCCAACATGGAAATGCCTGCCCCAAAGGCATTATTTGAACCTTGATTACACAAATATGACACCTTACCTGCCAAACGCCAACAATAGCATTAGCAATTAGAATTAGTAAGATTACAAAAGGCTCCACAAAGGCTGTAATTGTTTCTTCGCCTTCTTCAAACCAGGCCAAGACCTACAAGAGAGGGCAGAGGAATAATTGGCAACATGTTCTTTACACGTTATTCAACAGAACTGTACAGGTTTGATTCCTTTATTACAAGGATCTAAAAATCCACCCAAACAACTGCATTACAACACTTTGGCTTTCTGCACCACCATACAAAAAGAGAGCAGCCTGACTCCCAAAAAGGGCAGTTCTTGTCAGATGGAACTTTCCAGATATTTATTTATTTATTTATTTATTGAATTTTGATGACCAGGTAGATATATATCAAGCAACTTCACCCAGGACACAATCAGTGTGCAGTAAGACATACCATAGTATGTGTTTGTAGGTCAGTAACCGCACACCTTGACTAAGTTGTTAAGCACAAGGTGCTTGTGCCAAGTGCCTTTTAAACAGGAAAGTGCAATTAACCATAATTAAAACATACCTAAGAAAAAGAGAAAACCTTTCTTGGGTTTTTTCATACCTAAGAAGCAGAACCAGGGAGCTTCCTTAGTACAATGGGAGCTTCTCCATGATGTTTGTCAGATTTTGAAATAGCCCCCAAAGGAAGGAAGGGATCTTAATTTGCCCCCCCCCCTCCCCTGGGGGAGGGGGTCTGGTTGCAGGATCCCTTTCCACTTTGTGACTCTTTGATCCACCCTCGCACTCAGACATTATGTCACGTCTTTATAGGGGAAAGTGCGGGCGTGCTCCACTCACTGGAATGGAGCATCTTTTCCCAAGGTGATTTTAAATGATATGTTCAAACTTGCACACTCAGCCTAGCCATAATGATCCTCCTGATACCAGCCATACCACACCCTGATCCTTTACCCCTCTCACCCAGTGTCACACCTCTAATCTGCACCAGGTCAGCCCTGACCCCCCACCCTTGACATACCCCTTCTCTACCCTCACTCCCACCACCTCTCCTGTCCCTCAACCCCCGGACCCGCTCTTCTCGCCTTTCCACCCTCCGCATCATACCCATCCCCTGCTCAGCAGCTACCAGATCCTCGACCAGCTACACTACATGCCAGGCCAAATATTGCCACTCACTGTTCAGAATAATCACACTGCTACTATTACGAGCTAAGAACATTCACCCAAACCCAGGGCCTATGCCCGCCAGTCAAAACAAACCACTTACTACACCAGGGCTCTGCATTGCCTCCCTGAGCACCTGCAGCCTGCTGAAAAAGTCTGCAGCGCTCCAGTGCTGGGTCATACAACACCAACTTGACGTTACTACCCTTGTAGAGACCTGGCTCTCAAAAACCACCCCCGACTCCTCAATCTCCTCCCTGGGTACACCCTCTTCAGGGAAGACCAAGTGGGCAAGCACAGGGGTGGTTGTGCAGCCTACATGCGTGACACCCTCCACGCTCTATCAGCACCCAGGCTTGAAAATGGAGCTCAAGCTCTCACGCTAAAAATCACTCTAGACCCTGCAAGAGGCCCACTCTTCCTCACGGTCGCCTATATTACCCCCAAGGGATCAGAACTCCGCTATGCTATCTCTCACCGACTAACTTGCTAACCTACCTCACAAAGCTGAACAAACAGTCACTGGGAACCTCAACATCAATTGGCTAGCCAGCACTTCGTCCCATGTAACGGACACCTTCGCTGCCCTAGACATGACCCAGTTAGTCTCCCACCCCACCAGATACAACCCCCATACTGGTACCAGCACCCTCCTGGACGTTATTATATCCAACCGCCCCCACAAAATCCAGGATATCAATGTTCTCCCCAACTTACTAAGCGACTACTCCCCAGTCTTTTTCTCATGGTCATCTACCACCAATAAGCCAGAACGAAGAACGATCCTACGCCGACGCCTCTGCCCAGGCGGCCTTGTTAAGCTCAAACAGTCTCTCACCCAGATAGACTGGTCACCCATCAACTGCGCTCCAACCATTGACCAAGCCCTCAACCTATTTATGCATTCTTTAACAGGGCATGCAACCTCTTCGCACCCTTCTCCAAGACCCGGACCAAAAAAACAAAATGCTCCATGGGTCACTGCATCCCTCATCCAGAAACTTAAAACAAGGGATGACCTCTGGCACATTGCTATGGAATCTGGCAAACCAGCTGACAGGCAAGCATACAGTGCTGAGCACATTAAGTGTACCTGGGCTATCTGCCAGGCTAAGACAGAGCACTACTGCATCACCCTTGCCTCCTCCTGGAGGTCAGCCAGGAATTTCTGGAATAATACGAAAAAACTGAATGGGAAGACTCACCCCCCCCCTTCCCAACTCACCATTAATGGAATTGCCAGCACAGATCCTCTTGGCATAGTGGAATGCCTTAATACTACTTTCTCTCACCTTAGCTCTGTCCTCCCCTAAAACTTCTTTGATACTGTCCCAGTCTCTCTACCCCCAAACTCCCTCGTGTACCATTCTACTTTCGCACAATATCCCCTCTCGAAGCCAGGCCCTACCTACAAAAAGCTGTCAACAGCAACAGTCCCAGTAATGACCCCCTGGACACTAAGACCCTACACTGGGTCTTGGATGTTATTCTGGTTCCCCTAACAGACCTACTAAACCGCTCCCTGTGCCTGGGACAGTTCCCCAGTGCCTGGAAAAGCAACCATCATCACGCCCATACACAAAAGTGGAGATCGGGCCTCTCCTAGTAATTACTGGCCGATCTCCATCCTCCCTCCACACTCAAAATCTCTTGAAAAGGTGGTTGCAGACCAACTCACAGAGTGCGTGACCAAGTATGACATTATGTGCCCTGAGCAATATGGTTTCCACTCAGGTCATAGCACGACCACTGCTCTCCTGGAGTTCTCCAGCTTCCTGCATTCTGATCTAGACTCTGGCAACCTTGCTGGAGCCCATGTTCATCGACCTCTCCAAGGCCTTTGACATGGTCTGCCACCCCTCTTGCTTGACTCCCTCATTCACATCGGTTTCTCTGCTGGTCCCCTCGCTTAGTTCACCAGCTATCTCATCTCGAGCCCCACGTGTAAGAATCTATAACACTTGTCCAATACCGGGCCAGTCCGCTCTGGAGTTCCCCAGGGCTCCACCCTTGGTACCCTGATCTTCAGCCTCTATCTTAACACACTTCCCAAAGCTTGTACTAGTAAAATTCTCTTCTACGCAGATGATGCAGTGCTTTTCTCCTCCCACCCCAACCCGGTCTCACTTCAGGCCTCCCTCCAGCTTGCTTTTCACCAAGCAGAACGATGATTCACTGATCACAGAACTGGTCATAAACCTAAAAAAGACGAAGGCAATGCTCTTCACGCACCGCCAAAGCAAGTCCAGAAATGCCCCCTTCTGATACTACCCAGCACCCAGAACCCCCTCAAACAAGTGTCCCCCTATAAATACCTGGTTATCATCTTCCGCTCCCATATCAGTGCCCTCTATGCCGCTACCAACTCTAGAATCGGGCTTCTACACCGCCACATGAACTGCCTTCCCCCAGACCCGCTCCGACTGGCCATCACCTCATCAGTAGTGTCCCTTGTGGACTACGGTCTGCCTATCTATGGAGCTGCTGACAACACCGCTATCACCAAAATCCAGCTCTCCATTAACAAGGCCTGCAGACTCTTGACCGGTGCTCCCAGGCGCACTCTGCTAACCTGCTAAATTTGAGGATCGACTGCTACGACCTGCCTGCTTACAAAGAAAAAAAAACTAACTGTCCTTGGACCCCCAGGGGTTACTGCCTCCCCAGCAGGCTACCCCTACAGTCGTCACCCACAGTACCAGTAAGACCACCCTACTAGTTCCCAGAACCAGGACATCACTAGCCCAGAGATCCTTCTGCTACAGAGCACCCTCCTGGTTCAACTCCCTCCCAGCTGATATTACCAACACCGGTAAAACTGGTCCCTTTAAGGCTGTCCTTAGGAACCACCTACTTGCCTCCCGTTGCTGTAAGTGTACCTAGCATCGGTTCACTGTCTGCTCTGGACCCTTCCTGTAGGGCCTAATCTGCCATGCCTAAAAGCCTGTCCACCCTGGTTCATGACAGCATCCCTCGGACTGCTTTACTTTCACCAATGCCACTCTGCTGCCTCTCATCTATTTCCGTTTCCCCCCTCCCACTCTCCCCCCCCCAAACACTCTGTCATATGCACTACTGTCCCCCACAGGACTCTTCGGTCTCATCCCATATCTCCAGTTGACTCCTGGCACCTCAATGTGCTTGCTCAGTATTTCACTCAGCTATGTATTTTTAACCATTGCAAAACCGAAAGCACTGTCTCCTATAACAACTGTTAAAACTCTATAAATACTGACTGAACTCTTTATTACTGTGTTTGAGCATTGTAACACTGTATGTACCCATGACTGCTTATTTGATCGATGTTTTATTGTCTGTCTTTGTTCTTTATGACGAGAGGCCTTTGTAAACGAGTCACTGACTCAAAGGTCTGTAAATCAGATATTCTCAAATAAATAAATAAATCAGGATTTTGTACTGACTGATACGAAGGTTCAATTAACAGCTTTGTCTGTTAAACCCTAGCATCAAATCAGTACTAAATCCCGATTTAAAACCAGAAAAAATCACCTTAGAAAAATTAAAAAGACACTCCATTCTAATGAATGGAGCGCTCAAATCAAAATATATTCTCTCTCCACTCCTCCACTGCTCGTGGAATCCAACACCTGGATGTGTGATTTGTTGTTAGAAGATCTACAAGAATTAATACCAGACTCACAGAGGCAGCAAATGGAAACGGTCACCACCAACTGATTTTTAAATTTAATAAAATAGCCAAAAGGCTTGCAAAAAATGTTTGTTTTTAATAAAATCCACCTAAAAATTGAACCAGTAATTATTTCAAACACCATTCAAACTCAATGCACTTTATTGAATTCATTGTTTCATACTACAAAAGCAACTTGAAATACACGTAACTTTTAAGCATTCCTGTGCTCATCATGCTTGATATCAGCTCACTTTGTTAAGGTCTCTCAACACACTTGCGTTACTGCAAATTTAAATGCTTTAATTCTTCTGAAAACCAACGTAGACTCCGCATCAAGCTTTTAAAGTGCTCTTGTACAAACTGTGCTACAAATTAAATTCACTTGGAACGAATCTCTCAACTCAGCAATGTGAATAACACTGAAAAGTAATGTGGTGTGTGCAGAACGATCCTCCCGATTCACAGAACCATAAGACTATTCCACAGTTATAGTTTCTAATTATTGTAGTGATTCCCAAGAAAAAAGAAAAAGAAAAAACAACTGTGTGATAGGAATCTAATTTTGCAAGGGGAAGGGGGTGAGAAAGAACTTATGTTTGTTCACAGTAAGCAGTACTTCAGATGCTTTATATACAGAATAATATATGGGGTGGTGTGTGTAATGAGAAGTTTACACACACACACAGGGTTTATGTTAGCAGCATCTAACGCTTGAAGTGGGTGTGTAAACTTAATAAACACACCACCCCATATATTTACTGACCCTGTATAATTGCTAGGTTTCCTTTTTACGCCTCAGCAATTATGTAAAAAAGTTTCCAGTATTTCTCGGTTTAGTTTTAGTCCGTGCCGACTTCTGCTATATTAAAACAGTTTTTTCCCCTTTCGGCAGATTTTTGTGCATTTTAACTGCATATGAGGGGAAAAAAAGAAAAGAATTTACCTCCAGAGTTCTTCTGGAGGTTCTGTTTCGGGCGACATGTAAGTGGTGAGTGGTCCTGACTGGTCGTGCTGCTGTGTGAGCATGCGCACAGCAAGGGAACTCATGCACGTGTTTGCTGTTATAAACACTCCTTTATAACGGCAAATTACGCCACAGTCTCTCTATAAGAAAAAGGGGAAGCCGGTTATTATACATGGAATAATTCATCTATCAAGCCACCACTGATTTGTAATTCTGAAGGCCAAACTGCCTCACACACTTATTTGTTCATCCCCACCAACTGCAAGAAATAGCGACTAAGAAATCCGTCTTGCACTGTGTAATAAGGGAGACTGTATGGCTTGCTGCAGTGAGTATCTGCCAGGCAGTGAAGACCAGAGGTAAATGCAGATTCGGAAACAGGGAAGGCCAAATTAAATCCACATTCACTTGACCAGAAGTTAGGACCTCCCACCCCACGTTCTCCCTATAAAGACGTCACATAACATCGGAGTGTGGGGTTGGATCACAGACTCAGGAAGTGGAAAGGGATTGTGAAGCCAGCCCCTCGGGGGCAAATTAGGATCCCTTCCCTTTGTTTGCCATTTAAAAAAAAAAAAAATTGCCAAACATCGTGAAGAAGTGCCCAATGAGATAAGGGAGCTCTCTGTTAATGATTGTGAGCACCAAGAAAGGCACTTTGAAGTTTTTTTATTACACTTCGGTTCTACTTCAATTTTTTTTTTTTTTTTTAATTTGTCGTTTTTTTTTTTTTTTTTAACAAGCAAATATTTTCTGTATGAAATATGAGATGACAAAAAACAACAACAACAACAAAAAAAAAAAACAGTTGCCGCTGAGGTGTATCGATACCGTAGCCAAACGCAGTGCAGAGACTAAACAAGGAGAAGAGTGTAATTATGGCCAGCTAGGATAATCTGTACCAGGAGCTTCAATCAATGGTTGAAGAAGTGGTGCAGAGGGGAGAGAATTAGCTACATTGTGGACTGGGGTCCTATGTGGGGGACAAAGACCTATACAAGGGAAACAGCCTGCATCCATCTGGGAGAGGAACTCAAGTTCTCAGTGAGTGATTTAAATGTTACATAGACAAACATTTAAACTAGCGGGGGGGGGTGGCAGAAGGAGCAGGGAGACAAACTGTCCCCCCACTAGCTGAAATAGTCAGTAGGGAGAACCATAAGGGTAGCAAATCCAGATGGGTATCTGTTAACAAGAAAAACAAAATGCTAGATACGAATAGAGATGGAAAGGAAAATAGAATGTGCAAGGAAAGAAGGCAAAAGGGAAAAGGGTGTTGGCAAGCAGAGTAGTAGCAGTATGTGGAAGGCCATGTGTGCAAACGCTAGAAGTCTGAGGAATAAGATCCCTGACCTAGTAGCCATTATGACCAAGGTTGATCTTGACACTGTCATCAGTACCGAGTCATGGTGCAATGAGAACCATGACTGGGATTTAGCAATAACAGGATATACGCTGTTCAGGAAGGACAGGGTGGGTAAGAAAGGGGGAGCAGTTGCTCTTTGCATGAGGGATAACATAAAAGCAACAGGGATGCAGGGAACACAGAGACACAGACATTCTGTGGGTCACCCTAGAAAAAGGGAATGGAGCCATTAATCGCACTGGAGTGATCTACTGACCTCCAGCACAGGGGGAAGAGATGGACATGGTTCTGGCAGAAGCCATCCAAAAGATGGCTAATAAAAGAGAGGGGTGCTGCTGGTGGGGGCATCAATATGCCTGATGTAGATTGGAACATCCCAGCTGCAGCTTCAGGTAGGAGCAGGGACATCCTGGATTCCCTGCAGGGGGTGTTCCTCAAGCAACTAGTAGAGAAGCCCGCTTGTGAGGGGGCAATAATGGACCTTGTGCTCACCAACAGGGACAGTATTGCAGATGTCACAGTGGGTGGCCACCTGGGGAGCAGTGATCGCCGTACAGTGTGGTTCAATACAAGAACTGTGTCAGACGTGAACCACACAAAGGTGAGAGTCCTGGATTTCAGAAGGGCAAATTATACAATGATGGCAGAATGCCTCAGCAGGCTGGAAGGACTTGGGTGGAATGGAGGAACAGTGGGCAAAGTTAAAAGTGGCCATAGCGAAGTCAACAAACCTCTGCGTCAGGCAGGTAAGCAAAAGGAAAATACCACTGTGGTTCTCAAGAGGTGGCTAAGAAGGTAAGGACATGAAAAAAAAAAAAAAAAGGCTAGCATTTGGGAGGTATAAAAAGAGAGGGAGGAGAATAGAGAGGTGTATTAAGAGAAGCACAGGGAGGCAGGAAAAGGACAAGACATTTTTTAGGTTTTATTGTGAAATAAAGACCAAAGGAGGAATTGTACAGCTAAGGTGGGGGGGGGTGAGGGAGATTGTGCGGAAGAAAAACAAATATATATACATACATATATATGTATGTATATATTACGGTAGCACGGTAGTGCTACCATAGTTAGGGTTGAGGAGCCAGTTACATGTTAAACTCAAAATTTTTCACCTTAATAACTTTGCAACCATTCAACGGATTTGCTTGAAATTTGGAATACACGATCAAGACCCATACGCCTTGGGATTGCCAAGTTTTGTACTGGTCGGATACACGGCTGCAGAGTTATTAAGCGTGATCTGATGCGCGCCACGCTTTTTCAGGAATTCACGGTCGGCCTACAGGTCGCATTCGTTTACGAATTGGCCCGAATCTTCAGGAATGTGCGTCGGGTCCCCGATATCCCTTTCAAAGATTTCATGAAAAATATTAAACTGTTCAAAAGTTATTCAAAAACAATTTCCATCATAAGTCAATGGGAAAAGTTAACAAAAAGTTTGACAGTGTCGCAAATGCATTTTTACTGTCGCAAATGGCCCTCTTACTTTCGCAAATCTGCCATCTTGTTTTCAGTTAGTGATCAGAAAAATGCTTGCCATTTAAATTTGGGACCCTCGAGCAACCTAATTCATTTTGTATTCACCTAGTCGGGCCCTGAGGATGCTAGCCATGTCTTTATTTTGGGGTAAAACACCCCAGAAATATGTTTTTCAGATTTCTGGTAAAAGTACTTTCTGTGGTCGCAATTTTATGAAAGCTGCAAATCATATGCGCACTACTTTATGACACTATGCCCAAAAACTAATTTTTGGCACCCTGCTGAAAAGAACGGTTTGGAGTTTTGGGCTGAAATTTGGAGGGAAGGCAGCAGACATCTCACAGATGTGCCTTTCAGCGTTTTGTTGAAAAAATATTACACAGCAGCAAAGTTACGGTACTCCAAAGTTGATGCTTTTTCCCCCATAGGATAACATTACGGCGTACGACGCGTTGCAGCAATCGTTTGGCGCCCTGCTACAAAATAACGGTTTGGACTTTTGGGCTGAAATTTGCAGGGAACACAGCCAACACCCCACAGATGTGCCTTTCAGTGGTTTGGTGAAAATATATTACAGGGAGGCAAAGTTATGGCAGTCCGAACTTCTGTTTTTTTCCCCATAGGATAATATTACAGAGTTCGCCACACCTTTCAGGGTCCGTATCTCGAAAACAGTGCGATACACGGACTTTTTGTCGAACAATTTCTTTTTGTCGAAAAATTTCTTAGCCCCCTTTTGGGGGCTAAGTATAAAACTAGCCAGGAAAGTGATAATACAGATGACTTCTACATTTTTGTTCTAGGTCATACGGTTACAGAGATATAAGCAATTTACTATTCCAAGTCCTCATTTTTGTGTTCCGAGAGTAATTATTTTGCATACATTCTTTGTGCTCACTGTCTTTCTCCATACAGCTTTTAGGTAAAACCAGCCTGTGCGCTTACATTACTGTTACCATTACCGTTTCTGCTTGCGGTTCCGTACCAGTTTCACTTACCATTCACGCTTTCGCACCATGTGCGTTACCCTTTTTGATTTGACGTTATGCTTGTTTTTAACATTTCTGTCTACAGTACTGTTTCTTTTCTGTTTCACTTCTGCGCCATCCATGTATTACAATTTGCGTTTTGCGGGTTGAATGTTACTATGTGGACAAGACATCACGTGGCGGTAGCGTAGGGCCCGCTCCCGCCGCTGCATTACGTGGCGGGTTCGGGGCCCCAAGCTCCCGCTGCCGCATTACATTCACTATTTCTCATTATCATTCTCAAAAAGAAGGGAAATTAGAGGCAAAAAATTGTTAATGCATCAGTTAGGGTTGCTCCACAGCGACAAAAGCAAGGAAATTCGATGTTGGGGTTGAAACCCTTTAGTCATTCTCCAGCCCACCCCCAACTGGAATCGGGTGTGCACTGTCATCGGTCCTGTCACCCCATTCTCCTGGCTCCTCAGCTTCTTTCCACATGTGATGGGGTGACAGGGCCGACGACCCCAATGCGCACCCCAATTCCAGTTGGGGGTGGGCTGAGGGTTGCAAAGGGGGTTTCAACCCTAACATCAATTTCCTCGCTTTTCACTGTGAACAACCCTAACTGATGCATTAAACTGTGTTTTTTGCCTCTACTGTATGTATATATACATATATATATATGTATATGTATGTATCTCTCAGACATCCCGAACAATTATTTTTGTTCAATTTTCATACATGAAAATGAGAGTGAGGGAGCACATATCTGTGCCAGGGACATCACAGGATGGGACATGGACCCTAGCCCATTTACAGAGGAGAATCCTGAAAGAACTTATAAATCGTACAGTGGGATGAGGCAATGGGGCCAGAGGGGTTACTTCCAAGGTTTGTGAGGGAGCTCAGACAAGTGCTGACTGCACCTCTGACAGTCCTATTCAACCACTCACTGGAAATGGGAGTGGTTCCCCAAGGACTGGAGGAGGGCAGATGTAATACCACTTCACAAAAGTGGGAGCAGGGAGAAAGTTGACAATTACAGGCCAGCCAGTCTGACTTTGGTGGTGGGGAAATTACTGGAGTGCTACTGAAAAACGACTGTGGAATATCTTGAATCCAGTGTCTTACAAGATCCAAGGCAGCATGGATTCACTAGGGGGAGGTCATGACAGACTAATCTTATAGATTTATTTGACTTGGTAACCACGGAAGTAGATCAGGGAGGAGTGGAGGATGTGGCCTACCTAGATTTCAGTAAGACCTTCAACACTGTTCCACAAAAAAGACTCACAAAACAAGCTGAGCAGCCTAGGAGTGGGACTAGATGTGGTAAACTGGGTAAGAAATTGGTTGGAGGAGAGGCAACAGAGGGTAGTGGTAAATGGGGTTCACTCCAAGAAAGGGAGAGTGACTAGCAGGGTGCTGCAAGGATCAGTACTGGGACCAGTCCTCTTTAGTATCTTTACAAGCGACATTGCAAAGGGACTATACGGGAAGGCATGTCTTTTTGTAGAGGACACAAAAATCTGCAACAGGGTGGACACCCCCGAGGGGGGGGGTTGGAAAAAATGATTAGGTATGCTTGAGGAGTGGTCTAGGAAGTGGCAGCAAAGTTTCAAAGCAAATAAAATGCAAAATCATGCACTTGGAGCATAGGAGAAACCCAGGCCAGAGTACAAAAGGGGGGAGTGGTACTGGCGACCACTGAAACAGGAAAGAGACATGGGTGTTATATCTGATGACCTAAAGGTGACCAAACAGTGTGACAAGGCAATGGGGGGGGAGAGAGAGAGAGTAGGATGCTAGGGTGCATAGAGAGATGCATCACCAGCAGAAAGAGAGAGGTGGTGATACGTCTGTATCAATCTCTGGCGAGACCCCACCTAGAGTCCTGTGCCCAGTTCTGGAGTCCTCATCTCCAAATGGGCATACAGAGTTGAGGCAGACCAGAGGAGGGCAACTAAAATGGTGCAGGATCTGCATCAAAAGCTCTGTGAGGAGAGACTGACGGACTTCAATATGTACAGATTGGAGGGTTCAAATACCTCAAGGGTATAAATAAGGTTCAAGAGGGAAGTCTTTTCCAGAGAAAAGGATGCATAAGAGTGAGGAGTCATGCAGTGAAGCTGGGGGGGGGGGGTAGAATCAGGGGAAATGTAAGGAAACACTTCACAGAAAGGGTGGTGGATGACTGAAACAGCCTCCCTGAGGAGGTGGTGGGAGCAAAAACTAATGGGATTTAAGAAGGCATGGATAGGTATAAGGAAACCCTAGAATCAAGAAAAGGATCAGAAAAAAAAAAAAAGAGATCAAGTAAGTTCTACAGTGCGACTAGATGGAGAACATGGGCAGACAAGGTGGGCAAGTGGTCCTTATCTGCCACCAAATTCTAAGTTTGTAGCCGGCCCACCGACACAGCAGCATGAAGTCCTCTTGCAGTGCCGACACCCTAGGTTTGGAAACAGACTCGGGAGTCTGAGGGCCGGCCAGAGGGAAAAGAGTTGAGCATCCTAGGGACTGCTCTCCAGGGGAAAGGGGGGCAGAGTGTTTGGCGCTTTAGAGCCCCCCCCGGCACCCTCCCTGTATACAAAGATTAGCCTCGTCAGAGGTCCTGCTAGCTCTCCCCTAAGCTCTCTGGGATGCAGGGCACCCAGATCCATTGCCTTGTCCACCCTCAACTTCCCCAATTCCTCCAATAACCTGCTCACCTTTATTGGGGTATTGTCCACCTCCCTACCCTTATTGCCTCTCCCCTTCAATGCCAGTCCATGTCCCTCCCTTTCAACCATAAACACTGAGCAGAAATATCTGTTTAGCAAGTCTGCATTTTCCGAGTCCCTCTGTATGAGATCTCCCCTTTTAGCTTCTCCCACCTTTGAGGAAGATCCTGTCAATTGGGCAACTGCCTAGCACACTTGTTTGCTCCAAGATATTTAAAGGGTCACACTCAATTACTCTATTTTACTTAAAGGGCACATTTCCTCTCTTAACCTGCATGTTGCAGGAGTACCAGCTTAATTATGAAGGCCAGATGTTTGGTTTGCCTTCTATTATGCTTCCTTAAAATCATTACTGTTCAACTGCAGCAACCCACGAGGGGATATGAACCTAGTACTATAGCGGACTGTTTGGGTACTAAGGGAACCGTAAAATTCTGCGACTGGGTACTTCAGCTACACATACTGGAACCTTTAGTGCGAGCTCCGTGCCAGATTGGAACCCTATCATGGAGACACCCTGAACGCACGACGCCCTTGTCACTATCGGGTCCCCAGCTCTCCTTGCCACTGTTGACCAGGGTTCTTGTATATTCGACTTTATGCTCCCTTGGTTTCCGCCCCAATGACCCTCCCAGTGTATGTGAATACCCATGCAGGTGAAAATGGATCAGAGCACACAGACTAGCCCTATGGGCCTTTAAGAAACTTTTGTTACTTCTATTACTGTGTTCTGGCAATGTACAGCCAACCCTGGTCCCCCAGCGGCGATCTTATCCCCTGCAGAGCTGGCCAATATCAGAGGAGTGAACTTCATGCACATCAATGCGTGCAGCCTACTAAAGAAATTTGCTTCTATACAGGCCGGGGTTTTTCCATACTAAGCCAGATATTATGGTGGTCTCAGAGTCCTCCTGGCTTAGACCTTTGAGGTGAACATACCATCCTATAACATTTTCAGAACAGATAGATGGCAACCCCTCCACCTCTTGCTTGTCTATGTCCATGACAAGTTGTCAGCCTCTGTCATTAACTCTACTTCTATTCCTAAAGAATACAAAAGCTTGTCCTAAAAATCGAGCTCTCCTCTTCTGTGTAGTAGGATGCTACAGGACCCCCATCAGCTGGGTTGCTGCTCCTATACCATCTAAATAGCATCCTAGGGTCCATGTCCTCTGAAGTAGTCATATTGGGGTGACCTTAACCTGGATTGGTGTTCCAGCATCTCCAAACCACTCAAAAACTTTGTGACTCCTTTGGGCTGTCACAACTCATAAGAAAAGTAACACGCCCAAACAAAAATAATCCAATTAACAGCACATTGCTAGACATTATTCTAGTAAGTGAAACACACCTGTTCTCCCACACTGGTGTACTCTTCCCAGATATTAGTGACCACTGCATCATCTCCTGTGTGCGATCCTCCTTAAAATTATCCTCAACATCCAAATATACTGTTAAAAGGAATCATCGGAACTTTGAGCCTTGTGCATTTATATCTGACCTGCAGGAGTCTACGAGATGGCAGGATTTTTATCTTGCAAAAACGGTAAACATGGCATAGGATATCTTCCAGGAAATTGTGCTTGGGGCAACAGACAAACACACACCCCTTGTTAAAAACCGCACTAAGAAGAGATCATGTCAATGGCTTACAGCAGAGCTGAAGGCTGCTCTACTTAATAGAGACTTACTATAGAAAAATGCTCGAAGATCCAAGTCCCTGACAGACTGGTCTTCATTTACGAGGGCAAGGAACATATGCACCAAGATGGTCCAGGAGGGCAAGTCTAGTTATTTCCAGGCTGAACTTGACGCTTCGTCCAGGTGCTCTGCTAAATTCTGGAAGACCCCAAAAGAAAGCGAAGGTTATGCGTCCTCCAACTCTCTACCTGCAAAAATATCCAAGGGCAACCTTATGGTAACAGACAAAACAGTTAATCCTTTACCAACTTAATCATTTTGCCACCGCGGGGTTTGCATCCGACACCTCCACTGCCAATACCCTTCGTTACCAACTCAGGACGCACGACCTAGTAGTGCCGGCCACGGATGCAGTGTTCTCCTTACAACCTGCAATGCTGAAAGACGCTGAAGACCTACTCCTTCACTTAGATACAAGGAAGAGCACTGGTGCTGACCTCATAGAATTGTACTTCCTAAAAATTAGTTTCCAAGCCCTGGCTGTGCCTATCACGCATCTCTTCAATCTGTCTCTACTGTATGGTGAAATCCCTCCAATATGGAAAACCGCCCACATGATTCCCTTCCCAAGTCGGGTGACCCAAGTGACCTTAACAACTACAGGCCAATCTCTTAGTCCCCATCCTATCCAAAATGCTAGAAAAAAATAGTTAGCACACAACTTAGAAACTACTTGGAATCCACAAATCTACTAAACCCTATACAAATCAGGATTCCGGCCATACCATAGCACAACTATGGCCCTGGCAAAGGTTATCAACAACTGGCAGGAGGCCCTGGATGCCAAGAACTTCATGTGCACAGTATTCTTGGACCTAAGCAAGGCATTTGATACTGTCAAACATGAATTGCTCTTGGTATCCCTCCGTAACATCGGTGTTGACTTCCCCGCACTGAAATGGTTCTCAAGCTACCATATAGGTCACCAGCAGCAGGTTAAGGCAGATGGAGAATTCTCACCTCTGAAACCTCTGCTGCAGGGTGTACCGCAAGGCTCAATACTGGGTCCACTGCTATTTGCTATCTACATTAACAGAATCAACGTAGGAATCAAATCTGCCAACATCCATCTATTTGCAGATGATACGGTACTCTGTATTGACAGAACTTCCCCGGAAGCAGCCTGTATGGAGCCACAGCAGGAGTTGAATCAATTGCAACTACAGCTACTTAACCAAAAATTACTATTGAATGAAAAAAAAAACAAACAAAAAAAAAAACCACAAAGGCGATGCTTTTCTCACCCTTTACAAATGTAAGCAACCACTCCCCAGATTACCGCACTCCTAGATGAGCCACTAGAATCTGTAACAAAATTCAAATACCTGGGAGTCTGGATCGACCTCAAGCTCTCCTTCATTGAACATATTGAGGAACTTCTTAAAAAGCTCAAGCAGAGGCTTGGTCTCTTCTATAGAATCAGGAAGCTGCTCACCCAGGATGCCAAGAAGAGACTAGTACTCACCACATTCCTACCTCTGCTGGACTATGCTGACTTTTCGTATGGCCAAGACCCTGTCTCTGCACTAGTCAAACTATATGTATTGTACCACAGAGCCTTAATATTCGCCACTGGTGCCCCGTACTCCATGCACCACTGCTCTCTGTACGCTATGATGGATTGGACATCCCTTGCCTACAGAAGACAGAAAAGAGCCGCTTACTGGACATTTAGAGCAATCACTTAAAAACTACCACAGTATATATCGGATTGTCTTTCACTATACACAGTGTGTAAGTACGCTTTGAGAAGTACCTCCTGTATCTTACTTACCATGCCAAAAAAATCAATTACTGTTTTGGTAGGTCTTCCATAAGATACGTACTACAGTACCTGTACTATGGAACAACTTACAGAAATCCTTAAAACTTGTTCACCCTATCAATTTCTCATCATTCAAAATGATTTATATACGTTCCATCAGGGAGTCCTGTAACCGCTTCCACTGATCAGCAAAATGACAACAGGTATCAGCATTTCTGACTATACCTTGTACCCGCTATATCTCTTACCCCTTCTTTATTTCTCATACTATATAGGTACCCTTTAATGCACCATGGGTGCTTAGTCTCAGTACCAGTAAATACCACAGATACATAGTCTTAGAACCAGTAAATATTACTCTGAGGGTCCCACTGGTGAATTAACTGCAGAGGCTCACCTTTCGGTTCCCCCCCCCAGCCTCCTTGTGTTTAATCTCCCTCCCACTGCTTTGTACGCCTATCTCACTCATTCTCTTCCTCTGTTTTTTACCATCTGTTTCCTGCTCATAAGGCGTCACCAAATTCATTATCAATGTGTTGCCACTCTAGGTACCTGCCTGTGTTCTCTAACAGTGTATTGACTGTCTGAGTAAGTTTAGCCCTATAGTAGCCCCGTCACCTCTCCTTACGGGGATTCTACTCCTCTGTAACCTGTAGTGCACATTATCTTATTCTGTGTACTGTGGTGAATGATCTCATATTCTATATACTGCAGTGAACATTTCATACCCTGTATGAGCATTATCTCATTACCCTCATCTTTATTACACGCACATTTTATGCTTTGAACTGTACTTGTATATGTATATACTGTTTTGCACCTTATACAAAACCAATTTTATTTACGAACAGGTCTAGAAATGTACGTATATATGTATTTATGTTCTTCTATTGAGTATTTTATTGTCCAGGTCCACTTTGAAAATGAGTTTCTCTCAACAGTGTTTCACCTGGTTAAATAAAGATTTGACTGATTATTTTTCCTTCTCTCACTCATGTATCTGAAGAACTTTTCGTCTCCTCTTCTAGCCTCCTTTGCCATCTTCTCCTCCTCTGTAACTGCCTTTACTCTCCTGTTTATCTTCCCCGACACCCTTAGCTTTTTCTTATATACATCCTTGTCTTTTCCTTGTGTTATGTCTCGAAAGCCCTACCGACCCCCCCCCATTGCCCTTGCCACCTCTCTGGAATACCAAAGCGGCCTACTTACCCTTTTTTCTCTTTCCTATCTTTCTAATATACTGTTCCACGGCCTTCATAAGTTCTCCCTTAATTCCCCCCATAGATCATTCACGTCCACCAGATTTTTCCTATCTTCCAGATCAACCCTAATCTCATTTTTTGAAATCTGCCCTCCTGAAGTCCATTACCCTCCTGGTGGTTCTACTCACTTCCTTCCTCGTCCTGATCCAAAACTTTACGGCTCTGTGGTCCCTTTTCCTTAGATTGTCCCCCACTGATACCTCGTCCACACTGTCCCCATTTGTCAGTATTAAGTCTAGTATAGCCTCTACTAGAGTTGGTTCCCTTACCAGTTGCTGTAGAAGTGCTTCTTGAAGGGATTCCAGTATCTCCCCACTCCTAGCCGATTTAGCTGCTAGAATTACCCAACTCTCATCAGGGAGATTAAAATCCCAGGAGTCCCTCCTTACTTGCCATCCAATGTACATCCTGTAAGAACTCCTTGTCCACTTCCTCCCCTTGATTTGGTAGTCTGTATATTACACCCAGGCGTACTGCCTCTCTAGTCCCCTTGAGCAGCGTGACTCAGAGGACTTCAGCCGATCCTAGACTTACCTGTCCTTCCATCGCCTTTATCCCATCCTTCACATACAGAGCAAAACTTCCCCCTTTTTACCCATCCTGTCTTTTCAAACAAGAGTATACCCAGGGATACCCACTTATGATTTTCCATCCACCACAAATCCATTATTGCTACCAGGTCCAGTCCCTCACCTGCTACTGTGGCTCTAAATCTGCTATTTCAATCCCCCCATACTTCCTGGCATTCGCCAGCAACCCCCTCCACCAAGTTCCCCACACACCAACTTTTTCCTCCTGCTTTCTCCCTTCTTAGGAGGAGTGCTAACTAGGCAAGAACCTCCAATTACATCCTCCATCCCTTCCCTAGTCTCGCACTCTCCTTCCCCTAGTTTAAATCCTTTCCCACGACCCCATCTATAGAACTTTGAAACTTTGCCCTTAATACCGTAGCACCCCCCCATTCATATGTAGTCTGTCTTTCGCGTATACATTCTCTTCTGCCCAAGTATCCCTCCACTCTTCTAAGCAGGTGAATCTCTCCCCTCTGCACCAGTCCCTGAGCCAATGACTGAAGTCCTTAATCCTCATCTGCCTTGCTGTCCTACCACAGTGAACAGGCAAGACCTTGGAGAATGCCAGAGAGCCAACCTCTTTCCTGAACCCCCTGGCAATCTCCTGGAATCTATTTTTAACATCCCCTATATCGTTACCCGCCAGGTCATTAGTCCCTAGACGCAGTACTAGGTGAGGTCTCCCCCAGCAACCTAACACGTTCTCTTATTTCAGTCACCGCTCTTCCCACCTCCATCCCTGGCTCACCGAAAATCAATCTCCTTTTATAGGCCACTCCCTTTCTTAGCCAGTGGATTCCCTTTATGATGGAGTCACCAAAGATCATGACCAGGTCTGAACTCTCCATCCCTGCTAGAGCCCCCTTGCCCTGGTCTAGTTCCCCATTCCTTGTTTGCTCTTTTCATTGACTCCTGACCTTGTCCTTTCTTCGACTCCTGAACTCGTACTGTCTACATTCTCCCCCATACTGTCACCCTGAGACTCCTGTGGTCTCCTTCCCCCCCCATCACTCCCCAGTTGCAGCAGCTCTGTTCTTTCTCCATTTGCTGGACTCCCATTCCACTTTTTTCCTCCAATCCCCTTCTTTTGATTTCCTTACTTCCCCTTCTCCCTATTCCCTCCACTAGACTCCCTTCCCCCTTTTTTCCTCCCCTTTTCCCTCAGAATCCCCTCTACTCCCCTTAACCTTTACACTTGATCCTCTCACCCCCTCCCTCCCACTGATTCTCCTGGGTCCCGTTGCAGAGACCTCCTTTTCCATCCTTTCCTCTTTATCTCCCTTTTCCTGCAGAGTGGCCAACGGTGAGTATCTGTTTGATACCCATACACTTCCTCCTGAGTTAGCCTGCCTGCACACAATTTTTCACTTTTGTATATCCTTGCCCTTCCCCTCTCCCCTCACTTCCTTTTCTCCTAACCTCATTCCAGTTTTCTCCCTCACTACATTCTGATCTGTATCCCATCCCTCCACACATTCCCTTCTTTCCCGTCCCCATCATCCATTCCCCAGCCTTTATAATTGCTTGTACCACTGCTACCTTCTTCCCTTTCCTTTTCTCTACCTTTCCCCACTCTCCACTCCACCTCCATTCTTAGCTGACTAAGTTCCACCTCGAACTGCCCTAATGTTAGACATACTGGGCACCCACTTATCCTCCACAGTGTATCCAAAAACTGCCACCCCCACATCCATTGCAACCCACTATTCTCTCCCTTTCTTGTTGATCCTATATACTTATCTTGTCTTCTGCACCCTCCCCACCATGTACCACTTCCAGTATACTCCATTCTATTCCAGTTCAACCCACCCCTTGGATGCCACATTTTTTTCCTCTTTCCTTTGGTTTTAGATTTTTATAATCTGGACCCAATGATTGGTTACTTTTCCCCTTTGGCTGTATATTTATCTTAACCACATCCAACAGTCAGTTGAACCTGTCAAGTTCTGATAATTCCTTACTGTTAAAACCAGATATCTGCTGGACCGGTGGCGCTGAGGGTTGAGGTGCTGGATGCCACACCTTGCACCATGCCGGCGACCCGGGTTCAGGAGCCAGTCGTCATCAGGGGTTGGCAGGGGAGGAGAAGGATTGAGCATCCATGGGACTGCTCTCCTCCGGGTGGTGCATGGCTCTGTGTCCTAGGGGCCTCCAGCGGTGGCTGGGGGCATTGCAGGTCACTGCAGGCGGGGATGTGCCGTGGCCGACGCCAGGAAGGAGTGAGTGCAGTAGCATGCGTGCCCGTCTCTTGGCGTCACTGCACGCCACAGACGTCACAGGGGAGAACAAGGAAAACAACAGGCACCAACTGTGGCAGCATGATGGCCATCTCCGAGAGAGACTCGCTCGGCGCCAAGCATGCGCGGCTCTACTGAATCTGGTCTGGGTGGAAGAGCGTGGGAGGGGCTCTCCACCTCCCTGCCGCATGGGACAAGCCGCGGGCCCAAATATGGAGCCAGGGAGTCCTGGGAATGGCGGCCAGATACCTCAGGAGGATGCCTGGAAACGTGAAGAGGTAAGCAAGTCTGGTGGCCAGTGAAAAAAGTACAAAAAAAGAAAAAAAAGATCTCCGATATGCCACCCCTGACCTACTGCAACATAAACGGGTTTATTAAATAATGAGCCTGAGGTAAAGTGTAGGGCCTTTATACCAAACCAGTATGTATTCCAGGATAATGCCAGATGTAGAGGATTGTATTGCTATTATAAAAGCCAATGAAAATAAACAGTTTTTTTTTTCACGATTTTAGGCTTTTACAATGATAATCACGGAATATGGAAAGGCAGTCAGTTCATCAATAAACTGCTATACATTTATATTAAGTCAGTCACTGTGCTGATAATTCTCGACCTTTAGCCACTATCTGTTTTGTTTCAGTAGTCATCTCAGACGATCAGCTATAAAAAAAAACTTCCTTAGTACAGTAGATACTTTAATAGACTGTACGTTCCCAACATGACAAATAGACTACTTAAACAAACTTTACGTATCCAGTCTCACCACATTACCTTACTCACCTAACTGTAATTTGTAACACTACAGAATTGCTAGTCAAGTTAAAAAAGTGAAACCTAACAACTTTTTAAATTATTTTTATGATCCTCGAGAGAGCCATGCCCCAATATGTGACTGTGCCAGCTGGAAACAAAGAGTAGTTACCTCACGTGCCCTATGTATATAGTTAGGTTTCAATGCCATAAAGAGCAAAGTCATGCACCAAAGCCAGGGTAACCGGAGACTGTGTACAAGATGTGTTGGTGGGGGGGGGGTACTTACTGTTACGAAGCAGGAGAGGGACCTTGGGGTGATCATATCCAATTATCTCAAGGTGGTAGGGCAGGAAAGACAAGCTGGATGCTGTAGTGCGTAGGAAGGAGGATTTCTAGCAGGAGACACAAGGTGGTGTTGTCTTGGTATCACTCACTGGGGAGACCCCACCTGGAGTACTGCATCCAGTTCTACAGGCCACACCTCCACAAGGACATCGACAGGGGAGAGGCAGTCCAGAGGAGGGCTACTAAAATGGTGCAGGGGTTGCATAGGAAGTCATATGAGGTGAGACTGTGGAAGCTCAACGTGTACTCACTGGAAGACAGGAGAGTGAGAAGGGACTGTAATAAGAACTATGAGTACTTCACGGGGTGAACAAAATACAGGAGGGGAGCCTCTTTCAAATGAGCTAGCACACCAGAACACAGAGACATGATATGAAGCATGAGGGAAGGAGCTTAAGAGTGATGTGAGGAAATACTTCATAGAAAGGATGGTAGATGCCTGGAATGGAACAGCCTGCCAGAAGAAATGGTAGAAGCGAAGACTGTGGAGAGCTTCAAACATGCATGGGATTGGCACATGGGTGTAGTAAGTAGAGGTGAATGAAGATATGGGGGGGCACCTGTGACCAAGTAGGGTCCAAGCTGTAATGTTAGGCAGGGATAATAGGACAGACTAGATGAGCCTACCAGTCCTTTTCTTCTGACACTTTCTATGTTTCATCTTTCTTTCTTTTGTTTTTTTTTTTTTTTTTTTGTGTGTTTTGCGTGTGTTTTTGCTCCTCGGTCCAGGGAGGCAGATGCACTGCCTTCTGGCCATCATGGAGACTGACAGAGGTGATCTGCCCCTTAGCTGGCCCCATTGCTAATCTCCTACCCATGGGGACGTCACTGCCAGGACAGATGTCCTAGAGAAAGCATGCACCCCAGCACACACAACGCAAGGTCCCCCCTTTCCTCTCCACCCAGTCTGCTACTATACCACCTGCACTCCTTCCTTGGAGGGAAGCGTCCTGACACAGTCAGTTGCCACCATCACCCCCCAAGCTGGCCCAGTTGTCCCGGGCTCTTTCCCAAATCTGGTTTGGCAGCATCGCGACCGGCAACCCTTCTGCTGTGCCAATAGGCAGGCTCTCACTAACTTTTTTTTTTTTTTTTTTTTTAATTATACATCTAAAATATGACGATTAGAATAGCAACGAATCTTTAGTTAAGTAACTGCACAGCCAGCCTGGCTGCATTGCAGTAGCACTATCACTCTCCCAGGGTGGGTGGGTTTTGTCTCCCGCAACATGTCAGACACCTACCGGAGGTTAGGTGTCAAGCCAGCTGGGAGGCTCAAAAATGTGTAAGGGATGGCAACGGACATCTGCTCCATTGCACATCAAAGTATCCAAGGGCACAAACTAGAGGAAAAACATCCTGCCATTGCAGAATGAAGGACAATCGTCCCACAAGCCAGGCACCAACTGGGCAACACGCTTAATCCTGCTTCGGGAGAAAATAAGGTCAAGCCCCCCGACATAAGGGGCACGTCGTGGGAGGTCCAGTTAAGACCCAGATATGCTAGGTGACTGGGCTGGGGAAGGCTGTCCAGATGGGGGCCAGCACGACAGTACAGAGGATATAAACCGAAGTGACAAAAAATTTGCTGAATTTGTTTATCCTCCCTACCATGATGCAGCTAAATCCTCCACCAACCACCCGACCCACCACTGACATCCAGGGACTTGCCTCCTCCCAAATGTTATCCACTGCTTAACCCCACCCCCATGGCAGGCGACAGGCGATGCCGCCGACATCACAGATTCGGTGTGGGCCCTTGGCCCAAGCGTCCCCCCCCCCCAAAGCTTGGCACTCCCCGCGGCAGGGTCAGACAGCAGGCACCCACCCACCAAAGAACAGATCCAGTGTGGGAGAGAACCCTGGATGCCGGCGCAGAGCCGTAGGACGGTCAATGTCATCCATACTGCACCCAGCCATTTTCCTGTTTTCTTGTAAGGAGGATCAGACGTGCAATGCTGTCTAAGATCTACCATGCATAAGGTGCCAACAGCCACTGGCCTGCCAACCCCGAAGTTGCACTGGTTGCTGCGAGCCTCCACCAGGGGTCAGACCAGAGCCAAGAACCCACGGCCCTCCTTCCCAGAGAAGGGGAGCTGTCCTCCAGATGCTCAGTCCTCTGCTCCCCAGCCAGCCCCTGAACTGAGTCCACCACCGAACCCAGGTCGCCAGTGTGGCAGCAGGGGAGGTACAGATGCCTCTGCCCTCCATGTTACCGGGCCGGCCCAAACTGACAAAAAAATAAATGGAAGTAAGCAACCACCCAGCAGGTCCATCAGCACAGTGACCATACTGCCATTCACAATTAATCCAATCTGGGATTCCGCCCACAGCCCAGAGTGGTGGCAGGCCTGCAGCTGGATGAAGCATCCCAGAGGATGGGAAGAGGGTCTGACTCTGCTAGGTTTCCACTGCCAGCACAAGTGCCAACGCAGCTCAAGCAGAATGCAGGAGGAAGGATAGAGACTCGCTCCGCAACAGCACAGGTTCACTTGCATGCACCCTGAAAACCAATTATCTGTGTCAAGTTTTTGATGGGCGGGGAGAGTCAAAAAACCCAGAAACATCCAGCCCTGCATGATGTAGCCTGAGGTATTCTCAGACCCTATGTCATCACCTAAGACAGTCTGGCTTGAGTTAACATCTGAAGAAAGTAGTGCCTTGAAGATTCCACTGCACGGGAGACCAGAACCTCCAGCACAAGGCACTGTTGTGGCTGGTAGGTCGTCTGAAAAAGGCAGAAGTGAGCAAGAGCCAGCCATGGGGCATTAAAGATCTCCTATGTTCATACACTCTAAGTCACCCCCTCTGCCAGGGAGAATTTGTTAGAGACACCCAAAGCCAGCTTCAAATCATCTGGCAACAAGTAGGTCCTTTGCTGTAGTGTGCCCTGGTTCTGGAACTCTCTACCATTATATACCTGTGCTAGCTCCTAGGCGAGGATTGTTAAGAAGGCTCTGAAAACCCACCCGTTTACCCTGGCTTTTAATGATTTTTAACGTTGCTGATAGAGTTTCATGCAGTTTTTATGTAGGACTATTTATTCACTGATGGGTATGCGTTTGGCTTTTGTATGCAACACCCAAAGCCTCCAGGATGAGGTGCTATATATAGATAAAGTCATCTATCCATCCATCCAAAGAGCAGAAGAGTAAATGGGGAAAAAAAAACCACAAGCAGGCAACTACTAAAGGCAAATCATTTGTTTTAAGTTTCTTAGGCTGCTTCTTCAAAACAGACCAAAAAATGCCGGAAAAGCACAACTGTGCCTCAAAAAGCCCCTCCACCATAAGGTCAATGATATATGCAGGTCAGTTGGCTTTAACACCATACTAACCTCAAATGTATGGTTTTTTTTTTTTTTTGTTTGTTTTTTTTTAAATTCTCCACCTCTTTATAGTCTCCCCCCCAAACTGGGCCTCCTTTGGCTTACCACCTGCGCAACCTTCCTGACCCGTCGAGGTGCTCCTACCTGGGTCCCAAGTCTACTGGACCACTCGCAACACACTGCAAGACTGGGACCCCTGCTTACAGCCTGGGGTGGGGTTGGCTGCAGCTGCTTGGTATCTGCCCCTTTTTATCCAGTCTGCCTTCAGTGAAGGTGAAGTCTGGCGCATACTCAGACCAAGGAAGACAGGCCCAACTGTGGGGGGGGCAAGTGGAGATTTATTTAACCCTCACATTGCGGCTGTTGTCCTGTGTTCTGGACCCCAGAAGAAATGGACTTGCAATGATGTAACTGTCGTCTTTCACACACACACACACACACACACACACACACACATTAACGTCAGACACCCTTTATTCCCCACTTGAGCTATGCTAATACTGGGCTCCGTGCCTCCCCTCAGAGGGAAGCCATTCCACAGACACTCCACCCCACCCACCCCCCGGCTGACCATCCAATGCACCAGGTTGTTCCCGAACACAGGGTGTTGGCACTGTAAGCAGTAGCACTGTTGCCGCGCTTAGTGGCCCAGCATATGAACTTGTCTATACCTCTATACAAAACAGCAAAACCTGACTCGGCTAATTCTCAGCACAGAATGACATTTCAAGGTTACAGATAGCCAACTGCATTTCTTGCACCCCGAAGACTTCCTGGGTGCCCAACAGGACTTGCATGAGAAGCAAAACTCTAGTAGTCAGAAGAGCAAATATAATTTGCTTCATTTTACAATGGTAATCATAACATCTCAATTGTACACTTAACAGCATTTTCAACATCCTGGAACATTTTTTCGAATATGATGGATGTAATTTGGCTTTTATTTAATTAACGTTCTAGGTGTACAGCGTACCCCCTCAGGCTTTATTGCCAAAGACATCTGCATGAAAACTGGATCTCTGTCCACTGGTCCATGTGAATCAACCTAAAGTAAGATTACAAATCGTCCATTTGTGACAGTTTAATGTTGCGAACAAGACTGTGACATCACATGTTAAAGTGCGGGGAGGGAGACAGATGACACCTGACCAACAGTGATCCTGTTTTCATGAAACTGTCCTCTGTAATTAAGAACCGGGGAGGTAGGATATAAGAACTTAATTAACAATAAGCTGTACTGTACCCGATTAGCATATCAGTTAAGGTTTTCCTCCGGGATGCTGGGAAATTGTTTTAAATTTTTCACACTTTATTAATGTTTATGAAATTTATCAATTGTGTTTTCTTAAGATAGTCATTTTTTTCTGGCCCTCAGGCAATGCTCCAGATAACTTGGCAGGTCAGAGTAATCCACTCACCATTTTTAAAATCAGACAACTAAAATCTATTTTTGGTCACTGAAAGTGGTTCAGATCCATAACTGCCCCTAATGCAACAATGGTGGTTCATAAACATGCTCTTTCAGGTTTGAAACATGTATTTAAGAACAGTGCACAGAATAGGCTATTACTCATTCTATCTAGAGCACCGGCCACAGGATTAAGGACAGTTTCACCCGATACTAAATCAAACCTCAAAAATTGTTGTGGAAAGCCACTTCAGACTACCGGTACTGCTCAGTTGTACAGGAAATGACTGCTCTGTTCAAAGCACCTTTCTAATTGACAACGCATTAATTCCTACTTAAAGAAAAAAAATATATATCTACATACATACATACACACACATATATATTCACATATACACACACACACACACACACACACACACACTATATATGTGTGTGTGTGTGTGCGTGCGCGCGTGTGGTGTATATACACATATATATATATATATATATATATATATATATATATATATATATACATACACATACATACATATACATATACATATACATATATTTAAAAAAGGAAAAGATTCTTACAAATGCCCCAGAAGTCTCCCCCCAAAATAAATTACACTTCTCGGACCACTACAGATTGAGAACTTCTCAGGTAAACCTTTCTGCACTTGAATGAATCAACCTTCAACAGCTGAAACTGCAATACAAACTTAAATTCATGTTGCACGATTCTAGTTAGCATAAAACTAAATGCGATTGGAATAAAGACTTCCAACCAATACAGAGCACCATTTGGATATGTAGCTTTTCCCACTGAAATGAATTTTAGTTTAACAGGGACTAGAGCTTCCATTTGTAAATGCACTGCAAAAGCATCATAACCCAAAGCATAACAAGTATTACACAGATCTACTAACTGTGCTTTTTTCCCCCCACCTCGTCTAAAATATTATGTTTTGCATATCAAAAAGCAACTGGCAGTTACATCAATAATGTCACTCTGGCAGAACAATTGGTTTCTAAACTTGTCAAGAACATATGTGCCTGTCATCTACCTCCACTTTTAGATACCCTCATTGCATTTCTATGGTTCCTTAGCAACCAAGTATACATGCTGAATAAGGAAACCCTATCCAGGAAGAATGGAGCTCATTTGTCCCCAGCAGCCAACGCAGTACTGTCCCCTGATCAACTATTGTTCTGTAAATCCCGAAGTCAAGGAGAGGGGCTATTTTATATGAATAGACTCCCCCCAAAGGTCAGTGACCAAATTTGGTCAACAATGGTGCCACCTCTGCCGTCATCACTCCTGTCACTGTCAAAAGCAACAACTGTCACCTTGCTATTATCAGAAGAGGATAACAACTGGAATATTCCCTCCTCACAACCTCTCTCAGTAAGCTACCGTGCACCAAAGTGCTGGTAATAAATGACAGCCATGCTTGCTCAGCTACCCCAAAAATATACAGCAGATAAGGGTTCTACTACACAAAAATGCTTTCCTACAAGTATTAAAGACCACATACAGACAGTGAAGGGCATCATATGCAATTCATTAACCAGAGTTTTTCACATGGTAAAAATTCCATCGTATTAATAAAGATGTTCCAAATGAACTAGGATTGTAGTTTTTGTACTTTAAATGTGTCACTTTTCATCAGGAAAGGCACACAAATCTGTGGCAGCCTGTTTCCAGACACATAGTGGTGGTCAATTACATGGACTCACTTTATCAACAGGAGGAACGCTGGAGAAGAGACCCCATTATTACAGCAATTGCCATGCTACAGTTAACTTCCAGCTGGACAGCCACCAGAGATGAAAAGAAGGGACAGTGGTCTTGCATTTCATCCCAAGGACAGCAACTCCACAGTGCAGCACTCTCCTTGTGCTACACTACAGTACTGGGTATTATCCCAAGTTTCTAGTGAGGGACTAGAACCTGTGATCTTCAGATCTTACTGCACCAGAACAAGAGATTTATATCTTTTTTTTTGTTCAACCCTATTTGTGGTTAAAAAAAAAAAAAAAAAAAAAAAAAGAGAGAGAGAAAGAAAACTTCTAAAAATCTAATTCAATCTGCTTTTGAAGCTACTAAATTCTAACTCAGCCTGTTTTTAAGACCCCTGCACCCATTCTGTCTGCTTAAAGTATACCACATGACAATCCAAATATATACAGTGCACCTGACAAGCTAGTGAGAAAATGCAAGTGACACAAAGCAATCAGAACTATAGCAGAAGTGCAAGCATTACATCTTGTTAGTGGGAGGGCCTTTTTCAAGCCATTTGTATTCAGGCTGTTCATACAGCAAGCTTAAGATAAAAATCCTCCTGCCAAACCCGGACTTGACCCTTGTGCAAATAGTCAAGTTAATGAACGAACCTCATTGCACTTCAGTGAGGAGGGAGTACTACAGTAGTTTTAAGCCCCCCAGAATACCCTCTGTAAATATTTAAAGATATGCATGCCATACTTACAAAAGATATACAAGCTGCCAACAACAAAATTCTGACTAATAAATCTTCAAACTGTTCAAGCACAAGCTCCCATAAAGATTTTCCTGTAGGAAACATAAATTACAAAACACAATGACAGCCCAGTCAACTCAAACAACAGAAATGATTAAAACTAACCAATGCACCAAAGCTGTAACATATGCTTACCTTCCTCAGCCGGTAATTCTGTAGGAGGTCCACATTTCCAAGGAACATGCCAGAAAGAGAAAAGAAATTGTTAGGGAGAAGGCAATATTTCCTTATAAGGCAAAATATGCCTCAAAAAAACTAAACACTAAAAACAAAAATTAACCATGATACGCAATCCAGAAGTAAATGGTTTGACACCATTTGCTTCTGGATTTGTTCTTACAAGGACCAATACGGCAACTAAAGAAGATACGCAACTAATTCATTATCGGGGAACACAAAAATCAATACTTGTTCACGAGTCATATTCTATTTGTACACAGATCGTTCAGTCAAATACAGTATTAGCATGCGGTTTGCCGTCTTTCAACGAAGTTGTAACACTCGTGCAAGCGTGATCCATACAAATGATGTTGCAATTCAGCCAAGTCATCACAGTCCCAACAGATGCATGGGTCACCTACCCTCCCCATCTTACAAGAGACATGGCTCGTTGGTCGTCCCTAAAACTATAACAGTTCGTTAAACGGGAGCCTTTTTTGGGGTGGGGAGATACAAACTGTACCCCAAACGGGTGTGTGTCTGTGCGAGTGTGATTCATCACTCGCATTCTGACGAAGTGTGTGTGTGGGACACTGCGGCTCTGGCGAAGGTCATAGTCAAAACACAACCCTTCACAAACTAAAAGGCATGAAAGATTTAAATGGTTTCTTATTTTTAAAAAGCTCTCATCTCTAAATTGGTCATAAACCAGTCTTTTTTTTTTCTTCAAACCCACGAGGTTGAACAGTCAGCCATCTTCTCCCGTCTTATGCAATTTGTGTTCAGCAGAAGCCGGCACGGCGCCGGTTAGGCCTTCGAAACTACCATCAAGACATCACTTCAGAAACCCCGCGCGCCTCTGAAGCGGGCACTACGTACCATTAGGTCCAAATTTCTCCCTCTGTTTCTTAACTTGATCTAGGCTGAGTCCCGTACTCTCATTCACGTTAAAATATGCGTAAACTTCTTCCACAGTCTTTATGTGAGCGTTCTCCATGCTTGGGGGATCTTCTTCCGTTTTTCTTTCTACCACACTGCCAACCTTTCTAGAATGTTAAGTCTTCAATTTCACATAAGCAAGAAAGTGGGTAAGAAAAAGTTCAACAGTGGCAGTCCTGAAGAATTGAAACTTTTTACTGCCCCTTTTCCAGCCCCCGTTTCCAAATGTGTTAGTCAAGGCAGCGCGTCAAACTGGCACCAGGTTCTTGCCACCCCGAACGCCACTTAGCTTAAGCCCCAGGTTGCCGCTTGGTTTCTTCTCTGGAGCCCACCCTTCTACTGAGATCTCAAATACCCCGCCTTTCCTCAAGCAGCTGGGTCCCCACTTCAGTCTCTGGCTCCAGCTGCTCCTGCTAGTGGCAGCTCACTGCTGGCTTTATCGTATTTATTGTATGTGCCTCACTGCTTCCCTTCTCACTCACTGGTGCTGCATGTGGACACAGCTCATTGGACAGGGTAGAAAGAAAAAAGGCGCATGAGCTGATCTGACATTACACCAGGATCCCGGATAAGTGACGTAATGAGCGCGCTCTCCCAAAAAGCGACAGAAAGCAGAATTAGAACGTGAAGGGGCGGGGCGAGTAAGGTCGTTAGACTTTCCGGCGGGGACAATTCCAGCCCAGAGACGGTTCACCCACGTGATCGAGAGGGTTTCTCCAGTTCATCATCGGGCAAAGGTGGTGTTCTTAGAAAAAACAGGAGTGACGTAAATTTTTGCTTGTTGAACAGACTGGGGCATCAAACTCGAGAACTGTGCCAAATTGTTTCAAAGTGAAGGTGCACTCAAATTGAATGGGATGGGAAAATCTTCATGAGAAAGGTTATATAGGGTTGCCACATTTTCGCAAGCCCACATCGGGACATTTCAGACTGAAACATGAATTTCGCAGGACAACATGTAGGACTAAGGCAATATACGGTGCTTCTTTTCTTAATCAGAATAAAGTATTTGTGTTAAAATTGGTGTCGTATCATTTTGAGGTATTTTATGTAGGATATCGTACTTTCTTGTAAGTTCTAGAGCAAAGTGAGAAAATATTTTTTTTTAGTTTAAGACCTGGACATTTTGCATTGTTGTGATTTTCTTTTTGACAGGTCAGGACATGGTCCCAAAAACTAGGGATGTACTGACAAAATCTGAGAAGGTTGTAACGCCTCTGTTTTGTAAAAAGTGACATTTATTTAAATTATTTACATAGGGCTACTCAAAGAATATTTGTAACACGGCTCTCAGTCGGGCAGCGGAAAGGAGCGCAAGGATTGGCCGAATGGCCACAGCTGACTGAAACCGAGCGGGTATTAAGCCAGGCTCGGTCAGTACCAGCTGTGGCCGTGGAGGCACCCGAGGGTAGCAGCCCGCTGGGTCAGTACCCAGAGTGGCCAGGAGGCAGAGAGTGCAGCACTGAGCAGCCAAGAAACAGCCCGGAGATGCGATCGTAAGCGCGCGGGGGAGCAGCGCTAGAGAGGGACAGCGGTACGAGCTGGTAGCAGCACCCGGTAGAGGGCAGCAGTGATTGAGCCCTGAAATTCCCGGTTTGCAGGGAGGCACTCAACGGCAGCCAGCACCGCGGTCGGAGCACCGCAGTCCTGCAGGACTGAACAGGTAAAGCCCGTGTTCTCTGCCTGTAAGCGAATAACAGGAGGTACCTGCTTGCTGCCCGTTGTGTGAAAAGGTGTGCCGCCGGAGCATACAGCTCGCCGTAGGTGAGTGCTGACCGGATCCTGGCTGCCGGAGGTGATGCCGGTAACATAGGCTCGTCGTCGCCGCGACGAGCCTATGTTACAAGCGCATTAATCACCTTCAGCCTCGGGCTCTACCGGTGATTAATGCCCGTTGGGGGGCACCCTCGGGCTGCGTCCTCATGCACGAACCCCCCCAGCGGGCATTAATCCACCGGTAGAGCCCTCAGCTGGCGGTGATTAATGCTTACATAACATACATGTTTGTAGGCCCTGTGGCAATGGCTCCCTTAGTCTTGTTTTAGTAATTTAAGGTTAAAAGGGACAGTAGGTCATCTTCGCCCCCCCCCCATGCACACACTTCGTGGGCATGAACAAATATTTTATTTTATTGTTTATACTGGAAAGGCGTGTGAGCAAAATTGCCCGTTTTCTTCGCATGCATCCAGTTACAAAATTTGGTACAATAATACATATTGGTAAACATTACATAGTTTGGAGTATGAGAGGTGAGTGAAAGTATCTTTCGTGCAAACATTAACTTCTCATTGTGGTTATCATTTAGCTGTCACCAAACAGCCCAGCATTTAGGGTTTGTCACCTTTATGTGATGCCACCTATCCCCCCCATGATGGGTCTGGGACAGCCAGCACCCCCACCAAAAAAAAATGATTGTTGAAATAGTGGCATTTTCTTGCATTTAAACATTTATTAAAGAGGTTGTATTCTCATCAACCAGCAACTGTCAAGACCCTATCAAGTGTCCACACCACTACCAGAGCTATTCCAGTGGCATGGCTGCTGCATATGGTGCTGCCACCTGGAAGGTTCATATGTGAGCCCCAGAATCCCACACTGGAACAAGCTTGGGGTTGGACTCATCGCAGATGTGAGGCATTCCACTCCTGGGGAGGGAAAATGGCAAACGCAGTATTTGAACGCCCTTGCAAGTTGATCACGGAGCTCAAGTGGCTTTGACGGCAGCCACTCATCTGCCCTCACAGCCGAAGGAAGACTGCAGCTGTGGATGACTCCAACCATCAGGTGGAAGGTGAGTGAAAAGTTAGTAAAAAAAAAAAATAAAGTATCAATGGTAGTGTTACTGCTTACAACGCTGATGACCCAGGTTCAGGAATGAGCACCATTGGAGGGCCAGTGAGGGGAGGAAGAGGAGGATCGCACATCTCACAGGATGCTCTCTTCCTCCAGAGAGGGAGGGTGTCATGTCCCATTGGTTTACTGACACCTAGGCGACCACAGATGGTGGAGCAGGGGATACATGAATGGTAGGAAGGACGTTTGGAGTGCATGCACAGGTTGGCTGTGTCAAGTCTCACTGACAGCCAATCCCTATGCACGCTTCTGGTGGGGAGCGGGGAGAAAAAATGGAAAATGTGCAGGATTGGGAGGATGCAACCTCTATTGGCCCACCACATCCCACACTGAACTCAAGCCATCACCTCCCAGGGATACCACTAGTCTTGCCCTCCGCCATGGGTGGCCAGATTGATGTGGGAAAGAAGTGCCATGGAGCTGAAGGTGTACCAGGCCCTGGGAGGACAAGCCGTGGGGCAGCACAACAGTGAGTCGCGGGCAGACTGGTGGTCCCAAGAGCATGGGTGGCAGAGTCTGTTGGACGGGAACAGAGTACACTGGCAGAAGGTAGAAGGAGACCTCGCCTATGACCAGGGAGGATAAACAAAGTCAGAAAAAATAAAGTGTCCACTCTTGAGAAACTATAAGCAGCAAAGATGCTGATTTTTACATCCCTAAAATGAAATCTAATTATGGTAAGGCACTGATCTTCATTGAAAATATCTTCTCCATTGGACCACACCATTAGAACTGAAAGCAGTCGGCATCAGCACCTTCTGGAAACTGATGCCTAGCTGTGGACCACCCATGAAGATGTGCAACGTCAGTGCCTATAAAATGTAGGCAACCCCCTCCCTCCTCTTTTTTTCCCTGCTACTATGTTCATCAGACCTGCAGAAAAGCAATGCCTTTGCGTTGTTGCATCGCTTTTTTTAAATAAGAAATTGGCATGCCCAGCCACCAAATTCAGGTAGATTTTCTGTCAGATGGGTGCTATCAGCTATTTACAGTGCCCGGCAGGCACCTTGTGTGTGTGGGTGTTTTGGTTTTTTTTGTTTGTTTTTTGCACCTTTCCTTGATTGGTGTAGGCATGAAGGAGCGGGCAGGCAAGATAGTTAGTATAAAAACGTGAGTGATCTTGAGTATGTTCCCACGGCATTTTGAGTGGAGTACTGGGTGACTGTGAAACTGTTACAGTTACCCAGTACCCCACTCAAAATCTTGCAGGAACATGCACAAGATCACTGTGTCTTGATCTTGGCCACCTTGCCTGCCTGCCTGACCCTTCACTCTGGCGCTAGTTAAGGAAAGTATTCTGCAGGCAGGACTCTATTAGATAGGAAAGTAAAGATATCCCTTCAATAACTTAAGGGAGTCCCACAATTCGGACATTACCTGCCCGAATCTCATTCTCAAAGGCTTCCATGCGTCCCCAAAGCTGCCCATTCTCTTTAGTTAAGGTTGCCACCGCAGACATAGTAGTCACAGTTTGCTTCTCCGATTCCACGATTGTGCCTGACAAATTTTGGATGGCAGCATCATGTTGTTCTAGCTTCTGCAGGGTTTTTTCGATCTTCGAATCCATGGCTTGCATGGATTCAAGCATGGTATGCCATGGAGGTTCTGTCGGGAGAGCAGAGGCATTCGTTTCAGTATTGCTTGTGGAGCCCCTGGCCTTGTTGAGCTGAACCGTTGAGGGTTTATGCATTCCCTGTTGTTGCGTCTTTGTTCTACCCATGGTGATTCTGGTATGCTTCGATTCAGGACTGCTTACAGAATTAAGTTTTGGAGTTTGTTTTTCCATAAAGTTATTTTAAATTCTGTTTTTTTCAATATTTTCCACCTTGTGTAGAGGAGCTTGTGGAAGTGCTTCCAACCTAGAAGATGGCTCTCTGGTGCCCCCCCCACCACCACCACCTTTCACATAATTTGTGATTATCATGCACCTAAATCCAAATCATGTGATAAGCAAACTCGGTTACCATGGATCAATGATAAGATTTTGAAAAATATTAGAGTAAAAAATAGATTGTGGAAAAACGCTAGACAATCTAAATTAATCTCCGATTGGGAATTGTTTAAAATTAAATGAAATGCATGTAAACATCTTATAAGGAAGACTAGGGCCCATTATTATAGAAACAAGATGAGCTGTAATTCTGATCCATGCAAGTTTTGGCATACTATTAGTCATTTAACAAATCCTGGTAAATCTGGAACACAAACAGATTTGAATTTACGGATTTACGGGTTGGAGCAAATTTAATAGATGAACCTGAAAATACTTCTGAGGCTTTGAATAATTTTTTCAAAGACATGCCAGGTTGTAATGAAAAGATGGTTTCAGGTCTGGGGACATACTGCCTATTCAAATAGAGACTCCACTTAGCTTGCCACCATTTAGATTCAAGGCCTTGAAAATATCAGACGTTTGCAGGGAATTGAGGTCTATAAATGCCCATAAGTCAACAGGGCCAGATGAAATTGAGGGCAGATTTCTTAAGTTAGCAGCAGACTATATTGCTACAATCATAACTTACATCTTGAATTGGAGCTTAGAGTCTGAATGCTTTCCTATCTATATCTTGGACAGAAAGTAAGATCATCCCCATTCACAAAGGAGGTGATAATGCAGAATTGAATAACTATAGGCCTATAGTCCTGTTATCTATTTTGTTCCAGTGTTTGGAAAAATGTGTCAACAGGCAGATCTCCGAACACTTGGGCAAATATAAATTGTTGACACCCAATCAGTCAGGGTTTAGAAAGGGTCACTCAACAACAACAGCGTTATTAGAGTTTAAAAATTTGGTATGTACTTCTTTGAATTCGGGGTTGGAAACTGCTTTTGTTTTTGTGGACTTATCCAAGGCCTTTGACCTGGTGAACCACCCCCTCTTATTGGATAAATTAAAAGGAATGGGCATAGTTGAAGGACCCAGTAACTGGTTAAAATCCTACTTAACAGGACATACCCAGAGGGTAGAGGTTTCATAGACATTATCTACATCTAGAAATGTAAGTAGAGGTGTTCCACAGGGGTCCATTTTAGGGCCTCTGTTATTTCTTTTGTTTAATAATGATCTTCCCCAGGTGAAGAGGCATTCAGCCGGGAGGCTGTACGCGGGCGATACTGCAATTGTCACCACCGGAAGTTCTGTTTTGGATCTCCAGTTAAAGTTCCAAACAGATTCTGCCAGGGTGGGGGAGTGGTTCACCAGGTTGAGGCTCTTGATTAATGTTAACAAAACAAAGTTAATGTATTTTTCAATAAGAAGACTATATCACAGATTCATATTGTTGCAAATACAAAAGAATCTATTGAACAGGTGGATAGTTACTGTTATTTGGGGGTGACTATTGACTCCTTGCTAACTTTTGATACTCCTATAAATGTTACTATAAAAAAGTGACCAAGAAATTGGGATCCTTGAGATGAACCACCAAGTGTTTACAAACAAAGGATAGGAAAAAGGTGGCCGAACAGCTGATTATGCCAACGTTGACTTATGGGGATTTAATTTATAGAACTGCTAATAAACATCTGTTGATTAGAGTAGGGTGTAATATAGAATAGCTAGATACGTACTACAGTGTACATATTGAACTCATCATTGCAATATGTTTATTAAACTAAACTGGCAGTCCTTAGACATGGTTTCTTTAAAACATTGGTTAATACTGATACATAAATATTTGATATTTTATCCTGACCATGATATCACACAAACTCTTTTTCCTAAAGATAGCACGAGTAAGTGTGAATTAACAAGATATGTGCATAGACATAGAGTCTGTCCCATTAAAATTAATAATAAATATAGTAGTTACCCTTTCATGTCAGGCAGCTAAAGTATGGAATATCCTACCCCTTTTAATAAGATCTTTCGATAACCATGTGACTTTCAAAACTGAAATTTTGAAACTTTATAAAAAAGAATGTAGTTGTACTTGATTTTGTTTGATAAGGGTATTTTCATTGTGAATTATTCTGTGTTTTTCTTTTTAGTAAATAGAGTTTGTACTTATTGGAGATGAAATATACTTTAATGTGTATGTACATATGTGTATTATAGATGGAGTACTTAGATAAATAAGGTTCCTTTATAAGTTATTGTACACTGCACTGGTGTAAATTTTGTAATTGTCTAAGATGTGTTATGTGTTATATGTTATATGTTTAGCTGTAACTTAGTGCAATACAAACAGGGCTGTCTTGAGAACAGGATTGTATAATTCTAATGACTAGATTCCTGTATATTTCCCTATTTGGGTTCCTGAAGGAATTTATGCAAGCCCTTTTTAAGTTATATGACTCTCTCATGGTGTATGTTAGAGCTAACAGTCATGTTTCCGCAGCTGTGAAGTTGGGCTGGAGAATGAGGCAGGGATGCCCTTTATCCCTGTTTTTATTTGCACTCTATATTGAGCCTCTCACCCAGAGCATAAGACAAAATGCAAGGCTCAGTGGTATAAATGTAGAAGCCTCTGTACATAAACTAGCATTATATGTGGACGATGTCCTGCTCTATATGTCTGACCCTGAAACTTCTCTGCCTGCCCTTTTCTGGCAGATCAAGGAGTTTGCATCCCTTTCTGGGTATAAACTAAACCAGAATAAGACTGAGGTTCTGTACTTTCACATAGCTCTAACGGAGGAACTAAAACACAGGTACACCATGAAATGGAATCTGCCATGCATCCAATACCTGGGGATTAAGATGAGTCAGGAGTGTTCGCAGTTACAGGATTTGAACTACCCACCCTTGATTAAGCAATTGAAGGGGGATTTTCAGCGATGGTCCCTGCTACCTATATCTTTACATGCTAAGACTCAGGCCCTAAAAATGAACACTTTGCCACTACTCATATACCTGTTTCAATGTGTACCATGTATTGTATCTCAGAAAGAACTGGAGACCTGGCAGAAAATGTTTTTTCCATTCCTGTGGGGAGGAGAGAAGAGACCTAGATTGAGAAGGGAGCTTATTCTTGCCCCCGAAGGAGCGCGGGACTGGTCTTCCCGTATTTAATGGGTACTGGGCAGCCTCACAGATGCAGATTGCCCTTCTATGGGGCAACACAAGATACGATTCCCACTGGAAAAGAATGGATCTCTTAAAACAGGTAGAATCCCCACTCCAGGCAATCCTTTTCCAGGATAAGGGTGCTCAAGAGGTTAAGGAGTACTCGAGTACTTTGATGGTGTTGGAGGGCTGGAGGAGAGGAACCTGTAGAGTGCAAACCAAGAGACAGTTATGGAAGTCCTCCTGGTGGGTGTGTGACCCTCAGTTTACCCCGGTGACACAGGATAACTGTTTCATTAAGCAAGCCCGGAGGGGTCTGCATTCCCCATATCAAATAATGGCCGGACAGATCATTTTGTCTTTTGAAGCGATACAGCAAAAGTTTGGCCTTAACCCCACAAACAGGTTGAGGTATTATCAGCTGAGAGATTATGTATCCAAACAAATTCAGGGGAGGGTCACAGATCTGAAGGCGGGGGAAGGGAACATACCCTTTCTGGGAATCTGTGGCTCGAAGAGAGCTGAGCAGGCCATAACTAAACTCTATATGAATTATATCTCAGGCTTAGAGCTCTCTTCCCAATACTTAAAACCAGATGGGAGAGGGATCTAGACGTCACACTCACAGAGCAATAATGGTCCATGATTTGGAAGAACATGTGGCTCACCTCAGCCTCCCTTATGTGGAGGGAATTTGGTTGGAAACTGAGAACCAGATTTTTTCTGGTCCCAGTGCAGATGGCCTACCTAAGTGAAGGAACCAGACCAGATTGCTGGAGATGATGCAGCAAGGGACAAGCCTCACAGGCCCTTATTTTTTGGACCTGCCCGGTCTTGGTCCCATATTGGGGGGAGATTCAACAATATCTGGCCCGTATTTTTTCTCTGCAGACCCCCATGGGGCCAGAACATTTGCTACTGGGAGCCACCCCGAGGGAAGTGAAAGGTAAAGAAACACAGTACCTGTGGTTGATTCTTACCATAGCTGCACTGAAAGCTATCACTAGGCAGTGGTTGCAAGTGGAACCGCCTGCTGTTAGGGAATGGCTGAATGTGACAGGGAATATTCACCAGATGGAAAGACTTACTTTCAGCCTCAGACAACAGACCTATTTATAATAAAACAGATGGACAAGGTGGTTAATGTATGAGGACTCCCTGGATGTGGAGGGGAAGGGGTTAGATAAAAGGTTAGAGGAAGAGGAACCCTGAAGGAGGCAGTGTGACACATTGATAGAGGGTGGTAGGTCGTGGCCCAGGCAGATGAGGACTAATACACCAAACTTTTAAAAATGCCTTGCACCTTAACTGTTTTCAAAAATGTATTCCATATGATATCTGAATCTTTGTACCAGGGTTTTAAATAATTGATTAGCATTTTTTTTCTTGGGACAATGCTAACTGTACAGAAAGTATTTATATAGGTTTTCTAGAAGTGTTATGTTTGTTAAACACATTGAGGCAAGTGCTATGCATTTTCACAATGTTTTAGCACTTTTATGAGCAAAACGCTAATGAATTTTTGGAGTTAAATAAAACCCTGTTGTACCCAGTTTTCTTATTCCTGATGTGTGCTTTTTTGTACACTGCTGATTACTCTGATTAGAGAAAAATAGATATGCTGTATGTTATCAGATTTTTATTAGCATTTACTGTTATAGAATCTATATGCGAAAAGTTTGGATTTTGTAAACCTTAATTTGAACAGAATAGTATCTCAGAAATAATGCATTGTTGGCATTGTATATCTGTCTAAAGCATACAAAATCTAAAATAAATGAAGTATTAAAAAAGGAGTGAGGAATTAATCCATAATCTTGACATACACAGAACATTAAATTTCTATCAAAACTGTACAAAGGACTGCAGAAAGTCCTCTCAGATGTTTGTGTCATTCGCCGCTGGGAGAGAGGCCATACCTGTGACTAAAGAGTACCTGTCTAAGTGATTGATTGTATTACATTCTGTTTTAGGAAATATGGTAAGGAACTTCCTGGGGCTGTGTGTGACTGCTGTACTAGTGGTATGGTCACCTCTGTTGTCTGTTTCCAGGGTGTGTCTGCTGCTGACATTTATGCTGCCACCACATGGGGCACTGTCCACAAACATTATAGTCTGGACATTAACTTCTGCAGGCATTGGTCTTGCTGTCCTGCAAGGCCTTCTGTCATGATTGCATATCAGACTTTGCCAGCCTCCCAGGCACTTTGTACTGCTTATAAATCATTCCAAAGGTGTGTCCCAGTGAAAGCCTTGATAAATATAGAGAAGTTACTTAGCAATAACAGTAGACCTTAAAGAGAATCTCCTCCACTGGGCCATAGCACGCCCACCCTCCTTCCCACTTTCCAAGGTACCAGCTGGCTGGCTGTCCCACTGCCTTTGCAGAAGGTATGGTATTTGTGTCTGTGTCTTCTGTCACCAATCCCATCCTGTCCTTGTGTACCTGGTCTGGGTGTGATCTCTTAGTTCCTCTCGGTAAGTCTCCCTCTGAGCTTATCTCGGGTAGGGAACTAAGGAGTGCGGGTACCACCCACGTTTTATAGGTGCCAACAATGCATGTCATCGTCGGTGGCCCCCAGCTAGGCAAAAGCTTCTGAAAGGTCCTGACACTGATGGCTTACGGTTCCAAAGGTGTGGCCCAGTGAAGGAGTTTCTCTCAAAGATCTATTGTCACTGGTAAGTAACTGCTCTTTTTTAATCTAAGCAGGCCCTATTCTGTATATGACTCACATACCACCCACATCAGTTCCCAGCCTTGCTACTTTTAAAGAATGGTCACAAAACAATTTGAAGTATAACATGGGTGCCAAAAGTTTAAAGCATGTAATATACTGTATAAATGTATTCTAGTGTAATATGTGCTGCAATAATTTTTAGTCCATGTATCAAGTCTCGCAGCCGTCCTGTAAAACTGTTTTCAAATAAATAACATTTCTGATGTCCATAGGGGAAAGGGTCAGATGGGGTTACCAGGACAAGTAATATCAGGACAGTAGGAGTAAACTACTTAAATTAGGACTGTCCTCAAGGGGAACTGTAGCAGTGATTGAGGCAACATCGGATACGATGGCAGTGGGAGACTCTGTAGGCAGTCTTTAACACTTCGCCAAGTAGGTACCATTGAGCTAAAGGCAGTGTCAGTGGCTTAGTAGGTGGCATGCTCACTTCTAGGGCCAGAAGGCTATAGGTACTAGTCCTACACCTGGAACATTGGCTAATAATACCCAGTACTAGATTCTTAAGAACTTCTATACAGAATTGTATACACAGCTGCTAGAACCCCCAGATGAGGCTTATACTCAGTTTTTGGCAAAATTAGGCCTACTTAAATTAACGGAAGAGCAACAACATACCATATAATGTTCAATCTCGCAATTGGACATGTTAGCCGGTATTACCAAACTTAAAGCACAGAAAAGCCCAAGCCCAGATGGCTATACTCCAGAGTTTTATAAGCGCCAGAAGCAAATTTTGGTACTGAATATTTTGGTGGTGTTCCGTGGCCTTTTAGATGGGGACCCACCCCTAGATAGTTGGAGATATGCAAATATCTCAACTACTGTATATTGAAATCAGATAAGAACCTGTGAACTATGTGAATCTTATCGCCCTGTATTGGTATTAAATGTCAGTTTTAAATGCCTTACTGGGATCTTAGCATTCCGCGTTGGATTCCTTCTCCCTAGCATCATACATAGAGAATTATCTGGGTTTGTGGCACAGTACTAGACAACTGATAATATTAAAAGAACATTATATGTAACAGAGCATATCTACAATGAAATTCCTTCTGTCCTGTTAAGCCTAGATGCCCAAAAGACGTTTTGAAAGAGTGTCATGGCGCTTCTTGAAATCTACTCTCCGGAATTTTCACTTCCCAGATGGCTTCCTGTTCTTATTTGATAATCTTTATACTGCCCCTCAGGTGGTCGTAAAAAGCTGATGGCACTTTTTCAAGTCATTTTCTGTTAACCCAAGGCACACACCAAGGATGTCCACTCTCCCCACTGTTTTTGGCAATATATGTAGAATCTCTGTCTCACTTATTACAGCAATCAGACCGGATCACCATGTAGCTTTTTATGTTGATAATCTTTTAGTTTCTCTCTCAAACCCAGATCAATCCCTTCCAGAATTGTCCAATATTCTTCAGGAAATGGAAACTCTTTCTGGTTGCAAGTTAAACACCAATGGGGCTGAAGTTCTTAAGCTACTATTTTATGTACTGTCCAATACTTTGTGCAGGAGATTTCCACTTCAGTGGCATCACACCAACATAGCATATTTGGGAATACAAATTCCTGTGGTTCTGCAGCATCTTTATAACATTAATTACACTTCTCTCAAAATAAGATGAGGGAAGATTTGGCTAAATAGATTCATCTACCTATACCACTTATTCAAAGGGCAGACTTGGTTAGGATGACATTGCTTCCACGCTGCCTTTATGTTTTTTTGTACATTAGCATTAGAACCCCCATGCTTGGATTTCCAAATATGGAGTAAAGCGATATCCCACTTCATATGGAATGGTCGTCACGAGGATCGTGTACACTTCTTGCAGCCACCGAAAACAAATGGGGGCTAGCTCTCCTTAATCTACAAATGTACTGCCAAGCAGTGTGCCTGCAGCATATCCTGAGCCTGCTAAACCCCTCCGTAACACCCCATTGGAAGGATATAGAAATATGCGAAAATGAAGGGGTGCTTCCAGCATTGTTACTTGCTCCATTAGACAAAACCAGTACTACACTGGTACCATTCACCCCCAGCTGATAAATGTCTGGATGTTCTTACTATGGACTCCGGAGGTTGCTAAGGATGCTAAATACTTGTAGTGGCTTATTGAGGACGAGGGGTTTAGTCCTATTCAACAAGACACAATTATTCATAGATGAACTAGGCAGGGCTTGTGTTTTAACTATTAATGCTATGATAATAGAACATTCAAACACGTTGTACAGTTACAGCAAGAACACCACCTCTTTACTATCAGCCATTTCAAGTATTTAAAGGTATGGCACTACCTGGGCAACTGATTAGGACTAGAGTGGGATAGGCATACCATCTCCCCTGTAACAGATTCTATAATACAGATTTTGGATACTCCAGTCTCCCCACAGTTTTATCTCAAAAACTTATAAAATGATGCAGCTTAGTGGACAGTATTTGACAAAATTAGATTGATGTAGGAAGGGGAATAGGGTATTTCTTTATCGGAAGGGAACTGGCATATGGCATGTTATAGGCAGCATAAGATTGTATCTAATTATCAATAGAAAGAGTTTGGCTGGAAGATAGTTATCAGAATTTTTCACACCCTGCAGATCACAGCAAAGTTTGATCCTCATTATGGGGCAACTTGTTGGAAGGGTTGTGGACATACCCAGCCACCCATAACCATAACTTTTGGGACTGTGGAGTGATGCAACTATTTGGGGCTACATTGGACAGAGCATTGAATGAACTTACAGTATCGGCAGAACTGTTACGGTATCGGTAGCCACATTTCTGATGCTCCCTCTACATACTAAAGAATTGTTATATAAAAAAAAATAGTTGGTACTATGGCTTACATCGGTTAAAAAAACACTAACCTGACTGTCCCACTCAGCTTAAATGGGAGGATGTAATTATGACTATTCATATTTTGGAAGAATTAACATGGAACCTTAACTTTCAACCGCAGACTTTAACAAAATTTACAAACCAGTGGAATAGTTGGTTAATCTGGTTGATGGTCCACAGACCAAAGATAGTTCCCTAAACTGGATAGAGACAGGGAGGGAAGAGGTCCCAGAGCCATTCACGTTCAGAGATAGACTTAGCAAGTAAGGTACTATAGCATTGATTTATAAGACCATTTCAGACCAATAACTTGAGACTATGCAGATAGATAAAAGTTTACTGTATAACAAGGAAACCTTAGAAATCATGATTTTGTGTACATGGCTACTATTTTCTTACCAGCTGAGTGTGAGTATTTTTATTAACACTGTGATCACACTGTAGTGCAGCATGGGGGTATGTTGCACTGTTGAGGTGCAGTCCTTTGGAGGAACCTTTAAAAAGCCAGTGTACTACTTAAAACTAATACAGTATTAGTTTTTAAAAATGGTCGGGTTACCTTTTATATCTGAGATACTTTTTCTTTTACTTTTGGTGAATTAGAAGATTTGTTGCCTGATGTTAGTTGGTATGATGTGTGGAATAACACTCTGCTTGGCAGTTGACATATATAGCTCTGTTCCTCTCATTACATCATCAGCATTGTGAACTCACGTACAGTGACATCACAGCTGCCCAGGAAGGGCCACTCAGTAGCTGCCAGGTTACTCCCCAGTGATGTCATTATGAGTGAGGTCACAGTGCTTGTGATACAGTGAAACACAGAAATATAGAATTTGACGGCAGATAAGGACCCTTTGGCCCACCTAGTCTGCCCAGTTCCCTACCTAACAGATAAGCTGCAGATCCTAGTTAACCAACAACCTACTTCCTCCTACACCCCCCTAGAATTGCCTTATGTCTGTCTCATGCATTCTTGAATTCCCCCACTGTTTTTGACTCTACGACCTCCTCAGGAAGGCTGTTCCATGTATCCACAGCCCTCTCTGTGAAGAAATACTTCCTCACATTATCTCTGAGCCGTCCCCCCATCATCAAATTGTGCCCCCTTGTTTTTGAACATCTCTTTTTCTGAAAGATGCTGCCCTCTTGGACTTTGTTGATTCCCTTGAGGTATTTGAAAGTTTCTGTCATGTCCCCCCTCTCTCCTTTCCTCGAGGCTATACATCTTTCATTCCTTTAGTCGTTCTTTTTTTTTTTTTAATCTATTTATGCACCTCCCACACACCCTGACCGGCCACTCCTTCGGAGCACCAATGCCTTCCTGCCTCCCTCCAACCTCCTGCCACCTACTCCCAGTCCCAATTGCAGCCTACCTTGGGTAGCCCGGCGTATCCCTATGCCGGGAGGGTCCCTCTCTTTCAGGGGCGAATGGCTTTACGGCTGACCTTTTGCATCCCAGGTGCTGCGGGGCTGGATCTGGGCTGGCTCCGGGGTTTTGGGTGGCAGGAGCCCAGGCGTTCGTCATCCGGTTGGCCGGGGGCGTAAATTCCGTTTTTCTGTGCCCCAGCTATCGCAGTTCTCAGCCTTGCGTAAGCACGCAGGGTATTCCTGGGGCAGAGGCGTGCCGTGGGCGTGTCGAGGCCACACGTCCCCAAGCTTGCCACCAATCTGCCCACAAGTCCCCAGGCAGATCCCCACCCCCAGGAGGGAAGCGTCCAATGGACACTTATAGAACCCCTCCCTTGCCGGTCTCTGCTCCTGGTACCCGGGCTCAGGGCGTGAACCCGGTTTGCCAGCGTGCCGAGCGAACCCCTTTGCTTGGCACCATGGAGTCGGCTGTCCTTTAGTCTTTCTTCATATGTCCCTGCATCATTTTGGTTGCCCTCCTCTGGACAGTCTCCACCCTGTCTGTCTTTGCAGAGATGGAGTCTCCAGAACTGTACACAGTACTCCAGATGTAGTCTTACCAACTGTCTGTACAGAGGGCCAATAACTTCCTGTTTTCTACTGGTGATGCCTCTCCCTATGTATGGCAGGAATAGAACTAGATATGTCAGCTGCCAGGCAGAGTGGCATTCTACACATTCAGCATTCTACACAGCCAGCATAATACTATCACATAGAACACTTTCTAGTGAGGAAAAGAAAAAATTATTCAGAAATAAAAAGTTACAGCTCACTACTTCTTAATGTTTGTCACATTTCCCTATCTACTATATTTGATCCACAAGCTCTTTAAACTGAGGGCCCTTCTGCCATCTATGATGGCTGTCCTGGTGGAAATTAAAGGTCCCAAGGCTCTTATCATAAGAGAAGGAGACCCCCCTCTTCAGATCCTGGCCTTGGGCACCAGTATACCCTCGTCAAAGGCTGTGGTTTTGGATTTCAAACGAGCAGACTTTGACCAGATGGTGGAAGTAGTCAATGGTAAACTAAGGGGAGTGGATGAAATCAAGAGAGTGGAGGAGAGGTATGGAGTAATTAATTCTAGAGGCAACTAAGTCGTGCCTGAGAATGGTTACCAAGAGTAGCAGGCTTAAGAGACCAATCTGGTTAAAGAAGATGGTCATGGAGATAGGGTTAAAAACATGGCCATTAGATACAAAGAGAAACAAGGAGACAAGGAATGGAGTCATTGTCAATTAAGGTGAAGGGAGGCCAAGAAGGCAGTCAAGGACACAAAAGCAGACACAGAACTACATATTGCGGATAGGGTCAAATGGGGGGCAGATCTTTAGATACATTGGGGGGAAAGAAGATGAGAGGAGACATTATTAGGCTTAAGGGGAGGCAGGGTACTAGAGGTGGATGGACAGAAGGCAGTCATTATATAAACGACTACTTTTGCTCTGTGTTTACAGTAGAGGATAGCTGGCCTCTACCTGAGTGGCATAAAGGCTGCTGCAAGAGGGATCCCAGAAATGGGGCAGGTGATGTTTACAGTAAAAAGGTTCCAGAAAGGGCTAGAAGCTGGAAAAAAGACAAGGCTCCAGGGCTGGATGGGATGCACTCAAAGGTCCCCAGGGATCTGGCATCAGAACTGGCTGAAACCCTGGCAGGGCTATTCACTATATCGTAATGTCATTGGTGGTCTGACTAATCATGACTCGGCTGTATGATGAGACCAAGAGCCACTTTAAAGTGTTAAAATGATATGCCCATGCCATTGCATGTGCAACAGCCTGGGGAAGGAACAAAAAATGGGGAAAGTCTGGGGGCTCTGTGACAGGAAGCCCTTCCTACCTGACTTGGCCCATGCCATCACTCTAGTACCCTGCTGCAAACTGGGCCAGACTCTGGGGTTTGGAGAGGACGGCCCTCCCTCTCCTGGCCCCACCACAGAAGGGCAAGCCATGGAAGCATGTAAGCAGGTGAGTCTGGTGGGAAGATGGTGGCTTGTCGAGGAGGCAAGTAGGGGCTGAAGAGCCAGCTCTAGGAGGAAAAAGAATAAGAGAGATTTTGGCCTTAGGTGTGGCTTTCTCCTAACTATAGCTAATTATCACCAAGCTGAATGATAAGACCAAGAATCCCTTTAACATGTTAAAATGAATTGCAGGCTTTCAATCAGCTTTTTTTTTTGGGGGGGGGAGCAGTGGTACTATAACTGTTTGATTCTGATTTTCGCCACACACCAGGAGCATCCCTGCAAAATTTAATGAAAATGTATAGGAAATATGATAAAACCTCATGTCTATTAGCCAGGGTTACGCTTGTTAAACCCTTCCATTGTATTAAAGAACAGGAGAGGTGAGGTCTCCTAATTAGTAAGCTCCCCACTGATCACCTGGGAGCCTTTTATGGACCAGAACACACTATATAAAAGAAAAAGCCAGAGAGTGGTTTCAACCAAGAAAAAGTGACGGCAGTGGGACCTCACCTCACATTGGCATGTTAAAATTTAAAGCATAGGTAGCAGACTGATGAGGGGTCCTCTTGTCATTGGTGGTCAGGCTAATCATGACTCAGCCGAATGATGAGACCAAGAACCCCTTTAAAATGATGGAATGAAGATGAAGGAGGAGCCAGTGACGTGGAATCCAGCATGGCACACTGAGGGCTAATGTCAAGTGGCTGCACGGGCTGTTCCTGATATGCGGCGAGAATATTAAGATCGCTCTTCTCCTGTGAAATGAATATACTTTTCCTTATGCACCGCAACACTGGCATTTTTGCAAACCCGATGAAATAATAGCAGTGCTTGCCCTTTAGTTGCTGTGGAGTGGAGTAGTTCAAGATAGACACTAGGTAAATTTTTTTCGTATTGGCTGTAGTTGACTAGAATGCTCATGGTGAAAGGTTGCTTTGGCGAGCCATTGGAATGCATGGAGGCCGATGCCGAGTTCCAGTTCCAACAGAATAAAGTCACAAAGAGGCGAAGGTAGAGAAAAACAGTATCATCAATCAAGAATAGATGGTGCATACGCTTTTACGCACTAGACTGCAACAACAAAAACTTAACTTCGTGCAAACAGCCTTAAAACCTTTACTCTCTCCTGTACCTGAAACCCCTTCTCAGCAAAAAAGTTTGGCTATAGAATGTACGCCGGCTGCGGAATTTGCTTCAAGCTCTGCAACTAATGTCGACCCACGCAATGTGGCTACTGATGAAGTAATAGAATTGGGCAAGGTTGAAGAGCAACTGTACGCTACTGCAGACGAAGACGAGGAAGTGCAACATTAAATGTCAAGTACGAAGTTGGTGTTACAAGCAAATGCTGAACAAATAAAAAATGTAAATAAATGTAATGACCTCACAGCACTTAAAAACAAGACGCTGCTGGGGAATGTAGAGAGTGAAGCGCTAATAACTGAAGCTGGACATACCACTTCACCCAGTTTGGCTATTTTTATGGTAGAGCCTTCCCAAAAATGATCCCGAATGGTACTGATAGAAAGCAGAAATATACCTTCAGCAGCAATAGTAGCTGGGGAAAACGTGCAGGACTTGGGCTCTCCCCCACATGGAACAGGTAACTCATTTGTAAATATGGCAGCTTTTCTGAGGGAACAACATAGAAAAGCGGAAAATCCACTTCGTGACTAACCAGATGATGGCTGCCGGTCCACCACTGCCACTGATGCCCTGAAGGAGTCCTCCACCTCAGCAGCACCCTGGGGCCAAGTATGTGCTGGTTACCCCTCCTGGTGCCGAGGGGGACCTGCCTGGTGAAGGGTTACATCCGGGTTACCCTAGGGGCAGCTGCAATATGAGGCTGGAGAACTCAGAAAGGGGCAGGCGGAGCGGCTGGGACCTAGGCAGCCCGAAGGAGTGGTGGGTCGCGAGGCACATGGGAAGAAAATAAATAATACAAAAAAAAAATAAAACACAAATTAGCTCAGACATTCAAAAGGGGTTTGCATCAGTTAACACCGTTCTTGCCAACATTTCTACCACTCTGGGAGATATTACCCAAAAACTGCAACAGTTGTCTTTAAGGACAGACGCTGTTGAACAGCAAGTTAGAAGATAATCACATCCCAATACAATCTAATATGGAGGTACATTCCAAACTTATTAAAGAACTGCAAACAAGCATAAATGATCTAGAAGACCAATCTAGGCCGTAAAATGTCAAATTGGTATTCCGGAGGGTCTGGAAGGAAACTCGGATCCCATCACTTTTTTTTTTTGGAAAAAGTATTACAAACACTGTTGGAAGGCAGCATCCAGCAGACAAAATTGTGCTACATCCTGCCCATCACGGGGGGGGGGGGACCTGCTGAAGACTTTAACCAAAAACCTAGACCTCGGCCAGTCTGTTTGAAACCTCACTACTTCTCAGTCCGGGACCTGATACTCAAACATGCTAGAGTCAACAAAGGCATGGTGTCTGTAGGTATCAGATTCTCTGCATACTCCGATCTAAGTACAGCTACATTGCAATCACGGCGCTCATTTGATAATGTTTGTTCCATCTTAAGACAGAAGGCTATCAGATTTTCATTACTGTACCCTGCAAAAATCCGCTTTTTTTCCAGAGGTCAGATGCAAATTTTAGATGATCCTAAAAAAGCAGAGGCACTGCTTATGAACTCGGATAAAGGAGGCACTTAACAAAAAGTGGGAAGCAGCTTTACCCCCTCAACAAGTAGAAATGTATAAATGAACTTAAAGTACCAGACTTTTTTTTTATAAAGCTATGCATTGAGAGCCATTACTTACTTTATTATAAAAGTGTTAGGTTTAATGTTAGTGTAATAGTGTAATAATAGTAAGCTCTGGTATAGTCTTCCCCTTACCTGAATGCCCCTCCCTGTTTTTTTTTTTTGATGAAGGGCTAGACAAAATGCTTAAGTGGAAGGGACAAGGGGAAGAAATGGTAATTATTTAGGAGATGTTAAAGCATGACTTATTAAAAAAATGGCATTTAAAAAAAGTTGGGAAGGTTGGGGAATTATAAATGGGGGGAGGAAGAAACAAGGGAAGAAAAAAATATAGCCAAATATATATATATATGTATACATCTTTGGGATGGTGAGCGCATAATTATTCATCATGCCCAGTGCAGCCACGTTTGGCTGTATGTGGAACAGTATGATGGTAGACGGATTAGGGATAACCCAGACACCAATGTACACTGTAACGTTGGTTTTGAATGTGTTATTACTGTGTCTTTATTGTGTGCATCAAGTGCCTGGACTGGGGGGAGGGATTACAAATTTTCTGAATGGGAATTGTATACGATGTAATTGGGGTAAGGTGGGGGGGTTGGGGGATCACTGGTTCCAGTTTATGGAAAATCAAATGTTATTTCAATAAATATTTATGGGTTTATGGATTAGGCAATCTAAAGAGTCTGTTAGCATTATGCTGGTTATGTTTCAATTATATCTATACTGACAAGATAATAAAGCGAGGTAAAAAACTTTTAGCTTGGTATAAAGATGGAGAGCACTAAAAGATTTATGACATGAAACGTCAAGGGTCTTCAGGATCAGACCAGGGCCAAAAATGTCCTTAATTATTTAGATAAAAATCAAGTAGTTTGTGTATTGTTTCCAGAAGACGCATTTCTCCAATGCCAATTTTTTCTTTTATTCAAAGAAATGGGGTACAGGTATCAACGACCCTATGCAAATAATGCCAGAGGAGTAGTAATATTTTTAAAAAAGGTCTCAGACTTATCATTTGGCCAATCAAAAATTGATCCAAACGGCCGATACATTATTAGAGAAATTCAATCAAAAATTAATACGTTTACACTTATAGTATTTACACATATGGACCTACTGAAAATAACCCTAAGTTTTTTAATAATTTATTTTTGGAGCTGGTCAACTTCCCCACACTGTATATAATGGCATGTGATCTTAATGTCACCTTAAATCCTCAGCTTGACAAATCTTCTATTATTACAGAAAAACTCGGCATGGCCGCTGCTACCCTAATACAATTCTGTGACAATCTTAAATTATATATGGTGAATAAGAAATCCAGATAATCGACAATATTCCTTCTTTTCACCAGTCCACCAAAATTACTCAAGGATAGATTATTTTTTAGTTTCTGAATCCATTAATTATATGATAGAGAAAGGGTATATACAAAAGCATAGTAATATCGGATCATGCGCCGATGATTTTGGATATTAAAATGGGCAGGGAGAAAACTCAACCTTCATTTAAATTTTATCCAGTTTTGTTAAAGGATACCCAGTATATTACATATGCTCAGGAACAGATAGATAACTATTTCAAATATGATATAAATCAAGATACGCCATGGAGTAATACTTGGGAAGCATTTAAGGCAGCAGTCAGAGGATTTACTACCTCATATAAAATACAGCAAAATGAAAAAAGGAATAAAGAAACGAGGGAACTGGAGCTGAAAATAGCTCAGTTGGAAAAATCTCATTACCAAAACTCAAACCCTGAAGGTTTGACTAAGTTAATTCAGCTACAGAACGAATTTAATCAATTCGCCACAGAAGTAGCTGAAAGGCAGATGCTATATACTAGGAGCAGATATTACGCACTGGGTGGTAAACTAAATAAAATCCTGGTTTGGCAAGCTGAAAAGTATATAAATGCTATTACTTCCACTCATGTGGGGAATTAATTAGCTTAACTCTAAAAGTATTAACAATATTTTTGTAGAATATTATAGGCAACTATATAAATCAGAGCAAAAAATGAATAGCTTTGAAATTCAGCATAGTCTGGATAATATAAATTTCCCTACTATAAATCTGGAACAAAATTTTAAGTCAGAGGTGGATATTTCAGAATGCGAAATCTTTGCCGCAATTAAAAAGTAGCTCCCTCAGAGGACCTGGGACCAGGTGGCAGCCCTATAAATTTTTATAAAATATTCGCTACATCGTTAGTACCCCATGTAAAAACATTATATAAACACATGTACGGAAATAAATACCTCCAACTTTTAAAGAAGCCATCATTCTGCTGTTTAAAAAGAAAGATAAAAATAGCTTAAATCCTAGTTCTTATCGTCCTATCTCATTAATAAATACTGATGCAAAGGTCTTGGCAAAAATTCTCGCCACGAGACTAGAGGGAGCTCTGCCAGACCTTATCCACTAGGATCAGAATGGATTTATAAAAGGACATAATATAAAATCTAATATCAGAAGAACTTTAGATATTATTGATAAATGTAAATTTAGTAACTATTCCCTATTATCACTAGATGCCAAGAAGGCTTTCAATAGGGTAGAATGGAACTTCCTAAAAATTGTAATGTCCAAATTTGGGTTCAGAGAGCGCATTCTTACATGAATCAGTCTGCTCTACTCTGGTCTCATGACGAGGATAAAAAAAACAACTTTACCTTATCAGATCAATTTGCACTTAATAGAGATAGAAGACAAGGATGCCCACTTTCACCATTTATAATCGCCATAGCAATAGAGCCACTAGCCATGATGATTAGGAATGATAAACTTATTAAAGGTATTAAAATTGGAAATACTGACCATAAGATCAGTCTTTGTGCTGATGATGCCCTGTTATATTTAACAAACTCGAATGATAATATAATACAGATTATGAGTAAACTTGATTTATTTGGTAAAATTTCTGGTTACAAAGTTAATTGGGCGAAGACAGAACTTTTAGAATCCCTCAATCATTCTCAACCCTTCATACCTCCGTCCAGCTCCGCAATTCAAAGGGCTCAGAGGACTCGCTACCTGGGTGTTACCTTAGATGGCAATTTATCTAATCTCTATGAATTTAATATAACACCCTTGATTAGGGCAGTACAATCTGAACTCTCCCACTGGCAAGCTCTAGCACTTACACTTATTGGTAGAACTAATGTAATAAAAATTAACACCTTACCCAAATTATTATTTTTGTTCCAAACGATTTAAATAATTATTCCAGACTGTTTCTTCAGAAAAATGGAATCCATTATAAAAAAAAAAAACATTTATGGAAGGGAAAACGCCCAGACTTGAAATAGAGAAATTATACCTCGACAAAGCAAAAGGAGGGCTGTCTCTCCCTAACTTTAGGGTATATTATTACGCAGAAAATGTATCCTTTATATATGACATTATACAAAACAATTGCATAAGATCTGAAGTAAAGATATAAACTATTTCAGCTAATTATGATAACTTGTGACACTGTCTTATGAGCAGATCTAAAAGAATTTTAGGACCCCAAGGGCTACACTCTACCAAAACACTTTGGTAGCGCAATATAATAGTGCTAGGGATTGGGCGCCTACAATAACAGTGACCCAATCCCAACAGCGCGCGTAATGTCGAGCACTACCGTGAAGTAGGGTGGCTGGCCGGATGGGAGGGGGTCTGTAAATATAGCGATGGGATGTCACTATACGTGATCATGGGGAGGCGAGCATGCACAGCTAGGGTGGAAGGAAATGTGAGGGGTGGTGCCGCAGTGGGTTGCCGAGCCAACCCCTGTGGCATGGTGGGTGGGTTGGCAGTGTTGGTCGGCAGGGTACTGGGTTTGAGTCTGGGTGCTGGTGCATTTGTTTGCAGACCTTTTTATTTTCACCCCAGTTGAGAATCCTTAAGTAGAGGGGTCAGAGGCCAGACCCCACATAAAACATTAAAAACCTAAGTCCCCGGCACCATTTTGCTGTGCGCCAGGGTGTCAGAGTGCTGAAATAAATTTTTGGCACTCTTGACTTCTGAATAACGGTGATTGCCTTTAGACTTTTGCCATTATCACATAGATCCAACACTTTACAGTATATGGGATGCCTTAAATAAGGCAATCCAGTTAAATATCAAATGCACCAAAGTGACTCCTATTTTTCTCCATGGCTTTTTCCTTCCATCTTCTCAGGAAAAAATATTTAAACAGTGGCATGATAAGGGGTTAAAACTGATTGGGCAACTATTGCAAAATCAAATTATGTATTTCAGTTCTTTGAAGAATAGTTACAATCTAGCTCATAAACATTTTTTTGCATATCTCCAAATTAGACATTATGTACAACTAAACAGTAGCAAGTTAAACAACCCCTTACTGGAAGAAATATTAGGGATCAAAAAGCTTCCTGGTGGGGAAAAAAGTGATCTCTACTTTGTATAAATTATTAATTAACAATAGTGGCTTTGAAAAGTTGGATGCCCAACTTAAACATAAATGAGAATGCAAACTTAATGAAAGTAAGACTAATATTCAGTGGTTATTAATTATCAATCTAAACAATACAGGGTTAAAATCTACAAAACTGCAACAGATCTGTTTTAATATATTGCATAGAACATACTTAACTCCTCATAGACTTAACCTCTTCGACACAAACATAACAGATTTGTGTCCAAGGAGGTGTGGATATAAGGACATGCTAGAACACATGTTAATTAATTGTTCTGCCCTGTCAGAATGGTGGAATAGAATATTGAAAACTCTTTCAGATATAGAATGCTATATGATATTTAAGGATTATATATGGATGATGCTATGTTCAGGTGGCCCATTGATATCCTTTAACAGGAACCGGATCAAGTTTATAAGACTGTGTCTCATAACAGCTTATAAAATCTTATTGATGCATTGGAAAGAAATATCTCCACCAAATTTTAAAATCTGGATTAATATGTTGATATCGACTCACCAGCTTGAAAAGGTTCACTATCGATGCTATAAAAATAATAAGCAGTACAATATGCTTTTGGCCCCTTTAATGAGTATATAAAAACTGAACAATTCGGAAGGTCTTTGAGGTAGAACTCTGATGTGTTATACACTGGATTAGTGCATTGAGTACAGAAACATATGAAGCTCAGGATAAAGTTTGTATTTTTCCACACAGGATAATGTTTTGGACTCAGGATCGATATTGTCTGACATCTGATGCTCTGTATAACCCAAAGGACATTAATGCATTGTTTGTACATTTGACTTTCTTTATGTATTGTATGTCACAAATTATGTATTAATAAATAAAAAAAATGATGGAATGAAGACAGAAAGTAAGAACATTGAATTTACTTAAATGAACTGCAGGCTTTCAAGCAGGTTTTTTTGGGGAAGGAGCAGTGGTACTACTGTTTGATTCTGATTTTGGCCACACTCCAAGAGCACATCTGCAACATTTAAGAAAAGTGTATTAAAAAGCAGGCAAGCTGGCACAGACAAATAGAAGCAGAACTACACTCTGCAGCAGATATGGACTCAGACAATTGCACCGAGACCTGAAAATGTGGAACATTTTAATGTTCAGGTGACTTTTCTAGCCATGTGCTTATCAGTCTGCTGACTGATCTGGAGAAATTAAGTTATTCTGTTAAATGTTTGTTTGCCCCATCCTTAATACATTTCTGGTGGTCACACTGTTTTGGGCTGAGCGGGGTGGGCTGTCGATGATTGGCAAGGTGAGGGAAATATATTTAATTTTGATCGCTTCTGCCTCTTTAGCCTACCACCATGAGGATTTAAAATGATGTCTGGAATTACCCATGAGGCATCCACTCGGATTTTGCACTGTATGCTTTAACACAAGTATGAGGCAGGAATCGTTAACATTTTTACTGCCTGCCGGCTGCCTCCGCTCTGTAAAATCAATCAACCTGAAAGGACTTGCCTCATGATCTAAGAACTGATTCCACTAACTGTTAACGTGGTAGCCCCGTAAATGTTAACCTCAGCCCCAGATTTTCCAGATAAATGTATTTATTTACTGTCTATATGGTCGTTGATGGATTTACTGTTAAAGTTGGTATCTCAGTTTTAATGAATAGCTTACAGTTTACAAGGCTGGTTTTTATTAAATTAATCTGTCTTGGGTACAGACTATAAGATCAGGTCTGATAATTAAAAGTACATGAGGGAATCTGTGGGTATTCACCCCAACTGGAAAAAAGGAATCGGTGAATGTATTCCTTGCCTTTTTCCCTGTATAGTGCCTTTGAAGTTGCTCTTAGTATGCATTTCTCTACAACCAGTATGTAATTCCTCCATGGCCCAGATATTCAAACTACGCCCAAAAAGTGCACAATAGCAGGAGCAAGCACAAGTCCATTGCGCCCATGCGCAAGAGGCGTGATATTCAAAAACTGAACCGGCTAAACTGCGCCTACAGCCGACGACTGACTATTGCACTACCTGCGCCATAGCGCAACTAGGGAGGGGAAGCTGAGCAGATCAGATGCGCCATAGCACAACAAGGGATGTGCAGCTGAGCAGTCCAGAGGTGCCATAGCGCAACCAGGGATGCCCCCCAGCAGCAGGGCGGCAATGCAACTGCACAACCAGGGAGGTAGGGGCCCACCACCCATGACACAGTTGGGCAGAGGAACACACAGCAGAACAGACATCGTCCCCCCACACCCCATGCACTGCACAGCTGGGGGAAGGCTGGAATAACCACCAGCCCATGGAGACCAACAACCAACCCACAGCTGGGCCATGGTGCCCCATCACACCCCCGGCAAGCTGTGACTGGCACACAAGGAGGGCTGACCACCCCATGCCACACCATCCCCCCAATGCAGAGCACACCCTGCACTGTGACCCCTAGACACCCTGCCCAGGAGCAGCGGCCACCACTGCAGGAAGCCCCATGCATGCCACCACCCCCACTGTGACAATGCAACCTTGTGCACCACAGAACCATGCAAGGCAGCCCCACCACGAGCACCCGTCAGTGGGTGGCAGCACACAGTGATGCAACAACGGCATGTGCAGTGCCACCACGCAAGCCCCCCCCCGAGGTACTGCTGAGAGACCAACCATGCATCGGCACACGAGGTACCCCACACGGGACAGGGCATGCCCCAGACCCCACCACCAGTGGTACAGCACCCTGCACACGCTCCCAATGGCACACCCCGACCCAGCACTGGCCACAACAGCCAGCGCAGACACCCACAGTGGTGCGTGGAATCATGCACCACACCGGATGCCACACAGTGCATGGACAGACACCCACCCATACCCAAGGGCACAACAACACAGGGTCGCAGTAGCGGGGCAACCTAGCCCCCAGCATGGGCCCATGTAAACTGTGTACACACAACCTGCAGTCCTCCATGGCACAGGAGTGCCAGCCACCCTGCGCAGACACTGTGGACCTGTACGCCACCAGCATTTGCCCAGAGCACAAGTCACAGACAGTGGTGCACATCCCCTGCAACACACACAAGCCACAGCATGGAGGTGGGTCAACAACTGTGGAGGCCACAGTGTCACCCAAGGCAGACATGCACCACACCAGTGACAGGAGGCGACTCAGCATTGTGACGGGTACAGTGGCTGCCCTGCATGAACAGCCACCACTGACATGCCAGCAGACCTTGAAGGTCACAGACATGCATGGGTGTCAGCTGCACAGGCCATGGACGGGCTGACAGGGGTGCCATGGACACAGAGCATGCACCATGAACCACTGCATACAGTCATCCAGTGCACAGGGCACAACACACACACCACAGACACTGACTGATAGCTGCCCCCACACCATAGTCACCTCCCCACAGACACACACACATACCCATGACTGCACCACTCCTGACGCCATGCACACCACTGCAGCTGAGCACCTATAGCCCGCTGTAAATCAGAGACCACCACAGTATTCATATCAAAATATCTGTATTAAAACAACATATAAAAGTTAACTATGTACAATAATATATACAAGGTGGGGAGGCCACAAACAAGGTGGGGTGGGTGAGGGCAGGGGTGGATAAATGGGACAGGAAAGGAGGGGTGAGGGTGGGTCCAGGGGTAGGGGATATCGGGGCAGAGGGACTTTCAACAGGAGCCCCACTCCCCACTCTGGCTTCTCCACTGCCTGTGCCTCCTGTTGACCCCAATTTCATCTATCCAGCGAAGGATATCCAGGGATGCCCTCGCCATGTGCAGGATCTCCCACAGTGCCTCCTGGATGTCATTGAGCTGGCAGACACCTAGGACAAGGGAGCACAGTCAATAGGTGTGAATGCACAGCCCCATACAGCCCACCCACTGTGCATGGCATACAGCCATGGGACATACCTCTGTGATGGTGTGTGACCACCCACATTGATCACATCCACATGACCTGCCAACCCAGTCGCATACAGCCATGCGGAACGCTGCACACACCCACTGGCCAAGTCATGCACAGCACCACCGTGGCTGTTTAGTGACATGGCTATGTAGTGCAAAGGCAGTGGCACAGCCACGTACCCAGTGCACGCATGGACCACCATCGATGCACTCCCAGACATGCATTGCCACTGGACAGTGCTGACTGTAACAAGTTGTGTGCATGGCAGTGGTGTCAGTGGATGGTGGCCATGCCCCGCTGCCCACCCTGTTACACAGCATGCAATAGTAATCATGGAGGTATGGTACTCACTATCATCGGGCTGGTTCCTTGGGCACTGTGGACCCTCGCCCCACCTGTCCTCCCTCTCCTCTTTGTTGCGCCACAGCTCACGGGCCAGGCGATGCTCCTCCAGCCCTGTGGTGCAAACATGGAGAGAGGAATATTAGTATAATCCCGTAGCAAAGCGCCCCTGCCCCCAGGTGTGTGCCTCCCACCTAGCCAGACCCACCCACCCACCCACCCCACACCCTGATACCACCACAGCCAACACCAGACGGTCCCTCCCCATGTGCTGGACACATACAACCATGATACCCATATGGAAGATAAAAGTGTGTTGGCGTAACACCTACCTGGTTGTGGCACTGTGCCCTCCTTGCATGCCCGCAGGTGGGCTAGCAGGTTCGGCTCCCTCCGCCGCAGGTCCCCATACCTATGGCGGCACTGCTCAGCTGTCCTCTCCCATCCAGTGGCCTCCTCCAGTGCAGTGGCCACCTCCTCCCACACCTGGCTTCTGGACCTGTCCAGGGGTGCCTCCCCAAACAATGGTCCATGGTGTGGCTTCACTATGGCCACTAGGTTGGCCAGTTCCACCTGTGTCCATTGAGCAGCCCTCCTGCATGCCATTCTCTCAGCTCGGTCTGCAAATATGGCGCTCTGCAGCGTGGCTCCCACGTGCATATGCTGCCGCGACGGTACAGTGCCATTCCTATTGCGCTGTCACCGAACAGCACAATAGTGGTGCACCCATGCCTGACACATGGCGCCTAGGGGGCAAAGGTCAGGCACAGGGTCAAGGGTCTCTGGCGCATGGACACGCACAGCGCCATTGGAACCCAATGCATGTAGCACGATTGTCTGCCTGTGTGCTACCTCCAATAGTGGCCTACCGCGCTGTTGCCCCAGTGCGCCTATGATGGCCCAGTGCCACAGCACCATGTAGGTGAACATTGCTATAGCGCCACTGGCACAATGGTGGCCGTGCCCTGCATTGCTTCCCGCGCACAGCACATCAGCAGTGCAGCAGACTCCTGTGTCAGCAACCCGGGCATGCACAGTGAGGTGTGTACTACGCATGTCACAGAACTGCGCCCTTGGCTCAACACGTTCAACACAATTGCTCAAAGTGCAACAGCACGATATTCAGTCATATGCAAAACAGCTAATCAGCCATGCAATGGCGCAGCACTGCAATCTGCATCCACTTAAAGTTGCGCCTCGCCTCATTTGCATGGGTTGCGCTATAAAAGTGCGACATTGGGCTGCAGTGGCCATAGTTGGTTACTGCAGTCTATTGGTGAGTTGCATGCTGTTTGGGAGTGTGGACTGTGGATTTAGGGACATGCATGGACTGCACAGTCACAGGTAACAACTGTCATTCTTACAGGCTAAAAATGACCGAGCAAGTTGTGGGAGAGGAGGAACACAGTGGTGGGAGGAGGAGGCCTAATTTTACCAAGGCCGAGACCGAAGCCCTGTTTGAGGCCTACCTGGATCAGGAGCTGCTTCTCAGCGGTTGGCAGGGAACACCTCAAGCCCGTGCTGCTGCAAGGGAAGAGGTGGCACGTGCTGTGAACCTGCATGGCAGCCACCAGCACTCCATGCAAGAGTGCAAGAAGAAGATGGGCACAGACAAGAGGAGGATAAAGGAGAAGATGACTGCCATCAGGGCAGCACGAGCTGTGACAGGTGGGGGACAGCCAGAGGTGGTACACCTGACCCCACAGGAGGAGAGGATTGCTGGAAGCATGCAGCGTTGTGTCATTGAGGGTATTCCAGGTGGTGGCTTCCAGACAGGTGGTGGCCCATCACTGCATGGTAAGTCAAGGTCTGTCTATGGGGGGGGCAGGGTAGGTCACATGCAGTAACGCGACTTTGTTTTCCCTTACAGATCCTGAGCATCTGCATGGGTCAGCGGTGGTGGGCCTGTCCACTGAGGATAGTCAGCTGGAGATGGAGGAGGGCCCATCCACCTCCACAGGTATACATGGCTCAGTGCGACAGTGGGCCCACCTGGCTGTCCACACTGATGTTGTTGTAACAGGTGCGGAGGAAGCCCTGCCCATGTCCCAGTGTGATAGCGTCCATGGATGCCAGCATGCTATGACTCAGGCCGGTGCCAAGTCCATCACCGATGATGATGTCGCTAACAGCATGGGCAGTGACACGTGTGTGCCACGGGATGGCCACACAACAGGTAACATCGCGGCCATGGCTGTGGGTGGTGCTGCCATGGAGGCCTGCGTGTCAGCACAGTCCCAGCCTGTGCCTGTCAGAGCCAGTGGGGCAGCACTGGTGTTTGTCTGTGACAGTGGGACTATTAGGCCACTGCTGCAGCACCACTGAGCCCTGGGAGCGGTAGCCGAGGGGCAGCATCAACAGTCGGCCAATGGGCTTGGAGCAGGGTCCAGCGGCGGCATCTGTGCACCACCTGTGGACATGCCCAGACCTGGTCCTGGTGCGCAGCGCCCACCCTCAGGGGGTGCTGAGCATCAGGGCCACGTACACCCTGAGGGATAGGATGCCGAGGAGGCAGATGACCTCTTGGACGAGCACACCCGCCTACTGCAAGCATCAGTCCAGCAGCAGATGCAACTTGCGACATTGGTGGATGTACTGCATACGGCTCTGGAGTGGGCAGAGGAGCGTCGCAGCAGAGACACCACTCTGATCCTGGCAGGGATGGACCGGTTGTGGAAGGATGTGACTGCTGCCATTGACAGGCATTCACTGCTGTCATGGCCACAATGGCACACATCATGATGCCCATGCGTCAGGAACACCACGCAGTGCCGTCCCTCCCGTTCCCGCGTCGTGCACACCACTCCCTCTGCAGCACCAGGTTCAGCTGTGGGTATTCCGACACACCTGGCGCAGGCATAGTCAGTGTGCTGCAGACCCCTGCACAAGCACAGTCGCATTCATGCAGTGGAACCCCTGGGGGACCATCGGTGCCACCCCATGAGGCCAGTGGTCGGCCTGTCAGTGCTGGCGGGTCTCGGCGGGGCCGACCACGCATCCATGGCGGCCGGGGCACTGTGTCACGTGACTGACCTGTCTCCAACCGCGGCTACTGTCTGGTGCTGTCCTGTGTGCATTGTGTCTTTCAGTGGCAGCAGTGCACGGGTGGGTACCGGCCCCATCAGGACACACAGTCCATTTGCACACCTCCCAGCTGCCGTCCGCGGTTGCGTGTGTGCATGATGATGCCTGCATTGCACTGTACACCAATGTGCAATGGTGCTCAGCATCTGACACACACACATGGACAGGCAGTGGGCATGGTGGTCTATGGACATGTGTGTGGCTAGGGATGGCGTTCTGGGTCGGTGTGCCTCCTACCCTTTGTGCAAGTTTGGTGCATTGTGTGTGTGTGCTTGTGTGTGTTCCCATCCGCGTGGCATGTTTGACCTCACCCATCCCTGGTTGCGTGTGTGGTCCCATGCCTTGCCACTTCCCTTGATGGCACACACCCCTGGTGTGTGTCCATGCATGTTTGTGGGTTGTGCCAGTGCAACTGTTGGCTGCACATGGCCCCATGACTTACCTGGGTTGGCTGAAATGCTCCTCCATGATGGTGCCCCAGTGCAGCGTACAGCTGTGCCAGCCAGAGCAGTCGGGGGTACCGTCGCCCAAGGGGGGCTGCCCATCACCATCATCACCGGTGTCCTCATCGTCCCCATCGCTGTCCCTCTCTTCGACCTGTACAGCTATCCCACATTCATTGGCCATGTTGTGCAGGATGCAAAAGGCCAGGAATAGCCCATAGGCCTTTGAGGGGCTGTACTGTAGGGCACCACCGGAGCTGTCCAGGCAATGGAAGCGTGCCTTCAGCATCCTGAACACCCGCTCGATGACATTACATGTGGTGGCGTGCTTACTCATTGTAGCGTTGCTTGCGATAGGATTATGCAGCCGCCCGATGGGAGTGTGAGCAGCCAGGGATGAGTGGGTATCCACTGTCACCCATGTGTAGAGGGTGGAGATTAGTTTGGTGATCAGCATCGCCCTGCCCCGGGCCATGTAGGCCACTACCCATGTCACCTCTAACCATGCCCCCCCAGGCCCTATGATTGTCCATGTGGTTTGCATACTCACCCACTAGGTGGCCAATGAGGATATCCCCACTCTCGAATCTGTAGCACAGTGCCAACTGGTGCAAGATGAAGGCATCATGTGCTCCCCCAGGGTGCATGGCACAGACATTGATTATGCGCCCCCTGGCATCACACACTACCTAGCAGTTGTTGCTGGCATAGCCCTTGCGATTGATGTATGCGGCCCCCTAGGGGCCAGGTGGTGTGCGGATGGCCACATGGGTGCAGTCTATTGCCCCTAGCATGCCAGGCATACATGCTACCCTGTGGAACTCCTGTATGTTTGCTGTGTGCTCCGCCGGTGTGCTTGGGAAATGGATGTACCCCGCAGCATGTGGCAGCAGTGTGCTGAGGAATTGGGTGAAGTGGCGTGACGTGGCCGACTTGGTTATGCCTGTGGTGTCCCCAGTTGGTCTCTGGAAGGTACCCATAGTGAGCAAGTACATGCAAGCTGTCACTTTGGTCTCCACTGACAGGGCATGGCTCTGTCGTGCGGTTGCCTGCATCACATCATTGTACAGCTCACAGAGCCACCTCAGAATTGCCTGATTCAGGCGGTACCGGCCCACAATCTCGGTATCACTGTACAGCTCAAAGCTGGTGCGGGCTCGGTACTGCCTGTTGGGGGCATACCGCTGATGGGCCTTTCCACGGCCATGCCCCCCCTGCTGCCCGCCTTCTCACCCCCCATAACGGCCTCCATCTGGAAGGTGGCACTGGCCATGTCCCTGGCTTGTCTTCACCCCCAGCAGCTGTTACTGTATTCCCCGCTGTCCTCACTGCTGCTTCCCTGCACCAGGAACACCTGCCTGTGCTTGCCTCACTGCTGTGTGGTGTACCTCCTTCTGCAATGTCTTCCCACAACCTTTCCTGTAGCTATTGCTTCCAGGTGCCCTTTCCTGCCTGGCCCTGTGTGTCCCTGCTGCCCAGTGTGTCCTGCTGTGTTTGCTCTCATATATGGCTTCCTGTGGCGTTCTTGCACTTTTCCCTTGTCCCTTTATTTTGGCTCATTTCCGTTGTGGCAACTTCAGCTTGCTCCCCTATTAGCGTAAAACAGGTTGTTGAATATTACTCGCCATTTATGCATGGTTCCTCCCCCTTCAGTTGTGCATGCCTTCATTATCATTGCGCTGTTGCTCAGAGTGATTTGGGGGAGCGCAACTGCCTCCTGCTGAATATTGCAGAATGGCGCATTTTCGTACTTTTGCAGGCGCAACCCTATTGCGCATGGCTCAACTCTTTTGAATATCTGGGCCCATGTGTTTATCCAATTGAAAATGTCATATCTTTCCTTTTTAAGTGCTATTTCGATGCATCTCCATTGTGGTATTCTTCCCTGTACAATCAATTGTGAGTAATGTTTTGCTTGCAAAATGATAAATTATAAAAAAAAAAAAAAACGAAAAGTGTATCGGAAATGTGATAAAATCTCTGTATTGGTCAGATACCAGTAAAATAAATGCTCTACCACATTCTCTATTTTTGTTTTTAATGCTTCCTATTTATATAAAACAGTTTCTTCCAGGAGATACAACGAATATTGTCATACTTTCTATGGGGAGGAAAGTGACCCAGACAGGGGAACGGGGGTGGTCACAGTGAGCAGGAGGAGCAGGGGGATGGGGGTACCATATATATTCATCCCCTATACAGATGCACTGATATCTGCACTGGTGTCATTCTGGCAGGCCAGGAAAAGGGTTTCTGGATGGAGACCAGTAGAAGAAAGGGATTGTATGCTGGGCCACCTTGAAGCACTTCCTACTTTAGACTTGTCACCCAGAGAAATTAAAGGACTGAAAAGTTCCTGGACAAGGGCCACATTAACAGTGTGGAGGGGATATCTGAAACAAGCGGCACTGATACCTTGTGCACTGCCACCATCCTGATTATAGTTTGCCCAGGTCTAGCCCAGACTAGACTAGATGGATCCTACAGAACATGGGCTGCACAAGGATTACAAATATCAGAAAGTTGGAGATTAAAAAAGAGATAGGTGAATTAGAAAAATTCATTGATACTATGTCAGAAAGCCTCACAATGCATGAAATAGGGGTTACAACTAGTACTCCTAGTTGTATGTCACTTAAAAAAAGAGAGCACAGTGGGGAAAAAAGGGTAAAGGTCTAACAAAAGTAGTGAGCAAAAATAAAAATAAATTCTTCCAAATAGAAGTGTGGAGGATAGTTTCCAACAAAGTAGCCACCTGCAATTGAGCAATAAATTTGAAGTCTTTGGAAAATCTTTGGAGCTGGAAAATACAGATGGTCAAATTACTGGAGAAAAAAATAAATGCTAGCAACAAAGAGCCACACAAGCAGAGAAAAGATGAAGTACAAGCTAGGATAGCTGGTAGCTCGTGTCTTGAGCAAGAAAAACATAAGAGATATCCTTGTGATAGGTGACTCACTAACTAGAGGGATAGATGAGATAGTTTGTAAAAATAGGAAACTGTATACGACAGTTAGTACATTGACAGTGGTCAAAATAACAGATTTACATGACTTGCTTGATGGACTAATGGAGAACTCACATAATCCCCATGTTATTTTACATGTAGGAATTAATAACATAGGAAAAAGTAAGCCAGAAATCACACAGGATGGCTTCAGGAAATTTAGTAAATGAAATTCAAAATAAAGGAGGTGAGGTCATGATTTCAAGAATCCTATCAGCACAAGGTCCACAAGAATATAAGAATTGTGCCATTAATCAAATCAGTAAATGGTTATGTTCCTGTTGTATTGCAATGCATATTGGTTTCTTAGATAACACTGGGTCATTTCAAAATAAACATCTTTTTAACCATGATGGGGTGCATTTAAATAGGGCAGGTAGCAGGATACTGGGGATTAAATTGAATAGGGTAATTAAGTTTCATTTAAACTGGAAGGAGAGGGGTGGGTTTTTGCAAACTTGAGTAAAGCAAAAAATGAGGATATAAAGGAAAATGAAAGGGGGGATTTGAATATAGTTTTATTAAATGCAAGAAGCCTACTAAATACATTTGATGAGTTCCAGCACATGCTGGTTTCTGGAAACATTGATATAGCATTGATTACAGAGATTTGATGGAATGAAGCTGACCCATGGGGAAAAGATATCTCAGGCTACAAACTATATTCCAAATCTAGAAACCACAGGAGAGGTAGAGGAATTGCTATTTATATCAGAGATAATATAAATAGTGAACAGGAAAAAATCCATTTTGATAATCCTAAAATGATATGGATAAAAATACTATATAAAGATCAGCCTAAAACTAGACTCGGATTAGTGTATAGACTGCCTTCTATAGACAATCACGATGACAACCTTCTCCTTGAATTTATCTCCAATTTAGACCCAGCTGAGGATATACTCCTAACAGGGGATTTTAACTTGCCTGAAATAGATTGGGAAATCCAGCACAGCAAATAAATTCTTGGAAGTAATAGAGCATATGGGGATGGAACAGAGAGTAATGGATGCAGCTAGGGGACAGAACATCCTGGATTTGGTATTAACAAATATGGAAAATAAAAGTGGCAATTTAAAGTTGGGAAGTCCCTTGAGAAATAGTGACCATTGTAAAATCTATTTTACAATATCAGGTAAAGTAAACATTAAATGTGCACAAGGATTAACACAAATGCTTAACTTTAAAAAAGCTAACTTTTCTGGTTTTAGGACTGATTTGGGAACCTGGGATTGGTATACAGAGTTCTCCAACAAAAATGTTGATGAAATCTGGGAAATTTTGTTAACAAGAATTAACATGGGGGTGCAAAAATGTATACCTAGTAAGAAGAAGTATGTCAGTAAAATAAAAAATTCTAAAGGCTAGTTTAACTCTAAACTTAAAAAAATGATTAAAGAAAAGGATAAGATCTTCAAAAGGGTTAATAAACAAAAACACATCTGGAGGGATGGGTTTTGTATAAAGACAAAGTTAAACATCTTAAAAAAGAAATTAAGAAAGCCAAGGCAGAATATGAACTAGGTCTAGCTACAAGAATAAAATACAACCATAAAGCCTTTTATAATTACATCAATGGAAAAAAGAAAGGATCTATTAATATAGACCCCTTTATTAATGAAAAAAATGAATCTATAACCGGAGTTAAACAAATGGCTGACATACAGAATTCTTATTTTTCTTCCATATTTAATATAAACAATTCTAGTAATTCTGTGAATAAGTTTAGTTCCCAGATAGGGCAGCTGAAATTTGACCCTAAAGATGTACTGGCTAGGCTGGAAAGTTTAAATATAAATAAATCTCAGGGACCGGACGAGCTCCATCCTAGAGTACTAAAAGAATTGGCAGTCCTTTTGGCGCATCCTCTAACATGCTTGTTCCAGAAATCTCTAGATCAAGGAATAGTAGTACAAGCTTGGAGAGATGCTATAGTCATATCATTGTTAAAAAAAAGTACCAACTACAAAACCAGAAAATTTTAGACCTGTGAGTTTAACATCTGCAGTGGGAAAGCTATTCAAGGGAATACTGAAGGACATAATTTTAAAACATTTGTCTTTAAACAACTTAACTGACTCAACTCAACATGGATTTACAAAAAAGTCATGCCAGACAAATATGTTATTTTATGAAAAAGTAAACAAGGCTCTGGATAGAGGTGATGTACTTGATGTTGTATTTTTGGATTTCTTCAAAGCATTCGATAAACTGCCACACAAAGAATTAGTGGATGTATCAAACAGCGTTAAGATACCTATCAATACAGTAAACTGGGTGGAGACTTGGCTGTATGAGAGAAGGCAAAGGGTTAATATCAGAGGAGTTCTTTCTGATTGGAGGGGGTTGCCAGCGGAGTGCCACAGGGATCAGTGTTGGGCCCATGTTTATTCAATCTCTTTGCCTCTACAATTAGGAGCATTTTTTCCTGGCATCTGGATAAGTAAATTCGCAGATGATTGTAGAATTGGGGGTATAGTTAACAGTACTGAAGAATATATCAAGGTACAGGAAACATTGAATATGTTGAGCCAGTGGACGGATCAACACAAATTATAACTAAATCTTAGTAAGTGTGCTGTAATGCACTTGGGTAGTAAAAATAAAAAAATATCTATGGCATAGGTAAGACTCAGTTAAGACAGATTATGGAAGAAAGAGACCTGGGGGTGAGAATAATGGATGACTTGAAATTTAGTGCACATTGTAGTTTAGTGGATAAAAAGGCGAATCAAGTATTAAACTGTGTATTACGACACATTGGTAGCAGAGACATGAAGGTGATGGTGCCCTTGTATAGTGCATTGGCGAGGCTCCATTTGGAGTATTATGCTCAGGTTTGGTCACCGTATAGACAAGTAGATATTAAGAGATTGGAGGGAGTACAACAAAGGGCCACAAAGAGAATTTCAGGTCAAGCACATGTGTCATATCGGGAAGGATTAATAAAATCGAAATCTTTATTCATTGCAGTATCGCAGAATTAGGGGTAATATGTGCATGATTTATAGGGCATTCAAGGATGAGCACTTAAGGCAAGATTTAGGATTCACAGTTAGGAATAATAGCTTGCATGAAACAAGAGCACACAAATTACAATTAAAACAAGACAAATGGAGGACACTGATGAGAAAGAACTGGTTTAGCCAGAGAGGTGTTAAGTTGTGGAACACTTTACCAGAACAACTAGTAATGAGTGGGTCAATGGAGTGTTTCAAGCATGGTCTGGATGAATATTACCATACTAAAACATCCATGGTTTAGAAATGAATATTGACAGAAAAAAAAAATGGCAAACATTAAGGACGCAAGTCTATGTAGCTTGTATATCCTATGAATCCTATGAAAAAAATACTAGTAGGACAACTATTTAAAGGTGAGTAGAAAATAAATTTGACTTCATTACAGAGGGAATTTTAAATACCCAGAGTGTTTTTCTTTAAGTACCTTCAGTTAAGGGACATGGTTAATAAACTTTCCTTGAGGGCCCACATCCTGAAACCCACCGACCCCCTCTTGAGCACAGTAATAGACTGAGTGATGCTGGAACATCTAAAACGGGTAGTTACGTGGATAGTGTCACAGTTGGAAAAGGTGTCAGATGCTATTCCATTGGATCGCATACATAGATCCTGGTTAGAGGAACTGGGGACCCTGTTTTGGAGACTCAGGTTGGCTTGTAATCTGGGAAGAAGCAAGCGGTACCACAACCACTAATCAGTGGAGAGAGTTTAGATGGAAAACCATTTCATGCTTCTTAACAATGCCGGTTATCACACAGCACTTCAACCCAGGTAATATGGATAGATGTTGGAGGGCATGTAACTAAAAATGCTCTTGCTACTATATCTTTTGGGATTGCCCAGTTACCCAGTTGTATACTCAGGAGGTCTGAACTACCGTACAAAAAATTTGAATATAAACACACCACTGCAGGCACATCATGCGCTTTTAGGGTTACCCCGGAGTGAAAAGTTCAAACACTTCACAGCAGCTGTCACTAAGTCCATTACATGCCGGTGTCTCATGGCAATCCCTCCAACCTTGCAAGACTGGGTCAGCCAGTGCAAGCACGTAAGGGAAATGGTAAAAATTACATCCCATCTGAGACTATAGGCAGACCTGTATAATGCTATATTTATTGAAATGTTTCACCAGGAAGGCACACTGAACAACAAGATGCTTGTCTCCCAGTGTGACCGGAGGGGCTGCTTACAATTGGATGAAGAATTAGACATACAGTTTACCATTTAACATATCTGAGAAATTAAACATTCAATTACATTTGTAACAAGACATACAGTTAAAAAATAATATAAATAATCATACAATTGCATTTGTGACATAACATACAGTTAAATATATCATACCTGTGGAATATGCATTTAAATACAAGTGGCATATTTGAGGAACATAGTAAAGAAATTTAATGTAACCTTGGAGCCAAATCCTTACAGGAATGGATCACAGTTAAGAGGGAGACAATTTAGCAATTATTGAATGAATGAATGAGATGCAGTGAGGGGACATCAAGGAGGGTAGAGGGGTACACAGGGGAAACCAGCTAGGGGAAGCAGAAGATAACGATGGGGGAACATTACCAGAGCAAAGTAAGCAAAAAATCAGTTGTGGGGGGCAAGTTAACACAGGGCTAGTGCAATATGGGAGCCATATGGCTCCCTTTTCTCTCTCTCTCTCTCTCTCTCTCTCTCTCTTTCATCAAGGACACAGAGGGAAACCAAGTCCTGGATAACATTTTGGCCCCAAGGAACCGGAGAGCGTACATGGAGGGGTCAGTTCAGTAATGGGGGGGGCCTTGGTCCCCCCGCCCACCCACTCATGCAAAGAAGGTGGTCTGCACCAGTAGAGACAATCTGGACTATAATAGAAATGACAGCTCTCTCCTCATATGAGACTCCGGGAATGTAGTAGCAGACACCAAAGATTTATCAATTCATAGTAATTATAAAAACATAGTAATGAATTTATTCCTTCAGAAAGCTATGTTCTCATTTCTAATGAATATGTGTGTCTGTGAAACAGATTTTGTAGTTCTGTTTGCTGACTGCTGTTTTTTTAATTTTTATTTCGAAGTAGAAGCAGCTACATGCACATAGCAGTAAGGTTACATTGACATACATAAGCATCAACTTGTATAAATCATCGCTAATTATTTTTTTAATACTTTCTTTATTTGAGGAATAATTTAAAACTTTACATCCAATAACATCACACACTTTGATATTAAGGTATTTAAGCATAAGTTTCCTGGTACCAGCCTTTCCTTTCCATGTCAGATTTCTTCATGTTTAAAAGATTCCCATTGACAGTGTCACTACTTATATAGTATTTGCCTAATGGACACAAATCACAAGAACTACAAAAAAGAAAACGAAAAGTAAAGAGCAAGACAAACCTAAAAATCTAAGATGTGTGTCTATACAGGCAGCAGGTGTTTAACCATTTGGATCAATAGAATGAAATGGGCCTGTTTCGTGGCGAATGTAGTGGGCCTAATATACCATACGTAGGGGGAGTTTTCCAGCACCAAATCAATGTTATTTCCCTTCCCTCCTTGAATGAGAAGGGTCTCCTAAAAGCATCTGATCAATCCTACAGACAGTATTACTTTTGTCCCTTTCTTTCCCTAGTTGTATTTAAGTCTGTGACTGCTACCTACTGTCTATAATCCACCTGGTCCATCTTTTTATGAATGTCAGTGTCCTATCCTGTGTTAGATACATCAGCCTTTCCATCTCCTGGATTTCTCTCACTATCACTTCCTACTCTGTAAATGTGGGTGATTCAGGGTTTAACCATTTATGTGTAATAGCCTTTCCTATCCTTGCCATGCAGATGTAATTCCTGCCCTTTACCGATACCGGTGGCAGACCTAAGATAATATGCCTGAATTGCAGTGTTTCATTTATTTGAAAAATATCTTCCAGCTTATGTGTCACTTGCACATAAAATTCCTCTAGTACTGGGCATGTGTAAAAAATGTGTGTGTGTGTGTGTGTGTGTGTGTGTTGCTCTGCTTTCTCCACATTGTCTCCAGCACCCCGCTCCTACTGCTTTATCCCATTTAAAGTGTGGGGTTAAAAAGTACCTTAGCCTCATTTTCCAGGCAAATTCTTACCATCTAGCTGCAGATGTAGTTTTAAAAGCACACTTCCAAAATAAACGCCGCTCCTTGGTGGTCACATGAAAAGTAGCCTCTTCTTCCCACTTTATTTCCACATATTTGGCAGCGGACATCTTATGTCCCTGCAGTGCCTTGTAGTTGCGAGTGATTTCCCCTTTCAGGGGTAGCTAGTGATAATAGGTCTTTAAGAGACTGTACATCTGTATCTAGGTTAGGGTCCATTGGGTATTTCATAAGTTGCTTTTGTATATAGCTGCAAATCTACAAGTAATGAAATCTATCAGTTAGCTTCCACCCAAATTCAGTTTGACACTCTTCAAATTTTAGAATGCAGTCTACTCTCATGATCTAGGCCAGGCATCTCAATCCTCTCTGGTATTGTCTTTCATACCAGATGTCTTGGTTACCCAGTGGAAAGCTCTAATTTTTCCAAAGATTCAAGTATCTCCAGCCCTATCTGTTAATCAAGGGGTATGTCTGAAATCTACCCCAGGCCACTATGGTAACCTTCATCCCCTGAAACCAATGTCCCATTGCCAGTCTGTGTCTGGGTAGGGTAAATGGGGTCTTGTACGCGGAATATACTCCTGCTTGGACTTCCTCAATTTTACGCCAGTGGGCTTCTGTCTGGGTGTGCCCCTATAAGATAGTCCATTTGACCTGGGCAGACAGCCAATACTCTAGAAGGTCTGGCACTGCCCGCCCCCCTCCCATTGTTTCTTTGCCTCTGAAAGGACCTTGTGGACCCTGGGCCTCATATCTGCCCATATAAATTTGCTTATTGTTCTCTGCATGTTCTTTATCCAGTGAGCCGGTAGTTCCGTGGCCACACTTTGGAACACGAACAAAAATCATGACAATAAATTAATCTTCACTGCTTGGATTCTAGCATGCATTGGCAGTGGTAACAGGGACCAGTGTTTAATATCTGCACTTAACTGTTTATCCAGTGGGACATAGTTATCTTGAAATAACAGAGTTATTTGTGTTTATGAGGGTAATGCCAAGATATTTTATGGCCTGTAGTGTCCATTTCATTGGGTAGGTTTTTTGTAAATTCTGTGTGAGGTACAAATTCAGTTGTAGTGTCTCTGTTTTGGTTGAGTTTAGGGTGTAGCCTGATAAGGCAGAATATTCTCGCACAGTTGCCATTAAACAATTGAGTGAAATGATTGAGTGCCTCCTCAGGGGAGGTCATATATATTAAAACTTCATTGGCATAAAGGGCTTTTTTATGCTCTTGGTTTCCCACCTCTACCCCTCTTACTCCTGGATCCTGGTGAATCTATTGTGCCAGGGGCTATACGTAGAAGTCAAATAATGGTGATGGGGTGCATCCCTGACGAGTCCGCCTTCCCAATTCAAAGGTAAGAAAAGCTGCCCATTAGTCCTGCCATATACCAGACGTTGAGAATACAGTCTTTGTATAAACTCTGTAAATGCTGACTTGAATCTAAACCCAGCAGGGACCCCGTACAAAAACCTCCAGTCAACCTGATCAAATGTCTTTTCTGCATCTAGGCTTAAAATCAAGACTGGGGTCTTGGTATAATTTAGGTGATCTATAATGTTCAAAGTGCGGCATACGTTGTCTGCTGCTTGCCTCCCAGTCACAAAGCCTGTGTGATCTGGATCAGCTAATAAGTGGATCAGTTGTTCTAGGCGTCTAGCCAACATTGATGTAAAAATGCTATAGTATACATTCAGAATTGATATGGGGCGATAAGCGCATAAACAGGGTTGCTGCTGGGCTTTGGAAGAACTGAGACCATAGCGTATGCCCAAGATGGAGGTGGGTTCCCCTCCTCCGTCATAACTGTTTGGTATATTTGCTGTAATATGGGGACAAGTTTAACCTTGAATTTCTTATAAAATTCAGATAGTAGACCGTCTGTTCCCAGACATTTACTCGTTTTGTTGTTTCCTATAATGTATTCAGTTTCTTGTGTGGAAATGGGCCGGCTAAGATCTAGATTCTGTTCCTCCGTTAGGTGTGACAATTTGATAGTACTCAGAAAGATTTCAGTCTACTCTGATGAAGCTCCCTGCCTGGCACTGTGTAGTTGCTTGTAATATTCCCTGAAGGCTTGTAAAATGGTTCCCCCTGTTTTAAACTTTCTTTATTGCATTTTAGCAGTAAAAAACAGCCATCACAATACATGTAGAGATGAAGTACATTCATGTATAACTGGATTCAAACTGAGTTGAATGTTACAACAAAGGTATCCTATAGCATCTCTCACACTTTGATATAATGCTGGAGACACGTATCCTTAATGAGATTATCAACTATTAGAATCCAAGAAGCAATTGGACTGCACATGGCAAGGGCTACTATTATCCCAAACATTGTTACAAAAAGATTCCCACCATATCAACACTGGTGTAGTGCCCAAAGTCCTAAAATAATTAGTACGTAGGTATTGCAAGTAACTACTAAAACATACAGACGTTCATGGTAAACAGAATGCTAGAATTTAGGAACTAGATCCGCATTAACAGGGTTGGTAATCCACAGAGTTTTGATAATTTACAAGTACATTTTCTGAACCTTATACATTGCTAAACATTACTCCTCTATAAGCCAAACAGGGCTTAAAGATTGGCCTAATCAAAATGAGACCGGACTAATATGTCCACCGTGTGCAAAGGCTGTTGCTGAGTGGGACTGGCGCATGGAGGAGATGCAACCAGGCAAGAATCGAAAAGCCCTCATGCGCCATTTTGCAAGCAGACTATAACAAATTTTCAACAGAAAGGCTTTAGGTGCCCACTTCGATTCCTTGAGATCCTCACTCATGCACAGGTTAGTACTCACATATTGCAGGAATATTGTTTATCAAACAGAGTAAAATAATTAAAAGTACACTCTAAACTTGTGTGTGATCAGGCATTTAAGAACAGTCAGTATTCAAGTGTCCGACTCAGCCTCTGACTGAGCTGCATCCACTCAGGCGGTAAACTCGTTCCTTATATTCTCTGTCAGCTTGCCAGCTTCTACAGGGTTGGAAAAAAGACATGTCTTACCCCCATAATGTATTTTCAGACAAGCAGGCAGCAGGAGGTAGTGATTCATCCCCAATTCCTGTAAGGTTGATCGTACACCGTCAAAGTTCTTCCGGCATGCTCTTGTACTGAAACTTAAATCCAGGAAGAACTTAACATTGACTTCTCCCATGGTGGCTTCTTTGGAACGCTTCGGTGCCAGAAGGAGCTCATTTCTTTCCTCTGAGCCTCCAGTTACCATAAGGATATTGCATGGACAAGAGTCCTCATGTGGTGGTCTCTGAGGGGTAATTCTGTATGCTCGCTTAATTGTAACAATCATTTTGAGAGACAGTGCTTCTAGCAGCCATCCAGCCAAGAAATCTTTCAAGTTGTCCCCTTCTGTATTCTCGAGTAGACCAACGATACGAATATTAGCAGCTCTGGTGAAGTTTTCCAGCTGCTCTAGACGTGCTCGTAAGGTCGTATTCTCCCGGACCAGCCCCATACAAATGACAAGAGCTTTTTCTGCTGCTTCTCCAGCCGTGGATGCCTTAGATGTAGTGGCTTCAACTTTTTGCTCCACTAGGGCTGTTCGCTTGTTAAAATATTCTGTCTTTTTATCCAGCCTCTGTATTGCAGCAAGGAGTGAGGCCAGAGTGGGTTCTCGGCTGGACTTTGGTGGTGCGGTACCTCCTACTGCAGCCCATGTGCTCTGAGCCTTAGATCTTGTCTGTTCATTCTGCGACTGATTCTTTGGTTTCCCCATCATTGTAAAAGCTGCATGTCATCCGGATAACACAAGGAATTTAGCTCTATCGGTAAATTCAGAGATTGGCCCGAAATTAACACTATATAAATTATTTTATCAGCATTTGAGTTTGTTTCTAGTGGAGCACTAGTTCTCTGCATCTGCTCATGCCGGTGGTCAGGCCACATCCCCGTTCCCCCTGTTTGTTGTCATTGTTTGGTAATCAGGTGGGTAATCTCTGCTATGTAAGCAATAAGACACGATGAGGTGTGCATTAGACAGTTCTAATGCACTGCTAGGGGGACATAGTAAGGCATGAGGCCACAGGCTGAGTGCATCCAGTCCCCTAGCTGAGCATTAGAACTGTCTAATACACATCCCTGGAGTGGCTTATTGCGCTTATAAAATGGGCCTCTGTGTTCTAAATGGGGGTCCTAGTTTTAGCTGTGCATTAGACACATCTAATGCATGGCTAACAACCAATCAGGTTGCTTGAAATCCTTTGCCCATTTTATAAGCAGGCCTTGGCTCACCTGGCCCGTAAGCGATATGCCAATAGTTTTAATGCCCTGGGCCCTCCCTTGTAGTACCACTGTCTGAGGAATTTTAGTTGTTGTTCTACCTTCCAATTTAGTAGCCCATTTAACTCCTTTTTAAGAGCCCCCAACTCCTTCCCCCTCTGCCTGTCTAACTGTTTCTGTTGCACAGCTTTCATTTGAACTATCTGGTCCTCTGGTTACCTCTGTCTGAGACTTCCCTGCTTTTTCCTTGCACTACTAGTGGCTATTAACTTTCCCCTGATCATTGCCTTGATGGTGTCCCATATCATTCCCATTCTCATATCCAGGGTGGCATTGTCTTGCATAGCCTGTTCTATTAACTGCAGGATTTGGTCCTGTCCTTCTTTATCCTGAAGGAGAGATAAGTTTAGTCTCCAAAAGGTCTGCTTGTGTTGGGGACGTAATGAGAATTCAACTGTGATTGGTGCATGATCCGAGAGAACTGTGCTGCCTTCTGTGCATTTGGTTAAGTTAGAGTTGTGTTCCATCCCTACCAAGAAAAGATCTATTCTCAAATAAATCCAGTGTGCATGGGGAAAAAAAAGTATAGCCCAGTGTCAATCCCTCCATTAAGCGCCAGGCATCCTGTAGCCCCAGTTTGCATAATAATTCCTTTATTTGTTTAGCCACCCCATGTTCCTTCTTGGGGTTCCAAGAATTACTGTCTTTATGCGGATCTAGGGTCATATTCCAGTCCCCCCTCCCCCACATACCTATAACCCCTTCGCAATTTCCATAATCATTACAAGGAGATTCCTGTAAAAAGTGTAGGCCGAGCCTGGCGGAGCATACACCAAGGCCAGAGTTATTAGCTGCCCATCTAGTTTCCCTCTTCAGAATAACATACCTACTGTCTTTGTCCACTGTTTCACCCTGCATCACAAAGAGAACCCCTTGGGGTATTAATATAACTGTGCCCCTTCTCTGCCTCCCTTTGTATGAGGAGGCAAAAACTTCTTCAAATCCACCGTTTCAACTTTTGGTGTTCTATTTCTGACAGGTGCATTTCTTGCAGCATAACAAAGGTTGCCTTGGACTGTCTAGCATAAGTCAGCACTATCTTTCTTTTTATAGGATTAGTCAGACCGTTAACATTGTAGGATAATAGCTTAATCCTATGGCTACTCATGACCCTTCCCCAACTATCCCCACCCTCCCCAAGTTGCCCTTGGGGTGGGTTATTTTAATGCCCCCTGGACCCATGTACCTCTTCACCTTCATATTCCATCGCACGCTGCCTTCAAAACATACAACAAACGGTATAGATTGTTGCCAACAGGGCAAATATATAGCCTAGAGGTTAGAGGAATGAGGTGTGAACGAGCTTGGTACATCCAACAGACCAGACCTGAGTTTGATTCTCACAACCTCCACTTGCATACTGTGTGACTCTGAGCAAGTCACTTAACCGCCCAGTGCTCCCAGGTCGCCCCTGAAAACAGGCACTTGTGCCTAGTGGGCCTTACCCGGTTACCAAAGACTAAAATAAAAAATAAATAAAATAAATGAAACTTATGTGAAACCAACAATACCAGCATTATAACAAATAATAAAACATATATTCTTGCAAGGTAGAGGGGGTTAACAGTAACTTCCCTTACTTTGAGAGTGAGGCAAACTCCTTTCTTTGTCATACCCCACCTCAAAGAGGCAGTGTTTCCTCTCTCCCCTGTTCTGGGGGACACTTCCAGAGACATCCGTCCTGTGAAGGACCCTCCCTGGGCCAACCACAGGATTAGGTGGCTAAAAAAGATGTACCACCACAGCCCACTCCGTCTATCCGTAAAGCTCGAAGTTGAATCCCCCACCGGGTCAATGTACTACCATGTGGCTTTGTCTTCCCATTTGGGTATTAGTAAAGGTAAAAAAAAAAAAAAAAATTTTATGTGCTGTACCATCCACTCTCAATGAATTTTTTTTTTACTTTTTACATTACCTATTTTACTCTCCCACTGCGTCTTGAGCAGCCTCTCCTTGGGCCACCATGACTGAGTTTCACCTCCCGGGAACCCCCACACCAACTCCCCACCTCATATCGTGAGGCTCGCCCCCAGGGTAACCCGGATGTATCCCTTCGTTGGACAGGTCTCTCCTTCTGTAGAGAAAGTGCCTTACAGCTTACATTCCTGGCCCTGGGCACTGCTGAGGTCGGTCCCAGCTGTCCGGGGGCTCCGTGACGATGAGGGTCCGGGTGGCCATCATCCGGTCACTTGAGATGACATTTTCCTCTCTTTTTTTTTTCTTTGACCCAATTATAGCTCTGCTCCATAGTGCTCCTGGTCTCCACCAGAGGCTGCTACAGAGCAAGGCAAGCTCCCCTACCCACCACAGGAGAGGAGAGCAATCCTCCAGATGCTCAGTCCTCTCCTTCCCCTGCTGACCCCCGGTGCCCCAAGTCCGTTCCCAAACCCGGGTCGCCGGCATGGTGTGAAGTGTGGCATCCATTGCCTAAGCCCTCAGCACTACCGGGCCACCCTTTGAATTTTGATCAGAAACTTTGCCACCCTCTTTATCTCCCCATGGCCTCTGTATAGGCTGAGGTAATCTTCAATTCCAGTAATAACATTCAGGCCACCCCAGCCTCTTCTCCTCCAGAGAGCAAATAAATAAAAATAAAAAGTTTTTGAGTAGAATGAAAGAAATCCCAGCCGACACCCATGTTCAGGTAGACTGTGTATCAAAAGAAAAAGACCAGGCTGTGTAACTCCCTCCCCTTCCTGAAGAAATATTTGCCAGACTCAAACAGTCCTACATTTCCCAATGTCAGGAGTCCCAGTCCATCAACCCTCCAGCAACCCACTTTGGTGATCCCACCCCTTTATAATGTAGCCTCCCAAATAAGGTTTTTAGCCAATATTAGGTAGGTAGTTGAGGACACAAAAAGGGGGGCTTCATATCCTATGATTCAACTTGCCTTGGGTCTTTTTTCACTATGAGCCTACATGCCTGATTGGACCTTTCTTAGCCTCTCAAATTTGCACATAAAGGAAACAAACAAATGCCCCCAAAGCCCGAGACTCTTGACCAGATTACCATCTGAGATTCCCCCAGTATGTTCCCACAGTGGGCTTAATGGCAGTATATTTTTGACTGTATATTGAGTAGCCCCCATCCTCCAGCACATCACAAACTATTACATCTATGATAAGGTAGAGATACATTAGAAACTATGTACATTGTTGGCTTATAACTACACTCAGGTCCATGTGGAACTCTGTCCCCCTTTTCCCAAGAGTGGCAGGCATTACTCTTACATCCCTCAGCTCCGAAAGGACCAGAACGATTTTAGTTCTTGCGATATGAGCCACATTAGTTAGAGAAACCCCATGGCACTCCTGAATCCCTGGGGTTCTCCATACATGCAAGTTCCTTTCTTAATAAAGGAGAACACGGAGGATAACTAGACAATTCCAGAGGGAGACGGCTACGTTTAGATTGTAGAGGGGGAGAACCGGAGATGTGAAATTAAGTACCTTTGAGGGGTTCTCCTTTTGCCCCCTAGTGAGCCGTTCTCTCCCAGCTGACACAACCATCCAGCAAAGCCAGCGATATTTCTCGCAAAGTTCACGTGGCAGCCGTAGGTGAGTCTGAGCTTCCCCCATTGTGCTACACCTTGCCCAATAGTGCTCTAATGTCTGCAAGTGCCTTTGGGGCAGAAGTGCATCTGGCTGCTCTTACTGTCCTCCTAGAAACTTGTTGCCACTCCTCCGTCGTTCCTCTGGTCTGTGATTGTCTCTGAGTCTGCGGCCTTTGTGCTAATGGGATTTCTCTCAGTTTCAGGGCCTCGGCTGCCACCTCTGCTGTCTGGTAAAGCTGAGTACCATCCTCCCAAAAAAATATGGATATGAGCAGGATATGGCATTTGGAACTTTATTTTCCTGGATCTGAGTGCTTTCTTGATATCTAGATATTTGAGTCTCTCTTTTTGAATTTCTATGGGGTAATCTTGATCAAAAAAGAGACGTGCCCCATTATATCTTATAACACCTTTTTGCCATGCCATCCTTAACAGGTCCTCTTTCATTCTGTAGCTGGCCAGCTTCATTACTATTGACCTGGGCCTCGCCAAGGGGTCCTGTGGTTTGAGAACCAGGGTCCTGTGAGCACGTTCAATCTGCAGGTGAAAAGTCAGGGGTAGCTCCAAGACATCACGCAGCAAATCCTGCATGAAATCACACATATTTCCAACCTCTGCATCTTCTGGGAGCCCGGACACATGGAAATTCTCCCTCCTAGACCCTGCCTGTAAATCCACACATTTATCATATAGTGTCTCTATGCAGGACAGTAATGCATCCATTGCGTTGCACATGTGAGAGGCTCCCTCCTTCACAACCACATGTGAGTCTCATTTTCTGTAATCCACTGTTCCGTCTGATTAAATCTAGTATGTACCTTGTCAAAATCGGCTCTATTTTCCTTTCTGTATCTCTGTATCCAAGGCATAAATTAGTGTCGGAGACTTGATTAGCCGCCTTCATTAATCAAAGTAAAAATGATTAACAATTGGCCGAAGTTGATTAGCAATTACCAAAAATTTATATTGTTCAAAACCCCATAAAATGTACTTATCTTGCTCTATATTGATAACATACACATTTACACAAGTCTGTGAGACTGATATCAGTTTTATTTAGCCATTTCCAGAGAAATACAGCAATTGTGCAGCAGCACATACATTTTAAGAGCCAAGATGGGATGTCTGCCAAAGCAGACTGTGAATTCGTGAGCATGATCGAGATCGTGAGCCATGACAAATTAAACACAAATTTAAAAGGAACCCCTGCCCCAGCATAAAAACTCCACCTGGGACCATGATTGACCACATAGTAACCAACAAGGACTGCGTGCAATCTGTTTGCTACTCTTGTCCAGCAGGCATGTAGCCCGTAATTCTGGCCTGTTTTTGGGGGGAGGAACCTGGGGGTGGTCCACCATCTGCAGCTGCCAAATCACCAGAATGTCTTGGTTTAGCACTAAAAAATATATCTACAGCCCTGTCTCGGTTGAATTCAGCTGGAGGGGAGCCCTACTTTTTAATGCGAATCAGTGTTTCTACAGTATCCTCTGCCAGACTTGCTCTCCAGTCAGTTTTTACCTTGTTCATAGTTGAAAAACACCCTTCTACAATTGCATTAGACACAAGAAGTACTCTCAACACGTTGACAAGCTTCAACAGATTTTGGTAAGAATTTTGGAAATCACATGCCAGCTTTGACTAGATAGCAGAGGCAGAAAGATTGATAAAATTGATTTGAGAAAAAAATCTTAAACTCTTGCCATTCTGCAAGTAGCAGAGTGCTGTCACAGTCAGGCTGCAAAACTGCTGAAAAGTGATCAGCTACTGCAGTAATGTCACTGTTGCCATACAGCTGCAGTTCCTTTCTGTCTGAAACTGCTGCCCAAAGTCTAGTGTCTAACACTTTTGCACTGTTATAAATATTACTTTCATCAATCAAACCAAACCTTTGTTCACAACAGTTCTCAATGTTTGTAATGTATTTCTTAGTTTGCTGTTTGAAAGTTTTAACAACTTGGCCACTCAAATGTGTTAATTTCACACTCTTGTAAGTCACTTCTGCCCATGTTCCTAAAAGAACATCAGACCCATTTTTTAAGACAATGTCAAGTTCAGTGCCACACATGGGACCACTCTGCTTAGCATGATCAAGAGTGTTTCTCAAAGTTTCAACAGAGCTAAGTAGCGCTGGCATTTCAACTATTTCTTTTTGAAGTGCTAGTGAGAACCTGGCAAGTGGCTGAAGCAGCTGTTCAAAATACAAACAGTGTGCCACCATTTGGAATTTAGTCATAATTTGCAGCACTCCCTTGGCTTTGGCCTGGTCATGAGTTGGGTCTGTGGCGATTAGATTCTAAATGGGCACAAATTATGGGGAATGATTTGGTAACAGCACGGATGGCAAGAAGTTTATGCTGCACCCAACATGTGCCATGGGCCTTCTTGGGCTTTTCAGCTGACATCTCCTTGGCCTGGGCAAGGGACCGTAACTCTCAGAGTCTCTTAGTACTTTTCTGATAGAGGTAAAACAGTTGGGTCAGAAAGTTTGAAACATTGTTGAAATGGATGTTATCCAGAGCATCTTTAATGGCCAGTTCTAATCTGTGTGAGAAACAATGAACACCAATTAACTACTGTATGTCTTCCCTTAAAAGAGCAGCAATACCCCGTCTTACACCCACGTTGACAGATGCCCCATCAGCCCCAAACCAAATCATGTTTTTTTATAGTAAGGCCACACTCTGTAAAAATGTCTAAAAGGAGATTTTTCAATCCCTGACTTATGCCATCTGATACAGCTTTCATTTGTAAAAACTTAGTCTCCCCATGACCATTAATGGGATTTACATAAATTACGAAACCAGTTCCTTTTCAGTTACATCACTGTCAGTACTACTGTCCATAAGCAGTGAAAAATGATTTGCATTTTTGACAGTTGCCAGCAGGTTTTCTTCTAGGTTCTTTTTTTATTGCCCAAATGAACTCCGTGGCGCTTCTCTGTTCTCTGTTCATCGCTTCAACCTTTGTAATAGGGATGTCCTCTTTGCCCATCATATACAGGATCCCCAGCAGCCTGCTTAGAATCATTCTATGCTGTTCCTCTGCATTACTGAAAGCTCTCTATGCAAATAAATAAGTTTTAAGTCTCGGTCTAAACCCCCTAGTCTCCCCCCCATTTTAAACTTACCAATTGTGATATATATCAAGTGGTGACCTTGTTCTACCAAATTTCAAAATGTTAACAGCATTCTTGTGCTGCTCTGTCAGAAGATGTTTTCAGATAGTGTCAGCTTTTAGCTGGGGCATGTAATCACTGCATCTAATGCCTCACTGAAGTTCTTCAACCAAAGTAGCTCATCTCTGTACTTACAGCACAATTTGCAACTAACACGCACTGCACAGTCTCCCTCACTGCTAATCTGTAGCCAGTTTTTTTCTGGATCATATTTTTGGCACCATCCATCTACAGTTGCTAATTTAACTCCAGCCATGTTGAACTATAATTATTAAAGAGTGTAAAGTTAGCAAAACAGGGTAGCGGGGTATGCAACTGCTTAAATTAACACATGATAAGGCGTTTCCTGAAAAAAAGGAAATGGCAGCGAGCAGATGTGTGACCCCCAGCCCCCTCCGGCCCAGTCGCTGGCACTTCTGAGACCAAACCCTGTTCCTAAGTGGGGCAATCCCTCCCATTGTGACTGTGCTGCAGGCAGCGAGGTCACTGCATAGCAGGGCACATTACTTAAGTTTTTGTGGGCTTGCTGCCACAGTAAGACAGGTAGTGTGTCCAGATCAAAGTGCAAGGGTACAGTTGTTCCTTCCCCTAAAAAGAAGGGGCAACAAAGTGAGTTCAAGTTAAAATTTCTGCAGTTGCAGAGCATGATAACACTTAATTTTTCATTTTCTGCTCAGAAAAAGGGCAGATATAGCAGTGTTAGGAGGCTTGGTACTCCTCAAGATAAAACGTCTATCATTATTAATATTCACCAGTTCCTACATGTTTGAATCATATGCTAGCTATGTTATTTCAAACAACATGAAGTCTTGCTGTATTCTGACTATATGCAGTTAGCCCCAGCACTTGAACTGCTCCAGAGAGGAAATGGTTAACTCTATGCCAAGACATAGAACGTTGAGCTCGAGCTCGGTTTACAAACCTCTGTCCCAGGTACTTCTCAGTGTAGCCATCAGATTCTTTATTCCGTCTAACTGAGAAGTCACTCCAGAGATCCTCTCCTTTACTTCATTTCGGTCACAGTAAAATCGGTTGGTTTGTTTAAACAGTTTCTTTATTTTTCAGTGTTTACATCTCTGTCCCAGTACAGTAAGTGTATTAGTAGGTAGTAGTGTTTTTGTGAAGAAATTGTTTTGCCTTTTCGGTTTCTTTCCAGTCGGTCCAGTTGGGAACCGAAATAATCTGTTTACTTTAATTTTCTCCTAATTTTAGTGTGATATCCGGTATCTATCGGTTCCTGAAAAAAATAACGATTTTTCCGGGGTTTTTTTCAACCGACCCGTGACACAATCGGAACTGATAGGTTTTTGTAGTTGCCTGGCTTAAACGCTGGTAAGGGTAACTTTGTGTTATTGAGGCATGGGTAAGAAACCCAAAAAGGAAACCAAGCCCACTGGGTTTCAACACTACACTGATTGTGGGGAGGCCTTTGCCAAAGCTGATCCCCGTCTCATCTGTGTTTATTGTCTGGGGTTTGACCATCTCAAAGAAGACTGCCAGATCTGCAAATATTTTCCTAAAGCCACTTTGGATAAATGTTTAAGCAGGCTGAAGGAAAGGGAGGCTGAAAAATCCGCTGATCTGGATGGCCAGCCTGGTTCGGTTCTGACCGAACCTGAGGGGGTGCCCACTGACCCGGGCAATACCCCCTTGGGCAAGAGGAGGGCCGATTCTGTGGAATCGGTTCCTGCAAAGAGCAAATGCAAGTCAGCCGGTTCAGATCCCAGTTCCCATGTTCCAATCGCTGACGAGATAGCTGAAGCAATCGCTATTGTGCAGTTGCTTTGCTCGGTTCCAACCAAACCGACAGCGACTCAGAGACGATCGGTTCGGTTGGACTTGTCTGCTTCTGAATATGACCCTGAAGCATTTTATGAGGGTGACTGGGAAGGAGACGAAGATGAAGATTATAAAGACCTATATGAGCCTATAGAGCCTAACATCTCCCCAGACAGGCCTCCTAACGTGTCTCCTCCCAGGCTTTCTGAATCTCCCTTCCATTTCTTGTTTTACAAGAAGGTGGCTGAGACTCTTCAGCTTCCAGTGGAAGAAGCTGAACAGGATCAGGAGGAGCCTGACTGTGTTGAGATGATGGATGTCCCATAGTCCAAAAGAGTGTCTATCCCTCTGCACAAGTCCCTAGGGAAACAGACCCACAAAATACTACAGTTTCCAACATCCATACCTCCTGTGGATAAGAAGATGGACAGGAGGTATGCCCTGTCAGGTCCTGGAACGGAATTCCTTACCAGTCATTATAGCCATGTTGGGGTAGTGCAAGCTGCAGCCTGTGACAAGGCTAATATTCCCCTGGCATCTCACCCCCAGATAAGGATTTCAGAAAAGTGGATGGCATGGCAAAAAAACATTACTTGGCATCCTCTTTGGGACGCAGGCAATCCAACTACATGGCATATACAGGCAGATACCAGAAGTCTAGGTGGGATATGGTTCTGGAGCTGGCCAAAAATACCCCTTCCCAGCTGGCCAAGGAGCTGGAGCAGGTGGCTGTGGATGGCATCAAAGCTTCAAAGGTCCAGTTTCATGCTGCTGTGGACTCAAATGACGTTCATTCTAGAGTCATGGCTACATCAGTTTCCATGAGGAGATTTGCCTGGCTTAGGTGTACCAACTTATCTCAGGATACCCAGACCAAGACCATGGATTTTCCTGTCACCAGTAACTCTCTGTTTGGGGAGCAAACAGAGACTTACATGAAAAAGATGGACGAATACAGGACCACATATAGGAGTGCTGCAGCCAAAGAAAAGCAGACCACTCCTCAAAGACAGCAATCTAGGGCTGGCAGGGGCAGGCCTTTTCAAAGGCCTTTTTACTAGGTCCAGGCCTCCTCTTCTTTTCAGCAGAGGGTTTTTTTTAGGGGAAGAGGCAGAAGGGGGATGACAAGGGCTGCATCCTCCTCTCAGTCTAAGCCCCCTGCCAGACAGACACCCTGATGTGTCAGTCAGGGTTGCATCCCCAGTCCCTGTAGGGGGCAGACTGGCTCACTTTTTGCAGGCCTAGAAGTCTTATCACTTCAGACAAATGGGTCCTGGAAGTAGTGAGCCAGGGACTTGCTCTCAGCTTCAGCAGGTTCCCAAAGGTGAGAGCAAAGTCTTTCTGTCCTCCCTCTCCAGAGGAAACACAGGCTTTAGAAGCAGAGGTCTCCTCTCTGCTGCTTCTGCAAGCAGTGGGAAAGGTACCTCTCATTCACAGGGGAAAGAGATTGTACTCCAGGTACTTCCTTACCCTTAAAAAGACAGGGGAGTGGTGACCCATCCTAGATCTACGATACCTGAACTAACATATTTTAAAGCCAAAGTTCAAGATGGTGACTCGGGATAATTCTTCCCGCTCTGAGACCAGGAGTCTGGCTAGCCTCTCTGGATCTCAAAGATGCCTATTTTCACATACCTATCAGGCAGTCCCACAGAAAGTACCTCAGGTTCGAGCTGCCCTCAGGCCATTATCAGTTCAGAGTAGTGCCTTTCAGCCTAACATCTGCTCCAAGAGTATTCGCCAAGTGTCTAGCAATAGTGGTAGCCTTCCTCAGGAGACAAGGCATCTTACTGTTCCCTTATCTGGACAATTGGCTCTTAGTAGGCCAGTCCCCAGACCAAGTCAGGTCAGCTCTAGGGGTCACCCAAAAACTTCTAGACTCTCTAGGATTTATCGTAAATCTGGAAAGGTCTGTTCTGGAACCAGTCCGGCTTCTCACATTTATAGGGGTTGAGCTGGACACTGTTCAGGCCAAGGCCTTTCTTCCTCTGTCAAGTGTTCAATCCCTCATCACTCTGGCTTCCTCTTTTCATCCACTAGTGTCTCAGCCAGCCAGACACTTCTTACAGTTGCGAGGCCACATGGCAGCCTGCACTACAGTAGTGCAAGGAGCAAGGTTTCAGATGAGAGATATTCAATTTAATCTAAGAACCTTTTGGTCTCAGAAAAAATATCCCCTCTCCAAGTTGGTTCCAGTGTCCCTAACTCTGGTTCTGGCTCTGGCTCTCAAGTGGTGGTTGGAAGAGGACAATCTGAGGCAAGAAGTCCCCTTCCTCAGTCAGGTTCCCGCAGTGATTCTCACCACAGACGCTTCCCTGCTGGGATGGGGAGCCCATCTGGATCAGCTTACTGCTCAGGGAACTTGGTCTCATCAGGAGTCTCTTCTGCACATAAATCTTCTCGAACTCAGGGCTGTCTTTCTAGCACTCAGGCATTCTCGAACGTAATTCAGGGGAAAGTGGTGCAGATCAGGACAGACAACACCACAACCATGTGGTACATCAACAAGCAGGGAGGTGCTCGATCCTCGGCCTTGTGCACCAAGGCCATGAAAATAGGGTTACTAGCTTATTCCTTGCAGGTTTCCCTGATTGCTGTGCATCTCCCAGGGAAGGACAATGTACTTGCAGATATTTTCAGCAGGATTTCACAAGGTCACCATGAATGGGCCCTGAATCCTCTCATTCTTCAGATCATTTTCAAGAGATGGGGCACTCCAGAGATAGATCTCTTTGCAGCCCTGGACAATCATCAGCTCCCTCTATTCTGTTGCAGACCCCCTCCTTTGGGCTCTGTTCCTCTAGATGCCCTCCTGCTGGATTGGACCAACAGGTTTCTCTATGTTTTTCCTCCTTTTCCTCTGATATTCATAGTTCTGGTCAAGATCTGATCCCAACCTTGCACTGTGATTCTGGTGGCCCCAGACTGGGCCAGACAGACTTGGTATCCTCTACTATTGTCACTATCTGTGACAATTCTTCTGTGCCTCCCCAGACAGTTCAACCTCCTCACCTCATCTCAGGAGAGGATATTGTACCCCAAACTTCACACACTCAGACTCAAGGCCTGGCTCTTGAAGAGCTAGAATATGCAGGCCTGCATCTTTCTCAATCAGCTCTGGATCTCCTTAAGGCTATCAGAAAGCCTTCCACTAAAAAAACCTATGATTCTAAATGGAAGAGGTGTGGGTTCTGGTGTGCCCAGAGGCACATTCAGCCAGATTCAGCTGACATTGCCACCGCTTTGGATTACTTGGTGCATCTTAACAGTTTAGGCCTTCGGCCAGCCACTCTAAAGGTGCATTTGGCAGCTATTTCTGCCTTTCTTTCTGCTGGGAAGGTCTCTTCTCTAGCCTCCCATCCAGTTTTCAAGAATTTTTTCAAAGGTTTGGTCCATATCAATCCTACCTTCAGGGATCCCACTCCTCTATGGGACCTGAATATCTGCATTGCACAGCTGATACAGCCTCCCTTTGAACCACTGACTTGGAAAACTGTGTTTCTGGTGGCTATCACCTCTGCCAGGAGAATCAGTGAGTTACAGGCTTCCTCAGTGGAACCTGATTTCATTTCATTTCACAGAGATAAGGTGGTCCTTCGTACAAATAGGAAGTTCCTTCCCACAGTGGTATTAGACTTTCATCTGAACCAATCTATCTGTATTCTTCACTGACCACTCCTCCTCTGGAAAGAGGAGATTGCACAGTCTCTGTGTAAAAAGGGCTCTGAGTTACTACATAGAATCCACTAAACCCCATAGAAATGATTGCTTCCGGCTGTTTCTTACCTATGGGGAGGTGAGTAAAGGTAAGCCTGCCACTAAGAGAACTAATGCTAGGTAGATTGTCTCCTGCATACAGTTCTGATACTCAAAGTTGGGGAAAGAGCCTCTATCATGCCTGAGGGCTCACTCCACCAGAGGTACAGCTGCTTCAGTCGCAGCTGTCAGATATATACCTTTAATGGAAATCTGTAAAGCAGCCACCTGGAAGACTGTTCACACATTTACCAAGCATTACTCCCTCAATATCCAGTCAAGAAGTGATGCTAGGTTTGGCACAGCAATACTGCAGAGTCTGTTCCCAAAATAGGTTCAGTAGTTCCCTCCTTCTTGGGGGACCTGCTTGGTAGTCTGCATATAGTCAGAATACAGCAAGACTTCATGTTGTTTCTTCCAATGGAGTCTTGCTGTATTCTGACCTCCCTCCTTCCCTGCTTCCCCTCGTGGAACCTAGTTGTTTTGGGATGTGGGTGGGCAGGCGCAGTGTTGCACCTCAGGGGTGTACCTGGTTTACCTCTTCTCTTATGAGGTCTTTTTTTTTTTTTTTTATACTTTCTGTTTATCTCCTCCCTGTCTACCCTCGCTGCCCATTCCTTCGGGCCACTCATCACCATCTCTGCTGCCTACTCCGGATCTGCCCCTAGAGTGCCTCACCTCTTACTTCCTCCTGCACAGTGGGGTCTGTCTGGAATCGGTGGTCTTGGATGGCCCGGAGCGGTCGTCATCTAGGACTACCAAGGGGTATTTTCAGTTTTTCTGTGGTTTCCCCTGTCTCAGCCCTCTGAGATGCTGGCGCAAGGACGCAAGCATCCAGAGAGGAAACATGCTGACGCACGTCCCTCTCAAGTGCCTACAGACATCCCGACTCTGTTAGATGGAGCCACCGACCCTTCGAGAGCTCGTGTTTCCACCAGCGCTGTCTCAGGGTGTCGGGTGCGTACTGCACCCCTGGTATCCCACCCCAGAGAGAGGAGAGCATCTGTTGAGATGCTCAATCCTCCCTCCCCCTGCTGACCTCCACCAACCCGAGCTCGTTCCCGAACCTGGGTCGCTGGCGTAGCGCGAGGTGTGGCTTCCAGCACCTCAACCCTCAGCGCCTGAAATTTCTAGAACAATTTCTGGGTTGTTAGTTTAGTATAATGCTCGTAAGAATCTGACGGTTACACTGAGGAGTACCTGGGACAGAGGTTTGAAAACCAAGCTTGAGATCAACGTTCTATACCTTGGCATAGAAGACAAAGCCCCCTCTGCGCCAATGAAGTTACGTAGAAACAAAGTATGACAGCAGATAAGGACCGCTTGGCCCACCTAGTCTGTCCATTTTCCCTACCTACTGTAACATCACAGACCCTACTTGATCCCCCCCTTCCCTACCACTAAGGTTCCCTTTTGCCTATTCCATGCCTTCTTGAATCCCATTACAGTGTTTGTCCCCACCACCTCTGCTGGGAGGCTGTTCCAGGCATCCACCACTCTCTCTGTGAAGAAGTACTTACTTACACCTCCCCTGAGTCTGCCCCTCCAGCTTTAAAACATGAACCCTTTTTCTTGAGCATCTTTTACTCTGAAAAGGGTTTCCTTCTTGAACATTATGCATACCCTTGAGGTGTTGGGAAGTCTTTATCATATCCCCTTTCTCTCTCCTTTCCTCCAGGGTGTACATATTGAGGTCCTTTAGTCTCTATTCACAGAGCTTTTTTTTTTTTTTGTATTCAAATATATTTTGTTTATCCAGACAACAAAGGTCAGAGAGAGGATGTTATTAGTCTGCATTTTGGGCCCGAACCTCGGTGATGTCTTTGGTGAGAGATGCCACCCAATTTAGGGATATCAACTGCTCATATGTGTCAGCTGCAGAATCTGAAGAGCTGTAATTGTATACAACTGTATATAGAAAAAATATATCAAACTTTGTCTAGTGGGTACATAACTTTAAGTAAACTGTGGTTTCCAGTTCCTATTTTGTTTGATTTCCCTGACGCTGCACTGTTAGAGGCATCCCAGCACCCATTCAGACAATGTTTGGGCTCAATACTCCATGAACTTTGCAGTATCTTGACTGTGGGCTACTTCCCTTACCCCCATGGGGGCCAGTCAAATGTTTTTGTACTGATGTACTCTCCATGGATCCTCTTTGTGCCTGCCTACATACCTGATGAAATGGAAACACAAAAGATACTGCTGCTGTTTGCTACATGTTGTGTTCTACTGTGTCTCCACAGGACAGCTGATTTGATAACACAAACTAATGTGTAGGAGGCTGATTTTCTACTTTGATGGTGGAGTGTGTCCTTGTTATTTTTTATATTAAAATAATGAAAAACTCGAACATATTTAAAAAAAAAACACCAAGACCACTCTTGCGGGTAAGAGTGGCTTCACCCACATTCTTTGGGTATTAAAACTGTAAACTGAAGTTGAGCAGTTCCGATACCCTAAGGATAAAAGTCAGACCACTCTTACAATAGTTAGAGTTGTCTGCTGTATTCATACATGATTGATAGAAATCGATTAAAATTAAACCTATAAAACAGCTCTGAACATGCCCTTTTCCAGGGCAGCTGCACTTGAGACACTCTTCAACAGAGTAACAATGTCTCAGACACAAAGGAAAGGAGCACACCCATTGGTCAGAGCACTCCCTCCATTTAAAGTGCAGCCACCAACCAACCCACCCATCCCTTAAGGCTGCCCGCTGTTACTGCCAGTTATGGCAGAAGCCTGCCACCTGGGAGACACAAGATTATCTACTCCCTGCCATACTACCCTAACCTGAGGAGACTTCACTGTTCAGAACGTAAGGGGCTAGCTGTAGATGAGTTATACCCAAGTGAAGAGCAGGTCCTTGTATTAGATTATCCTGCTAGCTCAAAATTCAGAACGGTTCCTGAATCACCAGACTGACTAAAATGAAGAACCACAGCATTTCTGGATACTCTGCAAAATTGGTATTTCCCTGATATGTTGGAATTAGAGGCTTCCATGAACGAGGTACGCTCTTCTGAAGTTTCACGAGTAGGTGCTTCTGCCACTTGACATCTGCACTGGCATAAGAACTCTAGACTTGAGCATTCGGTCAAGAGGTGTTGTTCAGTTCCTGGACCACAAATATACATGCTGAAACAGCTGTCTATTCCGCAGCCATTCACCCAAGCGCACATATTGGTGAAGCCTGCTATGTACTGCTAAAAAAAAGATTCCAGATTCATTTCTGCCCAAATCTTGGTACACTTTGGTCTGCAGCATTTTGTTTCTTGTGTGCATCGTATGGATATGCAAGTGACTGTTACCACACTGTGTGGTCATTCTTTCACTGACCAACAAAACTGATTTGGTTGATCCAGTCTTAGTAGTGAATCAAAGATAAAATATGGATCTTATGCTAGCTTATTTATCTGTAAAGTCAGTGCCTCTGAGGACCATCTTAACCCCTACACTGGAATCTCATCTAGTACCACACCCAGTCCATCAAGCTGGTGTGTCAGAATCATCACCAAAGGAAAATACAGAATACGGAGAGGAGCTCTCAGAAGATTTCATCTTTCCTCCATTTATTTTAGATACTTGTGTACCGAGCCTGGAATCCATACTGGAACATGATACTGCTCTGACACTGGGAGCCAGTAAGTAAATTATGAGCCTAAAGAGATCACATATACTATCTGGTTTAGAAACATCTCTGTCGTAGTTGACATCATACCTGAAATATATGGGCCTCTGTGAACTGGTAGAATTCTTTGTTTTTATTTATGGATGAGTTACTAAAATGAGATTCTCCATCTTCCACGCAGAGAAAAACTCATGCTAGGTCCGATACAAACCTCTGCTCTCGATGATTCAGATTCTTAAAGTTGTAAGGGACTCTTCTCTTATTTGCTATCAAGTCAACGTTTAGGGAAGCCTGCAATGTCCTCTGAACAGACCTAAGAATTATGTTTTTCCTTTTTTTAGCTTATACTGTATTTGCTTCAACTCAAACAATACAATACAGTATTTTGTCAATATAGCTATTTTACTGGATATATATTTTGTCACAGAAAATGAAAATTACGTACTCACCGTAATTCTTGATCTTCTTGGGACCATCTTCACCACTGATCCACACCGATGGGCTCTAAGATGGAGGCGTTAGGACCCTGTGGGAGCCAGAACCTCTCAAAACAAGGGGAAACGAAGCCCAATGAACAGAAGCATGAGTCCGGGGGATGGAGAGTGGGTGTGTGAATCAATGGTGAAGACGGTCCAAGAAGATCAAGAATTATGGTGCATACATAATTTTCATATCTTCCAGAACCTATCTTCACCACTGATGTACACTGATGGGTTCAAGCACCAAGCTCAGATGAAAGTCCCCCAGGCAGGACGGCAGGAGCCGGAGCTCACTTAGGACAAGAGTCCATTGAGGATTGTCCTGCCAAAGGAGGCATGCTGCCTGGCATGGACATCCATGGTACAGTGCTTAATGAAAGTGTGCACGGTGCTCCAATTGGCAGCTCTGCAAATATCAGCAATAGGTACAGAGCGAATCTCTGCCAGGGACATTGAAACTGCTCTGGTGGAGTGGGCACAAACCTGGCCTTCCAACTTGACTTGCGCCATGGAATAACATTGGTGGAAACAAGCTACTATCCAAGTGGAAATACATTTGGTCATAGCTGGGGATTGAAAGAAATGAAAAGCTGCTTAGAGTGTCCAAAGTCTTTAGTTCTGTTGAGATAGAACTTGAGAGCAATCCTAACATCCAGAGAGTGAAGGGTGAGCTCCCCCGCATTCTGGAAGTTAGGAAAGAATGTGCGCAACACCAAAGGCTGGTTCAAATGGAACTCCAAGACCACCTTAGGCAAAAACTTGGGGTGTGTGTGGAGAACCACTTTGTATCTACAAAAGACAGTATACAGAGGGTCTGTGACCAATGCATGTATCTCAGAGACCCTGCGGGCAGCAGTGATGGCCACCAAAAATGCAGTTTTCCCAGTTATAAATTTGAGGTCACACCTAGCCAAGGGTTCAAAAGACTTATGAGTGAGCATGTACAACAAGAGGTTAAGATCCCAAGTAGTGACAGGTTTCTGGACTGGGGGCCTTGTGTGCAAAATATCTTTCAAGAACCTCTTAAAAAGAGGATGTTGAGCTACAGCAAGGTTCTGAACTGGCTCGTGGTACACTGAAACAGTGCACAAATGGACCTTAACCTGAGGAGTACAGTAACCCTATGTCCGACAGGTCCAGCAGATGCTCCAAAACCTTATCCAGTGGGTACTGGAAAGATCTATACAGGATTTGGAGCACCACTCAGCAAAACACTTCCATCTGGCTGTGCAAGTCTTCCTGGTAGAGGGCTTACAAGCAGCTAGGAAAATCCCAGAGACCCTCTGAGAGACTTTGTACCTGCTCACTTTATCTCTTCAGAGCCAGGCATGGAGATGGAGGGAGTGCAGACTGGGATGAATAATAATAAAATTTACTTAATTAAGCACCTTTCAAAATTTCAAGGCGATGCACAGCAGACACAAACGCAAAAACATATTCAAATACATTCAATATAAAATCAAATACAAACACATAATCAAATGCATTCAATACAAAATCAGATTAAAATAGGAAACGCCTTTTCCCAGGGACTCCTGCATCAGAAGGTCTGTCTGCAGGGGGAGTAACCTCAGAGAAGCATCTGACAAGCTGTTGAGCAGTGGAAACCATGTCTGCCAAGGCCGGCACGAGGCAATCAGAATCATTTTGCCGCTGTGTGCCTCCAGCTTGAGCAGTACCCTCTGAATTAAGAGGTATAGGACAAAATGCATACAAAAAAAGCAATTTGTCCACCACAGCCTGAATGCATCCTGACAAAAGATGCCAGGTTCAGGATTTCTGGAGCAGAATCGAGGCAGTTTGGTATTGAGTGAGGAAGCAAAAAGGTCCAGCTCTGGGGTTCCCCACTTGTCAAAGAGAGACTGCAAGTCTGGTGCCAATGACCACTTATGAGGATCTGCTTCTGTCTAATTGAGCTCATCTGTATGACCGTTCTGAGCCCCAAGTAAATAAATAATTTGGATCAGAGTGTCCTGTTCCAGGCACCATTCCCACACTCTCATTGCTCCTCTGCAAAGAAGGATAAGAGTGTGCTTTCTGTTTGTTGATGTAGTACATAACTGACTTGTTGTCCATCTGCAGGAGAATTACCTTGTGGCAGAAAAGTCCAGTAGGGCCCAAAGTGTGTACAGCACTGCTCTCGTCTCCAGCACACTGATGTGGAGATGCGAGTCTGTAGGGCTTCCGACTCCCCAAGTGTGGTGGCCCTGACAATGGGCTCCCCATCCCAACACAGACAAATCTGTAGTGAGGGTTACCTGAGGCTCTTGGGGTGAGAAGGGAAGACCTTGGAAGAGATTGCCCTCCTGTGTCCACCACGCCAGTAATCAAAGCAAGGGCTTCGTCACTTTGATGGGGTAAGACTGAGGATACATTGTTGGAGACCACTGTTCACTGAGCATCCACTGAGTTGTCCTCATGTGCAAACATCCTAGAGGCATTAGGAAGACAGAAGAGGCTATGAAGCCCAACATCTGCTGCATGAAAAGAGCCTGGATGGACCTGTTCTCCATGATGAAGTGAGACATCTGAATGATGGCTTCCTTCTGTCTTCTGGTAGGAAGGTCCTTGCCTTGGTGGTGTCCCAAGAGGGCTCCGATAAAGCAGGACCCTCACGGAGGTCAGGAACTGAACCACTGTGGTCACTGCTTTTGCCATACCCTGCCTGGACAGAATGGCAAACAGCCAGCTCTCCACATAGGGGAAGACTTGAAATCTGAGTTTTCAGAGATGTGCAGCGACAACTGCAAAGCACTTTGTAAAGACTCAAGGTGCCAAGGATAGCCCAAAGGGCAGGAGTCAAAATTGGTAATAATGATCCAAAGCCACAAAATGGAGAAATTTGTGGAGGCTGGAGTGGAATAGAATGTGCTGATAGGCATCTGCATGTCCAGGGAAGCTAATCAATAGAGCAGTTTAAGAAGCAGTAGCAGGGTCCCTAGGAAGACCTTCTTGAACTTCTTCCAGTGCAGGAACTTGTTCAGTTTTTTGAGGTCAAGAATGGGGTGCATTCCCCCTGACTTCTTTGGAATGAGGAAGCAATAGGAGTAGAAACCTGTATTGTGTTCCACTTCTGGCACTACTTCTATTGCTCTGTTGCTCAAGAGGCCCGCAATCTCTGTGACAAGGAGGTCTGATATGGGAGCTGAAAGAGTGTATTGCCTCTTGGGTGTATAATTCAGAGGGATCTCTGAGAAATTCAGTGAATATCCCTCTTGAATGATCCTTAAGACCCATTTGTCTGTGGTCATGGATTTTCACTGATGATAAAACTGAGTCAGACCCCACCCCCCAGAGAGGAGAGGTCCAACTTGGGCAGCGGAGGCAGAACCAGGGCCGGAGCTTCAGAGGGTGGCACTAGGTGCCTTTGAGGCCTGTGCCTTCGGTTGCATTTTCTTCTGCTGCTGCTGCTGAGGAGGCTGGGACTTGACTTGGACTCCCTTGTCTCTGCCATGGAAGGACAGTTTATTTTGGTAAAAAGACTTGGATCTTTCCCTTCTGGGGATGAGCTGGGGCAGGCCGAGACTTTGCTCAAATAAAATAATACATACATTTACGATTTATATGAGTCCTTTAATACATTTTAACACAAAGCAATAAACTTACATACAGATAAAGTGGAATAAAAGAGCATGCAATCTATTCATGTCACACTTTCCTTCCATCCCTTTCAAAAAACATCTCTCACAAACAGCTAAACCGATAAATGGACAAAAGCATAAGTGAGGGTCACCGACTGCAAGTATGTACTCCCTTGCAATGTTATGTGGCCAGTTAGGTATTTATCTTAATTGTGTTTAAAGTCCCAGTGCTCCCTTTACTATTTTGCAGGTTAAGACCCTCTATTTCTATTCCTGTGCTGTAGTTAACTCCCATCTGGACCACCGGGACATATAGGCCTGTAGTCTATCCTGTACAGTAAATGTGAGGTGGTCCATTTCTGCAATCTGGTCTACTATTTATGACCAGTCTGAACTTTGTGGAGGTGATCCCTGAAGCCATTTTCCGGTTATGGCCTTAGAAGCTGTAGCTACACAAATATCCCAAAGGTATAAAACTTCTTTAGTTTTTCAAATCTCGGGGAGGGAGTCCCAGTACCAGGTGCTGGAATAACATTGGTTCAGTAATTATAAAGAGGTGACCCAACCGATTAGACACCTCTGCCAAAGAAAGTGCCAACCCCGGACAACTCCAGAATATATGGTAGTGGGTTGCACGAGGTTCCCCACACTTCCACCAACATCCAGCACTTTTATGGGCATCCCATTTAGACTGTACCACTGGAGTTAGAGCCTCTCTATTGTAATTACCTGATTAAAGCTAACTTGTAGCTTCTGACCAAATCATTTTAAAGAATGTTGCCTCTTGTAAGTACTCTAATTTACAAGGTTTATTAGGAGCTCTTTCCTGTATTAGTGTAGTCAAGTACTTACATGTTATTACTCTTATCGGACCTACATGGACTCATAAAACACTAGATGTGTTAGTGGGCGTTTTTACTCCTAGGTAATTATTAGTAATTGATTATCGAATTTAGTCCATGAGCATGCTGCAATGGTCTCTTCTTGAGCTTATTCTGATAAATATTTTCATGTAAGTGAATCTGAGACCTCACCATATGAAGTCACTACAGTAATAGTACACAAATCCTGTATTTGCATTACTACTGCTATTTTTATTGAGATTGCTATTACTCGATTGTATTTTTATTGTGTGAAATACACAGTGAAAACTGAATAAAGATAAAGTACGAAAAAAAGAAAAGAAAAAGGGCAGACAGTGAGTAAGGGGTATAGTTTTTTTCCAACACTTCCAAAGCAGGGCACCAGTCTTTTTAGTTCCTTCATGGATATCTGCAAAGCAGGGCAGGCACATAGTCTATTCAGTGTGTTCCCAAGTTCACTGCAAAGAGCAGGGAACACACTTAGCAGGGCACATTTTCTGGTCTCCTTGGATTCTCTACAAAGCTGCATGGCATAACTTAGTCTTTTCATGTTCCCAAATTGTTCAATGCAAGAGCAGGGCACACGTCATTGACGCACAAGTGCCTGGTTCCCCTCATCACTGCAAAGCATTACTTAATCTTTTTCCAAAATGTTCACTGCAGATGCAGGGCACACAACATAAGCAGGGCACATTAAATATTGGGCACAGTACAGATCTCTGCAAAGCAGGGCACATTAACATAGTCTTATTCAGTTCCCAAATGTTCACTGCAGACCCGTAGGGCACACAAGCAGGGCACGATTAAATAAGTTCTGGTCCCCCAATCTCTGCAAAGCAGGGCACATTTTTACTTAGTCTCTTTTTCTGTTCCCAAATTCACTGCAAAGTCAAGAGCAGGCACACAACTAGCAGGACACATTACTTCTTGGTTACCGAGATCTCAAAGCAGCCTGGCCTTGGAGGATTCCCTGACCCCTCAGTGGTGGTACCCCCTTAGGTGGTGTGCCTGGATCATCCAACTTTGGGTCCAATCAGAGCACCCATGGGAAGGGAGGGTGCTGCTCCCTGTATATCCCCTTTGGGGGCTGACCAGGGCTGCCAGCTGCCTAGGCTGGCTCTCGTGAGGAGGAGGGCGCCCCAGATTCTGGAGAGGCTAGGGGCTTGGGGTCTGTGCAGCAGCCTTTTTCTGGAACCCACCTGGGCTCTGGGAGAAGCTGTAGAGCAGACCTCCGCCCTTCCCTTTAAGTTTCCTCGAGAGGGCCCAGTTCTTTGGAGGTAGGGAACCATCCTTCTGGACCTACACAGCCCCGGTCGCCTCACAGGGGGGATTCTTCAGAGCGCAGCCTAGGCAGTTCCAGTTTGGTTGGTCAGCTGTGGAGTTTTCCGGAGCTCCTTCCTTTGCTAGGGTTCCTGGTGTGCTCCCTAGCCCAGGCGGAGGTCAGTCAGTTCCCATTGTTGGCTCTGCCCCATCCCTCTGCCATATTCTCCTACGCTCCCAGGCATTCTTGGTCCTAGCGGGCCTCTCTCCTGGGAGCAGTTCAGAGCTCAAGCTGCTCATTTTCCCTTTTACGTTAGGGCTATGGACAGACAGGTTTTTCAACCTCCCCCTGAGCAGCCAGCTTCTGAATCTTCGAGGTCCTCTGACTCTTCATCCCCCTCTTCTGGGGTAGAGGAGCCATTTGTCCACATCTCTCCAGCTGCTGATATCTCTGAGTATCAGCGATTTCTCGTGAGGATGTTAGAGGGCCTGCACATCTCCCCTCCCACTCAACACAATCCAGAGCATTCGGCGCATGCCTTTCTAGACAATTTCAATGAGGACACCCTTGTGGTGCCCCCCCCAGCCTGTTCCCCTTTTGGGAGGCATCATTACGTTTCTTGCAGAGACCCTTTTCTGGAGTTCCTGCCCCTAGGGATCTCTGCCAGCGGTATTGTGCCCTCCCCCCAGAGTCTCCAGGTTCCATGCCTCATCCTCAGTCAGGATTGATGCAACTGGACACTCCTAATGGGCTTCACGCCCCTCACTGTGACCGGCCCCCAGATCAAGACTCCTCGGATTTTGACTTCTGGGGGAGGAGGAAGTTCTACTTGGCATGGCTGCTGCTTTCTATTGCAGCACATCAGGCCCACTATGCAACCTATGACAGGTTCCTGTGGTCCAGACTGGGTCAGCTCCTAGCCTCCATGCCTGACATGGAGCAGACCAGACAAGCCATTGCACTCTCTGCACGTGGCCTGGAGCTAGCAAGGCACCAAGCAAGGGCATCATATGATGCCAATGAGGTAGTCACCAGGGTTGTAGGGACAGCAATCTGCACTAGGCGGACGGCATGGCTGCATCTTTCCCAGTTGTCACCCTTGGCCCAGAGTAAGGTGATTAACTCCACTCACCAGAGAACCTATCTCTTCTCCTGTAGAGTGAGGCGGCGTCTGTTGGGGCAACTTCCTACCCCCTCCGGGGGGTCCCAGTCTCACTCTTGGGCCTCTCCAGACCCGTGAAGGTTCTCCCTCTTAGTGTGTCACCCACTGAGAGCTAAGGGACTCAGCCCCTTAGGGTTATAAATCCCCTTCGGAGGGGGCTCGGCACTCACCCAAAGGTGATGAATGGTGAAGACTGACACAGATAAGATATGGAAATTACATACCTACCATAATTCTGATCTTTCTGTGTATCTTCACCATTCATCACAATCCCACCCTCTAATCCCCTGGGGCCTCAGTCTCTGGGTCTCCCTCCTTCTCTGTGCCCCCTCTCTCACCCCCCCTCCTTTCTGTTAGTCAGGAGTGGGGTAAACTGGGGCACATGGGGGATCATTTTCTTTAGGGGTAGAGTGGTCAGGTTTGGGGACACTGCTTTTTCAGTGCTTCGGCTCTACCCCTATGGGGTGGGGGTTGGCAGTCGCGCCCTTTTCTTTCCTTCTCCCGGTCAATCCTGGATTTCCTTTGATTTCCTTGTCCTGTGGACATAACCTCACTTAATTTAAGAAACCAGGTTTCTTGCACCAAAATCTCCTTTTGAGGGGGGGAGATATCCCCGTCTTTCCTGTCCTTTCTTCCAGAATAGCCAATTCTGCTTGTAGGAGTTTTGCCAGCAATTCTGTACCTGCAATTCTGGCAGTTAGCCTTTTGGCTACTCCTTCACAGTTCATATTTAAACTGGAGACAGGTCAAGGTTACAGGGTATGTTTCTCTTGTCTTCCCCCCTCACCTTTTTCCTTACTTCTAAAATCCTTAACCCTCCCTTCCCCTTTTCTACTTCCAGAGACTGGGGCCCCTACCCAATCCTCCTTAGTCTTAGAACTTCTTCTGTCCTCTCAGTCATTTATTTCTCCTTTTAGTTTTATGTCTTTTCCTTTGTCTGTCCCTTGGACTTCCTTGTCCCACCCCTCCCAACCCTTTTCCTAACCTCTCGGCAACTCAGAACTGTCAGGAAGGCGGAGTGGACAACACCTAACAGCCAACCCGTGAGCGCCACTCAGTACGTCGGCCTCAAGGGCGGCGCCGATGGTGCATCAACTCCGCCCATCCAAAAAAAACAAAAAACCTCCCACAGGGTCATGACTTCCGGCCAAGTACCCAAATGTGATGAATGGTGAAGATACACAGAAAGATTAGAATTACAGTAGGTACGTAATTTCCATGTTTGCTCCCTCTGTAATTAACTCACTAAATCCTGGACAGTCATTTCCAATAATCACAGGTACAGGTAACTTAGGTACTACTACTACTTTCATCTGGTGCGACACACCCTCAATTTTCAGAGTCACTTGGGTGGTGGGGTAGTATCGAGTCTCCCCATGGATGCAGGTGACACCAGTACCTGTTCCTCTGGCACAGTTCTTTTGGAGAACTTCAACATGCACTAGGTTCTGTCTGCTTCCTGAATCAATAAGTCCCTTTACAGTCTTATCTCCCACCTTGACATCTGTTAAGTACCCCAGTTTGCTAAGGGCAAATCTGCTCCAGTGTTATCTTCCTTACTACGGCAATTTCTTGCAATGTGGAATGGCTTATTACAGTTATAGCAAGTAAAGTTTTTGGATGCAGATTTGTTACACTCACCAGAGTTCTTTTTTTTAAAATTAAATATACTTTATTGAGTTTTCAAATAGCACGTACAAGCACAAAAAACAATAAAACAGCCAGTGATGTATCTAGTACAGAGTAATAAGTGATAATGCTTGGATAAAGTAATTAAACACAAATTCCAAAGAACAAATACCAAATAACAAACTCCTGTCCCCCCCAACCCCCTACTCCCCTGACTTACCTACAGGAGAGAAGAAAAAAAATGGGAAAGACCTTCAGGAATAATAAGGTAGGTTTAGGTACCCTAGAGGAAAGTAATATATAGTGACTCATATGTCACAAAAGGACTAGGCCTTTTAGCATAGCTACAATGTGTTTTTCTAACTGGAGAGCCAATAAGATCTCTCGGTGCCACTCCATGACCAGTTTTGCAGTGGCATGATCAAAATCAGCGAACTTTCTGATACAGAGGGGATCGGAAATAACAATAAATAGCTCTCAGGGTGAACAGCGTCTCCAGATCCAGCACTGGGTCCAAGGCTTGTTGAATGGAGTTCCAGAAGGACTGAATCCTAGGGCACTTCCATAACAGGTGATAAAGAGAACCGGCAACCCCATGGTGCCTAGTACATAGTGGGGATGGGAATTTGCCCATTCTATACAGTTTAGTAGGGGTAAAGTATAGGTTATGCATTATGTTAAACTGTACTAATCGGAGTCGGTCTTGCTTAATGTATTTATACAAAATATGCCATGAGACATTCCAGAGCTCACCATCAGCCAGTATGTGAAGCTTTTGAACCCAGTAATAACAGATACCCGAAGGGAGGCATGAGTCCAGAGACTGGAGATACTTGTATAGGGCTGACACAGCGTGTGGTTGCTGTGCCGTGGACAATAAGGGAGCTGCGTCCCCCAGAGGTATTGTATCCCAGGGTTTAGGGCCCAGAAAGGAAAGTATCACATTTTTAAGCTGTAAAAATTTAAAACAGATCTCGGCTCTTTAACTGGAATTGAGCCTATAAGTTAGGAAAGGAAATTGTGCCATCTTCTTGAAGTAGGTCAACTAGTGTACAGCCTTGCAGTTGGGGACAAAAAGAAGCTGGAATGGGATGGTGGTCTGTCAAGAAGTGGGGATTATTAAATATTGGCTGGGTAGTTGATCTGGTCCAAAGTCGGGATAAATATGTTTGGAGTTGGTACCGTGCTTTGAGGGACCATTCTATGGGTGTTTAACGCAAGCTTTGGGGAAGCCGGGCTGGCTGCAAATTGAGCAAGCTAGTCAGAGAGCAGCTCATTTTGGTAGCTAGGGCTCTTTTGATGCCCATCCAGTGGAGTATATATGGTGTGGTCAGGTTGTGTAATACCCGAACCCCACCGAAGTAGCTTGCTAGTATGCTGGGCTCCATAATACAAAACTATGGAAGGAAGGGATAATCCCCCTTTCAATTTGGGCACAGTTAATTTAATATAGGCTCTACAGACCACTGAATCTTTCCAAAGGAAGGAGTTGAATGTCCTTTGGAGGTGGGTAAACCAATTTTTAGGGAGATAGAAGCCCAGCATGCCCAAGGGGTACAATAGGCGAAGCAGGACGTTCATTTTGAGAATGTTGATTCGTCCCCATAAAGATAAGGGAAGTACGGACCATCTGCCTAAATCCAGTTTAAAGATAGACAATAATATGGACAAGTTTTATTTAATCATTGTCAGGACTGAGCGAGAGATTTTTATACCCAGGTATGTCAGCAATCTTGGTTCCCACAAGAGTCCCAGATCAAGAATATCTGCTTTAGGTACCCTACAGTTAAGGGGAAATACTTTGGTCTTGCAGAGATTCAGTTTATAAAAGGATACCTTAGAAAAGTTCACTATTTCCTGAGGTAAGGTCGGAAGGGATTTGGGGGTTTTTCCAGGTGAAGGACGAGGTGATCTGCATAGGCAGAAAGGGTATACCGCCTCCCCTCTACCAGGACATCCTGAAGGGCAGGTAAACTACCCAGCCTCTGTATCAGTGACTCTGAATTGAAATTAAATAAAAGAGGAGATAGTGGACACCCCTGTCAGGTGCCACGCTGTAAAGGAAAGGGTATTGATAAGCATCCATTGCACCAGACCCTGGCAGAGGGTGTAGAGTATAGAAGTCAAACCCAGGTGATAAATTCTGCAGGGACCCTGAAACGGAGCAACATCTTGAATAGGAAATTCTAGGCTACCTGATCAAAGGCCTTTTCTGCATTGAGGAAAACCAGAGCCACCAGGAACCTGGTCTTCCCCAACACGGAAATCAAATGGAGACGTTTCCTAAAATGGGCCTGGCATGAAGCTGACCTGTTCCTGACCAATGACGGGCCCCATCACTGAAGCCAAATGAGTAGCTAATATTTTAGAGAGGGTTTTCACATCTGAATTCAGAAGGGAGATTGGGTGATAGTTTTCTGCAAGGAAGGGGTCTTTGCCCAGCTTTGGTGTAACCATAATTAGTGCTTCTAGAAAAAGCGGGTCACTGAATCCTTTTGTAAACCAAAAATTGAACACGTCCACTAGGAGTGGGGCCACCTGAGTAGTGCATGCTTTATAAAAGTCATTGGTTAAACCATCCAGCCCTGGTGCTTTGTCAGAAGACAGTTGCCCAATTATTTCTTCTACCTTGTTTAACATGATTGGTGCACCCAGATGTGTTACCGAAAGTAGGGATAGTACTGGAAGAGGGACCGAGTCTAGGTAGGCTGAGATGGCTTCTGCAGTAGGGTCCAAGCTCGATTCAACAGCATAAAGGTTTTGAAAATAGGCACTGAAAATCACATCTATCTCTCTGGGGTTAATTATAGCTGTAACATTAGAACTGGTCCTTAACCCTGGTATAAACTTGGCCGTCTCTGCCTGGTGTAATTGGAGGGCAAGGAGTTTTCCTGCCTTTTCTCCAGATTCAAGGTATTTTAGTCTGGTACGATGCAATGCAAGCTCGGCTTTTTGTGCTAGAATATCTGCATATTGAGTTTGTAGCGACTGCAATCTGGCCCATTTGGTGTCTGGGGAGGAACGACTCAGGGAATATGCCAGGTGGCTAATTTCATTCAAAATCTCCTCCAGTTGTGCCCTGCCCTTCCGGGCCTGGACAACAGAGAGGCGAATGAACTCACCTCATAGGGCACGCTTAAGTGCTGCCCAGATTGTATCCACCCTGTCCACTGAGCCTCTATTAGCATCCAAGAAAGTCATAATAAAAGTTTGAACGTGGGATAAAGAGTCTGAGTTTTGTAGTAATTGTGTGTTAAGGTGTCATAAGGTATCTTGGTACACCCCTGGGCCCAGTAAATAAGTGATGCTAATAGGGTAATGGTTGGAAAGCACTCTTGAGTGAATATCTGCTGCTAGTATACCTGGCAAGCAAAAAGAACTCACAAGAAAATAATCAATTCTGGAGAACATTTTATGTGGAGGGGAAAAAAAGATATATTGTCTAGATGTAGGGTTAAGAGCGCGCCAAACATCCAGTAATCCAGTACCACTCATTAGATCTCAGAGGGCCCTCTGAGACGGGGACAGGCCGATCCTTTTAGTGTCAGATCGGTCTAGGTCCGACTGGGGGGCCAAATTCCAATCTCCACCCAAAAGAGTAGGTAATGGAGGGTCTAAGGCTAGGAGGGGAGTAAGTTGAGAAAAGAAATGAGGGGAATCAGCATTTGGGCCATAAATCAAGGATGACAGAATGCGTGCCGAGTATCCCCCGAACTATAATGTATCTTCCCGAGGGGTCCCATAACTCCTGCTTTAGCTGGAATGGGATTGTCCTAGCTATTAATATAATGACTCTCCCTCTCTTGGAGGAGATGCCATATCCGAAAACTTGACCTACCCAGTCCCACCTAAAAAGGGAGATCTTTTCTCTGCGGAGATGGGTTTCCTGCAAATATGCTATACCTGCTTTGAGTTGTTTAAGGTGTCGAAGAATCATTGCACGTTTGCACCTATCTTCTGCCCCTTTAATATTCCAACTAAGGAAGCTATATGGTCCGCTCATTATGGCCTTAGATCTATTTCTATAATAACTGGGGGAGCATAAAAAGGTGTATTGAATATAAACATAGTACTCCCAGAGACATAATGCAGTATATGATAAGGTCGCAGACATCTAAACTCACCCCCTCTCCCTCCCTCTCCTTCCATCTGTCTGTCTTTCCCCATCCCCCACCCCCCATAATCCAGCCCCAACAACAAAGATATACAAACTTAAACAACACTATCCCTGGTCCCAGTGACCGCCCTCCTGACACTTCCCCATCCATGATGATTGCAATTTCTCACTGCCCAAGATCCCCCTAGCCCCTGCTCAATAAGTGAAATAGGATACTAACCATTACAGCGTATAATTCTGTTGACAACAATAACGACAAAAACAGTATACACTTTAACAGTAACATTTCTGCAAGAATATAACCTGATTAAACATAACCTAGTTTAATGAACTACCCTCCTGAATATCCCCATCTGGCGTGACCTTCCGAGAGAAGGAGGGGTGTGATCCCGATGCTAGTAATCAATGGAGGAACTCCCCTTATACAAGTGTCCTGCTCAGTATTAATAAAGTAACATAAGGGGGGAGGGGGTTTGAAGTATGGGGGATATTGTAAACAGTTTAGAGGAGGAAAGGGAAAAAACAAACAATAGCCCCTACACTTGGGCCCCAAGGATATTGCAAATAAAACATTTATATCCCCAATGTGGCCCCCCACAGAACTAAACATACGCTCTCCATAGGTCTGAAGTCACCTAAAAAGTCTTTAATGAGAATATATTGAAAGAAAAATGTCTGGTAATAAATCCAACATGAGACCTTGTCAGTGTTTCCCATAGATTGTGCCCAATTCACCCTACATATTCCACAGTCCCTTAGTAAGGAGTATGGGAAGCCACGATAGGGGTGAAATCGCAGGAAAGGTGCAACAGTGGGAAAGTCACATCCAGAATGGGGGCAGGAAACTAGACAAAGTAATCTGCATGGTGCAGCCACATTGGACATGCAAACTTCGGGGGCAAGCCACAAGGTAAAACACGCGGTAGAGTCCCATCTTTCACTAAGCCATCAGTATGATCAGGGAACCTCTACAAAGTACAAGGTGCCTCCAATGAGAGGAATTAGAAGATCCAAGTTAAAGCCAGACAACTGGGGCATGCCTTTTGAAAGTCATTAGCAGAAGAGGGAAAAGAAAGGAACCATCAGATTGCTGGTTGGAGAACCTATGTGGAGACGACCCATGTGATGAGTGGGTCCTGTACCAGCCCATAATGCCAGCCATGGTTTCCTATAATACACACATCCAAAATCCAACATTTTTGATTGAAGGTTAGAGCCACAACCGAAAAGGTGTCTCTGATCTCACTTAAACAAATCAGGGAACCAAAGCTTTAGCTCTGTTGCAGCTTGAGTTGGGGTGTCCGGGGAGCACCATTTACCCTAGTGCATGACTTGTAGGACCACAGGGAATTTAACTCAAAATGGTTTCCTCACTGCAGTAAGCTTGGAAACCAGTGGGTGCAGCTCTATGCGCCTAGCTCTTACTGATTGTGGTAAGTTCTGTGCTAAACAGAGTCTTAGACAAGATATGCTGCTTGTCTAGGAAATGAAGTAGTTTGAAGATAATGGGTCTGGGTGGGGATCCCAGTGGTAGTGGCGGGCGCAAAGAGTGGTGGGCTCGGTCTATAACATACTGCGACCCATTAGGTGAGGGATCCGCCACCCACTTACAAATTTTCTGGACAAATAGTACTGCATTATTACCCTCTTCCTTTTCTGGCCATCCGAATATAATCAGGTTGTTGCGCCGGCTTCTGCCCTCGAGGTCCTCCAACTTGTCTTCAAGCCGGCAGAGTCTCTGGCACTGCGGGGATGCATCCATATCCATTTTAGTCCTCCATTGCTCCACTGAGGAGAGTTGGGCTTCTGTATCAGTCACCCGCACTTCGTGGGTCAACAGAGGATCAGAGCCGTTTGAGTTCCTCTGTGAGGGAAGAGACTAGCTGTTGGAAGGGCTTCATTTCCTTGAGGAACCTTTCCTCCATTAGTGTAGTCCCTACAGCAGGGGCTTTGGTAGCTGCGACCTGTTGCTTAGGCCTCTTGATGTTTTTGTCACTCTCCAATGTTGGGGGAGGAGTGTGGCGCGGCATTGGATTCTTCATCTCAGTGTCCATTTCTTCTGGCAGAATGGAGATAAATCCAGTCATTGAGACGACCCCGCAAAGTAAGTGGAAAACTCCCAGTACAGCCAGAATATGTAAAAATAATGATAGTTTAACAGACAATATTGGAGAGGAGCAGGGAGGAGATGCACATGCTTAGGCAACCATCACGTGACCCCCCACCAAAATTCTTATCAGACTTAGAGTTAAATCAGGGGAAAAAAGCACCTTACTTGGCTGTTACCTCACTGCTGTGGCATCTGTCTGGCCATCTGGTAGTCTTCAGCCAAAGACATGGCCTTTTCCTCACTTTCTGGTCAGTGTTCTTTTACTCAAAGCTGCATGTCTGTAGGCAGGATGTTGATGAAGTGCTCCATTGCAAGTGTGTTGATGATCTGTGGGACTGTTTTGCTCTCTGGTTTGAGCCATTTAATAAGAAGTTCTCTGAGTCAGGTGAAGGCTTTTCAAGGATTGTTGACTGAGTTGTACTTCAGAGACCGGAATCATTGCCTGTAGGTCTCTCCTGAGATGTCATTTCTTTTCAGGATTTCCCTACTCACCAGGGCATAGTTTTCTGTCTGTGCAGTGTCCATGTTGCTGTAGGTAAGTTGGGTTTTACCTGTCAGGGAAGGTACCAGCCTGATTGCCTATTGCTGTTTTGGCCATTGACAGGTTGTAGCAACCCTTTCAAAAGATTTCAGGTATGCTTCAATACTATCCGAGGGACACAACTTTTTAAGCTTAATGTCTTTTAAGTTGCTTGTGTCTTATTGCTCTGTTGGACCTATGCCAGATCCTCCAGTGTTGATAACTTGCAAGGCATCCAGTCATCACTGCCTCTGTCACTGCATCTCTTCTTTTTTCTGCTTCTCTGTCTCTTTTTGTTATATAACCCACCATCTGAAAAAGCAGTCAGGCTTTCGGATTCTGTCACTGATTCTTCTTCTTTTTCCATCACTGGTGCTGGCTGTACAGTCTCGGCTTGAACTTCTATCTCTTCTAGTTTGGCTGCCATCCTTCTGGCAATCATTCCTGGGCTTGCGCTGCAGAATCCATACCTTTCTTCCTTGCTTCCCTGGTACCAGATCTAGCACCCATGCACAAAACTGGTTTAGAGTATGCATAGCGTAAATCCCACTTAGTCTGACACCATCTGTTGTCAAGGCACAGGTCAGGAAGCATAGGAAAACCAGGAGATGTTATAAAATTCGCAAGTAGCATTTTAGTATTATCAATAACAGTAAAATAAAAAACGAAAATTGTTCAGTGTAACTATTTACAAAGGCAGTACAAACAATTAAAACAAAGTTCTTCATCTGAGGGTATTTCTAATTCCAAGTTTCAGTCTCTCCAGCAAAAATATTGCTGCTCTTTCTATAACAAGTCTTTGCCCGACAATTAACTTCTTCATCCTGTGCTCATTAAGGAGACATCCTGTTTTTCACAAAATGTTCTTGTCAGTTTCTTTGCAGAGCAGTCTTGCAAATAGAACAGGGTCCCAAGCTGGCCTCCTGCTGACAGCTCTGCAAAAGAGTTTGCAAACAAGCCTGAGAGGGGCTCAAACTGTATCTCAGGTTAACCCCTAAATTCCAAATAGCTTTTTGCAAGCATTTCAACAGTATAACTGCATACATTATCAAACCAAGGGATCCCAGTTTCACATAAAGATTCACATATATTTTTATAACTGTAGATATGCAAGGGGAAAGAAAAGACAGAAACAGCAAGTGAAGGCAGAGAGATAGTGAGAGGCAGAGAATCGCGAGACTGTCAGAGTGATCAGTTCCTAGGTCTCACAAGAACATTTGGTTGCGCAACCAAACAGACAAAAGACAGAAAGGGAGAGGATAGAACAGATCCTTGCATTTAAACTCTTTCTGAACAATAAATGGGACAGGGACTTGTTCAACCCTGTCACAAGCAGCAACAGACATTGATGGATGATTTTCTTTTTTACAGGGTGTATAAAAAGAAATACTACAAGGGACAGTTTTCTTTATTTCAGGTACCGACACTGGGAATTGGGCCCTCCAATGTCAGTGTAATTGTTTGGTGGCACTGGGGTGGGCTTCTCGGTGTTGCACAGTGAAAATGGGTGGGGAGGTAGTAACCAGTAATAGGGATTGGGCACCCCAGTGTCAGAAAATTAAGAAGGAAAGGGAGGGAGGGATTCTTTTTATGTTGGGGGACCACAGCAGGCTGATCATGATGCTGATCAGCTTTGCTTGCTGGGCGGCATTATTCAGATGAAGGAAAGAGATGCCCTATGATTCAGCCAGCTCGTTTCTTTGAACTACATGGAGTTTCCGCCAAGCAAAACCAGAAGAGTGTCATGATCAGTCTGGTTGATGATTGGTCTGACACTGTCGAGACCCTTGCAGACTGCTCTGCATTGGACCGACAGTGACACACCTGTCAAAATCCACTATCATACCAATATGATCACTATGCGCAAGCGCAAGGACGAACGTAAAAAGGTCTCCGCTGCTGGAGTTGCTGTGATGCAACCCTGAACATAACAATTTGATTCTGTTTAAATCCATGGTACCAAAGACTCCTAAATTTGTAGGTTAAGTATGTTGCATTATTTCTCTTGTATTTGTTTCCTCTTCCAAGAGAAAAGACTTGCCAGAAGTACTGCCTTTCTGTTTATATTGTGCGCTTTTTCCTGTTGGTTTGCACTTGATAACAATGTTTTTCCACTAACTGTTCAGTGATAAGGTTTCAGTTTACAACATCAAAGTTATAAATAGAACCTAGTGCAAATGCAGATATAAATGGTGTCTCTTGCTGTTTTAAAATGGTATTGCAATAAATAAGTAATGCAAAATCTGCTGTGAACTGTAAGTATCAACAAGTACTAGAACAGTCCTGCTAATTGTAAAGGAGAATGTTTTATGTCTTTTGTACATGAACAAGACTGACAGCAGAAAAGAGAGAGAATGCTGGCAACTTCGGTCCCCCAGAGACTAAATTGGCAGGAACCCACAGGAACTCAGTTTCACCAACTACTGCAAAATTGTATGAGTTCTTCACCTTTGTTACCTTTCTCCATTAAATGTACTAGGAGAGTTTCACCACCTAGAGATCACAGTTCCTCCACCTACAAGTCTAGAGATAAAAGTTCCCCTACCTAAATATTTCTAGTTTTACAATTGGGGTTCCCGCCCCAAGACCAGGATGCCAGAGAGGCAGCAGGAGGAGGCTCAAGAATCCCAGAGGAAACTCTCTTTCACGCGGAGGGGGTGGAGAAGGTAGTCTCAGCACTGCACTAGCCCTTGATGGCTCCAGAACACAATATATATTTTTTTTTAGTGTACTTTCCTGCCCATACAACCCAACACAATGATATCTGCTACAGTACCCCTTGAAGGGAGGGGAGAGGTACTATATTAATCTGGTGCTGCATCGACTTGTGTGCATGTGTGGGTCTGCCTGCATGCTGAGTCCTTTGGGGTGGAAGTGGGGTACAAGAATAAAAGGAGTACACCCAGTACTCTCAGTCCTTACATCAGCACCTTGAGCACTGGATTTATATACAACAGGGAGTAATGCCCAGAAGGCTCTGCGGTGGGGGGGGGGGAGATTACACAAGCACACTGCAAGGAGTGGGTTAATCTGAAATAACTGCCCACCCAGGGGCGTTGTGAGGCCCGATACTGCAGGCAGAGAGCCTTACAACCCTGGAAAGGTGGTTATCAAGATTAACCCACACCCTAGAGTGTTTTATTACAGTTATAAAATAGATAAACTGAGGCACCATCCAAGTAACAAAAAAATCAACTTTTTTAATTTAAAAACAGGTAGACCTGGATTTTCAATGGTTTGGACGCATAATTTGCAACAGTTGTTCTGTCAGAGATGCATCATTGCAAATGCACCAATGTTTGTAGGCTATTTTCAAACATTTTGATGCATTTGTGTCACTTTACTCACTTTACGGCAAAACAATGACACACGCACCATTATTTTGATGCATGCGTCATTTTTGTTGCACAACTTGTGGCACTTGCGACATGAATTCAGACTATATTTTTGGGTCTAACAGTCATGTCATAAGTAATGTAACTGTGGCAAAAACATGCCACAATTCTTTGAAAGTCCAGCCTTTTTTCATTTGTTAAAACTAATTAGTAAACAATAGTCCCTCACCACCTGTCAGTCATCCATCTTTCTAAACATTTAATAGATGCAAAGTTTGTTTTCTGTGGTATACAGGAATTGAAACTTCTGCAGAATTCATTTGGTAGAATGCTGGACCCTGTAAGGAGGGGCTCATGAGAGAAAAAATGTTTAAGATTGAACAGAATTTTATTTTTAGGGCCTTGGTGAAGGTTTTCAGTTAATAAAGGTGGCAGCGATGTTTGTGATGGCAGCTAGGGATGAGTAAAGTGGGTCATGAATTCTATATGTGATTTGCCCACTTCCCAAATCCTGCTGGTACTTTTTTCCTGGGCATTAGGCTGAGGTAAATGTATGTGTACCAGCCTGCTTGAGCCAATCAGAAGCTATGATTTTCCTAATCTATTTTATGATCCAAGCTAAGGTGGTGTTGGGGCTGGGAGGTGAAAGTAGGACAGTGAGGCCAGGCTGGTACAGAAGGACATTATTGTCAAACTGAAAGGTGTAGTTTTTATGCTTTATGGTAAGAGTAGTAATTAAAAGGAGTCTAGGAGATGGTTAAGCAAGAGGTGGTTAGGACTGCCTGATGGCCCAGTGGGTAGTGTTTTTTGCCCCCATGCAGGCGACCTGGGTTCAGAAGTATGCACCAGAAGCTGGACAGGAAGTTCTGAGGGCTGGGAAGTCACTGTTGTACAGCAGTGCTCCCAGCCAAGGAGGGAGGACATCTGATTCCACCACTCTAGCAACCCCTGTGATGGCCAGAGAGATTGCTTTTCCTGCAGGGGTGTGCTAGACATCAGGGAGGTAGGCAGGGCAATGGAGAAAAACAGATGAAAAAACCCTGGCAGGATGATGCTAGCTTTCCCACTACAGGCCATGCTCTACTGACTGGGCCCTGGTTCTAAGTCTGGATTGGGTCACTGGGGGTGAGGAGGACAGCCCTCCCACCCCTGGCCCCACCATGGGGGCAATCTGCAGGGGATCTCCGGAGCCAGGTAAGACTTGGGGATAGTGGGTGATGGGCTAGGTGGGCCAGGGAGGCTGAAGAAGCCAGTGGTGACAGGGAGCACAAGTAAATGATGGAAAAAAAGAGGTGGTTAAAGAGATGTGTGAAGACAACTGTTTTTTTAATTCACTCTGTGCATTTCTTTTCCCTTTCTTCAATCAGGTCTCACTCTTCTCCTTCCATAGCCTGACTCCCTTACCTCTGCTGCAAGGGAAGATGTCATCAGGTACTTCTACTCACCAGCACAGTCCCACAGCTTCCTGTTTTCAGCTGGGATCCCCCTGAGGTGGAACTTAGGAGAGACAGAAAAAAAACAACTTTTCAGCAGTCATGTAGGCATGTTTCATGCTAGAGCACACTTTGGGAGGGTCACTTTCTTTGTGCTTATATCACCAGTGCAGCTCTTTTTTTCAGCATAGCCACCTCCCACACATCATTACTTTCTCTGATGCTTACTGTACCTCTAGTCCCTCTGGTCCCCCATGGAGGGGGTTTTGCCCTACCTCACCCCTGTAGGACAGTATAATGGAGAGGCCGTGTTCTGTTAGCTTGGCACAGCCTGAGAATGCTGTCATCATGCTTGCATTCTGGGGTTTTCTTCTTTGATTACACCACCCTCTGAGATACTGATGACTAGGGCTTCATGGGTCATGCCCAGACACATGTGTGCTTGTGCACTGGAGGCAGTTGCCCCCCCCTCACTGGTTGCTCCAGCTGCACCACCAATTATGGTCACCTGGGCAGAGGAATAGCAGCAGAACATTCAGTGTATCTCCCCAGAAGAGTACAACCTCTGGAATGCTCAATCCTCCCTCCCCCTGTCCGGTCCCCAGTGTCCCAGTCTGGGTCCTGAACACAGGTCACTGGCATCAGGAGCGGCAGCATAGCCACTGAGCAGACACTTGATAACTCTTATGATGTCAGTGCTATGGGGAGGAGCAAGGTCTGCCTTCACAGCCCTGCATCAAGCTCCACTGAACATTGGGGAAGGGCTAGGAAAAAGGGATTCTGCTCTGATTGACTGCCATCCCTGTAGAGTACTGGGGTGCAGCCAGGAAGCAGACCCTCCCTGGAAGTCCTTTGTTTCCCCTTTGGACTGCACTCAAGCTCCACCAGCCTGATTAGAGATGCAAGATTCTGGACATAGGCTAATGCACTTACTAGTAGACTGGCGAGCCATTCAAAGATAGCTTTTTAAAGCACAGTAACTGACAAATGAGAGATTAGAGACTGGAAGGTATTTGTAGTGGCTATGGGCAGGTCAAAAATGTTTTTTTAAGGTGAGTATAGCAGCAGTTTTTAGGTAATCGGGGACTGTGCCATATGAGATTGAATCTAATCATGTGGGGGTTAGGGAAGGGAGGTAGGAGGTAATCAGGTACATAGGGATTGGGTCAAAGGAGGAAGTGTTCAAGTTCCTTACAAATGAGTAGATGTGAGTTATTTTACAAGCCTTTTCATCTTGTTTGGAGATTTATTTCCACACAGTAGAGATAGACACAGCATCTGATCTAGTGCATGCACTGTTGAGATCAGTTACAGTGTGTATTCCAGAGAGAACAAAGGACCTAAGATCAAGCCCCATGGAATCTTGCACTGTTGAGGGGGGCATAGGTCAAACCTAGCATATTAAATAGCCCCTTTCCATTTTCTCTGTGCAATGTAGTCATGAAATTAGCGTTAACAGAGAAGAGTAGGTGTTGTCAGTTTGTGAATTTGTACCCTCTTCTGAACTTTCAGAAAACTTTTAAAGAGTGGCTATCTACTAAAATAAAATGCTTGAAACTATTATGATACAAGGATAGGACCTTTCCCCATAGCAGCTCATTATTGTGTATTTCTCTGTATATCTCACCAATTAAACCTACATTCCAAACAATTAAAGCCGATACCTCCCAATTAAACCTGTAAACCATGTGAAAAAACAGCCATAGACCAACATTATGACCACCAAAACAAACAACTTAATGACCTGTTCATTGTTCTGTAAGAGTAATTCCATCACCTAAATTATCTGTTTTTTTCTACTACACCCATTTGTTACATTTATTTGTCTTCAATTGTTAATTATGCTTCTTGATATATTGTATTTGCTGTATATGATTTTCCAAATCCCCCTTCCCCAAGACACATTTGGAAACAAGCTGTTAACAGCTCAGTATGTCTTTCCTGGTGAAACCTTGAAATAAATAATAAATAAAAAAATATATATAAAACAAGATATGGGGTAGTGTGTTAAACACAAATTTTACACACACCCTCAATGTTGGATGCTTGTATAAACCACCCGAGCTTCACTCTCGGGGTGTATGTAGCATTTAACATTGTGTGTGTGTGTAAAATTCTAGTTATATATACTACCCCATACATTATCCTTTATTATATTTTCAACAGTTCTGTTTAACTTCAGTGTTTTCCAGTTTTCTTTTACTTTCTTTTCTCTACTAAATATTTAAGATAATGCAATGTATATTCCATGGAGTGTTTCGAAAAGCATCTATTTCCAGCTGACCTCACAACTGCAGTTTTGTCACATCATAGTCTGTTGTCGTGGTGAGCATTATGATCTCGTAAACAAAGTCACTATGAGGTCAGTAGAGTATAGGCCAATGCTTTTTGTACAAGCTTTTTGGATACACTACCAAAATGTGCAATAAACCCTGGAAAGCAAATCTGAACATTAAACATGTATTCTCCAGTAAAATTTTTTTGCTGAAACATCGTGTTTATGAGAGTACATGCAGAAGTGCAGAGTTGCTCTTTAAGGTCATGTGAGATTTAGCTCAGTGCACTTTTTTTTAAATAAAATAAACTTTTTCAGCTGCTGAGGCACTGTCCTTTTGACTGAATATAGTCATTTTTAAAATAAATCTAAAATGAAATATTGTAAAATATGTTTGATTTTACATTGTAATGGAATTATTGAGAGTCAGCACTATTTTTGTTTAAATCCTTTTCAGCTGACATTAACAATATTGTCACTTGTCAACTTGTTTTTCTAAAACTCACGTACTTGGAGATGCAGTAGGAAAAACATTTACAGTATATCTTTAAGGGTTAGACACTTTTACAGTGTTTGTATGAACTCTCACTGGTAATTACTGACATTACTCCAGTACTAGCATGGATTATTTTTAAAGGGCTATGTACAGAATGTGCAGTTGGCTGCCAGTGAGCCATTTACAGCATAGAGATATTGAAAGTGTTCAAGGCAGGAAACCATTTTGTCTTATTCGTTTGGTACAGTACATCCCTCATTAAATCATGCAGTCATTCAACAAGTCTTTTATTGAAACAAATATGGGTGGTGGCATAGGGGGATTTAATATTATACAAACCATGTTTTACTCATAGTAATAAACAATGCAGTTTTGCCATTTTGTTTGGAAATCGCTTTGGAAATATCACAACTCAAGTTTTTTGTTCCTTGAAATTAACCTGCTACATTCACTGTAATTTGTTTATGAAGGATAAACAGCAGCATCCCCTTCAAAGGAGACACAGTTGAAAGTTAATTGGGTAACAATTTGGCATACTTATCTCAAACAAATGTCTGAAACACTAAATTGCAATGAACCTTTTGTGCCAGACTGTATTTATCAACATGTTTTTCCTTTCAGTCTCTGGAAGAACTAAATGAGGATTCCTATTATGAAAAATATTACCTGCTTAATGATTGAGTTTAACCATTTAAAATATTTCAAAGAAAGATATAATTCATAAGTACAGATAAAAATGTATCTTATGAGCTTAGACTATCTAAATTTAACCTAATGTCTTTAGAACAACGGTGTATGAGAGATGATCTTCTGTTCACCTGGGAAGTTGTTCGGGATCAATCTCTCATGCTTGATTGTGGGCTAGAATTTAAACATATTACTATTAACACAAGAGGACATCCTCTTCAACTGGCTAGAGATAAATTTAGATAAAAAAGTGCATGCTATTTTTCACAAAGAATCATTAACCCTTGGAATGTATTACCCACTTCTGTAATTAGTAGTGAAAACATAAATTTATTTAAAAACAGGTTAGACAGGTTTTTACCATCAAATAACAATCTGTTATATTATAAGTAACCAACAGGAGCTATTTATGGGCATCTTGCCTTTTGTGCTTCTTAAATTTCCTTAGTATGAAACTTAAACATTCTTTAAAACAGTTCCATCCACGGAGTAGAAATGATCCTGCGAAAGAGCAGGGAGGCATAACTGGCATGCTCTGGAAAAGTCCCCCCCAGCTAACCCACCATACCTCCCTAGCCCCGCAACCCTGAATGAAACAAACTCCGTCAGTATTAAGTCCACTATCCAACAGCTAACATGTACATCTTGCTGATAATGATCACTATAAAAACATAGCTCAGTCTTGTCAGGTCTGTGTGTGGTTTCAGCAACAGTTTTATGATGAGAAATAGAACATGTTCTACTCTATTAGCAGATCCTGTATGATATAGTTGATATCTACTTTGATTTATTCATTTTGTATGTTTCTATACAAAATATATAAATAAAATATTAAAATAAAAATATTTTACATTTTCTTCCTGTACATTTGATGGGACTTATTTGTACAATTAATCTACTATGACTGAATCCTATTTAACACTAAGATTTTTTTTTCTAAAATACTAGTGGCTATGTATGTATATAATGCATAATGCAGGATATATCCATTACCTAATACTGCAATACTAGACAGGCATGCTGCATAAAGTAGGTAGTACATGATTTATTTTTTAGACTGTGGATACAACATAGTGAACAACAGCAGTACCATTTTTTTTCCAAATGCCATATTGGTAATAATATCTAGTGTTAAATCTGCATGCCTCCATCAGTTGATGTCTGTGACAGAAATGCACAACTGTACTCATGCAAATGAAGTAACACAATCTGTTTAGAACTGGTGTGTTTTTTGAGTACCAATCTGGCAGAGAGCCTTGGACTGAGCACAAAGGGAAACCTTTATGCAGTGGACGCTGTACCATTCTGGTATGCCCAGTGAGACATACATGTCCAGGGACAAATGTACTTTAAATCTCCCAGGGATTCACTACTATTTCAATGGCCTTTTTTTTTTTTTTATACTGCATTCCTGGCAAAATACTAGCAGGTCTAGCTCCTAGTGGAAGAGAAGTGGGCTAAAATGTCTTGATCAACTGATAGCATACACGCTGATCTTTTTATAGCTCATGGCTTTTACAGAAGTTTTGTTTTTGATGTTTATCGCATTTTTATTGAAAGAAACAACAGAAATGCAGCTAAGCAACCTCAAAATGGCAATTTACGTAACCATCAATGTACTGTAACTGCATTGCACCATACAACATGAAAGAAGAAAAAGAAGTTTGTTTTAGTTAAAATATTATCTTGAATGGAAGACTGCTTTAGAGAAAAATATTGTAAGACCGCTTTAGAGAAAAATGATAAAATAAATAGCATAAAGGACACACACACACACACACACACACACACACACACACACTGCAAAGCATCATGGGATGTATATGCAGAGCACTATGAAAGTTTAGAAGACAAAGAACCTCTGTGCGCAAACACTGAGGCAAGGGTTACCCCCAAAGGGCATTTGGCTGGGAAGCCAAGTTTCAAGAAAATACAAAATCACACATGCCCACACAATGCAAAGCATCATGGGCTGCATATGCAAATCACCACAGAATGTTATGCTGGTTCAGCTTTAAGCAGAATTGCATGGTGCCGAAAGGCCTCTCACACAGTTTGCAAAGGGTGCTAACAGATGACATAGACATGTGTTTCGTCCTACCAGGACTCATCAGTATGCCTCATCTGTTTGACACCCCAATGGAATGAACCAGCTACTCTAAGACGGTGTGTGTCTTGGTTATGTTGTGGGGAACCCATTAAAATAAAAAACTATTTAAAAGACAAAGAACTGGCTGATTCTCCCTTTAAGCAGCACCAACCTAAATTTTCATGGTGATTTGCATACACATCCAATGATGCTTTGCAGTGTGTGTGTGTGTGTATGTGTGTGTGTCTTACTATATGTTTCCCTTCATGATATTATTGTATTATTTGTTTCTAGAGCAGCCTTACAATCAAGATAAAAAATTACTGGTTCATGCCAGCCCAGTGGCGCTGAGGGTTGAGGCGCTGGACGCCACACCTCGCTCCATGCTGGTGACCCAGGTTTGGGAATATGCCCGGGCTATCGGGGGTCAGCACGGGAGGGAAAGGATTGAGCATCTGGAGGACAGCTCTCCTGTCCCGGGAGGAAAGGAATTCATGCTTGGCACTTGACTGACTTCTGGTGGAAGCCACAGACACAGCAAGTACCAGCATCCAGCAAGGGGGATGGGGGAAGTGACGTTGGCGGTAATGCCATGACACCAGGGCATGCCTCTCCCTCACAGAAAAATGGAAAAAGCTCTCCAGGCTCCGGGGAGATGGAGCACCAGGGAGCTACCCCCTCCTAGCCTCACACGACCTCCCTTCCAGCTCCTGACGAAATCTGGATTGATGGGGTGTAGCTGCCCCACCTTATCCCCACCTGGGGGAAAACCACAGCTAAATGGCGTGAGTGAGAAGGGTGAAGGTAGGTGGCAAAGGCGGAGGCAGTCTCCATAGGTACTACAGAGGATGCGGAGCTTGGGGAGAGGGGGCGGATAAAAAAAAAATTACTGGTTCATGAAATGGTTTCACTTGTTCTATAGAAATGAATCTCGCATGAGACATTAACAGACTAAAATCATTTTCATCTGTGTTAATCCCTGAGCAGAGCTCCAAGTCATGTGTCCCTGACTTTCCAGTTTGTTGTTTCATTGCAACATTATTGTATGATGTGAATCAAGTGGATATTACACCACTAGGATTTAGATTTTTGCAAGGTTTCAGAACAGCTATTCAGTACTATGTGCTGTAACCTGACAAAGAGTAAGGAACTTAATCAGAAGATCAGCTGTATCAGGCAATAGGTAAAACTTGGAAATGTGACCCAGGATATCTCAGCTTTGAATACTCTGTAATTACTGACTGACTGTGACCTTGAATAGGTAGCATTACCTCCTATTCCAGATGTAAAACAGAGTAGAAATGGGCCAACACTGAATCTGAGTCTCAGTTCTAGGATTCTCCTTTTGTCATAGCATACTGAACCATCAGACTCTGTTACTGAATCCGTACATGCACCTGCATTATATTCATGCTAAACATACAGTACATACATACAGCTTTAGGGAGGAAAAAAGCCTATTGGTTCAACAAGGTCCTCCCTCCCACCCACCAGCTAGACGAGAATACAGTCACCTCTTTTTCCTTTTTTAAACTACAGTTTATTGGACTTCCAGTGACGTCATCTCAATAGTAGCCGCTTGAGTGCACATCTCCCAAGCTAGGTCACTAGCAAACCCTCTGAAACTGTGCCAACTCTGTTGAGTTCAGAACTACAATACCAGAGGGGGCCAGTGCTGCCATGGAGAGACGGGAGGAAAACAACTTGGGCTCAGACTCCGGGATGGGGAGAAATATTTAGGCTGGAGCTCAGGCGCTGACTGTTCACAGGCTTCTTCAGCTATGAACAGTGAAAGCAGGATAGTGGTGTGCACAACAAGGAAAAGCAAAAGCAGATGTCTTTGCAAAAGTTTTTATGCACAGCTTCCAAAGTAACAGCACAATTGCAGTAGTAGGCAAACTTCAGTAGTCCAGCTCGTACCCCTTCTTCAGCTATGATCTGCTCGTAGGACCACTCAATGCGTCAAAAGGCACCCAACCTACTCAACATGAATAAAAAACTTGACTTGGTATCCTGATCTCGGAAATGAGAGACTTCATCGAAGAAGTTCATCTTACTACTACTGCCTTGAGGACAGACATCAATAAAACAAACAAGCAATAAGGTGATAAGGAGGAACAGAGAGCAGGCTAGGTGTCATGGCTGCCACAATTCTTCAACTCCGTCATGCAGTATATACATTGCAGGAGAAGGCAGAGAATGCCGTGAGCCGTAATAGGTGAAACAACTAGCACCTATACTGTTTCCCTAGGGTGTTGAAGAGCAGGCAGACCAGTTTCCTTAGAACTTTTTCCACAAGGCCCCTCGACTTTCCTCCAGACTGCACCATCGAAATTGAATGGGCCCACTGAGCCCTTGGTCAGCATCCGTCAACCATTGCTAGAGCGCAGTTGATCATAGTAAAGTTTTTAAGGTACCTGGACAAACAAGACCTCCATAAAACATGGTAAAATAAAAGAAGTCTGGTACCAGGATTCAAGAATTTATTTTGGCAATTATTATCCTTCCAGTATACAGGCATGTAGAAGGGCCTGTGTCCCCTAATGAAACTCCTGAGATCTAACAACCTGCCCTTCCAAACCCCTTTTCCCATCCAGCATGGTAATTTTGTTTTCAGAGGGAAAACACACCTACTACGCTGCTGAGGCAGCTACCAAAGAGTTGAGAGTCCAGGGGCATGGCTGTCGGTGCAGCAACTCTGGAAATCTATAAGGCAAGGACACAAAGAGTTAACAGTTCCAGGAAACAATGCAGCAAATTATAGTTCTTCTGAGAACTGCTCAACCTACCATGGATCATATCAGCACTCAGTCACACTGCCATGAACAGTGGACTTTGTAAACTGAGTACCTGCATATCCAGTATGGAATCTTTCTTGTCCCTGGTAAGTGCCCTCCCTTGTTCCCCTTGGCTCCACTAGTTCTCTCCCCTCCTGGGTTCTTGCTGCTGTGGTGGTCTCTTGGCACTTTGTTGGCAACTGAGAGGTGGGATAGGGAACTCCTGCTTGGACCACGAGCGGAGACTATGAACAAAATGTGAAGTGGGAGGTCTGGTCCCGATTCAACACCTATTACTCCCTCAGACCACACTAACACTGTGTTCTCTTTCCATTTCCCCAGCTGTAATATGGAATGCTAGATGGCCTGCACTTAATAGAAGCAGTGATATGGCCAACTTGCACTAGACATGCAATACTGAATTTGTGGGGGTGGACTTTGGCTTGGGAGGGGGATGGGTGGGGGCAGACTGGGCCTGGGAGGGGGATGGGGGAGTGTGCTCTACATGTTCCCTCTCTTGCTTTACACCCCCTCACCCTAATGCAGGTGACCTAATCATTGACAAAAAGGTGGGGGAGTAGGGGGTGAGCTAGAATGGTAACACAGCTGTGGCCCTCTTCCCATCTGCCTCCCTCCTGTCTCAATAGTAGTCATAGTGCAGCCTACCATGAGAATACAACTCTTATACAGTATAAGGTATGGGATGGGGCCAGGGGAGACTAGATCATCACACAGAAAATGTTCAGACAGCACATGTATCTTCACTTTTGGGGGGGTGTGGGTTCTGGGTCATCGGGGGTAGCTCTAGTGGAGGGGCACCCTTGGGGGGTGAGGTCTCTTGGGGGGGTGCAGGGAGGATGGGGTGGCCAAAGGGTAGGGAGCCATAGACATATCAGTCTGGGTAGTTGTTGGTGTGATCAGTTCAAAATGCACCAATAACAATTCAGTTTAGTGGCAAAGACTGATTCTACTCATTAGAACCTTTGACACACTTGATCAAGTTTTCCAGCTTCTGTGACTGGAGGGTGCACTACTAAAGAGGATTTGGACTCTACTTAGCGGACTGCACCATTTATGTCTGGTTCTAACTGTGACCTTACAGCATTTTAGACTTTAAGTTACAGACTTGGACTTAAAAATTTGTATCCTGCTAGACCTGCAGAAGTGCAGCGTGCGTACTGGGAACATAGTGCCTATATCTGAATACATGTAGAACATTGACAAATGGCTCCCAGCAGGAAGGCTTAAACAAAGTTGTTTTTTTACTGCTGTAATGGTATCTTGACAGTATGTGGTCCCCCCCAATAGAGCAAAGGAGGTGGCGCCATCTAGACAGCAATAGGGCAAACAGGGCTCAAAGTGTTGGGAGAGAGTAGAAGTCAATTTTATTATGCACCCCTATAGATGACATACATGCACCCTAAACTAGGGTCATACTGGGCCTGGAGAGGTAGATTTCCTCAGTTGAAAAAAGCCCAGAAGAGTCAGTCGGCAATCTCATAAGAATGGGTCTTCCCACTTCAGAGGATTTATTTAACCCACAAATCTCATTAGACCTTGGATGTGATGAACATGTGACCAGATTAAGTATCATCAGTAGGTTTACGAGTCCTTAGCTTTCACCAATATCGGACTCAGGTCTAAATTAATATTCCTAGTCCCCCATATGGTTATCCAAAGTACGTTTGAATGTGTTTTTGTTAACACTAGTTACTGTATCAGCTGGTAACGTATTCCATATTGTCACAACCCTTTGATTAAACCATGTTCTTCGTTTGTTTGTCCTAAATGTAATGTATGTGCTCTTGTGTTTTTTATTGTCTCTTTCTTAACCAGACCCAGGTACTCCCACAAATCTTCATTTTTAAAGGCAGCATATACCATACACAGATCCTCTTTCAACTTTCTGTATTCCAGACTAAACAATCCTAGCTTATTTCTTCTTTCACTATATGTCAAGTTGTGACAGACATTAATTTTTTCTGTCATTTTCCTCTGTATACCTTCTAGCTGCTTTTTGTTCCTGACGTGGTACAGGATCCAGAACTGTCCTCCATACTCCATCAGGGGCCTCACCAAATGCAGTGGCACAATCACTGCTTCATCTCTGCCTTTAATACAGTATGTCTCAGTATACAATTGGTGATTTTGCTTGCTTTTTTAAGAATGTTGCTGTATCTCCAGTGAAGGTCACATCACTTGTGACAAGGATACTCAGGTCTTGTTCAGAGGTGGAATTTCTAAGTTCTTTCCCATTTAGGGTATAACCGGCTTGCAAGTTGTTTTTACCAAAATGTAAATTAATCTATTCTTTTTTTTTTGTTAATGTAATTATTTTTCTTTTATGCCTTCTTGCTGTTTGGAATGGACACCAAAATGGCTTCCAGGTCACATGTCCAGGCAGATCTTATGAGAAACACTGACCAACTGGGAGGCTTAAAGTCTTCCATGAGCTTATCTAGCAACAGACCATGGCAGATGTGAGGGTGCTATTTCTGGAGTGGAGACATCTTGGAAGAAGGATGAAAACATGGTTGTAGAACTGTGCTTGGTGAGCATAAAAAGCCACTGATCACACACACACACATGGGGAACACTGGGGGGGCTGTCATTCAAGGGAGAGGTCATGCCCCCACAGTCCTGAGCCCATAAAATGGAGTGCCAGACATCAAGCTCCTTCTCTCTGACCTTTGCAGCCGATGAAGAGGACCAGACACTCTCTGAATGAGCATTCCAGAGAAGGGAGAATCCTGCTTCTATAGCTAGCCTATCCACCTGAAAAACCCTGAAATGCCACTCCCACTGGTGTTTCGGCCCCTAGAATTCTTTGGCAGGGTCTGTCACTATAATTTGAATGCGAACAAGACCAAGATCTTGACCTTTAACTTTCTCTCCTTCTAAGAAATCCAGGGGAAATGTCCATGCTGTTGGGACTTAGAACCCCTAAAATACCTGGGTATGCACCTGGCAAAATCCCACATAACTGCTTATGATGACAACTATAAGCCATTCACTAGCTGACTGCAGCAGGACTTGCAGAGATAGTTTGCACTCCATCTAAACTTCTCAAGGTGCATAAAAGGTCTTTATTTGTTTCAGAATATCCTACTAAATCTTAAGCAATCTAGCTGGAGGACCAGGAACAGGGAAATCTCCCAATTTGTCTGGGTGGGCAGTGCCCTAGGATAAAACAGCAAACACTGATGCTTCCCAGAAACACAGGGGGCTTGGCACTTCTGCACCTGAACTATATTTCTGGGTGGCTCACCTTCATTTTATACTGTACAGGCACCTGGAGAACCAACACACACATGCACAGGCTAGAGATTGACAGGGAGTTGGACCAAGCTTTTTTTTTTTAACTTCTTTTTATGGCACCATCACCTGGGGAACTCTTTCAGGCATCCACTGGTCCCCCAGCTTTATCTCCAAGCCTGAAACTCCTTCTCCTGGCACCAGCCTGGCTATCCCACCAGCTGTGAGCAACCCTTTCCACTCAGGGCACTCTATCTACAGTTCAGGCTCGGCCCAGGAATGGAGAGAGTCCGGCTAGTGGAGTGTGTCTGTGGGAGGTGGTGCCATCACCCATCCCCAACGACGAGGATTTTTCTTTGTTTGCACCCTTCCCTCCTCCCCCCTAGTGGAGCCCGAGCATGCAATGATGCCAGGCACATCCATCACGGCTCTGCATCCCCCTATGCCAGCCCTAAGCATTGCAGTGCCTCCGGTCTCCACTGGGGGCTGCTGTGATGCTGGGAAGTCACCTGGATCCCTTCCCAGAGAGGAGTGCAGTCCTCCAGATGTATGATCCTGTCTCTCCCCTGCCGACCCTCGACGGCCCGGGCTCGTTCCCAAACCTGGGTCGCCAGCATGGCGTGAGGTGTGGCATTCAGTTCCTCAATCCTCAGCGCCACCGGGTCGGCTACAAAAGACCAAGCTGAGACCCTGTATCATGCTACGAATACCTCTGCGTGTGATAAGACACAAAACCTTTGACTACAGGCTGAATTGGAGGTATGGCCTTCTATTAGAAGGTCACTGCACTTTATCCCATTCTTGTCCCTGATATGTCCCATACTGCTCTTAGACAGCTTCCAGCCAGCATGAATCGACCCAGGATTGTGGGCTTGGGAAAGATACAGGATACAATATCTTTACCAATTGATGGAAGGCTCAACGTTCCACTCATTCGCAGAGTTTCAGATTTGATTTGGACTTTGAGAAAATGTAATTCTTCCAAATATCTCCAACTGAGACATTACATTCTCTTTTTCCACTGAGGGCCTGTTCCTCAGACTCCCACCTAGTGGAGATGTAATACATAACAGTATTCCTGAAAATAGAGACAACCCCTCACATCATTTCTCAACTCTATCTGGCTCTGTCCTTATCTATGGGAGAGAACACAAGGAAAAATGCAGAGAGATGGGCAGGTGAGATAGGCCAGCTCATATCAGAGAAGACTTGGGCCAGTGCCTGCCAGGCAACACCCTGAGTTTCCAACTCACACACATGGAGAGAACATGCCTGGAAACAACTAGTCAAATTTTCTTGCACTCCAGTAATTCAAACCCCAGCAATACGTGACTTATGTTTAACAAGTACAGTCATTCCCCTTGAATGAGCAGCCCTGGAGTTTTTTAGAATTTTATGCAAATAATGGAATTTAGAATGAAATTCAAACTCTGCTGTGTCGTTATGTTCACCCCTGCAATCTAACATCAGATTTATTTCTCTGCCTGAAGAGGGCAGTCGCCCCTACACTTCTGGCCAGTTTATGGTTTATTATTTTATACTGTTTCAGTAATGCTAGTTAACTTTTTGACAGTCTTCTTTAGTTAGGGTGTTAGTTGTAGTCTATTGTGTAAGTTTCATTTTTTTCACTGGTTCCTGATTGGTTACCAGGAACCAGAGAATGCAGTTTTTGACGCAGTTCTTGCTTTAAGAGAACCATTTTTAAAAGTAAACAAAAAAACATCTTTTCTTAAACCGCTTTACTTAAAATTATTCTCGGTTCCTCATTTTAAGGGACTGAGACGATATTTTTGCTATTTCTATTTAAAAAACCTTTTCTGAGGTATTTATTACTTATGGTTTTAATTTTTAAAGAGCCGAACCACATTTTCACCCATTAGCCTTTTTTTAACATTTCTTGGGCGTACTATAGATTTCGGTTTATTCTACTGGAAAATGGAAATGTCTTCTCGGGGTCATCAGTGTTTTGCATGACTGACCAACCCAAAAAGAAGACGGGACCTACAGGTTTTAAAAATTGTACTGTTTGTTTTCAGCTCCTGGGAAATGTAGACTGCCATGAGCTGTGTTCAAAGTGCCTTTGGCCAGACCACAATTTTGCCAGTTGTGATCGCTATATGAAGTTTTGCCCTAAAACACAAAAGAAAAGGGCTAAAAAGATATAAAGATTTTATGGCTTCTTGTACTGCCTCCACATCACCAAAAGACTCATAGGAGGGTCCAGTCTCTCAGAATAAGCAGCAGTCTCTGTCAAAGGGAACAGCAAAGAGAGATGAATCTGCTAAAGATGGCTCAGAACTCCAGGTATCCGAAAGAGGAACCATGAATCCAATAAAAATAAAAGGGCTTCTGAGCAGACACAAGAACCAGTGACTGCAAAGAAAAAACAAAAAGACAAACATGTCACTGTTCCTTCTCCTGATGAAGGAAATGACCACTCCACCCCTGGCCCTGGTTCCATTCCCAGTGCCTGTGGAGGAGGTTGAAATTAACTATGAAGATGAGGAGGAAGGATAACCCATAGAACTAGATGGTTTTCCTGAGCAAGAATTTGGCTCTCCTCCTAGTCCTTCAGAGGACTACATTTTCCACTATACCTTTGTACAGCATATGGTAAATACCCTCAACATTTCCTCCCATGAGACTGAGGAAGATGAAGATTAGGTAAAATTCATGGATATGATGGGCTTAACACCCACAAGGAGGTTAGTGCTGCCTATCCATAAATCCCTCAGGAAAGCCATATGCAAGATTATGTCAGCACCTACCTTAGCTGGTAGCATAGACAAGAAAATTTAGAAGAAATATTAGGTGGACAGACAGAGGGCTGAGTACCTGTACTCTCACCCTGATCACAGGACAATGGTCCAGATCTGCTGCCTGTGATAAGGCCAAAGTGCCCATTTCCTCCCAGCCTCCTGAAAAGGATTCCAGAAAATTGGATAGCATGAACCAAAAAGTTTATATATCATCTTCCCTACTCCTAAGGCAGGCACGTTACTTGGCCTACACAGCCCAGTAACAGAAAGTCCTATGGAACTCCATGCTGGCACTGAGTGAAAAGACTACTGGAGACTTGGCACAGGATCTGGCTGACACAGCAAGATAAGCCACAGATGCCACAAAGTACCAGTTCCATGTGGCAGTGGACACACGTACACTGCACCTAGGGTCACAGCCCATGCAGTGTCCTTAAAAAGGTTTGTCTGGCTTAGAGATACTAACCTATCCCAGGACACACAAACAAAAGCAATAGAGTTCCATTGTGAGGGAAATTCTTTGGTGACAAGACAGAGGCTTACATGAAAAAGGTGGAGGAGTACAGAACCACCTACAAGAGCAATACTGAGAAAGAAAATGCCTCCATTTCCTACAGACCTTATGGAAGGACAGTGATATCTACCAAAAGAAGCTATGACACACTCTGGAAGAAGCAGGCAATGCAAAGCAAGGTGGCCAGCCTACAGACAACAATTTGGAGTTTTGCAAAACTTCTCCAACTTTTATGGAAGGGGAGGTAGGGGTTGGGGATACTACCCTTGTGTTTATGTTTTCTATGAATACCTTCCACAAAGAGGCTGCTATAGGGCCAAGGGTAGAAGCAGCACTAGGCATGTAGCTGCAGGGTTTACCCATGTTGCAGTGATAGTTGGCATGGAGACATCCCCGACAGCAACAGTCGCAGTGCCGACTGTCGGCATTGCAGTGTCGGAGATGCCTCCCACACCCCCCTGGTCACTAGGATTCTAACTCTGAGTTGGAGTTGGACCGGGGGGGCAGACACCCAGCAAGGCAGTCCCAATCGCCAAACAGACCACCACAGTGACAGGCGGATTTTGCCCAATTCCTGTTGCTGTGGTGGTCTTTGCGATCTGGGTGTCGCTGCGGCAACAGTATACCATAGCTGCAGCACCGGACCCAAACTTTAGGCAAAACAAAACACCTGACAAGTCAGCCTAGGTTGCCCATCCATTGCCAGTGGGGGAAGACTGGCTTACTTCTTCCAGGAATGGACAAATGTTGCCACAGACAAATGGGTCCTGGAAATAGTGAGTCAGGGTCTGTCCCTGCTGTTCAGCAAATTCCAAAAACTACAGAACCCAAAGGGTTTTCAGTCTCACACCCCAGCAGAAAAAATGATGTTGGAGATGGAGGTGAAAAATTTTTTTGCAAGCAAATGCAATGGGAAAAGTGCCTGCCTCACAGTGGGGTAAGGGACTTTATTACAGATACTTCCTAACTCACTAGAAAAATGGGGAGTGGGGACCCATTTTAGAACTACGATATCTGAACAAAAATTTAAAGAAAGAAAAGTTCAATATGGTAACTCTGGGCTCAGTAATTCCATCTTTGCAAATAGGAGACTGACTAGGATCACTGGAACTGAAAGATGCCTACTTTCACATGCTAGTCAGGCCAAGTCACAGATAATACCTCAGGTTCAAGTCTGAGAACTGCCAGTACCAGTTCACAGCCCTTCCCTTTGGCCTTAACTCAGCTCCAAGTGTATTCACAAAGTGCCTAGCTGTGGTGGCAGCACAGTTGTGAAGGAAAGGGGTGGTGTTTTTCCCTACCTGGACAACTGGCTGATCGCAGGAAAAACAAAGCAAGAAGCAGAATCCTCCATTCTGCTGACACACGACACTTTGGAGGGCCTGGAATTCCTCATTGATCTTCAAAGTCACAAACAGAACCAGTTCAACTTCTGGACTTTAATGGTGCAGAGCTAGAAACCCTGCAAAGGAAGGAATTCCTTCTTCAAGCAGGGGTAACAAATCTGATTTCAGCTGTGGAATCCTTCAAAGCAGGCCAGCTAAGGCCTGCAAGAAACTTTCTGTGGTTACTGGGTCACATGGCCTCAGTCACTGCAGTGGTGCCTGGGACCAGGTTCCAAATGAGGGACATTCAATATCACCCAGGGGACCATTGGTCCCAGATGTAGGTTCATTTGTCAGAGCTGGAGCCTGGTACAGAAACTTTGTTAAGGTCACTGAAATGTTGGAAAGAAGGAGGCAATCTCAGAGAGGGATTTCCTTTCCTCCAGCAATCCTCCACAGTCATACTCACAACAGATGCATCCCTCTTAGAATGGTGTGCTTACATAGAGGACCTTAAAACTGTGCACAGAAGCCATGAAGATCTGGAACCTAGCCTATACCCTGGAAGTTCAGCTATCTGCAGTACACCTGCCAGGGAAAGACAATGTGTTGGCAGGCTCCTTGAACAGGATCAGCCAGGGCAATCTCAAATGGACCATGAACAAGCAGGTGCTGGCATCAGTGTTCAGACAGGACACCAGAAATAGACCTGTTTGTTTCCTGGGAGAACAACTAGCTCCCACTCTTTTTTTGCAGGCCCCCAGCTGTGGGCTCAGTTCCATAGGATGCTTTAGTCCTCAGCTGATTAGGGAAGTTTCTCTATTCCTTTCCTCCATTCCCACCTTTACTGAGAGTTCTAATAAAACTGAGAAGGAAGTCAGCAACAGTGATCCCCCATAGTTCCAGACTGGGCCAAGCACACCTGGTATTCCATGCTCCTGTGTCTCTCCAACAGACAGCCAGTCAACGTGTCTCTGAGTTACAACCTGTTGACACTGTCCCAGGGCTGGATAACATTCCCAGATCTGAGAACCCTATGCTTCAGATCATGGTTATTGGAGAGCTAGAATTCTCTGAGCTACATCTTTCTGAAAAAGTAATGAAACTACTGAAGGTTTCTAGGAAATGAGCAACAAATAGAACTTCAAAATGGAAATTATTCTCCTTTTGGTGTTCTCCAAGGCTGATCAACCCCCTCTGGGCAATGCTGTTTACAATCCTGGACTACCTAGTCCATCAGACTCCATCTCCAGTCTTTGGTCTTAAGGCCCTGTACCCTGAAGGTTCATTTGGCAGCAGTGTCAACTTACACATCAGCTGGCAAAAACAGGTCAGTGGCCCCACAACCCATTTTCAAAACATTTTTCAAAGACCTTAATCACCTGTATTCTCTACTGAGGGACCCGATTGTGTGCATTGCCCAGCTGATGGAGGCCCCTTTGAGCCCATGACCTCTGTTGCGCAGAAGTATGTCACTTGGAGGTGATACCTGCCAGAAGGGTGAGTGAGCTGCAAGCCCTCTGCACAGATCCTAAATACATAATTTTCCATAGAGACAAGGTAGTTCTAAGAACAAACAGGAAATTACTTCCAAACATGGTGTCTGAATTCCATCTGAATTAATCAGTTGCCTTCCAGTTTTCTTTACAGTAAGGTCTAGCTCAGGTAGCAAAGCTCCATAGTTTGATGTGAAAGGACACTGACTTACTACTTGGACTACACAAGGATGTCAGGTCCACTGGCACTCAGCTGTTTGTTATGTATGGTGAAGTGGGGAAAGACAAACCAGCCTACAAGAGAACCATTTCTTGCTGGAAAGTCTCCTGCCTATAGTTCTGTTATGACAAAGCTGGTAAACTGCCACCCAGAGGGCTCACGGCACATTCTGCAAGAGGCATCTCTGCTTCTGTGGTAGCATCGAGGCAGCCCCTACAAGAGATTTGTAAAGCAACTACCTGGTAACCAGTACAGTCCATCACAAAACACTACTGTCTGGACATGCAGGCCAGAGGTGATGCCAGTGTTGGCACTACTGTCTTGCAGAACCCTTTCCTAAATAGGTTCTTTACCCAACCTCCCAAGGTACTGCTATGGAGTCTGCACAAGCTAAACTTTAGTGAGGAGGCCAGCCTGGTGGTGCTGAAGGTTGAAGTGCTGGACGCCACACCTTGTGCCACGCTGGTGACCCGAGTTCGGGAATGAGCCTGGGCCACCAGGGGTTGGCAGGGGAGAGGGAGGAGTGAGCATCCATAGGACTGCTGTCCTCTCTTGGGGGGGTTCAGGGTTAAGCCCAGCATTGCAGTGGCCCCCGGTGGTGACTGGAGGCACTGCAGTACTCAGGGCTCAATAGTGGGTTGCAGAGCCACAACGGATGTCCCTGGCATCACTGCATGCTCGGGCTCTGCTGGAGGAGGGGGGAAGGGCATAAACCACAAAAAAAAAACTTGCCATTGGTAGGCAATGGTAGGGCCAGAGGACCTCACGTCACCGCCGGGCATCTGACGTCCAGAACTGGTCCCTTCCAAAAGGGTTGCAGCCCACAGCACTGTAGATAAAGTGCCTGAGGAGTAAGGTAGTCCCTCCCCGAGGGACTCAGAGCCGGGGAGATGGGCTAGCAACCTGAGGAAGGGTCCTTCACACCGAAGAAGGATGGATGGAGCTTCAGGCAGATGGGAGACAGCCTCAGACCACTTGCCCACACTGGAGAGAGTCCAATGGAGAAGAGGCGAGAAAAATAATTAGAAAAAAAAATTAATAAACTTAAGTGAGGGATTCATGGGTCTGAAGGAAAAATTACTCACCCTTGCAGTAATGTTGTTTCTTCCAAAGGGATCCCTTACTAAGTTTAACAATCCCTAATCCCTGCCTCCCTTCCAGAACCTGGAAAAAGGTTCAGACAACAATATTTTGTTCTGCTTGCTTGAGCATTACTTGTTCTAGTGCCTTTACAATTGCTACTAAGTGGTCTGAGTGACTTTATTGTTTCATGACAAGTCCGTGTGTTCTGCCTTGTTTAAACCATTTTTTAACATTTTTTGGTAGAATTTCAGAATTTTTGGTAGCCATTTAGCTAGTTTTAACGGTCACAGCTCAGCCTAGCTTTAGAAATAAATCTGACGTTACGGTGGAGGGGTGAGTGTGACCACACAGCAGAGTTTGAATTTCATTCTAAATTCCATAATTTGCATAAAATTCTAAAAGCTCCAGGGCTGCTTATCCAAGGGGAATGACTACATTTGTTTAAACTTAGTGAGGGATCCCTTTGGAAAAAACATTTCTATGGTGAGTAATTTTTTCTTATGGCTCACTATGGGGCACACTGGAACTCCTTCTGTTGGAGACTATGTGGTGAAATTACAACCACACATATGCATGTCATGTGGGACTGCCAGGTTCTAGAACCCTTTCTAGTGGTGCTGGAATCTGAACTGGGGGGACTTTTTTCACCAGAACACTGACTAACCAAGGAATGTTACCTCTTCCTCAATACTCCAGGGGATTCTGGGACCCCAACACAAGATATCTATTGCATATCTTACTCACTGCTATAAAAAAATCCACTACCAAACTATGATTTACCCTGCAGGCATCAGACCTGCCCACATGGCAGGAATAGTTTGACAGATATATAAACGAAAAAATTACCTTCTTTCTTAATGATGGTGTAGAGGCACTTAACTCTTAGCTAGAATGAATGGCTGCTGTATATGATGGACAAGGATCTGAACTTTATTCCTTAACCTTTTGAAGGCTTAATTCACTAAAGGAGGCAGCCCATTTCCAAACCCTGATGCCAGATCGCCCAGCATATGAAAACCTAGTGATAAGATATACTCCTATGGGCAGGCCTGGCCTGTACCTCCCTAGGTGGTTACCCTCCACCCCCCCACCCCCGTCGACCACCTTAGGAAATGACCTACAAATCAGTTTATAAATAACATTCTCCAATAGATAATAGCTGCACAAATACTGTAAGGATGAGAGCTGCTCCTCTCTGTGCTGAACCTAAGGGGTGGGAGACCCCTTCTTCATGAATTTTACATTGTATTACCGGAGAACATTGATTTTTTGATATTTGATATGTGTGCCCCTGTAAGGTGACCAAGAATGCAGTTGATGATATTTATATTTGTCATGACCGGATCCTTAATAAAAACTGTATTAACAAAAGCAATAATATAATTTATTGAATATTTTATCCGTCAAACAGCACAACAGAACATAACAAATGCAAATAACAATCTACAAACATGTGATCCACATAATTGATTGCTCTGCTTGACCTCAGGATGGTGAGAAAATAAATCAGCAGCCGTCACCCCTTTCCTTCTAAGTATTTGTTGAGTCAGAGCTTGAAGGTCATTACAGTGTCAGCTGATATCACATGCTCTGGAAGTCTGTTCCAAGTGCTAACCACTCGTTCTGTGATGTAGTTCTCACTGATGTTTCCATATAGAAACATAGATTGTGTTGGCAGAAAAAGACCCAGAGGTTCATCCAGTCTGCCCATTTCCTTGCTTAACTCTGTGCTTGGCCTAACACTGCACTGGATTTAGAGATCTGATAGTCCTAGTGGTTGATCATTGCTCCATTCCCCAGGTATTTCTCCCCCCCCTTTGCCTTTGTGTCCCAGTATTCCCTTATATCTGTCCCACCCAGGTTAAAACCCCATCACAGACTTGACTTCACCTCTCAGGACAGTCTGTTTCATTCATCCCCCACCTGCTTGATAAAGAAGACCCTCCTCTTGATCCTCCTGAGTCCCCACCCCCACCCACCAGTCTCCACCCATGTCATCTAGTCACTGTGCCCTCATGACTCATGAACAAGTCCTTACCAGCAACCACTTGTATCAAGAATGTGTGTTTTAATCATTTCCTCATTTCCATCCTGGCCTACAGTACATACAGTACATGTTAAAGTCTAACAACATTTCCTTATACACGCTCCCCTGCTTTCCCTTTAGTCTTCCTCCTTTTAATGACATTGTGTTTCATGGTATCCTTTTATCATTGTGCATTCTGCTAAAGGAACTGCCTTCAGTGCCAGTATGTTTAAAAAAAGGATTCATGCACTGCATGGTGGTGCAGACCTCTATGGTAGTAGCCATTGCACAACCATCTGAGAGACTCAGGTTTGTAGTAATATAGACAATGTTGGCAGAAAAAGACCATTCGTCTATCTAGTCTGCTTGTTATACCTTATCCTATCCCAAGACTTGGGGTCTCAATAGGGTTTTTTGCTCCCCTTCCCCCCTTGCCCCATGTCTTACCGCTGCCCTCTGAGTAACTATCAAGTCCTTAACTCTGTCCCAGCCATGCTTGAAACCATTAATGGTTTTGGTGCTCAACACCTGTGCTGGTTGGCTGTTCCATGGCTCCACCACTCTATCTGTAAAATAATACTTTATTACGTTCCTCCTGAACCCCCCCCATCTTCCACTCTTGCCCCCTGTTTTTGACTCACTATTCCAGCTGAATAGTTCCCCGCAGTGAACCCTGTTCATTACTTTTAGGAATTTTAATTTATTTTATTTGTACCACATTCTCAACTTCCAGCCCATGGCAGCTGGAGTGCTGTGAGTACTGTAGAGGCAGCACTCCTTCTTTTTTTTTATTTCGCTTTTTGGTCCCCTACTCCTCCTCCTGCCAACTGGCAACAGGGACACATATGTAATTTTACTGACCCCCCTGAGGCCCCGACACATGGCCATGCGAGCGTGTGGTGGCACGCATCGCATCCCGTGGCACCAGCTCAGCCCCTTCCACCTTTCGATACTTTTGCTGCCCCTCTCTGCCTATGCTACCTACCAGACCACCACCCAATAGGAGCAGAACTACGGGGGGTTGCGAACCCACCCTCTGGAGAGGAGAGCTGCCTGCTGGCATGCTCAATCCTGCTCCCCCCCCACACCGGCACCCTGATGACCCAAGGTCATTCCCGAACCCAGGTCACCAGTATAGTGCCAGGTAAGGTGTCCAGCGCTTCAACCCTCTGCACCACCGGGCCAGCTTAGGCAGCACTCTTTCATAAAAAGGGAAGGGAGGGAATTTTTTACTTACATGCACAAACACCTCCTATGGCAGGGATGGGAGTAGCGTGGATGCTGCCAGTGACTGGGCAGCATCCATTACTTCCTTTTAAGCCAGTGCTGCATGAGTATTGACAACACTGATTGTTGGGGTTGGACTTTAATAAGGGGTACAAATTACTGGCTACCATTAATAACAACCTGTAATTGGGTCACCTACATCACTGGACCTATTCTCGCACCTTACTCCTCATGTCTACCTTTTCACAAAGGAACATATTGACTGTGCTGATATGAAGTCAACTTGGTGAGGCCAAAAGGTATTGAAGAGTAGAGGTAGACCATTGTGGGGGAATAAAAATGAATTAAAAAAGGATTCACTAGATTTTAGTTTAGTTGTCGCTAGCATTATGTTGAGCAGGGAAGCTTTTTTCTGTATCCAAGATAGGGACTGATTTTGTTTCTCTGCCTAATGTGCAGTATGTGTTTGCAAGAATTAAAATAACTTCTTGGCCAGCAGATACAGATAAAGTTTAGGCATTCAGTGATGTCATATTACAGATATGGAGACAAATAAATTAGACACAAGCTTAGTCTTCATGCAAAGTATAAGAAGAAGGTTGAAATTCTATATAGCTTAGTTGGGATTCAGATGAGCTGTTGGATATGCTATGTAGGAAGTGTTCCATGAATTCAGGCTTCATGCTAGTTAAGAAACACCATCACTCTACACCCACCCCCATCCCACCAACTCGAAATATCCCTTTCAGCTAAGTCAGAGCTTTGCATTCACACACAATACTGAACTCATTTTCTGCGTTTCTTGTTTGTTAATGGTTTATTTTTGTCAAAATATTTAGTGAAAACTGGCATTTTGCCAGTAAATGTGAATCCACTAAGATCAGCACGCTGAGTTTTTTGGGCAGAGATTTATGATCCCACCGGCTTGTACAAGAATGCTTGATCATCACGTTAATACAAATGAATTATTAAAATATAAAGAAATGAAAGAGTGAAGGCACGATGACTCCTAAGACAAGAGGTGGCTTGGATACTTAGCTCATACTCTTGAGCACTTTTAATTGCAAATTTCCCAAACTTACTTTGCACTTTTGTTACAGAAACTTTATTAAGAACTAGTACAGACTTCCCCCACCCTCTGGGATATGGTTAAGACTGTACTTAGAGGGGATATAATTGCACATGCCTCCTGAAAGGAAAAACTGAGGGAGGAAACACGCCAAACTCCGTAGAATGAGCTTAAGTTCCTTCATTCTGCACACATGCATAGGGATACTTCTCTACTATGAGCAGATTAAAATAATTCAGTATAAAATGCAAGACATACTAACGTATCCAATGGAGCAAGCATTACTCTGACTACGATCTATAATGAGGGCAAAACCCTCACATCCAAAATACTTGCCCACAGGCTTTGTCAAAAATGCAGAACATCCACTGTTATCAAATTAATGGACACTGCAACCAGACAGGCAACTGATACAAAAACAGAAATTCAAAAGAGACTCAAAAACTATTACAAGGCCCTCTATACTCGGGGAGAAATCGCCACAGAGTAGGATTTTGAACTTCCTGGCAAACATCCCCCTTCTGAAACTATGGGAGGAACAACAAAACATGCTCATTCAACTCATTACCTCTCAGGAACTTATACTGAGGATCAGATCGCTTAAAACGGGAATAGCCCTAGCCCTGATGGGTAAGGGCTGGACTTTATGAAGCAGTGTTAGAACCTATGTATGGATTAATGTTTAAAACATTTCAAGGCAGCCTGAGCACAACCCACTGCCCAGATACTTGGAAATGTGCTACAGTACTGTATCAGCAATCTTCAAGCCCCCCAAAAAAACCTGTACAATTGTGAATCCTACCACCCCATTTCTGTACAAGATCATTACTAATTTACTTGCACATTGACTAGATCCCATTCTCCCACTAATTATAGTTGGTTAATAAGGAACAGGTAAGCAACTGATAACATAAAATTAACCATCTTACTGCTAGAGCAAGCAGTTAAACGTTCCTTTCCCAATATCATCTTAAGTCTTGGTGCACACAAAACATTTATTAGGTCTCAAGGCTCTTCCTTCAAATAACTTTAGCCCATTTCAATTTATATATATGTGGACAGTTACATAGAATTTGTTGGCAGATATGGACCACTTGGGCCACCTTAGTCTGCCCAATCTACCTACAGTATCCCTGCAGACCTTATTTGATATCCAGTTCTTTCACCCATCCTTCGTTCCTTTCCCTAAGATTTCCTGGTGTCTGTCCCAAGCCTTCTTGTACCCATCCACTGTTTTTTCCCCAAGTACCTCAGCTGGTAACCTGTTCCAGGAATCTACCACTCTTTCTGTGAAGAAGAACTTTTTTATAACTTTACTGAATTTACCCCCCTCAGCTTTATATCATGCCCCTTGTTCTTGAGCACAGTTTCTTCTGAAAAAGACTCCCAGCCTCTACTTTATTTAACCCCTTTATGTATTTAAATGTCTCTATCATGTTCCCCCTCTCTCTTCTTTCTTCTATCCAGTGTGTACATATTGAGTTCCCACAGTCTTTCCTCATAGGTCTTCTGTTGAAGACCTCGCATCATTTTAGTTGCCCTGCTCTGGACCACATCCACTCTGTCTATGTCCTTTTGTAGATGGGGTCTCCAGGACTGTACACAGTACTCAAGATGAGGTCTCACCAGTGACCTATACAGAGGTAATGTAACCTCCCTGCTTCTGCTGACTGTACCTCTCCCTATGCAACCCAGCATCCCATTAGCTTTCCCAACTGCCTTGTCACACTGCCTAGCTACCTTTTGGTCATTTGATATAATTACACCTAGGTCTTGCTCCTGCTTGGCTGTTGTCAATATCACGCCTCCCATTTTGTATTCAGCCTCTAAGTTTCTATATCCCAAGTGCATTATTTTGCACTTATTTTATATTGAACTCAAGTTTTCCCAGATTTCAGCTCATCCTTCCCCCCCCCAACCCAGAATGTTCACTCTCCACCTTGTTACAGATTTTGGTATCATCTGCAGAGAGGCAAACCTTCCCCCTCCGACTCATCTGCAATATTGCTTATAAATACATTAAAGAGGACTGGTCCCAAAACTGATCCCTGGCACCCCACTGGTCACCTTCCCTCCTCTGACTGAACTCCATTTACCACCACCCTCTGTCTCCTATCTCCAATCAATTTCTTACCTAATTTAACACCTGTAGTCCAACTCCTATGCTCTCCAGCTTGTTTATTAGTCTCCTATGTTGGACGGTGTCAAATGCCTTACTGAAATCTAGGTATTCTACATCATACATACATGAATATTTACAAAATGGACTCCACTGCCTTTTTCTTTTTACCGAACAGTCGATTCACATGAATATTCTACCACAGTATTCATATCTTTTTCAGTTGCTCCCACAATGGGAGCTTCAGAAAATGGAATAAGTGGATTCCCCCATTTGTTTTGTAGCTTTTTGCAGGCCTCTATGCAGCTCCTAGAGCTGTAGTAGAGGCCAATGGCTCCTTTTTGGGCAGCTTTCCCTTAGCAAGAAGCCCTCGCCATGGCTGCCTTCTATACCCATGCCAGTTTGCTCTTTTCATAGAGCCCCTCACACAGTACTTGCAGCAGACAGAGTAGCTCTAGGGGCCAGAAATCGAGGGACATACTCATAAAGTCATGTACTGTGTCGATGATCTCCTTCTATATATTACATCCCCAGAAGCATCCCTACCAGCCCTAATCCATTGCTTACAAAATATGGAACAGTTGGCGGGATATAAAATCAATGAGGACAAAACTGAAGTCCTGCAGATTCATTAAATCCCAGAGCACAAAACTAAACAAACGTACCCCTTCAGATGGGACAGACTGAGTAGAATATATTTAGGAGTCAGTATAGGGCAGACTACAAACCCTACTCCAATTAACTTACCCCCAGAACAGGAGATAAGAGAAGATTTACAAAATGAACTCCACTGCCTTTTCACTGGAACAATCAATCTGCATGAATATTCAACCACACTATTTATATCTCTTTCAGTTACTCCCACATGGGGACTTCGGAAAAAAGAATAAGTAGATTTCCAGATTCCTTGGGAGGGGGCAAGAATAGCCTATAAACTTCAGCTTCTTAAAACAAAAGGGAGATTAGCTCTTCCCAGCCTTCAGCAATATGCACAGGGAGCATTATTAAAGCAAATAACAACATGGATATCCCAATCCCCAAGCCCAGATAGGCGGATTTAGAATTTATTCTAATGACCGCACCAGTGCTTTCCCAGCACTTTGGTATCCAGGTCCAACTCATATCTCAAACCTCACTAGCCCCTCTCACAGACACTATCCTGTACCAGTGGTGTCACTTATTTTCTGCTAAACAATATAAACGGGGAGCATGGTGGATTTGTATTTCAGCCTTTTTCCTGGCTAAACTGGATTATAAAGTTAGATTATGGGCACAGAAAGGTCTGAAGTATGTGTTCCAATTTTATAATAATGAGCATTTTAAAACATTCACCCAGTTGGTGACTGAATATGGGCTGGATGCTCTAGATTCCTGCAGATTTGTCACTTTAATTCTACTATAGGGCTAGAGGTAAATGAGTCAGAGTTCTCCCCCTTGATAGACTGTATTATTTCTGCACTCAGCAGAATGAGTCCCAACCACTTTATATCAGTCTGCTATATAGCCCTTCAGGAGGGACAGCAGATGGATGTATCCCACATACAGAACACTTGGGAGATGGAATTACCAATAAAACTTCAGCACAGTGACTGGACCATGATCTAGTGCTGACAAGATAAAGTAATGGGATCCCCCCCATTGAGAGAATACAGCTGGAAAACAGCTGTCATTTTTTTTTGGGCATCCCAGATCAGAGCTAAGCTCCTGTCTACCAGGGACTTATGCTGGAGAAAACATAGCAGTGAAGTAGCTACTCACACTTGTATTGTGATCCTGTCTTCAAACAACATGAAGTCTTGTTGTATTCTGACTATTGCAGTTAACTGCAATAGTCAGAATACAGCAAGACTCCATTAGAAGAAACATAATTACTAAGGTCAGTAATTTTTTCCTCTCTTCCTTCTGGTCACAAATAGACCAGGAAATCAATTCTTTATTACAGGGCTATGGAACACTGACCCCAACAGTGGTGCTGCTACTGCACTCTCCACTCCATAATAAAAATAAAGCACAACTGAAGACAGCTAAAACAATTACTAGACTATGGCTGCAAACAGAGGTTCCCACACTTGAACAGTGGGAGGATACAATTCTGGAGGTTTATACACTGGAAAAGCTTACTGCCCAACAACAGCATTCGGAGCCTAAGCTACAAAACCTATGGAACCCATGGCTACTACACACTATGGATAAATGATTAGACAGAATCCCATATAAGAGACAACAGGAGGCAGACAAGGGCACAGAGGGGTAGGTAATGATTCCTCCTTGTTGATTGGTGCACAGACCACACTAAGGACCACCACAGGTCCAGGGGCTTTTTCTTCCTACTAGGACATAATTTACTGCTATGTATATAGAATAATCTTATATGTAACTAAGCATGTATGTAACAGATGATGTAAGGCTGATTTCTGTACTCACTGTTCACCACACAAGATATGATGTACTGATACGTGAGGTGCTGTCTGTAAAACTTCAATAAAAGATAAGTTAAAAAGAAAGAACTAGTACATAACTGTTTGCACCGTGAAATGGGCAGACCTCTCAAGTGCCGATTAGGGTTGTCCATGAAGTTTAAGAATCTCTCCAGAACAGTGACCATGCTGTCTGGTGAGAGTAGCATGGTGGCTAACACTGGCATGGCCCTGAAGGGCCTCTCCAGATACTGCTGTAGATCAAAATATGAGACAACTTATAGCATCAGCTTTGGCCATAAACAATAAATTATGTATTTTATCTAGCTTGTGTGGACATTGAGACAATGATAGATGATTTAAAATGGAGGTAGGTTGCCTTACTCTGCAGCAGTAGCGCTACCACTTGTGATGCTGATTACTCGAATTCAGGGTAAACCAGAGATGTTGGAGGGCCTGCTGGGGGAGAAGGCTGAGGGTCCATTGGATGGCTCACCTTCTCTGGGGAAGAAGGGAATCAGGCACCCAGCATTCTAGTAACAGCTAGGGGTAGATGAGCCAGAGAGCAGCACTGACAGCCAAATTTGGCGGAGGCAGTGGATGCCTGCACGTCAGGGGTGGGAGCATGTTTGGCCATGTGTTGAGGTCATTGCATGTCTGCGTTCATCAAGGGGGAGCTACAGGAGAAGTCACGCCCCTAGGAAAAACCTCTTGATGATAAGCATCATAACACGCAGGATCTTTGCAGGGACCCAGTGGTCGATGTTGGGTATTTCCCCTAGCTGATGACAAGGTGAATGAACACATGCATAAAAAAACTGAGGTAGGGTGCATTTAGCAATGGCCAGAGTTGACAGCTTCAGCTCAGGGATTGATACTGGAAGGCAGTCATCTTAAGGCATGCCTGAAGACGTCATAAAATTAAACCTAGTCTCCCAATAGTAGGAACTTGGAGTTTCTGGAGGGAGCTGAAGACAACTGCCAAATGCTGTTTCTAAAAGAGTGGTTTCAGGACTTTCTTGCACCTGATCTTGGGGAAGGGATTTTACCTCTACAAAAGGCTTACCTCATTTCTTCTAGAGGTATGGCCCCCATGGAAGTTTACCCTACTCATTGCTTTTGGTCTTAGATGGTACTGGCATGAGGCTGTGTTGCTCCAATTAGCACACTAGAATGGCTGAATTACTTTTGAGGACCATATGATGCTGTTTTTTGTGATGTTAGTAATGCCACCTGACAGCACTGTAATTCAAGGGGATTGAATGTCTTCTATCGGAGGCCAGTATGGTGCATATGGCTGTCTTTCAAACAACATGAAGTCTTGCTGTATTCTGACTATCGCAGTTAGCCCCAGCCTTTAAACTGCCCCGGAGAACAAAGGGTTAAACTTTCTATGCCGAGCATAGAATGCTGAGCTCGAGCTCAGTTGAGGTCTCTATCTGTTTCCCTTTGAAATCCAACCATCAGATTCTTTACTCCGCCTCACTGAACAGTCGCTCCGGAGATTTCTCCTTCAGCTCGGTTTGAAAGTCGGTTAAAGTCTCAGTTAAGTTGTCGGTTTTTACCAAATTTATTTCTGCATAGTCAGTTCAGTCTCTGTCTGTGGTACCATGAGTACTAGATAGGTTTTGTTCTGATTTTCTGTGTGGAAATTGTAAAGTGTTAAATCAGTTTGACTGAGCCGATCATTTGTAGTGAATCCTTGTGTTAGACTTTAGAGTGTGGTTACCAGTCCTTATCGGTTCTAAAAAAAAGTGTTTTTTTCAACACCCGTGACACGGTTAGGGACCGATAAGGGAGTCTTGCCTGGCGGTTGCCATAAAAAGGCTAAGTTTGGATAGGTTGGCCATGTCTGAGAAACCCAAGAAAAAAAACCGGCCCACTGGGTTTCAACACTGCAGTGAGTGTGGGGAGGTCTTTGCTAAGACCAACCCCCACACCACCTGTGTTTATTGTCTGGGGTTTGAACACCTCGATACAGACTGCCAAATTTTTAAAAATGTTCCTAAATCTACCCTTGAAAAGAGATTAGGTAAACTGAGGGGAAAAGGAGGCGAGAAGTCCACTGACCGGATGGCCAGCCGGTTCATTTCGATCAAACCAGAAGGAGTGTCCTCTGACCAGGGCAATACTTCTTGGCAAGAAGGAGAGCCGATCCTGAGGGGTCAGTTCCTACAAAAGGAAAGCATGAAAAATCAACCGGTTCAGATCCAGAGGTTCATGTTCCGACCGCTGAGGGAATAGACAGAGCGATTCAAATTGTGGAATCGCTGCCCGGGTTCAGACCGATCTGGCACCTTTTCGCAGGGGTTCGGTTCAGTCAGTTCCCCGGTTCAAGATTATACCCTGAAGATTTTTATGAACCTGAGTTTGAGGAGGAGGGGAGTTTGAAGATGATGGTGAAAGTCTGGATGTGCCTGTGGAACCGGACATCTCCCTAGACAGACCTTCTGGTGTATCCCCTCCTAGGCTTTCTGAGTCCCCTTCCCATTTCTGTTTCACAGAAAGTGGCTGAAACCCTCCAGCTTCCTATGGAGGAGGCAATGGAGGATCAGGAGGAGCCTGATTATGTAGAAATGATGGACATCCCAGAGTCCAGGAGACTGTCTATTCCCTTCACAAATCTTTTGGGAAACAGACACAAAAGCCTGAAGTCTCCCACTCTGTACCCCTGTTGACAGAAGGATGGACAAGAGGTACACACTATCAAGCTCAGATACAGCATTTTTGTACCAGCAATGCAGCCATGTTGGGGTAGGATAAGGCAAACATTCCCTTGACTTCACACATCCCAGACAAAGACTCCAGGAAGAACGATGCCATGGCAAAGAAGCAGTACATGGCATCTTCCTTGGGACTCAGGCAGGCGAACTATATGGCCTACACAGCCAGGTACCAGAAGTCCAGGTGGGACACTGTACTGGCACTGGCTAAACAGGCCTCCCCCCAGCTAGCCAAGGAGCTGGAGGAGGTGGCTGCTGATGGGATCGAGGCATCAAAAGTACAATTTCATGCTGCTGTGGACTCCAATGATGTGTCATCAAGAGTCATGGCTACATCTGTGGCTCTTCGGAGAATGGCTTGGCTCAGATGTACTAGCCTCTCACAGGACACCCAGGCTAAGGCCATGGATTTTCCTGTAGTGGGTAATTCTCTGTTTGGGGAGCAGACAGAGAATTACATGAAAAAAATGGACAAGTACAGGACCACTTATAGGAGTACTCAGGCCAAGGAGAGGCAGGCAACCCCTCAAAGGCAGCAGTCTAGGGGCAGGGGCAGGCCTTTTCATAGGCCTTGTTACCAAGCACAGGCCTCTTCTCCCTTTTCACAGATGGGGTTCTTCAGAGGGAGAGGCAGAAGCAGGATGAGCAGAGCTGCGTCCACTCCTCAGCCTAAGGCCCCTGCCAAACAGACACCCTCATGGGTCTGCCCGGGTCGACTCTCCTATTCCGGTTGGGGGCAGGCTGGCTTACTTTGTCCAGGACTGGATGTCTATTACCACAGACAAGTGGGTCCTGGAAATAGTAAGCCAGGGACTGGTTCTCAGCTTCAAAAAATTTCTGAAGATGAGAGCCAGATCTTTTCTACCTGCAGGTCTCTCAGAAACCCTTGCCCTAGAGGCAGAGGTTTCATCTCTTCTGGTCTTAAGAGCCATAGAGAGAGTTCTACCCTACACAGGGGCAAAGGTCTGTACTCCAGGTATTTCCTTACCCCAAAAAAGACAGGGGAGTGGTCATCCATCCTAGACCTAAGATACCTGAACAAACATCTTTTAAAACCAAAGTTCAAGATGGTAACTCTGGGAATAATTCCTACCTCTCTAAGGCCAGGGGACTGGCTAGTCTCCCTGGACCTCAAAGATGCCTATTTTCACATTCCCATCAGGTGCTCCCACAGAAAGTACCTCAGGTTCGATTTGCCCTCAGGCCACTATCAGTTCAAAGCAGTGCCCTTTGGCCTAACATCAGCCCCAAGGGTTTTCACAAAGTGCCTGGCAGCAGTCGTTGCCTTTCTAAGGAGGCAAAATATTTCCATTTTTCCATATCTGGATGACTGGCTCATAGTGGGCCAGTCTCCAGACCAAGTCAAGTCAGACCTGCAAGTGACCCAGCAAGTGCTCACTTCTCTAGGACTTCTTCTCAACCTTCCTAAGTCAGTTCTCGAGCCAGTGCAGCTCCTTACCTTTATAGGGACAGAGCTGGATACTATCAAAGCAAGAGCCTTTCTTCCCCTGGAAAGGGAACGAGTTCTTACAGAACTGGCTTCTTCCTTCAGCCTTCAGGTGTCTCGACCAGCAAGGCATTTCCTCCAGCTCTTGGGCCACATGGCAGCTTCTACAGCAGTGGTCCAAGGGGCAAGATTCCAGATGAGGGACATTCAGTTCCATCTGAGGGCCTTTTGGTCCCAAAGGAAGGATTCCCTTACCAAACTGATTCCAGTGACTCAGACCCTGATCCAAGCCCTTCAATGGTGGCAGGATCAGGGCAATTTAAGGCAAGGGGTCCCATTTGCCACTCAGTCTCAGTCGGTGGTCCTTACCATGGATGCTTCCCTTCTGGGCTGGGGAGCCCATCTGGGGCCCCTCACTGCCCAGGGACTGTGATCACCTCAGAATCCCTTCTCCATATCAATCTCCTAGAAATCAGGGCAGTTTTTGGCCCTGCAAGCTTTCTCTCAGTCAGTGCAGAACAAGGTGATTCAAGTCAGAACAGACACCACCACCATATGGTACATCAACACAGGAGGCACTGCCTATGTGCTCCAGCACAGAAGCCACAGTTGTGGTCCCTGGCTTATTCCCTGCAAACCTGTCTGATAGCAGTCCACCTTCCAGGGAAGGACAACGTGCCAGCAGACGCACTGAGCAGGATCTCACAGGGCCATCACAAATGGTCCCTGGACTCTCTGGTGTTGAAGGTGATTTTTTCAAGGTGGGGCACTCCAGAGATAGATTTCTTTGCAGCCCCAGACAATCACCAACTTCCTCTCTTTTGTTGCAGACCCCCAGTCTTGGGCTCAGTCCCTCTGGATGCTCTGATTTTGAATTGGGAAGAGAATTTCTGTATGTCTTCCCTCCCTTTCCTCTACTGTTCAAAGTTTTAGTCAAGATAAGGTCACAACCTTGCAAAGTGATTCTGATTGCTACAGACTGGACCAGACAGCCTTGGTACCCCCTGCTGCTGTCCCTAGCAGTCCGTCTTCCCCGTCTCTTCCCAGGAATTACAACCTGTTAACCTCCTCTCAGGGGAGGATTTGGTACCCCAATCTTCGGTCTCTCAATCTCAAGGCATGGCTCTTTAAGAGTTAGAGTATGCAGATTTGCATCTGTCTAAGGGAGTTCTGGATATCCTCAAAGCCTCTTGAAAGCCCACCACTAGAAAGACCTATAACTCCAAATGGAAGAGATTCAGCATTTGGTGTTCCAAGCAACATATTTCCTTAGACACTGCTGAATTACCTACAGTTCTGGATTATATGGTCCATCTTAATGACCTAGGCCTCAGACCAGCTACTCTCAAGGTACACTTGTCAGCTGTCTCTGCTTTTCTTTCAGTGGGGAAGTCTTCCTCACTATCATCTCATCCTGTATTCTGTAAATTTTTCGAGGGATTGCTTCATACCAATCCTCCATTTAGGGATCCTGCCCCTGCCTGGGACTTGAATATTTGCATTGTTCAATTGATGCAACCTCCCTTTGAGCCTATGACCTCAGTAGAGCTTAAGTACTTGACTTGGAAAACTGTGTTTTTAGTAGCCATTACCTCTGCCAGACGTATCAGTGAACTGCAAGCCCTGTCAGTGGAACTTGATTTTATCTCCTTTCATAGGGATAAAGTGGTCCTTAGAACCAATAGAAGGTTATTGCCCATAGTGGTTTCAGTTTTCCACCTGAATCAGTCTATGTCTCTTCCTATTTTCTTCACTGATCATTCCTCTTCAGGAGAGAGGAGACTACACAGTTTAGATGTTGAAAGGGCCCTTAGCTACTACATAGAGCATACCAAGGGTCATAGGTTTGATTCCCTCCAGTTGTTCCTCACTTATGGAGAAGTGGGAAAGGGCAAACCTGTCACCAAGAGAACTATTGCCAGGTGGATTGTGTCTTGTATACAATTCTGCTGTGAGAAACTAGTAAAGATTCCACCCTCAGGCCTGAGGGCTCACTCCACCAGAGGTACAGCTGCTTCTCTGGTTGCTGCCAGGGATATTCCTCTTTTAGAAATTTGTCAAGCATACACCTGGAAAACAGTCCATACGTTTACCAAGCATTACTCTCTGGATATCCAGGCTAGGAGTGATGGTTGGTTAGGCACAGCAGTACTTCAGAGCCTATTCCTAAAGTAGGTTCTGTCCCTCCTCCATGGATGTACTGCTTGGTAGTCTGCAATAGTCAGAATACAGCAAGACTTAATGTTGTTTGAAGAAAAAAATACTCACTTTAGTAATTATGTTTCTTCTAATGGAGTCTTGCTGTATTCTGATCTCCCCCCCTCCTCCCCTCTCAGAACCTATTTTTGGGAGGTGGGTGGGCAGGTGCAGTGTTGCACCCCGGGGATGCTTCTTTTACACCCTCCTTTGTTGTTGGAGTGTTTGTTTTATTATTATTATTTGGATTGGTTTTTTGATTTTGGGTTTCCTGACTTGAGTCTTCCTGGGAATTCAAAACTCTTGTTGCCAGTTGGCTAGAAAAATTTTACAATTTTCACATAGGATAGTTAGTGAGTTTTTGCTCATGAGAATCTGACGGTTGGATTTCAAAGGGAAACAGACAAGAGACCTCAACTGAGCCCAAGCTCAGCATTCTATGCTCTGCATGGAAAGTTTAACCCTTTGTTCTCCGGGGCAGTTTAAAGGCTGGGGCTAACTGCAATAGTCAGAATACAGCAAGACTCCATTAGAAGAAACATAATTACTAAGGTGAGTAATTTTTTCTTCTGTCCCATCTCCATGTCATTCCGACACAACAATGTTTAGTATATCTTTTTTCAGTCCCTAGGGATGCTGGTAAGTAGGCCAACAGATTTGCAGCAACTGATTGAAGATGCAAATGATTGGTCTCCTCAGATGCGGAAGACAATTTCTGACTTTTCAGGCCTGGGCTTTCATTTTATTTGAAGTACTGAATTGAGCTTTCTTTCCCTCTTGAGATATTTTAGACCTAATACATGAGTGACTGAATATTCAGGTGGCATAGTCAAAGGTTAAGGTCTGAGGCCTGAAAATTCCTTGTCTACTATTTCCTGTGTTTTCAGTGTACCTAGTTCCCAGTGCAATTTATTGAGTTAACCTGTTTCTTTAGCTACCAGTTTATAATAGCACTCTGTCATCAGTTTTTAATGATATTTTATTGTTTTGAATAAAACAATGTCATAGAATTAACTCATGCAGTACATCACATGTGGTACAGATATATCCACTGTAACAGGTAATACAAATTTGTGCAGTCTAAAGTGCAGATATGGGGATAATTCAGCAGTCCATTTAAAGTCCAACATTAGTCCATGATATGCTGCACTCTGCAAGACTTTTGGTGGTCATATAAAAAAAGTAAAGTCCAGTCATGGAAGGAATCAACAGCCTATGTTGATATGACCCCAAAACTAAACATACTGTATGTAATCCTTTGCATGTTTAACACTTAGAAAACAGCACTGTCGTATCTGAGAACTATTAACAGTTACAGCTTGTACTTTTTATGCTATTTCAAATTCCCAACGGCAATGCAGAGAAAAGAAACACAATATGTTGGTAGATATTCACTTGAGGCAGGAAAAATGTCTTCTATGACATTTTAATACATACAGGAGGACCTCTTACATATGGAATAACAGAAAAATATTATTCCAACATGCCATATATAGTTTACTGTATCAGAGATCTATTATCAAACTAAAGAGAAAATTCTGCCCAGTATATAGTAGTATTAGTTAATTTTACCTTCCTAGTCACAAAAGGCAACTGACTCCCTACTTTCCCTACCGTGGCAGACACCATTAGTAGGGGTAGTTGACCGATTGTAATGTTCTATAAACCCAATGTCTTAAAGGAAAAACTCCACCCTCATATCTTCCGAATGTTATTTTTCCATGTCAGTAGACAACTCTTTTCATGTAGCTATTAAGGATGTATGCAAATGTTTTAGTCTGTTTTTATAGTTCATACTAGGCCCTGTAACTGCCCTGGGAGTCTCCATTTCTTGGTTGTTGAACTCTTATTGTCCCTGAGAGCTGCATTAGCATATGAGAACATGATGTGTAATCACGCTTTAAACTCCCAGTATGCCTGGCTGCTTAATTAGTCTTAAAAGAAACATGCTTGAAAAAGGTGTGGAATACCACATTTACCTTCAGTGAGCTTTGCAAACTGTCTGAGTTATAATGCAGATTTTTTCCTTTAAACTTTCCTCAATTTATGAGTTTCAAAGAGTTTTGCAGGGTATTTGTCATTTCAGCATAAAGATACATGGTATAAATTTGTGATCTGATATCATGCTCATATGCCAATGCAGCTGTCAGGGACAATGCGATTTCAACAACCATGAAATGGAGACGCTCAGGGCAGTCACAGGGCCTAGTATGAACTGTAAAAACAGACTAAAACATTTGCATACATACTTAACTGCTGTATGAAAAGAATTGTCTGTTGACATGGAAACAAATAATATTTTGAAGATATGAGGGTGGAGTTTTCCTTTAAAGGGAAACTGTCAGTATTAACGCCTCACACCCAAGTGTGAGACTGATTTGCACTTTGTATACAAAAACATTTTTTTACTTACTGTTTACTGCAGCATAGCAGAATGTATTAGACTAGTTTTGCTGACTTTAAAGATGCCATTTCGTATAACCAGACATCCCAGAATCCCCTGCAGCTGACATCAGAGGAGGGCTGCAGTGCTTGGAGATTCAGTAGCCTTCAATATCCCATAGTAGCCCGTAGCACTGAGGGTTGAGGCGCTGGACGCCACACCTTGTGCCACGCTGGTGACCTGGGTTCGGGAGCAAGCTCGGGCCATTGGGTCAGTGGGGGAGGAGAGGATTGCGCATCTGGAGGACTCCTCTCCTCTCCTGGCGGTGGCTAGGAGGTGCTTCACCCAGAGAGGGGACTTCCAATGGGGGTTGGTGTCAGTGGGTGCCTGCAGGAGGGGGGGGAGTGTCCCATCCATGCAATGGCACCATTGCACATCCATGCCACAAAGAGGAACAAAGCGTAAAATGGCCCTATCCCGGTAGGTGAAGGTGGGTCCAGGGGTGCTGCATCCACGCCCAATGCCAGGTCCTCCATTACCTTTCTGCCTGCTAAGCCAGGCCACTCAATCAGATTATAGATGAAGCACCAGTTGGAGTTAGTGGTCCCACCCTGGGGGCTCAGAGCCGGGGTCAGGTGGTCCAGCTGATGGTGGGAGGGCTCACTGGAGTGGCAACAGAGGACTCTAGCAGGTGGGAGAAAGCGGGACCGAGAATCCACACCAGAGAGAGAGAGAGAGTCCAGGCAATGGTGAGTAGGAGGATAAATAGAGTTGCAAAAAAAAAAAAACCCAAAATCCCGAAGTATAAATGTTAAAGATTTTGTAAGCTAAAATCAGATGTTTGCTGGTTCTTCTGTGTTCATGGGCCTTAGTACAGGCCTCTGTGACTGTACTTAACCTCAGGAGAACAGAAGACCAGCAAACAGAAGATTACAGCTTATAAAACTCTGACATTCACTGCAGGCTATTAAATCTTCCACTGCTCGTCCTGTGCTGGGGTACAGTGGTTGGATTTACTCTCATGATGCTAGCACCTGCCGGGAATGGACCTAGGTCATTGAGGGCTGGTCAAGAGGGGAGGGATAGAGTGTCCTAGGACTGCTCTCCTCCAGGGGGAGGGTGGGGAGAACATCCGGTGCTCAAGGGACCCATAGCGTAGGCCAGGGGTACCACAAGCAGCCAGCTTCTGTATATTCTAGGGGGTGGGGTTGACATGGTATGTCATCACAAGTCCCCACCCCCAAGAAAAATGGGGAGAAAACCACTGCTGCCAGCATCCTCATGACGCCCCCCTCACCACTCCTTCATTCACTCCCAGGCCGACTCCCCAACCTGATCAAAGTCTGCAGCACTTTGGCCGGTGCTGTGGCCCCACCCTGGGGGGAAAGCCAAGGGGGCAGTGGGGAGTAGCAGCTCACATAGGGTGGAAGGTGGCAGGGACCATGACCGGGCTGAAATTACCAACGCTGGTGAGCGGACAAAAGTACAGCAAATAAATGGTGCTACTGGCCCCACCCTGGGGCAAGCCAAGGGGCAGTGGGAGTAGCGGCTATATAGGAGTGAAGGTGGCAGGACCATGACCGGCTGAAATTACCAATGCTGGTGAGCGGACAAAAGTACAGCAAATAAATAATCTTCCACTGCTGCAGCCCTTCTCTGATGTCAGCTGCAGGAGAGTCTGGCATTTCTGGTTACAGAAAATGTCAGCTTACAAGTCAATGAAATTAGCCTGATACAGTTTATTACACTGCAGTGATCAGTAAGTAAAAACATGTTTCTCCACACGAAGGGCTAATTAGGATCAGCCGCACACTTGGGCACGAGGCTCTTATTGCCGACAGTTCCCTCATTACACTAATGTTGAAAGAGAAAAATACACAAGGTAATAGTAGCTATATATCCCATCAATGAAGCGACTCTATTCAATACTGGAACTACAGGAAAGTACTCACAGGAAAGCAAGAAACTACAGTTCAGTTGAAAGCACATAATTATTGTCTAACAATGAACTTTATATACTTGCAGTACGAGTCCATAGCTCAGGGTTTCTTCATCTGATGCATGAAGTTCTTGTTCCCAGGTCACCTCAAATTCCTGGGCAATTGCTTCTGCCTTCTTACCCGCTTCAACAGGGTCTGAAAACTGGTAAGTCTGCTTGCCATAGTAAATTCTCAGATGAGTAAGGCACCAATAAGGAGTGAACAGCTCCTAGACTCTTTAGTGTGCATGGATGGCATTTAATTTTTTTCCTTCTTGCTGTCATAGCATACAAAAGATCAGGGAAAATGTGAATAGTTGTGCCATTGTAATTCAGGGCCTTTGAATCTTTTGATGCCTTCAGAATGTGGTCTCTCACTGTTACACTTGCAGTCACCAAAATCACAGTCCTAGGCAGCTCACTTTGACTCAGGCAGCTCTAGGAGAGAGTCTGTATGCTTAGTAAATCTCTGAATAAGGATTTCTGGATTTATATCTAGGGATCCCAGCAACCAGCTCTGTAGAAAGATAAGCAGGTCTACCTCACAGTTTTCCAGTAAACCCACTATTCGAATATTGGAGGCACGGTTGGTATCTTCTAGGGCCTGCAATCTGTACTTAAGCTGCGTATTTTCCTGGGTTACTTTGGTGATTGCCACCAATGCCTGCATAAGTCTCTGCCAAGGATGCAGTTTTATTTGCAACCTCGATTTTAACATCTTGCTCTGTAAGTCTTTTTAAAATTGATTCCATTTTAACATAGATAGCTTGTATGGACAATTGTCGAAACTTTCATGGGGTCCATCCCCGAAGTAGTAGGTGCAGGTGCTGCAGACTGCCTCTCTGGGTGTGGCTGAGTCTTAGAGTCACTCCTTCCTCCTGTTTTGGGGTGCACCATCCTGAAAGAGGTATGTAACTATGCAGCAGAAAGAGTTCCATTCCTTGCTGTCAGTGGAATTTGAAGTTTTTAAAATAAATGTTATCTTTTTCTTAATTTTGTACTCTCTGATGTACAGCACTATATCCAACTGCAGCCTATTGGTAGGCATGCTCAACAGTGCCCCTTCTTTCAGTAGTTTTTGTACACAGTTGTACACATATTTTCCTTCTGCTATGGACATGTTATATGACATACATTTGGAATGTCTAGTGAACTATTTTATATACAGTACTCAATGTCTAGGTGGTACAACCTTATTACAATTTTGGAGCCACCAGTACATTTATTTATTGTGGGACTGTATGTTTTCCTTTACATTTGTAGCATGGCATTTGTTATCTCCCTAGGAGGAAAGGACTACTGTCTATGTGCCATCATTATTTCAGGCACTAGCCATATTGCTCCTGGGCTACATACATAGATGCCTGTGGTGGTGGTGGGCGGGGCTCAGGTGCCCACCCCCAATTTTGAAAACTTTAAAATAATGTATTGGGGAAATGTATTCTGGGATGAAAGTGATGGCAAGAAAGGGGTCTTTTGTCATCCTGCCCTTCCTCCAAAAATCTTGTCCTGTGTGTGCCCCTGACTACATATAGGCATTTTGCATTTGCCCACTGCTGTTTATCAACATTGGAGCCCCCCCTCACGATATGCTAAGTGTAGGAGATGCAAAGCTATATACAGTATTATGAGATGGTTGGTCCCCCTTATTTTTGTCCTTTGTACTGTTTCAATTGAGGAGGAGGTGCTGAACATATTTTGCAAAACAATAAAATATAAGTGAAAAAAAAAGTTCAGCTTTGTGTTTCAGGGGACTTGATATCCTGATTTGGAGAAAAAAACAACCAAACAAAAAATCCTTATGGAGAGATCTGTGGCTTAATTACTTTTTACACAGTTTGGGAAGAGATAGTCCATAATTTACTGTATTTTTCTTGAATATGTAATTTTTTTTAATTTTAAGTACAATAAATACATGTGTAACCATGGTTTTCTCTTTTGAAAAATTAAACCATTCAACAATCCTGAAGGGATGCTTCAATCTGATTTTAAAGAGCTAGTGTATTGCCTGAAATTAATATTGACTTCCAAAAAGTAGTGAGCTATTACTTCTTATATCTAAAGTATATTTTTTTGTTTTTCCCTGTTGCTAATTAGAAGACTTTCAAGCCAGCTCTGTGGTGCCGAGCGATGGGTGTTCACTCAGTATGCTGGCGACCCGGGTTCAGGCCCCAAACCCAGATGTTAGGAGCAAAGTCCGGCAGGGAGGGGATTTAAAGTGTCCTCTGGATGCTTCCCTCCTGGGGGGGGCAGCCTTGGACTGTTGTCTGTTGGCCCCTAGGGGTGGTTCGGATGGTGTTCTTGGCGGTATGTGGCCTTGATGCACTGCTGAATGTTTCTGCCCTCAGGACACCACTGTAGCTGATCCATTGTGGGAGGGTGTGGGTGGGTCAGGAGAAAAGCAGAACATCCACCCTTAGCCGGCCAGATGATGGCTGCCTGTCCCTGCCACCACGATAGCCCAGGGGTGTCCGTGCTGATCCCTGTCATGCCCAGGGTACATAGTAGATGTCTGCAGGCATTTCTTCTCTCTAAGTTGTGGGCCCACAGGGGAGGGGCCCACCTGTTGAAGGGTTACATCAGGGTATCTGGGTTCACGGCACAGGCAGGGAGGCAAATGGTGATGGGGCCTGGACAGCGGTGGGTCTTGGCGGGGAGGAGGGAAAAAAAAGAAGACTTTCATCAGTCAGTAACTGGTGTGATGTGTGGAATGGTACTCTACCTGGAGACTGACATAGGCTCGTTCTGTTCCTCCACATACATCATCAGCCCTATGACGTCAGTGTCTGTGACATCACAACCGACCAACAAACAATCGCCTGTTAAAATATCAATCACTTGTGATGTCTCAATAAGTGAGGTCACAGTGCTGATGAGGTATGAAGAAATAGAACTAGATATGTCAGTCTTCAAGTAAAGTCAGGTACTGCTCTTTATACCCCACCTAATACTACCAGAGCGTGAAAACTTTCTATTGAGCAAATGGAAAAAGAAAAATTACTTCAGAAATCAAAAGTAACAACTGGCTACTTTTAAAAAATAATATTTCCTGCCTGCAATTGTTGGGGCTACCAGCTCTGTAATATACAACAGCAGCTGTGTAATGGGGTGACGTTACTGTCTTTATTTCTACAAAGGGGCACAATTTGAAGATAGAGGGGGGACAGCTCAGAGGTAATGTGAGGAAGTATTTTTTCACAGAGAGGGTTGTGAATGCATGGAACAGCCTCCCTGAGGAGGTCGTGGAGTCAAGAACAGTGGGAGAATTCAAGAATGCATGGGACAGACATGAGGCAGTCGTAGTGGGCATACCTCTCAACTGTCACACATTATGAGGTATGTCACTCATTTTACCTCTCAGAAACCCTTTGTCCATCATGGGGAAGGTGATATTTCATATTCCCCACTGAGACTTTAAAGCAGAAATTCATAATAATCTATTATGCTTAGTTATACAAAACATTATGAACTTTAGTGCACTGATAGCTATAGTGTTCTGAGCTTCCAGTGCCATGTTAGACAATATGCCACACATTTTGCTCATTTGTCACACATCATGTCACACATTTTGGTGGAGAAAGGTTGAGAGGTATGCTAGTGGGTAGGAGGAACTAAGCTGTTGGTTAACTAGGATCTGCAGCTTATCTGTTAGGTAGGAAAATGGGCAGACTAGGTGGGCCAAGCGGTCCTTATCTGCCATCACATTCTATGTTTCTAGCCTGAAGGAACTCTGCCTTCAATCTCAAATTAACACAGCATATGGCTTTGCTTCAAGGAAGGCATGTAAAACAGCATCAGAGTACATGGAATAAAAAAAAATGTTCATTAGCACGTATCTGTGCAGTGAAAATTCCTGAGGCTGCATGATAATTGAAACTCACTAGACTATCATCCATCCATACAATCTGCTTCATATGTGGATGTAGGTGGGAAATTCAGAAATGGTGAGACTGATGATTATGGATGAGTCTTGAGCTCCTTAAAGCATCAGCAACAAAGCCATTTGCCAGTTAAAGGCAATAGAAATACAGGGTCTGGTGCACAGTTGCTAGGTGTGGAGTCACAAAATTGGGTGCAAACAGACACTCCCTTAACAGACACCTAGTGGCCATTCATAAACAACTGACGTGAGGGGAAGGTGTCTCCCTGTGACTAAGCTGCAGTTTAAATAAGTGTCAGTGGACGCAGAGTTTGCACACACTAACATCTGCAGCAGACCCATGGACCACTGTGCAATTCTTGATCTGTTAATAGCTTTTGACTTCTGTCTTGACTTCAGTTAATTTTCTGTTTTGACTTCAGTCAGGTGACTGTCTTCATCTACCCCCATAAACTAGGGATAGCCAGTGACACTCTGTTTTTCCCTAACGTTTCATTTAAAAATATCAGCGTAAATCAAACATTAAGGTGGCTCTCCTAGCATTAGTAGTTGATTAAACAGCAATATTATAATTAGCAGTGCTGTCCCTTCATCCAATTTAGAGATATTGGAAGGCTTGCACGATAAAACCAAAACCCACAGATATGCTCTGCAGATTTAAGGATGATCATTTTTATTTTTATTTATTTATTTAATGTCTTGGATTACAAATACCTATGAGTCAGGGACTCTTTTACATAGGTTCCACATTGGATTAACAAAGAATAACAACAACAATTACAAGAGTGGAAGAAAACAGTTACATAAAATTGTCATCGGTTGCAGTAGTAACAAAAACAATACAAGTTGCTGTACAAAGATGAGATACAAGGATACAAGTATACAATCATGGTTACAAAAAAAGTTGTCCTAGGATGCAGTTAAAAAAAAAAAAAACATGGGATCCCATTAACCTAGGGGGAATAATACATAGGTGGGATCAAGGAGACAAGTGATTAAGTGATTGTTTGAGTACAGCAGTTTCATAGTTTAAGGGGCTAGCTCTGCGAGGTGCAGCCAGGGATGGCATTGTCAGCTAGGGCTAGAGTTGGCCTGCGGTAGGTTTTGTCGGGGAGAGGGGTCATGAAGAGGGGGAGGAAAAAGGAGGGAGTATTGTTTGAGACTAGGCAGGGCAGTCACAGTGGCTAAGCATGAGAAGATGATTCTCAGGATATGCTTGAAAGGACCAAGGGCGGGTAAGTCAAGGATATCCGGTGGCAGACCATTTAGCCAGTTAGGGGCACGGTAGCTAAAAGAACGTTGAGCTTGGGCATTTCGACAAAAAGGGACTTTAAAGGCTTGATTGAGGCACTCCTGGTAGCACGGGAGCTGGAGGCATGGGGAACAGGTCCAGGGAGTTGGCGAGTAAGGACCATGCTTCTCTTCTTCCATATAAGCAGGTGTGGTACTTAATCCTGTCATCAAGATTAAGCCAGTTTGAACCAGAGTACAGATCACAAATATGTGTGCGGTTGTTGGCTCCTGAGACCTGATAGGCAAGCTTTGTTTAGGGTTACTCATACTCTTTTAAGGATGTGTCAGTGCAGCACCATAAATGATTAGTCCATAGTCTACTATGGCAAGAATAGAGCTCAAGACTGCGATATGGAGTGCATCTTGGGTCATGCAGTGTTTATGTTTGTAGAGGATCCCAAGCCTCAGGTTAACTGCTTTAGAGACAGAGCTGATATGGTGTGCATAGGACAGTGCGCTGTCGAGGGTGATCCCGAGGTACTTAACTGTTTGAACTTGTTCTAGTGGGGCATTTTGACTATTTAAAATATTGAGCAGAGATGATTTGTTGGGTTTGTGGGTTTGGGAAGAGCATGATCTTAGTTTTTTTATAATTCATGACCAGCTTGTGCTGTGAAAACCATAATTCTGCCACTGAGAAGCTGGATTTGAGGCTGTGGGTGAGAGCTAGAGGGTCTGGGTGGCTGGCGAACAGCACTGCGTCATCCGAATAAAGAAGTAGTTTACCAGGGCAGGCTTGGGGGGAGTGAGTTGAGGAAAAGGCTGAATAACAGAGGGCCCAGGATGGACCCCTGTGGGACCCCCGATCAGACAGGTTTACTAGAGGATAGCTCACTGCAGATCTTTACCTGTTGTGATCTACCCTCAAGATAACTTTTAAACCAGTCCGCCATCCCTGGGGAGGCACCAATGGAGATGAGGGCATTTAATAAAGCGAGTGGTTCACCATATCGAAAACCTTGGTAAGGTCAATGTACACTGACCCCACAAGGTGCTTTCGATCAAGTGCTTTGTGAATGAAGGAGCTGTATTTCAGCAGGGCAGAGGTGATACTGTGGCTTTTCCTGAAGCCATGCTGCTCAGGATACTGGATGTCATGTTTTTTTTTTTTTTTTTAATTCTTTTTATCTCCTCCTGGTCCCCAGCGAACTCTCTCTCAGGCATCCTTCTAGATCCTCCCTTGTCTCTACCTCCTGTCATGGCTTATGCCTCTCCTGCACCCCACAGCCTGGCACATCAACCCCGGATCTGAACCTCTGGGGAAGGGCTGCCCTATCTGCCCAGGGTGCTCTATCTAGAGTGCTGAGATCCAGGCTGGGGACACAGCCGAGAGCAAGCCCAACATTGGGAGTGTGGACGTTGGAGGGTAGAAGGTGCCTTCGCTCATCACTGGGAGGTGTTTTTTTTCCGCATTGTTTCCACACTCTCCCTCCCTCCCCCTCTGAGTCTGGATGTGCAATGACGTCCTATCGACATCTGCCACAGCTCAGTCCAACCCCCTCTTCTGTGCCCTGTAGTGTGGCAGTGACTCTGACTTCTACCAGAAGCCGCTGCATTGCCGGGCTATCCCTGGACCACTCCCCGAGTGAGGAGAGCTGTCCTCCAGACACTCAATCCTCTCTATCTACTGTTGACCCTCAATGGTCTGGGCTCATTCCTGAACCCGGGTTGCTGGCATGGCGCAAGGTGTGGTGTCCAGCGCCTCAACCCTCAGTGCCACTGGACTGGACTGGATGTCATGTTTTGCTAGGAATTCTGATAGCTGGTCTGCAACTATCTGCTCCAGGACCTTTGAGAGTGGGGGGGAGGATGGAGATGTGGTGGTAGTTGTAGTGCAAGGCATGGTCGCTGCTTTTATGGATCGGGGTCACAACTGCAGCTTTACATTAGATGGGGAATTGTCCAAGGCAAAGGGACAAGTTTAGAAGTTTTGTAAGTGGAAGGAGGACCACATCTAATGATAGAAGTAGCAGCTTTAGGTCCAGCATGTCGCTACTATATCGCAGTTCACCAAGGACCTTGAGAAGGTACTTTTTGGCTGTGCTGGGTGAGACCATCTTCAAATAAAAGGGTGGTTGTGTTGTGGCAGGGGTCGCAATGGGTTGATCTAGTGTAGGGGAAGGAGGGACAACAAAGTCCTGTGGAAGAACACCACTGAGGTCAGAAAAAACAGAGCTGAAGATGTTGGCAATTTGCAGTGGATCTTGGGTGACAGCCCCATCGATGCAAAGCATGGTAGGAGGGGTTTTGATGGGCTTACCAGCGTGTTCTTTTATATTGTCCCAGAATTTCCTGCTGTTGCCCCAGGAGTTTGAGAGAACATCCTTGAAATGTGTAATTTTTGCCTGCCTAATAGCCTGGGTACAGGTGTTCCTGGCAGCTCTGTAGTGTTGCTAGTGAGTTGGATCACCAGTGGCCCATGCTTTATGCCAGAGATGGTCTCTATTGAACATCTGAGTAAGAATGGAGGGTGATATCCAGGGTTATTAAATCCTTTTCTTCTCAGCTTCCTTTTAGGGTCAAAAATGTCGGAGGCAGTGTTGAATTTGTTAATAAAGTTAATAATGAGCATTATCTACAGACGACTTCCGGTTCCGGAATGGCGTGTTAAACATCTCTTGGTTGCAGCTCCACACCTAAATCTACTAAATCGGTCTCCTACCTCAAAAATTAAGAAACCTTACCAGCAAATGGTGATTCAGACAGACGAGAGATCCCTGCAACAACCAGAACTGCTCCTTCTGCTGACCCTGGTGGTAAATCGAGCAATAAGAGCTCCCTTGTTGCCCAACCCGATCACGTGGGAGGTGAGATCTGGCCACAGGCCCCACCCGCTCGGATCACCTGGCCAGCTTCTGCTTCCCGCACAGTCTTTGCACAGCCCCTTGCTCTCCGCAAACGGCGACCAGGCTGCACCGGAAGATCGAAGGCATTTTTCGCATTTTATAGAGCCCAGGCCTCGGGTGTGTTCCCAGTGAGAACCGGAGCCTTTCAGCTGCCATCTCTGGTGTGAAGCAGGATCCTCCATCAAGCCCTCTTCCCGACTGCAGACCCAATCGCATGGGTGGAGTCATCAGCCTGTGCGGCCCTAATCTGTGATGCTGTGCAGTTCCTGTCCAATTAAAGAATTCCTCCACCTAATTCACACAGTCACAGACATAAGAGCAAAAATAAACGAACTGCAACTACAGATAGAGATCTAGACATAGACTAACCTCATGATTACCAGATCGATTCTTCTCCCTACACTGGATGGAACTTCGCCTTAACAACAGATTCTCTCTGCTTTCAGACTCAACTGCTTGGGAAGATAAAGATAGCCTGTGTGATCCTGACCTAACAAGATCCTCCAACTTAGCTGCAGCTTTTTCAGACAGCCCCCCTCACTCCTCCCTCTCATTGATGGCTACTAAAGGAGGGAAAAGGAAGGGTAATGAAACTCAGCCAGCTCAAGCGACCCCTCAGCCTGAACAAAATATCCTTCGGGCCATCTCAGATTTTAGGTAAGAAATGAGGGATTCAATAAAACAGGTCAGGGCTGATCTAAGAATGCTGCAGACTCGGGCGGACGAGGCAGACCAGCAGATCTCACAGAACAATATGAAAATTAATGCCCTTGAGTCAGCGGTTCTTTCCCTAGTGGAATCTCAACTACACTGTTCTCTCAGGCAGGAGGACACAGAGAACAGAGGACGGAGAAAAAATCTTCGGATCTTCGGCCTACCAGAGGGCAACGAAGGTGCTGACCCTCTGGCCTTTGCTGACCAATTCCTCAGAACTATTCTTGACTTGGACCTGATTACCCCCTCGATTTTGAACAGGCCCACCGTGCCTTGGGCCCCAAACCTAAGGCTAAAGATACCAGACCTAGATCATTTGTCATCAGGATGCAAAGCTTTCAGACGAAGGAACTGCTCCTAAAAAAAATTATGGCAGAAAGGGAGGATTATGTATGGAAACCATCGCATCATCATTGATAATGATTATGCTCAATTCACCCAAAGTCAAAGAAGGGCCTATGCTCCGCTGTTCCCTATACTAAGATCCCAACAGATCAGATTTCGCACCTTTACCCAGCCAGGTTGACTGTATAATCTACCAGGGCCCTACCTCATACACTTCAGCCATGGAAGCTAAGGAAAATTTATTTAAAAAGGAGTGCTTAAGGAACGTCTCGACTCGAACCGACCTCGAGAGCATGTCTCGGGACAGTCGCTGCCTGATGGAATGCCCCAGCCCAACATGTGCCTGATAGAAATGCTGTAGAGAATTAGACTGCTAAGAAACCCGCTGTGATGGTGGACCAGAAATAAGTCCTGGTGGTTGGTGAGTCTTACAGTACTCTTCTCAGGGAGGGGGTGGGGGGGTTGGGGTTGGCTGGGGGGGTCTAAGGCGATCTTTTTCCCAGGTGCCATCCCAAACAGTCCAGTATCCTAATAAAGGGATATTATATTATTTCCCATTACTTTACTGTGATTGTGGGAAAGGTATCCTCCTCGATGGTGGGCATTTTCGCTTGGCTGAGGGGGTTTACGGTGGTGCTCAGTTGGACTGCCGGATTTTGCCCCCTGGTGCTGTCTCTCCCCCTCCCCCTCCCTCCCTGGACCTCGGGGGTCCCTGTCGGATGGCGTGTCCTTGGTGGGCTCCTTGAGGTGTCCCTTCCTAGCAGGAGGGCTTTAAGTGAGAAGCTCCCCCCAGGTGAAAAACAGAATGATCCAAGCTATAATCCTTGATCCAGACCCAAGGGACTTGGATATTCATATGATCCTGGATTTTGACATACTAAGCAACAACCCTCACTTGATCTGGCTTTAATCAGTACTTATGACTGACAGGAAGAGTCCTTGAATGTCGGACAGGAAGAACCTGGACTCTTCCCGCCCCATTTTCCCTCTCCTTTCCTTACAGGGATTCTATCAATATAACCTATAGGCCCCTTGATTCTTTGGGAGAAGTTTCCTCTTATCTGTTTAGTTCCCCCCAAGGGCTGGGAAGGGACAGATCTAGGGTTTTATCCCCCTTCCCCCTGAATCTTCTTGTTAACTGGGTCATTTCTTCTTCTACCTTGGAAAGACACCCCCTCTTTGAATTCCGCTACAGGGCAAGTCAATTAATAGGTGCCCGGTGACCAATGTAGGCTGGAACCATATTGGGTGAAGGTCCCCATGATCATAGGGATGGTGAATACCTGAGTGAGGGGGACAGACTGACGGAGGAGTGAGACCCTCAATTTATCCTCAGGCTTTTGCTTGAAAAATCAGGGCCAGCTGGGGATAAGACAGGTGGTCCCCTATCTTTCCTGGTCAGGGAATTGATCTGTGGGAATGTGTGCTCCTTTACATCTTGGGGCTCTGCTCCATCTGAAAATGTGTCCTCCATTGTGAAGACCTCCCCAAGTAAATGAGGGGGTTGGGGAAGGGAGGGGATGGGTATAAAGGGTTGGGGGATAGGTCCAGGGGAGCGAGGGATCGGGTCTTGATCGTCCCCCATTTTTTCTCTCACAACACAGACAGAAGGGGTCCTGTCCATAAAGGAAGTTTAGGGAGCTCAGACTGCCCATTTTGGTGAACCCCTTGGGTGCTTACCTGCACCCTCTGAGGAATCTCTACTAAAAGCGATCCTTGATCAACCCAGATTCCCTAAGGGAATTGGTTTGAGACTTTGGGAGGGTGGAATTTTATTCCCACCCTAACAATGGAAGCAGTTGATAGTTTTAGTTTGTAAGTTAGTTGTTTTGTTAGTTGAAACCACTCAGGTTCACAGTTTTATTATTTATTCACAGTTTCTTATAAAGTTTTAGTTAATGTTGCAGTTAACCTTCGCTCATGCAACAAAGTTGGAAGGAGACACAGGAGACAGGATACAACATTTCAGTGTTTTGCTTTATTACAAAAACTTCAGAAACTTTTATTAAGGAGATCTAATAGATTTTGAAGGAGGAACTGTATACAGTTGGCAACTCTTTCCACATGATCTGGGGCGATCCGGTGACGTCCAGACTGGAGTGGCCTGGAAAATAAACAAAGAAATAGTGAAAGTCAGAAACTTAAAATAACAACAAAAGTAATGAGCATTAAGCTTAAAGCAGTGAAAAGAGAATTAAAGAACAATAAACCCAAATGGCTTCCCAACCAGTAAGGTTCTATCTCAGAAATGTAAATGGCCTTCATAATCCCATCAAAAGATCACGAGTGATGCAGCACTTAAATAAGCAAAAGGCAGATGTTATATTTATACAAGAATCCCACCTTTCAGATATCGAACATCAGAAATTAACATGGGGGGTTGATACACCATTTATTCCTCATTTCATCCAAGCAGACGTAAAAGGTGTGGCAATAATGATCCCACCTACCACTCAAATCAAAAATAAACAATATACAATCCGATAGATTAGGATGCTTTATCATCATTCAAGGCTGCCTATACAATCAAGAAGTGACATTAGCCAATATGTATCTACCTCCACAGACTAAATCACCAATAATTCTGCAAATATTAAACAAAATATTGGACCTCCACCAGGGGCAATTACTAATGGCAGGAGACTTCAATATGACAGTCACTCCAAATCTTGATTCATCTAATCCTAAAGTCTACTGTCTATCAACCCCAGTAAAGCTTTTTAAAGCACAACTTGAAAACCTTGGTTTGGTAGACATCTGGAGGAAATGTTTTCCCTCAGCCCCTGGTTTTACATACTACTCAGGAAGATTCCACTCATATTCTAGACTAGATTATTTTTTCACCTCATGCGAACACTTCTCCTCAGTGAGAGACATAACTATTTGTCCAAAAATAATATCTGATCACCACCTCTACTACTAAAAAGTAGATATGGGTAAAAAATGAAACAAATACTCTGAGACTAAATCCATGTCTTCTAAAAGATAAAGAATTCACCAACCAAATTAAAAAAAGAATTCCACAATTTTTTGAAGAAAATGCATCATCGGCTGTCTCAGAAGCCATATTATGGGACGCCATGAAGGCCACCATCAGAGGCGAGGTCATTGCATATGCCTCTAGGGAAAAAAAAGAAAGGGAGCGAAAATACAATGATCTTACCAAGACCTTACAAACTCTTCAACTGCTCTACAGAGAGGGGGACAAAGAAACACAAGCAAAAATTAGAGAAACTACATCAGCTATCCAAAAAATAATAGATGAAAGAATTCAAATGTCTCTAATATACTTAAAACAAACTAATTATGAGGGTGGATCCAGGGAAACATGCAGGCTGGTGCAGAAGTTAAGAGAAAGGAAAAATGCAGTAACAATATGAAAAATTAAACATCCCCAAACTGGTAAGATTACCCACAGAGAAGAAGACATAAGACAGACCTTCGCTTACTATTACCAACAGAAAATACCTCTTCCGAAGAGGACAAACAAACTTTTCTAGCCCAGTTACAACTTCCAAAAATCTCAACAATACAAGCTCAGAAATTACAAGCCGCTATAGTAATTGAAGAAATAGAGGTTGTGGTTACTAAACAATCTTTGGGTTGTTGCCCCGGCCCCGATGGATACGTTAACGAATGGTATAAAATATTTAGTAAAGAATTAACCCCAAGACTTCTTAAGTTATATAGAGAAACGGCAATGGGAAACATAGCCCCACCATCATGGGATTATGCCACAATTGCTGCTATCCAAAAACCTAATGGAAACAAATTAGACCCCTCCTCCTACCGCCTGATATCTATATTAAACTCGGACTATAAAATCTTCATGGCCATTTGGGCCAAGAGAATAGAAACAATCCTCCCAACAATAATACATCCAGATCAAGCGGGTTTCATAAAAAAACAGGTCAACTATGGACAATGTTAGAAAATCCCTAATACTAATGGAATACATTCATACTCAGAAGATTCCAGCAGCCTTTATAAGCCTTGATGCAGAAAAGGCATTTGACAAGGTTTACTGGCCCTTTCTTTGGGATACATTAAAAACCTTCGGCTTCCCTGACTCATTGCTACATTGGCTGAGCCAAATATACCTCTCGCCAAAAGCTTATATACATATAAACGGAGTACTCTTCTCCCCGATCTCAATAGGCCAAGGCACAAGGCAGGGCTGTCCTCTCTCCCCTCTACTGTTTGTATTATATATTGAACCATTAGCAAGGGTGATAAGATTATCAAAAAAAGTAGATGGCATTCCAATGCAGCAATATGAATACAAGACTAGTCTTTTCACTGATGATATACTCCTTTCCCTTCTATCTCCTGCTGATTCAATCAAAGAGACATGGAATATTCTATCTTAATTTGAGGAATTAACTGGTTTTAAATTAAACATCTCAAAAACCAAAGCCTTCTTATATTATTACACCCCTCCAAATACCTTAAAACAAAGTCTAACCATTAAATGGCACTCAACCAAAATAAAATATCTTGGCATACATATTCCCCATAATCTTCATGTAATTGAGTTAATCAATCTTGAACCAATCTCCATAGTGATCAAGAAAGACTAGGATAGATGGACTCACCTTCCACTCTCCTTGTTTCAATGCATTGAAACTATTAGAATGAACGTCTTACCCCGCCTACTGTACTTGTTCCAAAATATTCCGTATTTCCCATCTCAATATTATTTTAAGTCATGGGATAACATGATATCAATGTTTATTTGGAACAAACAAAAACCACGAATCTGTCTTTCAATATTAAAATTATCATTGGCTCAGGGTGGTACTAACCTCCTGGACCTTTAAAAATACGCAGAAGCCGTATTTCTGAAAATTCTTCTTTATGGCTCTTCAAACAGTTTGATTCCTTATGGAAGAAACTGGAGTTTCACCTGAATAATATGTATGATATAAAAAAATATTTTTCTTCTTCAGGAGGACTCCTCCTTTAAGAGACTTTACCGATATCACCTCCCAGGTCTTAAAATTTGGTTTAAATGTGAGATAAAGAGCCACTTAAGTAATCAATGAATATTGTAAGATCATTTCAGAAGATGACTTTTTCATTCCATCCCATAATGACCTAACTTTTTCCCGTTGGCGTAGATTAGGATTGGAGCAGGCGTTCCAATTTTTAGGTCCAAATGGGATCCTACCATTTGAAGAATTAAAACTAAAATTTAACCTACCAAATGCTGATAATTTTAGATGCCTCCAAATCAGAAACCACCTGCTACGTAACAGAATTATTCAGGTTAAGTTGACTCCTCCCCTTCCTCCCCTCTTAAAACTTTTTTCTGACCACTCCCAGGGACAACAATGGAATCATTTAATTGGAAAATCTATACAAAATGATGCGAGATCAAACTAAAGAATCAACAAACTCAATACTAACAAGCTGGAACGAAGATTTAGACCTCGATGTACCTCAAGAAGAATGGTCCTCTTCATCTCTGCGAGAGGTTAAAATCACCCAATTGCATATTTGGAGAGAATACTCATGGAAATGTAGATCTAGGTTTTTCAGATCACCGGCAAGTCTGACTAAATACCTTCCGATTGAATTTGGGGCTTGTTGGAGGGAGTGTGGAGCAGAGATGGCTGACCTGGCACATATAATGTGGCTATGTCCATGCTTGATGCCTTTCTGGATATGTATACAAAAAGAAATCAGTGAAGGCCTTGGGGAGTGCGTCGAGCTCACAGCCAAGGTGGTCCTTATGGCTGTCTACCTGGATCGTTCCCCCAATGGACAAAAACCCTGCTTACCATTTTGTTGTTGGCTGCAAAAAAATCTTTAACAAGGAAATGGATGACCAAAGAAATCCAGACCATTTAAGATTGGAGGCGAATAGTGAAATCTATATACCAGATGGAAAATATCACTGCAAAACTTAACTAAATGGATAAGTTCACCATTCTCTGGCAGAGATGGTCAATTTACCATGCAAGGGTTGATCCTGATTTTTGCCCATAGCAGATGGGAATCGGGGGGGGGGGGGAGAAGAAATGAGATTAGAGTGGTGTTGCAAAATTATTCGATTTCAGCAAAGAATATGAATGAGCTTTTTTAACCCTAAACTGTATCAAAAGTAAAAGATCTTCATGCATAAATGAACAATGTAAATCTGTACAACAAATCTGAAGTAAGCATGGCAAATATTCTGATTGTAAAATGACTCCTGACTTAAAAGAAAAAATTCAATAAAAATGTATTAAAAAAAAAAACAAGACTAACCTAATGCAACAGTTGTAAAAGTAATGCTTTAAACTTTTTTTTAGTAGAAATCTGGTATTTTCAGCATTTAAATGGAAGCAACTTAAAAGTTTTACCATTGTCGCAAAGATAATAAATGATGTGTAACAAAAATGATTAACGATCCTGAAATAAGCAAGTACTGAGTTATTTGGCTAAATAAAAGGAAAAGTCTTGACGTGTGAAAAAAAAGAGCATTATCTATGCATGTGGCAGAGTCCAAGTCAGACCAGTCCTGATTGCTGAGATGTGCTTTGAAATGTGTTAGTCGACCCTTTTTGAGTATGTGTTGAAATGTTGTTTTGACAGGGAGTTTGGAGGATTTATTAGACCACAAGCAGGAGACAGGGGCGTGGTCGCTTAGGCAGTCATGGAGGACCTCTGCACCAGTTATTCTAGCTGGTCTGTTTGTGAAGATGAGGTCAAGCAGGGTTGAGGTAACAGTCCCACTGTTATGCCTGGTTGGTGTGGGTACTACCTGGATCAAGTTAATGGCTGTGGTGGCATCCTTGTATTTGTCAGAAACAGGCACCAGCCAGTTAACATTGAAATTCCTGAGGAGCACTATATCGGCCATAGGGGGAAGGACGAGATATGATTAATAAAAGTTGAGAAGCCTTTGAGGTGGTCTTGGGGCAGGACATAGCAAACTATGACATTGAGAGTTTTGCCATGATGATCCTGGAGCAGTTTAACAGCTAGGGCTTGGGTGGAGCTGTCAAACTCAAAGGTAGGGAGAGCATGCCCTTGCAGGTGGGCTTTGAGGCAGATAACACAACCCCCACTCCTCTTTCTGATTCTGTCACTCCTAAAGAGTTAATAGCCTTCTAATTGGATGGCACTGTCTGGGATCTTTGGGGAGAGCCACGTTTTGACCATGGCGATGATGTTGGGTCTGTGTTGGGCTACCCATACCTGAAGAAGATCATTTTTTTGGTGGAGACTTCTAATGTTAATGGATGCCAGTTTAAGTGCTCCATGATTGTTCCCATTGGCCTGGTGGGTCAGTGGGGGTCCAGGGTTGGGGTGGATGTTCCCTGATAGGAGCAGCAGTAGTAAGAAAGCTCATAATAAGAGGTACTTTAGAGCTTTAAGAAGAGATAGAGGTTTATGCGATCTGGGCTTGCGAACTATTGTGATGGCGGGGGTAGGAGAGGTCAGATAGGACTAATAGGAAGAGGAGGTGAGGGGGGAGGTGAGGTGAGTTTAGCACTGGATTGAATGGGTGGTTAGCAATGGGTGGAGTGGAACATGATAAATGATGCATTGTGGTAAGACCATAGAGCTTTACAGAAAAGTGTCCTTTGAAGATGGTGATCCCAAGTGGAAGCCACTCAACAGTAACAGAATCATGACATGAAGTCTATGTGTCCTAAAAGTCTAAAAGTCAGTGATAACTAGAGAGTTGCATCATTATTTATGTATCCACACATCAAACAACTTTCAGAAATTGATATACGTTACAAACCTGTTCCTTAGATTAGATTAATATGAACATTAAACACTACCAAATGAGCTCTCTGCACTTAGCCAGCACCTACTGACTCTGGTCTCGATCCAACCACTTTTCAGTGAAAACCTTTCATCCCTATTTGGGCCCCATTTGCTTGGGTTGGGGCTCAAATAAAAAAAAAACAAGCTAAAAACAAAGAACCTCAATGCAGAATCACTGAAAGAAGGGTTACCCCAGACTTCCGGTGACATAGCTGTAATGGTGGCAGCTTGATCCACTAGCTCCCAGTGCCGAAACAACCATCACATTCCATCCTCCCTGATATTGGGCACCTTTTTTCTCAGCAATGCTCCCTAACTGCACGATTTATGTCAGGGATGCCGCAGCCCCCGAAAGGGAACAAGAAAACTGGCCAAAAATCAACTATGAAACAAATGGAGATTGGAGGTTTTGAATCCTTATGGGAACCTGATCTGGATGTAGAGGAAGAACCACAAAACAAAACTGATAAAGCTCTAAACAAAATACTAAAAGCAGTAAACAAAATAGAAACCTCTATCGCTGACTTGTGAATGGATTTTAAAGCAGTTAACTCCAAAGGTCAACAGAATGAGGGGAAAATTACAGAACTCACTGAAACTCAAGATTGCCACAGTAAGGTGCTGTTATATCTCCTGCAGAGAAACCGCCAAACGCACACCAGATTAGAGGATGCAGAAAACCAGGCTAGGTGGAACAATTTCCGCATTCATGGAGTACAAGAGGAGCAGAAGAAGGATACCTGACTCCAGCGGACTTCATAAATGACCTCCTCAAAAGAACCTCTCCTTGCCTTCTGATCTTCCTCTGACCATAGAGAGGGCTCATTTTTCTCTTGGCCCAAGCCTGCAGACCCCAAAGCCAGACCACACTCCTGGATAGTGCGTATGTTGCACTGTCAATCAGAGTATATCCTAACTGAAGCATGGAGACACAGAGATTTGCAATTTGAGGGTAAAATATTTATTGCAAGCAAAGAGAACACAAATTAGAAGGATCATTAAGAAGCTAAAGGAAAAACACAACTTTCGGTCACAACTGAACTTCCCTGCCAAAATTAAAATCTTTTTAGACTCTGGTAACAAAATTTTCGCTTCACTGGTCGAGGCAGCCCCATTCCTGGCAGAACATAATATTGCTGTCCCCAACAAGGAACTAGAAGTGCTGGAATGTCAATTGCAGTCCTTGATGTGGGGAACTCAAAGCAGAGGGTGCAAGAGCCCACTCCCATGGTTGCTGCCGCATAGAACGGCATCTGAGGTGCAAAAAATCCTGAAAAAGGAAGATTGGAACATCCCCTCCTCCTCCAGCTCCAATGTATTTAATGCAACTAAACTCAAGTGACTCTAAAATGGGAATGCTTTTGTCTTTTCTTTTTACACTCAACTGTTCCAAGGCTCACGGTCGAGAGAGCATTCCTATTGGCACGCGTGCTGGAGAAGGGACATCGTACTACTTGCATGTTGCAACCGTTGGTCAGACTTTGACTTTGTTTAATTTCAGTATAGATCTGCCTAAAACCCCTCATAGACTCCATTTCAATAGAGAATGGTAAAACACTGTGCCAGGGACATATTCTAAGTTTGCTTTAAGTTTGTATACAAATTATCTTTTGGTTCAGCCTTGCACTGGGCTGAGAGAGGATCATAAGGCTAAAGAAGCTAAAAAGCAGTTATGTTGTTTTACTATTATGCAATCTGTAACCCTAACAACTCAGGAGGATTATTAATTTTAAAGAAGGGTGATTACACCCATGGTGAGGGTTGGGAAAGCAGATGGGTCATCTCCAGTCATCTAGTCTTGCACATGTACACAGCACGTTACGCCGCTAAGCGTGCTGATACCAGTATTTGAGCTACTATGGTGGCTCTGGTATTCCATGCAACACCACGAGATACCAGCTGTGGTGTACTGTAAATGGGGACTTACACACCCACATACTGATCACAAATAGCAGCATGGAATATTGTTTATGTAAGAAGCAACATATGTTTTTCATATTCTACGTGTTACTACAGTTCTCAAGTTCAATGTTGTGTTTACAGTTTACTGTTTATAATCTCACAGCAGTTTGCAGGAGGCACCTGTTACTTATTATGTTAGTTAAGTGTCTGCGGTCAGTGGCAAGGAACTACTGGTTGGTAAGATCTCAAAACCAGTGGAACACAGCTATTATAGTATGGGGGGGGCATGGTATAGTAGGACCATTCTTTTCTTTAGTCAAAATGGGTGATATTAGCATAGTGACCTACAACATTAGAGGGATCCACTCACCTGTTAAATGATCCAGAATAGTAAGTGAACTGAATAGATTGCAATGTTCAATTGCTTTCTTGCAGGAAACACATCTAAGCTCACAAGAACATGCTAAGCTCTGGAGAGCATGAGTAGATAGGGTGGAAGCTGCCCACTCTCCAAATGGTGGGGGGCAGAGGTAGCCACTCTTTTTAGAAGGGGATGCCCATTGCAGATTACATCAGAGGAGGGTGGTTGGGAGGGTAGTTTTCTGAGAGTTACAGGATTAATACATGGAGAGGTAATTCATTTAGTTAATTTATATGCCCCAAACATATGTCCTCAAAATGTTTTAAAAGAGCTATTCCATAAGCTAGCCTTGTTGTCAGCAGGACAGTTAATACTTGGTGGAGATTTTAATGTGGCCCCATCGGCGACTATGGATAGATCATCCCAGACAGTGGCACACGATGAAGCCGCAGCCAAAGTCCTCAACTCCCTAATAGAGGAGATGGGCCTGGGAGAGGTCTGGAGACAACAACACAAAGAGGAGAGGGATTACACCTTCTTTTCCCAAGCCAAGCACTCCTATTCTAGGATTGACCTATTTTTAACAACCAAGCCCCATCTGCATCGAGTATTATCTTCCAAAATTCATAACATCACTATTTCAGACCATGCACCTATGTCCATTAAATAGGGGACTCCTAGAGCGGATACAACTAAACTATGGAGGTTAAATGTCTCCCTTTTAAGCGACAAAAATCTCATTAAAAAAATGTCAAATCTATTAAGGAAATTTATGATATTAATCTGGGACAACAATGCTCACCAATATCCACCTGGGAAGCTTTGAAAGCAGAGTGTCGGGGGGGAATTTATAGGGATAGCCTTGGCAAAAAAAAAAACAATAGCAAGAATAACATGGGACAAACTTCTTAATAAAATACAGGACCTTGAGACTTTACACAAAAAAGACCTAATAACAAACAAATATTGTTGAAATTGACACAAGAAAGGGAAGAACTCCAGAAAATAGATATCCAAAAAGTAGAAGGGCAGCTTAGATTTTTAAATCATAAGTACCATGATCAGGGGGCAGGGCAGCGAGGTTGTTGGCTTTGAGGCTACATAAAAACCAGGCTGAGAGATTGGTCACAAAGATTCATAATCCATTAGAACCTCATAATCCTTGGTGTAGTCCCTCGCCATAGCGGCAAAATTCCAGCAATTCTATCAGCAGTTATATCAAGAAGACAAATGAACTTCTTATGTTAAAATTAAAACTGTACAATTTTCACAAGACCTACCAATACCTAAGCTATCAGACCCAGCAAGAGAAGTGCTGAATGCTCCATTAGTCCAAGAGAGGTCAAGGAAGTGATTACATCCCTCCCCACTGGCAAATCCCTGGGCCCTGATGGCTTTCCCCCTGAATTTTATAAACATTTTAAAAACACTTTGGCCACCATCCTAACCACTGTGTTTAATAATTGCCTAACTGAAGAGCGCATACCCGACTCCTGGAAAGCAGCTTTAATTAGTGTCATCCCCAAACTGGGAATCCCTTAGACAAATGTGAGGCCTACAGACCCATTTCATTATTAAATCAAGATTTAAAAATGTTATCCAAAATTATATCTAACAGATTACAAAAATTAATTGAGCTTCTGGTACACCCAGATCAAATGGGTTTCATACTGAATAGACATTTAGCAGATAATAGTCGCAAACTACTGAATGTCTTAGTATATAGCCCCCCCAAACTGCACAACTTTCCCTTTTCCTTGACACTGAAAAAGCGTTTGACCACTTAAACTGGGATTACCTTTGGGTAGTACTAGAAAAAAAGGGTTGGAAGACAAATTTATACAATGGATTTTTCTGTGTTAAAGTAATCCTACAGCCAAGGTGTGGGTGAATGGCACTATTTCTAAAGAAATGAAGCTTGAAAGAGGAACACGACAGGGTTGCCCCCTATGGCCCCTACCTTTTATGTTAAGTTTGGAACCATTGGCAATTGCCCTGCATCAATCTCCGGACATACAGGGCATACAGATGGGCCCCAGTTGTTGCAGGGTCTCAATGTATGCAGACGATACCCTACTTTTCATAGAGAAACCCATCCTCATCATTCCTAACCTGTTACAGATGTTCAAAAATTACAGGACCAATTCTGGATTTAAAATCAACTTAGAAAAGTCAGATGCATTATTAATAAAAGGGAATTTAAGTCCAACAGCAAAAACTAACTTCCCCTTTAAGTGGGACAAGGACAAAGTCCGTTATCTAGTATATGGATCCCAAAACACTTAAACAATCTGTACAAATACAACTATGGCCCCTTCTTCAACAGATATACACAGATATGGGCAGATGACATAGTTTACCCTATCGTTTCTTAATAGAATCCAAACTATAAAAATGAATGTGCTACCAAGGTTACTTTTCCTCTTTGCATCAATACTGCTTCATACAAATACAGCAAAAAATTGCAAACTTCATCTGGGCAAACCGGAAACCCAGAATATGCAGTCTGGTATTATAGAAAAATTAAAATAGTGATGGCCTGAGTCTTCCAAACATACAACGGTAGTATTGGGCTACACAGATTGTTCCCTTGGTTAAGATGGAGGCTAGTCCTCAACACATACAATTGTGTGTGCTGGAAGAAGGTGAGCATACGGGCACTCCCTTGAAGCTGCTACCAATGACAATTCTGCCAGGCTCACTCAACACCATTAAAACAGATGGAACAGGCACACATTATCAATCTGGCTGAAAATAAGAGGGTTTGGGAAAAAAAACTACATCTGGCCGTATACTCCCCTTACATTATCTGCCCAATTGTCCAACAGTCAAGAAGGACCCAGTCCTACTCAGATGGAGAAATCAGGGTCTACAGTATTTATCACAGTTTGTAAAGTTCTTAATGTTGGGACCTCTGCTCCTTCTGTGATGCCCAATGAATGTACATTAGCTGCTGTCGCACCATTTTCTAAATGCTGTATATGGAGCATCACCTTCTTGGAAGGTTAAATGTATTGTAAAGTGTGTGAAATTTTATTGTAATTTATTATGTTTTATGATATATTTTATAATGTTCATGGTTTTGATGTTTGTATTGTATGTTGAAGTTTTTATTAACTTGTTCAGTGCCTTGATATAGTGAAAGGCGCTATATAAATAAAATTATTATTATTATTATTTTATTATCACAGTTCCTGGAGGATGGACAGGTCAAGGCCTTTAAAACCTTACAGCAGGATTGTAACCTCCTCCACACAGATTTTTATAAATATTTACAGTTCAGACATTATATCAACCGGGTGGTTGGTATCCTCTCCCTGGGAGGACAGTTAGAGGAAGGGATATCCCTAGTCTGGAACAGGGCACAGGCAGGGGATCTGAAACATTTGGTATCTCTTGTTTTACTTGAAATTGGATGATTGGTTGTCCAAGTTGGCAATCCAGCTAATACAAAATGGATGGACAGAGGAGTGTGGGTGAGACATCCTGGGCGAAGAGTGGACCAGGATTTGGGCCAATCAGTGTAAACAACAAACTAGATAGTTTGGAGGGAATTTCACTGGAAAGTATCAACACGGTTCTTTATTGCTCCCACCATTTCACAGCATTATTCCAAATACCCCACAAATAAATGCTGGAGGAACTGTGGGCAAATGGGTAATCACTTTCATGTCTTTTGGGCTTGCCCTAAGATCCAGTCCTTTTGGTCTCAGGTAGGGAAGGAGATTTATAGAATACCGGAGCTGGTTCAGGTCTTGGAATTTCAGCACCTGGTTCTCACCTGCACTCCCCCAGAAATAAAATTTAAGGGGAGGGAATACCTGTTTCTAATGTTGACAGTAGCAGCAAATAAAGTGATTACACAAAACTGGCTTTCACAAAATCAACTAACAACCACTCAGTGGCTCATCAATGTTAAGTTAATTAGAGACATGGAGGCCACCACTGCCAAACTGCGGATAGCAGTGGAGAAACACAATTCTTGGTGGCATCCCTTCTTTACATATTTAGAGGAGAGGGAGGGATTATCAGTGCTAGCCCAACAATTGAACTGATGCACTGACAGACGGGGAAGGAATGATTTATAACCTTACAACAAGTAAGTTCTACTGGTAAATAAGTTATAAGATATAACAGACAGACACAAAGTTCACTGTTTTTGTATTCTTTTATTTATATAGATTTTATTTGATGAATGTCTTTTTTTTTTAACTTGTATTTATTGATTTGTAAATACATTACATACATACAAGTATTTCCGTTGGACAGTACAATCAAGCACTACCATTACAGTATCACTCAGTATTATCAGTACTCCTAACTTGTTACTTCAAGTGGGGGTTACCTATTACATTAAAGTTCACTGAAAACAGTGTATTCAAATGCTATATGCTGCCATGAGTAGGGATATCCTACATTTTAATAAAAAATACAGTTAGCTAACTCCTATGATAAAGGAGAAAATATCCCTATTTATCAATCATCAGAAAAACAGTATATAATTCTAAAGCAAAGCACCCCCCAGCAGCTGCCCCGTCCATAACTAAAACTTTGCAGCTTCAGAACCCAAATTGTCAACATTTAACCTGTAAATATCTGGATATTACATCTTTCCACTTTCTGATTACCATTGAACAAAACTGGTGATAAATTTACTTCATGAACTATCAAACAAGTACATGTAAACAATTAGATCGTTCAACCCCTTGGTGTAAAAATGAACAATCTTACTTCATATTTCATAACCTGCAACCTGTACTTATTTAAGCTTAGATATGTAAAGAAAAGAGTACCGAGTCTTTTAACTTTAAAACAAATTATTAGAACCATTTACAAGGCTCAGTGTGACTTAAAGTCTTGAGAGGCTCAAATTAAGATGAGAATCTCAGCCATGTGCTGACTTATGGGTTACAGTCCCTTCAAGTGTCTCCATCTTCATTGGAATCTGATTCCTGACTGCGGGTTACATAGTCCAATTAAATTTTTTCCAACAATGTTCCCGCATCCTTCGGTTCAGAAAAGTGGTAAGTTTTAGTGCCATATACTACCTTCAGGTTTGCCGGCATCAACAGCGCATGGTGAACCGCTAGTTGCCGCAACTTCGAGCGGATCCCATCAAAGGCCTTATGCCTCTGCCTTGTGGCATAGCTAAGGTCTGGAAATATGTGGATGCTGGCTCCCCGCCAGGTTATAGGGCCTTGCTTCCAGATTGTTTGGAGAAGAAAATCCGCTCCTTCATAGACCCTAGGACTGCCAGGACGGTCATAAGTTGAAGGATGTGCAGATCCTGTTATAGTCGAGCCCCTCTAACATTCACCCTGTATGCACATTGGATGGTGAATTGCTTTACTACATGTAGCTGTTCAGGAAGCCATTGCTCAAGAAACGTGCATAAATCTTCTTGCTCCTCCATCTCCGGTAGTCCAATGAGCCGAATATGAGACACCTGCACCCCATTCTCTAAATTTTACAGGCACCAGCCAGAGTCAAACCCCCCCAGGGTCCAATTTCCCTGGTGATCTAGTGCCTCCACCCACCCACCCACTGAGCCCCACCACCCCACTCCCCGTCAGCCGCTGGCGGCAGCACCCCACCCACCTGCCACCCGCTGCCGCTGACTGACTGCTTAGTAGGGCTGCACCATTGGTTCAGAGCAAGAGCCAATGGTGTGCAGCCCATACCCATAAGGCAGTCCAGATATGTGAATGAATGAATTTGGGGGGTTTGACTCTAATGCCCATGATTGGGCTTGAGTCCACTGGACCACTAGGGATATTGGTCTTTGGGGGTTGAACTCTGTTCTGCCAGCGATTAGGGCTAGTCGGGGGTTGAACTCTGTTCTGCCCACGATCGAGGCTAGTGGGGGTCATTTCTGTTATGCCCGCGATCGGGCTAGTGGGGGTCATTTCTTATCCCCATGATCGGGCCAGTTCGGGGTTCTGTTTTGCCCTGATCGGGCCAGTGGGGTTTATACTGTTATGCCCATGATCAGGCCAGTGGGGGGGTTTAATACTGTTATGCCCGTGATCGGGCCAGTGGGGGGGATTTACTTCATGCTCGCGATCGGGCTGCAGGAGGAATCGGTCCCCGATGGCTGCTGCCTGGCAGGGTGCCAAGTGCAAGTTGTCAGGGATCGGCGCACCTGCATGCTAATGGTATGCAAATGGGGCCGTAAGTAAATGCAAATGGCGTCCCCCTGCACCTTGCATAACTTATGGCCCCATTTGCATGTCACCTTTTGAATATCGGATATTTGCACATGGTGCAATGGAACTTGTGCCACCGCATCTTGAATGCTCCACTGTGACCACTTGCGGTGGCGCAAGTTCCACTGCGCCATGCACAGTGGCTGTGGCTGGGGTGCGATATTCAAAGGAGTTGCTCAATAGCGCAACTCCATTGAATATCACCCCAGCTACACCCCCTGCAACTTTTTTGAGCAGTGCAAGGGCTTGTGCCACAGAATAGCGCAGTTTGAATATCCAGCCCCATCTGTTTTACATACGCTTGGAGGTCGCAACAATAACCTCCCTGTATGAGGACCTGAGGGGAAAAGGAAAATTAAAGAGGACTCTATAGCATAGTCAAGAAGGGGGAAGGGTGCCAATAGGTGGCCAACCTTATGGACTAGAAATTGTAAAGAATAAATTAGGCTAAGAAATAGAAGAACTGTTGCAAAAGATTTAAGAAAAGGTCGGTCCTCAAGAGTGGCAGGAGCTCCCGGTCACAATGCCTTTATTTCAGAACAGGAAAGGTCTAAACCCAACACAGTTTGTAAAGTTCTTAATGTTGGGATCCTCTGCTCCTTCTGTGATGCCCAATGAATGTACATTAGCTGCTGTCGCACCATTTTCTAAATGCTGTATGTGGAGCTTCAGTACCTTATTCTCTTTTATGAGATTGAAGACCACGTCCACTGATTTTCTCACAGATTCTGTAGTTGATTTAAATTCTGAAGACACAGTGTCTATTCGTCTTTCTTTTTTTTTTTATTTAGCTATTTGATCCCATCGCCACCTCTCGCCTACTTGGCAACGGAGATACATGGGTGGAGCTGACAGGTGGCTCCGGCCCCTCCCCCTGAGGGGCTTGGTCTCTGGTCCTCTGCTTTCCCCTGCACCCGACCTTCTTGGTGACCCCCATGGGTTCTCTCCACCCCATGGCAGGGCCGAGGTGAAGGCATCGACTTTCCCTCCCCTGGAGACCAACATCTAGACTCTGGGGAGGCTGGCATGAGTGCTGCAGGCTGTCATAGATCTGCCAGCTCTATTTTCTTTATTTTCTCCTGCCCTATTCATGATTTGCTGCGTAGTGAAGGCATGTGCATGCAGTGACCTGGCACCCTCCCCTATTCTAATCACTCCTGGCTGCACTACCATCAGGCCTCCACCTGGGGCAGCCTTGCAGCTGGAGTGGCTGGGTCCCCACCCGGGAGGGGAGAGCTGCCTCACAGCTGCTCAGTCCATCTCCTGGTCTCCCCCCCGGTGACCCCCAATGGCCTGGGGTTCCTTCCCGAACCTGGGTCGCTGGTGTGGCGTGAGGTGTGGTGTCCAGCACCTTAACCCTCAGTGCCACCAGGCTGGCCCCATTCATCTTTCTAATGAAACCATACGAATGTTAACATTGTCTATTTTGCAGTCTAGATCTTTAACTGTCTGTTTTAAGTCTTTCTTTAGGTCTTGAATTTCCAACAACAAGGCTGCATTCATGGGCTCAAGCGCACCTTCTAGTGTGAGACTGGCAGTGTCCTTCACAGCAACTTCCTGCTGCTTCCCTGACTTCCCTTTACAGGTCTCCTGTGAGGGTCCCTGGTGCAGCTTCACCATACTGGAGCCTTTCAGATTTGGTACCCTCCAAAAGCTCAGTAGAAGAACTAACACTTAAAGGTAAAGGAAAAGTAAGAAAATAGCATTCAGCGCTTTATTTTATTTAAAATCTGATGCATGGTCAGGCGCTCAGCAAAAACATACAAAACAGTCTGCCGCTAGCTCCGCCTCCAGCCAGTGACACTTTTGGTTGGTTTCAAAACTATCTCACAAACAGGTTATCAGTATGTTGAAATGGGTACCAGTAACTCAAACACTTTAAAGATGAAAACAAAGGGTTCCCCAGAGTTCTATCCTGAGCACCGACTGTTTCAATATTGCTTTTTTTCCTAACGTTTATTGCTTTCATTAATGCAAAACATTACATCCTCATACAGAGCAGTAGAAAGATAATGCAAACAGTTGATACGCACACTGGTCGCTCTATAATCATGCACAGTTGGAGCTGGGGGGGAACATTTTAAAATATACCTATCCCAGCTATAACCAAATGGCAGGCTCTCCAGTAGTGATGGTGGTATTTCACAGGGAAAACACTTGAGGGAGAATTAACACAGCCCACCGGTGGCTGCTGTTTAAACTGGCGTAACAGGGACAAATTGAATGGGAAATTAAGTCTCTCCACATAACCTCCCCCCCATCCCTTCAACTGGATATCAATTTCAAAGTGAACATTTTTAATCATAAAAACAAAATGACCCCCCCCCAAAAAAAACAACAGAAGGCTAACATTGCATAAGAGCACAAACCAAGTTATTTAAATGTACAACAGCTGGGAAATAGGTCAGTGTCAGTGGCTCAGTAGGTAGCACACTCGCCTCTGAAGCTGGGAGATCAGAGGGCTGTGGGTTCAGTTCCCACATCTGGCACAGGTTAATATCCCAGTTCTGGCACTATAGTGCAGCATGAGGGGGGTGCTGCACTTCTGAGGTGCCGTCTTTCAGATGAGATGTTAAACCGAGGTCCCATCTGCCTGGATTGGTGGTAGTTCAGGTGGATGCTAAAGATCCCATGGCACTTATCGAAAAAGAGCAGGGAAATTTTTTTAATTAAAACAAAACTTATATACAGATATATTCCTGTAAACAAAATCATAATACAAAAGCAACCAGATACAAAAAATAAGAATTACATCATAGATTCATCACAAAATCTCAATTTCGAAATCCCAAAAACTAAATGATAAATACTAACCCACCCAAAGGAGTTGGGTAGTATTTTCTTTTCCAATTTAAAAAGCATATAACCAGAACAGTGTACACATCATATAGATTCAAAAAGAAGAAACATAAATAAAGTGAAATCTTAAAGCAATGTTACATCATACATTCTATCTTGTAAAGAGAATAATACAAAGAATAAGACCCCTTCCCTCACCCTGTTATACGGGTAGGGGAAAAAGATTATTATTTTTTAAATGCAACAGAATCGAAAAGATAAAAAATTATACAAATCAATAACCCAACTCACAAATCATAAAAAGGTAATGCTTAAAGCACAAATAAGTATTCATTCATACAATATCATTTGTAAAAAGGAACCAAAATGAAAAAATGAAAATCAGATACAATGTCCAATTGAAATTACAATTCATGCAAAATGAAACATAAAATTGTGTTCAATGAATAACCCCTATCATTCCAATTCTTAGAAGAAGAAATCATATTGTATTAACCTGATCAGAGACATAACAGTAAAACCTCTAGACCATCAATAAAAGCAAAATCATTCCACAACTTTTCCATTTTGCTGAGAAAAACATTCGTTCCTCAAGTTTCAAAGATTGCAAATCAGCCACAACCATACAGACCAAATTTGTTTCAGGGATATCCTGCTGCTGTAATACTAAACAATATCTGCTAAGCCAGAGCCAATATAAAAACATACATGTACAATTTGTAAAGTACTTAAACAAATTCTCTCCTTCAGCACTGGATAAATACCATAATATAATGATTTAGATAGGGGAGGGATCATTAAGCAACTCATAAGGTTCCATCATCTATCTTTTAAAGCGTCCCAAAATCTAACCGCATATGGACATTGGAAATACAAATGACTCATCGTTTCTAATTTGCCCGAACAATCCATCCTTGGGCAATAACGTTCCTGCAGTACCTTATGTTTTTGATTACTTTTAACGTTAACCTTATTGTGGATCCCCAGCCAAGCAGTGTCCCACATATGTGCTGGAATTCTATCATTAGTAATATAAGTAGAAATCTGCTTCTGATGAAATACAGAAAAAATTGAAAAAGGACAATCTGCAAAATATGTACTCATTATCTCCTCATACAATACTTTCCTTGGTACTCCTAATATATTCGCATAACTAACTTTCCATAATTTGATTTTATCAAAAACAGTTTCCTAAATTGCTAACAATCTGGGATTCCTCTTATTTTTATGTAACAATTTGACATCTCTCCATTCACTTAAAACACCTTTAACCTTTGAAATCCCACACACTATCCACCATTTAGATTCCTGCTTAAGGAGAGGAATCACATTGTTGGAAAAAAAAATCATGAAAAATAATACTACCGAATTAATCATATCTAATCACCCTTCTACAACTGCTTTATACAATATATTTTGCCTAACCGGATTTAGTCTACTTCCCCAAATACAAGTGAAAAAAACTCTTAATAACTTTGTTTCTAATTGTTTCTTTAATGGGAAAATAGCACTTAAATAAAGAAACACTGGTATCAAAAAATTCTTAACATAATAAACTCTTTTCTTTTTTGTTACTTTTCAACGGTTCCAAATCTCCACTTTCCCCTTTGCTACCTCCAATGCTCATTCCCAATTAAAAAGGGACATGTCCTCACCACTCCAATAAATTCCCAAAATTTTACAAGGCTGTTGCGACACTGAAAACCCTCCTACATACTGGGAATTTCAGGAAACCCAGCTAGATCCAGAATTTTCATTTTTTGAAGGTTTAAAGTTGCCCCCGTTGTTTTCCCCATACCCTGGATCAATTCACTAGCTAAACAAAACAAATTTTCATTACCCAAAAGCAAACACACATCAGCAGCATAAGCTGCTACTTTGCAATTACAGCCTAATGGTTGATCTATCCCTTTAATTAGTGGTGAGTTATTCAAAATTCTCAGTAAGGGGTCTAAAACAAAAACATACAAAAGAGGACTCAAAGGACATCCCTGTCATAAACTAGTATATATTGAATGGGTACCTCCTTTCCATCCATTTTCATAAGGAACTACAAACGCCGAAGCATAACATAATTTAATCCAACCTATAAATTCTACTGGTAAGCCAAAAGCTGTCAAGCAGTCCCACAAAAAAGAGCACGAGACTGTACTGAACGCCTTGGCTTGATCCAAACTTATCAAATAACCATGATCTCCTGACGGTCCAGCCTTTACTGCAGAGAGTCTGATAATTTCTCTCAAAAGTAATAAAGCATGGAAATATTCCTCCTGGGACCAGCATAAAATTGCATCGAACTAATCAAGGAGGGCATTACCTCCGCTAATCTATTCCTAATAACTTTGCAAAGATCTTAAAATCAACATTTAACAATGTCAAAGGTCTCAATTATTTAAATCCTTAAAGTCCCAAGCTTTATATGAAAACACTAACACACCTTCATACATCTGTGTTGGCAAAGTACTCTCCTCAAAAAAATAATTATAAATACAAAGTAGAATGGCAGGTATCATAGTCAATAAAACTTTAAAAAGTTCATTTGTCAACCCTTCAGAACCTGGTGCTATATTACTATGCAAAAAATCTATTACTCTACTCAATTCTTGAGTAGTGAATGGACATACCAAAAGAGAATTCTGGAAATATGAAGTCTGCGGAAGTGCTGCCATCTGTAAAATTACATTAGCTTGTGGATCAAAAGCTTGCGCTGTCCCAAACCTTTTAATAATATAATCTTCAACTACCTCCATTATACCTTTATTATCATAATGTTCCACCCCAAAGGAATCCACTAAACCTGTAAAGTCCTATTTATTCTTCCTTATTTTACTAGCTAAAAAAGGATTTACCTGTTCTGATTTCCCTTAAGTGCCAAACATTTGTTTTTTATGTAAAGACTTCATTTGAGAATACTGAAATTCCTCCATATTATATCTCACTGTAGATATACGATCAGCTAAATCAATTCCTTCCATTTAATTCACGTCTATAGTCCAAATATATCTCCTTATGGGTTTTCACTCTATGAGTACTCACCATTTTAAAAAACCAAGACAAACATACTTTCAAATCAGACCACCACTGGCCTACAGTATCATAAAGACCCAATGTAGATAATTTATCCTGTATAACACCTTGTAATTCCTGAAGAATATTCTCATCTGTCAACAAAGAAACATTTAATCTCCAAATACCTTTCCCTGCCACATGCCTTGGAGGGGAGTCAAACCGTAAACCTAGTAAGCAGTGATCTGAAATTTCGATGGGAATTAATTCTGGAGAGGAAACCTGAAAAGATTGATTAACAAAAAAGAAGTCTATACAAGAGGAAAGGATACCCTTAAAAAAGTAGGTTTCTTAAGCAATGGTGTGTTTACAAAAGCATTTTTTAAATCAGCCTGAGACACCACTTGCTTTAAAAAGGTTTTAGCACAATATTGCTTTTCACCCTCTTGTTTTTCCTTGAAGTTAATATTAAAGTCACCCCTAAAAATCAATTGACGTTTGGTGTATAAAAAGGCTGTATCTTTTCAACAAATATAACGTGAAGATTTCATCTGGGGTTATAAATATTTATCTAACACAATGGAACACTGTGAATTTCAATATCTAACATAAAGGGCTCTACCAGGCTCAACATCTACCAATTTATGGGCAAGTAAATCTAAAGTTCGGAAACAAAACCCCAACCCGCTACAGGGGTCTGTAGCTGAAGACCAATAAGAAATCCCCCATCCCCAATCTCTAGTGTCCTGCTGAATATCAACTACCGACTGCAATCTTACATCTTGTAGAAAAAAAAGTCATAACTCAAAGAATGCAGAATACTAAACGTAGTAAAGCAACGTTTTCTGTTCTTAATGTTGTTTACATTCAAACTAGCAACTGAGAGTGTTAACATTTAAGGAGGAGTTTTTTTTTGTTTTCCACTCCATCTCGTAACCCGTTTAGAAGTAGATGGTAAATGTGCCCCCTCAACAGATAAAACTACCTCTCCATCCTTTCCTTGTGATTGGGAAGGCATATCATCAGTCCCCCAAATCAATAGGATGGTCCTGATCCATCTATTCACTCCAGAAAGGCAGGGAAGAATATCTGTTAGAAAGTGGCACTGAGGGTGGCTAGAAACAACACTCAAAATTTTACCACTCCTTTCTTTTTTGTGTAATCTATTTTTCCACCCCGTGCTCGCTGGTCCACCACTCCTTGGGCTCTACAAGTTCCCCCAGCCCCTACTGTCCTTACCAGCCCTCCTCTGATCCTCTATTGCAGCCAACCCCAGGACCTTCCGTATCTGCCGGGAGGGTCCCCTCCTCCGAGGGGAAGGCACCAGGGGAGGGCATGACCCCAGCACATACTCTCTAGGGCCCAGGATGCTGCCGAGGAACAGGAGGCCCTGGAAGGCACTGGGACCCTCAGGGAACAGAGAGCTGTCACAGGTGGCCAGTGAGTGATTTTCCTGGCTTTCTTAAGGTGCTTGACGTCTGGATGTCAAGGCAAGAGATGATGTCTATCACGCACCACCCCAAATGACCCTAACGTGTTGCTCTACCCCTGGCCTCCACCAGTGGTCACTTCAAACTGGGTCACAGCCCCTTCTCTCCCTGAAGGCAGTGAGCAGTCATGGGACACTCAAGCTGCCTCCCCCCAGCCGGTCATCCAGTGACCTGAGCTCATTCCCGAACCCGGGTCACTGGCATCGCAAGCGGAAATCCAACCGCTGCGCTGATGGGACGGCGTACTCCTTTTTACTAACATAAAGGATCTTCAATCCCTAAAGATTTATAAATATCTAAATTGTCTAAAGTTTACCATATCTTGAACATCCATTTGCATACTATTTGGCTAACTGCTAGATAAAACTGTCTGAGGTCTAATTAGGGATCCCTGGGAAGTAACAAAGGGAGTATCTTTCCCTATAACCTGAGCCTGCTCCAGAACTACCTCCAGGGTATCTATATTATCTGAACTTAACTGTGTATTAACATGAGAGGAAACATACCTCCTATTCACTCCTCTTGCAGCCCCCCCTCCCCCTTCGTTTCTCGGACGTATGATATTCCTTGCTTGGAATAGTGTGAGGGAGTTTAGCTTTATGCAAAAAAGTATGCCTGATCAGAAGCTTCATCCAGATCATCTGTACCCCATGGACATTCCTCAAAGACATGTTCTGAATCCCCACATAGATTATATACAGGGGAAGCATCGTAATCTGTTGCCATATGCCCAAGAACTCCACAAGAAAACATTTAACCTTGTCACAATCTGTGTTCAGATGATCAAAAGAACCACATTTATAGCAGCTTTTAGGACCAGCATAAAATTATTCCCCTGTCCTTCCTAAAAAAATGAACTGAGTAAATGCTGTATCCCAGAGTCATCATGAGATAATTGAACACGAAATGTCCAACCACCGGTCCAAAACCCATTATCGTCGATTATAGGTCTAGGGTTGTCCATTATCTTACAACGCTGTTCAAGCCAGTACATAATGTTAGCCACATTTACCCCTTCATTATGGAAGAGGACAGTTACTATTTTAATTGTTGGTTTGGTAACAGGAATCGTCAAAAAATCCTTCCATATATCCTGATCTTTCACCTCATAGTAAAGTTTCCAAAATCTGTCCAATAAGTACATAGAACAAAAGCTCACATCATATTGAGAGTTCCCAGGTGAATGTATAGATGCATAGACATCAGAAGGTACACCCCCAAACTCTCGAGTAAAAGTGATTTCCCCACCCATATTCTGTCCGGGACAATCGGGGCTAAACCTTTGTAACGTAATCTGACCAGAAATCTTCATTGTGCTTCTTGTGCAGGACACCAAAATAACCCAGCAAAAGATATTTTTCTCCCTGCATTTATATTACCCGGAGAAACACTATAATTCTCTCTTTGTGTACTAGGGTCCCCAACATCATTGTCACAGTCATTTATATCCTGAGACTCAGTACCGAGATTGAGGGCGGCTCCCCATTCTTCTGGCTAGTGTCTGACTTCGTCTGGCATAGTTCTGTTCATAGTAGCCTCTCCTTGACCAACACTTACGGACTAGCGGAATTCTGAGACTTTGCTATTTCTGGCTGGGTGGGATTTACCAGAGGTTTGATCATAAACTAAAATCTGGGTGCCCCAGAAAAGGGAATATTTGGGTCAGGGACCCAGATCCTGTTTTGTCGAATCCAACCCGCTCTAAGTAGCACCTCATTAGTTGACCACGTATCATCTCTCTCCCACAATCGTGGGAGCGTAACATTATGCTGTGCCTCTCAGACCTACTCTCTGCCAATAAAACAGGTGATGCTTCAGATAAAGTAGCAATAGGTAGTCTGTTGTTGCCTGTAGACAGAAGACTAGCAATTGAGCATTTTCTTTTTCTCCTCATCTAGTTGTTTTTACAAATTCCATGATCTCTTTCAGCCATTTGTATCAACTCCAATAACTCAATAATTGCTTTTCTTCATCTCCATTTCCTCTTGTAATATGTCTTCTCCTTCATGCTCAAACTCTGACATCTCCAACAACATATCCTGGTCTCTAACTAAGGAGCAATTTCTTGGGCTACAAGGCTTACTTCATCCTCTTCAGCTTGTGTAGAATCTACCAAGAGCTCCAGAGCTCCAGAGACCAAACCTTCCTGCTCCACAACCTCCTTCGAACTGTGGGCCTCCATCCTTGCAGACAGATGGACAGCGCCTGCCTACAGAGTAGAGAATTTCCTTTGTGTCCCGCCAATTTCTCCTATTCACTAAAATACCACCAACAGCTTAATCTGGTTCAATTTCAGTTGCTTACCATCTGTATCCCTCCCCTGGTTGCCCCCGAAAAAGGGACATCTAGGCCGAGTGGGCTTAACCGAGTCAAAAAAATTCAATAAATATATATATATATATATATATATATATATTTATTTTCTGTAGGTAGTTTGTACATTTTTGGTCCCCAACCTCATGTGTCCCAGCGTTGCATGTGCTTGTGGAGGCACATGCATGCCATGCACTACGGGATGCTCCACCATACCTGTCACGCCATTACCACCTGCGCCTGTCACCGGACCTCCATCTGGTGACAGCAGGACTATGGGTGTGCAATCCCCCCAGGAAAGGTGACCCAGTGCTCAATCCTGCTCCCATCTCCCCCCCCATGCCAGCACGCCGATGACCCAAGGTCGTTCCCTAACCCGGGTCACCAGTGTAACACGAGGTAAGGCGTCCAGCACCTCATCCCTCAGTGCCACCAGGCCTTCAGCTGGAAAATATTGGCTGCTGTTAGGTCAGGACTTAGCACAGCCTGCAAGGGCCATAGACGTTCAAACAAAATGCACAGAATGAAAGTATGGCTGCTGCCATGCATTTGATACCATTGTCCCTAACATATGCATTCATGCACCCACCCAATGCAGTATATATAACTCAGTCCCAGTAAACTGTCCAGGAATGGACAACATTCTCTGTAACAGGAAAAGGGTTCATTATTTCAAAGTTCCAGAGCAAAACAGTGACATGGTTTGCAAACAGCGAACTACAACACAGTCCCAAATGTACGTTTACTTTCCAAGAGCCGAGCAGTAACAAAACACAGAGAACAAGTTCAGTCTCTTATTCCATTAGCTACTCTTCATGTAGGTTCTCCTCCTACAGTTCTGCTACCATCTCCTTCCCAGCAGCAAACTCTTTCTCAAAGATATCAAGCCACCTACCCACATCTTTGGAGTCCAAATACTGCCATGCTGTGCCTCCATTGACTGTTCTGAGGAGGGCAGACAACGAGAATGAATGCATGACCCCCAGAGCCTTGAGATGCTGGTGGACAGGATCAAACATTTTCTTCCAGACTCTGGTTTGGCAGGAGAGGTTGGGTAGATATTAACATTGGGGCAATTGATTGCCAATAAATACACAGCTCTGGCCCACTGTCAGCACACAGTGCTGAACCTCTCCTCTTAGGGTTTTGAGCTCTGGTTAGTGGGCTGTGATACTACTGTGGGATTAACTCTGTAAGCCTTATGAAAGTTTGATTGCTCAAAGTCTTCAGGTAGCTGCAGTTTTCCCAACAGCCAGTTTCTTATGCACTTGAGTAGGTCCGGGCCTTCCATCCCCTCCAGAACTCTGACCAATCTCAAGTTCCCTGACTGCGTCTCATTTGTCATGTTCCGAACGCTGATGAGATTGTCCGAGCTATTCAGATTGTTGAATCGCTCACCCGGTTCCGTCCAGTCTGGCTCCATTGGCTAGGGGCTCGGTTCAGTCAGTTCCACCGGTTCAGAAATATGCCCCTGAAGATTTTTATGAATTGGAATTTGAGGAAGAGGGCGATTATGAACAGGATGATGATTATGATGGAGCAGAAAGTCTGGATGTGCCCATTGAACCGGACATCTCCCCAGACAGACCTTCTGGTGTTTCCCCTCATAGGCTCTCTGAGTCCCCTCCCCATTACATGTTTTACAGAAAAGTGGCTGAAACTCTTCAGCTTCCTATGGAGGAAACTACAGAGGATCAAGAGGAGCCTGATTTTGTAGAGATGATGGACATCTGAGAGTCCAGGAGAATGTCTATTCCTTGCTCAAATCATTTGGGAAACAGACACAAAAATGTTAAAGTCTCTTAATTCTGTACCTCCAGTTGATAGAATAATGGATAAGAGGTACACTTTATCAGGCTCAGACATGGAGCTTTTCTACCAACAATGCAGCCATGTTGGGGTCGTGAGCTGCAGCCTGTGACAGACTAATGTTCCTTGGCTTCACCCCCAGATAAAGACTCCAGGAGGATGGATGCCTTGGCAAAGAAGCAATACATGGCATCCTCTTTGGGACTCAGGCAGGCTAATTATATGGTCTATACAGCCAGGTACCAGAAGTCCAGGTGGGACACTGTACTGTCACTAGCTAAGCAGGCCTCCCCCCAGCTGGCCAAGGAGCTGGAGGAGGTGGCTGTGGATGGGACTGAGGCATCTAAGGTACAGTTTCATGCTGCTGTGGACTCCAATAATGTGTCATCCAGAGTCATGGCTACATCTGTGGCTCTTCGGAGAGTGGCTTGCCTCAGATGTACTAGCCTCTCACAGGGCACCCAGGCTAAGGCCATGGATTTTCCTGTGGAAGGTAATTCTCTGTTTGGGGAGCAGACAGAGAATTACATGAAAGAAGATGGAAGAATATAGGACCACTTATAGGAGTACATGCCAAGGAGAGGCAGGCAACTTCTCAGAGGCAGCATTCTAGGGTAAGGGCAGGCCTTTCATATGCCTTTCTACCAAGCACAGGCCTCTTCTCCCTTTTCACAGAGGGGGTTCTTCAGAGGGAGAGGCAGAAGGGGGATGAGCAGGGCTGCATCCACTCCTCAGCCTAAGGCCCCTGCCAAGCAGACACCCTGATGGGTCTGCCCAGGTCGACTGTCCTATCCCCTGTAGGGGGCAGGCTGGCTTACTTCATCCAGGACTGGGTGTCTGTTACTTCAGACAAGAGGGTCCTGGAAGTAGTAAGCCAGGGACTGGTTCTCCACTTCAAAAAATTTCTGAAGATGAGAGCCAGATCTTTTCCACCTGCAAGTCTCTCTGAAACCCTTGCCCTAAAACCAGAGGTTTCATCTCTTCTGGCCTTAGAAGCCATATAGAGAGTTCCTACCCTACACTGGGGCAAAGGTCTGTACTCCAGGTACTTCCTTACCCCAAAAAAGACAGGGGGAATGGTGACCTATCCTAGATCTAAGATACCTGAACACACATCTTTTAAAACCAAATTTCAAGATGGTGACTCTGGGAATGATTCTTCCCTCTCTTAGGCCAGGGGACTGGCTAGCCTCCCTGGACCTCAAAGATGCCTACTTTCACATCCCCATCAGGTGCTCCCACAGAAAGTACCTCAGGTTCAAGTTGCTCTCAGGCCATTACCAGTTCAAAGCAATGCCCTTTGGCCTAACATCAGCTCCAAGGGTTTTTACAAAATGCCTGGCAGTAGTAGTGGCCTTTTTAAGAAGGCAAAAGATTTCCATTTTTCCGTATCTGGACGACTGGCTCATAGTGGGTCAGTCCCCAGGCCAAGTCAAGTCAGACCTGCAAGTCACCCAGCAAGTGCTCACTTCCCTGGGATTTCTTCTTAACCTTCCCAAATCAGTTCTCGAACCAGTGCAGCTTCTTACCTTTATAGGGGCAGAGCTAGATGCTGTCAAAGCAAAGCCTTTCTTCCCTGGAAAGCGTAAGAGTTCTTATAGAACTGGCTTATTCTTTCAGCCTTCAGGTGTCCCGACCAGCAAGGCATTTCCTTCAGCTCTTGGACCACATGGCAGCTTCTACAGCAGTGGTCCAAGGGGAAAGAGTTCAGATGAGGGACATTCAGTTCCATCTGAAGGCCTTTTGGTCCCAAAGGAAGGATCCTCTTACCAAACTGATTCCAGTGACTCAGACACTGATCCAAGCTCTTCAATGGTGGCAGGATCAGGACAATTTAAGGCAAGGGGTCCCATTTGTCACTCAGTCTCATTCAGTGGTTCTTACCATGGATGCTTCCCTTTTGGGGTCGGAAGCTCATCTGGGGGCTCTCACAACCCAGGGCAGTTTTTCTGGCCCTGCAAGCTTTCTCTCAGTCTGTGCAGAACAAGGTGGTTCAGGTCAGAACAGACAACACCACCACCATGTGGTACATCAACAAGCAGGGAGGCACTCGGTCTATGGCCTTGTGCATGGAAGACATGAAATTGTGGTCCCTGGCTTATTCCCTGCAGACCTCTCTGATAGCACTCCACCTTCCAGGGAAGGACAATGTGCTAGCAGATGCACTAAGCAGAATATCCCAGGGCCGTCATGAATGGTCCCTGGATCCTCTGGTGTTGAAAGTGATTTTTTCAAGGTGGGGCACTCCAGAGATAGATCTCTTTGCAGCCCCAGACAATCACCAACTTCCCCTCTTTTGTTGCAAACCCCCAGTTTTGGGTTCAGTCCCTCTGGATGTTCTGATTTTGAACTGGGAAGGGAAATTTCTGTATGCCTTCCCTCCCTTTCCTCTACTGTTCAAGATTCTAGTCAAGGTAAGGTCACAACCTTGCAAAGTGATTCTGATTGCTCCAGACTGGGCCAGACAGCCTTGGTACCCCCTGTTGCTGTCTCTAGCAGTCCATCTTCCCCTGTCTCTCTTCCCAGGAATTACAACCTGTTAACCTTCTCTTAGGGGAGGATTTGGTACCCTGATCTTCGGTCTCTCAATCTCAAGGCATGGCTCTTGAAGAGTTAGAGTATGCAGATTTGCATCTGTCTCTGGGGGTTCTGGACATTCTCAAGACTTCTCAAAAGCCCTCCACCAGAACAACTTATAACTCCAAATGGAAAAGATTCAGCATTTGGTGCTCCAAGAAGGATATTTCCCCAGACACTGCTGAATTGCCTACAGTTCTGGATTATATGGTTCATCTTAATGGCCTAGGCCTCAGACCAGCTACTCTCAAGGTACACTTGTCAGCTCTCTCTGCTTTTCTGTCAGTGGAGAAGTCTTCCTCACTATCATCTCATCCTGTGTTTTGTAAATTTTTCAAGGGATTGCTTCATACCAATCCTCCATTTAGGGATCCTGCCCCTGCCTGGGACTTAAATGTTTGCATTGCTCAGCTTATGCAACCTCCTTTTGAGCCTATGTCCTCAGCAGAGCTTAAGTACTTGACTTGGAAAACTGTGTTTTTGGTAGCCATTACCTCTGCCAGATGTATCAGTGAGTTGCAAGCCCTGTCAGTGGAACCTGATTTTATCTCCTTTCATAGGGATAAAGTGGTCCTTAGAACCAATAGGAGGTTCTTGCCCAAAGTGGTTTCAGACTTCCACTTGAATCAATCTGTGTCTCTTCCTGTCTTCTTCGCTGATCATTCTTCTTCAGGAGAGAGGAGGCTACATAGTTTAGATGTTAAAAGAGCCCCTAGCTACTACATAGGGGTCACAGGTTTGACTCCCTTCAGTTCCTCACTTATGGGAAAGTGGGAAAGGGCAAACTGCCACCAAGAGAACTATTGCCAGGTGGATTGTGTCTTGTATACAATTCTGCTATGAGAAACTGGGAAAGATTCCACCCTCAGGCCTGAGGGCTCACTCTACAAGAGGTACAGCTGCTTCCCTGGCTACTGCCAGTAAAATCCCTCTGTTATAAATTTGTCAAGCAGCCACCTGAAAAACAGTCCATACCTTTACCAAGCATTACTCTCTGGATATCCAGGCTAGGAGTGATGCTCGGTTTGGCACAGCAGTACTTCAGAGCCTATTCCCAAAGTAGGTTCTTTCCCTCCTCCATGGAGGTACTGCTTGGTAGTCTGCATATTGTCATAATACAGCAAGACTTCACATTGTTTGAAGAAAAAAATTACTCACCTTAGTAATTGTGTTTCTTCTAATGGAGTCTTGCTGTATTCTGACCTGCCTCCCTGCCTCCCCTCTCAGAACTTGTTTTTGGGAAGTGGGTGGGCAGGTGCAGTGTTGCAACCCAGGGTGTCTTCAGCACACCCTCCATGTTTCTGGGTGCTTTGTATTATAATCTTTATTTTAGTTAGGTTTTGGTTTGGGTTTCCTGACTTGAGTCTTCCTTTGAGAATCCCAAATTTTCTGTTGCCAGTTAGCTAGTTAAAATGTTTACAATTTCCACATAGTATAGTTGGTGAGTTTTTCTCGTAGAATCCGACAGTTGGGTTTCAAAGGGCTGCAGACAGAGACCTCAACCGAGCTTGAGCTCAATGTTCTATGCACTGCATAGAAAATTAACCTATACGTTCTGGGGCAGTTTAAAGGCTGGAGCTAAATGCAGATTGTCAGAATACACAAGACTTCATGAGAAACACAATTACTAAGGTGAGTAATTTTTCTTCCAGATACCTTCAGAAGTCTAATACTAGCATTTGTTTTAAAAGTTTTAACTTTAGAGTAGTTTGTTTTATCGATTTGAAGGATCGCGTGGGAGGCTCCATGCAGTCACATCCTGCCTAGCACTAGATGACTGTCTAGCACCCCTCAAGTTTTCAATATTTGTTAACTTGCATTCACCACGATTGAGAGAACTCTCTGAAAAATCATATTATTTAGACATAGTTCAGCTTATATTTTTTTCAGTGCATTTCCTTTGTTCTTAACTACTAATTTAGCTTACATGGAAACAGAATTTGTGTCTCCTACAGTTCATCTGTGTCTGCTGCTCAAATTCACACCAGATACGTGCAGACTACATGTATCTGGGGTGCTTGGTTCCACTCTGTCAGCAATGTGTGTGTGGCTGGTATTCATGAGCCCTACCTTGTAGACAGTGCACGAGGTGCTGTGTGGAGTGGGTGGGGGCAAGTACCTGTGATTACTGTGCGACCCTGGGCATACAATCAGATGTTAGGGCCAGCCCACTATGGGAGTCCTGTCTCTGCATGGAGCACCTGGTTGGTGCACATGGCAGGTCTCCCGAACTGCAGTATCATCCTCAGGAAAATTGAATTTTTACATTGTGCAACAGCTGGTACTGGTACACACACACCCACCCTCTGTAGAGGCTCAGAGGGCTGGGTGCAGGTGGTCTGCCTGAAGATCTGGCCCTGGCAGTCGGGCTCCATTAGTGGTCTAGTGCCTGGGTAGAGGGGCGTGTAAGCATTACTGCTATTCCTAGGGTCATGTAGTGTATGTCACTTCTGCCATCCATCGAGATATATCTGTGATGGGGCATCCTAATCCCCACCCCCTTGCTCGAGCCATTCCAGCTGCCCGTAGCCCCATTGTGGCCTGGGATCAGGTGCAGAGGGCCATGCAACCAGCTTTGTGGATGCCATGGAGTGCGTGCAGGTATGCATTGTGCACAGTAGGGACACTCCATGGATTTGACCCTCCACACATGCAGAGGGGCCATGAGACTTTTAATGACCATTGTTCCCAAATGCAATTGCTGATTTGTCAGTAAAGTGTGACCATGGCTGAATTCAGGGAGTCTGAGTGATTGGTTCCTGACAGAGGGGAAGTCTGAGCTGTACTTGCCACATAGCTGGAGGACCTAGGATGTGTGGTGACTGTGGGTGTTGTTGTAGGGGACCCTTCAGCTGGCATAACATAATCACTCCTAGACACATAGGGTTTCTGTAGGCCATACCTGCTGTAGCTAGCACCCACTGGAGACAGAGACACAGAATATAAGTTAAAGGAGCACTTAGGAATGAGGAGTCTACATAGGCATAGTTGAGTCACTTTACTTAAGGTTACAAGAGTTAAAGGGTATTACTGTATATAACAAAAGTAACCAGGAAAATATACAGCCATATTTGCAACAAACGCCTCATATAAATTAATTAATCCAATGATTTGAAACAGTCATAAAATGTACCAGTGTCTCAGTCTTACTTTGTCACTGACCGATCCAGAAGCAGATGATTTTATACTTTTTATTGGACCAACATAGATGTAACAAAAAGAACAACAAGTCCTTCCTTTGAAGCTTAATAACCTTTATTTAGAAAATCCCATGCTTTTAACACCCAGATCATGCAGGAAAAAAAAAACAGAAAAAAAATTCCCATTGGTTCAAAATACTCATTTAAAAAATAACAGAAGAAAATGTCAGAGATGTTGAATGGTACCAGTTCACCATCAACTGAAAGGGCCTAAAGGTTAAATGTGCTTAGGGCATAACAACATGCAAGGAGTGCACTGCACTGCACATAAATTAAAATGACTTAAGCGATACTTTTTTTGTTAGTTGTTTAACCAGGACTAGCACACTAAGCTAAAAGCTTTTTACAGGTGTAACCTGGGAGCATAGGAAGTTAAGTGACTTGCTCAGGGTCACACAGTCTGTAGATGAAAGCTTGGATTCAAACCAGGTCTGGTCTGCTAGATGTCACCAGATTTGCAGCTCAAAGCCTTAAACCACTGCGCTTATACTGCCTCCCTTTCAGAATAAGATAACAACTTGAGCAGAGCACTCCTAAACCTAATTAAGAGTGTCACAGTGTGTATAAGAATGCATTAAATGAAAGCCAACTCCACCTGGATTAAAGGTGTGCTAAAATTGTAAGGTTGAAAACAAGCCCCACAAAACAGAACTACAGAAAGTATCTATATATGGTATACAAAGAATAAAGAGTACAGTTTACCTAAAGTGAGCAATAGCTTCACACTCTGGCCCAGATATTCAAAAGGGTTGTGCATGGCGCAACAGTGTTGCGCTCATCTCAACCCACTGATGCCCGGTGCGATATTCAAACGGAGATTGTGCCTGGCAAAATCCCGATGCACCGGAGTGCACTAGTAATGTATGCAGCGCCAGGTGGGGGCGTGCCCATGCATACTCTGCACATCCCGATATTCAGCCGGGATGTGCTGAGTCCATCGCATGAACCCCTACTTGTGCTGCACACAGGTGAGCCAAAAAAAAAAGGAACAACGGCTGGCCACTCACAGGTGAGCTGCTGTATTGCAGGGCGCAACACGGCAGCTGCCACCTGTGAGTGGCCACCCGAACTCCGGCTGCACCTCTGTGGCGGCGCCCCCCCATGCCCGAACGCAGGCATCTGTTTACATTAAGAACGTCCTATCTCCCTGGTGGTCCAGTGGACTGCTGTCAGCCCGATTGCGGGCATAATGTAAAAGTAAATCATGCCCTATCTCCCTGGTGGTCTAGTGGACCACTGTCAGCCCGATCATGGGCATATGTTAAACGTAAATCACGTCCTATATCCCTGGTGGTCCAGTGGACTGCTGTCAGCCCGATCGTGGGCATAAGTTAAAAGTAAATCACGTCCTATATCCCTGGTGGTCCAGTGGACCCTCATAACCTGAATCGAGGCATGAGTATAAAATAGAATTCCAATCTCCCTGGTGGTCAGTAGACCTGCAGCTGACAGGCATTTGTATCAGAAAAAGTAAGTACAATATCCCTGGTGTCAGCGGTGCACCCCTCCTCCCCACCCACTGAGCCCCCAGCCTGCCCCCCGGTCAGCGGTGAGCAGCAGCACCCCGCCCGCCTGCCGCCCCTGCCCACCGACTGACACTGTAGGTAGGGCTGGCCCGATGGTCCACAGCATGAGCCAGTGGGCATGCAGCCCGTACCATACTACACATTCCAGATATGTGAGATGGATCCATTCACATATCTGGACCTGTATAATCGTTCTGAGCTGCATGCCCATTGGCTCATGCTGTGGACCAATGGGCGTGCAGCCTACAGTGTCGGCAAGCGGGCGGCAGGCAGGTGGGTGTTGCTGCTCACCGCTGACTGGGGAGGGGCGGTGAGGCTCAGTGGGCTGTGCGATAGGGCACCGCTGGACCACCAGGATATTGACTTACTTTTCTGATACAAATGCCCATGATTGGGCTGACAGCAGTCCACTGGACCACCAGGGAGACTGGACTTAAATTTTTAATACAAATGCCCGCGATCGGGCTGGGAGCGGTCCACTGGACCACCAGGGATATAGGATGTGCTATTTTTTTATACTTAAGCCCGTGATCGGGCTGCGAGTGGTCCACTGGACCACCAGGGATATAGGACGTGCTATTGTTTTATACTTAAGCCTGCAATCGGGCAGTGGGGCACATTGCCGCGCTGTGCAGAGGGCGTCGGTCCCCGACGGCTGCTGCCTGGCAGGGCGCCAGGTGCAAGTCACCGGGGATCGGCACACCTGCATGCAAGTGGGGCCATAATGACATGCAAATGGCCCCATTTGCATGTGCACTTTTGAATATCGCAGTTGTTGCGCATAGCGCAACGGAACTTGTGCTAGCGCATCCCCCTGCTCCACTCTGGCCACTTGCGATGGCACAGTGCCACTGCGCCATGCACACTGCGGGTGGCCAGGGTGCGATATTTAATAATGCTGTGCCATAGCGCAGCTCCATTGAATATCGCCCAGTCAATGCCCCTGTGCAGTCCAGTTGCGCTGCGCGCAGGCTTGTGCCACAGCTTGGTGCAGTCTGAATATCCAGGCCTATATGTATAAATACCAAACCAAAAAATGCTTGTCAAGGACCAGAAAGAAATTAAGACCATGCAGCCTGATACAGTATGTACAGATGTCAATAAATTCTCAGTGTATAATACAACAACTTGATGTACCGAAAATGTCTAAGGAATCGAATAAAAAAAATGAATTAAATTCTCACCCCACCCCATATCCAGGGAAAGATAACTAGTTTTAAGGAGATATACACACACACACAGGCACACATGAACACATGCATGCACAGACACACAGACACACACACACACATAACACACATCCTAATGCACCATCATTCACATCAATCACTGCAGTTGTTACCCAAAGGGTAACAATTGCATAACTAATATAACTTAATTATTAATATCATACACATATATATATATATATATTATTTATTTATTTATTTAGATTAGGATTAATACCTTTGAGTGAAGACTCATTTTCAAAGGTTTCAAGTCAGGGACAAACAGAGCAAAGACAAGTACAGCACAAATACTAATAGTACAATAATTAAGAACAAGAATACAGTAAGTACAACAATTAAGAATAAACAGTGGCAAAGAAAGCATGGTATACATCATGGAGAGCATTAAAATGGTGCATGAGGTACAGGTCTTGCTAGTTTCAAGTACAACTACACAGTAGGAGTATATAGCACTACATCATGTTGTTGCAATGTAGGTATAGATACATTAGTGATAGTGGGAGACATGTCAAGAAGTTGGTCCGTGTTTAGCTATAGGGATTGAAGGGAAAAGGGGAGAAAGGAAAAAAGAAAAAAGGAAAAAAGAAAGGGAAAAAGGTGAGCAGCCAGACTGGCATTGTCAAAGTGGATAGGGATAGTGAGGGGAAGGCAGTGTAGGCAGGGTGTAGTTAGTGAAAGAGGTGGGCAGTGGGGAGGTGAAAGGAGCGGGGGAAGGGCAGGGGGATTTAGTCAAAATTACTTTCTTGCACAGCTACAGGTGGTGGTGCCCTCGAGGTGGGATCGTAGTCCCCTTTTGAACAGACTCATCCTAGTATTTACTGTCAGGGTGTCAGGTAGTTCATTAAACCATTTGGGCCCTTAAAAGTAATGGATATTTGTGCCAGTGATGTGCGCTTGAAGGGACTTGTAGTCCTCCTTTTGTAGCATTTCTTGTTTGTTTATTGTGCACAGCCTTCTTGAACAAAGTGCTTATGGATTCCGGCATGAGGCCTAGTTGTGCTTTTTTTACAATCAGGCATGTTTGATATTGGTCTCTTTGGTACGGTGGCAGCTAGCCCGTCTCAGAGTAGAGTGCACAAGTGTGGGTCCAGCAATCTGCCCCAAGAGCCAGGCGACAGGCCCTATTCACGAGTTTATGTACCCTGTTTAGGGCAGTGTCTGATCCAGCAATATATATTGGCAAGCCATAATCAACAGATGGCAATACTGTGCTGCCTATGGTCAGTTTGAGGGCGCATGGTGTCATAGCACGCTTGTTTCTGTGAGGATGCCCAGTTTCATATTGGCAGTTTTGATTACTTGATCAACGTGGTAGGAGAAATTGAGAGTGTCATCACATTTACCTTTTTAATATATATAATTATTATTAATATAACTTAAAAGCTCATCCTGTACCCCCCAGACATAAAATATTTTCTTAAAGCTTAATAAAATGTAAGTATAAAAAAATATAAGGTTTTAGCAGGGAGGGCCTGATGAGCTGAAACAGCTCCTTTCCAGAGGCATCCTGAGGCACAGTACATAAGAACAAAGTAACACGCAGGCACGCACAGACAGGCAGACACACACACACACACACACACACACACACACACGTCCTAATGCGCCATCATTCACATTAATCACTGCAATTGTTACCCAAAGAATAACAATTGCATAACTTAATATAATGTAATTATTAATATAATTAATATATATAAAGAAATATATATATATATATTAATATATTACATATAATTATTAGTAATATAACTAAAAGCTCATCCTGTACCCCGACATAAAAAAGGTTTAAGTAGTGCAATAGTCCCAAACCTTGCCCAGCAGAATAAAACAGAAGGCAACAATAAAATATGCAAAGTGCAATTATGCAGTATGAAAGAAAGGTTTACTGATACTTACCAACTCTGCTCAGTCCCTCCCAATTCAAGAATACATCAGGAGATCCAGCAGCAACCATGTTCTCTAGGCAAGTGAACACCTCCCACTTAATTCTGTGTGAACTGGCTCCACAGCACAAGGTAAAAAGTAAAACATAACTCTCAAATAATGATAGCAACTCTAATGTATTAAGTATCTGCATTGAATCTCCATGCTTTAGAGCAGAATTGATAAAAAGATAAATGCTGCTGCTTTAACTAAAGTGTTATTTCTGCATTTTACTTTAGCAGTTATATAAAATAAAATATGAGGAGTTCGCTTCTCCTTTGTTTACACACCTCAGTGTGAGTGATGCCTGTTTCACAACTCGAGCTTTGCCCTCACAATTTGTGCAGCTTCACACATCTCTGGTATGTAAAAAAATCTTGTTTACAACCCATAAATTATTCTGTGTTTTAACTTTGTTCTTATGTACTGTGCCTCCGGATGCCTCTGGAAAGGAGCTGTTTCAGCTCAACAGGCCCTCCTGGCTAAAACCTTTTTATTTTTTTTTTATACTTACATTTTATTAATCTTTAAGAAAATAATGACAGTTTACACTTATCTAGGGAACATCACAATCATTAACTCAACAAAAGTAAATACATTCTTATATCAGTAAGGAGATAAGTATCCCCTGGTTATACCATTGAAAGGGCTTTTTCTATAACATAACTTTCCTACTGAGTTCTAAACAATGTTGGCTGTGTAACTGCAGTCCATGGCCCCGATTCTAGAAAAGTTACACCAGGCATAACAGCAGTTGCGACTTGCACGATTCTACAAAGTGGCCTCGACATGGCGCGGGTATAGCTTACACCAAACAACAGTTATGCCAGCAGTTGCAACAAAAAACCCTGCGACAAAGGCGCTAGAAGTTTCACGGCAACAGTTGTGCCCCATTTCAGAAGGGCAACAACAAAGACCCCAATGTCGGGATTCTACAAGAACCATCGGAGGAGAACCGGCATCGTACGTTACAACTGCATTTAGCTGGTATAACTTACATACATCCTCCGAGGTTCTGTAGATCCTGGTCCATGTTCCCCCATGACCAGACCTCCCCCGTTATTTGCCCCAATGGGCACTGCACAAACAGTTCTAGATTCGGGGCCATGATCCGCTCATCCTCCACTGTACACGCCCCATACAGTAAGTGCTGCGTGCTTTCAGCCAGGTCAAGCCTCTGTTCGTGCCTGGCTTGCATTCATAGTCACAGGACTTAGCTGCGGTGACCCTGCCCCTTCTAGAATAGGGCACAGGGTCAATGTCGCAGTTGCAGGTGGTACAAGTTGCGTTTAGCGGTGACTTGCGCCACCCTTCTAGAATCGAGCCCCATGAGCGCATGGCAAGTCCAAAAATAAAGTGTTAAATGTTCAATAAATTGTCCATTATATCTCAGTGAATAAAATCCAACTTGAGGGAAGAAAATGTGATCACACATTTGAATTAAACTTAAACATGACCAGATAAAAATAAACTAGGGTCCAGCTAAACCCTTAATAAGTTAAAATGTCAAAGTTAATATAGAGTTTAACTTTTTATATAGTTAGACATGGTGAGTACCTTGCAAATATTAAGTTACAGAGATTAAGCTGAACTTGGCAGTTATGGAAGTCCTTCTCTTGAGGTTAGCAGTCCTCAAAAAAGACATTATATACTTCCCATAGCAACTGAAGGAAACTTCTAACTGGTATATGTATAGTGTGTGTGTGTGTGTGTGTACATATATATATATATATATATATATATATATATATAGATATACACTATGATAGCCTGTCTCAGAATATACCATTTATCATCATGAGGGGGGGCAGAACTGTAACTCACAGTGGCAGAGCCATGAGTAAGTTATGAAAGTCCTGCCCCTCGTCAGTGATGATAAATGGGATAGTCTGAGTCTGGCCATTGAGTGTCCAATTTATACAATGTATTTTAAATGGTAAAGCTTTCAGACAGTTCTTTTAATGAAGAATGAACTGATTTTGTTTGATTTCACTGCTCTGTTTTGAGCACAGCAGAGGTCACTGTTATGTTATCAGGCATCATTCAAGCTGATCTCCCAATAGTTAAGAGCTCCTTTGTGTCCTACCTGAAGTGATAAATGGTGATGACCCACTTAGAATGAGTAAGCAATTTATCATCACTTCAGGTCCTACTGCCATGTAAATATTTCATTTATTTGTACATTGTTATCTCAACCCCATTGTATAAAATGAGGTACTCACCACTAAGTCTCATTAAACCTCAAACTGCAATAAAGGAGAACCAGCTTGGAGATGTGAAGAAAAGGGGCCACTGCCAGTTCCAGAAACGGTTACAATGAATTGATGATCAGACTGCATTTAGGTAAATGATGGTGCAGGATAAGTCCCAACTCCATTGTTCTATGATCACCTTCAACTCAGCTCTATAATCAGTACTATACCAATGCCAGTGACTCAGCAGGTTGCACACTTACATATGAACATACAAAAATGGTAGCAGATTAGGCCATAAGGTCTATTGTGTCTGCTCGAGATGCAGTTCACGGCTTGATAATGGCTGCTGCCCCCCTCCCCTCTCCCTTCCATCCCTCCCCTGATTTCCATTCTGAGTTCCCTTGGACTCTACCCTCCCTACATGTGCCCTGCCCCTATATCTATCCCATCCCTTCTTAAAACCTCCCACTGATTCCCTTGATACCAACTCCTCAGGTAGCGCATTCCAAGGCATCATCACCTTTTCTGTGAAGTAATACTTTCGCAGGTCTCTTCTGTACTTCCCACCAACCAGTCTCAGACCATGATCCCTCGTGGTCCCTTCCCCCTTCAGTTTGAGCACCCCCCTCTCTGTTTACTCTAGTAATACCTTTCAAGTATTTAAAGGTCTTGATCATGTTCCCTCTGTCCCTTCTGTCTTCCAAGGAGTACATGTTTAGCATCCTAAGTCTCTCTGCATAGGGCTTATCTACCATTCTGAGGATCATCTTAGACACCCTCCTCTGGACCCTCTCCAGGAGCATAATGTCCTTCTTTAAGTAAGGGCAGAAGAACTGCACACAGTGTTCCAAGTGCAGCCTCACCAAGAATTTGTACAGTGGCACAATTACCTCCTCCCTTCTTGAAGTAATCCCCTAGCAATGCACCTCAGCAATCTGTTTGCCTTAGCCACTGCTTTCCTGCATTGTCCTAAATGATTCATTTCGTCAGTGATCACTACTCCCAGATTTTTTTCTTCCTCCAAGACTATTAACCGTACCCCGCCAAATTTGTAGCTGTACCCTGGATTCCTAACTCCCAAGTGAAGTACACTGCACTTCCTAACTTTAAACCCCAGCAGCTATGTGACTGACCATTGTTCTAGTCTTTCTTTTTTCCCCCCGTAGATACTTTGTGGTATTTACAGTTTTTCTTCCCAGTCCCATCCCGTGCGTCCCCGACCTGACTCTCGTGTGTGGAGGCATGCACACGTCAAGCCCTACAGGATGCCCACCCTACTAGTCATTCCGTTACCACCTACACCTGCCACCAGACCTCTGTCTGGTGATGGTGGGACTGTGGATGAGCGACCCCCTCTCCCAGGAGAGGAGAGGACAGCCAATGCTCAATCCTACTCCCACCCTTCTCCCCCCCCCCGTGCCGGCACCCTGATGACCTGAAGTCATTCCTCAATCCAGGTCACTGAGCGTAGCATGAGATAAGGCATCCAGCGCCACAACCCTCAGTGCCACTGGTCCAGCTGTTCTAGTCTTTCTAGGTCTTCCTGTAGTGTCCTCCTTTCCTCCTCACTGTCCACCTCCACACCTAGTTTGGAGTCAACAGCAAACAGGCTCATACTCCTAACTCCCACCGCAATATATGAAATGAAAGCATTCAATAACAATGAACCCAGAACCGAACCCTGAGGGACCCCGCTAATGACCCTTCTGAGTGTCAGTAGCTCCCCCCCACTATCACCCACTGTTGTCTGTTACTTAGCCAGCTCCCAATCCACCTCACTAACCTTTCCTCCACCCCCAAGTCACTCAGTTTGCCTAACAGTCTCCCATGTGGCACCGAATCAAATGCCTTACTGAAGTCTAGATATAAAACATCAACTGGCCTACCACCATCCAGAGATCTCGTCACCCAATCAAAAAATTCAACCAGATTAGTCTGACAAGATCTCCCCTTGGCAAAACCGTGTTGCCTGACATATTGAAGTCCAGTTGCCTCCAAGAACTTCACCAGTCTTTCCTTCAGTATACTTTCCAATAGTTTCCCCACTATGGATGTCAGGCTGACTGGTCTATAGTTTCCTGGCTCATCCCTTGACCCGCTCTTATGGAGGGGCACTACATGTGCAATTCTCCAGTCCAATGGTACACTTCCCGTTTAGAGGGAGGAGTTGAATAACTCCATCAGTGGTGCTGCCAGGACATCCACCAACTTTTTTTGGACTCTGGGGTGGATCCCATCTGGACCCGGGGCCTTGTCTGTCCTTAATGACCTAAGGCCCTTCCATACTCTCTCCACTGGTATTTCATCACATGTTAGTGACCCCCCCACCCTTTAACTTAACACCCCTTATGGAATTGGACCATCCATTTCCTTCGTAAAGACAGAGCAGAAGTACCCATTTAGTACCTCAGCCTGCTCCACTCCTTCTTCTGCCCACCCCTCCTTTCTTAATCTGGTGATCTGCCCCCTACACTTCCTCTTCTCCCTGATATATCTAATAAAATCATTCTCCCCCACCCTGATCCCCTGTGCCAACCTTAGCTCTCTGGTTGCTTTGGCTGCCCTTACCACCCTACTGACCTCCTTTGATTTCATATCGTACTCTTCCCAGTCCTTCTCCTTACGGGTTTTCTTGTACTTTCAGTTAGGCAAGTCTTTTCTCCCTTACCCTCTCCTGTACATCTCTAGTCCACCAGCAGCATTTCCTTGATCTCGCATTCATGCATTGGGACTTAGTGCAGGCTTTAGTGGCCTCCAACAGGCTCACTTTCAAAATTTCCCACTTGCAACCCGTGTCCATGTCCGCACATACTTTCTCTAAGTGACCTACCAGAATGGCTGCCATCCTCCTGAAATCCGCCCCCTGAAATTCACTGCTGTCATATTAGTGTGATTTCCCTCCCTCCCCAGGTCCAGGGAGCACCATACTGTCAAGTGATCACACCCAGCAAGCGGGTCCTCTACTACAACACTCTTTACCTGCTCACCATTTGTCGAACCAAATCTAAGATGCTTCCTTCTCTGGTTGGCTCCACCACCAGTTGACAGGAATATCTCTGAGGATGAAAGATCAGAAGGTTGTGGTTCTACCCCCCCCACACCAGGAACTTAGGTTAAATCCCAATACTGACATTATAGTGCAGCATGAGGGGGGTACTGTATTCCTGAGGTGCATCTTGCAGACAAGACATTAAACATAGGTCCTGTTTCCCTGTCCTAGTGGTTGTTCAGTTGGACATTAAAGATCACATGGCACTTCTCAAACAGTAGGGGATATTTTTTTAAAGATATCAGAAAAACATAAAACCCAGGAAAAATGAAAAAGAGAATCTTAACAAAGCAATACAGAGGATCATACCATCAGACAGTTACAAAAATATAATAAAGCAAAGCTGTTATGTTTGGAAAAGACAGATCATGGAGCCCATCATCAGAATAATTATTGACTGTTTAGAAATCCTACTCCGTATGTACCAAAAATTGCAGCCAGTTTATGTTTTTCCACAGAGTCAGAAAGTCAGTGGGGCAAAATGCATATTCTCTGTCCCTTATTAACTAAAATTCATTGATGGCCAATTGTATTAAAGACTGAATAGGGGAGAGGGCAAGATGGCTGATGACAGGCAGCTGCATGCTTGAGCTGCTGTCTCACACGCTGCTGATAAAATCAGTTTTAGAACCAGCCCAGTGGTGCTGAAGGTTGAGGCGCTGGATGCCACACTTTGTAACACACCAGCGACCCGGGTTCGGGAATGACCTTAGGTTGTTAGGGTGCCAGCATTGGGGGGGGGGATGGAGCAGGATCGAGCAGCCTAACAGCAGCTGTCCTCTCCTGGGATGGTTGTTGCCACCCTGTAGTTCTGCTGCCACTGGGTGAAGGTCCAGTGGCAGCACAAGTGGGAGGGGGTGGTAAGTCAGGAGGGCACCTCGGAATGTGGTGCACGCGTGCCCACCTGGGGAAGGGGCGGACAAAATGGGAAAAACTCCAGATAAAAACATAATAGAAAAAAAATAAAACAAGTTTTAGAGAGAAGACTCAGTTCTTTTGAGCTAAAAAGTGCATATGGTGCAAAATGAAACTTAAGTAAGTTTAGCAAGAAAGAGTGCAAGAAACTGCAAGAGAGAACAAAAAGATAAAACAGTGGAGTACCTCTCTTTCCCACTTTCTACAAATTCAATAGGATTGTCCTTTTTCTAAGTGGCCAAACAGTGTCTGGACTGCCAAATGTGCAATTTTCAGCATGTGAAAAAACAGCAAACGTGTCCTGCTATTCCACCTTGGCCAAGCCTGATCCAAATTCACAAGTATCAATAAGTGATATGTGAGGGACCGAAAAAGAGGAATCCCCATAAATGTACCAATCTAGTCCTGAAGTCTCAGACACAGGGACAAAGAAAGAAGAGATGCTCCATAGTTTCTACCTCATCTACACATGTACTTCCAGCACACATCCTTTCTGACAATTGTTTGTGTTATTGCCACCCGGATTTAGTCAGCCATGTGCCTCCAACCAGACCATGTGCCACATCTTTTCTGGTATGCATGGGTCAATCAGCTGCTTAGTAATGGTCCATTCGAAGACCCCATGAGTGATACCAAAAATAAGGTCTCAAAGTGACCTGTCCTAATATTGGCATACATCTGTTTTCAGTTGTTATTCCTAATCAGAAAGAAGAGAAAAGGTGAGTCAACATCTCATCATCCTCCTGAAAACATCTAATAGATAGTCTGGAGTATTTCCAATAAGATCTTTAACCACCCTAAGTGTATTATGTGGCCTGCAAATTCTAACAAAGGAATTCACATACAGTACCTACTACACCCCAAATCAAAGATTCAAAATGTGATGATACAAACATGCTAACACACATGACAAGGGGTTAATCTTTCATAGCTCTCCCTCTTAGATAGATCTATACAGATGGCACCTTTTCACATCCCAGGGTTCAACCTGCTACCCCCAAACAGCTCTAAAAACACACTATAAAGCTTTGTCTCTAGAGCGCAATGAGGAGGGAAGACATAGCATAAATACAGGAAGACTGGCAGTAGAAAAGTTTTAACCATAAAAAATATGTTTCCTTTTAGACATAGACCGAGTGTTCCATTTTCCTAATCATTTCACTGCCCTCTCCATTCTGCTCTCCCAGTTCAGGCTGACCAAGTCTTACTTTCCAAAGTACACACCCAAGATGGAAATGAGACCCTCTACAACTGGAATGTCAGCTACCTCACTTCACCTCTTGTCTGCACATCCAGGACCCCGAAAGCCAAACCAGAACTTTTCAGTAGAAAAGTGTAGGGGTATTTCTTTTAAACAAATCTCAACAAAAATAACAGTATACAAAAACACAAGCACAAAACATTAACAAAGTAAACCTCAACTACTTGTACAGACTTCGTCTATCTCTAAAGAAAGAGACAAACTTCAGGAAACAAAAAATAATCCTCTGTGCTTCAGTTCACCAGTGTTATAAGGAAAAAGAAACCAACAAACCGCATCCAACCACTGAAAGCTCTTCCATAATTTCCAAAAACTAACCTCTGCCAGGAATCCATGTTCCTTTTCCTTAACTAATAACATATCATTCCTGATAATATCAATGATAGTCAGCAATGGAATATTATGATTTTGCAAAACATATTTACAGCAGGATTGCCAAATACTCCATTTGATACATGCAAAAAAGACTAGCAACATACTGTGTGCCCATTTATTCTATCCTCCAGGTATATCCCCATAAATCACCAGGGAGTAAGTTGTATGCTGCAACTCAGGGAATCCTCCCTCTTTGGGCTAGATCCCTCGGAATAAACATATGTTAGTACAGGGGAAAACGATATTCCATTGTTTCTATGTCTTGATTACAAGTAAGCCTGGGGCACCCTCTTTTCTCTATGATTTTATGTTTAGCATTACCTTTAATGTTCACTCTACTGTGGGCAGATAGCCATACAATATCCCACAGATTTTTTGGGCTACACTGCTCAATTAACTGTTTTGTAATGATAGATGCAGGAACTGCACATAGAGGGTCAAACACTGGGTCAATAAAAAAAGACAAGTTTGAACAATGTGGGGGTACATTTTTTCCCTTCTGGTGAGTTTCAAAATATCAACTGTTATTTTCCAGAGTTTTAATTTTTGGAATGCTGAATGAATATACGTGGTAATGGGAATAGCAGGGCTTATAAGCTGTGTGAAAGAACTTCATTCCCACACCATTAGTAATGGTGCACTTGCCTCCTGAAACAGATTCATTCCTGCAGAGATATTCTCTCCAAACAAAGGCCATATATTAAAACTAAAAAAACTGCACATGAAGAAAACAACCAGGTTTATCATGCTCGCTCTCTGTCTTTGATATCCTGGTACTTGCTGACTCCCCCCTTACTAGTTGAAGAAACAAACTACAAAGATGATTCCATATTTTGGGGGGCAGATAATACAAAGCTGAGGTATAGAAACAATGGAACTCTCCATAAGGATCCTTTTTTCTTAGTCAATTGCCATTGATACCACTTAGATACACTGTTATACAATGGCTTAAAAAATACTGCTTTGTGATTGGCTGGCACGATTTACAATGTTTAAAAATCATAGTATCACCAACTGGAAGAAGTGCCAGCCAGCCAACCCCCCATCCCTTACACATGTGATGCCAAATCAAATGTTGCGGCTGCCATATTGACCCGCCCGCTAACCGCAAACCGGGAAATCCAAAAACCAAAATGAACTGCTCCTTCTAGTTAATTGAGGAACAGGAGATAGCAACAAAAAACTTTACGAAACACTCTGGAAAGCCACAAAGGAGCCCAAACAGAACATCAGAAATCTTACCCTGCAACCGCTTCCACATGGCTCACCTAAAAAACTCTTTTTTCCTAACCTGATTCCACTGCATTACATTAGTAAGTTCCCAACTGATCGGAGCATTGAGAACTCCCATTTTAAAAACATAAAGGTCGATCATGACAACTGATTTCTTCTTCTATTAGGCAGCCAGATTCACCGGGAAGGACATGCTGAACAACAACAGCGTGCTCACATGCTGAGTCATAGAACTTTCACTTAAAGTGATGGTTGTTACTTGCGGGCTGTATACTGAAGAAAAAAAAAACCCTCATGAGTGCCAGGCTCCCTCACTTTTAAAAAAAAGCATGAAATCATGTAATTTAACTTTCTCACCTCAGGAATACTCCAATATTCCTAACTCTTATGCAATATGCCATTGAGCCAGATCTGCTCGGAGATGGAACATTATGCTAATGATGGAATCATTGGCTTGTGCCACTTTTTCAAATGCTGCCACCTATCAACTGCCTACATTCTAACTCTCAGATTTTCTTTCTCCAACTGTCAAAACTAGACGCTCAGAGATCCTCTCCTTATCATCTCATTGTGAAACTTATAAAATAAGATATAAATATTATTTTATTTTCATTTGCTGACCTTATCTCTTGTTTATAGTTAACCGTTAGTTTTATTTTAGTTAAACTGATTGTTTTTCTTGGTTTCTCCCGGTTTGGGATAACCGATGGGGAACAGAGGATTTTTTATTCCTCAGTGGAGTTTCCTGACTAAAACTCTTTAATTTTTAGTAAATTGTTTTATTAAAATTGTTTTTCTGTAACTGCTAATATTAGTTACTGAACCACTATTCCCAGTTCTTTTTTCCTTCGCTTCCCAGTTCTGATCGGTTCCCCGATCGGTTCCTGAACCAACCGCAATCAGTAGTTTTACTTTAAAAAGTTTGAATTTATTTGTGGTTGCGGTTTTTGGGTTTTAATTTACAAAATGTCTGAAAAACCTAAGAAAATGACCAGTGAACCTGGTTTCAAAAACCATAGAGTGTGGAGATGTTTTTGCCAAGGCAGATAAACACACTTCTAGTGTTGCCTGCCTTGGCTATGATCATGTGAAAACTGATTGTGAAAGTTGCAAGACCTTTCCTGAAAAAACTCATGAAAAACATTTGGAAAGGCTTAAAAAGAAATTGCCTCCACCTAAGGATCCTTCAGGCTCTGACAGCCGACACCCTGAGTGGCTGTGGGTGAAACCACAGAAATCACAACCTCTATCCCTGATACGGGTGCAAAGGCCATCGCAAAAAGGCCTGCTAAACTGGCTAGCTCTCCAGTTCCTCTGAAAAAGACAAAGAAAACTTAGCGCACAGAACCCCCTGCTAATCAGCGCCTGGGGACTTCTGGTGTGACTGTAAATATGCCTAGTAGTAGTAGTAGTAAAAATGCCTTCTCCACTGGAAATTGCTCAGGTTTTTAAGGTCTTGCAGGCCTTACAGGGGATGCTGACTGCTGGACAGCAGTCAGCAGTTCAGACCCCTGCTGAATCAACCCAATCTTCCCTGCATGAGGCTAGGAAAGAGTATGGGGAATGTGAAGAAGAGGATGAGGGGGAGCCTACAGAGCCTGAAATCTCTCCTAAACAAGAGTTTGGCTCATCTTCCAGAGCATCAGAGGATTATTCATCCCATTTTACGGTTGTCTGAAAAATGGTGGAGGCTCTGGACATCTCTACCACTGCGGTTATAGAAGATGAGGAGGAAGCAGAATACCTGGAAATGATGGGGTTAGCACCCACCAAAAAGTTACTGCTTCCCATAAATAAGTTATTTAAAAATGATGTGATAAAACTCCTCCAGACGCCTGGGTCTGTCCCTCCTTTGGATTAAAGGTTGGACAAGAAGTACCAGCTAGACAGGGAAGGGGTTGAATTTTTATTCTCCCACCCTGATCACCAGGGGGTGGTAGAAGCTGCAGCCTGTGACAAGGTAAAAGTTCCTCTGGCTTCTCATCTATCAGAGAAGGATTCCAAAAAGAAAGACAGTATGGCCAAAACGGCCTACTTATTAGCTTCTTTGACCGTAAGACAGGCTAATTTCCAGGCTTATGCAGCCCAGTATCAAAAATTCCTCTGGCAATCTGTCATGGCTATGGCAGATGAGGCTCCCTCCAGTCTTTCAGCAGACCTTGCTGAGACTGCCAGATTTGGCTTAGACGCTGCCAAATATCAATTTCAGATGGCAGCAGACACCAGCGACACTGCTGCCAGGTGGATGGCCAATACAATTGCCCAGAGAAGGTTTGCCTGGTTAAGAACCACAAACCTTACTCAAGACACACAGAATAAGGCTCTAGATTTCCCAGTTGAGGGTAAGTCCCTCTTTGGAACTCACACAGAGGCCTATATGAAAAAAGTGGACATGTACAAAGCCACTTACAGAAGCAACTCGACCAGGGAAAAGGCTTCCCCATCTATTAGACCTTATGGAAGGAGAGGCAGGGGCAAGCAGTTTCATTCCAGGCCTTTTTATCAGGCCATGGCCGTACCCCAAGTTCAACAGTACCCTCAGCAAGGGTACTTCAGGGGCAGGGGCAGAAGGGGTCCCAGGCATGGTTCCCAGCCTCAGGCAAAGCAAGACCCCTGACATGCTTTCCCAGGCTGCCTCCCCACTTCCAGTAGGGGCAGACTGACTCACTATTTCCAGGCTTGGAAACAGATCACCACAGACAAGTGGGTCCTGGAAGTAGTGAGTCAGGGTTTGTCCCTGAGCTTCAAATCCCTTCCCTCTCTAAGAACCAGAGTGTTCAAACCAGCTTCCAATGCAGAAAGAAAGCTGTTGGAAAAGGAGGTTCCAAACTTACTGGCAAAAGCAGTGGAACCTGTGCCTCCACAACAAAAGGGAAAATATTTTTACTCAAGCTACTTCCTCACAACAAAGAAAAATGGGGAATAGTGGCCTATCCTATTTATTTATTTTATTTATTTATTTGTAAATTGGTTTACAACCTTTGAGCCAGAGGCTCATTTCCAAAGGTACCTCGTCACATTGAGGACAGACAGAACAAATTTAGGTTACAAAATACAAGTCACTGACTTAGAGTTACACAGAATGATTTCATATGCAATTTAATAGCAATTACAGTGATACAGCTGTGCACATGCTGGTTTTAACAGAGGCAGGATGCAACAGGGGGAGAAGTGGGGGGGTGAGGTGGAGTGCTGCCCAGTGGGCATCGTCAAGTGTGGAGTGATTGAGGCCACATTTAGATACAGGAGCAGCTACAAGTGTTAAACATTTGGCTCCGAAGGGCGGTTTTGAAGTTGGAGATTGTGGGGGCATTGGAGATGGGAGCAGGGAGAGAGTTAAACCAGGATGGGGCTCTGTAGCAGACGAACCTCTGACCATGGTGGTCCTGGATCTGGGGACCAGTAGAGTGGTCTTTTTGGAGGTTCGGGTTGTGATAGTGGGTTGGGTATGGTGGATGGAGGCTGTCACCCTGGGAGGGGAGAGCCTGAGTAGAGTTTTTTTTGTGAGGAGGCAGGTTTGATAACGTAGCCGTTCATCTAGGTTAAGGAGTTTTGCCTCATCATAGAGTTGACATGTATGTATGAGCCTGGGGGCACCAGTAATCAGCCTGCAGGCCTTATTTAGGGTGAGGCAAATTTTGTTGAGGGCAGTAGTGTCCGCAGCACCACAGACTGGCAGGCCATAGTCTACAAGGGACAGTACTGAAGATGTAACAGCAAGTCGGAGAGCATCAGGGGGGAGGCAGTTTTTATAGCGGTAGAGGATGCCAAGCCGTGTATTAGTGGTAGATGCAAGGGCATCTATGTGGGTGTGGTAGGTGAGGGCTGAATCGAAGGTAACCCCAAGGTATTTGTAGGAGCATACTTGTTCTAGCGGTTGTTTGGTACTAGGGAGGATAGGGAGTGGGTAGTTACAGGCTTTGTTTTGGGGGTGGGCAAAGAGCATTGTTTTGGTTTTTTTGAGATTAATGATGAGTCTGTGCTCCTTAAACAAGGTTTCGGCATCATTGTAGGATTGTTGTAGGGTGTCCTGGAGGGAGATGGGATTGAGGTGGGTGGCAAAAATGACAGCATCGTCTGCATACATAAGAATTTTGCCAGAGCATGCACTGGGCAGTGTGTTTAGATAGAGTGAAAAGAGTAGGGGGCCCAGGATGGAGCCCTGGGGTACCCCTGAGCAGATGGGACGAGTTTCAGAGAGTGTTCCATTGATTTGTACACATTGGGAGCGAGCGGATAGATAGCTTGTGCACCATGCGAGGGGGACAGCAGAGAAACCAGTGTGGCAGAGGGCATCCAGCAGAAGGGGGTGGGAGACAGTGTCAAAGGCCTTTGAGAGGTCAATGAACACTGCACCAGCTAGGGAGCTGGCATCCAGGGGGGAGTGTAGGAAATTGGTGAACTCAACTAGTGCAATGCCAGTACTGTGATCAGCACAGAAACCGTGCTGCTCTGGGCATAAGATGTTATGCTTAGTCAGATATTCAGTGATTTGAATGCCCACCACTTTTTCTAGGGCTTTGGGGGGGAGAGAGGATGGAGATTGGTCGGTAGTTCCCGGCGGAGGACCTGTCACCCCCTTTATGAATGGGTGTGATTATGGCTGTTTTCCATGCAGTGGGGAATTGCCCCAGGCAGAGGGATTGGTTAAGTAGGCAGATGAGTGGGGCAAGGACTTCATCCAGCACCAGCCAGAGAATACTGGGGTCCAGGGAGTCACTGCCGGGACTATTGCTATTTAACGCTTTAATTAGGAGAGGTCTGGCTTCCTGGGCAGATACCTTGCGTAGGGGGAAGCTGGGGCATTGGAGGACAGGGGGAGGTAGGGTGGGAGAGGGTCAAATAAATTACTGGGGAGGACAGAGCTAAGGTCAGTAAAGGAGGTGTTAAAGCAGTTAGAAATACAGGCAGGGTCGGTGGAGGTACAGCCATCAATAGTGAGCTGGGATGGGGGAAGGGAGCGTAATTTCCCATTTAGTTGTTTAACATTGTCTCAGAAAGTCTGGGCACACCCCCAGGAGGAGGTGAGGGCGGCCTGGTAATGGTCGGCCTTGGCCTTACGGACGGCCCATGTGCACCTGTTCCGAGCAGCATTGTAGGCCTGTCTATCAGCCATCCGTCCCGTTTCAGTGGCAAGGTGCCAGAGGTTATCCCTATTTCTGAGCATTTGTAGTAGGGCAGGGGTAACCCAGGGTGCATTACGTTTTTTGGATCGATATCTGGTAAGGGGTGCAAAGAGGTCACAGGCCTTTTTAAAGGTTTGGGAGAAAAAGTTGAGGGCAGTGTCAATGTCGGGTGTATGATGAATGGGGGACCAATTAATCTGGGCGAGAAACTGTCTGAGTTTTATCAGCCCACCAGGGCAGAGGCACCTGTGGAGTGTGATCTGGGCTGTGGGTTTGGGAGTGGGGGCCGCCCAAAGGAATAGGATAGGGGAGTCGTCACTTAGGGAGTCTGGGAAGACCTGGATGTTATGGATTTTTTGGGGGCGGTTGGTGATAATTACGTCCAGAAGGGTACTGGTTCCTCTCTTTGGGTTTACTCTAGTGGGCTGGGAGATGAGTTGTGTCAGGTCTAGGGCAGTGAAAGAATCTCGGATAGTGGAAGAGGAGGTGCTGAGCCAGTTCACGTTAAGGTCCCCCACTAGGATTTGTTCCGCCTTGTGGTGGAGGGTGGCAAGATATTCTGTTATAGATATCAGTGCCAGGTTCTGGTTCTTTGGAGGGAACGTAGGCAGTGGTGAGATAGAGAGGGCTCCTGGAGGGGTCAGGAGTGAGTTTGAGGGTTAGGGCCTGGGCCCCATTCACAAGAATGGGGACAGGGAGTGCTTGTCTGATGATTGTGTCCCTGGTATAGATCTAAGGGTGCTAAACAGGCACTTAATAAAGCCAAGGTTCAAAATAGTAACCTTGTCACTGATTCTGCCAGCTCTCCAAAAAGGAGATTGGCTGGCATATATGGACCTAAAAGATGCTTATTTCCACATCCCCATAAGGAAATCTCACAGAAAGTACCTCAGGTTCAGACTCCCCTCAGGTCATTACCAGTTTTCAGCCCTGCCACTCAGTCTCACTTCAACTCCAAGAGTGTTCACAAAGTGCCTGGCAGTGGTTGTGGCACACCTGCAAAGGCAAGGTGTCATAGTGTTCCCCTATCTGGATGACTGGTTGGTGGTGGGAAAATCACCTCAACAGGTAGAGGAACATCTGCAGCTCACCGAAGGACTCTTGGAGTCTCTGGGATTCCTTTTAAATCTCAAAAAGTCAGTCCTTCTCCCTGCACAAGTGCTACAGTTCATAGGAGCAGAACTAAATACCCAGGAGGCAGGGCTTACCTACCTCTGGACAAGGTAAAAAGTATTCTGCAGATGGCAGGCTCCTTCAGCCTGAACAAACCAAAAACCGCAAGATGGTTTCTACAGTTACTGGGCCACATGGCAGATGCCACTGACACAGTTCTGGGTTCCAGGTTTCAGATGGGAGACATCCAATTCCACCTAAGGGCTCACTGGTGTCAAAGAAAGGATTCTCTCTCATTCTCTCTCTCTCTCTCTCTCTCTCTCTCTCAGCTAGTCCCAGTAACAAAAACATTACTCTTGGCCCTTCAGTGAGTGGTGGAAAGAGGAAGCCAACCTTGGAGAAGGGATTCTCTTTCAAAAAGAGCCCCTGTCAGTGATTCTCATATAACCCCCTTGCAAATGGGGTTCCTAAAAATGCCAGCCTGGGCTTACCTTGGCCCTTTTGCTCTGTTCTGCTCCTGTTGTTTCCCAGGCTTCTTCCATTTTGGCCACCAATTTTTGCTAGCCCCCCAGGTCTGCTTTGCCCTTCTATGTGCCCCTGCTGCAGTCCAGATGAGAATCCAGCCCCTCTGGGCTTAAAAAACACCACTCACGTTTGCCATGTTAAAAGTGCTGCCTCCAGGGCAGTGGGACTCATGATGGAGCGATTTTTGCCCTCAATGGATCTGTTCGTTTTGCAGTCGCCTTGGGTACTGTGCCGTGGGTCCCAGGATCACTTCCACCTAATTGGGACCCGGTGACCATGGACAGCCTGCTGGGGAGCCGCATGGTTTTGAATTTAAAGAGTTTGACCGGGGTTCAGGGCAACAATGCCTGAGCAAGACCCTGGTCATCTGTATAATTAATAACTGGGTCTGGCTGCCTCCAGGGTAGCCCTAAACGGGTTTGGGCGAAGAGACAAGAAAATAAATGTTTTAAACTTTGTAACTTGTTGCTGTATATTGGGTATGTATTGTGCTGCAGGGAAGATTGTTGTAAATTAAAGATAAATGCTTTTTCCTGGTATTTCCAGCATTTGAGGACTCTTTGTGTCAGCCTCTCAGCTGCAGCAGGGGGAGCTTTACTAAGTGCAGTAGCAACAGGAAAACTAAAGGAGCCACACCCTTCATCTGTGCAGCGACTGCAAGTACAACCCCTGAGCTGCAAAACTGTGGAGCATTGGGGCAAATAATTATTTCTTTCTGGCTGCCCCAGGACAGTATTTAGGACTGTATCTAATCTGCTATAAGGGACAGTGGGATAAGCAGCCATTGCAAGCAGCCACAGCCTATTGGGAGCCAGCAATAGAAAGCCAGGACTTGTGGGACATTCACTGCACCTCACGGGTAACCACCCAAGTGCTCATGGGGACTTACAGGGACATTATTTTAGGCACCATTTCTCCAAACCAATTGTGCCTCGAGTGTTCTGATTGACAGGTCCCTCAGCCATTTAGAGACCTGTTACCCCATCTCTGTTACCAATCAGAAGTCAAGCTGGGAGGCCTATAAGAGACAGTCTGCCAGTTTTTCTTGAGATTCTGCCAGAGTGAGAGAAGGAGAGCAGGCTCCAGCCTGCAGGGAGCGGCTCAGGCCCCAGCCATGCCACCAGACCTGGGCCACTTAACTAAGCACCTCCAGTCATCAGGGGGCATTTGTTATTTTTTGTATCCAGTTTAAAAGTTAAAGTAAATTTTAGTTCAAACAACATGAAGTCTTGCTGTATTCTAACAATTTGCAGTTAGCCCCAGCACTTGAACTGCTTCAGAGAGTAAAGGGTTAACTCTATGCCCAGGCAATACAGCTTACTGCTCTCTCAAAATAGATAAGTTTGACAAGCTACTTTCTGCATTGCTGCTTGGATTTTTGTCTTTTGCTTTACTTTCTTTTCTGTTTACCATCTCCTTGTTATCTTCACTAGCTAAACAAATCCTCTCTCCCATTTTAAGCTGATTCACCCCTATCCCTGATTCTCGTGACTTTCTTAGCTGGCCTCATATAACCTCCCGCCTCAGTCTCTCTAAGCTGCTCTGACCTCACCTTTGTCTCACACTAATCACCATCCAAACTCTATTCTCACCTTGGCTACCTTTTGTTTAATCACTTGATCGCCCCCAACCCCTGCTGTCTGTCTTACACCAGCCTCTCCCCCTCGCTGATATTATTTAATCTCCCCTTTCTTTGCTCCCCTAGGACTCCATGTCCGAGCAGTGCCTAAGAAACTTGGTGGCCCCTCTTACGACCACCCGCGGCCGCTGCCTGCCTGGACGCACTCTTTCTGCTCGCCCTCCTGGTTCCCAAAGCCAGATCCCAGCACAAGGTATGGTCGCTGTTGCTTGCTTGAGTCGCTGAGTGACGGGCGTCTCCTGATTGGTGCAGCGCTGTGCTACCGGAGCCTGATTGGTCCGGCCTGCGCCTCAGGCTTCTCCTGATTGGAGCGCCTTTTTACCCTTCAGCACCATTGATTTTTTCTCTCCTACTGCTAATTACAGTCTAATTTTTTTCTCCCTCCCCTCCACCCCCTCCCAGGCCTCCTTTAAATGGTCTCCCAGCCCCGCCCTCCTCTTATAGCGCTCTTTTATTGGGTCACTGGCTCTGTTTCTCCTCCCTACACTTCTTCAAATGTGCAGGTGGGCTGGTTTACTACTGGACTAAGGTGCTTGGTTGATTGATTTTTGTGGGCCACTTTCCAGTCTTCCCTAATCCTCCCCCTGCCTTTGCACTTACATCTCACTTCCCACGCAGTTCTTCTTTGGCGGCTAGTGAATATCTATGAGTTGCTGAATTAGTAGCTCTGCCCTCTCTACCAGTTTTTCTCCCTGGTCATCTGTTTTTTCCTCGAATTTCCTGTCTATATTACCTGGGTACTGACGAATAGTATCTATTAACCTTGGTCCCCTCTCTATTCCCACAATCTCTGTCTCTTTTCCCAGGAGTATAACAGATTTTTTCAGGCATACCACCTCATCATTCCTGCTGACTAAAATGACTCGGTGCCTGATGCTGGTTTTCTTTGTCTCCTCTATCCTATTACTCCACCTGCTGCTGTTAAATATATCCCCAGCTACTCCGGTAATCCCTCCCCTCCCTTCCCATGATTTCTATTTCTCTAACCTTTTAGTGGTGCCAAATGTGCACTGTGACTCCACTCCTTTTCTACTACGTAAGGCATGGCTCAACATTATCATTCATGTCTTCAAAAATTACCACCTTTGCTTACAGACTCTATACCCTTTCCTGTGCCTCAGACTTTGGTATCTACTCCTTATGGCAATTCTGCTCTCTGGCGATGTACAGCTAAACCCAGGGCCAGTTAACCTCGCACCTAACCCTATTAGCAATACAGAAGGCTTATAAATTGATCACCATAACATCAGGAGCCTTGAGCACAATTTCTCTGAACTAGAAGCTTGGACCTTCCTCTACAAGCCTGATATCATTTGCCTAACTGAAACCTGTCTCAAACCCTCCACCTTGACACTGTTTGCTCCCTCTCATCCTACAATCTTCTAAGACAGGACCGCCCTGCAGCCAAGAGGGGTGGTGGCACAGCTATTTATTTTAAAAATCACTTTCATCTCTCTGTTATTAACTTGTCTCCCCTCCTGCACAGTGAAGCGCTTCATGCCCGTCTCACTCTCGGGACCAAACTACTTCATATTGTCTACATTTGCAACCCCCCTAAAGGTGGCAAAAGAGGCCTGGATGAACTACTGGTTCAAACCTCACTCCTATCCAGAAGAAATGAAGTTCTCATACTTGGAGACCTAAACATAAACTGGCTGGGAAGTTTCCAAGCCTTATCCCTATCCAAATTACAAAGTTCAAACCTGCACCAACTGATCTCTGAACCTACAAGAACCATCCCCCACTCCAACACTAGTACATTACTGGACTGGATAATGACTAATCACCCGGAACACATAGTCTACTCAGGCGTACTAGTTCATGCCATCACTGACCACTCCCCCACTTTCTGTATCTGGGGTAAAGGGAGGACAGAACCTACTCAGCCCAGGTACATCTCCTTTCACAACTATGCCCATTTTGACTCTCAGGCGTTCTTACAGGATGTTGCTAGCATTGACTGGTCCTCTCTATGAGTAGTGATACTCAATCTGCTCTTGGTCTCTTTCTGACCCACTTCCTAGTGCTACAGGACAATCACTGTCACATAGTAATGCATCGGGTGAAAACTTCGCCAAAGAGATAAAAGCTGGCTCCATTTCAGATGCACTGGCCTAGCTGCTGACCTTATCACTTACATGACTATGCGTAATACCTGCAAAAAGGAGATCAAATAGGCCAAAAGCTCCTACTGCAAAGACCTCTTAATGAACTCCTATGGTGACTCCAGAAAATTCTGGTCCCACATTAAGTTCTTCCTTGGCTCAGACTTATCCTCCACCCCAAATGAAATGGTACTAAATGGAGTCCATTGTAATAATTTACGCACCATTGCCAACTTTTTAAATGACAAATTCTCTGACCTAACTATACCTTCACCTTCCCCTCCAACCTGACCTTAGCATATCCAACAAATGCCACTGGCCCAAACTTTTTCTTTAAATCTGTCTCCAGACTTGGGCTGGCCCGGTGGCACAGAGGACTGAGGCACTGGACATCTCACCTCGCGGCACGCCGGCGACCTGGGTTTGGAGCGAGCCTGGGTCGTCGGAGGTCGGCACTGGGGGAGGGCAGAGCTGGATGGAGCTGCTGACAGGCAGCTCTCCTCTCCAGAGAGGTGGGATGGCATCCCTCGCTCACGGCTACCCCCTGGTGGAGGCTGAGGGGCTGCTCAAGCAGGGTGCTGGTGATAGGCCAATGGGGCAGGCGGAGGAGGGTCATTACTGGGGCTGTGCCTCCACATGCATGTGACCTTCTCCTGGGGCCCTCAGGAAAAATGCAGAGAAAACGGAGGAAAAACAAACCGGCGGCAGGATGTACGACTACTTGTAGAGTACCGCTCCCAGATTGGGCGTTAGGCCCCTGTAATTCCGGGGACAGAGCTGGGGGAGCCGGTCAGATGGGGGCCGTGTGGGGGAGGAGTATAAATAGAAATAATAATAAAAAAAAAAATTATCTGTCTCCAGACTTGATGTACTGAAATTGCTTAATAATATCTCTGAGCATACAGCTGCTGGTTCTGACAATCTTGAACCCAAACTTCTTAAACTGCTGTGCCGTTCATAGCTGCTCCCGTAACCAAAATCTTTACCCTCTCCTTATGCCAGGGTCACATCCCAGATGTCTGGAAGATGGCAAGGATTACCCCTGTTTTTAAAAAACATAGAAACATAGAATTTGACAGCAGATAAGGCCACTTGGCCCACCCAGTCTGCCCATTTCCCCTACCTGATGGATAAGCTGCAGAGTCTAGTAAATCAACAGCTTACTTCCTCCTACCCCCCACTAGAATTGCCTTATGTCTGTCCCATGCATTCTTGAATTCTCCCATTGTTCCTGACTTCACAACCTCCTCAAGAAGGCTGTTCCATGCATCCACAACCCTCTCTGTGAAAAAATACTTTCTAACATTACCGCTGAGCCATCCCCCCATCTTCAAATTGTGCCCTCTTGTTCTTGCACATCTCTTTTTCTGAAAGATACTACCCTCTTGTACTTTGTTAATTCCCTTGAGATAATTGAAAGTTTCTATCATGTCCCCCCTCTCCCTCCTTTCCTCAAGGGTATACATATTAAGCTGCTTTAGTCTCTCCTCGTATGTCTTCTGGTGCAGACCCTGCACCATTTTGGTTGCCCAAAGGACCCCTCAAATTACAGGCCAATTGCTATCCTGTCTGTTCTGGGGAAAATTCTTGAAAAGCTTGTAGCTAACCAAGCTACTGAATTCCTCCAGAAAAATGACCTATTAAACTCTTCCCAGCATGGCTTCCATAAGGGCCATAGTACTACCACTGCTGTACTCAAATTCACATCTGATGCCCTGATGGCCATGGACTCTGCTTCTCTCACAGGGGCCATTTTCATTGATATGACCAAGGCGTTTGACCTAGTTGACCACCCCATCCTCATTGCCACGCTTCGATCACTAGGTTTCTCACCCAAGCTTATGAACTGGTTCAAAAGCTACCTGACTGACAGAACACAATTTGAGAAGTACAACTCCACCCTCTGACAAGGCCACGACTAACACTGGAGTGCCTCAGGGGTCCATACTTGGCCCTTTGCTTTTCTCTATCTTTATAAACAGCATCACCTCAAACCTTATGAAAACCAGCTCCCTGTTGTATGCAGATGACATAGTTCTGTACTCTAGCACCAAATGTATTGAGGATATAAATCTGAAGCTCTCCCACTACTTCCAGCTACTCCAGCAGTGGCTGTTTAAACACAAACTAGTCCTAAATGAAACAAAGACAAAAGCTATGCTCTTCGGGTCCAATGCTAAACTTAAACACTCCCAGCACAAGTTTAAAGTCTCCACGATTAGTGGCACCTCAGTAGAAGTTGTTAACTCTTTCAAGTACCTGGGGGTCACATTAGATCCACTACTAAACTATGATCTCCATATTCAGAGGACCTGCAAGTCTGTAAACTCAAAACTTGGAGTTTCCTAGCGAACCAGCTATGCCCTCACCCCATCTGCCAGGCTTGCTGTAGCCCGTGGGATACTCCTACCATCACTTAACTATGGGGCAGCTACCTATATTTCTGCAAGCAAATCAAGTCTTCACAAATGGGATGTTACCTACAATAGTATATGTCACTATGCATCCTCCTCTCAATGGCTGAAACCACCATTGCCTCCTCTACTCTGGCCTTGGTAGGCTTCCTCCTCAGGCGTCAAGGTTTTACTCTTTCATAGAAACATAGAAACATAGACTTTGACGGCAGATAAGGACCGCTAGGCCCATCTAGTCTGCCCATTTCCCTACCTACAGCATAGGCCGCAGATCCAAGTTAACCAACAGCCTATTTCTTCCTGCCCCCCACAAGAATTGCCTTATGTCTGTCCCATGCTCTCTTGAATTCTCCCACAGTTTTAGACCCCACAATCTCCTCAAGAAGGCTGTTCCATGCATCCACTACCCTCTCTGTGAAATAATACTTCCTCACATTGCCCCTGAACCGCCCTCCTTCTATCTTTAAATCGTGTCCCCTTGTTCTTGCAAGTCTCTTTTTCTGAAAGATGCTACCCTCTTGGACTTTGTTGATTCCACTGAGGTACTTAAAAGTTTCTATCATGTCCCCCCTCTCCTTTCTTTCCTCAAGGGTATACATGTTAAGCTCCTTTAGTCTCTCCTCATACGGCTTCTCTTGCAGACCCTGCACCATTTTAGTTGCCCTCCTCTGGACTGCCTCTATCCTGTCTATGTCTTTGCGGAGATGGGGTCTCCAGAACTGGACACAGTACTCCAGATGGGGTCTCACCAACTGTCTGTACAGAGGGATAACAACTTCCTGTTCTCTGCTGATGATGCCTCTCCCTATACATCCCAGTATACCCCCAGTCCTCCCTACTGCCTTCTCACATTGCTTGCTAACCTTAAGGTCATCTGATATGATTACCCCCAGATCCCTTTCCTGTTTTGTTGTTGTTACTACCTCCCCACCCATTGTGTATTCTTCCCCTGTGTTCTTGTTTCCCAGGTGCATTATTTTGCACTTCTTTGCATTGAATCATAGCTGCCATACTTCTGACCATTCCTCCAACCTTGCCAAGTCCCTTTCATCCTTTCCACGCCTCCTTGTGTATCAACCCTGTTGCAGATCTTTGTGTCATCTGCAAAAGGCATACTTTTCCTTCCAGTCCCTCTGCAATGTCACTGATGAAGACATTAAAAAGGACTGGACCCAATACTGAACCCTGCGGTACCCCACTAGTAACCCCCCTTTCTTCAGAGTGGACTCCATTTACAATTACCTTCTGTGTCCTGTTGTCCAGCCAATGTTTTACCCAGGCTACCACCCTGGGTCCCACTCCCAGGCTGGTTAATTTGACTATTAATCTTTTGTGTGGGACTGTGAAATGCCTTGCTAAAGTCTAGGTAGGCCATGTCCACAGCCCCTCCCTGGTCTACTACTTTGGTCACCCAGTCAAAGAAATCTATTAGATTCATCTGACATGACCTTCCCGCTGTGAACCCATGCTGCCTTGGGTCCTATGCTCCACTGGCCTCTAGGTACTCAACTATCCTTTCCTTCAGAAGTGACTCCATCACTTTCCCTACCACAGAGGTCAGACTGACAGGTCTGTAGTTTCCTGCCTCTGACTTGGTCCCACCTTTATGAAGGGGAATCACATCCGTCTTCCTCCAGTCCTCGGGTACCACAATATCCTCCCATGATTTATTAAAAAGAGTAGCCAGTGGTTTCACTAGTTCCTCCTTAATTTTTGGAATTCTGGGGTGAATTCCATCAGACCCATTGCTTTGTCCACCTTCAGTTTTAGGAGTTCTTGCAGAACCCTTTCTTCTGTGAAAGGACTGGGATCGACCCCTATCAAGAGTGCTTCTGTTAATTGGATTAGGCACTTCCCTCCTCTTTGTGAATACTGAGCAGAAATATTCGTTCAGTATTCCTGCTTTTCGCTGTCCTCTCTGCCCACCCACCGTTCATTCTATTCAGCCTCACTATCCCTCCTTTGTCTTTCTATGCTCGCTGATGTACCTATAAAAGGTTTTATCCCCTTCTAACTGAGTTGGCTATCTTTTCTCAGTTTGGGCCTTTGCTATTCTGACTTCCCTCCCTGCTTCCTTCTGCCTTAACTGGTACAGCTCTTTGTCCTGCTCCTTCTGTGTTTCCTTATACTCCGAATGCTATCTTTTCTTCCTGACTTTCACAGCCACCTCTTTTGAGAACCATAGTGGCTTTTTTTTTGTTTTGATTTGTTTATTTGCTTCACACAAAGGCTTGTTGCCTCTGTGATGGCAGTTTTGATAATTCCCATTGTTGCTCACACCTCCTTCTAGCCTGTTTGCTAGTGCTTTTCTGAGGCACTCTCCCATCTTGCCAAAGTCAGCCTCCTAAAGTCCAGTACCCTCATTTTGTATGGCTTGACTCTGTAGCTGAGTTTAACGTGAACCACACTGTTTGATGGTCACTTGTCCCCAGATGGCAACCCACTCTAGATCTGAGATCCTCTCACTGCCCCCATTTGAGAGTATGAGGTCTAAGATTGCTCCCTCACGATAATGGGTTCCGAAACCAGCTGTCTAATGCCTGCCACCTGTAGGGCATCAAGAATGGCCCTGTCTCTTGGATGTGGCTGCAGCAAATGTGCTCCAGTTAACATCTGGCATATTCAGGTCTCCCATCAACAGTATCTCCCCTTTCTCTGCCATTCTAAGAATGCCTTCTATCATATCCTTGTCCATTCCTTCCCCCTGACATGGGGGTCTGTACACAACCCCTGTGTGGATTGTGGTGCCCTTTCCAGTCTCCAAGGTGACCCACAGTGCCTCCTCTCCTCCCTGTTTACTCTTTTGTTCAGTTGCTTTTATCCCTTCCTTTACATAGAGAGCTACTCCTCCCCCTCTTCTTCCTGCCTGTCTCTCTCCTGTAGGTTATGTACCCTGGTATGTAACATCCCAGTCATGGTTCTCTGTGTACCATGTTTCTGTGACTGCTACGATATCCAGGCACCCTCTTCCATTAAGGCCATCGGCTCAGGAGCTTGTTGCCCAGACTACAGGCATTGGTACTCATTACCCTCCATTTCCTGATGGCCTTACTCCCTTTTGCCCCATCCCTGTCCTTCTTGCCTTTGTCACTTTCTCCATTTACCCTGCCCTTCCCTATCGACACCTCTATGTTGGTGTTTGCTGCACTTACTACCGTGATTATTTGGGGGCTAGATTTTCCTGCTCCTTTTCAGTGCCTCCCCCCCCTTGGCTAGTTTAAAAGCTTGACAATGAAGCATTTAAACCTATCACCTAGGATCCTGGTTCCCTCCGGACAGATGCAGCCCATCATGCCAGTATAGGCTTGCATCACTCCAGGTGGACCCCCAGTCCCCAATGAAGCCAAATCCCTGAGCTCCACACCAGTTTTTCAACCACTGATTGAATCCCATGGTGTGGAACACCCTAACCTCTCCTATGCCATAGATGGGTAGCACCTCCGAGAAGGTTACCGTGCGTGCTACTTGACTAAGGCCCCTCCCCAATTCCACAAACTCTTCCTGCACTTCTCTAATCCCTTTCTTAGCCAGGTCATTTGTCCCTAGGTGGACAATGACATCCAACTCCCTCCCTGTGCAGCTGCTCCAGCAATCCTGAGGATTCGCTCCCTTTCCCTTCAAGCCATGGCGCCAGGCAGGCACCTTACCTCCCTCTCCCCTTCCTCCCCCAGTTCTACCTTCCTAACAATGGAGTCCCCCACCAGGAGTTGTTTCTTTCCCCTGCAGGGTCCCCTGCCACCCTCCTGTGGGTCTCCTTTGTGGAGGTTTGGCTCCATCATTGACAATATAATTAGGACTCAGATACCTAAACACCTAGCAGAACTCTTCCAAAGCCAGGCCGCCTGCTATGACCTTCACTCTGCTGACAATGCCTCTGTCTGTATCCCTAAATATGCTACCACTAAGGACTCTAGTGCTTTTGCTTGTAAGGCCCCCCAGTACTGGAACTCCCTCCTTCTAACCATTCGTCAAGCCTCTTCCCACACCTCCTTTAAGAAAGCACGGTGCCATCATCTCATATCTTCCTGTATTTACTCCTGTTTCAAACCTCCATAGATGCAAGGTTTTATTCTGACTCCCCTCACCTCCCTTTTAATTTTGACCACATTCCTGCCTCAGCACTTTCTCTCAATCTGACAGGGTTACTCCCAAACCCTGCTGTTTTGCACTTCCTAATCCTATTCCTTTCACACACCCCTCTATCTTTTCCCTCCACTGCAACTTGCCACTATTTACTTCCCTAACTTTCTTCTTTCTCTCAGACCTGCTCTGGTCGTCGAAAGATTACTTTCTCCATTCCTTCCTCTCAAATCTACTCAGTTATTGTCTGCTTAAAGTGACACTGCATTTTTTTTCTGTAATTTATTTCCTCCTTATGTTAGTATAAACCCTAATTTTTCTTGCAGTTGTCTGTGTTGTTTACACTTACCCATGATACTGTATTACCTACGTTGCTACCTGCTTGTATGTACCCATTACTTTGACCATTTCTAAAAATGTACTGTTACTGGTAGTTCCAGAAGTTTGTTTTGTATTCTCCTGGTTTGTGCCTGACAATAGTCACCGTTATGGCTAATGCACCTATCCGGTAAACAAAAACTAAATAAAATAAATATGTAAAAACTTTCCTAAAGCCTCTTTGGAAAAACGTTTAAGTAGACTGAAGGAATGGGAGGCCGAGAAAATCCGCTGATCCAGATGGCCAGTCTGGTTTGGTTCCGACCGAACCTGAGGGGGTGTCCACTGGCCTGGGCGATACCTTCTGGGGCAAAAAGGAGAGCCGACTCTGCGGAGTCGGTTCCGTCTAAAAGAAAATGCAAGTCAGCCGGTTCGGATCCCAGTTCCCATGTTCCGACCGCTGAAGAAATTGCTAAAGCGATTACTACTGTTCAGTCGCTTTGCCCGGTTCCGACCGAACCAACACTGACTCAAAGATGATCGGTTTGGTCGGAAATGGTTGTTTCTGAAATTGAACCTGAAGCATTCTATGAGGGCGATAGGGAAGGAGAAGAAGATTATGAAGAAGAGGAAGATGAAGGTCTAGATGAGCCAGTACAGCCTGACATCTCCCCAGACAGGCCTTCCAATGTGTCTCCTCCCAGACTTTCTGAGTCCCTCTCCCATTTCTTGTTCTACAAGAAAGTGGCTGATACTCTTCAGCTTCCAGTGGAAGAGTCTGAACAGGATCAGGAGGAATCTGACTTAGTTGAAATGATGGATGTCCCAGAGTCAAAGAGAGTGTCTTATCCCTTTGCATAAATCCCTGGGGAAACACACAGAACATTTTGTAGTTTCCAACATCTATACCTTGTCAGGTCCTGGGATGGAATTCCTTACAGATCATTGCAGCCATGTTGGTGTAGTGCAAGCCGCAGCCTGTGACAAGGATACCATTCCCTTGGCATCTCACCCCCCAGATAAGGATTCCAAGAAAGTGGATACCATGGCTAAAAAACAATACTTGGCATCCTCTTTGGGACACATTCAAGCTAATTACATTTCATATACAGCCAAATACCAGAAATCTATGTTGGATATGGTTTTGGAGCTGGCTAAGAATGCTCCTCCCCAGCTGGCCAAGGAGCTGGAGCAGGTTGCTGTGGATGGTGTTGAGGCATCCAGAGTTCAATTCCATGCTGCTGTGGACTCAAATGATGTGCATTCCAAGGTCATGGCTACATCTGTCTTCACGAGGACATTTGCATGGCTTAGATGTACCAGTTTGTCACAGGATACCCAGACTAAGGCCATGGATTTTCCTGTTGTTGGTAACTCTCTGTTTGGGGAACAAACAGAGGCTTATATGAAGAAGATGGAGTACAGGACCACCTACAGGAGTGCTGCAGCCAAAGAGAAGCAGGTCACTCTTCAAAAGCAGCAATTTAGGGCTGGCAGGGGCAGGCCTTTTTACCAAGCCCAGGCCTCCTCTTCTTTCCAGAAGAGGGGGTTCTTTGGGGAAGAGGCAGACGTGGGATGACCAGGACCCCATCATCCACGCAGTCTAAGCCCCCTGCCAAACAGACACCCTGAGGTGTCAGTCAGGGTCGCCTCCCCAGTTCCAGTAGGGGGCAGGCTGGCTCACTATTTCCAGGTATGGAAGTCCATTACTTCAGAAAAATGGGTCCTGGAAGTAGTGAGCCAGGGACTTGCTCTCAGTTTCAAAAGGTTCCCAAAAATGAGAGCAAAGTCTTTCAGTCCTCCCTCTCCCTTGGACACAAAGGTCTTAGAGGCAGAAGTCTCCTCTCTACTGCTTCTTCAGGCAGTAGAGAAAGTACCTCTTTGTCACAGGGGAAAAGGACTGTATTCCAGGTACTTCCTAACCCCAAAAAAGACAGGAGAGTGGCGACCCATCCTAGATCTAAGATACCTGAACAAACATATACTAAAGCCAAAGTTCAAAAAGGTGACTCTGGGAGTAATTCTTCCCTCTCTGAGACCAGGAGACTGGCTAGCCTCCCTGGATCTCAAGGATGCCTACTTCCACATACCTATCAGACATTCCCACAGAAAGTACCTCAGGTTTGAGTTGCCCTCAGATCATTACCAGTTCAGAGCAATGCCTTTCGATCTAACTTTTGCCCCAAGGGTGTTCACTAAGTGTCTAGCAGTAGTGGTGGCCTTTCTCAGGAGACAGTGGCTCATAGTGGATCAGTCCTCAGACCAAGTCAAGTCAGCTCTAGAGGTCACTCACAAGCTTCTAGACTCCTTAGGATTCATTCTGAACCTAGAAAAGTCTGTTCTGGAACCAGCCAAGCTTCTCACTTTTAAAGGGGTGGAACTAGACACTGTCCAGGCAAGGACATGTCTCCCCCTTTCAAGGGTACAATCCCTTATTACTCTGGCTTTCTCTTTTCATCCTCTAGTGTCTTGGCCAGCCAGACACTTTCTTCAGTTGCTAGGCCACATGGCAGCATCCACTGCTGTGGTGCAAGGGGAAAGATTTCAAATGAGAGATATTCAGTTTCATCTAAGATCTTACTGGTCTCAGAAAAAAGACCCTCTCTCCAAATTGGTTCCAGTGTCTTAAACTCTGGTTCAGGCTCTCCAGTGGTGGCTGGAGGAGGACAATTCCTCAGTCAGGCTCCTTCAGTGGTTCTCACCACAGATGCCTCTCTACTGGGATAGGGAGCCCATCTGGACCAGCTTACTGCTCAGGGAACCTGGTCTCATCAGGAGTCTCTTCTGCACATAAATCTTCTCGAACTCAGAGCTGTCTTTCTAGCACTTCAGACATTCTCAAACACTATTCAGGGGAAAGTGGTGCAGATCAAGGCAGACAATACCACAGCCATGTGGCACATCAACAAGCAGGGAGGCACTCGGTCCTCGGCCTTGTGTACAGAAACCATGAAAATCTGGTCTCTAGCTTATTCCCTTCAGGTTTCCCTGATAGCTGTACATCTCCCAGGGAAGGACAACATACTAGCAGATGCTCTCAGCAGGATTTCTCAAGGTCATCACAAATGAGCCCTGAATCCTCTGATTCTTCAGGTCATTTTCAAGATGTTGGGCACTCCAGAGATAGATATCTTTGCAGCCCCGGGCAATCACCAGCTTCCTCTGTTTTGCTGCAGACACCCTCTTCTGGGATCTGTTCCCCAGGATGCCCTACTATTGAACTGGACAAGCAGGTTTCGGTATGCTTTTCCTCATTTTCCTCTGATATTCAGAGTCCTGATCAAGATCAGATCTCAGCCTTGCAAAGTGATTCTGGTGGCTCCAGACTGGGCCAGGACAGCCATGGTACCCCCTATTATTGTCCATGTAAGTGACAATACCACTGTGTCTTCCCAGACAGTACAATCTCTTCACCTCTTCACAGGGGAGGATACTGTATCCCAACCTTCAGACTCTCAGACTCAAAGCCTGGCTCTTGAAGAGTTAGACTATGCAAGCCTGCAACTTTCCCAGTCAGTCTTGGACATTCTTAAGGTTAGTAGAAAACCTTCTGCTAGAAAAACCTACAATTCCAAATGGAAGAGATGTGGTTTCTGGTGTTCTCAGAGACATATTCAGCCAGATTCAGCTGATATTGCCACTACTTCGGATTATTTAGTGCATCTTAACAGTTTAGGTCTCAGACCTACTACTCTCAAGGTACATTTGGCAGCTATTTCTGCTTTCCTTTCAGCTGGGAAGGGCTCTTCCCTAGTCTCTCATCCAGTTTTCAAGAAATTCTTCAAAGGTCTGGCTCATATTAGTCTTCCCTTTAGGGAGCCTACTCCTGTTTGGGATCTGAATATCTGTATTGCACAGCTTATGCAGCCCCTCCTTCGAGCCACTATCTTCAGCTGAGCTGAAGTACTTGACTTGGAAAACTGTATTCCTGGTAGCCATTACCTGTGCCAGGAGAATCGGTGAATTACAGACTTTATCAGTGGAACCTGACTTCATTACATTTCACAGGGATAAGGTGGTCCTTCGAACCAACAGAAAGTTCCTTCCCAAGGTGGTACCAGACTTTCATTTGAATCAGTCTGTCATTGCCTGTATTTTTCACTGACCATTCTTCCTCTGGGGAGAGAAGACTACACAGTCTCGATGTAAAGAGGGCCCTTAGTTATTATACAGAACACACTACGGCCCATAGAAATGACTGTTCACAGCTGTTTCTTACTTATGGAGAAGTGGGCAAAGGTAAACCTGCTACTAAAAGCACCACTGCCATGTGGATTGTCTCCTGTATCCAGTTCTCCTATTCAAAGTTGGGGAAAGAGCCATCCTCAAGCTTGAGGGCTCACTCCTCCAGAGGTACAGCTGCTTCGGTCGCCGCAGCTAAAGACATACCCTTAGTGGAAATCTGTAAAGCAGCCACCTGGAAAACTGTTCACACATTTACCAAGCATTACTTTCTGGACATTCAGTCAAGAAATGATGCTAGGTTTGGCACAGCAGTGCTACAGATCTTGTTCCTAAAATAGGTTCTGTAACTCCCTCCTCCAAGGGGGTACTGCTTGGTAGTCTGCATTTTGTCAGAATACAGCAAGAATTCATATTGTTTGAAGAAAAAAATTACTCACCATAGTAATGTTGTTTCTTCTAATGGAGTCTTGCTGTATTCTGACCTCCCTCCCTTCCTCCCCTCCTGGAACCTAGTTGTTTTGGGATGTGGTGTGGCAGGCACAGTGCTGCACCCCAGAGGTGTACCTTGGTTACCTCTTCTTTAGCTTGAGGTCTTTATGGTTATTATTCAAGAAGATATTGTTTTTGTTTCACTACCTACTTGGATTCTTTTTGGGGTTCTCAATTTGAGTCTTTTTGACCCTAACAATATGTTTATTGCCCTTTGGTAAAAAAAATTGTAAAAAACAATTTCTATATTGTTAGTTAGTTGGTATAGTGCTCGTAAGAATCTGACGGTTACGCTGAGGAGTACCAAGGACAGAGGTTTGAAAACCAAGCTCAATGTTCTATGCCTGGGCATAGAGTTAACCCTTTACTCTCCAGAGCAGTTCAAGTGCTGGGGCTAACTGCATATTGTCAGAATACAGCAAAACTCAATTAGAAGAAACAACACTACTATGGTGAGTAATTTTTTCTTCTGCAACTGCTAGTCTGGAGGTTGCCAGAAATGTCCTCCAGAGGCTAGCCCTCCCTCCCACGTCGGGGAAAGATGTGGAAAAAGAAGACCATCTACCATGCCTCAGTGGTGAGACAGCTGAAGAGAATTCAGGAAGCCTTCGATTAGGGATGTGACCCATGGAGGACCTGAGTGAGTACCCTTGTACTCCCCCGGTGCGAGGGAGAAGCTGTACAAGTAATCTTGGGGAGGTCCCAAGCCCCGCTAACAGATATGTTCTGTCGATTCTAAAATTGTTGAAGTCATCAGTCTGGGCTACTAACCCCATCAGAGACTGTCTAGCAAAAGTTAATATGGGTGCATCTTGTCTGGCCCAAATGGCTAAATCGTAGGTGCAGTAAGATGCCTGGCTAGTGAATCATATAAATGTGTTGCAAGTTGTTGTAGCTATGGTTTAGAGTCCTGCCTCCGTGGAGCTGTCTGTCAAGCCACGTTTGCCACTTCATGGGACAGGAGGCCCTAGAGCATGTAATCTGATTCTGAAGGGAATCTACAGTGGTCTTACCCAGATGTCATCTGAGAGCGCTTGCATAAGTGTGAAAAGGTTTAGACGTGCTGGATAAGTGTGGTCTATGAATGTTGTCTTTGGTATAGCAAATGTACTGGATGTGACTTTCAAGTAACTGAAATTAGTATGCTTGCTAAAAGTGTTACTGTCTGCTTAGATTGGATGGAAGCCTGTTTTGGTATAGTAAATGTACTGGGTGTGACTTCATATCAAGGAAATTCGGATGTTTGGCAAAAGTATCAGCTTCTGTCTATATTGGATGGGACTTTCGAGGGTTGTGCCGAATATTCAGGATATTAAATACAAGTAGCTGGTCCTAAAATGTTTGGAATTCAGTAATCGCAGGGCAATCCCTGTCTTCTTTGATGTGCAGGGCAATCCCTGGCTCTTCTTTGTTGTGCAGGGCAATCCCTGGCTCTTCTTGACCAGCAGGGTCAAATTGACTAATCACAGGACAATCCCTGCCTGTATTGTATACAGTGTCTGCAGCCATTGCAGAAATCTGTTTCCAAGTTGCCCCCTTCCTCAAATCAATAGCCGGCCACCTCGGCCAGCTGCAATGTAAACTAGTCCTGCAACACCTAGGACTGTGGCATCTGTTTATTCCAGTATGATATGAGATTGCAGGGTTCCGTATGGTTCTGGGACTGGTACCAGTGTGGGTAATAATGGTAATTATTATGTGCCATCTGATTTGTCAGCAGCTAGATAGCCAGGGCTCTGGGTATCATAAGTCGAATAGTAAAATGTGATTTATTCCTGCCTATTAGTATGTAGCCACCCAGCTGGAGAGTTCAACAGCAAAAGATAACAATCTGTGTATATATGTAAATAGAAATCAAATCACCTCTACTCCACAGCCCCATTCCTAACTCCTTAAACCCCCTAAATAAATATCTTGTTATTGAAATATTTGGTGTGAGCATATTATTGGAGAGAGCCTTTAAATGCAAAATGTTAAAGTTGGGGAGATGTTTATTGGGGCATGTCTGGGGAAGGTAACTGGTCACCATCGGTGGTATAGCAACTCAGGGGGCTATATCTATTACCATCGTGCCCACGTAAAACACCCTGAGTAGAGGCACTGTGCAAATGTTTAAAATAGGTTATCAGCTAGACGCACCCAAACCCCTCAGCCTAGCTTGTAAGTAGTAGGCAGGGGTCTAACACTGGGGATAGTGCCACCCAGGGGTTATGCTCACAACAGATGCATCACTTCTAGGGTGGGGTGCCCACCTAGGGGATCACTATATTCATGGCACTTGGTCCAGTGCAGAGTCACTCCAGCACATCAACCTGCTGGAGTGCAGGGTGGTGTTCCTGGCACTTCAAGCCTTCACACCATTAGTTCAGGGAAAGGTGGTACAGGTCAGAATAGACAATACCACCACAATGTACTACTTAAATAAGCAGGGAGGAACATGGTTGGATCCTCTCTGCATGGAAGCTATGAGAATTTGGACTCTGGCTTACTCCCTAGGAGTTTCTCTTCAGGCCATTCATCTGCCAGGCAAGGACAATACCCTAGCAGATGCTCTGAGTCAGATCAACCAGGCCCCTCACAAATGGACCCTGAACAGGCAGGTGGTGAAAGTGATTTTCAGAAGGTGGGGCACCCCAAAGATAGATCTCTTTGCATCTCACAAAAGTCACCACCTGCCACAGTATTGTTGCAGACCCCCAGCTTGGAGAATGATACCCTTGGATGCTCGGATTCTGGGCTGGTCAGGGAAGTACCTGTATGCATTCCTCCCATTCCCTAGGGTGCAGAGTGCTACTCAAGCTCAGGTCCCAGCCAGCTTCAATGATCTTGATGGCTCCAGACTGGGCCAGGCAGCCATGGCACTGTGCTGTTCTCTGAGTCTTTAGCCGAGTCAATACATCTTCCTCGGAGGCACAAGCTGTTAACCTCCTGTCAAGGGAGACTCCTGTACCCAAACCTCAAGTCCCTCAGACTCAAGGCATGGCTCTTGAGGACCTAGAGTGTGCAGGCCTGCATCTCTCTGAAAGTGTTCTGGATATTTGAAGAGGTACAGGAAACCTTCCACCAAGAAAACCTATGCCTCTAAATGGAAAGTTTTTCCATCTGGTGCTCCACCAGGGATATGGTGTCAGCTCAAAGCGGGGGTTCCAGCTGTGCTGGACTACCTTACTTATTTACATTCGCTGGGCCTGCAGCCCACTACTTTAAAGGTTCACTTAGCTTCAGTGTCTGCTAACACTTCAGCCAGAAAGAATGCTTCTATGGCATCGAACCCTATCTTCAAAAGGTTTTTTTAAGGGTCTAGCTCACTTGCACCCTCCTCACAGGGAACCCGGTGCCAGCCTGGGACCTAAATGTGTGTATTGCCAAGCTCATGGGTTCCATTTTTGCACCCATGTCTTCAGCTCCTTTGAAATATGTCACATGGAAAACAGACTTCCTAGTGGCAATCACTTCTGCTAGAAGGCTCAGTGAGCGCCAGGCTCTCTGCATTGAACGGGACTACATTTAATTCCACAGGGACAAAGTGGTCCTGCAAACTAACAGAACATTTCTTCCAAAAGTGGTTTCAGACTTTCATTTGAACCAGTCTATCACCTTACCTGTCTTCTTTACTGAGCATTCAAGCTCTGGGGAACGTAGACTGCACATTCTTGATGTCAAGAGAGCTCTTGGCTATTACATGACAGTTACTAAGGCCCATAGACAGGACAGGAAACAACTGTTCAAACAACATGAAGTCTTGCTGTATTCTGACATATGCAGCTAGCCCCAGCACGTGAACATCTGTAAAGCAGCTACCTGGAGAACAGTGCACACCTTCACTAAGTATTACAGCCTGGACACACAGGCTAGAGGTGATGCCAGGTTTGGCACAGCTGTCCTGCAGAGTCTATTTCCAAAGTAGGTTCTGTGCCCACCTCCAAAGGTACTGCTTCTTAGTGTGCATAAGAGTTAGGAATATTGGAGTATTCCTGGGGTGAGAAGAACAAAATACTTACCATAGTAATCTTGTTTCTTCCAGGGGATACTCCAATATTCAAAACTCTCCCACCTTGCCTCCCCTAGAACCAGTGGCCTCTGCATTCCATGCTGCATTATTTATTTATTTGAAAAGATTTCACCAGTATTACCAAAGGTATGTGTGCTACACTCTGGCTTTTTTATATTTGGAACTGTGTTTTCATTGGTTTTACCCTCTTCAGGTGATTCTGACATGGCGGGGGTTGGTAGTTTTTTCCTTCCTGTTGAAGGTTTTTGGATGTTTTATTATTATTGCAATTATAGTGTTAATTATTAAATTCCCCTTGGGCCCTGCCTTGCCAGGCATCCACGAGATCTGAAGATTAGAATGTAGGCAGTTGATAGGTGGCAGCATTTGAAAAAGTGGCACGAGCCAATGATTCCATCATTAGCATAATGTTCCATCTCCGGGCAGATCTGGCTTAAAGGCATACTGCATATGAGTTATGAATATTGGAGTATCCCCTGGAAGAAACAAGATTACTATGGTAAGTCATTTTTTCAAATGTGTAAATGCAGCTGCATTAGCCGATCAACAGCTGTGTGTGTGTGTGTGTGTGCAGAGCTGCATTAGCAGCTGTGCAGCAGGTGGCAACTGCAGACTATTTGTTCTTGTGAAGCAATAACTTAAATAAAAAAAAATTTAAAAATTAAAACAAAAACACTTTATTTTTTTCTCACAAAAAATAAAGAGGACCATTGTATAATCGCAATACACCACTCCTGGGTGTGAGTTACACTGGGATTTATCCATTTCTGGTGTGGTTTACTCATTTGGCCTGTGGCCTCGTGACCAAACCTCACCAGGTGTGGTAAATCCCAGCATAACCCACATCCCGTCGTGGTATACTGCTTAAGTGTCAGCAGTTTGATGTTTCAGATGCCAGTTAAAAGTATTCAAATCCATATCCCCAAACCTCACCACCAATACTTTAATGGGTTCCTTAGTAAAAATGATACCCCCAACAGACTGATTGTTACTGAAAGGACAGTCATGTAGGTATCGACCATAACTTTTTTGCATATTCAGGCATGCACCTGAGATAGTACCGTATTTCACAAATAATCCCACTGCTTCAGTACCTGATTCTGCATCTTTAACTAGCAAAGGCAAAAGATTTTATCAGAGTCCCCCAATGGGGTATCCTATCCACCCTTGTATCCCACTGCCCTGATCCATGGCCTTCAGAATGGAATCCAATATAAAGAGGTACAATATGGGGCTCATGTGTCAGCCTTGACATATTCCAGCTTTGAGAGAAACTTCTATTCCTCTCATCCCATTTAACAACAAACACACTTCCACAACTGTATAGTAACCTTCCCCAAGTGACAGGCCTTCTCCTGGTCCAGTTCCAGGAGAAGGCCCTTTACTTTCCTAAGCCTCCCCTGCTCCAGCAGTTCCCTTAATAATGTCAAATTATCCTGAACCTTACGCCCTATGATAGAATATGTCTACAAAGAAATAATTACTGTTGCTGCTGCGACAGCTAGCCTCTCACCCAGAAATTTTTATAGAATTTTAGAAGGCTTAACAAGCTCCTGACACAGCTGAGACAACTTTGAAAACATTTTATATTCAGACATAATTGTAGCTTATATTTTGTATTTTATTCTGTAATTCTCACCCTTATTTCCTTATTCTAGGGGTATCTGCATCAATACAGTATCTCTGCCCTTTGAGCTCCGACTGCCTGCCTACACCTGACATCATAATTCTGTTTATGAGATCAAAATATGTTGCTGTGGAGACAATTATGATATCATAAACAGGAGATTGTGATGTCATGTATAGAGAAGAAGCCAAAGTAGATAGAGTCTAGGAAACAGGGATCTTGGTTTCATGCAACTGTTTTCAGTAATAAAGAAAATGGGGAATAAATTACTGAAAATATATGAAGTACTGAAGAAAAAGGGGATGGAGCTCAATATAAATCTAACCTTTTTCAAAGTTTTGCTAATGCTGTCAGCCGCTCTTTAAAGGTCACCAATTCTGTAGGTCATCTTTTGTACCTTTTTATGCAGAAGAGTAAGGATGCCCTGCATAAGAGTTTCCTGATATCTCATGTCCCAGAATGTCATTATATACTGTCCCCAACATGGGTCATAACTCCTTTTTGAATAATTTATATAGTTTGCCTGGAAACCCATCACTACAGGGAGCCATGTTAGTAGACAGAGAACCTACTGCTTTTAGAACTTCAGCCATCATAATTCATTTTGCATCAAGTCCTGAGTTACTTTTTGCAGGAGAGGTGGTATATGCAACCCTTCCAAAAAAGGACCCCAATCATCAGACACCTGGACCTCCGTCCTAGATGTCCTAATGACATAGTCATCTACTTTGCTGGGTCAGTTTTCACCACACCCATGTTGTCCTTTTGCCCAGAATGGACCCTTTTAGATATTCTTTTCCTACAGTCTTTCTAGGGGTCTGCATGTGCCCTACAGCCCTGTGTGCCAAACTTTTGTTCTTGCAGTAGGGATGTAATTCTTTGGTACTGAAATGTAGCCATTTCTTTCTTTGTTATATTAAGTTGCCCTGAGTAATCTTGTTTAGTTTCTACCATCAAAGAGTACAGCTTCTGCAGTCTATGACTTAGTTTTAAATATTTCTACTACTTGTCCCTTACATTTTATTCAATGTACTTCCTTACACTGTTGTTCTGTCATGATGTTTCTGTATTATTCTGTATTTTTCTGTACCACTCTGTATCATTATGTTGTACTCTCCCCGGCTCTTTCCTTAAAATAGGCATAATACTTGTCGAGTGTACTTACCCGGTCAACAAAAGCTAAATAAATAAATTGATTTTTATACAGAAATGCAGTGCTCCTTTAAATTTAGCTTAACATCTTCCCACCATTCCAGGGGAGTGTCAGACAGGTCAGTGGTGGTGGTTTTGTCATTAATACAAGTTCAGAGTTTGCTGTCAGTCCAAGGACTTTTTTAACAGAGAGATGTTCAGCCTCCATGTTGGAGGTTTCACTCAGGGAATCGAATTAGAGCCAATAGTTGAATATACTGAAATGACCTTATGATCCGAAGTTTCAAGTGGCATGGTACAAAATTGATGGTGTAACCACGGTGAGAGGAAAATATAATATATTCTTAAAGATAGAGAACTTTTGAAAAAGAATGTTCAGTTTGAGATGCGGAAGATACTGCTGCATTACTTTATAAGGCAGATTGTATCATTTCAAGTAACCGGAGTCACACTACACAAAATGACTCCTGGCAATTCCTGATGTCCACCTCAGTCACACAGAGGTGTATACAGTCCTAGAGGTGCTGCAGCATGGGCTTTTTGGCATCTGGATACAGAGGACTCGTTCATCTGAGTGACATCCCCCATTACGCTGTGGAAGAATTAAATGGTACAGGATGCCAAAGCAGTCAGCACCGGTGTATGCATGCCCAGAGCATGATTCCTTCTCCACCAGACACTGTGACACTTCTTGAACCCCATGTTGCCCCACTCCTCAGGGGACCACAAGGGTCTCCTTCTGCCTGACTCACTTGCTACTGCTGCCCATGCTTCCAGCCCCATGAGGTGTCCACCCCCCCCTTCAGTTCCAGCTTACTGCTGCTGGGTGACCTCTTTGCTGCCACCAGAGAGGAAGTGCCTTGTGATGCTGGTGGGGGGCCAGTTAGGGATGGCGGAGTGTGTTCAGGGGTCCGGTGGTGTGTGTGTGTGGGAGAGACACAGAGGGCTGCAATCTGGTGCAGTGTAAGCAAGCATTTTCCCTGTGTTCTTCCTTCTCCTGCCTACTTCAAGCCCCAGGAAATCTTATTGTATTCTGACATATGCAGTATTGTCCTTCCATTGTACTGCCCCGGAGCTGAAATGGTTAATGGAACCTATGCTAATGATGGAACGCTAGGCTCGAGCTCGGTTTTCAAACCACTGTCCCTGGTCAACATTCTGCAACTGTCAGATTATTTACTCCACTTCACTAGAACAGATGCCTCAGAGAGCCCTCCTTCATTTGTCTTGAAGAAGTTAATTTTTTACGGTTTTCTGAAGTAAGTTTATTTCTGTTCATTTTGAAAAGCACTATCCTTGGTTTACAGGTAGATTAGTCTAGATTTAGTCGTATTTCGGTAAGTTTTCTCGGTTTCTTCTCGGTTCTTTTAACTGGGAGGGAACCCGGTTTCTTTATTGTTTATTTACTTTTAGAAAAGCCCGTTTAGGTCCGGTTGGTCTAACCGGGTGAAAACTGGGGTAATTCCTATTTTTTCTGTGGTTGCTAAACCGACCGTTTAAAACAAAATTTCCTGTGTGGGTAGCCCACTACTGGTGATTATGTCACTACCTAAAAAGAGAACCGGCTCAATGGGTTTTCAGCATTGCACAGAGTGCAGGGAACCATTTGCCAAAGCGGATCCTCATTTGATATGTGTCCTGTGTTTGGGTTTCGACCATTTAAAGGCAGATTGTGATATCTGTAAGAATTTTCCTCAGTTGATGCTGAATAGGCGCTTAAATTGACTGAAGGAAAAGATGTCTGAAAAAGCTGCTGACCTAGCAATGGACAAGGTCTCCACTTCTCAGAAAGGGAAGTCTTTTGAACCGAGTGAGCAGCCCTCTGACCAGGGTGATGGTTCCTCCAACAGAAAAAGATCTGTAGAAACTACCGCTGAACATTCAAGTTCTGCAAAAAAGAAGAGAAAAGAGAAGCACTCAACCAAAGAACCGCAGCCGACGGTTCTAGCGGTTCCTACCGCGGAAGCTATTGTGTGTGCCATTAGTATTTTACAGGCATTGCAAACTGGTACCGCAGTATCAGTTCAGTGCCCTGCTTCACAGTTGTCGGTTCTGAACTCGGGTTCACTTTTGGTTCCTGGTTCCTTGGAACAATCAACTGACATCTTCCCGGAGGAAGATGATTTTGATGAGGATGAATTTGGAGAGCCTGTAGAACCTGAGGTTTCTCCAGACCCTCATGGGGCTGATTCCCCAAAAAAGGCAAGAGAGGATTTTTCTTCCCTTTTTGCCTTTTTAAAACAAGTGTCACAGACCTTGGATCTCTCCACCCAGGAATCCACAGAGGAGGAAGAGGAACAAGATTATATGTAAATGATGGATGTCCCAGCAACAAAAGACTCCTGTTGCCCATCCATAAATCTTTAATGAGGCAAGCCACAAAAATTCTAAAGACACCTACATCCATCCTCCCAGTGGACAAGAGGATGGACAGAAAATACTGAGTAGCCAAATCAGGGGCTGAATTCCTGTTTGGACATCCCAGCCATTAAAGGGTGATGCAGGCTGCAGCCTGTGACAAGGCAGGGGTTTTCTTGGCTTCACACTCACCTGAAAAAGATTCCAGAAAGATGGACTCCATAGCAAAGAAGTCATACCTGGGAGCTTCACTAGCTATTAGGCAAGCTTCTTACACGGTTTACATAGCTAGATATCAGAGGAGTATGTGTAACACAGTGCTAGAAATAGCAAAGGCACACCCTGTCCCTATGGCATCTGATCTTTCAGAAGTAGCAAAAAGGGGCATTAAGGCTTCTAAGTCACAGTTTCGTGTGGCAGTAGATGCTAACGACATTGATGCTAGGCAGATGGCTACCTCAGTGGCCTTGAGGAGGTTTGCTTGGTTGAGAACAACAAATTTGTCTCAAGATACCTAGAAAAAAGCTCTTGACTTCCTCTGTGAGCCTTCTGCCTTGTTTGGGGAGCAAACCAAAGCCTACATGAAAAAAATGGATGACTTCAAGGTCACCTACAAGAGTGCTGCAGCTAAGGAGAAGGCAGCAACTCCACAGAAGTTCCAGGAAAGAGGCAAAGGTAAAACCCATTACATGCCTTTCTTCCAGACATAAGCTTTGCCTTCTTATCAGCCCCAGAGGGGGTATTTTAGAGGTGGGGCAGAAGGGGCCGCAACAGGGCTGCACCCAGTACTCAGTCTGCTGTTCAGGCAAAACAGACTCCCAGAGAAGCTGTCAGGGTCACCTCCCTACTTCCAGTAGGATGCAGGCTGGCTCACTACACCCACAAGGGTGTAGGCAGGCATACTCCAAGCACTCCATGGTGTGCAATTTTATTTAAGGGGGGTAGCAAACAAGCTCTGAACTGCTTCCCTTTTCCATGAAAACTAAAAGAAAATACTGAACCTTTCTGTAATTTTATTCATAGGAGTCGAAACTAGAACGACTGGTCACTAATACTCCCTTTGCTTCCCAAGGACAATACAACTTTACAGGCTCTGGGCTGGTATGTGGGTGTCTTAGGGAACAATGCATGGCATTTGTATTTACCCATGCATGGCAACAACCATTGTCATCAGATACAAAAGTTGCATTTACTATGCCAAATGAGGCAACAAACACGGTCCTTGTGTACATTTGTATATTGTCTGGCTACACCCGGGGGGGTAGCTCACCCTAACAAGGGGAGGGGGTAGCAGTGAGTCCACCTGGTGTGCAGATCTGAAATCTCTTGCTACACCCCTGTACACCCAGGCTTGGAATACCATCACCACAGACAAGTGGGTTCTGGAGGTAGTAAGCCAGGGCCTTGCCCTCAGCTTCAAATTCTTTCCCAAGTTGAGGGCAAGACTATTCAAACCTGCCAATCCATCAAAAATCTCTCTGCTGGAAGAGGAAGTAGCCAAGCGCATGCAGGAGCAGGCAGTAGAACCTGTCCCCTTATCTCAAAGGGGAAAAGGTCTTTACTCAATATACTTCCTCACTCAAAAGAAAACAGGGGAGTGGCGACCCATTCTGGATCTGAGACACTTGAGCAAACATTTGACAAAGCCAAAGTTCAAGATAGTTACTCTGGCTATCATTCTCCCTCCCTTCTTTAAAGAGAGGAGAGGCGACTAGCTGGCATCCTTAGACCTAAAAGATGCATACTTCCATATCCCTGTCAGACTGGCACACAGGAAGTACCTCAGGTTCAGGTTGCCATCAGGGCACTACCAGTTCAAGACCATGCCCTTTGGGCCATTGTCGGCCCCAAGAGTGTTCACCAAGTGCTTAGCAGTGGTGGTGGCACATCTACGAAAACAGGAGGTTACAGTCTGCCCATACCTGGACGACTGGTTGGTGGCAGGTCAGTCCCCACAGCAGGTAGAAAGGGCATTGGTCATCACCCAAGATACACTAAGTATGCTAGGTTTCCGGGTGAACCAGAAAAAGTCAGTCCTCTCACCAGTTCAACTCCTGGAGTTTATAGGGGCATAATTGGACACCCTGAATGGAAGAGCATTCCTTCCTCAGGGCAGGGTAGACAGCCTGGTGCAACTAGTAAGTTCCTTCCAGCTGCATACCCCCAGACGAGCAAGGCATTTCCTTTAGTTGCTGGGCCACATGGCGGCTTCCACAGCAACAGTGTTAGGGTTAATATTCCAGATGAGGGACATCCAGTTCCATCTCAGGGCTCACTGATCTCAGAGAAGAGATTCCCTGTCAAAGATGATACCAGTCACAGGGACCCTGCTTCATGCTCTACAATGGTGGCAGGAAAAGGACAACCGCAGAGAAAGCGTGCTTTTCCTCCAGATGCCACCACCAGCAGCAGTTCTGACAACAGATGCCTCCCTTCTAGTATGGGGTGCCCACTTGGGGGAGCATACTGCCCATGGTACTTGGTCCCAGCAGGAATCCCTGCTTCACATAAACCTGCTGGAGCTCAGGGCAGTTTATCTAGGCATTCAGTCTTTTGCCTGTATGCTGCAGGGCAAGGTAGTTCAGGTCAGGACAGACAATATAACAATGTATTACATCAACAAGCAAGAGTGCACAAGGTCCTCACCTCTGTGCACAGAAGCCATGAAGGTATGGAATCTGGCTTACACCCTGGGGATATCCCTTTCAGCAGTCCACCTGCCAGGAAGGGACAATGTCCTGGCGGATGCCCTCAGCAGAATCAACCAGAACCACCATGAATGCATCACTAAACAGACAAATCCTACAGGTGGTGTTCAGAAAATGGGGCACTCCAGATGTGGACTTCTTGGCAGCCCTAGGCAATCATCAGCTTCCTCTGTTCTGTTGCAGGCCTCCAGCACTGGGCACAGTGCCACTAGATGCACTGCTGTTGGACTGGACAGGGAAGTTCATATATGCCTTCCCACCATTCCCCTTGCTATTCAGGGTACCGAACAAGCTCAGGGTCCAGTCAGCAACTATGTTCCTCATTGCTCCAGACTGGGCCAGGCAGCCTTGGTACTCAATGCTGCTGACCTTGGCAATCTCCAAACCGATCTCCCTACCAAGGAGGCACAATCTGCTGACATCCTCCCAGGGCAGGGTCCTGTACTCCAACTTGCAGTCCCTCAGACTCGAAGCTTGGCTCTTGAAGACTTAGAATACACCAGCCTACACCTCTCAGAAGGAGTCCTGGAGGTTTTGAGTTTCTAGGAAACCTTCCATCAGAAAAACTTACTCTTTTAAGTGGAAGAGATTTTCTATTTGGTGTGAGCAGAGACACACAGACCACCTCCAGGCCGATCTGCCAATAGTCCTGTACTATCTAGCACATTTACACTCGCTGGACCTTCAGCCCTCCACCCTGAAAGTGCAGTTGGCAGCTGTCTCTGCTTACCTCTCTGCTGGAAAAGGAACATCCCTGGCTGCTAACCAGGTATTCAGAAAGTTCTTCAAAGGGCTACTGCACTTGCACCCCCCTCATAGGGAACCCATTCCTGCATGGGACCTTGACATATGTATTGGCCAGTTGATACAGCCACCATTTGAACCTCTGGCATCAGCTGTGCTTAAGTATGTGACATGGAAAATAGTGTTTCTAGTAGCCATTACTTCAGCCAGAAGGATCAGTGAGCTACAGGCCTTGTCCACAGAGCCAGACTATATAGCAGTCCACAGGGACAAGGTGGTTTTGAGGACCAATAGGAAATTCCTCCCTAAGGTGGTATCAGACTTCCACCTTAACCAGTCCATGCCCTTGCCAGTCTTCTTTACTGACCATTCCACCTCTGGAGAGAGAAGGTTACATAGTCTTGATGTCAAGAGGACTATAAGCTACTACTTGGATCACACAAAAGGTCACAGGCAGGATAGGACACAGTTTTTCCTGACTTATGGGAAGATGTGCAAAGGCAAACCCACCTCAAAGAGAACCATTGCCTGCTGGATTGTTGCCTATATCCAATTTTACTGCAGCAAAGTAGGCAAAGAGCCTCCAGTAGGCCTCAGGGCCCACTCTACAAGTGGTACAGCTGCTTCGATAGCAGCTGCAAGAGATATCCCTCTGCTAGAAATCTGCAGAGCAGCTACCTGGAAAACAGTTCACACCTTCACAAAACACTACAGCCTGGATACTCAGGCCAGAAGTGATGCCAAGTTTGGCACAGCAATACTGCAGAACTTGTTTCCTAAATAGGTTCTCTACCCTCCTCCAAAGGTACTACTTGGGTAGTCTGCATATGTCAGAATACAGTAAGATTTCCTGGGGCTTAGAAACATAGAAGCTGATAGCAGATAAGGACCGCAAGGCCAATCCAGTCTGCCCATTTTTCCTACCTTATGAATGTACCATAGGCCTGTACTCTGTTAATGGCCTATCTATTCATACTCATCTTTATTGCTCCCTTATGCCTATCTTATGCCTGTTTGAAGCCCTGCACTGTATTCATATCCACCACTTCCTGAGGTAGGCCGTTCCATGCATTCACCACCCTTTCTGTGAAAAATAACTTCCTCACACTCCCCCTTAATCGGCCTCCCTCTAATCTCATGCTGTGTCCTATTGTCCTGCTATTTTTCTTATATTGAAACATGTTAGACTCTTTCATCTTGTTAATGCCCTTAAGGTGTTTGAATGTTTCGATCATATCACCTCTCTCCCTCCTTTGCTCTAGGGTATACATATTGAGTTCCGTTAATCTGTCCTCAAATATTTTCTGATGTAGTCCCTGCACCATTTTGGTTGCCCTTCTCTGGACTGCCTCCTATTTGTTAATAAAGAAAAAATTATTTACCACAGTAATCCGGTTTTAGGGCACAACATAACTCTGTCACTTCTCTCGCAAAAGTGACCAATGTCTGGCTACATGGACTGGATGCTAAAAACTTCGTATGCGCTTATTTTTGGACCTAAGCAAAGCCTTTGATACTGTGGACCACAACCTACTTCTTACATCACTCAGGAACATTGGCCTGGACCACCACTCCCTAAAGTGGTTCACTAATTACTTTATAGGTCGGTACCAGCAGGTCAAGGCAGAAGGGGAATTTTCTCCTTTAAAACCTTTATTGAGAGGAGTACCCCAGGGTTCCATATTGGGTCCTCTACTATTCACAATCTGTATTAATAGAATCAATGCCAATATCAAAACCGCCAACATTCACCTCTTTGCAGATGACACGGTGCTCTATGCTGAAGGACCCATTCCCACTGCCACTTGCGATGTTCTGCAGAGTGAGTTTAACCTGCTGCAATTACAGTTGTTAAATCAGAAACTATTACTAAATGCCAAAAAGACCAAAGCAATGATATTCTCACCTCGTGCATAAGATGCCACGTCCATAACATCCCCACAGATCACTACACTACTGGGAGAACCCTTGGAATTCATGGCTAGTTCAAATACCTAGGTGTCTGGATTGACCCTAGATTATCCTTTAACGATCACATAGAAGAGTTGCTAAAAAAGCTCAGGCAGAGACTAGGTCTTTTTTACAGGATAAACCAGTTCCTGACAAGAGAGGCCAGAATGAGTCTGGTTCAGTCCACCTTCATTTCCCTTCTTGACTACGCAGACTTCTTGTACTGTCAGAGCCCGACCGCTGCACTCTCTAAACTTGATACCCTTTACCACAGAGCCTTAAGATTTATCACAGGTCTCCCCTACTCGACTCATTATTGCTCCTTATACACAGTGGTGGGATGGTCATCTCTTAAATTTAGACGGCAGAGAAATTCTGCCATATGGACGTTCAGAGCTATTTCCAGTAAGCTGCCCCAAAATATTTCATATTGCCTGCCTTCTTGTACAGTTGACAAGTACTCATTAAGAAGCTCCGCCTTTATTTCGCTGCTTGTCCCTAAGGTGAGATCTCGATTTGGTAAGGCCTCAATAAGTCATATGCTCCCCTTGCTATGGAATTAGATACAAAAATCCTTGAAATTAGTTCACCCTTTGTCAGTAGTTGCTTTTAAAACAAGCTATGCCTTCTTTTTCAAGGAATCCTGTAATTGTTATCATTAAACCAGTCTTGTTCCTGTCTTGGAAAACTGGGGGCCAAATGCTGGTTACTCACTGCTCTTTTTCCCACCCACACCTCTAGCACTTACCAGTACTCATTATCTCTACAGTTCTGAGCTCATTCAACGTGGCTACAATATGGGTTTAGAACCGGTTACCCATAACTTTAGTACTATCCTCAGTTACCCATCAGGTAGATGTCTTGAAAATATGCCTCTGAACCACCACTCTAAGTCCTCAATTTCCTCTCCTACAGTACCCCCTAGATCATGCTCTAAATTGCCCTAGTGCCCAGCTCCTCATAGACTTCTACATTGCTTCAATTACTGGCACTTCCTCCCCATACCCTTTTACTGCCCTATCTTCCTCTGCTGCTCATCACCACATCATCCGGTACTGTATTTGCCGCCGTCCTCCCTCCTCTGGTAGCTTTGGGCTTGAATTCCTTTACTTGAGCACAGTTATCTCACCAGCTCATTGATCTTGGGAAATCAATATAATGTACGTATTATGGCTAGCTCTACTGATTGCATCATTTAATCTAGTACGGAACAAGGAAATGTCTGTATATACTGTAAATACTATGTCTAATCCTGATTATACCATTTAATCTGCTGTTGACCAATGAAATGTGTATACACTGTAAATAACGTGTCTAGGCTTACTGAAGGGATCATCTAGTCTCTGTAATTCTATGCTAGTTTACCACTTAACTTTTGTTCAATGTAAGTGTGACTATATGTTTTGTCCAGGTCTATCTTGGAAATGAGCTTTGCTCAATGATGTTCGCCTGGTAAAATAAAGATTTGATTGATTGATTGATTGATTGAATCTTGTTTCTTCCAAGGGAATTTTACTGTATTCTGAGCTCCCACCCTTTCCTCCCTGCTAGAAACTATGGGCACTGCAACACGGCTGTCTGTTGTTCAACCATATGGGCAATTTCTGTTTTTGGGCTTAGTGACTTGAGTCTTAACCAGCCCACATGTTGACTAGAGAAAGAAAAAGGGGAATAGTTGTTAAAGGGCTGCTATTGTTAGTTTATTTTTATTATTATTATAGCTTAGATAGTTTGTCATTAGTTTTTGCTCCATGAGAATCTGATGGTTGCAGAATGTTGACCAGGGACAGTGGTTTGAAAACTGAGCTGAAGCCTAGCGTTCCATCATCAGCACATGTTCCATTAACCATTTCGGCTCCGGGGCAGTACATTGGAAGGACAGTACTGCATATGTCAGAATACAATAAGATTCCCTTGGAAGAAACAAGATTACTTTGGTAAGTAATTTTTTCTTTCCTCACACAGGTGCGAGTCAAGAAGTCCAAGGGGGTCAACCATGCCACCAAGTGCTCTTCCACTGGGCCACCACCAGGAGCCACGCTAGGAGTGATGCACACTGGTCTCTCGCTCTACACTGAGGAGGAGACCATCTGCGTGGATGCAACCCACCCCCCCCGTCTCTGCTTCAGTCACCCCTGAAGTGGGGCGCAAACCCAGGTCACCAGCACACCCAGCAGGTCACAGAGCAGGCTAAACAAAAATTAGAGATTGACTTATGTGAGTTTATCAAAATATTCCATTGACAAAACAAGCTTTGCAATTTATGTGTATCTGCCCACTGCTTCTGCATGTCTATTTACAGTACTGAGATAGCGGTGTCTGTGTTAAAGGGACTCTCTCAATCCCCTTTTATGTCAAAATGTTCCTAGCTTTAAAAAACATATTTTGAGGAGTCCAAGATGGCTGCCCCTAGACATGGAACTGAAAAAAAGAGTTTTGCAGAACTGCAGGTCAAACTGGTTAATACCCAACTGATGGGAAAGCTTACTGAGTTACAGACTGAACAAATAAACAGGACTAGGAAGTGGGGGATATGGCTGAGTGGGATTGCATTTGACTGCAAATTGGACTAGGAGGCACACTCATTTTACAGATACAGAGATCCTGATGTTGCCAGATGAAGCTTGCATGAATGAAGGCATAGGAAGGATGTTTATTCTTCGGCCTAAGAGAGTGATTTACAGCCAACCTCCGGAGAAAAAAAAATAGCTGATAAGAACATTAAGGAACCTGAGCAGGGAAAGACATACCTGGAGCGCAGTGTAAAGGATGCAGAAGGTAACATTAGGGGAATGCTGATGGCCAGAAGAGCACAATAAAAGAAAAATTCACACAGCTTTGAAGCAGCAGATACATTATGTTGGAATACCTTTTACATTTCTTTAATAAAAAAAATGAAATCGAACTTTAAAGACTTAGTACTGTACTATGTGCACTGTAGTGTTCTGAGTTCAGATGCATAAGGTATGCGGGGGAGGCATGGCAAAGGGGAGCAGGGACAAGGATTGGGGGGTGGTACTAGTTAATGCCAGGAGCTTGGGAAATAAGGGGTCGGAGTTCCAGGCCATGTTGTTCGAAGGAGGGGTGGATGTGGCAGCGTAACGGAAACTTGGGCCAACACAAATCACGAGTGGGACTTAAATGTAAAAGGGTACACTATGCTAAGGAAGGATAGAAAGGAAGGCAGAGGGGGAGGGGTGGCTATGTTCATCAGAGATAGCATCGAAATTTCCAGGGTGGAAGAGGCAGAGGGAAATGTGGAGGCCTTATGGGTCACCTTGTGAACCCCAGTAGGAGGAAAGGTCAAATTGCGTGTGGTATATAGGTCCTCAGGGATGGAGGATGCTCTGGAGGATTGTCTGCTGGAGAACATTATAGCCCAGTGTGGACCAAAAGGGGAGGGAGTGGTGTTGATAGGGGACCTTAATATGCCAGCCACAAACTGGGAGACCATGACTTCTAAGGTGGCCCAGGAGCAAGAACTGTTGAATGGCTTTCAGAATGTGTACTTCACCCAACATGTGTTGGAGTCTACAAGAGATGGGCATGTCCTGGATGTGGTCCTAATGGAAGGGGAACTGGTGAGGGATCTGGCAGTAGAGGATCCCTTGGCTGGGAGTGACCATGACACTGTCTGGTTTCGGACAAATCTATGGGGGAGGGGGGGATATTTCTAGGACCTTGGCTGTGAATTTTAGGGGGGTGGATGTTGGAGGCATGGGGAAGATACTCAAGGATCATTTGAAGAGGATTACAGCTAGGACGGATGTCGAAGGAGATGGGAGGTCATTAAATGGGGACTTCAGGAGGCAGTTAGGATCTGTGCAAAGGTGAAGCGAAAGGGAGCGAGGTCACATAAACCGTGCTGGTGGTCCAGAGAGGTCCAGGAGGTGGTCAGGGAAAAGAAGATGGATAGGGAACTGGCTGGCTGAGCACACACAGAGGGTAGTGGTCAGTGGGGAGATCTCAACCCCTAGAGGGGTCATTAGTGGGGTACTACTGGGCTCGGTCCTGGGGTCAATCTTTTGTTTAATGCATACATCTCAGATATCAGGGAGGGTATAGGGTGCAAAATGAGTCTCTTCACTGATTACTCCAAGCTGGGAGCAGTGGCTGAGGAGGAGGAGGGGAGGATGACCCTGCAAGGGGATCTGGAGACCCTGGATAGGTGGGCTTACACCTGGAAATTACATTTTAACTCCTCTAAGTGCAAGATGTTACATCTCGGGAGGGGGAACCCCAAACATGAGTACACCCTGGGTGGGGAGGTGTTGGAGGCCATGGCAGGAGAAAAAGACCTAGGGGTTCTGGTGGATGCAAGTATGAATAACTCTGAGCAGTGCAGGAGGGTGGCAGTCAAGGCAAATAGAATGTTGGGCTGCATCACAAGAGGGATCACCTCAAGGTGTAGGGAAGTGATACTGCCACTGTACAATGGCCTGGTTAGACCACACCTTGAGTATTGTGTGCATTTCTGGTGGCCACACTTGAAGAGGGACATACAGCTCCTGGAAAGGGTCCAAAGGAGGGCAACCAAGATGATAAGGGGATTAGGGGAGCTGATGTATGAGGAGAGACTGGAAGAGCTCGGCCTGTTCTCATTGGAGGAGAGGAGGGACTGGGGGGATATGATTGAGGTCTTCATGTACCTCAAGGGAATTAATAGGGAAAAGGAGGAGGGGATCTTTAGAGTAAAGGAAGGGGTATCACCAGAGGGCATTTTTTTTTTTTGTTGATTCTTTTTCCCTCCAGTCATGGCCCGAGGAGGTATCTCTCAGGCATCTTGCCTGTTCCTGCCCGCCTGAGGTCCCCCTGAGCCTGTGCCTCCTCTCTCCCCCACCCTTCCCACTGCCAGCACCCCCAGCCCAACCCCTTGGGGGTGGGGCCACCCTTCCTCATTGGGTGCTCTCACACACATAGACTCTAGCTGAGGGAGTGGGCCCTGGGTGGAGGACCTGGAAGGTCAGGCCTGGTGGATCTGGCAGTGGGCATGGGGGTCAGGTGCCGTTGCCTCCCCCTCAGAGCCGTTTTTTTCCTTGTTCTTGGTGTCCCTCCCCCAGCATGGTGCACCCATGATGCTCTGGTGCAAGGCACCCCTGCCAGCGTCATCCACGCTGCATGACGTGCAGCCGACACTCTGCAGTGCCCCGATCTCCACCGGTAGCTGCTGGCGTGCCGAGCTGTCCCCTACCCACCTCTGGGGGAGGAGAGCAGCCCCATGGGCACTCGATCCTCACCTTATCCCTGCCGACCCCTGGTGCCCAAGCTCACTCCTGAACTTGGGTTGCTGGCGTGGTGTGAGGTGTGGCGTCCAGCGCTTCAACCCTCAGCGCCACTGGGCCAGCGGAGGGCATGGTTTTAAGTTGGAAGGAGGAAGGATGAGGGGGGAAAGGAGGAGGAGGAGGTACTTCACTGAGAGGATGGTGGAACCTTGGAATGCACTGCCTGGCGAGCTGGTTTGGGCCTCTACGGTGGAGGGGTTCAAGAGAGGGTGGGACAGTATAACCTAGAGGTTAGAGTAATTAGCTGTAAATGAGCTTGGTACATCCAGCAGACCAAACATAGGTTTGATTCTCACAACCTCCACTTGCATACTGTGTGACTCTGAACAAGTCAGTTAACTGCCCAGTGCTCCCAGGTCACCCCTGAAAACAGGCACATGTGCATAGTGGGCCTTACCAGGTTACCAAAGACTAAAATAAAAATAAAAATAAAATAAAAATGGGGATGAAACAGGGGTTGGTCTGGCCCAGGGGGGCCGGGATGTAAGACAGGAGAAACAGAATGGCAAAGTGGGGGGGGGGGAATGCCTCGGTACCCAACTGGGGTCCTGAGGCACGAGCAGACTTGACAGACCGTACGGCCTATTCTGCTGGCAAATAGTATGTTAGTGACCACATTCTTGTAATGTACAAAATAAGCAAGTCATTTTTCATTCATCTGTTCATTTCTCTGTAAACACTTTACATTTCATATACATATTTAAGTTACTTTGTACCTCTGTGAATGAACATTACGTGCTGAATGTCTTGATAAAGAAAAATACAGTTTAATGTTTACTCAACTTTTGTAGAATTTGCTGATGTACAGTAGCTCATAGTCATCTATCTACTTCCTTTTAGTAATAGTGCAAAACTGGTTTTCTGCCATGTGACTGTTATGACACAAAACCTACTTGGTTGCAGTCTATTATCCACTCCCACTGCATCTGTCCTGGAACTTGGGAACACCTCCACACAGTCTAGCCACTCATGAAGCAGTGGGAGGAGACTATTGCATCATGAGTGGCTGTAATGTGCTGGGGCCCATAACTATAGGTCAGGAAGGATGCAGAAACATGAGATAAAGGATCTGAAATAAAACCCATTTTGAAATGATTACAACAGTAACTGTTTTTTTCACCTTTCTTAAGAAAAGGAAGCAGATAGTTTATCTTATGGTGACGTATGATAAACTTACAGCTGCTCCACTGGAGACTGATTTCCTTTTCTTTCAGTAGTTGTCTCATGGCTGGAGTACATTATATAGAAATATATATATATATTATCGTGGATGTCTACTGTGTATTGCTTTACTTCTTTTGCAGGCATGGACTCTCACAGCTCTAGATGGTCCTTAAATCCATTTTTTGACTTATATTTTTGGATTTTTTCAGTTTACCTATGGAACTTTCAGGCTCATGATGCTGAACTATTTTAGTATTTTATTAAATGATTATGCCATTTTTCAGTGGTTAGGTACACCCACAGTGTGTATTCAACTGCACGCATGTTTTGCTATTTAAAGTAACTAAGATTTGGTTGGTGTAACAAACTCTGTTGTACTAGAGATAAAAAAGACAGTGCGGTTAGTCAGACTCATGTCTATACAGGCATGACACCCTGCAGGAAACCCACATTTCCTTCATTGGGCTTAGCATTTGCTAAAAGATGTATCAGACCTGAGATCCAACTTCAGTAAGTTACGGGTTCAATTCCCAGAGGTGCTGACTGAACTGGGAATCAGTTGTGGGATGAGCAAGCTTTTGGATCTTAAACCAGACAAGGTAAAAAGCAACCAGCAATGGTATTGCAGTTTGCCACCAACTGTGGGTGTTGATGTGGTAATTAATAAGAGGGAAGTGGACAAGGGACGAGAGAGAAATAGATAATAAGTAAAAACAAACAAAAAACAAAGCTATCAAAAACATAGTTTATGAATTTCATGTACTAGGAGCACAGGACAATTTTGTAAATAGATCCTCTGGGCCTAAAGTTTGTATTCTGTCAAAAAATTAAGTTTTAACTAACTAACCAACTAGTTACTGTATCCCAGAGGGGACGGTGAAGGCACAAAATGAGGAGGGAAGCCTAAAAGTAGGACACAGAGGAGGAGATGGCGGACTGAGAGTGGGGCACAAGAGGGGGAGATGGCCTGAGATTGGGGCACAATAAAAGGAGATGGTTTGAGAGTGGGGCACAAGGAGGGGAGCTGGCCTAAAAGTGGGGTACAAAGGAGGGAGATGGCCTGAGAGTGGGGCACAAGAGAGGGAGGGAGATGGCCTGAGAGTGGGACACACGGCGGGGAGATGGCCTGAGAGTGGGGCACTATGAAGGGAGATGACCTGAGAGTGTGGCACAAGGAGGGAAGATGGCCTGAGAGAGGGTCACAATGTGGGGAGGTGGCCTGAGAGTGGGGCATAATGGTGGGAGATGGCCTCAGAGAAGGTCATGCAAGGAGATGGCCTTAGCAGTGGTGCTGGAACGGTTTGAAAAGTGGTAGAGTCAAGGACGTAAGGGGTACATTTTCCTGTATTAAATATATTACCATGATAGCAAAAAGTGATACGGCCACTTATGAAAGTGGTAGGGCCATGGCCATAGTGGCCGCCCCCGTTCCAGCACCTATGGGCCTGAGAGTGGGGCACATAGGAGGAAATGGCCTGAGAGTGGAGCATGACAGGGGGACGTGGCCTGAGAGAGAGTCACAAGGGGAGGGAGATGGCCTGAGATTGGGGCACAAGGGGAAGATGGCCTGAGAGTGGGGCACAAAGCAGGAGATGGCCTGAGAGTGGGGCATAAGGGGGATAACCAGAGAGTGGGGAACAAAGGGGGGGGGAGATGGCCTGAGAGTGAGTCACATGAGGGAAGAAGGCCTGTAAGTGGGGCAAATGAGGAGAGAAGGCCTGTGAGTAGGGCACATGAGGGAAGAAGGCCTGTGAATGGGGCACATGAGATGAGATGACCTGAGAATGGTGCACAAGGAGTGAGATGACCTGAGAATGGTGCACAAGGGGGGAGATAGCCTGAGAGCAGGGGACAAGTGAGGAAAATTGCTGAGAATGGTGCATAAGGGAGGAGATGGCCTGATATTGGGGCACAGGGGGGAGATGGCCTGAGAGTGGAACACAAGGAGGGGGGAAGATGGCCTGAGAGTGGGAAGCAAGGGTGGTGATGACCTGACAGTGGAGCACAGGGGGAGAAAACCTGAGAGTAGGGCATATGGGGGGATGGTCTGAGAGTGGGGCACAAGGGGGAAAAATGGCCTGAGAGTGACACACACATATGGGGAAATTCTGGTCAGGGCCCGGGCCAGGGGGCTACGGACCTAGAGGCAGGGGTCCAAATAACCTTTAGGACTCTGATATGTTTACTGCTAGCTTTTTCTATGTGGTAGTAGTTCCTTCTAAATGGTAGGAATGCCATCAGTAGATCAGTCCTGGATCCCTACCTCTAAATAAGTGTGAAGCCCACTGTGCATCTGTAGTCACTCATTCTCTTTGACTAGTACTGCCATTGAGTTTGAGATAGTTTGCTGATGCTACTGTACATAGTGTGGTGACCCTTATTTTGCCCATTAAAACTACCCTTGTAGCCAGCTAACTAGCAGCTCCTGACACTGTCCTGGACTGTACTGTGCTGTACTGTACTGTGATGTACTGTACTGTACTGTCCCAGCTGATACTGGTGCTCTTTTCTGTCTCCACACCACTGGTTTCACTCTATTAATTTATGGTGCTGGTGCTGCTAGCATCACATGGTGCTGCCAATTTTTTTGCACACATATAAGAAGAACACTATTTCAGATATGTACGGTGGGAAACACCTTCTTAAATTCAGAAAGTGATACTAAATAATTTAAAAATAGGAGCAAAATGCTCCTTTACTACTCTTCTCTGTTCCTCTGCCTAGGGGTAGTTCTTAACAATTTGGCAGCACATCACTGCTGTGAGGTGACATAGTTTTAGACGGCATTCCCAAAGTTTTCAAATGTTTTTTTCATTTTTAGGTTCTGTGATATTTTATTATTGCAGTTATAATTCTGAGGTGCTGCTTATTTGATTTATTTCTGCTTATACCATTTTGTCTCTCTATAAAGTGCTCAGAGCCTCCTAGAAGGGGCGCAATAGTAAACAAAAGCTGCCTTGCCATATTATTTGACAGAAGAACTTTGGATTTTCAAAAGAGGTTTACTGTACCCTTTTATACCTGTCATTTATTTGACAAATAATTTTTTTTTTAAGTTTCACTTACATGTAACTTGTTTTCTTTTTGAATCAGAAGTTTTTTTTATTTTTCAAAAGAAACAGAAAAGCAGTACATCATAATACATAAGACAGTAACAGACTAATGTTAACTAATGTTATTAACAATATTTACCACATTTTAAAACAACATTCTTCTAGACGTAAATACAAAAATAACCAATTAACTAGCACAATATAGTAAGAACTGCTGAGAGCCTTATCATACAATTTGGGGTATAGCAGGATTACTTATCATTAAAACATTGAATAGCATTAAGCTAAATAGTTAGGTGCATTTATCTGTTTCAGCACTATTTTTTATCAAAGAGAGAAAAGGAGACCAGGCTGTCTCGAAAACATCTAACTTGTTAGCTGCAATTGAAGCAACCCTTTCCTTACAAGGCAACAAACCAAGGTTACAGTATTTAACCCCTCCTTTACTGAGTGAGATATGGGAGAGTTCCAGTAGGAAAGCAGCAGGCTCTTCAGGTCAAGGGACCCTATAAGTTGAGTGGTGGCTTTCATTTATGTCAAACGGCTACTTACAGTTCTGTAAAAATGGTCTGTAAATGAGCCCCATAGACTTATATAAGGCGCGTCCCCATGCTCTCCCATGGCACATGGTGTGTGGGGGTGGAGCAGGTGGACCGGGAAGTGGAAAGGGATCTCCTGGCCAGGGGTTTGGCAACTGTTACAATCCCTTCCCTTCCATACACCAGTGCATTAAAATTTACAATTTTAACACAGAGGGGCTGTTGCTGCCCCCCGGCTAGTGGGCTATGAAGCCCTATACAAATTCTCACACCTTTAAGTAATCACCTACTAATTCATACTTAGTAAAAGTATTAGTCCTGTTCTTATACTGGTTTGATCTTCATGGACTAAAAACAGGTTGATACAAAACTTTTATTGGCCTGGTGTCTATAAAGAAGTACTGTCACACTTGTGACACATCAGAGAATGGGAATGCAAGGGGACATTTCTCCATCAAAAAGTTTATTGATTTTTTTAAAGGAAAGAAAAAAAACATACAATAAAATTAAGTACATAACATGAACACTAGCTAATAATGTACATATTTCAATAAAGCAACAGTACTGATTTTAACATTAGCAGTGAACTATACAATTAGATAAGTAATACTTCTGTATGGGTCAGCAATCCTGTAGCATAAATAAGTTATACCCATCAAAGTGTACATAAAAAGACATTTAATTAATCACCTACTAATTCATACCTACAAAAGTTATCAATACTATGGTACTGTAACATAAAGCATTTAATTCTTATACTTGTTTGACCTTTAACAGTTCTCTCTCTCTCTCTCTCTCTCTCTCTCTCTCTCATTTATTTACATAAGTAATAAGGTTGGGTTGAATCCCTCAACTCCATCCCTTCTCCCTGGTGAAAATAAATCAACTAAGCTAATCTCTTTCACTCATGACACCTCAATAAGTTAAGTGGGAGAGTCTTGAGTGAATGTAAATGAATGAATTATTACCAAGAATACAGCACAGTGGTGGAGGGAGGGGAGACATAAAGGAACACCACTGTGTTAAATGGAGACAACTTCATGTGCTTCAGTTCTAACTGTGGAAGGAGACACTCTAGGTATCCAGTCACAAGTTTTCTAGCTGCTCTCTCTATGTAATCACTCTCGAGGTCATCTGGTCTGCATAGTAACCACAAGGTTGAGAACAGCCTTGTTGTGTATAGTGACCCATACACTGGTCTATATAGTGTATGGTATCTCCCGAAGCACATACAAATATAGTTTCATACCTTTGTTTCTTTTTCCGTAATCAGTAAACTCAGTGTTGCCTGCCAATAGTTAGACCTGGTTGCTGCATTGTTGCTAGGGACCTGGTGTCCCTATGCTTTACTCTCGCCCCTTTTAATTGGTTGTTTTAGGGCTCTGGGCAGGGTTTTGAAATTTAAAAAAATGGTGGCTGTTCCTCTCGCTTGGCCAGAGGACATTCGTTGAGACAACTGTGTGTTGTATTTTAAAACAGACTTCCTAAATGCCCACATTTACAATTATATTTATATTTAAAAAATGTAAACAACATTGTTTATATTCCTTTTAACTGTTGCTGTTTTTTATGTTGAATATATTCTGAAATTCCTATATTGTACTTAACTGTTCAGGGTGAGGCAAATTGGGTAGCCAGGTGGCCAGTGGTCACTAAAAATTGGTTTGGTTACTAGATTTTGAAAGTTACTGGCCAACTGACTACCTGCCAACAAAGAGATTTTTTGAGCTGTTAAAAGGATGGCTACGGGGTGGGGGGGTGGGGTAGCTAGCAGCCCAGCCAGCAGCAGCAGTTTTCTGGAGCTCCCTACCTTTGAGCTATATAATTCTAAATAAAATACACTTCTGAGCCTAGAACTAGTATTCAGCCACAGAGTATTGATAAGAGAGGAGATTTTGCACTTGGATCACTGAAATTCAAATTGAAATGGGGCGTATAAAAACGAACAAACAGGACTTCCTATCACACTCCTCGACTTCCAAACCGCCAGACGATCCACCAGGCCAGACTCAAGCATCGATTTCCAATTCCAGTGGGGCTACCATGACATCTCTCCAAACTGCGATACAAGCTCTTACTGAAATGGTCCAACAAATGGACCAAAAGTTGGACAGTTTCTCTGAAAGAAAGATTCCTCACGCTGGAGCACAGACTGGATGCTATGGGAGAAACCACGAAGTTGGTGAAAGCCACAGCAGGAAAGGCCATAGCCGCCACGGCTACATCTCTAAAAGAGCAGGCTGCCCTCATAAGCCGCGTGGAGCAGTTTGAAAATTCTGTGCGGGCCGCAAATGTCCGGGTTCTCGGTTTGCCTGAGGAGTCTGAAGGTGATTCCCTATTGTACTATCTACAATCCTGGCCTGTGGGTCTGACCTACCCATCAGACTTTAAAATTATTAAAGCCTACCACATTACTCCAAGACGGCCTTCAAGTGGACTAACAAATCCCCGTACTGTCCTCCTAATACTGCGTTCCCCAGGTGAAAGGGATTTGCTGTTGGGGGCCCTAAGAAATAGGGGCCCAATTCATGTCGATGAGGCCCGTATCTTATTTTTTTCTGATGTTTCATATGCCACCCATATGAAAAAGAAGGTCTTTGATGGAGTTAAGCAGCGTTTTTGAGAAATGGATATTTCCTACTCCCTTGCCTTTCCTGCTCGACCATGCTTCACGATCGATCAACGCCAATACCGATTTACAGATCCAAAGGAAGCTGGGGACTGTATTGAGAGAATTATGGCTAAAAGGCAACAAGAGGAACATTCTTCGGATGGGGAAGAATCAGAAGGGGACTGAATTTGCTCCAGAGACAGGGAGCCTATAAATTATCTAGCCTTTATTCTTGGACATAGTGAATTTGTTTTCAAAGGTTGCTGTCCTTAAAGTGCCGACTAATGTCAGCTTCTTTATAACTTTAATATTTCAAGGACTAGAGTTTCTAAAAATGACTCAAGTGTGCTGGGACATTTAAAAGTTCTATCTGGGTTTACCAGATACTCCTCTATGTCAGTGTTCAGGCTGTTCTAATTTATTGTTTAATTGCATACTAGTTCACTGTTCTATGCTCTGAATAAGAAGGGGTGAGATGTGTCTTTTGCCTTACAATACTTTATTATATCAGATAATGCAGCTGTTTACAGGAGCCCTGACGACTTGCTCTTCCATAATTGGGTGCCATTACTATGTATCCTAAAGGCACAAGCTGGTCTTGGTGCGAGTGAATTTCTTCCTCTATAGGTACCAGATGTACCATTTCTGTTTTACAACCTTGAGAGCAATTTCCCGGTCTGCTGTAGGCAGCACCATTTACCTCCTTTGTACATTGGGGTGCTCCAGAACGGAGATCTCTCTATTACCTTAATGATATTAAATTTAACATAAGACCTTTGGTCGGTTCAACATGTTGATGTTTTTATTACTAAATGACCTAATTAGGGCATTGGCTGCACTATAGCTCCTGAAATGGATGTGATGCTTACTTTATATTATACCATAGACCTTGGACACAGACCAATGAAAATGGCAGGCTGCCGCATCTTGAAAAAAAAGCAATCCGACGGCAAAATCGCGGAACTCCAACTGCCATCTTGTTTCCCCGCTAAGCGGAGACTGTAAAACAGCAGCTCCCTGCATCACTAAAATGAAAGAAAACAAAAACTGCCTGGCTTATTTAAGTATTATACCAAATACTGCGTTTTTTAAAATAATAAAAAGCAGTACTTGGTATAATCATAATAAACCACTCTGAGAATATTGGTGATCGGAGGTTTACCACGGCTGCAGCGGATTTACCCATTCGGATGCGCCTTGTGGGCAAACCACTCCAGCTGTGGTAAATCCCCCGATCACCCACACCCCCTCGTGGCTTATTGCTTAACTAATGATGGTTTATACCCCAATGCTGTACCAAACAAATAGATAGTCTCCATTCTAAGTAATGTACTAAAGTAATGTACTACTATATCTGTCACTTGTATACCTATTCAGAAAATAAGTATTATGTATGCTTATGCACTAAATGCCATAAATAAAAAGTAAAAAAAAAATAAAAAGGATGGCTACCAAAAGTATTGATTTGGCTATGACATTTTGAAAGCTAGTGGCCAAACTGACCACCAGCTCCAAACTGATTTGTCCCATCTGGGTTGAACTGCATTATGTTCTGCTTGTATCATGTGTACTCTGTAATGCCCTGGTCATTTCTGAAAAAAAAAAAAATCTTACTGGTTCGTGTATTTACCTGTATTGTTACTGTGGCTACTGCTCATTATGTAACCAGTTTCTCCTGTCAATGCCAGGAGACCAGGCAAATACTGAAGACAAAGGACGTACCAGCACACCAGAGCCAGGAGCTTGTGAAACTCCGGTGAAGTTCACGACCTCAAAGTTGTAGTTTCCAAAAGTGATTTTAATTAAGAGGCTTGATTTAACCACATTAAACAATGGAGTACACAGACACATGGTACTCGCTGCAGTATCAAGTGCCCCAGTGCTTCTCCATGTAAGGCTTTGACCAGCCAAATACTACCTGTGGATATTTTACTATATTCCACCACAGGAAATAAATATTGTTACCACATGTAATGTGAGTAGCATTTAATATCAGACATTATACAATGGCAAGAACATTTCCTGGACTCTGATTGGTCAGTGTGTCCCTGGCACAGTGAGGTTATCCCAGCACAACCTCACTGTCATTGATTAGCACTAGCTTTTTTTTTTACCCTTGTCATTGATTTTCATTAGCTTTTTTTGCTCTTCTCTTAATAAACAGAGATACACTGCCTCACTAAAAATCTAAAAACATTTAAAACATTTTTTTTTATTTTGTATAACAACAAGCTATTGTATAATAGCAATAATGCACTCCGAGGTGTGGGTTGTGCTGGGATAACCTCACTTCTTGGACATTGGACACACTCTGCCTGTGGCCTCGTGCTCAACCACCCAGGCGTGAGGTTATCCCAGCACAACCCACCCTGCCATGCATTATTGCTTAATTGTCACACCAAAACACAATACATAACAGCAACAGGCACTGTACAGAGGGGAGGAAGGTGATGGCAGCACATGGAGGGGGGAGATTAGTGTAGTGTTAGGTATACTGCACTATCCTTTATACCTTGCCCCAGCACTGTATCTGGGTGTACCTTCCACGTAAATGTAAAAACTGTAAAAATTGTCTTTTCTCCTGTTTTTGTACCTGAATGTATTCGTCTGAACCAATTACTGTATCAATGTACCTGTTGTACCCTTTTGTACTCTCCCGGGTCGTTCCTGAAAATAGGCATAAAACTTGTCTAGTGTACTTACCCGGTAAACAAAAACTAAATAAAATAAAAAAAATAAATCCCTAGTTAGCTTGACCTAACATTAATGTTAGTAAAGGGTTTGACTTCCAGTGTGTTCTTCTTCTTGATTCATGTGATGAAGTTTCACTCTGTGTCTCCCTTAACTGTTTTTCCCAGATGCTTTTCACAGGGGAGCTGACTGCCAGCTATCCTCCTTCTTAAGCCTGGAGTTGTCTGTGGAGCTATTCCAGCCTGAAGCATGCTGTTGCGTTGTTGTGGACTTTAACCAATACAGAAACCCTGGCAAATATCAGCACTGATATTTTTAGGGATGAAATTCCCATATGACTGCTACAAACACAAAGGGACACAATCAATCCTTCTTAGACCTAAACCACTTTTTATTTTGATGGGCTGGTGCTTTTTTACCTCCCCACCCCGGCAATATCAGGCCTGCTGAAGGCACACTCTTCAGATTGTCAGGGTGTGCAAGTGGCTGTATTTGTAGCTGATGCCAATGGTCCACTCTAGTTAGCCAGTGGGGGAAGGGTGCATGAATTTTCAGTGACCAGCGCCCTGTCCAGTCACATATATACAACACCAGTGGTGAATAAATATGGTAAGTACATCATGTTGGGTTGAGTTAAATAATTACTGTCACATAGAACACACTCAATTACACTTACAACATATTATTACACTTATAATATTTTATTTTTTTTATTTTATTTTAGTCTTTGGTAACCAGGTAAGGCCCACTAGGCACAAGTGCCTGTTTTCAGGGGCAACCTGGGAGCACTGGGCAGTTAAGTGACTTGTTCAGAGTCACACAGTATGCAAGTGGAGGTTGTGAGAATCAAACTCTGGTCTGGTCTGCTGGATGTATCAAGTTCATTTACACCTCGTTCCTCTAACCTCTAGGCTATACTGCCAGCCCAACTTACACTTACAATCTGAAAATAGAACACAGAGAATAATGGATCAGATAGAGAATTTTTACAGTGGAAAAGAGGTAAGGTTAAATAGTAATAAAAACATTAACAGTAGTGTGGTCTATATCAAATATATAATGCGTTGTGCTGGAATAACATATTTATGTCTACACATGAGTTGCAAGTCCTTTGTGAATAAATTGTGGCTTCACCACTCATGAATTATGGGTCTTATTACTAGCCAGTAGAGATAATGTGTTATTCCAATGCAACCTGTTCTCTAGATAGATAGATAGACAGATAGATAGATAGATACCTTATTTATAAAGTACCCCTTTCCAGGGACTTAGCACTGTACATTTAAAAGCAACCAAAATAAATATTATAACAGCAATCATATACCAATATTCAACAGGGAGTCAGCAATACTTTAAAAACTATCTATCTATTACAGCATAAAATCAATTTAACCATTAAAGGCCTGCTGGAACAGAAAAGTCTTTAGACCCTTTCTAAAGACTTCTACTGAGGGATTCCCTATTTGTAAAATGGGGTATAAAAACTGGCCAAATTCAAACAACTTAATTGGTTAAAACACCATAGTTTGTAACTAACCTGCCATACTCTACCTAGCATCGACCTAACTTAAGAAATATAAAACCCTTTTCCATTCAGATACAAAAAGCAGCCAGCCCCATGGTGCTGAGTGACGAGTGTTTGCTTGGCATGCTGGCGACCCGGGTTCATGACCCAGACTCAGAACGTCAGGAGCAGGTGTCGGCAGGGAGGGATTTCAGGGCATCCCTTGGATGCCTCCCTCCTGGGGGAGCAAAGGTGCTTTTCCGCCTGTCTAGTGGCTCCTGATGGCTCGGGAATGGTGTCACAGGCAGTGTGGGTGGCTACTCACTGACGGATGCCCCCACTCAGGATGCATGCTGTGATGCACCTGTGGTGGGCAGGCAGGGCCAGAAAACAGGAAAAAAACCCTGACCGACTGGATGATGGCTACCGGTCCTTGGCACCATGGTAGCCCGGGATAGCCCTCTGCTGACCTCCCACTGGCCACCAGGTTAATTGGATGTGCCCCATGGCATTTATCCCCCAGAAGGGGGGATCCGTCCAACAAAAGGGATACGTTGGGTCACCTGGGGACAACTGGCAGTAGCGGGGCAATGGATGGTGACCGAGGGAAAAGTGGTGGCCAGGGGTCCTGTGTCTGTGGCCCAAAGGAGTGGCTGGCCAGAGAGGTGGGAGGTGCAAAAAAAAAAAGTCTACTTTTTAAACACAAAAACCCTCAACAGGACATCATCTTCTTTAAAATAAATGCTGTTCATTCAAAGGCACATGGCCTTTGTTGCCAAATTCACCTATTCTACCTAGTGACAACCTAACTAAAAGAACATAAAACCTTTTTCCATAAAAGAAAATAAAATTTTCCATTTTATAAGTGCAGTAATTCACTGCTGGGCATGGGTTTTTTGAGAATTAATGTACTTCCTGGGTGCGTTAAAAATCACTCGGCCGTTGGCCTTGTGTCTTCCAATTCACCTGGGGCGTGCATTAATTCTCTACAAACGCATGCCCTGTTATGGGTTATTGCTTATGTATATTGTGTGCACTGTGCTGTGGTCTCTTGTGAATATAGTACATTTTTAATGCTTAGGTTATTTATTTGAAAATAGCTAGCCTCTGGCAACATCGAATTTTAACAGGTAAATTTGTTTCTTCCAAAGAAAAGGGATATTCCAGGAGTGCTGCCCTTCTGCATCTATAATTCAAAGACCTGTAAGCTTTTCCTGTTGGTCTATACATTTGAGCAGTATCCTTTTTCTCAGTCCCAGCGTTAATGATGCTAATTCAGTTTAACCCTTTCAGTTCTGGGAACAGCATATATTCTGTCATCACAATGTGATTGAGTGGTGTGTATTGGAAGTCACCATTGCAGGGGTTAAAACATTAGAGATCGTCAAGGAGCAATGACATTTAGATGATAAAGGGGTAGCACTTTAATAATGCTAGTAGTAGTAATAATAGTGATTTATTGTCATAAGTCATCAACCATGACAGAACAGATATTACAGTCTGACTCCTTAGTCACCCCTTTTAGGCCTAGTTTTACATTTCTTCTTATGGTTTAACTGTATTAGGACAGAGTTTCAACCTTGCAAAAAGGATTCAATTACAGGAATTACACAATAACTTGTGCTCTACCTTCAAAATGTGTCTTGCAGGCTCTCAGTGCCAATATGCTTTTTTTTCCCTTCTTTATCTGTCTCCCACCCCCATGCCTCCACAATCTCCTACACCACAACTTCAGGTTTCCAGTTGCTCCAGACTCCCTTCTTGGCACTGCTGCTGACCTCTTACAACACCACTCCAGATCCCCTGAATATCAGTACTCCTGCGGCTTGCTCTGCCCTCACCCCCACAGCAGGACGCTTTTGGTGCATACCTTCTGGTCCTAGCCTAGTCAGAATACAGATCCAGTGGTTGAGGTCAGGGAAAAGATCCTAGAACGGATGCAGAATTTGATATGAACAAGCAGACTGCAAATGACATCTGTGCACTTTGTGGACTTTTCTCTGTTATTGCCCTCTCACCACCCTTGATTGGAGACTGCCCATGAACTGGGCGTGGGGGTGGCTGATGTTAAATGGTTACCCATGTCATCAATGTTGACTCAACACTCCACCGGCCTGAAGCTGGGAGATGGAATCACTGTGCAGACCTGGGTCTTCCACACGGTAGTGCAATGTGCTACTGTCGATACCACAATGCTGTGCTTTATGTTTAAGCAATAATACAGGGCACAGTAGGCGATATCATGGGATATTGTCCCACCACAGGTGCCTCGTGAAGCACAAGGTCATAGGCTGAGTGACTTCAACCACCTGAGAAGGGATGATATCCCATGATTTTGCACGCCTTGGAGTGTACTACTGTGATTATGTCACTTGGATGTTAAAGACAGCAGGAAGTCAAAGGCCCATATACACTGTCCCTTAGATTTTTAATGATATTACTCTACCAGGCCCTCTAATGATAAGTATTTGGATTCATTCTGGATTTTGTTGACTGATGGCATGATCTTTCAGAAGGGGATTATGTGCTGAGATATCATCCCCGCTTAAAGTGACACTGTTAATTCAAGGGTTTAGCCTGCGGTTCAGTGGGGGCCACTAGACTGCTCCCCCCAACCGACCATAAAAACTACCACAGTCCATCGGTTCTCTGCCTAGTGTTATTCATGTGCTGTCATCTCACCGTGCTGGTTGGCTCTTTTCTGTCTCTCGTCTGTTGCCTTTGTCCATGTGCCTGCTATTCTTGTGATCTGCCATTTGTTTTCTTCCTTGTCTTTCTTGCTTACCTTTGACACTGTTCCACATAGAAGACTGGTGAATAAGCTGGCCTATCTGGGATTGGGTCAAAAAGTTATAAACTGGGTAGGAAGTTGGTTAAGTTACAGGAGCCAGAGGGTGGTGGTAAATGGTGTCTACTCTGGAGAAGGCAAGGTAACCAGCAGAGTGCTTCAGGGCTCAGTGCTAGGCCCGGTCCTCTTCCATGTCTTTGGTAGTGTCATTGCAGAAGAGCTAGAAGGGAAAGTGTGCCTGTTCATGGATAACAGAAAAATCTGCAACAGAGTAGACACACGGGGGAAGGGGGGTGGAAAAAATGAGGGATGATTTGAAAAAGTTGAAAGAATGGTCAAGGGTTTGGCAGCTGAGTTTCAATGCAAAAAAGTGCAAAATAATGCACTTGGGGCACATAAACTTGGGGGCTCTGTACCAATTGGGAGGGGAAGTACTGGCAACCACCAAAGAGGAAAGGTACCTAGGGGTAATAATTTCTGATGACCCGAAGGTTGCCAAGCAGTGTGATAAGGCAGTGGGGAAGGCTAGCAGGATGCTCGGGTGCATAGGGTGGGGTGTCACCAGTAGGATGAAGGAAGTAATATTACACCTGTGCAGATCACTGGTAAGATCCTACCTCGAGTACTGTGTCCAGTTTTGGAGGCCCCACCTCTGGAAGGACAGTGATAAAGTGGAGGTGGTACAAAAGAGGGCTACCAAAATGGTGCAGGTTCTGCATCTAAAGCCCTATGAGGATAAACTCAAGGAACTGAGTATGTGCTCTCTGGAGGAGAGGAGGGAAAGGGGGAATATAATAGAAACATTCAAATACCTACCGAGTATTAATAAGGTAGAGAAGGTAGCGTTTTCCATAGAAAAAGAAGCTCGAGGACAAGGAGTCATGCTATGAGGTTTGGGCGGGGAGGCTCAGAGGAAATGTGAGGAAATACTTCTTCATGGAGAGGGTGGTGAATGCCTAGAACAGCCTTCCAGTGGAGGTGGTGGGTGCCAAAATGGTGGCGGGTAAGCATGCATGCAAATACAAGGGGACTTTTGGTAGTAAGGCAAGGGAAGGAGTTGAACGGAGATCATGCAGGGTATGCAGTGGCACAGTAGGCAGGAAAAACTGAGCAGACTAGGAAGGCCAAGAGGTTCTTATCTGCTCACAACTTCCATGTTTCTATGTTTCTTCCCTCCCCTCCTTTTGGCCTTTTTTTTTTTTACTTTCTTTTTAACCCTCCTACTCTCCCCAGACCCCGCTCCTTTGGGAGTCCCCTCTGGAGTCTTGCCCCCGCTTCTGCCACCTACTTGTACTGTCAGGGAATCCCCCATGTAGCCTTGGTTCTACCCCCCGAGGATGAGGTGGAGTAGCTACACCCCGGGCTTCTTTGTCTGCATTGGGATCCGAGACTGGCCATGTAAGTGGGAGCCATTAAGAGTCTGCTCTGGGGCTCCATCTGTTAGGCATCGTGGGAACCCCTGATGTCAGGACGCACAGCGCCGACATTTGCGATGTCCTCCCCAGTGCTTCTGTCTTGGTGCTTGCTGTGCCCCAGACCTCTGCCTGGGCCCAGTCATGCACTGGGACATTATCCCCCCTCCCTCCCTGGAGAAGATGAGCTGTCCTTAGGACGCTCAAGCCTTCTCCCCCAGCCGGCCCTCCAGCTCCCCGGACTCATTCCCAAACCTTGGTCGCTGGTGTCGCAATTGGAAACCCAACCGCTGCACCGATGGGCCGGCCTTTTGGCCATTCTTGCTGTTTATTTTTGGTGCCTCCCTTCCTTGCTCTTGTAGCTCCTCTGTTTGCTACTTGAGGCTCCTCATCCTCACCATTCCTTCTTCTGCAGCCTCATCACCTCTCCCCCCCCCTTGTTCTTTTCTCCTCTGCTGTTGTTTCATACCCCCGTGGCTCCCACTGCTCTGTTTCTTGGTTCTGGCCACCTGATCTGCTTCTGGTCAGTATTCCGGTGCTTCCTGTATTGGACTTCTGGTTCCTACTGTGTAATCCCACCACCTCCTTTCAGTCTGCCTTTTGTTGCCTGCTTCCACTGCTGCTTTGCCGGCCAATCCTGTCAGTCCTCTCTGTTGATTTTGACTTTGTTTTTTGTGATGCCTGCCATCCTGGTGTTTCTTGACACCTTTCATAAGGTAACACCCTATATGGATGAGTATTATTGAGCGACTCAATATGAGTGACTCAGTAATACCGCTCTTGTTTAGGATGACTGTTCTAACAGAGCGAAGAATCCTGTATCGCGAAAGTAGCAGTGAACTACACTAACTATGACAGGATATAGACAGGTGTGTGGCCAAACCCTGCCGAGCTGGCCATTTGGTGTAGTGGCTAGAGCCACCGCCTACAGAGCACTGGACCTGGGTTTGGGTCCTACAGTAGGAGACTAAATTGCAAAGGGTGGCACGGGGGGGGGGGCTATAAAAAGATGAAATGTGATTTATTTCTCTGGAGTGGCTGAGGACTGTTGCTGTTTGCGGCAGTCTCTGTTTGTTTTGGTCACCCTTTTGCTTCGGGCGATATTTGCGTCGCTCTTTGTGTGTGGCGCGATAAGGGACTCACCCCTACCACATAATTCCCTTTCGTAACTCCCGCTCCCTCTTTTTTGGTACTTATTGGTGCTCTGCAGTTGGCTAAGTTTATTAATATTTCTTATCATTCCTTTCTGGCTGTTTTCTGTGTTTGATGCCTTCTCATTTTCATTCTTCTCCTTTGACCACCAACAGAGTGTCTTGTCTTGCAGCCGCCAACAAACAGCAACTCTGGTGTTTTATGGCATTGCTCTCCAGTGCAACTCCTATAACACATTCTGGAGGATACTGGTTTGGAGCCCTTCACTCTTCCATTTTTTTCGCAGATTCTCAGTCTGAGGGCTCCAGGATATGCAATGTAATGGTAGTGCAGTGGCCTGAAGAAGCACAGTCATGCAGTTGTGTGCCTAGCCATAACCTGTACTGGGAACTGGGTCCCCACATTCAAGCATTGCTCAGGACAGTGGGGGTCATCCACCCTTAGCAGGTACATCCTTGTGGCAGGCTTCCACTGCGAGCATTTCAAATTTTATTTTGTTTTACTTAATTTTCTAGTTGCCAAGTCTTTGCCTAAGAATGGAACCATTGGTCTGTCAGACCAAGAAGATTATGATTCTCCTCAAATAATTTGCAGGAAGGTCGCAACTAAATCCTGGCAGAATATTAAAGGATGAACCGTTCCCAAACTTGTGGCTGCCCTCCACACTCCTTTCTGTGCTATGGCCAAAAGCAGGAATTGCTTAACATTGATGTGGCTATTTCAGCTAATCCTTTTCCCCATCACCACTCCTGTTGAATCTCAACTTCTGCTTAACGCTTGCGTCCTCTCCATTTTCAGAACTGCATGACCTGCTGCTTCAAATCACCTCCTCAATTTCGAACCTAGATTCTATAATAGCTGCCTTACAGTCTAGAGCTCCATTGGCACCATCTTTTTCGAATATATCTCCTTCATCGGGTCCATCAACAAGATCTCATGTCTGTATATCAACTACATCCATCTCTGGTACTACTCCCACTTCTATGACTCAGTTACCAGCTACTGCTTGTCCTACTCATCTGACTCCAGATCATGTCAGGAAGGGCATTACTGAAGGGAAAGACATCTAGCCCTTCTTATCTCATCTCACAAAACTATAAAAAAGAAGATGATGCATCCATAGTACTAAAGGCTAAAGACTCGCGGCTACTAAAGGAATTAACTGTAGCAGAAGTTGTTGCTGCCTTCACCATCTACCATGAAATTGTACATGAGGCTGGCCCGGTGGTGCAGAAGATTAAGAGGCTGGATGCCATGCCTCGTGCCACACTGGTGATCTGGTTCAGGAAAGATCCCAGGCCACCTGGGGTCGGCAGTGGAGAGAGAGGATTGAGCACCTGGGGGACTGCTCTCCTCTCTCAGGGGAGGGAGGGCTTGCTGTTCTGCTCATCAATCACCCTCTAGCGATGGCTAGAGGGAGATGCAAGTCAGGAGGCATGTTGCTGACTCACGACGTCAGTGGAGAGGGGGGAGGGAGAAAAATGGAGGAAAACGGAGCTGGCAGGCTCTGTAATGGCCCCATCAGCACCAGTTCTAGCTCCCTGACATCTGAATATTTGTCCGGGGGATGAAGAAAGCTGATGCCCCTTTGCCACGGCCCTGTCATGGGGGGGGGGGACCCATGGGGGATCGGAGGGGAGGTCAGATGGGAAACGGTGGGGCCGGAGACCGAGTCTCCTCCAAAGTAGGGGTTGGAGCTGCCTGCCAGGCTCCCAAGGAGGATAAACATATAATAGAAAAAAAACATAACTGTACATGAGGCGTTTCCACCCAGGAGTGAAGAACTAGACTCTTACACTTATCTTGTGTTACTCATGCAGCTTGATATGGTGGTACTCACTTCTATGATTATCATAAATCTTTTTCGGCAAAAGCAGCTACTTACCTATCAAAGTTCAATTCATGTATTTATTGGGCTTTTGGCAAAGAGTTGTTTTGCAGACATTTTGCTGGGCAATGGGCTTTGACTTGTGCAATCTGTGGCTCCTCCTGTCATCTGGATGCCTTCTGTCCTCTTACTATCACTGATTCTTGTCCGCCTGCTACTTCACCTCACCCATCCATTTCACAACACATGATCTATGTGTAAGCCCCCCATTCCAGGGCTTATCTGTTAGGGCTACGGTCCTCTGTTGCCCCCACTGTTGCTGTCCTCTGCCTCTAGTCCCCTGGACTGTTAGATCGGGACTGAAGAGCTTTCGCAAGGAGCCCTGGCAGGATTCGGGTGAGAGTTCCTTCCCCAAGCTTTGCAGCAGCTGCCACTGGATCTCCCTGTTCCTCGTTCCCCAAGTGAAAGCGGGGCTGAGGTCTTGCTATTGTTTGCACCTATGAGGGTAGGGTGAGATGTTTCTGCTCCCAGTTTGGGATTTTTCCAGGGCTGGCAGGTGCCAGTAACATGGTGACCACGCATGCAGAAGCACAGTGCATGCACGGCTGAATCTTAAAGGAGCCACGGCTCCCGAAAATGCTGTTGGCCATAGCGGCCATAAATTAAAGACATTCCCAGCTCCAGGGTAGGCAGCAGAGCTGGGAAATAAGTACTGACAACTGTCAGGCACATTATTGGGGATTTTCTGGCCCCCAAATAGGCAGTGGGACCAGGAGCCACATGAGAGAGGTGCACATGTGCACTCGCAGCATTGTAAGGTGCAGAACGTCCATCTCCTATTTCTGGAGCCCTGACAGGCAAACAGGGCTTCTTTCAAACAAAATGTGAGTTTCCCTGGCCCCGTCTAAGCAAGCGGGGCCAGGGCATATAGTTAACTACCCTTAAATGAGCTTTACATAAATGTGGGAGGCTGCAAATTGCAGGCATAAAAATGTAAACATACAAGATGGCCCCCAGTGAATCTCCCTGCTGCTGGGAAGGGTGAAAGGACACCTTCCAAAAGCCCAGAAAAATGTTGGCCAATAAAACTGGGAGCTGGGGATGGCTATAAAAAGGGCTGTACTCTGGGATATGGGAGGAGTCCAGACAAGGACTAGAGGTAGAAATTATGTTTGGGGGGCTGCACCAGCCAGGGGCTAGCCATGGTGCCTAAAACCCTTCAGAGACCTCAAAGTTTATGTAGACTGCCCTACTGTTTTCCCAGCTGGGAAGGGATCTGAACTGCTGTTATATTTTCCCAGAGGGAAGCTATTTAGACTGTTTACCTATTTTCCCAGCCGGGAAGGTCATTGGGACTGCTGTACTGTTTTTCCCAGCCGGGAAACAACTTAACAGAGCTAAGCTGAGCTGAGACTGCAAAGAAGCCCATTTGTATTTAAGTTCCAGTGGAACCTGTGTATCCAGTAAGACATCCTGGATGACCACAAGCCTGGGTGGTACCTTGGCCCAGTTGAACGCTCCAGAGACAGTGGCTGTCCTTCACTTACAGCCTGGTGGCGGTGTCTGATCTCTCCTTTGGAGGGGTCTGGAACACTGTCTCTGTGGGTGGAGATGACGAAAGGCCCGAGGGGTGAATACAATGAAAGGCCACTCAAGGGTGATGGAAACAGTGCCAGTTTTAAAGTTTCCAGCCTGTATCTTCTGTGCTTTGAGAGACTTCCTACTGTATTCAGAACTGCACAGCCAAGCAGTGTCCCTCTACAGCACCCCATGAACTCTTCAAAAACTGTGAGTACTTCTGGGTTGCAGCCCCGAGGAGTTCTGTCAGAATCTAGTTACAGTAGTTAGTTTAGATAGTTATAAAGGGGGTGAAGTCCTGGGCAGTACTTTGTTAATCTACAGGTAAAGCCCAGGCTCAAGACTTTAAAATCCTCCCAGTCCACCCTTTTTGGAAACCAGTTGGGGTCTCTGCACTAAAGTTCCTTCAGTTCAAGTTCAAGACTCTTGTTTCCTCAGTGTCTTAAAGCATACCAACCCAGTGCTAACTGGTTAGCTACCAGTAACCCAGTGAGATACCCAACACAATGGACAGTTATCATTATCACAGTCATTAGGGGTGGTGTGGGGACTGTGTGTGCAGGACAACTGAAGCAAAAGTGTTTCCCATCGACTTTCATGGTTTCTATATTGTTTTGCTTCCCCTTACTGCATCCCTATAATAAACCAGAGGTAAGTTAATTTTACAATTTGTGTTTATGGCTATTGCTTGGTGTGTATTTCTACTGTGTGGGGAAGAGTTAACGGTGTGTGGGAGGGAAAATAATACTTGTTCCTGGGGGGAGGTTAGGGCCACATTGGGTAGCCTTTATATACCCTTGCCCCAGGTGGAGGCACCAAAACCTGTTCCTGGTATTCTATCAGTGTACTGCACCCAAAAGAACCCAGGCTGACCTTAAGGTGGGTCAGTGAGCGAGAGTGGTGCCAGGTGCGTACGTCAAAGAGAGAGAGCCCCCCCTTACATATGCACCAAGAAATCTTATGGATAAATGGGGACATCAAATAGTCTTTGCAGGGAGAGTGGTCTGTAATACTTTCAATGCAATAGCCTGCTTTGCACCATCTTGTTGTTTTTTGCATGTTTGTGGCCACTGTGGAGAAGCTCACTCAAAACTGGTTTGTCACCAAAAATCAGATTTCACACCTGCTGCAGGTTACAAACGATACTTAGAAAGGAACAAAAACCAGTGCACAACCAGGATTTCTAAATAAGTTGGTGAAATGTATTCACAAAAAAGTGTACATAGAAAAAGTTAAAACAGCCAGATGCCCCAGCGCTTCGAAGTATGCTGCCTTTTCTGCCCGCCTTGACAATGAGGCAGCACGTCTCGAAGAGCCAGGGCATCCGACTGTTCAACTTTTTTTTGTACGTACTCCTTTTTGTAAATAAATTTCACCAACCTTTTTTGAAATCCTGGTTGTGTGCTGGTTTTTGTTCTTTCTGTATGTCATTGCTGTTTCTGTGCAGCACTTCATAACCATGTCTGAGTGATTTGTTTCTTCTGTGTTGTACAAATGACACTGGCCCATCCTTTGATACCAGTAACTGGTTCTCATTTTCAGCAGGCTAGCTTTTCTCATCTCATCCATCCCAGTCTCTTGTGCTATTCCTTATCTTGGGCTTATCCAACAGATTTCATAAAGGACTTCACACAGTTCCTCCTACATAGTGTCCAGTGCCCCCACTCAGGGGTGTCATTTCAGAAAAACCATAGGGGTTGCAAGGTAAACTATAGGCCGGGGGCCTCCTAGGCCCCTGTAAACTTTTTTTTAATTCGGTGCATTTTGGGGGTCATTTGAAACAGATTTTGCTACCTTGTTACCTCCTCCCCATGCCCAATAATTTGCACCCTTGCCCCCTCCCAAGAGTCACAACAGTCCAGAATATTGCCTGAGCCACCCTCTCCATAGCATTTCACCTAAACCATAAGGGTTGCAAGACTAGTCGATGGTGATGCCCATTCTTACATAGAGTACTTAAGTCCCTGGTTATTTTTTATATTCAACATTAATACTCAGCTGATTGGACACCCCCCCATTAAATTGGGTTTACCTTTATTACTCTCAGAAATATTTACTAATGACTTCCGGTGACATCATGCCCATGGAAGCTGCTTGAGCTTTTAGCTCCATCTCCACCAAGGCTTAAAAACAGCTGAATTTAACCTAATTTGGGGCTAATTGATATTCAGCCACTGCAAAGATGCCCCGACGAAAACTCGACGCTTTAAAATCACCACCAGATTCAGCTGGTCTGGACAGACTGTGCACCAATAGCGACAGCTTGCAGATCTCGGGCCACAGTGAGCCCTCAAAGGCTGACCACGTTGGAGCACTCAATATAACCAGGGGTATACCGTTGCTGCAGTGACTCCCAGATTGCGAAGACCACCACAGTGACAGGAATTGGGCAAAATCTGCCTGTCGCTGTGGTGGTCTGTATGGCGATCGGGACTGCTTCGCTGGGTGTTTGCCCCCCCCAGTCCAACTCCGACTCGGAGTTAGAAACCTAGAGACTAGGGTGTGTGGAGGGCGAAGCCCCCTGATGGATACATGGAGGCATCCCCGACACTGCAATACCGACAGTCAGCACAGCGGCTGTCGCTGTCAGGGATGTCTCCATTAAGTCTGTTGCTGCGGCATGGGTAAACCATAACCAAGCAGATGGATGTTGTCCTGCAGGAATTACAGGATTTCAGGAAAGAGACCCACTACACCTTTATCGCTCTGTGCACAGACTTGGGCAAAATGGAAAAATGGCTTGATGACCTTGAGGAGCAGGCCATGAGCACCAACACCTGCGTGGATGGCACAGAATGTGCCATTATCCAGTTGCACCAGGAGCTGCAGGGCTTACAAGACAGAGCAGATGATGCAGAAGCGTGGAGCTGGAGGAATAACCTGAGGGTCTCTGGCTTCCTGGAGGGATCAGAGAGCAATAGCTCAATTCAATTTCTGCAACTTTTTTTAAAACTAAGCTGGACCTAGTGGAGAGCTGCTCCCTCAAGATGGATCGGTTCTATCGTACTCTGGGCCCCCAGATGACCAACTGCCCGCGTGCTATCCTGATCAGGTTCCTGAGATTTCAGGAGAAGGAAATGGTCCTGCACAAGTCCTGGCAGCAGGGAGAACTAACTTACCAAGAGCACTGAATATATGTGGACAATGATTACCCAACTGCTATAGCGGTGAAAGCAAAGCTTATCCCCATCCTCAGAGAACTAAAGGGCAAAGATTAAGTTTAGGAACCCGTACCCTGTAAAGCTCGTCATTCAGCTTGCCGATGGCCCAAAAACATTTGAAAGTGCAGAAAAAGCCACTCAGGAACTCTCTAAACTCGACAACGTAGTCACACTGGTCCAGAGACCGACCAGCACCTCCCTGGCCACCAAATTGGCACAGAAGGCCTGGAACAGAATGCCACAGAGAGAGCAATGCGAAAGGGAGGGCACCACAGCACTCCAGCAGATAGTGGAGGGACTGAGGAAACAAGCTACGGCCATGCCTGAGACTGCATTACCTAGCCAGGCAATGAAGTGAAAGGACTCATGGACTTATTAATTGTTTCTTTTTTCCCTACAGGTAAGCCTCCTCAGTTTCCCCTCTTTGGCTTAAATCTCCCTCGCGACTCCTGGGTTACCCACCTTCCCCTGAGTAACCCCCCCCCCGCAGGTCCACACTTGTACTGTAGTGACACACACGAGGGGCCCCTTCCCTTCCTATGTGAGAGGACTGGGGGCCTTCTGTTTCTTCAAACGGTTCAGTCAGGATGGTTTAGTGTGGCGAAGGCGGCACGACTCCCCAACACACTTATCTTTTTTGATACAGTGTTCTCAGTGTGTGACTCCTGTGGTGCTGGGGGAGACAAAGGTTGAGGAACAGAGACAGGCGTGTTGTGTGGGGGGGGGAGAGCGAGTGTGACGGCTCTTCTGGCCTCCTTGTGGCTGTGGAAATAGCCAGACTATGAGCCAGGTCGGAGGCACTTTTTACCCGCAGTATCTGCTCCACATGTTGATCCCATCTTTGATCCCGATGCACTTTGTTTTTAGGCACTGGCTAGCTGCGGCCCCACCTGCGAGGGATTATGAGGGAAGTTTACCCTCTGGAGCGAAGGACAGGCATACAGGACCGAGCTGTGGTGTCTCCCCCCCACCCGGTTGCCTTTAAGGCTGCTGGGTGGAGGGGGTGCTGAGCTCCCTTCTTGCCTCGCCTCTGGATGGGGATCTGGTTTCTCCCCCCCCTCGTTATGCCCCACCCAATGATGTTCTGGGGGGTGGGGGGTTGGGGGGCGATCTGGTCTCTCAACTCAGCTTCCTCGTCTGTCCTGCTGGCTGGGCGGGGCCGAACATAAGCGTTACAGCAGATTAACAAAGTATAATTGATTAGACCAGCAAGTGATGTTACCTTACAGTTAACAATTGATTTTGAAACTTTAAGTTAACGGTTCATACCAGCAGCCTTGGTAGAGTCAAGGCTTGACTGCCCCCAATAAGAGGTTTTACATCCGGTCCACCCTTTAGGCAGACTGAGCCAAACTTGGCACACTCTGGAGACTGGTTGCACTTTAGTTACCAACCCCATGGAAGCCCTTCATAGTTCAGCAGTGCCAGCCCAGTTGACAGGATACTGCTTTCAGATGTTTTCCCAGTTTTCCCACTTAATGTTAAAACCTTACTGATTGATGTTTGAGGTTGTTTTCCCTCACTTACATCCCCATAGGCAGTCACATCTTTGTTCAGCAGGCTTAAGATTGGGTGGAGGTTTTGAATTGGAGTCTAGACATGAGACCCAGCAGCACTCCAAATGTTATCAGAGTTTTTAAATGGCTAATGCACCACTTTGGACTTTTTCTTTGAATGTGAATGGACTGGGCAGCCCTGTCAAAAGATCGAGAATGATTTCATTGTTTAAGAGAAGTCAGGCGGAGATTATCTATGTTCAGGAAATGCATATGACTATTAATGAACACAGAAAGCTTAGCAGAGGGGGATTCGACCAGGTTTTTTCCTCCTTCGCTGGTGGAAGGAGGAGGGGGGTCACCATATTGGTTTCTGGTCACACCCCCTTTCAGGCCACTCAAGAATGGGCCGATCCAGAGGGTCACTTGGTTGTAGTCCAGGGGTTGCTACAAGATAAAGAGGTGACCCTGGCTAATGTCTACTTTCCCTGGGGTCAAACACACCGACAATTCGATCCCTCTTGAGTAAAGTTGTACAATTGACTAAAGGTACCCTAATACTGATGGGCGATTTTAATATCTCCCCTAGTCCTAATTTGGATTCCATGAGGGTGGCTAAGGGCAGGCAACCTGCCTCGCATAAATTCTTTAAGCGATTTGTCCAGGAGGTGGGCTGGCTAGATGTGTGGTGTACCCTCCACCCCAGGGAAAGAAGAAAAAATTACTCACCATAGTAATGTTGTTTCTTCTAATGGAGTCTTGCTGTATTCAGACATAATGCAGTTAGCCCCAGCACTTGAACTGCGAGGAAAGAGTTAACTCTATGCAAAAGCATAGAACATTGAGCTCGAGCTCGATTTTCAAACCTCTGTCTGTGGTACTTCTCAGTGTAACAGTCAGATTCTTACGAGCACACTAACTAACATACTATAGTATGGAAATTGTTCAACATATAGCCAAAGGGCAAAAAATTATTTTTGGGCCCAAAAGACTCAAGTCGAGAACCCAAGAAGGAAAGGTAGTGACAATATTTAAGTATAAAACACCAGAAAAATAATAACAACATCCACCCCACCCAAGAGGAGGGTACAAGGTATACCCTGAGGTGCAAAACTACCTGCCAGCCCACTTCCCAAAACCCAGGTTCTGAGAGGGAGGCGGGGAGGTCTGAATACAACAAGACTCCATTAGGAGAAACAACATTACTATGGTGAGTAATTTTTCTTCAAACAACATGAAGTCTTGCTGTATTCAGACTTATAATGCAGACTACCAAGCAGTTCTCTATGGAGGAGGGAATGCAGAACCTACTTTGGGAAGAGGCTCTGCAGTACTGCTGTGCCAAATCTAGCATCACTCCTAGCCTGGATGTCCAGGGAGTAATGCTTGGTAAAAGTATGTACTGTTTTCCAGGTGGCTGCTTTACAGATCTCTAACAAAGGTACTGTATATCTCTGGCCGCAGCTAGAGAAGCAGCTGTACCCCTAGTCAAATGAGCCCTCAGGCCTGAAGGGAGCATTCTACCCAACTTGTCATAACAGAATTGTATACAAGAAACAATCCACCTGGCAATAGTTCTTTTAGTGGCAGGCTTACCTTTCCCCACTTCACCATAAGTGAGAAACAATTGAAGACAGTCATTTCTATGTGCCTTAGTATGCTCAATGTAGTAGCTAAGGGCCCTCTTAACGTCCAGACTGTGTAACCTTCTTTCACCTGAAGAAGAATGATCAGTGAAAAACACAGGAGAGATATAGACTGGTTCAAATGAAATCCGATACCACTTTGGGCAAGAACCTCTATTGGTTCTTAGAACCACTTTGTCCCTATGGAAGGAGATGAAGTCAGGTTCAACTGACAGAGCCTGTAACTCACTAATCCGCCTGGCAGAAGTAATAGCTACCAGGAACACAGTTTTCCAGGTCAAGTACTTCAATTCGGCTGAAGCCAGAGGTTCAAAGGGTGGCTGCATAAGCTGAGCTATGCAGACAGTAAGATCCCAAGGCGAAGTGGGCTTCCTTAAGGGAGGGTTAATGTGAATCAGCCCTTTAAAAAACTTTATGAAAACAGGATGAGATGCCAGGGAAGAGCCCTTCCCTGCTGAGAGGAATGCAGAGACAGCTGCTAGACGAACCTTCAGAGTGGCAGGCCTAAGGCCTAGACCATTCAGATGAACTAGATAGTCTAAGGTTGTGGAAATGTCTGCAGAATCAGGCAGGATACCTTTCTGAGAGCACCAAATACTGAACCTTTTCCATTTGGAGTTGTAAGTTTTTCTAGTGGAAGGTTTCCTGGAGACCTTCAGAATATCCAGAACTCCCTGAGAAAGATGTAGTGCTGTACATTCTCTCTTCAAGAGGAGGCCTTGAGATTGAGAGACTGGAGATTGGGGTACCAGATCTGCCCCTGGGAGGAGGACAGGAGATTGTATGTCCTGGGCAGAGACAGGGGACGTGACACTGACAAGGACAGCAGTAGAGGATACCATGGCTGTCTGGCCCAATCTGGAGCCACCAGTATCACTGTGCAGGGTTGACTCCTGATCTTGATCAGAACTCTGAACAGCAGAGGGAAGGGAGGAAAGGCATACAAAAACCTGCCCTTCCAGTCCAAAATGAGAGCATCCTGGGGAACCGTCCCCAGGACTGGAGGTCTGCAACAAAACAGAGGAAATTGATGACTGTTCGGTGCTGCAAAGAGATCTATCTCTGGAGTGCCCCACCTGGAGAAGATGACCTTCAGTATGTGAGGATCCAGGGACCATTCGTGGTGTCCCTGTGATATTCTGCTCAGAGCATCTGCTAGTATGTTGTCCTTCCCAGGAAGGTGAACTGCTACCAGAGAAGTCTGAAGAGAATAGGCCAGAGACCACAGCTTCATGGCTTCTGTGCATAAAGCCGAGGACCGAGTGCCTCCCTGCTTGTTGATGTACCACATTGTGGTGGTGTCGTCCGTTCTGACTTGGACCACCTTGCCCTTGACGGAATCCGAGAAGCTCTGCAGGGCTAGGAAAACTGCCCTGAGTTCCAGGAGATTGATTTGAAGGAGAGACTCTAGTGGGGACCAGACTCCTTGAGCTGTCAAGGCTCCCAGGTGGGCTCCTCGCCCTAGGAGAGAAGCATCCATAGTTAGAACTACTGATGGGACTTGAGGGAGAAATGGAACCCCTTGTCTGAGGTTGTCCTGGTCCAGCCACCACTGGAGAGCTTGGACCATAGTCTGAGTCACTGGGATCAGTTTGGTAAGTGAATCCTTCTTTTGAGACCAAAAAGACCTTAGATGAAACTGAATGCCCCTCATATGGAACCTTGCTCCCTGCACCACTGCCGTGGAAGCTGCCATGTGGCCCAGGAGCTGGAGGAACTGTCTTGCTGGGCGGGAGACCTGAGGTCGAAAGGAGGAAGCGAGATCCACTAGGGCCTTCACCCTTGCCAGGGGAAGGAAGGCTTTTACTTGTACAGTGTCCAACTCTATGCCTATAAAGGTGAGAAGTTGAACTGGTTCGAGGACAGCCTTTGGAAGATTGAGAAGAAACCCCAAGGAGCTGAGTAGGTACTGGGTAGTTTGAAGAGCTGACTTGACCTGTAAAGGTGACTGACCCACTAAGAGCCAGTCGTCCAGATACGGGAAGATGGTGATACCCTGTCTTCTGAGGTAAGCCACCACTACTGCAAGCAGGGCCCCAAGTTTTCCGCGATTCCACGGATGCGGCAAACCATGGAAATATCCACGGAATTTGCCATCACCCGTGGAATTCGCGGCCGCCCGCGGAACAAACGTCCGCTTCATTTGCCGACAGGGGTGCCCATTCCCCCGTCGGCTTCACTGTCCCCCCTTCAAATGCTTACATGCCACGCTGGGAGCCCACCCCAGTGTGGCAATCAATGATTTTGCCGACGGGGATGCCCAATCCCCCATCGGCCTGAATGCCCCAAGGTCCTTGTGCCACGCTGGAGCCCACCCAGCGTGGCAAATAATAGTTTTTTTTTGCCGTGAGGATGCCTAATCCCGGTCGGCTGAACGCCAAAGTCTGCTAGCCACGCTGGGAGCCCACCCCAGTGTGGCAAGCTCCACGGCGTCTTTTTTTTCCTGTAAAACAAAACTGTCCATGGGCATCTCCTAGCCCCCTCCCACCACGCACCACCCACCGCGCACCAGCCTCCCCACCCCCCACCCCATACTTACCTCCGGACTCGGCGACGATCTTGGTGGACGGGGAACACGTCTGCACTCTTCAAAGCGACCGCGAACTGAGGAAATGCCGTAAGCTGTATAATGGGCTAGATAGGAGGGTTCAACTTTATTGCATATCTCAAAGAGTTTTTGGGAATTTATGCAATTAACATAGTTAGACTTTCTTCTCATGACGATATCATGCCGCAGGCGCACCAGCCGGGCGGGTGATTTCGCCGCAGTGACTGCGAAATCACCCTTCAGGACCGATTACCGCCATGACAGTGACATCACTCATGAGAAGGGGGCCCAAAACCCCCATGTTGAAAATTTGGTGCCAAAATTCAAAAAAGACTGTTTAACGAGCGTGCATTGCGCAGTTCCTACGCAGGCTCGTAAGTTCGTGAAATTTTAATATTTTCACTCCAGAGTTTCAACATTGCCATTTCACCACACTGTCTTATGAGTAGTACAGCTTTCATTGTTCACATCTCACCCAAAATGTGTTTCCACCCTTGTAGCGCAGAATGGCACAGTCGGTGTGCGAAATCAATGTACGGGACAAATTAAGAAAATCACAGTGACACTGTTCATGAGCAGAGGTCTTGAAATGGCTATGTTGAAAATTTGGTGAGAAAATTCCAAAAAATGACTGTTTAACGAGCGTGCGTTGCGCAGTTCCTACGCAAGCTCGTAAGTTCGCGAAATTTCAATATTTTCACTCCAGAGTTTCAATATTGCCATTTCACCACACTGTCTTATGAGTAGTACAGCTGTCATTTTTCACATCTCACCCAAAATGTGTTTCCACCCTTGTAGCACAGAATGGCGCAGTCGGTGTGCGACATCAATGTTCCGGACAGATTAATAAAATCACAGTGATACTGTTCAGGAGCAGAGGTCTTAAACTGGCTATGTTGAAAATTTGGTGACAAACACCCATAAAATGACTGTGTTACGAGCGTGCATTGTGTCAGATATGGCGAAAAAAACAAAAAAAGGGAAAAAATTAAGGGTAAAAATGTGCCGCAGAATTGCCGAAGAAATTGGTGTTGAGTGCCGCAGAAGTTCTGTGGCAAATGAGAACCCTGCCGCAGAACTTTGCTCCGATGTGCCACAGAAAAATCGGGGCCCTGACTGCAAGGCACTTTGTAAACACCCTTGGAGCTGATGTTAGGCAGAATGGCATAGCTCTGAATTGGTAATGGCCTGAAGGCAACTCGAACCTGAGGTATTTTTTGTGGGAGCACCTGATAGGAATATGGAAGTAGACATCCTTGACGTCCAGAGATGCTAGCCAATCCCCTGGTCTTAGAGAGGGAAAGATTATCCCCAGAGTTACCATTTTGAATTTGGACTTTGAAATGTGTTTGTTCAAATACCTTAAGTCTAGGATGGGTTGCCACTCCCCTGTTTTCTTTGGGGTAAAGAAGTACCTGGAGTATAGTCCTTTTCCCCTGTGCTGAGTAGGAACCTTCTCTATAGCTCTGAGAGCTAGAAGAGAGGAAACCTCTGCCTCTAGGGCAATGGTTTCTGAGAGTGATGCAGGTGGAAAAGACTTGGCCCTCTTTTTTGGAAATTTTTGAAGTTGAGGGCCAGTCCCTGGCTTACTACTTCCAGGACCCACTTGTCTGAGGTCACAGACTTCCAGGCCTGGAAGTAGTAAGCCAGCCTGCCTCCTACTGGAAATGGGGAGTCAACCCAGGCTGACACATCAGGGTGTCTGCTTGGCAGAAGCCTTGGACTGAGAGGAGGAGAGAGCAGCTCTGCTCATCCCCCTCCTGCCCCTCCCTCTGAAGAACCCCCTCTGTGGGAAGGGAAGGGAGGCCTGGGCTTGGTAAAAAGGCCTTTGAAAGGGCCTGCCCGTGCCCCTAGACTGCTGCTCGTGTGGAGTGGCTTGCCTTTCTTTGGCCTGTGCACTCCTGTACGTGGTCCTGTATTCATTCATTTTCTTCATGTAAGCCTCTGTCTGCTCCCCAAACAGAGAGTTACCTACTACAGGAAAATCCATTGCCTTAGTCTGGGTATCCTATGAAAGGCTAGTGCATCTCAGCCAAGCATGTCTTCTGAGAGACACAGATGTAGCCATGACTCTAGATGTCACATCATTGGAGTCCACAGCAGTATGAAATAGCATTTTGGATTCCTCAATTCCATCAGCAGCCACCTCCTCCAGCTCCTTGACTAGCTGGGGAGAGGCCTGTTTAGCCAGTTCCAGAACCGTAACCCATCTGGATTTCTGGTACCTGGCTGTGTAGGCCATATAAGTAGCCTGCCTGAGTCCCAAAGAGGATGCCAAATACTGTTTTTTGGCCATGGCATCCACTTTCCTGGATTCCTATCCAGGGGGGTGTGAAGCCAAAGGAATGTTGGCCCTGTCACAGGCTGCAGCCTGCACTATCCCAACATGGCTGCAATGACTATAAAGGAACTCCGCAGCTGAGCCTGATAACAAATACCTCCTGTCCATTCTCTTATCCACAGGAGGTATTGAATTAGGGGTTTGTAAAATTTTGTGTATCTGTTTCCTCAAGGATTTATGAAGAGGGATAGACAGTCTTTTGGACTCTGGGATGTCCATCATTTCCACAAAATCAGGCTCTTCATCCTCCTCTGCAGCTTCAACCAAGGGAAGCTGCAGGGTTTCTGCCACCTTTTTGTAGAACAAAAAATGTCAAGGTGACTCAGAGAGCCTGGGAAGAAAGACACCTGAGGGCCTGTCAGGGGAGATGTCTGGTTCAATGGGCACATCCAGACCCCCTGGTCATCGCATCATCATCATCCTCGGGATAGTCTTCATCTCCCTTCCACTCCTCATAAAAAGTGTCTGGTTCATAATCTGGAGGAGACGGATCTGACCGAACCGACCACCTAACCGGCGGTACCGGTTCGGACGGAACCGGTCTTAGCGATTGAACAGTGCTAATCGCTTTGGCTATTTAAATCCTTGGTTGGAGAGTGCGATGCGGATCGAACGGCAGACTTACGCTTCTTTTTGATGGAACCAACCCCGCGCCAGGATCGGCTCTCCTTTTGCCCGAGGAGGTATCACCTGGGTCAGTAGGCACCTCCTCAGGTTCGGCCGTAACCGAACCAGGCTGGCCAACTGGATCTACGGACTCCTCGGCCTCCCTTTCCTTCAGCCTACTCAGTCTTTTATCTAGAGTGGATTTAGGAATGTTTTTACAGATTTGGCAGTCTAACTTGAGGTGGTCAAACCCCAGACAATAAACACAGATGAGGTGGGGGTCAGCCTTAGCAAAGGCTTCCCCACACTCAGTACAGTGTTGAAACCCAGTGGGACCGGTTTTCTTCTTGGGTTTCTCAGACATGGCCAACCTAACAAATTACCCTATTGCAGCTTTCAAGCTAGGTAATACAATAACCGACTGGTTACAAACCGTGTCATGGGCTTTTTAAAAGAACCGGCAAAAAACCTTGGTTCTTTTGAAATCGATCGGTACCGGAACACCACTCTAATCCCAGAAATAAATTTAAACAGAATGGGTCAGTTCCAAACCGGACCGACAGGAAAGAAACCGAAGAAAAGAACAATTTCCAACTTTTTCACAGAATAAAACACAGTCACTACCTATCTACCTATCTACACACTACCTGTACCACAGACAGAGGCTGGAAATCCGAAAATAACAAAAAAATTATACGGTTTAAACCAAACGCTTTACTTTTACTGAACCGAGCTGAGGAAATCTCTGGAGCGACTTCACTGTTAGGCAGAGTAAAGTATCTGACGGTTGCACTGAGAAGTACCACGGCCAGAGGTTTGAAAACCGAGCTCGAGCTCAATGTTCTATGCTTCCGCAAGGAGTTAACTCTTTCCTCTCCGTGGCAGTTCAAGTGCTAGGGCTAACTGCATTATTATGTGTGAATACAGCAAGACTTCATGTTGTTTGAAGATATTCATTTTATTCAGCTGTTCATGGCACGTATACAAGGATAGATCATTGATACACACAAAAGGAATGTCTGGACATCCTTAGAGAGGTCTCTATGGGTGATATCACCCACTTTGACCATGCCCCCATGACTACTATATGGGAGCTGGGGATGGAGAGACAAAATACTTGTTTGAGATTTAACCCAATTCATCTTAAAAGTGCACCCTTCCGGGAATTCCTGGATGATAAACTCTGATCCAGAGACTGCCTCATCTATTAGGTGGGATACCCTAAAGGCAGTCCTTCGAGGCCACCTAATACAACACACATCAGCCTTGGTGAAGCAATGCAGGGAAAGACAATCCCATCTGGAGCAAACCCTAAATTTCCTCCAAATTGCACACCAGCAGGGTGACCTATCGGTTACAGCCCAACTTAAACAAACTAAACAGGAGCTGGACACGCTGTGTGTGCAATGCACAGAGATTGCCCTTGCCTTTCTGAGACAGAGATATGGAGAGATCGGCCCTCAGTCCTCTCGTCTCCTAGCTTTCCACCTGCAGAAGCAACGACGACTTTCAACCATAGCTGCCATTAGAGACCCTAACACTGGCACCTTACACACTAGATTGGGGTGCATCACCCAGGCCTTCTGTGACTATTATAAGACCCTATACAGCCCCAAATTGTAATTGTAAATGGAGTCTACTCTGAAGAAAGAGGGGTTACTAGTGGGGTACCGCAGGGTTCAGTATTGGGTCCAGTCCTTTTTAATGTCTTCATCAGTGACATTGCAGAGGGACTGGAAGGAAAAGTATGCCTTTTTGCAGATGACACAAAGATCTGCAACAGGGTTGATACACAAGGAGGCATGGAAAGGATGAAAGGGACTTGGCAAGGTTGGAGGAATGGTCAGAAGTATGGCAGCTAGGATTCAATGCAAAGAAGTGCAAAATAATGCACCTGAGAAACAAGAACCCAGGGGAAGAATACACAATGGGTGGGAGGTAGCAACAACAACAAAAAAGGAAAGGGACCTGGGGGTAATCATATCAGATGACCTTAAGGTTAGCAAGCAATGTGAGAAGGCAGTAGGGAGGGCTGGGGATATACTGGGATGCATAGGGAGAGGCATCAGCAGCAGAAAACAGGAAGTTGTTATCCCTCTGTACAGACAGTTGGTGAGACCCCATCTGAGTACTGTGTCCAGTTCTGGAGACCCCATCTCTGCAAGGAGATAGACAGGATAGAGGTAGTCCAGAGGAGGGCAACTAAAAGGTGCAGGGTCTGCAGAAGCCTTATGAGGAGAGACTAAAGGAGCTTAATATGTATACCCTTGAGGAAAGAAGGGAGAGGGGGACATGATAGAAACTTTTAAGTACCTCAGTGGAATCAACAAAGTCCAAGAGGGTAGCATCTTTCAGAAAAAGAGACTTGCAAGAACAAGGGGACACAATTTAAAGATAGAAGGAGGGCGGTTCAGGGGCAATGTGAGGAAGTATTATTTCACAGAGAGGGTAGTGGATGCATGGAACAGCCTTCCTGAGGAGGTTGTGGGGTCTAAATCTGTGGGAGAATTCAAGAATGCATGGGACAGACATAAGGCAATTCTTGTGGGGGTAGGAAGAAATAGGCTGTTGGTTAACTAGGATCTGCGGCCTATGCTGTAGGTAGGGAAATGGGCAGACTAGATGCGCCAAGCGGTCTTTATCTGCCATCAAAGTCTATGTTTCTATGTTTCTATGTTTCTATGAACACCCCTCAGAACCTACTTCCATTAACGCCTTCCTCTCCCCATTAGACCTCCCTAGGCTCAATAGGGATCAACAGACTAGTTTGAGCTCCCCTATATCCCAAACGGAATTGATGGCTGCCATTTCCCAGTCCAAAACTATGAAGGCCCCATTCCAGATGGTTATGGTACAGAATTTTATAAGTACACAGTGCAGTGGTTTAGTCCACTCCTCCTGCAGGTTTATAATGAAGTATTGCAGGAACTCAGAGACCTCCTTTCTAGTTGGTCATATGCTGTAGTCTCCCTCATTCCCAAACCAGATAAGGATCCCCTACTATGTAATTCATATGGCCCAATCTCGGTCCTAAACATAGACTATAACTTCCTTATGTCTATCCTGGCCAAACACCTGGACAATGTCCTTCCCTCCATAATTAACTTGGACCAGACAGGCTTTTTAAGCTCCAGATCTACAACGGATAATACAAGAATGGCACTCCACCTGGCCCAGGAGATGCATGCAATCCCACAAGGCCCCCTCTGTCCTTCTCAGCCTAGATGCTGAGAAGGCGTTTGACAGGGTCTCATGGCCCTTTTTATTTGCTACTATGTTTAAAATGGGATTCCCTGCTCCCCTTACTTCCATGAGCAAAGCACTTTATTCCTCTCCCCAAACTTGTGTCAAGGTAACTGGTCATCACTCAACCTATTTCCCCCTTCTTAGGGGAACTCGCCAGGGCTGCCCTTTGTCCCCTGGTCTATTCACCATTTTTATTGAACCACTGGCCCAGGATATCAGACATTCCTCTCAGATAAGTGGGGTCCAGATGGAGGGGATGGAAGATTGCATAGCTTTGTACGCTGATGATGTCTTGCTTTTTCTTGCTAGTCCCTCTCAATCTGTCCCAAATGTTTTTAAAATTCTGGAAGACTTCGGTAGATGCTCAGGATATAAACTTAATACTTCCAAAATGGAGGCTCTAACATTTAGTTTTACCCCTCCTCTAGCATTTAAGCAGCTCTTCCCATTTTGATGGGACCTGGAAAAATTGAAGTACTTGGGCATTTATCTCTCACATCATGCAGGGAGAGCAGTCAGAAACAACTACTACCCATTTTATGCCCAACTCCAGGCAGATTTGACTAGGTGGAGTGTCCTCCCGCTGAGTCTCTTTCAGAGATTGGACGCTATTCGGATGGTGACTCTGCCCTGGGCTCTTTATCTCTTTCAAAATGTACCAATACAAATCCCAGCTAAAACATTTCAAGTATGGAATAAGGCCATCCTTGGATTCATATGGGCTGGGAAATGCCCTAGAATAAGATCTTCTGTTCTCTTCCTCCCTAGAAGGCGGGGGGGGGGGCTGGCTCTCCCCAGCCTTAACTGTATAATTGGGCCTCACATCTTTCCTTTATTCTCATTCAATTTATAAGAACCAGTCCCATCCTCTGGTGGGAAATCAAGGAAGGTCTCTTACCATTTAATTGTTTAGTTAAGGCACCCTTGCACCATTCCCCTCTCCCCCTGGATCAGATGGATCCGGGTCCATGGATCATACACCAGATTAAAACCTGGAACACGATCCGCAGGCACATTTCCCTCTTCCCATACCTCTTATTTCTATGCCCGATAGCCCACCTGGAGGATTTCCGCCCGGCCCATTTGGACCACACATTCAGCTCCTGGGACCGCCTTCAGCTCTCAACCCTCTCACAATTTTTAAATGTGAAAGATTTTTAATCCTTCCAAGAGTTAAGTTAAATCTTTGGTCTAAGGCAATTAGACTTTTACGTGTTCCTGCAACTGAGACATTTCTATTACTCTCTTTCAGCAGGGTTATGAAACCCTGAGAATTTAACTCCCCTAATATCCTTACTTCAGAAGTCCATCACCTCCACTGAGATGCCCCACATTATTTTGGTTCTGTACCAGGTCCTCGGAGATACTATGGGAACAAATACTGAGGGGATCTGTGAAAAATGGAACTTAGAATTAGGCTTGGAGATCTTCACACAACAGTGGGACAAGGGCTGTCTTTTGTCCTCCAAACTTACCTACTCCCACTGCTGGAGATTGTTCTCATGGCAAATAATGACCAGATACTTCCGAACTCCAGCCATAACAGCCCATTTTTCAACAACAAGATCAGGGGCTTGCTGGCGCCAGTGTGGTGAGCTACTAGCACACCACACGCTCATATTCTGGTCCTGCCACAGCATACAACCTTTTCTGACCTCTATACAGTCTGAGTTGAGTGACCTTCTTGGCTAGCCATAGAAACATAGAAGTTGATGGCAGTTAAGGACCGCAAGGCCCGTCCAATCTGCCCATCCACTCACCCTTACAGCTGACGTCTTTATACTGCATGTATTTCCCCAAGGGCTTAGGGACTCCCATACATGTTATCTAGTGGGGATAGCACTACTGGTGGCTAAGAAGGCCTTGACCAAACACTGGCTCACTCCTCAGATCCCTACACTACTGGAATGGAGAGAGATAGTGACTCGTATCTATAGGTCAGAGAGGATTTCCTATCACTTGAATGATCGTTCTGAGTTATGTTCACTGAAATGGACTAAATGGATCATATATATTATGGCCAAAGACATGACTTTTATCCCTTGAGTCCACTGATTATATCTATGAACACTTGTGTTGTTAGCTGTACTGCGACATGTGGGGCTCATTTAACTGTCTGCAGGGGTCTGGAGGGAAAATGATCTTTGAAACTATGTACGAAGTTTAGAGTTGACCTGACTTTTTTGTTTCCAATATGCCTGCCCCCGAGTCCCTATGTCTGGACTGGGTCTTGGATCCTTATATACTCTGTAAAATCTATATAACTTAAACTGTTGATTTGATATCCTGCACCCCTTAACTTGTATGTAACAATGAATTTGTGACTGCCAATACCCTGTACCCTGCCTATGTAAAAAGTTAATAAAAATCATAATAACCAAAAAAAAAGAAATATTTACTAGTGGCATGTCTTACCTTGCTTGGGTCTTACACACTAGACTGTAAGCCGATTGGAGACAGTGCCTGCAAACTGGACTGGCAGCTTACTGACGACACTGCTTGCAGACTGGACTGGCAGCTGATAGGAGATACTGCCTGCAAACTGGACTGGCAGTTGACTGAAGACACTGCCTGCAAACAGGACTGGCAACAGACTGAAGACACTGCCTGCAAACTGGACTGGCAGCTGACTGGAGACACTGCCTGAAAACTGGACTGGAAGCTGCAAGCTGACTGGTGACACTGCTGGCAAACTGGACAAGTAGCTGACTGGGGACACTGCTTGAAAACTGGACTGGTAGCTAACAAGCTGACTGAAGACACTGCTGGCAAACTGGACAAGTAGCTGACTGGAGACACTGCTGGAAAATTGGACTGCTAGCTACCAACCAGGCTATAGACACTGCTGGCAAACTGGACTGGTAGCTCACTGGAGACACTACTGGTAAGCTGACTGGAGACACTGCTGGCAAACTGGACTAGTAGCTGACTGGAGACGCTACTAGCAAGCTGACTGGAGACACTGCTGGCAAACTGGACTGGCAGTTGGCTGGAGTCACAAAAGGCAAACTGGACTGGTAGCTGACCTGACTGGACACACTGCAGGCAAACTTGACATGTAACTGACTAGAGACACTGCAGGCAAGCTGGACTAGTAGCTGACTGGAGACATTGCAGGCAAGCTGGACTGGTAGCTGACTGGAGACACTGCAGGCAAGCTGGACTGGTAGCTGACTAGAGACACTACTGGCAAACTAGACTGGTAGCCAACTGAAGAGACTGGTGGCAAATTGGACTGGTTGCTAACTGCAAACACTGCTGGAAAGCTGGACTGGTAGCTGACTGCAGACACTGCTGGAAAGCTGGACTGGTAGCTGCCTGTTAACACTGCTGACAAGCTGGACTGGTAGCTGACTGGAGACACTGCTGTCAAGCTGGACTGGCTGCTGACTTGAGACATTGCTGGCAAACTGGGCTGGTAGCTGACCTGACTGGAGACACTGCTGGCAAGCTGGACTAGTATCTGACTGGAGACATTGCTGGCAAGCCGGACTGGTAGCTCACTGGAGACACTGCTGAGAAGCTAGACTGTTAGCTAACTGTAGACATGGCTGGCAAACTGGACTGGTAACTGACTTTAGATGCTGCTGGCAAACTGGACTGGTAGCTGACTACACTGCTGGTAAGCTGGACTGGCAGCTGACTGGAGACACTGCTGAGAAGCTAGATTGGTAACTGACTGTAGACACTGCTGGTAAACTGGACTGGTAGCTCACTGGAGACACTACTGGTAAGCAGACTGGAGACACTGCTGGCAAACTGGACTAGTAGCTGACTGGAGACGCTACTAGCAAGCTGACTGGAGACACTGCTGGCAAACTGGACTGGCAGTTGGCTGGAGTCACAAAAGGCAAACTGGACTGGTAGCTGACCTGACTGGACACACTGCAGGCAAACTTGACATGTAACTGACTAGAGACACTGCAGGCAAGCTGGACTAGTAGCTGACTGGAGACACTGCAGGCAAGCTGGACTGGTAGCTGACTGGAGACACTGCAGGCAAGCTGGACTGGTAGCTGACTAGAGACACTACTGGCAAACTAGACTGGTAGCCAACTGAAGAGACTGGTGGCAAATTGGACTGGTTGCTAACTGCAAACACTGCTGGAAAGCTGGACTGGTAGCTGACTGCAGACACTGCTGGAAAGCTGGACTGGTAGCTGCCTGTTAACACTGCTGACAAGCTGGACTGGTAGCTGACTGGAGACACTGCTGTCAAGCTGGACTGGCTGCTGACTTGAGACATTGCTGGCAAACTGGGCTGGTAGCTGACCTGACTGGAGACACTGCTGGCAAGCTGGACTAGTATCTGACTGGAGACATTGCTGGCAAGCCGGACTGGTAGCTCACTGGAGACACTGCTGAGAAGCTAGACTGTTAGCTAACTGTAGACATGGCTGGCAAACTGGACTGGTAGCTGACTTTAGGTGCTGCTGGCAAACTGGACTGGTAGCTGACTACACTGCTGGTAAGCTGGACTGGCAGCTGACTGGAGACACTGCTGAGAAGCTAGACTGGTAACTGACTGTAGACACTGCTGATAAACTAGACTGGTAGCTGACTGTAGATGCTGCTGGCAAACTGGATTGGTGGCTGACCTGACTGGAGACACTGCTGGCAAGTTGGACTGGTATCTGACTGGAGACACTGCTGGCAATCTGGACTGGTATCTGACTGGAAACACTGCTGGCAAGCTGGACTGGTAGCTGACTGGAGAGACTGGTGGCAAACTGGACTGGTAGCTAGCAACCTGGCTGTGGACATTGAAGGTAAACTGGACTGGTAGCTGACTGCAGACACTGCTAGCAAACAAGATTGGTAGCTGTTCTGACTGGAGACACTGCTGGCAAGCTGGACTGGTATCTGACTGGAGAGCTTGTGATTAATTCCTGGCTTGTGTTGGCATGTAGCTCCTGAGTGTTAGCAGTGTGTTTCAAGTGTCATCTGTGGCTCTGAAGAATTGTCTTTCTTGGCGTAAACACTTGATTAAATACAACACGCTCAAAGCAAACCTATCACCTTACTAAACTGCCAGTCTAATGTGGAATAACTGGCTAAAGTGTGGGATGTCTAGATCTGAATTTCCTCTGTGCCCCTGACCTCTGAATCTTTTGCAGGCTATTTTAAATGTAGACCAATATATCTCTACAGTTGCAAACTTCTGGCTATGTTAGTACCCACTGGTAATATACCACTTGAGGAAACTCATTAAAAGAACATGTTCTGCTCCTTGGAAGTATACGGAACAGGCAAGCTTTGTGGCTGAAAAGTGAAAGGTTCTGAGCATAGCCATGTTAAAGGCCCCCAACCTATCCTCACAACTTTTGTCCCCAATACTGCTGATCCTTTTGGTGTCCCTGTTTTGCACTCGCTCAATTTCCTCAGTATTTTTTTGTATTATATATATCTGTTAATTGATATATATTATATCACACTGTGGTCCCCTTTTGGCATCATGGTACCACTTACTCTGCTTTATAGACTCTGATAAGGTTAAAGGGACACCGTCAACCATTTTTGCATCATATTATTTCTAGGTAAAACCCCACATTTTATGATTGCTTACCTTCTCTAAAATTCAATGATGTTACTAGTTGTTTAATCTGCCTCATTGCTTATTAGAACTGAAATGCATGGGAATGTATAGTTATACACAACCTTGTTTTGCTCCAAGTTGTTTACCTAAGCTTACTGCATACTTTCTGAACATTAGAAACACCCTCAAACAGTGCAGCCACTCATGATACAATGGTCTCGTCTACTCCCACTGCATAATTAGTAGCTAGACACAACAGTGTTAGAGGTGCTCCTGAGTCCAGGAAATATGCAGTTCTAGTTGGTCAAGAAATGTAAACAAACATGTTTTGGTGTGGTAACAACAGTATGGTTGACACTCAGTTTTTAACTTTTTAAATGAAAAAAGGAGTCTGAATCAAGCAACCAGCTACATCAGCAGTCTCAGTAGAATGAGAACAATTATAAACTGTGTTTTTTAAACTAGGGACACTTTGAGGCCAAATAAGGTTGATAGTGTCCCTTTAAGTGGCCTGGGTCATCAAATTCCTGTTGAGGTTCATTATCCAAAGTTGAAAATAAATTATTCAACACAGTTTCTCACTGCCTCTACCCAGGGAAAGGTAAGTGGGCTAGGTGACAAGTGTAGTAGTCTCCCCTGGAAACAATAGTATTCCACTATGGCCTCACAGGTAGGTTCAACCCACCCGCACTATACAATGCAGAGTAAACACAAATGCAAGACAGATTCAATAGAAATGCAATAAACACCACAATAAAATGCCCAAAACAATAAGTGATTTTGTTGGGGAACAAGATTCAAGGATCTAGGGTGAAGGGTTAAATTGGGCAATGAATTTGAGGGAGTGGGTTATTCCAGTTCCTACTATACTCACACAAAAGAGTGGATGGTGGCCATTTCTCATAGCAAAAAGGCTTAGGAGATGGGAGATGTGGAAGGTATGGTGATAGTGGAGAACACTGGACCAGACTCAGAGCGGAAGTAAACTGGGTCAGGAGTACCATCACACCTATCCAGAGACCACCCAGTCCAACGCTGCTGCCGCAAAGGATGCCAAGAACAAGGAGCACTTGGATGACAGTGGACTCAGGGAAGGTTAGGGCGGTCAGGCAGAGGCACACCCCAGATCCTCTTCCACTCAAGAACTCATATGCTACACTTGCAAATGGGGACAACCAAATAGAGGTACCCAGAGAAGTGGAAGGAAAGGATGTGGAGGTTAGCCAAGGAGGTGACCTCAGTGGTGAGAGCAGTGGACCCCAGAGGAGGAGCAGGAGGAAGTGAATCCTGGTGGGGGACTCCATCATAAGAGGGATCCAGCTAGGAACACAGGAGGGGGAGGACAGGGAGGTGAGGTGCCTACCAGGTGCCATGGCATGGAGGGATGGAAGGAAGATCCTGGGATCGCTGGGAATGCAAGACGGGAGGGTGAGCTGATGTCATTATCCACCTAGGTACTAATGGACCTGGCAAATGGGGAGCCAAAGGAAGTTCAGGAAGAGTTTAGGAAATTGGGGAGAGGTCTCAAGTAGCTACTTCTGTCACCTTCTCGAAAGTACTACCTGCTAGAGGCATGGGACAGCATAGGGTGCATGCACCAGGAACTTTAACTCATGGTTGAAGAACTGGTGCTGGAGGAAGGGTTTGGATTCATTTGACTGGGGACCCACCTGGAGGGATGGAGGCTTGTTCAAGCCTGATGGCCTGCATCCATCCTGGAGGGGAATCCAAGCACTCGATGATAAGTTTAAATGCTACATTGACAAGCATTTAAACTAGCCAAGGGAGGTGGCAGGCCAGCAAGGAGGGTACCTAACTGCCCACCCCCCACAGCTAGCAGTGGAACCAGTGAACCGGAGGAGTGGATATCTCTACAAAGCAGTGTGCAAAAGATGGAGATAAGTACCCAAGAGGTGGATAGGTAGAAAAGGAGCAAAATTCAACATAAGGGCAGACAGCAAGGAGAACCAGGGATAAAGGACAACCAGGGAAGGGGATGGAGTAGAACAGCTAAGCAGTCTAGGGAGGTCAAATCATGGAAAGCCATGTGTGCCAATGCCAGGAGCCTTAGCAATAAGATGGAGGATCTGGTGGCAGTCATGGTGCAGTCAGACCTGGACATTGTGGCCATCACAGAAACCTGGTATAATGATAACCATGGCTGGGAGATGGCCATACCTGGCTACAACATATTCAGAAGAGACAGGGCAGGTAGGAAGGGAGGAGGAGAGGCACTGTATGTGAAAAATGACATAAATGCCACAGAGATCCAGGAGGAACAAAATGGGGGAGAGATACTGTGGGTTAAGCTGGAAAGGAAAATGGGACCAGCCTTTGGCACAGGTGTGGTCTGTAGACCACCAGCCCAGGAGGAAGAAACAGATAGGGAGCTGATGCTAGCCATCCAAAGGATGGCAGACAAGGCTGAGGTAGTGCTGGTTGGAGACCTCAATATTCCAGAAGTGGACTGGAGCATCCTAGCAGCAGCATCATCTAGGAGCAGATTTATCCTGGACTCCCTTCAGGGTGGCTTCCTCGAGTAACTGGTCATGGAACCAACTCGGCAGAAAGCAATACTGGACCTTGTGCTCACAAACAGGGACAGTGTGATGGGGGTAGCAGTGGGGGAGCACCTGGGGAACAGTGACCACCAGTCATTGTGGTTTGAAACCACAGAAGGAGCAGAACCAAACCACACATAAACATGTATCCTGGATTTTAGGGGGACAGACTTTGGGAAAATGGGAAGCTGCTTGAAAGAGGCATTAAGAGGAATGGGGAAGGAATCAGGGGTTGAAGAACAGTGAGCAGAATTTAAAATGGGAATGACAAGAAGAACAACAGAATTATGCATTAAGCAGGTTAGCAAGGGGGAAAAGGAAGAGGAGGTCATTACGGTTTTCCAAGGAGGTATCGGAGAAAGTGAAAGCCAAAAAGATTGCATTCAGGCAATATAAAAAGACACAGGCAGAAGGGGATAGGGAGAAGTACCAGGAGAAGCAAAGGGAGGCAGGGAGGTCAATAAGGGAAGCCAAAGCTCAACAGAAGAGCACATGGCAAAATCAGTGGGTAGAGGGGACAAAACCTTTTACAGGTACATAAGTGAAAAAAGAAAGGCAAAGGGAGGGATAGTGAGACTGAAGGGGGAGGATGAGGGCCACGTGGAGGATGGCAACAGTAGAGCTGACATATTGAGCAGGTATTTCTGCTCAGTCTTTACTGAGGAAGAGGAGGGTAATGGGTCTGAAGGGAATACAAGGGGTGGGAATGGTGCAGAAATGGACACAAGTCCCTTTACATGAGAAAGGGGCCTGAAGGAACTGGAAGTAATAAGAGGGTAATGAGAGTTGATAAAGCAATGCGGCCAGATGGGGTGCACCCCAGGGTCCTTAAAGAACTAAGAGAGGTGGTGGCTGAACCTCTGGCAATCCTGTTTAGCCGATCACTGGAAACAGGGGAGATACCCAAAGACTGGAGGACAGCAGATGTAGTCCCCTTATACAAAAGTGGGAACAAAGAGGAAGCAGGGAACTACAGACCAGTCAGCCTCACCTCGGTAGTGGGGAAGATCATGGAAGCACTACTGAAGGAGAGAATGGTGGAACATCTGGTTGTCAATGGACTACAGGACCCAAGGCAGCATGGTTTCACCAGGTGGAGGTCATGTCAGACCAATCTCATTGAATTTTTTGACTGGGTGACTAGGGAGGTGGATCAGGGAAGGTCAGTGGACATGGCATATCTGGACTTCAGCAAGGCCTTTGACACTGTGCCACATAGAAGACTATTACACAAACTGGGGAATATGGGTGTGGGCAGGACAGTAGTGCAGTGGGTAGGTAACTGGCTGGGCGGCAGGACACAGAGGGTGGTGGTAAATGGCTGTCACTCCACAGAGGGAAGAGTGACCAGTGGGGTACCACAGGGATCAGTGCTGGGACCGGTCCTATTTAGCATCTTCATCAGTGACATTACGCAGGACCTAGAAGGCAGAATTTCCCTGTTTGCTGATGACACAAAGCTCTGTAACAGAGCAGACACACCAGAGGGTGTAGACAGAATGAGAAGGGACTTGCAGAAACTTGAAGAATGGTCAGGGGTTTGGCAGTTGAAATTCAATGCAAAGAAGTGCAAGATAATGCATATGGGGCACAAAAACCCTGGCACAATATATCAGTTGGGGGTGAGGATATAACATGCACCAAGCAGGAAAGGGATCTTGGGGTTATCATCTCTGATGACCTCAAGGTAGGGAAACAGTGATAAGGCAGCAGGTAAAGCAAATAGGATGCTGGGATGCATAGGCAGGGGCATCACCAGCAGGAAAAGGGAGATCATAATTCCACTATACAAGACACTAGTGAGGCCCCACCTGGAATACAGTGTACAGTTCTGGAGACCTTACTTATGTAAGGATATAGACAGGGTAGAGAATGTTCAGAGGAGGGCAACAAAGATGGTACATGGATTGCATCACATGTCCTATGAGGACAGGTTGAAGGAATTGAATATGTACTCCCTGGAGGAGAGGAGGGAGAGAGGGGATATGATAGAGACATACAAGTATCTTACAGGGAGGAACAGGGTGCAGGAATACACTATTTTTAAGCGAAAAAGATGTTCCAGGACTAGAGGGCATGGGATGAAGTTGGAGGGAGGACAATTCAGAGGAAACATGAGGAAGAATTTCTTCACAGAACGGGTGGTAGACAAGTGGAACACCCTGTCAGAGGAAGTGGTGGGGGCTGAAACAATCACAGGATTTAAGAATGCATGGGATAGACAAAGGAATTCTGGAGGTCAGGGTTAAGGGGCAACAGTACCTTCTAGGAGAACATAAAGTAAACTTACAAGCTCAAATGGGCAGACTGGGTGGGCCATAGGCCCTTATCTGTCGACACTGTCTACGTATCTATGTACCGCAGGCCTACGCTATTAGCATAGCATACTGATGTATGTTGTGTGGCATAATGTTTTGACGCATGGATCTGCCTTGCAGCTATTTTTTATTTTTTTTTACAGTTACATGTTTCTGTTATTTTCTTAGTTTATCTGAGTTGGGGGGGCTTCACCCCCACACCCCCCATGTTAAAAAGACAAAGGGGGTGATGGGGCAGAGCCCCCTAACTCAAACAGATAAAATCTAAATGAACAAACAAGTGACTACTTTATTTGAGTTGGGGTGCTTTGCCCCCCACACCTCCCATGTTAAAAGACAAGGGGTGTGTAAGTGGCAGAGTCCCCCTACTCAAACAAACTGACAAACCCTAAGTCAACACCAAACACATGACAAAATAGCTTAGCGCAGCTACCGCACAGTGCAGCAAGCAAGTGATGCTGTATTCACTTTAGCTATGCTAGATGCGGTGGTCCAATGTTCTCCACTATCACCAAAGTGATATGGCCCAAAAGTAGTGGGTGCTGTGTGATTTGTTTTTTTTAACAGATCTGTTGGGCAGAAGGGCATTTATTTGTGGTGAAAAGGAGAGAGTAACATGTAGCAAACCTCTCCAGAACTAGCACAGTGCACATATGCAAGCTATGTTTATTGTTCTCAGTTCAAGTTTCTGACTGTATTGTTGTTCTCCCCAACGACCATGCAAATGAACCAGTAAGAGCAGGACTTTTTAGGGTGACTGTGATGCCTGGGCAACTACATGCCAGTCAGTCTGTATATTTTTCCTACTTGTGATCTGGTTAATACAGGAGGTATGAGAGACCTAGGACTAGAGATAAAAGCTAACTAGGTTGATTGGGAACTAGTTGACAAGCAGGAATCACAGAGCTGAAATGAATGGCAAATTCTCTGATGGGGATGTCACAAATGGTGTGCCATTGGAATCTGTTCTGTGGCTGTTATTTTACTCATATAAAAGCAACATTGAGGAGGGGGCTATAGTGCAACCCCTCCTCAATGTTGCTTTTATATCTGTAAAACAATAACAGCCACACTGGAGATAAATTTTACAGTTAGCGGCAGTCTCTGATGATTATACACAAAACTTTGCAGGAAAGAGCTGTTCTAGCCAAATTCAGTCCTACATTTCAAAGACTTTATTTTACATATCACCTGTCAGTAAATGGTGGTCCTGTCCTCTTCACTAAACTCCTCCGTGTTACAACATGTAAGGTTGCTTGCTAGAAGGGTTCACTCCATTGCTCTCTCCTGACCTGACTGACCACAGAAATGTAGTCCTGGCTCCTGACTCACTGCCGGGAATGATGCTGACCAGACTGCATCTCCATCTCAACCTGACTCCCAAATGACAGTCCTCTTTCTCCTCCGACCCTGCAGCTCCAAAAATTTAAAAGTTGAACCTGTTCCCTTCCTCCTCAAGTCAACTGCGCCTGCCTGCTGGACAACCAAACTGTCACTACGCTACAGCGCTGCGCTCACTCTTCAAAGGTCACTCACACAATAAGTGTGAAGCTGCAATGTTTTGGAATTGGTGCCTTAACAGAACACACTCACACCATCTAATAAGGTAATGACTGCAAGGGGGAAAAATGTTTCAGGACTCCGCAATTGGTTGGGACTGGGACAGGAGGGGAGATATCTGGATGCCAGCGGGAGCAAGAAGAATTAATGAGGGGGCGGGACCAGGGACCAGCTGTCAGACAAAAAGAAAAGTACAGAAGCTGGGATGAGGAAAATGCAAGCCAGGAGTGGCAGGAGCCAGCCAGCACAGGCAGCGACAGTACAGGGTTTCATAGGTAAATCTGAGCATTAGAAAGACTGAAGTCCATTTGGCTCGCCATATCATCGATTCATACCCAGGGTCGCAAAAATGTCATGGGGGTCATGAAAAAAAGCATAGGAGACGCAGTTGTGACCCCTGATGACCCCTAAATGATACCTCTACTTGATACCCTTGGCAGTTTTCAGCTCTGCATCTGCCTTTGCAGTTCTGATCACCTTCTTGGTCTCCTTCAGCTTACCCATGTACCACTCCCCAACTCCTCCTCCCCTCGATTCTTCTTGTAACTGGAAAAGACTCTGGCTCTCACCTCATCCCTTAATTCTTCTGAGAGTCAGTTAGGTTTCTTATGCTTGTTTCCACATTAAAATAAGGAAGCAGTATAGCGTAGTGGTTAAGTGCACTAGACCGAAAAATCTGGAGACCTGGGTTTGAATCTCAAAGCCCCCACTTGCATACTGTGTGACCCTGATCAAGTCACTTAACTTTCTTGTATTCCCAGGTCGCACCTGGAAGCAAGCTTCAACTTAGTGAGCCTTTCCTGGTTAAACACTTTCCCATTTCCCTTAAAATACAATACAAATCCTGCACACTGTGTTGGAGCTATTTCTGGACATGTAAACTATTGATTAAAACAACTTTATCAAGATAGCACTAAGCTGATAGTCCTCACTATTTTCAATCTTTTGTAGTCTATGACATAAGAAAATACTATGCAGCATGGGCTCTAGGTCACATTGTAAAGAACAGTGCTAAACATTTTATTACTAACATGTTAAAGGAGACTTTATTGATAGAAACATAGAAACATAGACTTTGACGGCAGATAAGGACCACTTGGCCCACCCAGTCTACCCATTTCCCTACCTACTGGATAAGCTGCAGATTTTAGTTAACCAACAGCCTACTTCCTGCCACCCCCCCACTATAATTGCCTTATATCTGTCCCATGCATATTTGAATTCCTCCACTGTTTTAGACCTGACAGCCTCTCCAGGAAGGCGGTTCCATGCATCCACCACTCTCTCCGTGAAAAAAAATTTCCTCACATTACCCCTGAACCGTCCACCCTCTATCTTTAAATTGTGCCCCCTTGTTCTTACACATCTCTTTTTCTGAAAGATACTACCCTCCTGGACTTTGTTGATTCCCTTGAGATACTTGAATGTTTCTATCATGTCCCCCCGTCCCTTTTTTCATCAAGGGTATACATATTAAGCTCTCTCAGTCTCTCTTCATATGGTTTCTGATGCAGACCTGCACCATTTTAGTTGCCCTCCTCTGACTGCTTCCATCCTGTCTATGTCCTTGCATAGATGAGGTCTCCAAAACTGCACACAGTACTCAGATGGGGTCTCACCAACTGCGGTGCACAGAGGATAACCACTTCCCTTTCTACTTGTGATGCCCTTCCCATGCATCCCAGTATCCCCTGGCTCTCCTTACTGACTTCTTACATTGCTTACCCACCTTTAGATCATCTGATATGACTAACCCCAGGTCCCTTTCCATTTTGTTGTTGTTAGTACCTCCCTGCTATTGTGTACTGTTCTCCTGGGTTTTGTTTCCCAGGTGCATTACTTTGCACTTCCTTGCGTTGAATCTAAGTTGCCATATGTCTGACCATTCCTCCAACCTTGCCAAGTCCCTTCTCATCCTTTCTACCCCCCTTGTGTATCAACTCTGTTACAGATCTTTGTATCATCTGCAAAGAGGCATACCTTTCCTCCAGACCCTCTGCAATGTCACCTATAAAGATGTTAAAGAGGACTGGACCTAGTACTGAGTCCTGAGGTACTCCACTAGTGATCCCCCTTTCTTCGGAATATGTTCCATTCACTATTACCTTCTGTGTCCTGTTGTACAGCCAGTTTGTTACCAGGCTACCACCCTGGAACCCATTCCCAGGCTGGCTAACTTGATTATCAATCTTGTGCGGACTGTGTCAAATGCCTTGCTAAAGTCTAGGTAGGCCATATCCACAGCCCTCCTGGTCTATTATTTGGTCACCCAGTCAAAGAAATCTATTAGATTCATCTGACATGACCTTCCCTGCTGTAAATCCATGCTGCTTTTGGTCCTGTGCCCTGCTGGCTCCTAGGTACTCCACAATTCTTTCTTTCAGAAGTGATTCCGTCATTTTCCCTACCACTGAGGTCAAACTTACAGGTCTGTAGTTTCCTGCTTCTGCCTTGCTCCCACTTTGTGAAGGGGAATCACATCTGCCCTCCTCCAGTCCTCAGGTACCACCCCATCCTCCCATGATTTGTTAAAAAGTGTGGTCAATGGTGTCACTAGGTCCTCCCTTAGTTCTTTTAGGATTCTGGGGTGAATCCTGTCAGGCCCCATTGCTTTGTCCACCTTGAGTTTTAGGAGTTCTTTCAGGACTCTTTCTTCTGTAAATGGACTGGTGTCAACCCCTACCCAGAGTGCTTCTATTGTCTGGTTTAGGTAACTCCTCCTCATCTTCTTTTGTGAATACTGAGCAAAAGTATTCATTCAGTAACTCTGCCTTTTCACTGTCTCCCTCTGCCCACCTCCCCTCTCCCTTATTAATCTATTCCTCCCTTAACCTTTCTGTGCTCCCTAATGTACCTATAAAAGGTTTTATCCCCCTTCTTAACTGAATTGGCTATTTTTTTCCCTCGGTTTGGGCTTTTGCTATTCTGACTGCCTTCCCCACTTCTTTCTGCTTTAATTGATACAGTTCCCTGTTGTGCTCCTTCTGTGATTCCTTATACTTTTTGAATGTAGCCTTTTTCTCCTTAACCTTCCCTGCCACCTCTTTTGAGAACCATAGTGGTTTTTTACTCCGCTTTGTTTTCTTTATCTGTTTCACACAAAGGCTTGATGCCTCTATAATGGCAGTTTTGATTTTTCTCCATTGTTCTTCCACCCCTCTATTTTGACCATTTGCTAGTGTATTCCTCAGGTATTCACCCATTTTGCCAAATTCAGCCCTTCTTAAGTCCAGTATGCTTGTTTTTGTATGGCTCGTCTCCATGGTTATGCTTATTGTGAAGCACACTGTGCAGTGGTCGCTTGTTCCCAGATGTCTACTGACTTCTAAATTTGTGATCCTCTCTCCATTTGAGAGTATGATGATACAGGTTGTAACTAAATACATTTCCACATGCTTGCCTTCGGAGCGTGTTTGGGATTTGTTTTCCAGGACATTTAGAACTGTAGCCTAAGTTCTTTTCAGCTGTTTTCCTGGAGTCACTAAATGAGAGAATCTAACTGCTCTTTTACCTGACCAGACCCGAGTTCCATGGGCTCACTGGCTTATTCTAGAGTTCCACATGCATCACACTGAAGACACTGCGAAATGTTTAATGTCAAGTCCTGCAAAAGATGTATGGATGATATATTTATTTATTTTTTTATTTCTGATCTAGGATTAACCATCTGAGCTAGGTTCCATGTTAGTACATTTAGAACAAGTAGGTGATTATACAGAGGATTGAGACAAACAAAGCAATAGAATTAGAATGAGAACATTTAGGTTCATTTGGTCTTTAAACAAAGGAATGCAAAAAATACAGTGAAAACTAAAACTGGTGTAACCCATATGCTCCCATTTTTGTAACATGGGTATACATATGTATCTACGGGTTCGGGGAAGGATGAGGTTACCTGGCACAAGAGATCTAGGTTTGGCTACTCTGCACAGGGGCACCCAAGTAAATCCAACTACAGGAAGCAATAACTGTAATGTCCAGAACCAGAATTGGGATTTTTCAGTGTGGCTTTATTTATTAACTCACTGGACATAAACAAAGCACTGCATGGTCCCCCAAAGGGCTACGTTACTGTAATGCAGATTAGAGGATAAACACAGCGGTCCATTTGAGGAATGAACACATTACTACAGATGTCTGGCTTTGGACCCACCAGGCACTCAGCCCGACTTTGCATGATTGGATACATAGCCTGACTGGCCCGCTCCTGCCGCCACTCGACTGACGGTCCACTTGGCAATGAACCCAAACTTTACTTGAAAGACATCCCATCAAACAAGGAGGCTCCCCAACTGTGGCTCCCCACACCACTTGAAGTCTCGATTCCTAGAGATTTTGTTTCGTATTTCCAATCGAAACTCCCATCAAACAAGGAGACTCCCATCCAACAAGGAGTAATTTTCCCATCCTGTGGCTCCCCACACCACTTAAAGTCTGCGACTCCTAGAGAGATTTTCAAGTTGCGACCCACGTCTGGGTACCCACCCCATCACTGGCCAAGTGCATGAGGCAAGTAGCAAAACACAGAAGAAATCCATAGAGGTGGACCTGGTTACTAAAGATGGGGTTTCCCACCTCCAGCTCCCACAGCCCATACCCGCCATTTCTCTGGCACACAGAAAACTTTAGACTTTAAAATGTAGATTGAACGGTGGATGACCTGAAGCACCCTCTACAGTGAGCTTTTAAATCCATTTAAACTTTAAATAGTTGACTGCTCTATTTGTTTGTCCTAGTTGACATAGTCCTCCCAAATAGCAGTCCACATTTATTTCCAACTGAAGAAAAGAAGTTGTTTGCCCTTCCAATGGAGCCAAACACTCACCCATTCATTGCAGGTGCCCCACAGGCGAAGTACTGTAACCTTTGCTGTTATACATGAACAGACTGAACTTAAATTAAAACAGGCAGCTTTCTTCCCAGGGTGGGAGAAGGGGATTGCCCCTGGAGCCCACAGAGAACTTTTCCTCCCCCCCAGAAGGAGGGGGGGAAACAGACAACTACTGGTGTCCTTCTTGTTTGCTTAAGGACAAACTGAAGACTGACTTTGAATTTCCCAAAGTTCTAAACTTCACTCTCTGAGCTGAAGAGTCCAAATGTGGCTCATGCAGCTGCAGCAGGTCTATAATGATGTCATCTCTCAAGTCTCAGCTGTGACTGAGGACAGAGTGAGACAGTGTGAAACCCATTTAACTGGAGTTTCACAAGCTGCCTTCCCTGCCTACCACTAGGTCTTACTGGGATTCTAGTAACCCCGGGTAACAAAGGGGTTACACTGGAATAAGTAAACACAGTCAGATACATACAGGAACAGACTAAATAACTATGTCCAACAGGGAGCCTGTTAGTTGTCAGCAACATGAGGGGGTTAGCGCATAAAAGTGCTGGAGAGATGGGGTGGGGGGTTGAACCCCAAGAGCAGGGTGTCCGAGAGAGAGAGAGAGAGATCTGTTTGGCAGAAGGGCAGATGGTAGGAGATGCCTTTGCTAGGTGCTAGCGATGGCAGACACATTGAGATTCCTGTATTAAATGGTTCTTTAGGTTCTTTTTGAAGGTCCACAGAGTGGGCAGGCTAATAATGTTCTCATGGAGGGAGTTGAACCACAACAGTGCCCAACAGGCAAAGGATCTTTGTCCTTGAGATGTCTGACATTTTGGAGTCAGGAAGGACTGCAGTTCTGAATTTCGGGTGGGCCTGTGATTAGTGCTGGGAACTAGGAGTTGTTGAACAAGGCAGATCTTTTTGGCCAGGAGGCAGGATTGATATTTTAAGTGACCAAACAGTGTTAGCCAGTGAGCCTTTGCACAAAGATCGCAGGTGTGGGTTAGTTGGTGTGCCCCTAAGGTGAGCTTGCAGGCATTGTTAAGGGCAGTTTTTATACATCGGAGGGCAGTATCTGTGGCAGAGCCATATATCGGCAGTCTGTAGTCCAGTAGGGAACCCACTGAACTGTGGACCGCTATGCTGAGGGCTTCAGGGGTCAGGCTCTGCCTCTGGTGATAAAGTAGCCCTAAGCATTTGTTGATTGCTTTAGCTGTGCTGTCTATGTGGAGGGCATAGGAGAGTGAGCTGTCAAGAGTGATTCCGAGATATCTGAAGTGATGAACACGTTCAAGAGGAACACCACCCCTATCACATATTGTTAGCGGGTAGTTTTTGTGCTTGTTCTTAAGGCTGGTGAACAACATGTTTTTTGGTTTTTTGTAGTTCATTATAAATTTATGATTTTTGAACCATGACTCAACACTGGTGAAGTCACGTTGTAGCTGTTGCTCAAGAGCAGTGGAGTCAGAGCCATTAGAAAAGATAACTGCATCATCCGCATAGAGGAGGATACAGCACTGACTGGATAGGGGGGGGCAATTCAGAAATAGGCTAAATAGGAGGGGGACAAGTATTGACCCCTGTGGAACACCTGAGCACACAGGCTTGGTGTCAGAGAGAAAGGTATATATCCTGACTTGCTGTGAATGGCAGTGTAGGTAGCTGCGGAACCATGCAGCTGCCTCAGGGGCAAGGCCTATGGCAGTGAGTTGGTCAACTTGGAGGGCATGGTTGACCGTGTCAAAGGCCTTTGTTAGGTCAGTATAGATAGCCTCGACTAGCTGGCCAAGATTGAGGGATTTGTGGCTGAAGCCTGTGTATTTCAGGAGGGCTGTAGTGGTGCTATGCCCAGCCCTAAAGCCATGTTGCTCTGCGCATAGGAGCATGTGCTTGTCCAGATAATCGACCAGTTGGTCAGCAATGATTCATTCAAGAGCCTTTGAGAGTGGTGGTAGTATAGATATGGGTCTATAGTTCCCGGGGAGGGCACGATCCCCACTCTTGTACACAGGGGTGACTACTGCAGCTTTCCATTTTGGGGGGAATACTGCGAGATGGAACGAGAGGTTAAGGATATGGGTGAGAGGGGACAGGATTTCTTTGAGTGAGAGCAAGATTAGTTTCAGGTCGAGGTTATCCCCACTGAATCTCCCCTTCCCAAGCACTTTGCACAGATATTTCCTGGTTTCTCCGAAGGTAATAGTCCTGAAGCGAAAGAGGGGATGCAATGGGGATTGCGTGGGTGCAGCAGGGATGGTGGGGGAGAAGAAGTCGGTGGGGAGAACATGATGCAAGTTGGTGAAGGCATTGTTAAAGGTGTTGGTGATAAATATAGGGTCAAGGATGAGGGAGCCATCAACGCAGGGTATGGTAGGGGCCGTTTTGGGTTCTTGCCCGGTGACCTCATTTAGGTTAACCCAGAATTTGTGCCCGTCATTCCAGTTCTTGGTTAGGGCATCTTTATAGTATACATTTTTGGCTAATCAGATGGTCCTGGTACAGTTGTACCTCGCACATTTGTAGTTCTGGATATCAGACTTCTTGCCAGTGGCCCTAGCTATATGCCAGAGGTGGTCTCTAGTTTTCATTAATTCAAGGGTATCAGGGCTCATCCAGGGGTTAAAGTAACCTTTGATCTTCCACTTTTTTATGGGAGCATGGGTGTCACAGATTGTATTGAAGAGGAGGATAAAATGGTCGAGCGCGTCGTCAATGTCGGAAGCCTCAAAAACCGAGGACCAGTCGGCACTGAGAAGATCCATTTTGAAGTGGTCAGCGTGACCAGGTTTGAGAACCCTGCTGGTGATTGTTCTAGGAGGCAGTTTGGAGAAATTATTAGCCCAACTGAAGAAGAAGAAGAAGAAGAATCAGTATTTATATAGCGCTTTTCATACATCCAAAGCGCTTTTACAAGCAATGCTAGACTGGTAGTGAAGTGACTGAATGTGTGGTGGCGGCCATATCGCACATCATCACCCACACACAGCCTGGATAATTGCATGAACCGGTTTTAAGGGAAGGGGAATGTTGGCCAGGACACCGGGAATGTTCCCTACTCTTTGCGAAGAGTGCCCTGGGTTCTTTCACTTCCACCTGGACACCCACCAGGACAACACCAGGATGGGCAGAAGGGACCTCGGTTTAACGTCTCATCTGAAGGACGGCACACCCCAGCAGTACAGCACCCCCCAATACTGCACTCGGATGCCAGCGATTTTTAGGTGCAAGTCCAATCCCGATGTGGGACGAGAACCCACGACCTTCTGGTCCAGAGGCAGATGTGCTACCAACTGAGCCACGCTGACACAACTGAACATGACAGGGGAGTGGTCACTGAAGTCCGGGAGGACGGAGGCATTAGAGGCATGCTCAGGTCAGTTGTTGAGCACCCAGTCAATCAAAGTATTAGTGCACGTCCTGTAGTTAGTCCTAGTGGGTGTTTCAATGAGCTGGGTAAAGAGGATAGCCTGAATTGCATCCTTGAATTGGTTAGCTTCAGGGGCAAGCCAATTAATATTGAAATCACCTAAGAGTATAACCTCAGAGCTTAGGGTTGGGCTTCCAAGACAGTCTATGATGGCATGGAGACATTGGGCTGAGTTCTTTGGGGAGATGTAGACAGATAGAATTGTGACAGTTTTGTTGTGGGCCCCAAGAAGAACCTTAATGGCAAGGGCCTTGGCGAACAGTCCTAGACTGGGTAAATTCAGGACTATGCCCTGAAGGCTGTCTTTAAAGTAGATTGCACAGCCGCCATCTCTTTTAGATTTACAATCTTGTCTAAAGATCGAATAGCCCGGCAGACTGATGGCTCCATCGAGGATCTTGGGAGTAAGCCATGTCTCTTCCACAGAGAGCATGTCTGGATTATGTAGGGCTACCCAGGCTTGAATGTTGTCAAACTTTGCTGTCAGACTGTGGATGTTTAGTGATGCAAAGGTTAAGATGCCTGGTTTCGGTGCACTCAACCCCTGATATAGAGGGGGGCCAGGATTGGGGTGGATGTTGCCTGAGAGCAGTAGTAACAGGAGTACCAATCTGACCAGGTAACTTTTAAAGTATTTAAGGTTAGCTTTGTGCTGTCTTTGTGGATTCATTCAAGCTGCATGCTTATCAGACAGAACGGCCAGTTTAGGCAGGACTGGGGGAAGGGGAAGTCCTGGCCAAGTTGGATGTGTTCTGGGCCAGGTAGGCCAGGGTGTGTTGTTAGGCATGCAGTTGGCACGTGGGCCACAACTATGCACAGACGCTATAGTACTGTAGATGTTGCCATAGGGGTGCTCCGTGATAAGAGGGGTTAGCTGATTTAGGGTCATTCAGCGGCTCTAAACAGAGAGTGAGCAGGCGTATAAGAATTAGCATTAATCTGGTTGCCATGTCCAAGATTGGAAAAGGGTGGTGGCACAGCAAGAAAGGTCTTGGGAGGGGGAGGAAAGTAAAATAGATTAGGATGTGATGGAGCTAGGAGGGTGTCCTGGCCTTATAGGCTGCTGTGTACCCTTACAGTTTGGTGGTGACCTAAAAGGGAAAATGTCTTTAAGGGGAGGACAGGACAAATGTTAGGCCTAATAGCTACACTCGGTATCTTTAAGTGGAGTTGCAATATTAGTGAGAAGGAAGGATGAAGATTGCCTAGGGGTGGTGCTGGGGGGGGGGGAGTATTTAATAAAGGCTGGAGGTTGGGCGGTGGGCATAAAAATTCAAGCAGGAAAGAGACATTAGGAGAGAAAGTGAAGCAGAAATTGGATTATTTGCAGGGTGAAGCTTACAACTGTGACCCAAATGACATCTAGTCTAAACAGAAAAAAACTGTATCACTTTAAACTTAATTTCTGATCCAGGGTAGATTACCACTGGACCGTAAAACAAAGAGAGCTGCAATACTTTAAAATCTACAAACCTGCAGCCTAAAAGAACTTGCACTTCAAACTACCCTTGGAGTGCAAAATTGCTGTAAACAGGCTTAGGTTCACGTTTAAATTAGGATTCACAGGACAATCTGAAGAGGCTTAACCAGTACCACAACCAGTATGTAACATTAGCTTAAAGTCCAGAAGGAGACGAAGTAGCAAAGAAATTAAAGAACTGCAGCAGCCTGTCAGTAGGCAGAGCCGATGGTTCTGGCCAGTCAAGTTTCAGCAGCGTACCTTGTTCTGGTGATCAGCGGGCAGTACAGTGAGGAAGGCAGCCAGCAGACAGAAGAGGCTTGCCCGGCTGCTTGCAGCAGCAGAGGCACCCATGTCAAGGGTGAAGCTTCGGTCTGGTGATCAGCGGGCAGTACAGCCAGGAAGGCAGCCAGTGGACAGAAGAGGAAGACTGTAACATACTAAAGAAACTGCTACTGCAATAACTGTACACCCATTGTAATAGGCTCGGTGGTGGAGAAACTGATGGAGACCCTGCTGGAAGAGTGAAAGAACAGACTGATAGGGTACCTAGAGGAGGAGGGTCTGATTGATGACAACCAACATGGATTCACAGGTGGCAGGTCTTGTCAGACCAACCTGATTGAATTCTTTTGAGGGGTTACAGAGGTATACGATCGGGGGCAGTGGATGTGGCCAATCTGGATTTCGTAGATAAACAACTCCTCATCTCCACATAGAAGGCTGGTGCTGTTGAACAGTCTGGGTGTGGGAGCTAGGCTTACAATGTGGGTAGAGAATTGGCTGGGTGGGAGGACCCAGAGAGTGGTGGTCCATGGGAAGCACTCAGGGAACTAGGGGTGAGTAGTGGGGTGCCACAGGGGTCGGTGTTGGGTCCATACTATTTAATATGTACATGAGAGACATAGCAGAAGCTCTAAATGGAAAGGCATGTTTGTTCGCGAACAACACAAAGATATATAACAGGGTGGACGCTCAGGGGGGAGAGGATGAGGCAGGATCTAGCCAAGCTGGAGTAGTGGGCAGAAAAGTGGCAATTGCAGTTCAATGCAAAAAGTGCAAAATAATGCACATAGGATGGAATAACACAAGAGCCACTTATTGCCGGGGGAGGGGCACTGCAGGTCATAGAACAAGAGAAGGACCTGGGGATTTTGATCACAGACACATTAAAGGCTAGGAGTCAGTGTGAATGAGCAACTGGGAAAGCATCAAGAGTGTTAGCATGCATTGGGAGAGGCTTCACTAGTAGGAGGAGGGAGGGGTGATCATGCCACTATATAAAACACTGGTCAGACCATACCTGGAGTATGGAGTTCAATTCTGGAAGCCCCATTTGCAGGGTGACAAGGATAGGCTGGAAAGGGTACAGAGAAGGGCGACCAAGATGATCCAGGGGATGCAAGGGAGACCATATGGGGAGAGACTGGAAAAGCGTGGTCTTTATATGCTGAAATGAGACGGGGGGACATGGTGGAACCTTCAACTACTTGAACAGAATAAATAAGGTTAAGGGAGATAGCATCTTCAGACTGAGTGAAAACAAAACCACCAGGGGGCATGCATTTAAGCTGGGGGGGGCAGATTTAAGGGAGAAGTGAAGTGAAGTGGTCATTATTTCTCAAAGAGGGTTATACAACCATGGAGCAGGTTCTAATGTTAGAATAAAGAAGTTTCTAATGCACGGCTAAAACTAGAAACCCCATGTAGAATACACAGACCCATTTTATAAGCACAATAAGCCACTCTGGGGATGTGTGTTAGACAGTTCTAGGGGACTGAATGCACTTGACCTGCAGCTTTGTACCTCGCTACGCCCCTTAGCCGTGCATTAGAACTGTCTAACACCCCGCCATCATATCTTACTGCTTACTCAGTGTTCAGTTCAGTTCATTCCCCCAGCTGCCATGCCCCTGACCACTCCTCAAGTTTCACAAGGTACCTATTTATTCTCTCACCCCCTCCTAGGTATCCGCCCTATTACAGATTTTGATGTCATCTTCAAAAAGGCATACCTTCCCTTCCCTTCCAGTTCTTCTGCAATGTGACTTATGAAGACATTGAAGAGGACCGGTCCCAGTGGTGAGCCCTGCAGCACCCCACAAGTCACCCTCCCCTCATTAGAATGAATGCCATTTATCATCACCCGCTGTTGCCTATCCTTAACAGTGATCCCTCAGTTGGTTAAGGAATTAGAACTCAGAGGGTTGTACTAAATAGGGAATTCTCGGGGAAGATGGGGGTCATGAGTCAGTACTTTGCCTTGTTCTCCTCAATATATTCATAGGGGACATGAGGTTGAAGCATGAAGGAACAGTCTATCTGTTTGCAGATGACACCAAGATTTGCAACAATGTGGACATAATGGAGGCCATGAGGAGGGACCTGGAAAGACTAGAAGAGTGGTCCAGAATTTTACAGCTGGATTTCAATGCCAAAAAAGTGCAAAGTCATGCACATCAGATACAAAAAGCCTGGAGCCAAGTACAAGATGGGAGAAGAGGTCATGGCATATGTAGGAAAGGGACCTCAGGGTTATCAATCAGGATGATCTGAAAGTAGTGGCCCAATGTTCAATGGTGGTGGGGAGATCAAATAGGATGATGGACTGCATAGGTAGGGGGATAGCAAGCAGAAGGAGGTAGGTTATGCTCAGTAGCATTATTTCACTAGAACAGTGGTTCTCAAATGGTGAGGCCCCAAATTGTTCCAGGGGAGGCCCAGTCAAGTCTGAGAATGTACAGTATTTAATTTGTAAGTTTTGGCTGTTTTCTGTGAAAGGATAAAACAAATTAAATATGGATAATTGCAGGTGAATTTCTTTACTTATGCACAAATTTGTAACCAGGAAGTTCCCATTGAGCCAAAACTTGTTTATAGGTATGTATTTTTTTGTAAATTAATGCCTGGGGAAGACATGCTGAGTCAAGGCTTGTTTCTACAATAGGTACTTATATGCAAATTAGTGACTTGGAAAGGCACACTGAGTCAAGGCTCATTTCTATAGAAGGTATTTATATGTAAATGAATGACTGGGTAAGGCACAGTGATCCGCTGCATGTTTTCAGGTGTGACCTGAGGGAAGCATACAGGAAGTTGCTTAACAACAGGGTAAGAGAGGGAGAGATGAAGTGGCTAGGTTTGGTTGTTCCAGATAGACAGGAAACAGAGTAACAAGGCACAGGAGTCAGAAAAAGGAACAAGTGTAACCTGGGGTGCCGGTCAGGGGTTGGGAGCAATAAGTTGAATAAAAAGAGAATATACTCAGTCAGCTTTATTAGTTTCACTTTACTCCTGGTGTACTGTGCAAAGTAGGATTTATTTTTTTTCTGTGGGGAGGCCCATGATTTTTTTCCGAATTTGAGGGAGGCTCAAAATCTTTTTCTTGGCTTGGGGGAGGCTCACTATCACAAAGTGTGAGAACTAGTGCACTAGAATCATAGGGGTTGCAAAGTCCCATTTCAGCAAAATCATAGGGGTTGTAAAACTCCCCCAACCACCACATTTATATAAATAAATGCTAGGGAAACCTTGTTTTAGAGTTCTTAGGGGTTGCAGTGGGCATCATAGGGGTTGCAAAAAAAAATAGGGGTCTCAACCGCAACCCCTGGATACCCCTAAATGACACCCCTGCCCCCATTCTTTCTTACAAAACAATCCTGTAAGAAATGCGAACTCCTTCTTATGTGGCTATCACACTTCTACCACAAGAATTGAACCACAAGGCTGGAGTCTCGTATATTATTTGCTCACTGTGCTCATTCAGTTGAACCTCTGGAACATCACTTATCCATCACTACTGCTGTTCAATCAGACCTGGCTATGTGGTCTTTCTTGCTATGAGAATGTATTGGACTAGCTGGCCCAGTGGTACAGAGGGCTGAAGTGCTATACACCTTACTTCTCACCATCCCGCTGACCCAAGTTCAGGAATGAGCTCAGGTCGCTGAAGGTTGGCCAGGAGGGGAGAGGATTGAGCGTCCAATAGACTGCTGTCCTCTCCCAGGGTGGGGAGGGACACTGTCTTGCTCCTTGGCTGCCACCTGGTGGAGGCTGGGAGGCAGCAGCAGAGGTCAAGCGGCGGGGAAGGGAGGAGTCACGGTCACGTACCGTGTTTGCACCTCCATGCACACACGCTTAAATCCCGTCGTGGAAAGGGGACAGGAGAAAACTGGAAAAATGGCAGTTGTAGGCTACTGTATATGAAGCTTTGCCTGCCTGCCCTTGCCTCACAGTGTTGTCGGCTCGCCAACCCACCAAATCTGAATGCAGGTTCTCCAGGTGGGGACAGGACAGTCCACTCCTTCCTGGCCCCACCACGGGGGGGGGGGAGAGGCAATCTGTGGGGGATATGGGACTTGGCAGACCGGAAAGGCAGTTGCCAGACACGGGAAGCAGGGACACGGCTGAGCAGCTGCTTGTGATGTCCCCTGGAGGAAAAAATGTATATATATATATATATAAAAATGAATGGAATAGACCATCCATATTCTATCAGATATCATCTCCCTCAAATCATCTGTCAGCCTGTACAGGTGCTACTCCTTCTTTTGGTTTTGCTGACGCTCATGGTGCTTCCTGGTTTGCCTGTGCCTGTCCTCCAGAAATTCACCACTTTCCTCACTTCCACTCACAGCATCTCTATTTGACATCTACACTACTGTAGCAGCTTCACTCACATGGGGACATACATGGAGCAGTCAAGCTGTAGTCATATATACAATCATGCAGCCATAGTTATAAATAAAGGGCCTTCTTCATCTCATTCCATAATGAACTTCCTCAGATGATTGACATGGACCTCCCTATTATACCATTTTACTATCCAGTGTGTAAATATTCCTCGTCCTTCAAATTTCTTATCTGGCTGTCTTTCATGATTTCATTTTTAGCAATTCAGAGCTGCCTTCCTTCAAGCTGATCAAGTGATGATTCATTTGCCATCAGTTTGGGAGCTGCAAAGGATAGAACACAGCTCATCAACTATGCCTCACTTACCATATTCCTTAGTGTCATCGACACAAGTCACATATAAATCAGCCTGGAAGAAACCTATAACCTTTGTCATCCTACCAAATATGGATCCCTTCCACAACTCCATCTGTCTCATTTTGGCATTTGCATCATACTGTTCTCAAATCTTTCTGTCATCCACAACAATCTAACTGTATTTGGTATCCGATTCACTTTGTCTTGCTGTTCTCATGCACCAATCTTATATCTTTCAGTCTTTCAGGTATAAAGGAAGAGACTCCTACAGAATCTTCAACAAAGAAGACCATAGATTACAATCTGTTCTCGGTTAATACTTCTTCTCAGTAATGGCTTCCTTGGACCTTTTGCTTTTTTTGCAAATGTTTTATTTGGTCACAATATACATAAATACATTCATATACAAAAAAGGATCTGGTCACAAATACATTATGAACAAATCTAGCTCATTGTTCCTGTCATTAAGAAATATATTAGACTTATTTGGACCTAATCCAAACACAGAAAGAGTCTGCACAAGGCTGGGGTGCCAGTATAAACCAGGAAGTCAAACGCAAATGTTCAGTCCCGTACTCACCACCCAAATGAAGACGCTGCTCCCAGAAGTATCAAGCGTGCTGATTTTATTAATGTGCCAGTGTAGAAAAAAAGTCCTGATGAGTTTCAGAATCCAATATCTTTTTCAAAGGACGTACAACTTGACAGAACTGTAGCATCTTACATACACCATAGTGACCTCATCAGGCTGAGACAAAACATAGTGCTGGTGATCTAAAACCATAATTACAGACATACATACAACAAGTTTAAAACTCTATGACACATTGTAAAAGATCTTGAGAGTTCAGATCTGCAAATTTCAAAAATCTTGTGTCAGCACGAAGACTTGCAGTCAGAAGACTCTGTCGAGGATTTAAAGTCAGTACAATTTTATCTGGAAAATATGCACAAAGAAATACATGAGTTAGAAATAGTAACTTATTCATAAATATCTATCAGTCAACATATTACATATTTGTATTATTAGAATTTTATGATTCATTATACATATTACCTTTTATTAAAGAGAAAATGTACAAAGAGTACAAAGTGACTAATGGGGTTTATTTTCATTTCTTTAGATATGGGGAAATATCAAACCGCTCATTCAAACCTGTTGGTTTCCAAGCACCTAAGATGTACATCCAGAACCCTTCTCTCTGTAAAATAAGATTGTTAAAGTCCCCACCCCTGGGTCTGGGGTACACTTCCTCTATAGCTCTGAAAGAAAAAGTGTGTTCATTTTTGTTTGTAGCACACATAACATGTAATGCAGTGGCATAGGAGATATTCCCATTTCTTATAGCCCTGCAATGTTCCCCTACCCTTGCTTTAAATTTTTTTTTTCTTTTCCTGATATAAAATATGCCACAGGTGTACATAGCTATATAAATAACCTCACAAGTATCACAGGTGATTGACCATTGCATTTGAAAGGATTTGTCCTTATTAGGACTTGTGAAATCCTTGCCTTTTGAGATAGCTGTACCGTACATGCACTTCTGGCATTTAAAACAGCCTACATATTTGTTGGACAACCAAGTCTGTGAAACAGGTCTAACCTGCCTGCTGTGGACCAGCTAGTCCCTAAGTGTGACAGCCTGTTTGTAAGACATTCTTGGAATGTTATTATGGTAGTTGCTGAGATCTGGGTCCCCCCTCAGGATATTCCAATTTCTTTTAATGATTTCACCTACCTTAGGAACATGTACTGAATAGGTGGTGACAAATTTCAGCCTATGAGGTTCTGTTCTCTGGTGGTTCTGTTCTACATAGTCTCAGTTCTGGGTGTGTTTCTGACCTCATCATATGTCTGCTGTATGTGATTAACACTATACCCTCTGTCTATAAATCTCCTCTGCATATCCATAGCTGCTACATCATAGTTCTCTATTGAACTACAATTTCACCTCAGTCTCAAAAACTGCCCCTTTAGTATATTTTGGACCATGTGTCTCAGGTGGCAGCTGGAAGACAGTAACAGAGTATTACACTCACATGGATTCCTATATATATCTGCACTGATATTGCTAAGAGTATCTTTACAAATGCACAGATCAAGAAAGTGTATTTCATCTTTGCTTGCACTGCAGGAAAAGTGTAAACTAGGGTTAGGTGCATTCAGGTATTTGACAAATTCTTCAAATTTCATAAGGTCGCCATTTCACACAATAAGTATGTTGTCAATGAAACAATGATGTAATTCTATCTCATTAAAGTAGGGGTGTGTATCTGAGTCTCTAATTATCTCATTCTTCCATCTACCAACATACAGATTGGACAAACTGGGGACAAAAGTCACCCCATTGCTGTCCCTTTAGTCTGCTAAAGGAAGTCACCCAGAAAAGTGAAGGCACTGAATCTTAGTACAAACTCAGAGTTTTAAAAGTAGCTCAGTTGGCGGCTCTGTATTAGCATCTCTAGAGTTAAGAAAGAAAGCTAAACTGTCTAAAGCCTACTCCTGCAGGGTGTCAGAGTACAGGAACTCCACATCCACTGTGATCAGATAGGAGTCCTTGTTAACCTCAATGTCTTCAAGGATCTGCAAAATATCTCCTGTGTCCTTTACATAGGGTGGAGCCGAGGTTTATACCACCTGGGTGGGTGGGAGGAGGCAGCTTGAAGACTTCAGGCAAGATTTAAAGGGGAAAGGGACATGCCAAGAAGTGTGGATGAACAACATATACCACTCCTAGAACTACTGTTACAGGTGAGTAACCTGTTCTTTCTACCTTACTTTGTTTTTTGGTTTCTGTACATGCATCTGTTATTGTCACTGTTAGGATTGTTTCACTCCAACTGTTTAACAAATGGTCTAAAAATCTACATAATGAGACAGGGGCTGAGTGAGACATCCCACCCCGCTCACTATCAGCCTCCCGGGGGGGGGCTGGAAACTCCTTGTGCACTTTCAGTAGCATGTGTATGGTAGCTCTCACTGGATATTCAGCTGTCAAAAAATTCCTTACATTACTTTTCAATCCAGCCCTTCTGAAATGCTGCTGTCACATATTCATCTATTCTATGTTTATATAGTACAGTGGGGTCTGTGTCAAGCCTCTGATACAAAGCGGCATTGCAAAGCTGTCTCTTAACTTCACTAATGTAGTCAGTAGTGTTCTGAACCACTATGGTGCCGCCCTTATCAACAGGCTTCATCACAATAGTTTGATCCTGCTTCAAAATATCTAGAGCTGTTCTCTCTTCCCTAGATAAATTACTATAGTTAATAATGGACAGGTTTGAAAACAATGTTTCCAATTCTTTCTCATAGACCTTTTGAAAAGTCACTACTACCGCAGAAGGTGCAGGATAAAAAGAAGATTTACCCCTAAAACATCAAGAAATCAAGTCAATGCATTTAGTTTCTCCACCAGAGAGATTGCTGTCACTGGAGGGGCCACAGTCCACAGATGAGCCATACTGTCACTGTTTCTTATTAAAAAATTATTTAAGGCTGAGGTTACAGCAAAACTTCTGAAAGTCTGAAAAAGTTTCAAATTTGTTAATCCCACTGGTCGGAGCAAAGGACAAACCTTTATTCAGCAAGTTAATTTCCAGTATTATTAAAGGCCGGTCTGAGAGGTTAATTATTTTCTGTATACTTTCTGGTGTATTTGGGCAGGGCTGTTGTTGCTGTATTGGTTCTGCTGTGGCTGTTGTTGCTACTAGAATCTGGGGTTCGCGGGGGGCATAGTACTGTTGTTGGTGGTGGTACTGATGTGCTTACTGGTCTTGCCATTCTGCCTCTCTCCCCTCTGTGTCTTCCTCTTCTGTTTCTTCCCCTGCCTCTGCCCCTCTGGTATGGAATCTGAAAACCCTGGTATATATTTGTATGAGTACTCCTTCTGAGTATAGTGGTCTCTGTTGATGATTGAGGATGTTCAAAAGATTCCTCCCCTGACGTAGCTATATCAGAGCTACTACAGTCGGTACTCAAATTAAACGAGGCCCTCCTTTCGTTTCTGAGTATCCCATTGGGTTTACTGGTCTTTTTCCAGTTGTATATGCACCCCATCTGATAGTCCTCTAAATGTTTTTTAAACTTAGTGAGTTTTTTTACTTTTGAGATCAAAATCCAACTTTTCTATAGTCTCTTTTAATCTTTTATTGCATAGGTCAAAGTCAGCATGCTTTTTAAAAATAAGAAGGATTTTTTCTTGTTCCTTAATTTCATTTTTTAAGATTTCACTAACCTCCTTTCCATGTTGGATTATAAAGTTCATCAGCTTGTTGGATCCCTCATCCCGGATCTTCCGCCTTTGTTTCATGAACGAATCCACATCCAGTTCGAATGCAGGATTCTTGAGTAGTCGGACACCACATTGTATTCTCTGCACTTGCAGGTAGGTGTCTAGATTCGCAATATTCCAATGGATTTTGCTAGCTTTTGCCACTGTTTTTTCAAGTGTTCTGAATGCCTCCAGTAGTGAGCTAGCAGTCCCGCTATTGTTGCTGCTGGAACATCGGACTCAGCAAGAAAAGAATTGGCTCTGCTTGCCTCTGTAAGTAAACAATTGACAAAGGAGAATGGATCTGTATCTGTGAATGCCAATTCCAGCATCTGCTCCAAAGACATTGTTGTATTCCACCGGTAGTACTGGGTTCTGACACTGGTCACACAGCAATTGCGAAATGGGTTTTACATGGAGAGTTCTCTCAAAACCATAACTCATGCAGTGAACTCAGGCAAAGTTGAATCAAAATGCAGAAAGAGTTTGCACAGGGCTGGGGTGCCAGGATAAAACAGGATGTCAAAGACAAATGTGCATTCCCACTCTCACCACCCAAATGAAGACGCTGCTCTCAGAAGTATCAAGCAAGTTGATTTTATTAATGTGCCAGTGTACAAAAAACGTCCTGATGCACTTCAGAATCCAATTCCTTTTTCAAAGGACATACTGTACAAAACACAGAACTATAGCAGCTTATGTACATCACAGTGACATCATCAGACTGAGACTAAACATAGTGACATCACATCAGTGCTGGTGATCTAAAACCATAATTACATACATACATATAACACGTTTAAAACTCTTTGACATTAAATATAAACAAAGCAAAAGGTGCATTGTTATACTATTAATTAAAACATATTTTAAACTGTTGTAAAAGATCTTGAGAGTTCAGATCTGCAAATTTCAAACGTCTTGCGTCAGCATGAAGACTTGCAGTCAGAAGACTCCCTCGAGGATTTAAAGTCAGTGCAATTTTATCTGGAAAATATGCATAAAGAAATACATGAGTTAGAAATAATAATGTCTTCATAAATATCTATCGGTCAGCATGTTAAATATTTGTATTATTAGAATTTTAGGATTCATTATACATATTATCTTTTAACAAAGGGAAAATCAAGTGTACAAAGTGCCTGACACATGGTCCAAAATATACCCGAGGGACAGTTTTTGAGACTGAGGTGAAATTGTAGTTCAATAGAGAACTATGATGTAGCAGCTATAGATATGCAGAGATTTATAGACAGAGGGTATAGTACTGATCACATACAGAAAACATATGATGAGGTCAGAAACACACCCAGAACTGAGACTATGTAGAACAGAACCACCAGAGAACAGAACCTCATAGGCTGAAATGTGTCACCACCTATTTAGTACATGCTCCTAAGGTAGGTGAAATCATTAAAAGAAATTGGAATATCCTGAGGGGGGACCCAGATCTCAGCAACTACCATAATAACATTCCAAGAATGTCTTACAGACAGGCTGTCACACTTAGGGACTTGCTTGGTCCATAGCAGGCAGGCTAGACCTGTTTCACAGACTTGGTTGTCCAACAAATATGTAGGCTGTTTTTAATGTTTTAAATGCCAGAAGTGCACATACTGTTCAGCTATCTCAAAAGGCAAGGATTTCACAAGTCCTAATGTGGACAAATCCTTTCAAATTTGACAGTTAATCACCTGTGATACTTGTGGGATTATTTATATAGCTATGTGCACCTGTGGTGTATTTTATATCAGGAAAACAAAAAGCCAATTTAAGGCAAGGGTAGGGAACATTGCAGGGCTATAAGAAATGACAATATCTCCTATGCCACTGCATTACATGTTATGCGTTCTACAAACAAAAACAAATACACTTTTTCTTTCAGAGCTATAGAGGAAGTGTACCCCAGACCCAGGGTGGGGACTTTAACAATCTTATCTTACAGAGAGAAGGGTTCTGGATGTACACCTTAGGTGTTTGGAAACCAACAGGTTTGAATGAGCGGTTTGATATTTCCCCATATCTAAAGGAACGAAAATAAACCCCATTAGGCACTTTGTACACTTGATTTTCCCTTTATTAAAATATAATATGTATAATGAATCCTAAAATTCTAATAATACAAATATTTAATGTGTTGACTGATAGATATTTATGAAGAAGTTATTATTTCTAACTCATGTATTTCTTTGTACATATTTTCCAAATAAAATTGTACTGACTTTAAATCCTTGAGGGAGTCTTCTGACTGCAAGTCTTCATGCTGACACAAGACTTTTGAAATTTGCAGCTCTGAACTCTCAAGATCTTTTACAACAGTTTAAAAGAAGTTTTAATTAACAGTATAACAATGCGCCTTTTGTTTCAGTTATATTTAGTGTCAAAGAGTTTTAAAGTCTCTTCAGGTGTTCCCAAGTCCAGGAAAGATGCAGTGGGTGTTGATCAAGAAATGTAAACAAGCCAGCCCAGTGGTGCTAAGGGTTGAGGTGCTGGATGCCACACCTCACACCGCGCTGGCAACCTGGGTTCTTCGGACATGGATTCAGGTTACTGGGATTGGCCAGGGGTTGGGGAGAGGACTGAGTGTCCAAGGAACTGCTCTCGTCTCTTAGGGATGGAGGGTTTGTTAGCCTGGCCTATGACTGCCACAAGGTGAAGGCCTGGTGGTAGTGCAGGCTAGGGTGGTACAGAAAAGAAGGGGACGTGACCTGGTGAGTTGTGTGTGCCTCCACACACACACATGTTCACACTGGCCACAGGACAGAAGGGAGAAAAGCAGAAAAGGGGATCTAGGGTTATGTGAAGGCCTGCCTGCCCATCTGAGGATGTGTGCTGCCACCTGGAACGTGTTGTTTGAACTGGATTGTATACTTGTGGGGGGAGGACAGCTTTCTCTCCCCTAACCCTGCCAGTGTGGGGGGATCTGCAGAATTGCTCAAACACAAGACGCACCGGGGGAGGTAGACACCAGTCCATGGGGACAGGGACAGGCCCGACATGCCGCCCCAGATCCTGCAGGAGAAAAAGCTCCATGAAAAAAAGAAATGTAAACAAACACATTTCTGTATTGCTCCATGTTACCAGTTAGGAGTTAATACACATGGTCAGGAACTCTGGGCAAGTGACGATTCTCAAGACATCAACTACTCAGTCTTTGCTGTACCACTGATTGGGGTAGCAGTATAGCTAAAGCTCTCAGGAAGATTTTGAGATTCTACTCCTGTTTCTTGTTTTCCCTGGAAAGTGTGTGACTCCGAGGCCGGTTGGGGCTACCTGGTGACAGGTAGCACCCTAAAATTTAGAAATCCATAGCTGTTAAGCTGTAGAAGCTTTCAAATTGGCTAACCTGCTAGCTAAAAATTTCAGTAGTGCCTGGATGTGAGCCACTCACCTTAGAATGGTGTTTATTGTGTTGGTCTGGTATTTAGTGTTGTGGGCCTGTCACAAATGTGTCTCTAGCTTGGTGCCTTAGATAATAAAAGGAATTTTTTTTCTCTGTTTTTGTGGGGCCTTAGTCAGTCAGTCAGGCGGGGGGGAGGTGAATCTTTCTTGTCTCTTTTGCCTTTTGTTCTTCCCCCCAATGTGTTGCCTGGTACGGTCCCTTGCTCTCCTCTATTTCATGTTTCTGTGTAACCATAGAAAGACTTTTCAGCAGACAGGCAGATTTGCCTGTCCTGCACTGTGGGATTGTGTGTGAGAGGGAAGTTTGGGGTCCCATTGTTTATTTATTTATGACAATTTCAGATAACACCTTTGAGCAAACAATGCTCCTTTACAAAGGTTCCACATCATGGACAATGGACACGTATAGACAAGAACAGACAGTTAGATAACAGTTAACACAATTACAGTACATTAGCTGCCAGTGGCTTTGTCCAGATAAGACAAGACAATAGAATTAATAACAGGTAAAATATTACAGAATGCATGAGCTGCCAAAGGCTTTTTCAGGATCAATGTGGATGGAAGCAATGGTGCAATATCGCCAGACATTATACAAAGAGAGCCTGGGGCAGTTACAATTGAAAAAGTGATCTGACAAGTGCATGAGAGGGCCAGAGGTAGTTGGTGAGAGGACAAGGTAGTAGGGGGACATGCAAGAACCGAGGGGGTGGGGGATTGGAGGGATAAAGTAGGTGGTGAAGGAGAGGAATCAGTGGTGACGGAGGGGAGGGGAGGGGAGAAGGGATGGGGGATGTAAGTGGGGGGTAACAGAATGGGTGGGGGGAGGAGAGAAGAGTTAGGATGGGCAAGGAGGAGAAAGAAGAGAGAAATGAGAACTACAAGGGAGTTAAGGAGGGCTAGGGGAGAAAGGAGAGAGAGAGAATATGAGAGCTAGGAGATGCAGGGGGTAATAGGTGAGGGGAAGGACAAGGATGTAAGAGGGAATGGAGAGAGGGAGGAGTTGAAATCAGGGGCAAGGCAGGAGGCTGAGATGGTTGACGTTAGATATTGGAAAGAGTTAATAGGGAAGAAGTGGGGTGTGGGAGTGTGCATAAGTAATGGAGAGGCCAGGAGAGCAAGCAGGGAATTTAAGTTTAGCTGTCACAGTAGGCACTGGCCACCAAGTGCTGTTGTAGTTTGTGCTTAAAGGAGCTGAGATTCAGTGCATTGGTGATATCCACTGGGAGCGTGTTGAACCAGTTAGAGGTCCTAACTTTATAGAAGCACTGCCCTTAAATGGTCCGTCAGCGGGGAACTGCGAAGACTAGTGTTCCAGAACTCCTGGTAAGACAGGTGGCACAGTGAGGGGAAAGTACAGAGTTAATCCCTGGTGGAAGGAGGCCTAACACTGTCTTCTTAGCAAGTAAGCAGGTCTGATACTTAATTCTGCCTTGAAGTTGTAGCCAGTTAGCCTGTTCATAGAGATGATGTGTGTGTGAGTCTAGAGGCTGTGGTAAGGAGCAGGCAGACCTTGTTTAAGGCTATGACTATACGCTGGAGGGCAGTGTCAGTAGCTGATCCATAAACTATGAGGCCATAGTCAATTAAAGAGGTGATTGAGCTTTGGGTGGCAAGTTTTAATGCTTCGTCTGTCAGACAGTGCCTATGCCTATATAGCAGGCCTATGCATATATTCACAGCTTTATCAAAGTTATTTATATGCGTGGAGTATAAAAGAGTGGAGTTGAGGGTCACTCCCAGGTATTTGAACTGGTCTACCTGTTCCAGCACAGTGCCACCACTATTGCAGATTAGCAGTTGTTGGAGTTTGTGTTTGTTGTGAGTGCCATGAAACAGCATTGATTTGGTTTTTGAGTAGTTTAGGATGAGTTTACATGACCTGAACCAGGTTTCAATTTCTGAGAAACTACGCTGTAGCTATTGCTGGAGGTGATGGAGATCGGAGTGGCTCGAGAAAATGACTGCATCATCTGCATAGAGTAGAATCTGGTCATGGCAAGTGGCTGGTGAGGTCGTTCATGAAGATGTTGAAGGGTAGGGGGCCAAGGATGGAACATTGTGGTACACCCAGACAGACTGGGAGGGGGGTCGAGATGGTGTCTCCAATTCTGACCTGCTGAGAGCGGTCACTAAGGTAGCTTTGGAACCATCAAGTGGCATCCAGTGAAAGGCCAAGATGTGATAGCTGGCTAGTTAGTAGGGAGTGGTTAACTGTACCAAACACCTCAGTTAGATTAATAAAGGTGGCGCTGGCCAATTTGTTGTGGTCTAGTGCCTGGTGGATGAAGGAGGTAAAGTCTAGTAGTGCAGTGGTGGTGCTGTGACCTTTTCAAAAACCATGTTGTTGGGAACATTTGGAGGATATATTTTTCCAGGTAGTCTACAAGCTGTTCAGCAACTATCCTTTCCAAAGCCTTGGAGAGTGGGGGAAGGATGGATATAGGCCTGTAGTTGCTTGTGAGAGTCTTGTCACCACTTTTGTGGATAGGAGTCACAACAGTGGATTTTCATTTGCTTGGGAATTGTGAGAGCATGAGAGAGCGGTTGAGAATTTTTGTAAGAGGTGGCAGAACTTTATCAAAGGTGAGGGTGACGAGTTTCAAATCAAGGGAGTCAGCACTATGCCTAGACTTCCCGAGTACTTTGAGTAGATGTTTACTGGTTAGCCCTTCAGTGATAGCCTTAAAATAAAATGGGGGGCACAGCAGGACTGCCTAAAGGATGGTGGGATGGATTACTGTTGGTGTAGGATCAAAGACGTTCGGTGGGAGCACATGACTAAGGTCACAAAATGTTGAGTTGAAGGTGTTAGCAATGGTTACTTTATCCAGGGTGATAGTTCCATCGTTGTTGAGGCTAACCCGTGAAGTGGGTGCATGAGGAAGGGCGCCGTCCGTTAAGACGACACCTTCCTCGCGCAATCCGACAGGTAGGGCGACTGGATGAGGGGGTGGGCGAACTAGGCGACAGGATGTCGCTATACATATCTTGGCTGGGGGTGAGGTGGGAGTGAGCATGGTGGCGTGGACTGGGGGTGGAGGCTGTAGGGGGTTGGCGCTGCGGTCATCGGTGGGAGCTTCAGTGTGGCGTCGGGGTTGGGCAATAGCTGGGTTGGCTAGGTACTGGGTTGAGGTCCGGGCGCTGGTGCGATTTTTATTGCGCCCAGCCCAAACCTTTTTATTTTTAGTACTTTCACCCCCCTGACATGCACCCCCCCTGGAGTTGATAATCCTTAAGTAGGGAGGCGCGGGGGTGTGTGGGAGGGCACAGCGCCCCGCCACAGAAAGTAGTAAAAATATGTCCTGGCGCCATTGTGCTGGTGCGCCAGGGTTATCAGAGTGCCGAAAATGTGTTGGCACTCTGACTGAGCGATAACGGCGATCACCTTTAAGCGTTCGCCGTTATCACATAGACCCATTGTTGAGCACTGCAGGTGAAAGTTTTTTTTTTCCCCCCAATTACCTCGGAGAGGTTGTCCCAGAATATCCTCCCATCATTCCAGGTGTTTGCAAGGGCATTCCTATAGTAGCAGGCTTTTGCCTGGTGGATAGCTCTTGTGCAAACATTCCACGCTGATTTGTAGGCCTGAGTATTCCCTAGAGTGTCAGATTCTTTAGCATGGTACCATAGTTGGTAACGGGATTTCATCCATTCAAGGAGGTCATGAGTCACCCATGGGTTTATTGATCCTCTAATCTTTCATTTCTTCTATGGAGCATGGACATCACATGCTGCATTAAAGGTAGTGATAAAGTATTCTAGGGCTGAGTCCACGTCCTGAGCATCATCAACTGGAGTCCAGTCGAGTGATCGCAGGTGCATTTTTAATGGGCCTAATTGACCAGGTAGAAGTATTCTACTGATGATGAATTTTGGTGGGGGTTTGTTGAATTTGTTAGACCAGAGGGAAATGACTGGAGAATGGTCACTTATTGTGTCCAGGAGTACTTCAGTCTTAGAGATGTGTTCAGGTCAATTAGTAAGGACCCAGTCCAGGAGAGAGAGGAGGTCCCCATCCTGTAGTCTATCCTAGTGGGTGACTGTGCCATTTTTGCCAGGTTGGCAGCTGCCAAGGCGTCCTTACAGATGCTTGCACAGGGGGCCAGCCAGTTGACATTGAAGTCACCAAGCAGGATCACTTCTGAGTTTTGCCCACAGGAGCTGATGCAGTCAAGGAAGGAGGGAAGATCCTGATTAGTCAGCTTAGGTGGGATATACACACAGATGCAATGGTCAATGCTTTATTGTGTGCCCCTAGTAGTACCTTAATGGCTAGAATCTGAATGTCATTTCCAGTGCTAGGTAGCGCTAGAACATGACCCACAAGTGTGTCTTTAAGGTAGAGGGCACAGCCCCCACCTTTCTAAGTCAGCCTGTCTTGCCTAAAGACTGTGTAACCAGGAATGGCAATAGTGGAGTCAGGGATCTTTGGGGAAAGCCACGTCTCAATGACCGATAGTATGTCTGGGTTGTGTTGGGAGATACAGGCAGTGATGGTATCGAGTTTTGGAAGGAGGCTACAGATATTTAGATTTGCCAAGGATAGAGTAGCAGAGCTGCTGGACTTCATTGATGCCAGATTGTGGAAATCCACGGTTGGGATGAATATTTCCTGAGAGAAGTAGCAACAGTAGTATTAGGTATTTGAGAAAGGCTTTTAGGTATTTCCTGTGGTGTAATTGTGTCCTCCCTTTCAGTGGTAAATTATAAAAATGAGGTTACAGCAAGAGTTAGCAAGATATGGGACTCTGAAGAGCTAGTGATAGCTGTGGCTTGGAGAAAGGTCTGAGGACCCTATGATGTTGGAGGGTTTACTAACACAAAGAAGCCAATGGGTGGAAACAGATGGATGGGGTGAAGTTTTAATGCATTTAATAAAGGTAGGGGGTGGGTGGGCCGAAAAATCAAGTAAGCGGACAAGTCCAATTTAGCAATGAGAAGCAGCTAAGCACAGAAGTCAGTACTGTCCAATGAAGAGCTGCTCCCAGTGCCAAAATGTCCAATTAGTGTCTGAAAGCAGCTGGGGCATGCCAATGGGAGCAATGGCTTCGGAGCCTCTCAATCAGGCAGGAGCCTACCTTGTTCAGATCTTCAGGCAGACAGGCTGGAAATGTTGACTGTGGCTGGCTGTGCAGTGAGCCCAGGTCGCAGTCATAGATGGTGTGCTTGCTCAAAGCTCAGGAACTGTATGATGAGGGACCTCTAATTGTGGTTCACACAGTGTCTTGGAGCTGGTTTTTTTTTTTGTGCAGTCAGACATGCCTGTTTGTTTGTTGATGGGTCATTTCTCAGAGGGAGTTGTCAGTAGGAATCTGGTGGACAGGTTTGCCCCTCCTGCACGGTGGGGCTGTCAGTGAGATGGATGTTTAGGGTCCTTCTGTGTCATGATGGTCCTCTGGTTGTGGTCCCTACAGTGTTTTGGAGATATTTTTATTTTTTGGCTGTGTGGCCAGGCGCTGTCTGGACTGCAGGTTCCATTACCTGCCACGCAGTGTTTCACGTCTTATTGCCAGCCCTGTGTTGCTTGCTACCTTAATGCTGCCACTCAGTGCTTGGGCGCCTGGCCTCAGTTGCCGTCCCTTTAAAAGCAAGGATCTGTGGGCACAGGCATTAGAAAGTGCACAGATGTAATGATGTCATGTGCATACATGTGACATCAACACATGCATGCCCACCAGCAATGTCACCAGCCTTAGGACATGCGTTGAGAAAGAGGACCAGCACTGTGACAGCTTTTGAGCCTCTCCCTCAGGATATGTATTTGAATTCTAGGGGATCAGCACTGTGGCAGATCTGAACTTCTTCTTTGGAGCGTGCTATTCAACATGTGTGACTTACTGCACTGTTTCCCAAACCCTGTTGGCCTGACCTGGTACAGGAGCTCAGGTTGCTTTGGAATGCAGTGAAATGCACTTGACTGGAGAACAGTTTTCCTCAGAATTTCATCCCTCCTGGGATTGTCCTGCAGTAGCAGAGTAAGCCAGGTAAAGTTGTTTTTTTGGCACGGTTCTGATGGTTAGGTAGTTAACATGTATTATGCAGTTTTCTGAGCAAGTTGATTAGTTCTCCCCATAGGGGCTTGGTCCTATGGAAAAGAACAAGTTGGGGGAATTCCCTTCAGGGCAGCATGTGTTTTCCTGTGTGTGCATAATTTATTTACAGCACCACAACATGTATTTACTATTTATGTTATTTATTTCTGCCCCCATGGCTCATCACACACCAATATGTAAGTTCAGACTTCCCCAGCTGAATCCTCAGTCTGGAGAGGGGAGATATTTCTGGTACCATGGCTCATCACAGACCAATATATATGTTCAGACTTCCCCTGCAGAATCCTCGGTCTGGGGAGGAGAGTGGAAAAAGATCTGCTACCAGGACTGAGACCTTTGTCTATGGGTTCCTGATGTCCAGACTGTAAAGTACTGGAGCATGTTCAGTTCAGTTCTCCCAGCTGAATCCTCGGTCGGGGGGGGGGTTTGCATCTGTGGTACCATCTGGCAGCAGTAAAGCTGAGACAAGTTCCCTTTTTCCCCCTAGATGAGATACTATAGTAATGCACTGTGGGTCTTGCCTTCGAAGACATCCAAGCTGCAAGCAGGCCCCTCAAGTCGGGGGGCTCATACAGGCACATACAGCTGCGCCAGAGCATAGACATCCTGCTCACCTGGAATTGCAGGTGACACCCCCACCCCCAACGCTGACAACAAGTTTGGTGAAATGGAGGATATAGGGGTGTCTGGGAAGGATCCTGACCTGAGGTAAAATGAGGAAATGTATCCCATCAAGGAGGTGTTGGGGAAGAGGACGAATCCAAACATGTCGATTCTGTTCCTCCTTCTGTTAGATTGATTATCATTGTCTTATTGTATTGCTGAAGCTTGTAAAGTGTTGCAGTTAAGGGAGGTTCAGAACATAAAGAATTGAAAAGTGAACCTCATTTTTTGTCCATGTCAGCCTTGGAACCAAGGGTGTGCCAAGCCCTGTCGTTGTTGCTGAAGCTTATCAGGGTCGTACCAGTGCAGACAAGCAAAATCTGCCACACAGGTCCAAGGCTCAGTGAGGCCCCTTGGGTTGGCGATTTTTCCTTTTTGTAAGAAATATTTTTTGGGAAATGGTTAACTCCTTCAGTCCCAGACAAAGCTGTAAGCACTGCATTCAGTTCATCACCATAGGCAGTTTTCCTACAGTTTCCAGAACCCCAAATCAAATGATGAGGCAGGCAGTGAGCCAGACCTTGGATCACCTGAGGCATTTGCCGCAGTTCCCCAAAACAGGGAGCAACTGGGCTCTGCATGGTTTGTTTTGTAGTCCCCAAGAAGTCAAGGGGATTTCAATCTATCTTGGATCTGAAACATTTGAATAAGTTTGCTTGGCACGCAACATTGAAGAGGGCATCCCTGTGGTCCATTCAAGCTGTTCAACCAAGGGACTTCCTGGCATCCATAGATCTGCAGGATACCTATTTCCATGCCAGTCAGGTAGTCACTCCAGAGATATCTGAAGTTTGTCAATCAGGAAGTGTCTCTAGTACTGAACCTTTTCTATTCGGTCTGGCAACAGAGCCCAGGGTGCGTTATGAAGATTCTAATTGTACTATGGTTGTAGCCGAGGCAGGAAGGGCATCATGCATACCCCTTCCTGGAGGAGTTGCTTCTCTGGACTCCAACTACATGGACGGTGGAAAGATCGCTGGCAAGGATACTGGGGGTCCTGCAAACATAGGGTGGATGGTCAGTTGGAAGCAAAACTACTTGAGGCCATCTCAAAGACTGAAACTCCTTGGGGCATGGTTCCAGTTGGATGGGAGGAGTTTTTTTCCACTCCATGTCCAGGAAGCTGGCCTTGATTCAAGAGATTCAGTGGCTGAGATCCCAGCCATTGGTCTCTGCTCTTGGGTTATGTCAGTCTTAGGCTTGATGACAGCTGTGATAGAAGTAGTATTGTGGCCATGGTTCCATATATGGACTCTGCAGAACAGGATGCTGTTGTATTGTCCCCGGGTTTGGAAGGAATACTAAATTGTGATTCCATTGTCTCAGAGGGTGCTGTAGTCACTTGAGTTTTGGGAGAATCTAGAAATTCTCAGCAAGGTGACTTCTCTGGAAGCTTCAAAAGAGTTGATTCTGACAAATGATGCTAGCCAGACAGACTGGGATATTGTTGTGGCCCAGATCCCAGTTCAGGGGGCCTGCCACCACCAGGGGCAGGAACTTCAGATAGGCTACTGATACTTCAGATACACAGCAGGAACTTCAGATACTTCACACACAGTACCACACTGCAGGAGAGGCAAATCTGTCCATCTGCTGACAAGCCTTTCTGGGGTTACACAGAAACATGAAAAAGAGGAAGGCAAGGGACTGCACCAGGTGACGCTGTAGGGGGGAAGAACAAAAGGCAAAAGAGGCTAGAAACATTCACCTTCCTCCCCGCCTGACTAACTGACTAAGCCCCCCACAAAAAAAGAGACATTTCCTTTACTTACCTGAGACACCAGGCTACAGACATGTTTTTGATAGACCCACAACAATAAACACCAGACCAACATAATAAACACCCTTCTAAGGTCAGTGGCTCTCACCCAGGTACTATAGGCACTGATTAGATTTTTGGCTAGTAGGTTAGCCAATTTGAAAGCCACTAGCTTAACAGGAATGGACTGTTAAATCTGAGGGTGCCACCTGTCACCAGGTAGCCCCAACCTGCCTCAGAGTCACACACTTTCCAGGCAAAACAAGAAACGGCAGTAGAATCCCAAAATCTGACAGAGAACTGTATCTATGCTGCTACCTCATTCAGTTGTACAGCAAAGACTTGAATAGTTGCTGTTTTTGGAATTTGCATGTGCCCAGAGTTTCTGACCATATGCTTTAACTCCCCACTGACAATGCTAGAGCTAACAAAAAAGGAAATTACAGGAAGTATGAAGAAATCGCTTCTATTTGTGTGGTAACATCAGTATAGAGGTAGTCTGTTTTTCACTTTTAAAAAAGGAAAAAAGGAATGAGTATCAAACTACCAACTATATCACGTGGTCTTTTGCATCTGCTCATAATGATGCAGGGTCTGGTCTTACACTTACCCCACTGACCCTGCCCCCCCGACCACCCCTCCCTCTCCCCCCTTTCCTTGGTCTCAAGGGTCCCCTTTATGTTTGTCCCAGACCCTCTTGAATGGTCCCACTGTCTTTGATAATATCACCTCCTCTGGCAATTCATTCCAGGTGGTCACCACCCTCTCTATATAGAAATGTTTCCTTACATCCCTTCTGAATCTTCTCCCCATCAGTTTTAGGTTATGCCTCTTAGTGGTGTTGTTTTCACTCATTTTAAAAAGACCCTTCTTTTGCACTCTGTTAATTCCCTTCATGCACTTGAAGATCTCTATCATATCCCCCCTCTGCCTCCCCTCCTCCAGGGAGTACATCCCCAGGACTCCCAGCATCTCCTCATAGAACCTATCCTGTAGCCCCTCTGTCATCTTGGTTGCTCTTCTTTGGACCCCTTCCAGCATGCTGATGTCCCTCTTAAAGTATGGATGCCAGTACCTCAACCCATATTCTAAATGTGGTATCACCAATGACCTGTATATTGGTAAAATGACCTCGCTCTGACTGCAACTGAATCCCTTTGCAATACATCCCAGTGTAAAAATAATAATAACAATAATAATTTAATAATAGCAATAATGTGTTTTAACTCATAACTACTGACATCTGAAAAATGGCAACTTAATATTTCTGCAAGAAGATATATAGGATAGTTTATGGGAAGTAGTGCACAACAAGGCTTTTCTTCTACTGAGGGGTTTACTGTGATGACATACTGTAGTGACCTCGAGAGTGAAGCTCGAGAGGTCCTTGTCGTCACGGTAAACCCCTGAGGTAGAAGCACAGCCTTGTTGTGCACTGTTCCCCATACACTTTTCTATATAGTGTATGGTTTTTGACTACCTGGGGAACAGAAAAAGACAGGGAAAAAAAAGTTGACATACCGATCGTAAGGCTCCCGCTGTATAATTGACGTGTGCGACTCTACAACTGCCGACTCCATCTGACCTATGGGAGGTGCTGATGGGGACACCTGTATTGTGATGTAGCTAATACAGCAAAATGAAAAGTCATTCTGCTGAGGTAGTACATCACTATTGCAGCAGAAGGACATTTTTAAGTGTACGGATTTCCTTACACAATGCCCCACTATACACTATAAATGTGTAATTAAAAAGGTTTAAAAAAGATTGCTACACCATTGATTGAACCTGCCATATCATTTTTGTAGTGCCAAAATAGATGTTTAAAAAAATGTAAAACTAAAAAGCACATAGTAAAAATGATTATTTTTTAAACTGTATTTGTTAGTAATAGTACGTCTACTAAAGATAACTGTTAACTTTTTATATTAAAAACAAAACACAGGCCAGCCCGGTGGCACTAAGGGTTGAGGCACTGGATGTCACACCTCACTCCATGCCGGCGACCCAGGATTGGGAGCAAGCTCAGGGTGTCGGGGGTCGGCAGGGGCAGGAAAGGACTGAGCATCCGGAGAACTGCTCTCCTTTCCTGGGGGTGGGTGGCTGCACTTGCTGCAGTGCTAGTGGCTCCTGGTGGTGACTGGGGGTGGCACACTCTTCTGGGGTAGGGGTTGTGATGGTGGATGCCTTACAGGCGGGTGCAGGAATGCACCCATAACATGCAGGGCGTCATTGCACGTCCGTACTCCCAGGGCAACAACAAGCAAAAATACCCTCCTCCCTGGATAGGCGACGACACCCTCCAGTGCATTGTCACCACACGCCCAATGCCGGGCCAACTCACTGACTCTCCTGATCCCTCACCGCACCTTGGTTCCCTGTGAGTGGGGGAGCCTCATCAGGGCTAAGGTAAGGTGGGGAATGTCTGTCCCCGAATCTCCCAGTAGGTCGGCTTCAGGCAGGTGGTAGCATGATCGGCGGTGAGAGAGGGCTGCCTGAGAGTGTTACAGGGTGGCAGAGAAACAAAGAAAGTTGGAAAAAAACAAATGCATTTCCTTCCACAAATTGTCATACTTTCAGAGAACACAAATCAATATGTTTCTTCTCTGTTTCTTTATTAGTTGTAGTAATACATTCCTATTTTCCCATATCCCTGAAACTTACTTGTGGGTGAATTTGAATTCCTCTTAGGTAGCTTTGGCTGGTGGTTTATTTCAGCTTCTGGTGGGGAGGAGGAGGAGGAGGGCTATTTGTTTCTCTACCAGGGGTAAGTAAGAGGTTGCTTCATGGCACAACGTCTGTTTGTTTTTCCATGATATCCACTATCCAGTTATTCCATATGTTGTTATGTTCTGAAAAGTTTAAGTTCCCTACCTTTTTACATGGGTAGTTTTTTTATGTCTTGTAAAATCTACTGTCTGATGGTACCTTTTCTCAATTATTGGGAAGCCCACCTGCAGCAGAGTCTTGTTTTTTCAGCTGTGATTAACAAAATGTGGGATAGTCTTTCCCTTTTTATTTCCCTTTAGATCCTGTTGTGGGATTCCCAGCATCAGATTTTTTAATACCAGCTTGCATGTGTGCCCTGTGATTTCTGTGATTTACTCCATGACTAGGAGAGTAGTAGGAAGGCACTGCCAGAAGATGTGTGAGTGGCTGGCACTGGGTTCACCACAGTTTCTCCAACAGCTCGAGTCCCATGTAGTCAGGTATGTGCTTAGTTGAACCAGTGTAATAAAACATTTCAAGATGTTCTTTTATGCAAACTCTGTCCACAGTTCATCAGCCACTGTTAATCTGTAATTTAAATATTTACTTCTTGCTCCCTTTTTTGTTTTATGTACAGTTTGTCATCTGTAGCAAGCTCATATTGTCCTGCATATTCTTGAAATCAAACCTTGGTCTAGTTGTCTGACTGCTCTTCAACAAAAAGTGATAGCAATGGGTTGTGTTGTTTGTGCATTTCTTCCCATTCTGTTTTTGTACTCAGGTAGTGTCTGATTTGCAGGTATCGACAGCAGTATGTATAGATTGGTTGTAATTTCTGCAGCAGGTCATCAAGAGATTTTAACTTGCCTTTGTAGTTGCCACACAATGTAGGCCTGATCTCCATTGTTTGAACGTGTCCTCCAAAAGTCCTGGGGCAAACTGAGAGTCCACAGCAATACTCTTTAGTAGGTTGATATGTACCTTACACATACCATAAGGGCTGAATCTGGATGCCCCTTCCCTTTATAACAAGCAATGTAATTAAGTTTGTTCAGAGGAGTATGCCTCTGTGGTGCTGTTACAGATCAGGGTAAAGCAAGTGAGAAAGACTCGGAGCGTCCATCACTGAATCAGGTGTGTAATGGGGTGGCGCTGACAGAGGCCTAGTCCTTCTAACAAAAGGCAGATTTAAAAGGTCAAGTTTGTTGGGGTCATAAGGTGGAAGACCGAACTTTGCAGACAGAGAGAAGTGAAAGCACCAAGAATTACCTTAAAGGTATATTGATATTTATTTATATTTCTAGTCATGCTAAAAGTAGCAGGGTAAGTGGGGAGAAAAGAAGAGACCTGTAAGCAGCATTTGGGGCACATTGAAATTTTGTAGGCAGTGTTTGGGGCGCTTTGAAACTTTGATTTTAAACTATAACAGGTGGTGTGGGGGGAAACTAGCTCAGGAGACTAATCTTGGGCTGAGTAGATTCAGGATGCCCGGTGAATCAGGCGTGTGATGGTGTGGAGCTAATAGAGGCTTAGTGCCTTCTTACAAGAGCACTATAAAAGTACGTCCATGCCAACATGTCCAGCACATTCATGTCCGAGCAAGTGAGTGGAACAGCAAAGGAGTGGAACCAGTGATTGGCATTGTAGGCATTGCCAGGTGTCATCAGAAGGAAGCAGAGAAGCAGAGAGCTCTGCCAGTCGACTAAGGCAAGGAACCTGTTCACTAATAGTCACTAGTGGGAAGAGCGGAAGATAAAAAGTGGGCCCAAATTGGAAATAGGAGCAACACCCGATCAAGGGTAGGAGTATAAAGAGATTTAAACAAGGCACAGGGGAACACAAGTATAAACAAACAAACAAAAGGGGAACACTAGAAACACCTTATCAGGATAAGGGTGCAAACATATTTCCAGGTAACACAGGAAGAACGGAAGTGGAGAATGCTGGGAGTGGTGCAGTGCAGTGCAGTGGCTGTGGGGTAGAAGTTTTTAGAGAAACCTTCTGGGGACTGCGATGCTACCCCATCTGTGTGCACCTGTCTGGGCAAGGGAGGAGGTTACTAGACTCCAGGCTGAGTTGGCTGGGATTCAGGTGACCTCTTCCCCCATCCAAGGTCCTGTGACAGGGTGACCCTTGTCATAGTGGACACCCCGGGAAAAATGAAAACCCCTTCCCCCAGCAGTTTATATGTTTTGTACAATGTCCAACATGATGGCTGGCTGGTTATAAATTAAGTGCTGAAGAGCTTATAAAGCTTTTTGTGCATATTAACCTAAAAACAAAACTAAGAGGGTAGTTTTAATAGAAGAATAACAAAAGTTTGTGTCTGCTTTTTCTAGATGTTAGCAACCCCCTTCTGAGATATATTTTACAGCAAACAGCATGAGGTAATATGACCCTACAAGAGAGTTTAAGGGAGCACAGAATGTTCTGACCTCGATTCTGACCTTTAACAATATTGTAAACAAGTTATCTAATGTGCTTCAGGTGCCAAATAACTGTTCTCTGTGGTGCAACAGTGGCCTGTAGTGGCTAGTTTTATGTTATGTCTGCTGTTAATCAAAAGGCAGGAGAAATTGTTTTTCCAACTTCTAGTGAGCTTGTAAAAAGCCCTACCGCAGTGCTGAGAGAGGAAAGATAGAGTGGTCAGTTGAATACTGACTGAGGAAGGTGGAAAACCTCCTGGTAGTGTGTGCTTCCACACTGTTTGATTTATGTTAGGCTGAAGAAAAGCCCTAGAAACTGTTGAAGCTAAGCAGTTGCCTGACTTACCATTTTGCTTTCTGTATATTTTACTTGATGAAAATAAAATGATACATGCAACCATGTGCTTTTTATGCACCTGATTTGTGGTCTTGCTGAAATTGTGTTATCCTAAACCCATGCCAAAGACAGGGCCACCAAGTCTGCCACCATTGCCTTAGATGATTTGGAGGGTTGGGGTAGGGGGAAAATGGTTGGAGTGTGGTGGGCTTGGGAAGGGGGAGTAGTGGGTCAAAGGCACATTCCTCAACCAGTATCTCTACACAATTCCTATGCTGCTCTGGTGAAGTCAGACTACCAGGAAGAGGCACCTGTGGTAGAGGCCAGAGAGGATGCGGGGAGGTCCTCCATAGTGGAGACCCCAAGAAGGGTGGAAGAGGATCCCAGAGGAGGAGGAAGCAACTTCTGGTGGGGGACATGATTGTGAGAGGGATAGATTTGGGACTAGGAAAGGGAGGGCAAAGGGGAGGATAAGTGCCTACACAGTGTCACGTCCCAGAGGGATGAGAAGCAGATCCTAAGGATCGCTATGGCAGTTGGACAGGAGGTAGAACTGGATGTCATTGTCCACCTGAAGACTAATAACCTGGCTAGGAATGGAGCTGGAATAGTGCATGGGGAGTTTAGGGAGTTGGGGAGGGGTCTTAGGCAGGTAGCATGCTCAGTGGCTTTCTCTGAGGTGCTGCCTGTCTACAAGGGGGGAGGAGGAGGAGAAGGATCTCCACACCAGAAGCTTCAACTTATGCCTTAAGGAATAGTGCAGAGAGGAGGGGTTCAGCTACATTGAGGACAGGAGACCCACCTGGAAGGGTAATGGCCTATACAGGGTGATGGCCTGCATCTATCTGGAAGGGGAATCACAGCCCTCAGTGGATGGTTTAAATGTTACTTTGATGAACATTTAAACTAGCTAAGGGGATGGCAGAAGAGATTGGGGTGACAGAAACTGCCACCATCCCCCCCACACACAGGCCAGCGTAGAGTGTAGGGAGAACCCAAGAGGACTGGAATCCCCTGGGATGCAAATTAATAAAGAAAACAGGATGGAAGAAATGAAGGGGGAAAGTGGGTGCATTAGAAAGAGGATGGGTGGAGGGAAAGCAAAAAGGAAAAAAGGGGATGAGGGAGGGCATTAAAGCAATGGAGATACAAGGAATATGAAGGGGTCAGAGGTACTGTGGTCACCTTAGAGATGGAGAATGGCACCTCTATTCACTTGGTGTGATCTACAGACCTCCAGCACAGGGGGGGAGGAGTTAGATAAGGTACTGATAGAAGCCATTGGCAAGATGGTAGAAAAGGGAAAGGTGCTGTTGGTGGGGGACATCAACCTACTGGATGTAGACTGGAGCCTCCCAGTTGCAGCTTTAGTTAGAAGCAGGGAAATCTTGGACTCACTGCAGGGGGCATTCCTCAGGCAACTAGTCGATGAACCCACTCATGATGAGGCAATACTGGACATGGTACTCACCAACAGGGACAGCGTTGCAGATGTCAAGGTGGGGGACCACCTGGGGACCAGAGGTCACTGCATAGTGTGGTTCAATATAAGGATGGCTGTGGAATCAAACCACACAAAGGCAAGGGTCCTGGACTTTAGGTGGACAAATTTTAAAAAGATGGGTGAATGCCTCAGGGATGACCTGGTTGGGGGGGGATTAACTGGGTGGGGTGGAGGAACCATGGAGGAAATGAAAAAGGGCTATAGTGAAGGCAACAAACCTCTGCATCAGGCAAGGGAGCAAAAGAAATGAAAAAGACCGCTATGGTTCTTGAAAGAGGTGGCGGAAAAAGAAAACCTAAAAGAGTGGCATTTAGAAGGTACAAGGAGATGCGGGGGGGGGGTAGGGAGGTGTATCAGGGGAAGCAGAGAGAGCAGTAAGGAGTGCAAAGGTGCATACTGAAAAGACAATAGCCAAGGCAGTAACAAAAGAAACAAGACATTTTTAGGTATATAAGTGAAAAAAGAAGATGGGAGTGGGATTGTAAGGTTAAGAAGGAAATGGGGGACTGTGCAGAGGCGGAACAGGAAAAGGCAGACATTTTGAACAAATACTTTTGATCAGTGTTCACAGAGGAAAGAGACAGGGATGTAACATGATCACTGGAGGGAGTGAGGTGGACACTAGTTCATTTTTGGAGGACAGAGTCCTGAAGGGACTTGCAAATCTGAAAGTAGACAAAGCATGTCCACCCAAGGGTACTGAGGGAGCTCAGGGAGTACTGGCTGTACCTCCGACGGGCCCTATTTAACAGCTCATTGGCAACAGGAGTGGTCCCGGAGGACTGGAGATGGGCACATGTAGTGCCATTTCACAGAAGTGGTAGCAGAGAAGAGTTTGGCAATTACAGGCTCTTCAGCCTGACTTTGGTGGTGGGAAAGTTAATGGAATCACTGCTGAAATAAATTTATGAAATATCTTCAATCCAATGTGTTACAAGACCTGAGGCAACATGGATTCACAGGGGAGGAGGTCATGACAATGGACTAAGTTCTTTGACTTGGTGATCAAGGAACTAGAGCAGGGTGGAGCGGTGGATGTAGGCTACCTAGAGTTCAGTAATATATAGATACATAAACAGTGTCGGCAGATAAGGGCCTACAGCCTACCCAGTCTGCCCATTTGAGCTTGTAAGTTCAGTTTATGTTTCCTAGAAGTCTGTTGCCCCTTACCCCTGACCTCCAGAATTCCTTTATGTCTATCCCATGCATTCTTAAATCCCGTGATTGTTTCAGACCCCACCACTTCCTCTGGCAGGGTGTTGCACTTGTCCACCACCCGTTCTGTGAAGAAATTCTTCCTCTAGTTTCCTCTGAATCATCCTCCCTCCAACTTCATCCCATGCCCTCTAGACCTGGAACATCTTTTTCACTTAAAAATAGTGTATTCCTGCACCCTGTTCCTCCCTGTAAGATACTTGCGTGTCTCTATCATGTCCCTTATCTCCGTCCTCTCCTCCAGGGAGTACATATTCAATTCCTTCAATCTGTCCTCATAGGACTTGCGATGCAATCCATGTATCATCTTTGTTGCCCTCCTCTGAACCTTCTCTATTCTGTCTATGTTCTTACGTAGGTAAGGTCTCCAGAACTGTACACTGTACAGGTGGGGCCACACTAGTGTCTTGTATAGTGGAATTATGACCTCCTGCTGGTGATGCCCCTGCCTATGCATCCCAGCATCCTATTTGCTTTACCTGCTGCCTTGTCACACTGTTTCCCTACCTTGAGGCCATCAGAGATGATAACTCCAAGATCCCTTTCCTGCTTGGTGGATGCTATATCCTCACCCCCAACTGATATATTGTGCCAGGGTTTTTGTGCCCCATATGCATTATCTTGCACTTCTTTGCATTGAATTTCAACTGCCAAACCCCTGACCATTCTTCAAGTTTCTGCAGGTCCCTTCTCATTCTGTCTACACCCTCTGGTGTGTCTGCTCTGTTACAGAGCTTTGTATCATCAGCAAACAGTGAAATTCTGCCTTCTACATCCTGTGAAATGTCATTGATGAAGATGTTGAATAGGACCGGTCCCAGCACTGATCCCCGTGGTACTCCACTGTTCACTCTTCCCTCTGTGGAGTGACAGCCATTTACCACCACCCTCTGTGTCCTGCCACCCAGCCAGTTACCTACCCACCACACTACTGTCCTGCCCACACCCATGTTCCCCAGTTTGTGTAATAGTCTTCTATGTGGCACAGTGTCAAAGGCCTTGCTGAAGTCCAGATAGGCCATATCCACTGCCCTCCCCTGATCCACCTCCCTAGTCACCCAGTCAAAAAATTCAAGCGAGGTTGGTCTGATATGGCCTCCCCCTGGTGTAACCATGCTGCCTTAGGTCCTGTAGTCCATTGACAACAAGATGTTCCACCAATCTCTCCTTCAGTAGTGCTTCCATGATCTTCCTCACTACCGAGGTGAGGCTGACTGGTCTGTAGTTCCCCGCTTCCTCTTTGTTCCCACTTTTGTATAAGGGGACTACATCTGCTGTCTTCCAGTCTTTGGGTACCTCCCCAGTAAGGCATTCAACACCATTCCACATAAGAGACTATAAGCAAGATGGGTAGTTTAGGAGTGGGTCCAAAGGTGGTAAACTGGTAAGAAATTGGTTACCAGATAGGCAACAGAGGGTGATGGGAAATGGAGTTCACTCAGAGGAAGGGAGTGTGACCAGCGGGATATCTCAGGGATCAATGCTGAGACCAGTTCTCTTTAATGTCTTTATAAGTGATATTGCATAGGAGCTGGAAGGGAAGGTCTGCCTCTTTGCGGATGACACCAAACTCTGCAATGGGGTGGACTCTCCAGGGGAGGTGAAAAGAATGAGCAGCGACCTGAGAAAACTTGAGGAGTGGTCAAATGTATGGCAGCTGGGTTCAATGTGAAAACGTACAAAATTGTGCACTTGGGGCACAGAAACCTAGGGGTCAAGCACAAAATGGGGGGGTTACTGTCAACCACCAAGTAGGAAAGAGACCTGGGGTGATGACCAGAAAGGTGGCAAGGCAGTGCAAAAAGTCAGTTGGAAGAGGAAGTGAGATGCTGGGGTACATAGGAAGGGGTATCACCAGCAGAAAGAGGGGGTGGTGTTGCCTCTGTGTAGATCACTGGTAAGACCCCAACCTAGAGCACAGTACTCAGTTCTGGAGCCCACATCTCAGAAAGGACATAAAGTGGAAACAGTCCAGAGGAGGCAACTAAAATGGTGCAGGGTCTGCATCAGAAGCCTTTTGAGGAGAGGTTACAGGACCTAAATGTGCACACCCTGGAAGAGAGGAGGGAGAGAGGGGGATATGATAGAGACCTTTAAATACATCATGGGGTAAACAAAGTGCAAGAAGGAAGTATTTTTTTAGAAAAAAAGATGCTCAAGAACAAAGGGACATGATAAGCAACTGGAGGAGGGTAGATTGGGAGGCAGTATAGCGCAGTGGTTTAAGGCTCTGAGCTGCAAATCTGGAGACCTGAGTTTGAATCCCACAGTCTCCACTTCACTTGCAAACTGTGTGACCCTGAGCAAGCCACTTAACTTCCCTGTACTCCCAGGTCGCACCTGTAAACAAGCTTTCAGCTTAGTGTACCACTCCTGGTTAAACAATTGAAAAAAAAAAAAAAAGATTCAGTAGAGCTGTGAAGAAGTACTTCTTCACAGAAAGAGTGATGGATTAGAAACATAGAATTTGATGGCAGATAAGGACTGCTTGACCCTACCTAATGGATAAGTTGCAGATCCTAGTTAACGAACAGCCTACTTCCTCCTTCCCCCCACTAGAATAGCCTTATGTCTGCCCCATGCATTCTTGAATTCCCCCACTGGTTTTGACTCCACTAACTCCTCAGGAAGGTTGTTCCATGCATCCACAACCCTGTCCGTGAAAAAAATACCTCCTCACATTACCTCTGAGCCATCCCCCTCTATCTTCAAATTGTGCCCCCTTGTTCTTGCACACCTTTTTTTTTCGAAAGATGTTACCCACTTGGACTTTGTTGATTCACTTGAGGTACTTGAAAGTTTCTATCATGTCCCCCCTCTCCCTCCTCTCCTTGAGGGTATACATATTAAGCTCCTTTAATCTCTCTTTGTATGCCTTCTGGTGCAGACCCTGCACTATTTTAGTTGCCCTCCTCCAGACAGCTTCCATCCTGTCTATGTCCTTGCAGAGATGGGGTCTCCAGAATTGCATGCAGTACTCCAGATGGGGTTTCACCAACTGTCTGTACAGAGGGATAACAACTTCCTGTTTTCTACTGGAGATGCCTCTCCCTATCCATCCCAGTATCCCGCCAGCCCTCCTTATTGCCTTCTCACATTGCTTGCCCACCTTAAGGTCATCTGATGTGACTAACCCAGGTCCCTTTTCATTTTTGTTGTTGTTAGGATCTCACCCCCAATTGTGTACTCTTCCCCTGGGTTTTTGTTTCCCATGTACATTACTTTGCACTTCTTTGCGTTGAATCCTAGCTGCCATACATTTGACCATTACTCCAACCTTGCCAAGCCCCTTTTCATCCACCCCGCCTTCTGTATTGACCATGTTGCAGATCTTTGTGTCGTCTGTAAAAACATACTTTTCTTTCCAGTCCCTCTGTAATGTCACTAACAAAGACATTAAAGAGGACCAGTCCCAGTGCTGTACCCTGCGGTACCCAGCTAGAAACCCCCCTTTCTTTAGAGTGGACTCGGTTTACTATTACCTTCTGCATCTTGTTGTCCAGACAATGTTTTACCCAGGCTACAACTTTGGGACCCACTCCATGGCTGGCTAACTTGTATATTAATCTTTTGTGTAGGACTGTATCAAATGCCTTGCTAAAGTCTAGGTAGGCCATGTCCACGGCCCCTTCCTGGTCTACTACTTTGGTCACCCAGTCAAAGAAATCTATTAGATTCATCTGACAAGACCTTCCCACTGTGAATCCATGCTGCCTTGGGTCCTGTGTCCCACTGGCCTCTAGGAACTCAACAGTTCTTTCTTTCAGAAGTGATTCCATCATTTTCCCTACCACTGACGTCAAAGTGACAGGTCTGTAGTTTCCTGCCTCTGTCTTGTTCCTGCTTTTGTGAAGGCGAATCATATCTGCCCTCCTCCCGTCCTCAGGTACCACACCATCCTCCCATGATTTGTTAAAAAGGGTAGTCAGTGGTGTCATTAGTTCTAACCTTAGTTCTTTTAGAATTCTTGGGTGACTCCCGTCAGACCCCATTGCTTTGTCCACCTTCAGTTTTAAGAGTTCTTTTAGAACCCTTTTTTCTGGGAATAGAATGATATTGACCTCTCTATCCAGAGTGCTTCTATTCTTTGATTTAGGTACCTCCCCCTCCTCTTCTTTTGTGAATACTGAGCAGAAGTATTCATTCAGTATCCCTGCTTTTTCACTGTCACCCTCTGCTCACCCTCCCTTCCCTTTATTAAGCCTCACTATCCCTCTCTTGGTCTTTCTTCACTCCCTAATGTACCTATAAAAGGTTTTATCCCCTTTCTTAACTGAGTTGGCTATCTTTTTCTCAGTTTGGGCCTTTGCTATTCTGACTGCCTTCCCTGCTTCCTTCTGCTTTAACTGGTACAGTTCTCTGTCCTGCTCCTTCTGTGTTTCATTATACTTCCTGAATGCTACCTTTTTCTCCTTAACCTTCCTCTCCACCTCTTTTGAGAACCATAGTGTTTTTTTCCTTCATTTTGTTTTGTTGATTTGCTTCACACAAAAGCTTGTTGCCTCTGTGATGGCTGTTCTGATTTTTCCCCATTGTTCCTCCACCCCTCCTTCTTGCCCATTTGCTAGTGCTTTCCTGAGGCACTCTCTCATTTTCCCAATGTCAGCCTTCCTAAAGTCCAATACTCTTGCTTTTGTATGGCTTGACCCTATGGCTGTGTTTATCGTGAAACACACTGTTTGGTGGTTGCTTGTTCCCAGATGGCTACCCACTTCTAAATCCGAGATCCAATCTCTGTCCCCATTTGACAGTACCAGGTCTAAGATTGTTCCCTCCCAAATGGGTTCCACCACTAGCTGTCTGAGGCATGCCCCTTGTAGGGCATCGAGAATAACCCTGCTCTAGGATGTGGCTTCAGCAAAGGTGCTCCAGTTAACATCTGGCATATTCAGGTCCCCCATCAACAATATCTTCCCCTTTTTCTGCCATTCTAAGGATGCCTGCTATCATTTCCTTGTCCATTACCTCCCCCTGAGATGTGGGTCTGTATACAACCCCTGTACGGATTGTGGTACCATTTCCTGTCTCCAGGATGACCCACAGTGCCTCCTCTACTCCCTATTTATTCTTTAGTTCCACTGCTTTGATCTCTTACCTTACATAGAGAGCTCCTCCTCCTCTTTTACCCTCCCTGTCCCTTCTGTAGTGTGTGTACCATGGTATGTTGACATCCCAGTCATGGTTCTCTGTGTACCATGTTTCTATGACTGCTGCGATATCCAGATGTCCCTTTTCCATCAAGGCCACTAGTTCAGGGAGCTTGTTACATAGGCTATGGGCACTGGTACTCATCACCCTCAATTTTTTGAAGGCCTTACCCCTTTTAGTCCCATCCATGTTCCTACTGCCTTTTTCTGCATTTACCCCTGTCCTGCTCCCTACTGACTTCTCTACCTTGGTGTTTACCTATCTAACTACTGTGGTTTGTGGGTGGAGGCTGGTTCCCTTGTCCTTTTCAGTGCCACCTCCCTTGGCTAGTTTAAAATGCTTACCAATGAAGCATTTAAACCTATCACCTAGGATCCTGCTTCCCCTCCCAAACAGATGCAGACCATCATGCCAGTATAGGCCTGTATCCCTTCAGATGGACCCCCAGTCCCCAATGAAGCCAAAACCCTGAGCTCTGCACCAGTTTTTCAACCATTCATTGAATCCCATGGTACGGAGTACCCTAGCATCACCCTTGCCAGAGACAGGCAGCACCTCCGAGAAGGTTACCATACATGCTACTTGTCTAAGGCCCCTTCCCAACTCTTCAAACTCCTCTTGCACTGCTCTGATCCCATTCCTAGCCAGCTCATTTGTCCCTAGGTGGACAATGACATCCAGCTCCCTCCCTCCCTCATGCAGCTTCTCCCGCAATCCTGAAGATTCGCTCCCTGTTCCTCCAAGCCATGGTGCCAGGCAGGCACCTTACCTCCATCTCCCCTTCCTCCCCAGTTCTACCCCCATAATGATTGAGTTCCCCACCAGGAGTTGTTTCCTTCCCCTGTGGGATCCCATGCCACCCTCCTGTGAGTCTCCTTTGTGGAGGATCCCAGCATCCTCCTTGGTCTCCACTGCAGGTGCCTTCATAGAGGAACCACTCTCTGCCAGAACAGCATATGAATTGTGGAGAGGTACAACTGGAGGAATGCACCTCTGTTTCACCACCCTCTCCCTCCCTGAGCCCACCTTGGTCCAACCACTCCTCTTTCTTGGCAATCTCTGAGGTAGCAGCAGTGGCCTTGGTGGTCCCTAGGTGGGGGAGGAGGTTTCATGTATCCTAGCCAAGTCAGCCTGGAGATGAAAAACCTCCTCCCTTAGACCAGAGAGGTGCCTACAAATAGGGTAGCATCGCAGACTCCACAATGTCTCCTGGAAAACTGTCATCACACAGCCATTGCAGTGCACCACTCCCATCATGTCTTATTTTGTGGCTCCTCTCCTGTTGCTTTGTATGTTTACTCTCGCTTCCCTGTTTCTTTTTTCTCCTACTGCCTACGTGACCTTACAGCTCTCGCCCTTCCTGTTCTGGGACAGGAACTTCCTGTATTCTTTGGTAGTCTCCTTCTTCCTTGCTCAGAGTCAGACCTCCAGCAGCAAGGGGAGAGGGAGAGCTACTCTTCTCCTTCAAGGATGATGAAACCTATGTGTATCAGTGATCCTTCCCTTCCTACTGCCAAATTGGAAGTTCCTGTTGTCAGTCAAATACAGTGCCTATAAAAGTAGAACTGGCTAAAGGCGGGAGGGTGGAGGGGAAGGAAGGAGGGCAATTAGTAAGAAAAGTTCTAGGTTTGTAGTAAGCTGCTCCTTGCTCTGAAAGCAAGATTACTGTCTGCTAAAATCTAGCATTCGGGAACTGTAATTGGAGGCACCTGGTTTTCTACTCCAAAACCACACCCCCAATAATCTTCTCCCTACTGACTTAGCAAACTCCCTTTCACCAACACAGAAAAACACACTGACTTCCTTTTTTTACCCTAAATGAGACCCCCCCCCACTTTGAATAAAATATCTATTTTCTTAATCCCAATAGACACGGACTCCTGCTGAGATAGAAGTGTTTTATCAGTAAGAAAAGTTCTAGCTTTGTAGTCAGCTGCTCCTTGCTCTGAAAGCAAGATTCCTGTCTGCTAAAATCTAGCATTAGGGAACTGTAATTGGAGACACCTGGTTTTCTGCTCCTAACCACACCCCCAATTAACTTCTCCCCTCCTGACTTAGCAAACTCCCTTTCCCCAACACAGAAAAACACACTGACATTCTTTTTCTTTTATCCTAAATGAGATCCCACACTTCAAACACAGTATCTGTTTTTATAATCCCAACAGGCACTGACTTCTGCTGAGATAGAAGTGTTCTATTAGTAAGAAAAGTTCTAGCTTTGTAGTCAGCTGCTCCTTGCTCTGAAAGCAAGATTCATGTCTGCCAAAAGCTAGCAGTAGGGAACGGTAATTGGAGACACCTGGTTTTCTATTCCTAAGCCACACCCCCAATTAACTTCTCCCTCCTGACTTAGCAAACTCCCTTCCCCAACACAGAAAAACAAAGTTTTGTTTACCCTAAATGAGACCCTCCACTTCTAATAAAGTATTTGTTTTCTTAATCCCAACAAGCACTGACTCCTGCTTAGACAGAAGTGTTTTATTAGTAAAAGAAAGTTATAGCTTTGTAGTCAACTGCTCCTTGCTCTGAAAGCAAGATTCCTGTTAGCCAAAAGCTAGCAGTAGGGAATTGTAATTGGAGACACCTGGTTTTCTACTCCTAATTCTTGGAACAGTTTTCCAGCAAAGGTAGTGGGGTGAAAACAGTGGTGGGGTTAAACAAAGCTTTGGATAGGTTTAAGGGAATCTTAGGCCCTGGACACACTGCAGAACTGTTTTTGAAAACCATTTTTAAAACCAGTTTAGCTAAACCATTTCAGTGTGGCCACACTGCTCAGTAACCATTTTGATCATTGTTTAGTGTGGCCACACTACTAGTGTTCAACCTGTTCTCTTTGTAACTATTTTGTGTTAAGTCCAACACACAGAATTGTGCTTGCCTGGACACACTGCAGCTAGAAATGTTTTAGTTAAACGATTACAGCTTAAAACACTTTTGTTCCTGGACAGACCTGTGAGTAAAACCATGCTAGCTCCAAAACATTTTTAAAAATGGTTTTAAGACTAGGTATCTAGCAGGGTTTAAAAACACTTTTGTTAAAATGTTTTAAGGGGCTTGTAGTCTGTCTGCAAACAGTGCTGGGGGATTTAAACCATTTTAAGGCACTTAACTGTTTTAAGTTCCCAAGTGTGTCCTGGGCCTTAGGGGACAGGAAGGGTAGATGAATGGGCTGGAGATCAAGTAGGATATGTGGCGATACTGTAGGCAGGGAAAAATGGGCAGACTAGGTGGACCAAGTGGTCCTTATCTGCCTGCAAATTCTGTTTCTCTGTTTCTGCTTGTTTTATATGCATCTTACTCTTGGGTTGATCTAGCATCACCTGTTTCAATATTTTCCTATTCTGTAGTGTCCAGGGTTTTGCTTCCTTCTGTATGTGGATGCCAGCTATCCAGCTGAATAGTTTTTCCAGTGGAGCACTCTCTTACATGAGATTCAGTTCTATTCCTCTTTATTTAGATCAGGGTGTTGGTGCCTTCCAGTACAGCAGTACCTGATACATGTTGCTCGGTAGTATTTTTCCAGGTTTAGCAGGGCCACTCCTCACTTTACTTTTGGAAGTTGTTACCTCCAATATATGATACAGGGCCCCACCTGGAAACTGCCTTATTCTGTTCCCTGAATGTTTGTTATGGTACTGTCACCAGCAATGTCTGGAAAAATAATTGAAACTTTGGCAGTACCATTATTTGAATGGCTTCCCATATTCTAGTTGTGTGTCATCAGCACAATTTCTGATCCAGCACTCACATTTGGTTGCCATGTTGCTCATTGATTTTTATATCCCGACATTTGTCCGTACTGTTCCAGTATCTCCATTAGTTGTGGTAGAGTCTGTTCTGGGTTTGTTATGTATAAAAGTATGTCATTTGTGTAGAGTGCAGTTCAGTGTTCCTTCTCTCTCACTGGGATTCCTGTAATTTGTGTATGGGTGGTTTGTGAGTGGCCTCTTATATATTGAGCAAGGGGCTCAATATACAGAGAGAACAGAAATGGGGATACTTTTCCTAATGCCCATATCTGGCATCCCTCACAAGTTTAAATAATTCAGATAGGTGGCCATTCACTTTCACCCCAACCTCCAATTCTGTGCAATGGGTTGTTATTAGTCTTAAAGGAACATAGTTGTACCCGAGGTGTGCTAGGATATGGCACAGAAATGTTGCAGACTTTTTTGTCATTGACACCTATTAGCAATGCTGAAGTCCTGATGTCCTTCAGTGCATTTATATCATATAACATTCTCAGGATATCCGCTGCTTTTTTGATGAACCCAGTTCAATCCAAACTTATAATCTCTAGTAGTATGTTGTCCAGCCTACTAGCTAAACTGGTCACATACATCTTGTAGTCTACATTTAAGACTGAGATTGGTTTCTATGATTCACATCTTTCTGGGTCCTTTTCTTGCTTGTGTATGGCTGATATTATCACTCGTCTCCAGTTGGGTGCCTGCTTCCTGTGGCTATTACCTCACTGAAGGTCTTCAGAAGTAGGTGAGTCACCTTTGTCCTAAAGGTTTTATAGAATGCTCTGGTATAGTTGTATATTCAGGGCTTTTATCTCCTTTTAGGTTTTGTTACGATGAATACTACTTCCTTTGTTTTAACTGACTCCATTAGTACTGTGTTCTGTTGCTCTGTCACTTTAAGTAGATTCAAGGAATTCAGAAACGGAGGCCATTTTAGGTGTATTACTTTCATGTCCTTTATGGAGGGCAGCATGGTATCATTTGATTGTTTCTGCTATTAGACACACCTTGTGGCTCTTTGTGTTTTATAACAGGTGTAAGATTTGTGTTATTGTCTTTTCTTGGGTCTGGCATCTCAGGCAATAAGCAATCAGCTTTACTGCCTTACATTCTCATTCACAGTGTCTTTGTTTTAAGAACTGAAGTGCCATTTCAGTTTCATAGGAGGCCAGCTCACCTAATCCCATCCTTGTTTCCTGATTTTTTCTCCCAAGCTGCCAGGTTATCTTTTTTAGGATCCTCGTGTTCCTGTTTTGATCTTTCCTCAAGGGCTTTTTGTTGTTGCTGTCTCATTATCTTGTGATGAGCCACCACTGAGATGAGCTTACCTCTTAGGGTTGCTCTGACTGTGTCTCATTTGATGCTTGCTAACACTGCCCGTGTCATCTACCACCTGCTCTATAAAGTTACTTATTTTGGTTCTAGCATGTTTACTGTTGAGGTGGGCCTCGTTCAGTATCCTTAGAAAATGGGTCAGGAAAATTCTAAAAACCAGATTGGCGCAGAGCACCCAGCACCCAAGTGGATATCAGGCAACAAAGACCAGTAAACAACTAGCCCCTATGCTGACCTGCCTTTTTACAATCAGGATCACTGTGTCTTACAGAATTTTAAAAATCGTCATGCCCACCATTTTTTTCTCACTTAGTGAGCGACTGAGTACCCCCTCCTGCCATCAATTCTTTCACTGCCAATAATCAAAAAAGATTAATAATATTTTCTCATTCTGTGCCCTCCCTCCTACTGGCAGTACTGTTTCTTTTACCAGAACAGTGCTCTCAGTCTTTTTCTTCAGCCATCGCACTCCTGATTCTGACCAACTGTGCTCACAGCTTCCTCACAACCATGCTCACTCCCGACCAAGTACACACTGCTTAAAACCAAAACTGCCTCCTCTTATGCTCCTTATCGCCATGTCTTACTGCTCCTGTTCATGATCGGCAGTTCTCACCACAGTGTGTGTGTGTGTGTGTGTGTGTGTGTGATGATCTGTCCCACAGTAAACAAGTGGAATTACAAGAAGTAGAAGTAGAAAAAAAGTTACTCAAAAATAGCAGCATCCTCTATTTGTAAGTGTACCAGTAAAGGGACCACTTTACAACTAATTGGTTTTTGTATTCATTTTAACAAATACTTAAGTGTTTTTTCTTTAAATGTTTTATTTTGTTTAAATAAAAATGTCAACATATATCCATTTTCTAAGCACAATAATACCCTCCAGATGTGTGCAGTATGGGCTATACCTGCTCTTCCAGGGATTATAAGGCCCTTCACCAGTGGCATCAGACCTCATTACACTCCTGGGCAGGCAGATATAGCCCAATACTGCCTACTTGTTGGGTATTATTGCTTGCACTATGTATCCTTTTTATGCAGGCCCAGGTCCATGTCATACATCAGCATAATGGCGTCTGATACATCAACTGAGGCTATCTCACGTTTGGTCACCCTCTGTAAGGTGGAGTGGAGCCACCTCGAGTGCGAAGGAGCGGGTCATATTAGAGACATTTCAGGACAGCTTCCTGGTGCAGCTGGTCAGTGAGCCAACTAAATTGAACAAGACTTTGGATCTGGTTCTATCAAATTGGGAGGCTGTAAGGGATCTGGTGGTGCAGGACCCTCTGGCTGGGAGTGACCACCACACGGTATGGTTCACTCTCAACATGGGCAGGAAAGCAGGTGGTACAGGGACCAGGGTATTTGACTTTAATGGGTCAGACTTTAATAGGATGGGGGAAATCTTGGGCAGGCATCTGACTGGAATTCAATCACACAAGGGTGCCAGTCATAAATGGGAGATTATTAGGAATGGGCTGATGGAGCCTACTGTGACTTGTGCAAGAACAAGGAGCAAGAAGGAAAGGGTGAAAAAAAACCCAGTTGGCTGACACAGGAGGTCATGGAAGCAGTGAGGGCCAAAAGGAAGGCATTTCAGAGACTCAAGAAATTGGGGGGTGGGGGATAGCAGTGAGATGTATATGAAGAAGTCCAGGGAGGTTACCAGGCTGTTTAGAGTGACCAAGGTTTCCAGGGAACTGAGATTGGTGCAGAGTATTAAGAATGGAGAAGAGGACTTCTTCAGATACATTGGTGAAAAACAGAAAACCAAATATCAAATTGTGAGGATTAGGAATGACAGGGCTGGGTGGAGAAGGGGGTGGACCAGGCAGAGGCTCTTAACGAGTACTTCTGCTCTGTGTTCATGAAAGAGAAAGGAGGTGGACACCTCCTGGGAGAGGAGAAGTGGGCGGGGGGAGGGGTGACTGATATAGAGATTACAGAAGATATGATGCTGAAAGGATTAAGGGCACTGAGGGGGGGATAAGGCACTGGGTCTAGATGGCATTCACCCGAGGGTACTTAGGGAACTAGTGGAGGTCCTGGCAGGACTGCTGGCTGATCTGTTCAATACCTCACTGGACACAGGATGCATACCGCAGGACTGGAGGATGGCCCATGTGGTGCCCATTCACAAGAGTGGTCCTAAGGATGAACCAGGCAACTACAGACCAGTGAGCCTCACCTTAATTGTGGGAAAACTCATCGAGATGATCCTAAAGGAGAGGCTGGTGGTCTTCCTGGAGAACAATGGTCTCCAGGATGGTCAGCAGCATGGGTTTGTCTTGGGTAGATCCTGCCAGACAAACCTGATTGAGTACTATGATTGGGTAACAAGGGACTGGACAAAGACCATGCGGTGGATGTCCTGTATCTAGATTTCAGCAAGGCCTTTGATTCCGTGCTGCATGAGAGACTGTGAGGGAAGCTAGAATATATAGGGGTAGGAACAAAGATGGTTAGTTGGATCACCAATTGGCTGAAGAGAAGGCAGCAAAGGGTGGTGGTGGCGGTGGCAGCTCTCATCACCAAGGGATGTGATGAGTGGGGTGCAGTAGTGTTCTATATTGGGACTGGTGCTGTTTGGGATTTATGTAGCTGATATTGCCTATGGTGTCCGAAGCAAGATCAGTATCTTCGTGGATGACACAAAGATGGGAGCGGTGGTGGATGACAGCGATGGGTGGAGGGGGCTACAGGAGGATCTGACCAAACTACAGGAGTTGTCAGATACATGGCAGTTGGGGTTTAACGCCAAAAAGTGCAAGGTATTGCACTTCAAGGCTAAAAACCAGAGGATGAGCTACCAGCTGGGGGGGGTGCAGCTCAAACGCACAGAGGAGGAGGAGGAGGAGGAGAAGGATCTAGGGGTGCTTATAATGGGGAGTATGAACAACTCAGTGCAGTGCAAGAAGGCAGCAGCAAAGGCCAACAAGATGCTGGGGTGTATAGCGAGGGGAGTCTCCTCCAGAAATATGGAAGTGATCCTGCCCCTATTCAGGTCACTGGTCAGACTGCACCTGGAATACTGTGTGCAGTTCTGGCAACTATTCCTGAAGAAGGACATCAGATTGTTGGAGGGTGTACAGCGAAGGGTGACAAAGATGATCCAAGGATTAGAGGGATACTCCTATGAGGAGAGGCTGTGTGAGCTAAATATGTATTCCATGGAGGAGAGGAAGGATGGTTGCATGCTGGCTTCCTGAAGTGATGGCCGCATAATACAATCGGGAGTAAGACCACAGCATTAAATCCAGTTAAAAACCCATAATAATCTGGGTGACAGCTGTTCTAAACTATAGAAATAGGAACCGGAATACTTGAGAAATAATCAGAGCAAGTTTGACAGCAAAGGGACGTCAGTAACAGAATATATTCATAAAGTGAGTTCTCAGCTTAAAATATCATTCACTACATCAGGCACCACGATGTCAGCATTAAATTCAGCTGGGCCAGCGACTGTCATGTATAGGGGGTTCATACAGCTGATCCACAAAGTCCCAACATGGCTACTGTACAAGCCATGTTACAGAACATTGTCATAAGTCAGTGGGATAACAAACAAGATATTGCAGGACTTAAAAATGTTGTGGATGTCATTAGAATGAATTCTGACAAAATAAATTAAAGGATTTCTGAAGCTGAAGGGAGAATAGCGGCTGTAGAAGAGTCAGTGTTAAAACTGGAGGATGACAACGATTATATACAGCAGCAGTTTAAAATGTTGTGGCAAAAAATAGCCAATCTCAAAAATAGGGACAAGAGGAATAATCTAAGGATTGTGGGGATTCCGGAGGGAGTGGAGGGTCCTAACCTGCCTAAATTCCTGCAAAATATTATACCAGCTATCCTTCAACACAAATGGGGTTGGCCCTTGGAAATAGAGAGGGCGCACAGGTCATTAGCACCTAAACCCAAACCAGGTTCCTCACCCAGACCAATAGTGGCATACTTTTTACAATTTTCTGTGAAGGAAGATATTTTAACGTTGGCAAGAGAAAATAAAACAATATATTGAAATGGGGGTCACATTTCTTTCTTTCGGATGTTGTTTCCCAAAGAAAGGCTTATTCTGAAATTCGAGGGGTTTTAAAACAATTGGGCATCACGTACAGAATTAATTATCCTGCTACGTTGGTCATGACTTTAAATGGGGGCACACATGTTTTTAAAACACCTGAGAAAGCCTGGTCCTTCATGATTGCAAAACTTAAAGTGAATCACAATGGCACACAGAGATTTGAACCACCGCATCATTCCATGGCCCTCCAGCCTCGCACAGATAAGCTCATGCTGCCTATAGAACCTAGGTCACAGCAGAATTCCTTAACATCAGGAAGTCCCAAGATTACAGCAAAATCTCCCTGAATTTTCCCAAAAAAGAGACTAGCAGACAATAAATAGAAAATGCAAGGGGCTCACCAGAAATCCATAGTTTTTACATCAAGAGGTTCTGCAGGGAAAAAGAACAGCTTTGCTACACAGTACAACCATTTTGCAAATCTGGTTGATCAAATGGAGCAATCAACAGAAGACATTACATTGGAAGATCAGCCAATAAAAGGGAGTTATACTAAAGACCAATTAGTAGCTTCCTTTTTAGAAGATGTTTCAGGATACCCAGAATACCCCTCTGTTTCTCGATTGAGGCATGCTGAAACTGATGGATGAACTGGGACTTATTAATCTAAGTTTTTTAAAGTTAATTATATATTTGCAAGCTGACAAAGCCTTTGATTCAGTAGAAAATGGGTAGTGGAGATACTGATCTAGCCATGGTGAGCTGTTTAAACTTACGCATATTTGCAACAGAATGTTTTAACAGTATTAACAAGCCCTATTGCTGATTACAGGTAAACGTTAACTATCTATGTCAATTTATAACAAGGAGTTACCCATTGTAAATGGCATGTAGGAACCCACAGCAGTGGCTTGTTTAGATAATAACAGGCTCAGTTATGGTTACCTTAGATTAATGTCTTTTTCAACTTCAGTATTGGATATAATCTCCCTGTTATTGTTGCACCCCTTTATCCTTTTGTTTTGCTGCCCCCCCAATCTCTCTAGTCATCATTTGCATATGTACTGCTACAGCTGTCCTTGTTTCATTATTTTTATTTTTCCTTGGTTGTAGTTTTTGGTTTTTTTACATGGTCTTATTACTAATATAATCTTCTAAATATGTTATGCTTGGCTGTCATCTCAGTCTACAATTAAGCTGGTAAGTATATAGTGCTCTCTTACTTGAAACATTATGGGAGGAGCAAAAAAAAAAGGCCACACACCTTATATTCCTGAGTTTTATGACTCTGCAGGCCAGATATTCAAAGCATAGCGCGGAGTGCAAACCAATAGAACGGCAATAGTGCTGGAATAGCGAAGAGCAGCCATATTCAAAGGACCAGTAACATACCTCTCAACCTTTTTTCCCCCAAATGTGGAACATTGCCTGTCAAAATGTGGAACAAATGGGCAAAATGTGGAACACTAACTCAGATCTTTACTTAAGAAGCTCAAAACACTGTTAACATGTTGCATTTATGTTCAGAAAGTCTGTTATTAATTGAATAATATATTTTTTGCATCATTTACTATAGATTTTTGCTGTGAAATGTTGACTTTGAATGTGGAACAAATCCTCACAATGTGGAACAGGGAGCTTTTGAGAAGTAAAATGAGGAACGTTCCTCGTAATGTGGTACACTTGAGAGGTATGCCAGTAAGCGCGCGCTAACAGGATGTGTGAGGGCAAACCACTAATGTATGCAAGGGGCAAAAGGAAGGGGGCCAAGAGAGACACGCAAGGGGATATTCAAAGGCCCAGTGCCGTGCTAGGATACATAGCGCAGCACGTAGCGCGGCACTAGTTACCGCCTATAAAAAGCTGGTCTTAACCTAGGGCAAAACAGAGAGGAGGAGGAGGGACCACCACAGGAAGTGGGAATGTGTGCAGTGCCAGTAGCAGTGATGCTGCCATTGATGGCAGCTGTAGTGGAAGAGGAGGAAAGGGAGCAGGCACAACATGGGCCACAACGCAGGCCAAGGAGACAGTATGCTGCAAACAGGTTGTACCGGCCCAGGGTCTCCTTCGAGACCCTGCCTGATGACCACATCATTGGCCGGTACCGGATGAACAGGGGAATGTTGAGGCAGCTCTGTGAACTCCTGCATGAGCAGCTGCACTCAAATACCAGACGCAGCCATGCCATGACAGTGGAGGAGAAGGTGACAGCAGCGATGTGCTTCCTTGCCACAGGAACGTTCCAACGACCAATGGGGGACACCATTGGGGTAACGCAGTCTGCCACCTCATGCCTCCTGACCCAGTTCCTAGAGGCTTTCCTGCCACATGCTGGGGAATTCATAGTATTCCCCAGCACAGCAGCAGAGCGCAGAGAAACAATGCAGCAGTTCCATCGAGTTGCGCACCTACCATCCGTACTGGGTGCCATTGACTGCACCCATGTCCCCATTCGTGCACCACCTGGCGATGGCAGTGATGTGTACATCAACAGGAAGGGGTGCCACTCCATCAACTGCCAGGTGGTGTGTGTGATGCGGCTGGGCGCATCAGCAATGTCTATGCACAGTACCCCGGCAGTGCCCATGACGCCTTCATCTGGCACCAGTCCCAGCTGTGCCAGGCTTTTGAGGAGGGCAGGATACCCAGTGGGCAACTAGTTGGTGAGTAGTAGCATACAAGGCATACACACAATAGCATGGAGGGTGGCAGGCATTGCAGGCCAGGGAAGGGGTGTGGGAGGGCCACATAGAGGTGCAGGACAGCAGCTGACAGATTGCAGTATGGCACTAACAGGTATACATCTCTTGACAGGGGACAGTGCCTATCCCCTGCGACCCTGGCTGCTGACACCAGTACTCCGACCAGCCACAGTGGCCGAGGAGCTGTACAACAAGGCACATGCCAGAACAAGGAACATCATAGAGAGGGTGTTTGGCATCCTGAAGATGCGATTCAGATGCCTAGACACATCAGGTGGTGCCCTACAGTATACACCTCAGAAGGTATACCGTATCTTCCTAGCCTGTTGTATGCTGCACAACATGGCAATGAACCATGGGATACAGGCACCTGAACCTGAGGGATAGTCTGACAGTGAGCCAGAGCCAGCGGTCAGGGGGATAGTGGAGCAACTCGAGAGGAGAGACCCTCTCGTGGCACGCAGGGCCATACAGCACTGGGACAACATCATCAGGACACAGCTACAGACAAGAGGGTAAGTACAGACTGCACAACAACTTGAAAGAGTACAAGTAATTATCAATTTAATGTGCACAAACAAACATAACAGTGACACCAACAATCACACCAGTAAACAAACACAGTGGAACAGACAAAATGTGTGCATGTGGTGTGAGGTCGGGATTGTGCAGGACACACGTGGGGGACAGACACAAATGGTGTAGTGTCGGTGGGGAAGTGTGATGTGTGCTGTGAGTGTAAGGGGGGCAACTGTGGCAGTGGAAGTGTGTGTGTGCGTGTGCATGTCTGCATGTGCATGTGGGTGATGAATGCACAGTACCGCAGAGCGATTGTGGGCATCACCGACGCCTACCCCCACGCATGCGCCGTGCACCTGTACCATGGGATACAGACCCTGGGATGCTCTGGGCAGAGGACAATGCCAAAGAGAAAGGTGAGGCAGGCAGAGTCGGCCTCCTGTGCCCCTGGGGGACGGTGGAGCCTGACAGGGTTGATGGACGGCCACGGCGGCGCTGGGTTGCAGACAGAGTGTGTGATGCTGTTGAGCTTGAACCACTGGCAGCCCTGCGGCCACAGTGTGCCCGCCTGTGTGCCCCTGTGCTGTCTGCACCACAGCCAACCATCCTATGCTGGCGACCACCAGGCACACCACGCAGGACATTCCCGATGTCGACCACTGCAGCAGTCAGGCCAGAAAAGCCACGGTCAATGGCACCCACCAGGTGGCCCAACCTGTCCTCTGCCTGCTGTTCAGCATGGGCAAAGCCCACTGAGATGGCCTCCCTTATCTGTCCCAGCTCATGTCGCAGCTCCCTCCGCATGACATGCAGGTCCATACGGGCCTCCTGCTGGGAGGTGACAGCAGCCTGTAGGAGTGGCCGGGCACCATGGCCATCCTGCCCCAGAGGCACAGAACCCTCAGCTGCAGCTGGCAGAGGTGCCTGTAGCACTGGAGCAACTGGATGCCATTGCCCGCCAGGTATGTCCTGATGCTGGCTACTACTGGTGGTGGTCTGTTGCACCGTATGGACATGGACCCCAACACGTGTTTGAAACTGCACACCCTGCAGTTCTGTGATGTCCCCCACACTGCCCACCACCGTGTGCTCAGGTACAGCCACACTGGTGACACTTAATAAACCACTGGCACCCGTTCCATGGCCTGCAAGCAGCCCCACCCATGCATCCCCTTGCACAGGAATGGCCAGGTGTTGCCAATACTCGGACACATCAGTGTCATCTTCACGGGTGACAGTGACCAGTAGGACCTCCCCTACATCTTCATCCTCTGTCTGTGCAGCATTCAGGTGGCCAGTGTATCCCAATCCCCCTAGTGAGGTGTGACCCCCTCCCCAGGCAGTTGCATGCCCTGTCCATGGGAATGCCACACATGCATGGTGTCTGTGCAGCCATGAACTTCACGGAGCTCGGATGTTGATGGCCGTTCCTCATCCACCTCCTCCACGACATCAGGAACCTGGCTGTACATCCTTGGCACATCCTGTTGTGGTGCAGGCCTGGCAGACATCGCTGTGGAAACAATAGGGACAGGGTCAGTCACCCGTCCATGGACACTGTGGCCAAACACCACCACCACTACCACCACTACGCCATGCAGACCTCAGGACACGTACCCCCTTCACACAAGTCCATGACCACATGCACCCACCCAACCCACAGTGACCATGGCCATGGCAGGCATCTGTTCGGCAGGATACAGTATACCCTGTGCAGGACACCAACAGCATGACCATGCACCCATGCCAGCACAACATACAGGAATTACACATGCGAATACAGACCTGGCCTTGGCAGTGTGAGGGTCGTCTCACATCCACCACTTGGCACACCTGTTACTGCCACCATCCTTAGGGTTGATGCCACCACCGCCATGTGTGGCTCCTCCACCCGCTGCTGGTGTTCAGGTGGTCCACCACCGGTCCTCATCCTGTCCCTCAGTCGCTGTGCCTCCTCCTTCTTCGCACATCACAGAAGGTAGTTCCATCTTTTGCGCACAGCCACTGTCGTTCTTCCACGGCCTCTGACAGCATTCACAGCCGCAGTAACCTCCTCCCAAGCTTGCCACACCATGGCATCAGTGGCCCTGTGTGTGCGTAGCACCTGCTCCCTCTCCTTAACCGCATGTACCAGAGTGTTTAACTCATCCTGTGAGAATTTGTGGGCACGGATGCGCTCCTGGCGTGCTACCACACCTATGGGATAATCAAAAGGGGACATGTGTCATTGGCTGTGTCAGTGCTGCATTGCATTACACATTAGACATCACAATGCCACCCCCTACAGTGCCACAGGCCACATGGACATATCATATTGATGCATGTGCATGTACGGTGCACACGGCCACATGGTCACTGTCCATCCCTTGTATGGACAGTGAGCCCTGCACACACATGTGCACTGCTGTCGCCTGTGGCTGCCATGTACTCCCATGACTGGGCCCACCCCTACACTAACCACCTTGCACTGTAATGTGCCCCTTTTGAGCACTACAGTGGTTGTGTGGACAATTGAGCTAGCAATGTCAGGACACCATGCTGCATGGGACGGCACATCTCCGGGACACTGTGTATGTCCTGCAGGGGGGGCCACATCCCATCACGCCAAACATCCAGGGAGTCAAGTCAGTGGGCCAATGTCACAGGACACAGCACGGTAGTGCACTAGTGCACCTGGCTGGCAGACACATTGTGCAGGCAGTGGCACCTGGAACAGTTTCCTGCAGGGGAACATGCACAGTGCAGTGGACGGTAGGAGTCCCATGCAGCCATCAGCACAGTGCATTCAAGTGTGTCCCACGGCGGTCATACATACCTGCCTCTTGCTGCTCATCCCCCTGTTGCATCTCTCCAGCAGTGTGTTGTTGATTCTCACTTCTGTAATTATGCTGCATTACCACAACACAACACTGGTGGTGCACTGCTTGCTCTTTTGTAGCCCGCCCAGGCAATCAAGCCTGTTAGTCATGTAACTGAGTGCATAATGATATGCTAATCACACAGTTTGCCCCATGCATACACAAATACCCCATTTGCATACACCTGTTGAATATGGCTCTGATTAGCCCCACGCTAGCACAGCGTAGGGCTAATGGAGGGGCAGCGCCGCGCTATCCAACTAGCGCAGTGCTATGTGCATTAGCGTGGACTACACGCATGCTCATGAGGCCCCCATGTCTCACGCTATCACCCTGTCTTAGCGATGTAGCGGTAGCTACTGACATAACGCGGTGCTATACATGTCGTGGTACATGAGCTCAGGGTCATGGTAGGGTCACGCATGCACGTGCGAACACTTTCTGTTAGCACGGCGCTATGGCATATGTCTGTGCGGCGCTACACTGCAGTGCTTGGGAGTGTCAGGGTGTGTGGCCAGTCATTCATACACCAGTGGAGCATTTTCTTTCCCCCCTCTCATATTAGCCACGTCTGGGAGATGTAGGCAAAGGGCAGTGGTGGGCCGTGACAGGCATTGGGATGAGGTGGAGACGGCCAACCTGGTTAAATTAACTGAGAAGCGCCATCGGCGACTATTTGGACCGGTCCAGGAGGGTGACCGTCCCTGTAGCCAGGTCTGGGCTTCAATTGCCCGTCACCTCACAACAATCACGGGTATACTCCGTGATGGTGAGAAGTGCCGCCACCGACACGTGGATATCAGGTGCAGGCAGCGCCCACTGCTGGAACGGTGCAGGGCAATGGTTCGGGAAGGGACTGTGCCTGTGCCCGGTAAATGATGACTCTCACAGTGCTGCTGTCATGGGTGGTGGGGATGTGTGTTCAGTGGTGTGCTTGTGTGCATGTGTGTTGCTGTGCTGGTGGGGTCCAGCTAGGATATACCATGCATATACTGTTGTGCACCTTGTGTACTGAAATGTGACGCGGGTCACTGTTGGACATAGGTTCAAATCCCACTGCCGTTTAACCATTCGATACCTGTTCAAAGGTACACTTTAAATACTACTCAGACATGTTGCTCTTATGCCATGGGGTTCTCCTATCCATTGTGTATGTACTGTGTGGGCCAGGGGGAGGAGGTATGCACTGACCCATGTCACGCTTGGCATGGCTTTAGTGGTGCACTGCGCCTGCGTGCCAGTGATGCATGTGTTGTGCTATGCCACCAGGGTACAGGGTGGTCTTTAGCATACCATGGTGGCTGATATTGTAGTAATGATGCTGTACCATCTTTCCACTGCAGAGTGCAGAGGACACACCAGAGACAGGAGGGGCAAGCCACAGTCCGAACAGAGGCCATCCACGGACAGACGCAGGGTGCCTCCGATGGCGCAGCATGCGGTGGAGAGCAGTGACGGTGACAGGAGTGTGTTGCATGAGTACTGTGTGCCATTGTGCTTTTCTACTATGTGTCTGAGTTGCCACTGCAGGCACTGGAGCAAGAGTGTAGGTAGGCAGGCATACTCACTGTACACATTTGTGTACAGTTTTGTTGAGTGCATGTCCCAAACTATATGCCTTCCTGTTAACATTTTAAATCTAATCCGTAGTATTTGGGTTACTGTAGGCCACTGGGGAGTGTCTCTGTTTGAACTTATGTTGTTTAGGAGACAGATACATGTATAACCTCTTTAGAGATTAGGGGAATCATCTGACAACCATCTTACCTTTTTGGAAGGGGGGGTACCATTTGGAGTTGATGAGTACATTCTTTTTAAGAGGGGTGTAACTGTTGGTGATTGTGTGTACAACATGAAAATGTCTGGCTACACCCCTGCACTGGAGTGCTGTGTCTGGTGTCGTGGCACAGTTGGCTAGGTAATCCAGGCCTGATGTGATTTGGCTGCGTGCATTTGTGTTGTCTTCCTTGCCTCCAGTGCCTTGCCTTCTGCTGCGAAGCCTGAGACATGGCTTGCTGTATGTCTGATCTATTGTTGCCATTACTGCCATGTGCACTGCTAACTGCCTTGTCATGTGCGACATGTTGCTGTTATGTCCACCATTGTGGAAGGATGCAGCGTGTCTGTGCATGGCCGTAGGCCAGTCGTCATGCCTGGAGGTGGGGGATTACTGGGGTCAGCCTGTTGTGCTGCCTGTTACTGCTGCTGCTGTTGTCCTATCTGCCATGGCAACACTGTTCTCCACTTCTCATGGCATGTCTCATTCATAGTACTATGTATAATGTGTCAGTATCTGTGCAGGACATGTTGTAAGTGCCTGTCAGGGCTATGCACACTATGGTGAACGGGGGGCCACAGTGTCATGTGGTGCCTGTATCTCCCTTCCAGTGTAATGCCATGGTGGTGAGGACATGGTATGTTATTGTGTGCCCTTGTCTGAGCTCCGTGGTGGACATGCACGGGTCTGTTGGGGGAGGAGCCTCTGGGACTATGGTGCCACATGGGCCTGTGTGGCTGTGCATTTCATGTGTGCCTGTTGCGGCATGGGTATAGGCAGTCATCCTTCAAGCACTCCATGGTGTGTTATTTTATTTCTGGTGGGGGCAAATTGGCTCTTCACTGCTTCCTTTGTCCATGAAGCCTAACAGAGACAATGTTGTACCTTTCTGTGTTGTCATTCATTGGGGTATACACTAGGGGAACTGGTCACTATGAATGTCTTTGTCTCCCATGGAACATACACCTGTACAGGCTGGGGGCTGGTCTGTGAGTGTCTTGGGGAGCTATGCATGGCTTTGTATTTACCCATACAGGGCATCGCCCATTGTCATGTGTTTCATGAGTGTTATTTCTTATGCCACTGGTGGCAACCTACACAGTCCTGATGTACATTTGTATAGTATCTGGCTACACTCCAGGGTGGGGTAACTCACCCTAACGATGGGGAGGGGGATGGCAGTGTGTCCACATGGTGTGCAGCTGTGCCCACCCTGGCTACACCCCCTGCCTGTTGGCTCCAGCTCTGTTGTGGGAGCCATTGTCCCCTACAGGGGTGCTGTCCTTCAGTCCCTGCAGTGCATGGTATTTGTGTATAGGTTATGCAGGTGTGCTGCAGGGGTTGTTCTGTGGTGGCATGGTGTGCTGAGTGTCAGATCCTATGGCAGACACTGCTCCCACAAGTGTGGGTGTGTCCCTCGCCATGCCTTGGCCACCAGGGTGACACTGTCCTGTGCATGTCATTGGCCTACCACTGCCCTGCCACTGGTGGACCATGGTCTGTGTCCCTGTTTCACTTGTGTGTGTCTTCTTGCTTGTGCACCTTCATGGTGCTACCACCTTGGGTGGTGGCACAGCCCCATGCCATGCTGTTTCCCAGTGTGGGCTCATCATCCTTCTGTTGTGGCCATGGCTGTAGGTGGGCATTGGCACTTTCTCTGTCTGTGTACTGCTTGATTACCTGTCTTGCAGTCACTACTGTACTATTGCCAGTGTCATTATCCTCTGTGGTCATTTGCTGTCTGTGGTCCATGTCGAGTCTCTATCTGTGTGACTTGCCACTGTTCCACACTTATGTCAGTCACACACCTGTTCAGGGCTTCCTGCCATTATTTGTATGGCTGCTGTGTTCTAGCATAGTGGGTGGCAGTTTGGCTGGGTCTCTACAGTTGTCAGGGGGGCACCAGTGAGGGTGGGCCACTGTTGGGGGGGTATGGGACAGACTTGTCTGGTTACACACCTGGGTGTGGCTGTTGCACCTTCTCCAGGGGGTGTGATCTGCATTGGGTATCATAGCTGTGTGCCTGTGGGCAGCATGTCTCACCATGTGTCATCCCATGTGCATGTCATTCAGTGTCCACTTGTCATTCGCATCTCAGGGGGTGGCTGTCTGTTTGCACTGTTATGGTCTGCACACTGCTGTGCTGGCTGGATTCCACTGTGTGATGCTTCTCAGCATCCATCTATGCATATCCATGTACATTGGGGTGTTGCATGCTGCCTGTTACATACTGCCTTGTCCTGCAGGCACATGTTTGTGTGCATTGTGGTTTGTTCTGTACTGGCACATAGGCATGGTTGTTGGGGCATGCTGTCCACCATGTGGTGGTACATGGAGCCTTTGTGTCATCGTCATGTCCTGATATGGTCCCTCTGTCTCCTGCAGGTCCACATCGGGCGTCACTGTGGGCCACCCGTCCAGAGGAGGATGAGAGCCAGGATGAGCTGATGAGGCGGGTAGTACGACAACAACATACGCTCATTGAGCAGCAGGCAGCTCTAATTGCCGAAGCCAGACGGATGGCAGCCATACTTGAAGACTGTCTCCCAGCACCTGCCCGCCCCTAATTCGTACCTCCTATTGTTATCCTGCTTCCTGTCCCAGGCCCACTGTCCCTAGCCCTTTGTCTGCCATCCTGTTTCCCTCCATTGCTTCCTATGTCCACATCCCTCTCCCTTCCACATTCTTTCCCCATTGCAACATAAATAGTTGTCACGGTAGCCATTTTTAGAGTGTTAGAAATGTCCCCATTGTTTGCAGTCCCTTTGTTAGACTTGCCATTTTCCCTTTCATTATGTTTTTCTTGTACCCCATTTATGCATGCTGTATTCTGCTGTGTTTTGATTTGTTTTTCTGTTTATGTTTTCTTGTTGCCTTTGTGCCTTATCTGATCCCTTTTTGAATTATAATATGTTATGCTTGACATTCCTGTGACCTGTGTCTTTTTTTTGGTGGGGGGTCGGGATTTGACACTGTTCTGTGGTATTCTGGTTTCACTTGTGGGTCCTGGTTATTCCATGCCTTTCACTAGTACTGCAGTTATGTCTAACAGCGCTGATTTGCTTGCCTGTGTTCCTGGACAGCTGCTTACACCTCTGACACTTTGTTTATGTGGGTGTTTGCACTGCCTCTGTCTGATTGCTATTTTCAGTGCTATCTTATCTGCTATGTTCAGTGCTGTCTTGCTCCCACACAAATTTTGTCCTGCACTTCATGGCCTCTTTGCTCGACTTCCTTGGCTTGCTATATTCAGCTGGTTTTGCACCGGGCTATTTCCTTTTGAACATAGCTCTGGTTTTGCTCCGGGCACTTTTTGCCCGCCAGGCAGTGCTAATTTTGCCCCGGGCCACAGTTTTGAATATCTGGCCCTGTACATCTTGCTGTTTTATACTAATTCAGTAAGTAGAGATTAGTGTGAGCTTATATACTTTTGCCATTGCCTTTCTAACCTCCAGTGATATAATAAGCTAAAAGTACAAATAGTACTTAATGGAGCCTAGTTTGCCACAAGACTGAGCAGTGTGCAAGGATGTGTTTTTTTTTGTGCTCTAGCATTCATTTTCTTCATGCCCCATTTTCTGTTTCCTTCTAAGCTTGCCTTCCAGCCCATGCCTAATGTTTTTACCTATTCTGTGTTAAGTTTGTTATGTTTGAAGTAGAAATTTGAGTTAAGTGTCATAAGACTTTATCACCTAGGGGTTATATACCCTGACATGCCGGGGTCTCACTCTGGGTTAAAAGTAGTTGTTGTTCAGTTGAGTTGTGCGACAAAGATCTGGGGTCCAGGACTGTTGGGAATTCCGTGGTCAGTTGGGTCACTGATTGAGTTGATCTACCTTAAAAAAAAAAAGAAGCAAAGATAAAAAGGGGAACCAATTTATTTGTTTTTCCATATAGTTTATTTATTGATAAGATTAATATACCTCTTACCAGATTGTTTATAATATACTTTGGAGTTATAGCTATTAGTAATTTTTGTTGCTAGAAGTTACAGTTTTAGAAATCTAATGTTATGGTTTGTAGGTTTATGGATCTATTATAATTTATTGAGTTATAGCATGGGAAATAATGCTAGATGCTATTATCATCACAGAATAGTTATAGTGGGTAAGTATAAAATGTATTACGCAATGGTTCATTTATATTTAAGGTTATATGTAAGGAACTTAACCACTATTGGAGATGGGGTACATTACTTTAGGAAACAGGTATTTTGGTTCATACATTACTGTATTGCAAAGATTTTTATTTTTAGACTTGATGTTGAAAATCCATTAACACCAATGCAACTTTTGCTTTCTGCTAGGTTTTATTATCAGGATATGTTAGGTATAGTCTTCTATCTAAGGGATTGTAATGGCAGATAACAGTTAATGTTAAATGTGTTTCTTGGAATGTGAATGGACTTGGTCACCGATTAAAAGGAAAAAGTACTCACACATCTTAATAAACTTAGGGCTGATATAGTTTTGTTACAAGAAACTCATATGTTAAGTGACGAGGCAGCTAAACTAAAGAGATCCTGGGTTGGGGAGGTAGTTCATAATTCTGTCAGTAGGAAACAAAAAGACCTAGCCATACCAATTAGGAAATCACTAAATTTTTCCATATCACCACATCAGGTGGCTCTGAACTGTAGATTGCAGATTTTAGATGGTTTGTTAGATGGGTTAGGAATCATCATCTATAACATATATGCTCCTAATGGAGAATCTAGTGCATTTTTTATCAAACTTTTTAATGAAGTAAGTAATCTCCCAAATAAAATCTCATAGTGGGGGGAGACCTCAATGTTGTTCTAGACCATTTCATAGACAGAAGTAACCCAAGTGGTAAAAAAACTAATTGTAAGACTAGTAAAATAATTGGAGATAGGATGAAGGATCTTGGTTTAGCTGATGCATGGAGAATAAGGTATCCGGATAGAGAATATTATTCTTTTTATTCTAATAGACATAGAACCTATAGTAGAACTGACATGATATTGTTATCAAATGGTCTGATTAACAACATGATTAAGGCCAACATTGACACAATTGTTATCTCTGACCATGCTCCTGTCTCAGTGATTTTGAACATGGACCCTAACGCCACAAAACCAATGCACTGGAAATTCAGTTGCGGTCTCCTAAATGATAGTAACTTCAAGCCCTGGATCATTAAAGAGACAAAACAATATTTTGAAATAAATGACAATGGAGAAACATCTCAAGCTTTGGTATGGGAGGCATATAAAGCTTTATCAGAGGTAGAATTTTGAGTTGTACCTTTTTTAAAAAGAATGTGAGAGAGAGAAACTTCTGGTTTAAAAAAGAGAGGGGATTAGAGGAGCTAGAGAGGGCACATAAAATGTATAAAAGGGGCCATGAAAATGTATTAAGAAAACTAATATTATTAAGATATGAAATAAATAAGATGCTTACAGGGAAAACAGAATTTGCCCTATTTAAAACTCAACAAAGTTACTCGGAATCAGGAGACAAGGCTGGTATACTATTGGCCTATAGACTGAAACAGGTCCAAAACAGAAATAATAGCATAGGAATTAAGGATGGAACAAATAATACCTATACCAATTCTAAGGACATTAACCAGGTCTTCTTAAAATTATGTAGAGAATTATATAGAAGTAATGGTAATAGTGCATTAGATTCAATTGGCCAGTTTTTAGATAAAGCTAAACTACCAAAAATCTCTAAATCTGAACAACAGAACCTGGACAGAGAATTCACTTTATAAGAAATTACAGGAGTAATTCATGATATGCCTAAGGCTAAGGCCCCCAGGGTCTGATGGTTTGCCTGCTGAGCTGTATGTCATGCTGAGTGAGGAGATTGCTCCAGCATTACCCAAGGTCTATATAGAATCTGCATTTAATAAGTCTTCTGGAGTCTTGGCTAAGGAAGGAAAGGACCCCTTGGACCCTGCTAGTTATCGTCCAATATCTCTTTTAAACATGGATTATAAAATTTGGGCTAAGATTTTAGCAAACAGAATGCAAAGGGTCTTACAAAATTTCATTCATAGGGACCAGGTCAGCTTTATTAAAGGGAGGGCGGGTTTTGAAAACATTAAAAGGATTTTGTCTACAATATGGATGGCCTCAAAAACAAAAGATAACTCAATATTATTATCTTTAGATGCTCATAAAGCATTTGACTCTATCGAGTGGGATTATTTATATGAGTATTAAAGCAATTTGGGATGGGGAATTATTTTATTTCATTGATAGCTATAATGTACCAAGCTCCCACAGCAAGAATATGCACTAATAGAATTCTCTCAGAAAAGTTCCCAATAGAGAGGGGAACAAGACAGGGATGCCCATTATCTCCTTTGCTGCTCATTTTAGCCATTGAACTCTTGTTATGTGTAATTAAACATGATGGTAATATTACAGGGGTAAAATCTGGTAAAATGGACCATAAAGTACCGGTCTATGCAGATGACCTTCTCCTATCATTAAGTAACAATAGGACTTCACTTAATCAGACTATGAAACTACTAGAAGACTTTAGGGTACTGTCTGGCCTATCTATTAACTGGACAAAATCAGAAATGCTCCCATTAAATGGCAATAAGGAATCACTTAAAAATCTGTGCATGGAATCTCTCCCGAAATGGAAATGGAACTATATCATTTACTTGGGAATATTAATACCACCTAAGTTAGATGACTTGGTTGCCATGAATATGAAGCTTATAGTGGAAGAAACAAAACTAAGTTTAGATAAATGGGCCAAGCTATATTTATCTTTATGGGGCAAAGTAAATGCATTAAAGATGATGTCGGTGCCCAAAATATTTTATTTTTTAAATATGGTCCCTATGCATATTCACCCGATATGGTTAAAAAAAATAGATTTCCTTTTCAGATCCTTCCTATGGAAAGGTAGAACAGCAAGACTCAGTTTAAACAAACTTAAAAAAAACATTGGAAGCAAGGTGGGATGGGCCTTCCAAATTTTAAACAATATCAGCAAGTTTTTATATACAGACAAACTTACCAGTGGTTTCTTTCAAATAATATTCCCATATGGATCAAATATGAACAAGCTTGTGTTTATCCATATCTGCTACATCACATGATCTGGGAAATATATCCAGCACATGTCCACTCTCATCCTTTTTTGAAAAATTCAGTTAAATCTATAAATTACTTTGCTAAAAGATTAAGAACACAGTCGATACCCCTGCAGTACCTGCCTATTTGGAGGAATCCTGGCATTAAATATGATGGTAAAATGATGGTTAACACAATATGGGAAAAGAAAGGAATTCAGATATTGGGTGATATTGTTAACCCTGTTACAGGTAGTCTTAGATCCTTTAGTGAGTTAAAGGAAGTATATGGATTATCATACACTCAGTTCCATTCCTTTCTACACATAAGACAGTCAATACAGCATATTTTGGATAATAATTTAGACATCCCACCATCCAAAGTGTTTACAACTCAGTTCTGTAGCCAATAGCAAGGGTGGGGCTGGAAAATTAAATCAACTAGATGCCAAAACAGGGCCAGATTTAACAAACACAACTAAAGATACATGGGAAAAGAACTTGGGTTATTCTAACAGGGCCAGATGTAACAAACGTAACTAAATATACATGGGAAAAGAACTTCGGTTATTCTAACAGGGCCAGATTTAACAAACGTAACTAAAGATACATGGGAAAAGAACGTGGGTTATTCTAACAGGGCCAGATGTAATAAACGTAACTAAATATACATGGGAAAAGAACTTCAGTTATTCTAACAGAGACAGATTTAACAAATGTAACTAAAGATACATGGGGAAAGAATGTGGGTTATTCTAACAGGGCCAGATTTAACATACATAACTAAAGATACATGGGAAGAGAACATAGGTTATTCTAACAGGGCCAGATTTAACAAACGTAACTAAAGATACATGGGAAAAGAATGTGAGTTATTCTAACAGGGCCAGATTTAACAAACGTAACTAAAGATACATGGGAAAAGAACATGGGTTATTCTAACAGGGCCAGATGTAACAAACGTAACTAAATATACATGGGATAAGAACTTGGGTTATTCTAACAGGGCCAGATTTAATAAACGTAACTAAAGATACATGGGAAAAGAACGTGAGTTATTCTAACAGGGCCAGATTTAACAAACGTAACTAAAGGTACATGGGACAAGAACTTGGGTTATTCTAACAGGGCCAGATTTAACAAACATAACTAAAGATACATGGGAAAAGAACGTGAGTTATTCTAACAGGGCCAGATTTAACAAACGTAACTAAAGGTACATGGGAAAAGAACTTGGGTTATTCTAACAGGGCCAGATTTAACAAACGTAACTAAAGATACATGGGAAAAGAACGTGGGTTATTCTAACAGGGCCAGATGTAACAAACGTAACTAAATATATATGGGAAAAGAACTTCGGTTATTCTAACAGGGACAGATTTAACAAATGTAACTAAAGATACATGGGGAAAGAATGTGGGTTATTCTAACAGGGCCAGATTTAACATACGTAACTAAAGATACATGGGAAAAGAACGTGAGTTATTCTAACAGGGCCAGATTTAACAAACGTAACTAAAGATACATGGGAAAAGAACGTGGGTTATTCTAACAGGGCCAGATGTAACAAACATAACTAAATATACATGGGAAAAGAACTTTGTTTATTCTAACAGTGACAGATTTAACAAACATAACTAAAGATACATGGGGAAAGAATGTGGGTTATTCTAACAGGGCCAGATTTAACATACATAACTAAAGATACATGGGAAGAGAATATAGGTTATTCTAACAGGGCCAGATTTAACAAACGTAACTAAAGATACATGGGAAAAGAATATGAGTTATTCTAACAGGGCCAGATTTAACAAACGTAACTAAAGATACATGGGAAAAGAACGTGGGTTATTCTAACAGGGCCAGATGTAACAAACGTAACTAAATATATATGGGAAAAGAACTTGGGTTATTCTAACAGGGCCAGATTTAATAAACGTAACTAAAGATACATGGGAAAAGAACGTGAGTTATTCTAACAGGGCCAGATTTAACAAACGTAACTAAAAGTACATGGGACAAGAACTTGGGTTATTCTAACAGGGCCAGATTTAACAAACGTAACTAAAGATACATGGGAAAAGAACGTGAGTTATTCTAACAGGGCCAGATTTAACAAACGTAACTAAAGGTACATGGGAAAAGAACTTGGGTTATTCTAACAGGGCCAGATTTAACAAACGTAACTAAAAATACATGCGGAAAGAATGTGGGTTATTCTAACAGGGCCAGATTTAACATACATAACTAAAGATACATAGGAAAAGAATGTGGGTTATTCTATTTCTAATGCTTCTTGGGAGCTTATGGGGCAAAATGCATACAAGTCTAGTTTAGATTTACAGGGCCGGCTGGTTCAATTTAAGGTATTACATAATTGGTATTATACGCCAGATAAAATACACAAATTGGGTCTTTCCACAAGTAGTAACTGCTGGAGATGTGGATCTATGGGTGCTAATCTCCTACACATGATGTGGAGCTGCCCCATACTCACCCCGCCTGGGAATTGATTTGGGAAGCATGTAAATGGATTCTGCAGATTAACTTTCCTTTTGATCCTGGAATTTTTATACTGGAAAACTAACTTAATAACCTCAATGTCCCTGTTCGAAAAAAGATGGTTAATGGTGGCTTCCTTATGCTTTAAACAGCTAATCTTAAACCACTGGAAGGACACTTCTGCCTCAGCACTTGATGAATGGATTAAATCCATATCTAAGACTGCTGTCAATGAATCATAGAGCTAGTCATAGAAATAATAAGACTCTGCATAAATAATATACGGCTTGGGGTCCATTCTTTGTTTGGCTAAGAGCTGCCTAGTCTGCCCCAGGTTTTTTAATGTATGCATTCAAGATTCAACATGTTTATTGTATACTACTTCCAATCTAGGTAATATTTATGGTTAAATTATATGGAACCAAAATGTTTAGTTATCAACTTGTATATTAATATACCATTACAGTAATGTATATTTATTTCCCTATTATTCATAATAATAATTCATAATCTATGTGTAATGATTTCAAACTATAGTTTATATCTATGTAATTGTTGTCTTACTTACTATAACTCAATAAAAAAATGTTTAAAAAAAGGGGAGAGAAGGAATGGGGGGCATGATTGAAACCTTCAAATACTTAAAGGGGGTGAACAAGACTAGTACAGAAGGGATTTTTCAGATTAGAAGGGGGAGGGTCAAAAGGGGTCACCAGCTGAGACTGGAGGGGGGGAAGATTCAGGAGGGAAGTCAGGAGACATTTTTTCACAGACTGGGTGGTGGATAGGTGAAATGCTCTGCCTGAGGAGGTAGTAGCCTGTAGCACGGTAGATGGTTTTAAGAGGGGTTGGGACAGGGTGAGGGAGGTATTTATGAAAAGTGGAGGGGTGGGTGGGGCAGCTGCAAACTAAGGGGCTAGCTGCACAATCTAACAGACTAGATAGACTGTGAGGCCTATTTCTGCTGGCATTTTTGTATTTTCATATGTAAGTCCTCCTGTCTGATAACAAAATTATCTATCCTGGAGTACATTTCTATGTAACTGGAGTAAAATTTGAATTCACATGCTTTAAGGTTCAGTGTTCTCGAAATGCATTTAAGCCAGGCCTTTTTTTCATATAGCTATTTTTTTTTAATAACTCTGTTATCTCCTTGTGTAGGCTAGGGATATACCCCACATCTATCTGCTGGATCCCTGCAAGGATCCAGGACTTCATGCTTGCTCATTGTCCAAGGGGTTTGCTGCTTGTGTCTGTTTTCCCTTGGTGGAGATGGATATGCAATGACCTTGGCACGTGGCCGGGTGCGCTTCTGCCCTTGATGTGCAAATGTCCACTGCCTCCACCAATCCAGCCACAACACTGTGTCCACATCTGACTTCAATATGAGGTTAAAGTCCCTGCTCATTATCAATGTTCCTTTGCCTTTTAATAATACTACTGTATCAGCACAACGGTAGCATTACCGCTCATGATACCGGCAACCCGATTCCAGGAACGAGCTTATGTCATTGGGGGTCAGCTGGGGGGAGGAGGATTGGGTGTCCCAGAGGATTCTCTCCTCCTCCTCCGGGGAAGGAAGGCTCCAAGCTCCACTGCTAGACTGCCACCTGGGTGGCCAAAAGTGGCAATGCAGCTGGAGACAAATTTGGGAGGGGGGGACATTGCAGCCATTGATGTGAGAACGCATACACAATGAGCCCATACATGCCTGGATGACCTTGCATGCAGTGCCTCGGGGGGAGGGGCACATACAGGGGAAAAAACATGACCCCAGCACCTCTGCAACAGTGATGGACCCAGTATATCTAGGGTCCCCCACCTTGCCAGTATGTGCCCTGCCTGACAAGACTTGAATGTCCGGTGGACAGTCCCCCACCCTAGCCTTGCTTGGGGGCAAAGTCAAGGCTTAGTGGAGGTAAGTGGCTACAGCTGCAAGCTAGGAGGGATCAGGAGGTGTCTCGTGGTCATGAGGATAGGTGGAGAAAGCTGGAGAGTATGGGGGCATAAATAGCAAGTAAAGAAAATACTACTATAAGTCCCATATCTGTTCAAAAAGTTGTATCTCAGCCATCGGTGGGGCCTGTATCTTCATCAGTGTTACTATCAGTTTTGTAGCTCCCTCACCACACTATATATTTTCCTTCACTTATCTCTAATTACGTTTGTGCCCCAGAAGACATACCTCTCAACTGTCACACATTACAAGTATGTCACTAATTTTATCTCTCAGAAACCCTCTGTCCTACATTGAGAAGGTGACTTTCCACATTGACCGCTGAGACTTTTAAGCAGAAATTTATAATAAGATGACATGCTATCAGCAAACATTTCATTTTAAACATCAGTACACTTATTTCCATAGTGTTCTGAGCTGGCAGTGTCATGTTTGGTAATGTGTCATACATTTTGTCAAATTGTCACACATCTTTTCACACATTTGGGTGATGAAAGGTTGAGAGGTATGCCGGAAGGGTAAATCTTTTAAGATTAGTATAGTTACTACTCTCCTGGATCCACTGTGCTATAAGCTGTACTACATCCAATTTTCTTTTTGCAATAAAGAATTTTTTCAGTATACAGTGAGGGTTTGTTCTTCATGGATTTCCATGCCAGATGAAATATGGTTATACCACAGTTCAAAGGTCATGGAATGCTTTGTACCCTTCTGTAGTACAACAACATTCTGGCTGATTGGAAATCCTTGTTGCAGCTGGTGGTTTACACAGCACTGCCTTGTGCCAGCAATCAGTTTAGGGTTGGAGATGAAAAAGCCAGCATGTTTGTTACTGCTGTGGAGCACTGTGAAAACACTTTCATTTAAAAAACAAAACAAAAAAAAACACCTAAAACAAAAAACTATACACTATAAAACATACTGATTGGGTAACCACTCACATGCCCAACCAGCCTGTGTCGCTACTTCAGGCTTCAGATTACATGGGACTTCTCAAGCTTTGCTGTCGAGATCTGATGTAATCAGAACCCTTCTGTGGCAGCACAGTCTGGTTGCGCATGGTTGCCCAACCCGTATTCTCTATATTTTTATGTATACATACAGTTATAGCAACAGTCAGAGTACAAATATATAATGAATAGTTGCAGTCAGCAGTGATGTGGTCTACATGAAATATATCTCTGGGTCACTTCTGACAGCTGAACACATCAGCAGTTTTCTGCTGATAGCTAGAAGGGGGGGGTACCTGGTGTACTAAGCAGGGGCAACTATCATAACTAATGTGACTTAAGGAAAGAAGGAATGTCTGGTTGGAGTCAACACAACAAAGTTGCACCCATCATCCATCATCAGTTTACATATGAAGAGATCTCATAAAGCCTAAGGAAAGGCTCTTTATAGTGGGCTGCCAACAGGTATAAGGGTGGCAGCACAGTGTACACCTATAGTGGGGGAAAGTGCAAATGTGAATGAGAGAGATTACTTGGTTTTCACAATCAAGCAGGAGAATATTGTCACACCTAGCAGCAGTACATGAGAAACAGGTTTCTCAAGATTACTGTCATTCTTCACTGTTACCATACTCCAGACAAAGGGGTGACACATCTGCTCAACAAAGTGACAGCTACCCACCTTGTTCATGAGACTTAAAACCAGAGTGGTAGCAAAGAGTTTTGGGGGCCTGTGCTTGGATGCACACAGGTATGGAAACCGTGTGCAGTGGTAGAGGTGGCTGGGGTTGGCAGAAGAGCAAGCAGGTTTTTCTTTTCTTTTTCTTAACTTAGTATGCTTTATTGCTCCTTTTGCAACCGGGATGGCCTACCTCTGCCCACAGCCCCCCCCCAACCCTATCATCCACTATCTCTGGGTCTTATGAAGGCCAACCTTGTTCCTTCTCAGCTTGCCCCCTGTGGCAGGGCCATCATGAGTACCCCATGTCCCCTCTAGACACCTCGCTCAGTATTGGCAAGCCTGTGACCAATAGGCAATGTAGGGTCTATGAGAGGCCACTGACATCATCCCGCAGCAATCCAGATGTCTTTCCTTGATTGCCTCCCCAGTCCCTGGATACTCTGCAGAGAGTGATGGCATGACACAGTCATGCATGCATGCTGCTGTCTTCCATTGAGGAGCATCCTGCACCCCATATCTGCTTCCCTCTGCGCTGCCACCTGTGGTCCCCCAGGTGGCAGTACAGTAGTGGAGCTGACTGCCCTTCCTCTGTGGAGGAGGAGAGCATCCTCTGGGATGCTCAATCCTCCCACTCCCCAGTCAGTCCCCAAGGACCTCGGATTGCTCCCGAACCTGGGTCGCCAGTATCACAAGTTGCAGCACCACCATCACTGCACCAATGGGCCAGCTGTATGCAAGTTTTTCATATTTGGCAGGTTAGTCTAAGAGGGCTCACCACTCCCATGAGGTGGACAGCTGAGGGTCTCGCCAGTGGCACAGGAGAACTCACTTACCTGAGAGAAGGGTCAGTGCCAACCATAGCTTCTCAGGCATTCTCCAGGTAGGATGGGGGGGTGTATACCTAAAACAGCAAGCAAGGGATTGTGCAGGATGGGATGGGCTAACATAGTTTCCACAATCACAGGACTTGGCACTGGTAGTGGGGCTAGGGCAACTCCCCAGATGTGGGTCAAATGTGCATCATCTCCACCATCATAGGAACCCCCTCTTTGTTATTTTGGAAATTTTTAACAGGAGAAGGCTGGACTGACACCATGGTAGAGGCTGGGGCAGAGAAGCAACTCACATTTAGCTGTCCTCTTTTTCTTATTTTAGGACAGAAAACATTTTTCAAAATCGTGATCAAGACCCAAACAACAGACTTCTTGCTGATGTATGTTGCACTTACTGTCAGGCATGGCTTTCTTCTGTTGGGTCTCTTTAACACCTCTGCTTCAAGATACAGTCAAAATATACAGTTGTTTACATGTTTAAATGAACTGGTTATGTGAATATGGTAGGACTGACTGGTTAGCCAGTGGCCAGACTACACTGCAGATACTGGACTGGTACTGTTAAATTGAGTCCCTTACAACAGGCTTTTTTTTCACAGAGGTTTTTGACCCTTCAAGCCGTCATCTACACTTTGCTTCAGGGCTCTGCCAGCCCCTCATCCTTGTCATCTGCTCCCCCTCCATCAAGCCAGTGGGGATCTATATGGAGTGGAGCCAGAGGACCGGAAGACCATCGTGTAGATGGCTTGAGGTACATTTTTTTTTTGTACTTTTCTTCCCTGCCCTCCAAGTCCCTACCACCTCCATTGACATTGGTTGATGCCTCTGGCGACCATGGTCAAAGCAGCATGCTACAGGCAGACACCACCCCTCATGAAGGACCAGATTCCCATGACCTGCTATGATGGTCTGCTGCCGTGTCAGAGTTTGGTCATTTCTCTCCTTGGGTTGGTATGCTCTACCATTGGCAGCACTCTTAGCCATGGCCTTCCCAATCCTGGCTCCATGGCTCTGCTCCAGCACCTAGGTTGCCAGCATGGAGGTGCGATGTGCACGTCCTGAGCCATCGAGCGACCCCACACCATGCTTAATGGATGGATTGCTACTACTTCCAGGAGTAACCTCATGTTACAGATCACAGGCTATCCAATACAGTCTGCACCATTCCTTTTTCAGCTCTTTTGGCCATCTGTGATGTCATTCTCCTAAACCGTTTTTCCTCCATCTTGATGCACAGCATCTGGACCTGGAGACTGCACCTTTGTGAACACAGGTCCATTTTCCCAACTCATTTCAGTCTGTCTTTCCAGTCCTTTCTCCATGTAGCTGCAGACTCTGTGAATCACCAACTCTTTATCTCTCTCTCTCTCTCTCACCTCCTCCAGCTGTCTGCCTCCTTCTGTTTCTGTCTGCTACTCTCTCAAAATGTTTACAAAACAATATGCCTGGCCTGACACACCAGAACCCTCCCATCCCCCTTTTTAGTAAACAAGCTCTGTGTCTAGGCAAATCTTTGTTCTAGCCAACAAAAACAAGAGCTATCTTTGTAACCTAAGCATATACATATTTCTGACCTCTGTTTTCTTGGTGTTGAGTTTCAAAAGAAACCTTGTAATGAGTTTCATGTTTTTCCTCAGCCTGGGAAGTTGTCCCTTACAGCAGATATAAAATGACCATCTTCCATTCCAGATAGAACAGGACATACAATGGGTACTTGTTGCAGTGCAGAAGCAGAAAGGGTGTTTTGCTTGAATACTCAAAAATTTGCATGTGACAACAAAATAATTATTTCAGAATTTTAAAACAAAATGGTTCCAAGTACTGGGTTTTAACACAGCACCAGCACGAGAGAATATCTTAGGGTCTAATAATACAGTATTTATAACATTTTTAGGAACAGATCAATACAATTCAAAATGATATACAGATCTGTTATACTCCATTACATTTATATAAAATAAATATGCCCCAAAAGTGAAACAGACAAAGAACGTATGTTCTGGTCCTGCTCTTTTATAAGGAGGCGGTGGGAAGAAACAAATATACTAGTTTCCAAAATCCTGAAACAAAATATACCAGCTTATATGAAATCCTCCCTGTTCCTGGATCATAATACTGCTACTTTAGCAAATTCAGAAAAAGCTGAAGCACATATTGCATCAGTGTTGATGAAAAAATTAAAACCACTGGAAGTATCCTAACTGTGAAATGTGGGAATCCTCAGAACTATTATAACCCGCTATAGCTTGAAATCGATGTAAGGGAGAATTTAATGATGGTGTTTTTTTTCTAGCCTTAATTGATACAACAAATCATAACCCAAAACTATACTCTTTATTTTTTTATTTTTTTTTTTACATACAGCTGGCTGTTTCTTTCTCAACCTTATGATTGCAACTGTATTATCCAGCAGAAATACGTTTCAGACTGTATGGTCTGTTCTATTTATGCAGTCTGCCTTACCTTGTCTTCCCAATGAAATAAATAAAATTATTGATGGCAAAAAAACTTTTGGGAAGGTCAGCCTGGTGGTGCTAAGAGTTGAGGTGCTGAACGCCGCACCGCACTCCATGCTGGTGACTCGTGTTTGAAACCAAGCATGAGTTGCTGGGGGTTGGCTGGGGGGAGAGGATTGAGTATTCGACAGACTGATTGCCACTTCCGGGGGGGGGAGGAGGAGATTGTAAATGACTGGCACCAGGTGGAGGCCTGAGGGCAGTGCGGGATGGGAACAACAGCAGCACTCCACAGTGTGCACCTGTCTCCACATACGCATGCTGACGAGCTCGCTCCAGCATGAGGAAACAGACAAAAAAAAAAAAAAAAGAGGAAAACAGTGGCAGGGAGGCATGTATGATGCCTGCCTGCTGATTCCCTCACGCACTGCATCACCTGGACCCAGGGGAACAGAACATTGGATTTGTGTACTTGTGGGGGAAGATGGCCCTCTCCGTTCTGACCCCATCACAGATGGGGGATCAGTGAGCGTAATCCTGTCCTCAAAAGTAAGTCCTGGGGAGATGCAGGACAGTGGGGGTCAGCAGGGCAGCACAGATGAAAGTCTAGCCTGTCCTGGCCACACAGGGGGATACAAATTTGTATAAATAAACCTGGAATGACATGAGTGGACAGGCATGAAAACTCCCTCTAGATCTGAAGTCCCTGCCGCAACTTCTGGCAAAGGCATAAAAAGGTCTGCTTGTAGGTCAAAAGAGTGGTAGAATGGGACAGGAGAATATTACATGTGGCTATGCTCTATTTTATCGTCTCCAGATTCTTCTCCAAGTGCTCTCCAAATATGGATGATCCAGCATAGAGAAACTATCCAGCAACTGATACTAGGCTGCTGGTGCAAACACAAAACCCCTCTCTCAGGCATATTTCAATAAGATGCCCCCCCCCCACAGCTGCCATCACTGCCACATCACAGGGATCTTAAGATACTCTGGATTTGTGGTGGTCCACTTCTTTTGAGTCATCCAGCAGAGCTTCACGTGCTCTCTAATCTGTAGAAATTTCTCTACCTGTTAATTGCTCTTTATAAGAAGACGTGTCTGCTGCTTAGTCGCCCATGGGTAGCGAGTGTCTCCCTATACTTCATGGGGGACAAAGACCTTGGCCTTGTGCTTGTTCTTTCAAGATTTATTTTCCTCTTGTATAAATGTTTAGGGCTTGTGAAGCTTGTCCAGAGGTTTAGTGCTTAAGTTAACTTAATTTGTAGGCACTCACCAGGAAGGGTTTAATGTGAGCCCAAGGACCTGTCAGCTGAAGCAACATGTTGCAAAGGCTTTGTACCTACAGTCACCTTGTTACCACAAGATCCTAGCACCCTGGGGGAGCACACAACATAAGGTCAGAAGATAAGTGGGCCCCATCCACCATGGCAAATCTAAGCTCTGATTTCAATTTCAAAACAAAGGCAGTCAAGGCCTTTGAGATCGTTAGAGAGCAAGGGCATAAAGGTGACATGTAGGCAGATGGACTCTTTTTTTCCTGTGTGTGAGTTTAGTGCATGCGAGAGGTGCAGGACTGACAGCACTGGAACCCTGAAGTCCTCTATATTTGTCCACATGACAGGTACAGCATGGCGATCACAATACAAACTTCCCTACACTGCCTCGCCAATGTGCCTCAACCCTGCCAAGTACAGACCACCACACAAGTGAGATGGTAGTTCAGACCCCATACCCATTCAGTCCTTGGCCTCTCATGTGAAACTGCCAACAAGGGTGCCAATCAGTGCTAGCTGTGTTGGTGGTTTCGCGATGTGGACACCTGCCTACTGGGAACTGGACTGAGACCACCACAACTCATTTCACATAGGCCAATAAACAGCTCTCAGGTGACAATGGCTTAGACAGATGGACTTAAAAAAATTGTTTTCTTTATGCTCCCTCTCTGGCTTGACACTCATGTCTCAGGTTGGCTCCAGCCCCATCTCCCTGCATTCCTGGCTCTTACCTCACCACACTTTCAACCCCACAGACTAACACTCATAGCAGGGCCTTGAACCCCTCACCTCCTCTAGGGCATGGAAGCAGGAAAACCCTGGGTAAGGGAAAGAGTTTCTAGAGGCAAGGAGCAGGGCCTGAGCATGCCTGAGATAACAGCTCTCGAGCCAGAATATTTCCACTTTTCTACTCCTCCATCTCCCCTTGATGTGAGCATGCTAGAGCTTCCATATCTGCACACCCTATGCAGGGCAGAGCAGAACTCAGCTGATGTCCCCCTTCCACTGTACCTCCACTGCCCTGGCACCCGTGGTCACCCAAGTAGTAGTGCTGTAGTGGAGACAGCTACCCACCTCCTGCAGGGGAAGAGATCGTCCTCTCGGTTGTGCAACTGTCCTCCCCTCTGGCTGGCCCATGAAGACCCAGGCATGTTCCTGGACCCTTATCGCCAGCATTGTGAGTGGTCACACTACCGCTGTACTGACATGCTGGCTGACAGGAAGACTTTTTAGTTTTTAAATTGAATGGAATATAAATGTTTTATCTATATAAAATTAAATTTATTTCAGCCGGAGAGTATCAGCAATGGTGGTTTCTTTTGGGTTGGGATTCCCTCTGGCCTGAGCTCAGGTAATAATTTTTATGGTATTGAAAACTCTGGCTCTTTACCAGTATTTTCAGAGTTAATCCAGAACTTTATAGACTTGGCATAAACCAAACAATCATTGGTATGGTCTGTTAACAAAGAGCCTGGATGACTGCAAAATCCATTGGGATGAACCTGTTGTCTGTGCCAAGCATCACAAGACTTGGCATATATAAATGGTTGTGCAGCAGTCTCTCTGGAGAAATATAGTTAAACTATCCCAAAGGAATCCATTAGGCTAATTTTGTTTTTGGTACTAATGTACCGTGATAGTAGGACTACAGTATAAACATTGCACTGCCTCTTTTCCCTTAGTTTTACATTAATTTTAATTTATTTTTTGCTGCTTTACCTTGGTATTGTCATGAACCATCTTCTGATAATTGCAATCAATCACGTTTGCTTGAAGAGCTGTCAGGCATTCTGTTTATCTCCAAGAAAAAGAAGAAGAAGAGGTGCACTCAGTTATGGTTGATTGCCATAAAACACCAATAAAAATGCTATATACAAGAAACGGCACTCCAGGCTAGCAGTAATCATTTAAACTGTTTTATTAATTTCATCTTAATAGGAATACACATACAAATATGTTCAATCAGTTTCATAAAACGTAATGTACAGGTTCACATACCATGTCAGTGATAGCAGCTCAGCGCTTCGAGGCCACAAAGACCTCTTCAGCAGGAGTGTAGCATTACTGTGAGGTGCACACTTAAATAGTGTTTCAATCACCAGGTGTGTATAATAACCCAGTTGCTTCATTTGAATACTCCAACTATACTTCTACGTGCCCATTGGTCTGTTCATCTCATCAATCATTCTGTTTATCTCCTGCAGTGTGGCCCTTGTGGTTACACCTGAGAGGGTGAGTTAGTTCCAAACAAGGGACCAGATCCAGCATGTGTGGAGGGGTCTGGGCCAGTATGGATTTGGTGCAAGCTTATGTGTGTTAATGTGTGTGTGTGTGGGGGGGCAGAATCTTCATCCATCAGGACAGTGCTCCTATTTTTTGATTTTTGTCCCCTTGACGTGCAGCACTATAAACATCTGTTACAGTACTAGGGAAGCACAAGACCACTCTGGGCTTCACCATCTCACCAGAGTGCTTGCTAGGGGCCTGACTGGGTCACCAGGGGGCAGTGAGACAGCTATAAGCTGCAAGTCTGTCCCAGGAGGAGGAGGAGAGTGTCCCCTGGTATACTCCTAACTCCACCTGCCATTCCAACCAAAGTCCTGAACTTGGGATGTGAACTTGGGTCACTTGCTTGCATGACCTGTTTCACGCATGTTTTTTTCCCATATACATTTGTATCTGCCTTATCTGCTCCTCATCCTGCTTCTCCAGAATATACCTTCCTCCTTCATCTTCTGCCACAGGACTGTAGGAGTGCCTGATTGCCAGTGTGGGGGCCTGCAAGGAGTTGGTCTTCATCCTGCAGTTCAGGGGGTTTATCCAGCAATTTTCACACTGGCTCATGACATATACAGTGGATGCGATATGTGAGCTGCGCCTCCGTGGAGATGCCCCTGGCAACCTGTGCATGGGATCCTCCCCTCCTGTATGGCTCACATGCACTGCCACCTGGATACCTTCAGGTGGCAGACAAGCAGTGAGCCATCTTAACCCCCACTTTGAAGGAGGAAAGCAGTCTTATGGATGCTGAATCCTCCTTCCCTAGCCGGCCCCTGAGTGACCTGCATCCATTCCTGAACCCAGGTTGCCAGTGTGATGGCAGGAAAGGTGTTTGGCACCTTAGCCCTCTGCGCCACTGGGTCAGCCCTTGGTTTCCCCATATTTTTAACTGATAAGGTGCTCTCTTTCTTCCATTTCCTCCTGTTCTTTTTCTCTTGCTGGGATGGAAGGTTAGTGCCTGCTTTCACAGCTGGTGCCAGTGCTGCTCCTTAGTCAACTGGCAAGGGGCGCATGAATGCCAGACAGCACAGCCAGTGCTCTCTTACCCCAGGAAACAACTGCCAAACCTCCACAATGCACTTGGTCCCCAGTTGGCTCCAGTTTGGGATTCCAGGGTTCAAACCCTGTTCTCTGAGGTGACAGTTAATAAGGTGTTTTCTATAAAATTAATTGTGGGGCTGTCCGGTAGTCAAAGAACATTGGCTTACCAAGTTGGTGACTCGAGGTCATACTCTATACCCTGGACCTGCACATTGAGCAAAAGATGTGGTGGAAGGCTCCAGTCATGCTGATACTTGATTACCTGGTGAGCTGGGGAGAAGAGTCATGAGGGCAGGGATACCTAGTCCATTGTGAGGAGCAGTGGTTGCTGCCAATGTAAAGCAGCATGTTGATGTCTCGACACATAGGTGTCAGGCTTGTCTGTTTCATGTCAGGCTCTGGGTGGATTGCAGTGAGGTGACTGGGCTTCGTCCCAGTCTTCTTTGGATTTACTAGCAGCGTCTCACTATAGGCTGAACCCTAGTGTGGGGGGTGGGACAGAAAATAAATTTTCTTCCCAGTAACTGATTTTCAGTAGACTCTCCCTATACAGCCATATTCTTTGGACTGGTGCTGCCAGTACCAGCACACCGCAGGAACAACAGAATTGGAGCCACCTGAGCCTCAGTCGTTGGCTGACATACACCCTCATGTGTATTGATTCCATATGGTGCTGGCATGCCAAACTGCCTCTGTACTGGCTAGAGGGAAAGGGGACCTCTAGCCATACAGTATCGAATGCATGAAGCTAAATCAAAAACATTTTTAAAAAATCAACACATTTTTTTCAACATAACGTAATGTTTCTCTGAACTACCTGCAGTGCAGATGCCTGAGATGACCCTTTTACTAGCCAGTAGTCCAGGTACTGAAACACATGCCATTTCTCTCTGCAGCAGGACATTGCCACTACCAGAAAGCATTTGGCAAAAATGAAGCCAGCTAGAAAGGCAGCTGATTCCCCCCAGCCCATTGTCCAGCTTCTCCAGTACGTACCTTCCACTTTCATCACACAATGTTTCTTCAACTGAAATTGCAGTCCTCGAGGGAGTGTATGTAAAACTTTCATATCTTTTTTTTTTTGTATTTATGATTTTTATTGAAGCAGAATAAAGACATAGTACATATTATCATCCATTAGAGACAAGAAGAGTTGCATTTTCAAGGTATTATAGTACTTGAACAAAATAAGGCTCAAGGGACTATATTATGCATTAACTAATACAACTGTAGGTTCCTACTGAAACTATTTGTATGAAAATTATTGAAGCAGAACCCAGATAAGCAGAGGCCAGGCCCACCCATCAGCAGTCTTCCATCCAAAAATACTATCAAAAGGTGAACTTAGTCTACTGCACCCAAGACCCGTCCTTTACCATTCTAATGGGTTGCAAAAGTAAAGTGTTATATTCTTCATTACCCTAAGGAATAAAGTTTGTGTTAACATTTGACATGTGTAACACCCAGCGTTGACACTAAAACTTTCATATCTTGCTGTGTTGAGATACAAACATACTAACGTAGTAAGTTATGACATGAAGGACTCTAGGTCCATCAGGTCAGTCATCCCTACCCAGCCCCCCACCCCCACATCTAAAGCAGGGACCAACAAGCATAGTTTGCTAACATGTACTAATTTATAAGGATTCGCCACCCACCCTACCACCCTGATGCCCTGTACTATAGTTATAACCACTGTCACCTCTGGTAGGCTGTTCCAGAGGTTCACCGCCCTCTGTGAGAAATGTCTCCTAACAGTACCCCTATATTTACCACCTTTGAGCTTCAGGGCATGTCCATGCATCCTGCTGGAGCACACTAGATCAAACTTCTCCATCTGTTGAACCTTGTCAGTGCCCTTCAGTATGTGGAAGACTGAGATAATGTCCCCTCGTTTTCTTTAGAGAGTACATGTTAAGGCAGTAAAATCTCTCCCCATAACTCATAGTTTTTGTTTTCCATACCCCTCATCATTTTGGTGGTCATGCAATCACCCTTTCAACAGCCTCAATTTCCTTTTTGTATTGGGGGAGCCATAAACTGCACAAAGCACTCCAGGTGGGGCCTGATTAGGCTGTTGTAAAGTGGTAGGATTACTTCCCTTGTTCTGCTGGTCACCCCTGTTATGATGCATCCCAGTATTCTTCTAGCCTTCTTGAGAACAGTTGCATATTGCTTGTCATGCTTTGGCCCATTGTCTAATATGCCCCCTTGGTCCTTTTCCTCCTCAACTGCAAAAAAAGGGGCCCCACACAGTGTGTAGGTCCTACCTCTGTGTTTTTTTTGTTCCCAAGTGCAGCACCTTGCATGTGGCTACATTGAGTTTAGGACTCATGGAGTTTGTCCAGTCACCCAGCTTGTTTAGGTCCCCCTGAAGTTTGTCCACATCTTCAGAGGAGTCCACCCCACTGGCCAGCTTATTATAATCAGCAAAAAGCAGCCTGCTGGAGACTCCAGCATGCAGATCGTTGATAAAAACGCTGAACAGTAGCGGTCCCAGTACTAATCCCTGAGGGACACTGCTGAGCACCCCTCCCGACTCAGTGCAGTGCCCATCAACCACAACCCTGTACTTCCTGATCCCAAGCTAGTTAGCAGTCCACTCCCTTATATATGGCTCATGTATACTGCACTGCTGCATGTATATGTATATGTGTCTTGCATGTCAAAGGAATGCAGCCAATCACCCTGGCACTAAAGGAGTAGGGGAGTTCAGAGAGAGCATCCAGAACATTTTGTACACAATGAACTCTAGAGCCCAAAAATCTAGGATCCATCGAAACCCTCCCATGCATTACAGCATGAAAAAATACCAGGAGTAGAATCTTTATTTCTCTCCCAGTCTGAGAACTCCTGAATCGCTTTGCAGTCTAGGAATGATTCTGCTTCAGAATGCATAACCCAAAGATATTTTACCACGAATACTGTCAACTGGGCACGGGAAAGATGGTGGGGAAATGTGGGCAAAGCAATTAGGGTGAATGTGTTTTGGGCACACATGATTTTGATGCATAGGTGACTAGGGCATTGGGAACATGGGTCCCTAACTGTGGTCCCCCTTATTGTGCACAGGGTGGGGGATGTTCATATTTGTTTGAGGAGTGGTGCGGGGGGGTGCAAAGCCCCCCGCAATAGGGCCAACTTGTGGTGCGGTCAGCCAGGCATGCCATGCAGTTGCCTGTCATGCACCTTGCTGTTGGCTGCTTTCCTGAAACCCGCTTCTCCTCGGGTGATTTGTTTTCACCCTATTGTGGGTGACCCGTTTTAACAAGTGCCTGCTTTGGACTTGTGGTCACTCTTGAGGTAGCACAATGAGTTCCAGGGAATAGCCTAATCTGAATGTCTCCAGAACCCATTGGTGAGGTGATGGTCTGCCAGTGAGATAAGAACATGGATGCTCTTTCCCTCCACCTGATTCTCAGGAGTGCAGTGCAGTACAGGTGGGGGGATCCTGCGAATCATAAAGAGGAGATGGTGGTGGCCGGATGGTGGCCTCCACACACCTTTCCTTTCTTGGGCTTGTATGGGACTCCCATGGAATGTTACTGGCTTCTTCATGAATCCCAGTTGGAGAGAAATAGCCGAAATCTCTGGCTGTTGAACTCTCTACTGCTTCCATGAAAAGATGGGGTTAAAAGAGGTTTTAAGGGCCTGAGTGTTTGGTGAGATGTTTTAAACTCCTTAACAAAGGTCTTAACTTTTAGTCCAAAGAGTTTGTCCCCTTCAAAAGAAGAATTCAACACTGCCTTTTATATCTCAAGTATGAAGCCGGATACTCTGAGCCAGGAACGATGTCCCACCCATGCAGCTGCATCTTGATGACATATTAACCAAACACATTGCTGGCTAGACATTCCAGTAAATTTTTTACAGGCTATACTTGGGACACTGCAGGCTGCTAGGTAGCAATGTAGGAACTTAAGCTCTCATCAACTAATACTTTCATGTGTGTGAGACATTAATACACACTATTTGTAGAAGGCAGGTGGGGGAAAAGAATATGTAAATCCAAGGAGGAGGAGGAGGAGGAAGACGAGCAGGAGGAGTACCCTGGATACTGCATTAACGATCACACCTCCCAACCTGAGGTCACTGGATACAGGATGTAATAGAGGATATTAGAAACCCACCAAAGGCTAGCAATTATCATTGAACACTATTCTCCCTCTCTAACCTCCCTTTTAAAACAAATCTTAAAGGCAATGATCTGCTATTAATAACAGGCCTTAGAAAGGTAACAATTAAAAATGCAGACAACAATGCCCAAGAAGGAACACAGATAAGAAAAGTCTTTTCTTAGTCCATTTCCAGTTATTGCCAAAACAAACGATCACTTGGAAACATATAAGTAAATCAGTGAAATCCAAAAGAGCTGAGTTTGCCAGCACTGCGGTGCTGGGTCGGTGCAGAACAAAGAGCTGCCAGCCCTAAACAGCAAACAGAATCAGGAAGAAGCCCTGCACTCACAGCTGATGAAAGATGCACTGAAGTCTGTATAGCTGATTTTAAATCTGTTTTAATGAGTGCAAATGGTTAATTTCAGAGTGTGGTAGGGTCAGTAGGTGACCTATCATAGGTAAGCATTAGGTTAAAGTTGCAGTGATGTGCAGGTAATGACAGGACACCACCAACCTGGACATCAGCTCAGGCTAACATACCTCATTTCACCTTTGTAATTTCTTTTACTCTCCCCCCCTTGGCCCCCAACGAGTAAAGTGCCTACCAAAGTGGGCTCACAATAAAATCACCCTCCTGTTCTGCCACCAGGACGCAGGACGCATGTACCAGCGAGTAGAACCAGGACGGAGTTGGTTGACTGGGTCTAGGCACCTATCTCTGATTAAAAAGTGGATTAGATTTAAAGTGGCACCACCACAGCAAGGCTCTCCTGTGTGATGCCGGAATGTGGACATCCTGTAAATGATAGATAGATTAGATAGATAGATAGATAGATAGATAGATAGATAGACAGACAGACAGACAGACAGACAGACAGACAGACAGACAGTCAGACAGTCAGACAGCTTGATAGATAGACAGACAGCTAGATAGAAGATGGATGGATAAATCGAAAATGGATGGATGAAAACATACTTATCCTTTCTGTCTTTTCTCTGCTTTCTCTTTCCCCTGAGCTTCACCCTGGGCTGGCTATCCAGTGGTCATTTCTTCTTCTTCTTCTTCTGTTTCTCTTTCTTCTCCCCCCCCAGACAGCATTAGATACAAGCCCTTAGACCCCAGGAAAGTGGGTCTGGCAGGAGGGCCGTAATGCATAGTGACCTCCTTACTAGGAGGTCAAATGTAAGTAAAAGGTGACCCTGCTGGGAGACATCTCAAAATGGTGCTTTAGAAAATAAAGGGCTGTTCTCTTATTGTTTGTACATCCAGCCTTTGTTTTAGCAGAAGGAATACTGTAGAGACAGTTCAGCTCTGCTCCTTGGAGTTTGCTATTCAAATAGGAACTTGCTGAGGGAACTCAGAAGCTCTAAACATAGGAGCTTGTTTGACATTTATATATTTTTCCCTGCTCCATCTTCACAACAGCTTAGTGTTGGGTGGCAGGACAGAAAGCATACAAGAAGCCTAGCACTTCTAGCTGGTAGGCAGCCAGTTATGAAAAGGGAAAGGAAGGGGAAGGGGGACAATGTTTAACCAGGAAAGGTACACTAAGCTGAAGCTTGTTTCCAGGTGCGACCTGGGAGCACGAGGAAGTTAAGTGACTCGTTCAGGGTCACACAGTATGCAAGTGGGGACTGTGGGATTCAAACCTAGGTCTCCAAGTTTGCAGCTCAGTGTCTTAAACCACAGTGCCATACTGCCTCCTCCAAGTATTTATATTTTAGGGACAGTTTTAGCCAGTTATGAAAAGTCTTGGACCAGCAAGGAAAATACTGAGCCTTGAGATGTAACAAACCCAGCCTTCACTCCAAAAAAGAGCAGGGTTAAAACATATATTTAGCTTAACCAAAGGAGCTTATTGAATAAAATGCAGTTTTCTCTTCTCCTCCTCACTTCCCAAGAGTGCAAGCACTGCAGCCGGCAGGGAGAGAGTGACACATGGAGCCATGTGCTCCGCCCTGTGTAGAATTCATAAATATGGGGCTTCATCCGGCCAACAGTGAAGGCTGAGCCCTGAGGCTGAAAGGGATCAGCATGTAAGGGCTAATGCTAAGGTGTCTGTTTCACATGGGCTGATGGCTGCCTGGCAGAGTAAAAGGTTGTAGGCCAATCCAGACAAATATAAATAAAAGTAATTGAATAAAGTCACAGTTTAGTCACAAGCACACACACTAGGTGACAAGGTTGTTGTAATATATGTTTAAATGTCTTTTGTGTGATTTAATATCCTGCCATGAGTGTCCACTGTTTTTAAATGAAATAATATAGAAACCTTATGTTAAAGGGATACTGTCAGTTGTACACTGATTTTTTTTTGTCCCATTAGCGCAAAAGTGTCTGCACCCCCTGCAGCCGTTTTAATGTCCCTAAAATATAAATACCTGCTTGGGATGTCCAACAGTTAAATAACTTGTTTCACTATTCATGCTTTTAAACCCAATGGTGATGCACATGCCCTGAGTCAGGTCTTCAGATTTCAACTCTGCACTTCTGTATGTTTGAGTGCTCGGTTTCATTTATAAGATAGTTTTCTAAGGTCAGTGGAGTCGACGTTAAAGAAATACAAAAATATCATAAGTCAGCAGGTTAAATGAACTACTCGTGCATACATGAGTTTCTTGGCCCCAGAAGCTGACACTGTTGTCCATAGATGAGCCTGCCGGCGCTTCCTGGTCGTTTTAAGTAGATGGGTGTGCATCAGCTCTGGAAGGCTACAGATAAGAGCAGTCCACCAGAGTTTTAAACAGCATGAAAAACAAAATAAAATATTTAACTATTGGGCATCCCGAGCAGGTATTTATATTTTAAGGACATTAAAAAAGCTGCAGGGGGTGCAGGCACTTATGCAAAAATGGGACAAAAAAAATCAGTGTACAACTGACAGTGTCGCTTTAAAGGGAGTCTGGTTCCTTACAAGGCAGCTGGCCATATAATGAGGCCTTTTATACCTGTGTGTTGGAAATGAGGCAGATCATGTGACCCAGAGGGGAGGTGTATATTAGCCCTATGAAACTAAACCTAGTCAGTTTGTCTTTTGTCTGGGTAAAGTCAAGACCTCACTGCTAAAGAGAAGCCTGAAGCTCTAAGAACAAATTCCGGCAGAGCCACTATGGCTGCAAATGCATTAACTAGATAAGGGTGTTTCATGGGCTCAGACATAAACATAAACATGAATTGCATTTAGTAAGGCCGATGATACCGTTCCACATATGACTTGTGAACAAGCTGGGCAGCCTGGGAGTGGGTCACAAGGTGGTAAACTGGGTTAGGAACTGGTTGAATGATAGAAGATAGAGAGTTATGGTAAATGGTGCTCAATCTAAGGAAAGGAGTGTGACCAGCAGGGTGCCACAGGGATCAGTCCTGGGCCCAGTCCTGTTTAATGTCTTCATAAGTGAAATTGCAGAGGGGCTGGAAGGGAAAGTGTACCGCTTTGTGAATGACTCTTAGATCTGCAACAGGGTGGACAGTCTGGGAAGGGTGGAAAAAATGAGGAGGGACCTAGGTAAACTGGAGAAATGATCTGAAGTGTGGCAGCTGGGATTTAGTGCAAAAACGTGCATTTGGGTTGCAGGAACCCAGGGGAGGATTATGGGGGGGGAAGAGAAACTGATGGTCACCAAACAGGAACGGGATTTGGGGGTAATCATATTGGATGACCTAAAGGTAGCTAAACAATGTGCCAAGGCTGTGGGGAGAGCCAGCGAGATGCTGGGGTACATAGGGAGAGGTATCACCAGCAGAAGGAAGAAGGTGGTGATGCCACTGTGCAGATCACTAGTGAGGCCTCATTTGGAATACGGTGTCCAGTTCTGGAGGATGCATTTCCGTAATGTAACTTTAAATCACAAATGGGTTAAATGGCTCTATTTTAGATTTGTATCTTTCTCCCCTTCTGCTCCCACTGGTTAGGCTGACTGAATGCAACCTGGAAATATCTAGGCTAGCATGATGATTCACCTGCACAAGCTGTTTCTCAGTCCCCATCACTGTCTTTTTAAAATTGTAACTTCTTGTTGAAAATAGCAGCTTGCCACAGTAATACATAAGCTAAAGTGATGTCACCTACCAGGAGTTGTAAGACATACTGTAGCTAGCTTGGCATGAGGAAGGGTGAACATGGTCAGGGCCCCATAGCAATTGAGATGCGTATGCAGCAAATAAGTCCAGATGCACTAACTTACCCCACAAGTGTTAAATATCACAGTCTGCATAATACACAAGGCTAACAGTGATGAATCTTCATATGGTTTGGCTGGTTTGGGTTTTACTGTTTATAATACAGGGATGAATAGCTAGGGAAGACATTTTTTCAATGACTGCCAAATGTGGTACAGTGGCAGATGTTTTGCAAAGGTATAACAGAAATTATGTCTATGAGGTATTGTTATCCGAGAATTGGGTCATGTTTTCATAGGGACAGATTACATTTGTGGTACATGATTGTCCCTGTGTGAATCCCTGCTGCTCTCTGTCACTGAAATCACTGTTAGACATGTGGCTAACTTGTATCTTTAAGTAGTGATTCTAGAATTTTGCCGGGAACCTGTATTTATTAATTTTTAAAAAAATATTTTGAAGGTGTGCCTGGTTATGAATTATCCCAATATTTAATTTCAACATTTTAGTGGAAACTTTGCACTCTGATTTTTTTTATTCTGAATTTTTTGCAGTATGTTGTCTGTATTTATATTAATTCTGTTGGCATTCCTGGTAATGTACAGGGGCAGGGGACTGAGTTGTGATTGGGTCTGAATAAGGAACACAAATATTCATTAATTTGGTTTTCTATCTCCATTGGATTTTTTACTGTTTCTCCTTTAATATTAATATTACATATATTCTTTTTTTTGTTTAAGCTATTGATGTAACTGCACAATTGCTTGCTGTTGCTTTTGTCTGCATCTGTTGCAAGTTTGAGTTCCATTTTCTTTTTGAAATGGTTTATTTTTTATGTTTCTTTTAAAATGTTTAATATTCTGATCATGTTGTTATGTCATGACTTTTTTCAGATATTTTATTGCATGTTTAGCCTTTTTTTTGTCGACTATCTACACATCCTCATTTAACCATCTTGCTTGTCATCATTTGTTGTTATATTCCTTGATCCTTTTAATGTAACTATTGCAAATGATAATATGTTGTCTTTTATAATCTGCCAAATGTCATTCACTGTTTTGTTGTTTTAAATTTTATGCCAGTCAGTTTCTTTGCTTTTTCAGTTGTTTTGTTCTTTTCTACTACATCTAAGACCCTTGCCCTTCCGTTTTATCCTTTTCAACTGTTTTCTATATTTAGGACCTATATTTTACATGAACTTTCATCCTTTCTCAAGTATAACGAAAATGCATTTCAGTGCTGCTCACTTGCTTTATACGCATTATCCCCCACTTTGGCTTATTTTATACACACTTTTTCTTCTGTGTTTGTTTCCTTTTTTCTCTCTTTTCTTTATGGTCCTGACTTCTATAGAGATACATATTTTTGATTTAAATTGACAATAGATTGATTCTGTGGATTTTGAATATTTGAGCAGTACTTGTTAATGGCATTGTGTTACTGGTACCATAGGCTTTATATTTAACATCTTAAAATTGATATGAACATGAATGTATAATGCTCATGTACCAGATATTTACTAACATAGAAACATAGAAGCTGTTGGCAGAAAAGGACCTCCTGGCCCACCTAGTCTTCCCTAAGGTCCCTACCTATTGTGCTACCATGGACCATAACTGATCACCAGCCTTACCCCCCTGCACCAGCCCTGTTACCAAGGTCCCCTTATGTGTATCCCATGCATGTTTGAAACCTGTTACTGTTTCAGTACCCATTACCTCTGCTGGCAGGCTGTTCCAGGTGCCCACCGCTCTCTCTGTAAAGAAGTATTTCCTTGCATCCCCTTTAAGTCTCCCCCTTCCAGCTACATATCATGCCTCCTTGTCCTTGAACATCTCTTTCTCAGCAGAATTGAACCTTCCTGTAGCTTATTGATACCTTTGAAGTATTTGAATGCTTATATCATGTCTCTCCTTTCCTCTACAGAGTAAATATTTAACTCCCTGAGTCTTTTCCCATAGTGCTTCTGATGCAGGCCATGCACCATTTTGGTTGCCCTTCTCTGTACTGCCTTCACCAAATCTATATCTTTTCTGAGATGGCTGGGACCTCCAGAACAAATGTTTGCAACAGCAAATAGGGATCATAGTAACATCAAGAAAAGAGAAGCATAAAGAATATAAACTCAATTAGTTTAACATTGAATCAGTTCGTGAGAACTTTGCATCACGGTTTGCATTTGTAGTCTAATGCAGTTATAACCATTAAAGTGTTGTATTCCCTTCTCTCTATAGATATCTTGTGACTTTTTATATATCCTTTGCAGTAGAAATGTCTTCCTGTGGCTTACCCAGTCCCTTAAAACAAGCAAGAAAAAACCCTCCTACTTTTTAAGAAAAAAAAACAGCTTTGTTTGTTTAGACAGCTGTGTTGTCCAGCAGTAGGTATTAGCGAGAGAAAGAGAGAGCGCGCAAGAGAGAGGGAGAGAGATAAGGGGTTGGCTTTGTGTGGCTGCAGAGGTAGGGAAGAGAAATTAACCTGTTTTTCAGGGAATGCAATTTGAATTCATATATCACCTTACATGCATGATGTATCTTACAGCTGAGGTCTTAAGAGTTGGTGGCAAGTGAATTACTCCATATAGGTAAAGGGATACAGCTCCATCCCCAAGAGATGCAAACTGGACATGTCACTATATCAATCATTTAAAATAACACAAGTTTAGTTTCACATTCTTACTATGAGGGAAGCAAGTAAAATCAACCAGCATGGTTAGAAAACAAAGTAATTCACACCTCTGGATGAGTGGGGGAAGGGATACCAGCAAAACAAGTTTCTCAATTTGCAAATGGTAATAAATTAAGCACCGAAACTTAAAGGAGAAGTCCACCCAAAACTTGAAAAAATATATGTTGTGCAGAGTGTTTTAATTTATATGTGAAGTTCTAGTGTTTCCTTCCCTCTGACTGGTATTAGGAGTTTTTTCCCAAATTAGCCTGCTAGCTTTATGCTAGTTTTACGACCCCTGGGGATCTTCATCCCTGACAGCTTAATTGTATTTCTTGTTCCCACAGTGCATCTTGTCTCATGTGACAGTGATGTAAGAGAGACCCAACATTCAGCACATGCATGCCAAACAAACTAAATATCTTGGAAGCTTTACAAGCTGCACAACAATTACCAGCACCAAAGTTTTTCAGGACAATAAGATCTTTATGATGAGGGTGGTCACCAAGCTGAATTTTATAGATTTTAAAATATAGCCATCTCTACTGTTGTGAACTGATTGTAAAGCAGTGCTTTCTGCTGGATTTATGGTCTCTGCTACATCACCATCACATGAAACAAGGTGCATTGTAGGACAAAGAAATACAATTAAGCTGTTTGATATGGAGATCTCTAGGGGTCATTAAAAATACCCTAAAGCTAGCAGGCTAATTTAGGAAAAACTCCTAATACCAGTCAGAGGGAAGGAAACACTAGAACTTCACATACAAATTAAAACACTCTGCACAACATATATTTTCTCAAGTTTTGGGTGTACTTTTTCTTTAACAAAGAAAGAAAAGGCCCATAAAACATTATGGAGGAGGTTTCAACTTGCAAAAAAAGACAGTACTGGGGAGGGCTCAACTTAAGTACTGAAACCTAAATGAAGAAAAGACCTATAAAACACTATGGAGGAGGTTTCAACTTACAAAAAAGGCAGTACTGGGGAGGGCTCAATTAACTTCTCAAGCCAGAGGAAAAATAGTGCTCTCCAGCTGCCATACACACAAAGGCAGCATAGTAATGAGGCTTCTGTGGAGGATACTATTTTTAACACTCAATCATGTTGTTTGGTAGGTAATTTATGCAGGGAGTCCTTTTCTCAAAGCAAAACATCTGCAGGGCTATGCCCACTGCAGCCGTAAAAATGGGTTTCAAGCTGAGACTTGGTTGATAGTGCCAAAGAGAGGGATTCCTGCTGATTTATCTGGTTAGTCTGGTTAACCTGATCTGTTCTTACAAAGAACTGCCTGCATTATCTGTGAACTGATCTCAAAGACTTACGTTTGTAAGAAAATTTACATTGTCAAATAAAACCACACCAGTTGCATGTTAAGTCAGACACCTAAACGTGTTTTCTTTTTGCAAATCCACTACTCTCCCACACATAGGTAGCTTCAGCCACAGCTGGCTCCGCCACTTTGAGTCAACAGACTCCTCGTCAGGGGGCATGGTGAAGGAAAAAAGTCACACTTTAAATATGGTCATTCATGAATAATCAACAGCAGTTATCCCACAGTGCTCATTTTACATATCAAAAATATTTAGATTTAGAACAATCATAAAATCTCAAGGCACTTATAGCAGAGATTAATTTTTTTTTTGCTTTTACTTTCTCCTCATGCTCCTAGTTGGCTGTACATCCCGACCGTCCTCCCGTCTCACACCCCTGATATCAGGCCGACTTCCCCCTTATCCCCCATGGCTTACCCTACATGGCAGTGTGGTGAGGAGCCCCCTGAACTCAACTCACCTGAAAGGATCCAGACTGGGGAAGTGCCATTTGGGGTCGGTGCCGTGGAGGACAGAAGCTCATGCTGCCTGACCAGGAGCCCATTTTTCTTGTTCTTGGTGCATGGTACCCAGAGGCGGAGCATGCAAGGACACCAGCAACAGCACCACACACATTCCTGTATATGCACCCTATCAGGTGACTGCCCCGCCTTTTTCCCCTGTTAGTTACAGTGTTCATGTGCCAGCTCCCAGCTACCACTAGGGACCAGGCATGCACCGATGTCTGGTCACCCCCTCTCCCTGGAGAAAGAGAGCTGTCCCTGGGATGCTCAATCCTTCTTCTTCCCTGCCAACCCCTGGTGGCCCATGCACTCTCCTGAACATGGGTCGCTGGTGTGGTGCAAGATGTGGTGTTCAGTGCCTCAACCCTCAGCACCACCAGACTGGCAGAGACTAATTTTTTATTTTAGTTAATACTGCTTAGTCTCACAGTTCTAAATCTAAATCTTGTTCTGTCTTGTATTGCCTTTTATTAATTTGTATTACTATGTATGTATGTATGTATGTTGGGCACAATTTTTGATATGTAAAATAAGCACTGTGGGATAATTGCTGTTGATTAAAGAGCAGCTCATACCTTCAGGAGAACTTCAGCAAAACATACTATTTAGACACAGTTCAGCTTGTATTTTACATTAGTTCTGTATTTCTCCTCCCCATTATTTATCATGGAGGTTAATTTCCATAAAAACAAGTTCTTTGCTTCAGAACAGTTCACCTATTTCTGTTGCTTTCTCCCTGCCTGAGGTCATAATGCACTGCTTGTGACATCACAGTCACTTCTATAACAACAGAGTATGATGTCACAACAGAGGATTATAACTTGAAGTAGGGAGTAAGCCATAGAGGCAGATGAACTCCAAGAGATAAATATCATATATTTATGTAAATTTCCTCGGTAATAAATAATGGGGAGGAGAAATCTATAGAATATATATGGAATGCAAGCTGAACTGTACCTAAGTGATATGTTTTTCAAAGTTTTCTTTGAGGCATCAGCAGCTCTTTAATTATTCATGAATGAGCACAAAGTGTGACTTTTTTTCTTTCACCACACCCCCTGATGAAGAGTCTGTTGACTCAAAGTGCCAGGGGCAGGGCTAATTGTGGGTGAAGTTGTCTTGAAATTGACCATTTGCGCTCATTAAAATGGATTTAAACCCAGCTATATAGACTTCAGTGTATCTTTCATTAGCTATGAGTGCAGGGCTTCTTCCTAACTCTATAAGTAAATCAGCGCTGATAACTCAAGTTCTTAAGTAGGACAAATAGGAACACAGTCTAAAAAGTCATCCTTCACTCACAACACTCTCTGATCCACAGTCTCACTCCAAATGGGACTGTAGCTTGTTGGTAAAGACATCTGCAGCTTCAAGGTCTATGAAAATGTATTTCTGCCCATGAGCATTTACCTGAAGGTGAGTAGAAAACACCATTTCAGCTTGACAGCCAAGGCTTTGTAATATGTTAACGTGCAGAAATAACGTTTCTTTTTCTTCTCTTGGGTCTGTGGGACCAGGTCCAGATAAAGTGCTATTTGCCACCCTCAAAAAGTAACGTGGCCTTAATTCTTGCCACCTGAAGGAGTTTTAGCCTGTCCTTAGGACTCCATCATACTGCTACCGTAGTGTTTGTCTTTAGGGCCAATTCCAATGGCTTTGGCTTGGCATATTGTGGCAGATAAAAAGCATACAAAACCACTATTTTGTCTCCCTCTAGCTCAGTAGGCAGTTCAGTATTAAAGGATGTGCCAATGTCAGATTTTAATTTCACTTAAGTACACTGGTGAGATCTGACAAACCCAGAATTCTGATGTTATTCATACATACCTGAGTTTCTAAGGTTTCAACCTGAACAGAAAGAGGAATAATAGCTCATGTCTCTTGGAGCTTCATACTGTTTATCAGCCTTTCTTGCAATTGCTGGCAGGGAACTCAGTTTCTGTCACACAACCTTTGTGGACGATTCCAGGGCTGAGAACACTGGAGGGGTTGTTTGGGTACCAGGCTTTGAGGCGCAGTACCTTGGGTCTGGATGGAACACTGTGCCCTGAAAGATTGATAACAGATTGTTACGTATTGGGAGACAGATTGGATTTCCCAATCTTGAACTGTTATGGTCATAGTTGTTTGTTTCCTCCTCAGTTTCAAAAGTGCTTTCTGAATCATTGGAAAATGGGTGAAAATGCATATAAATTTGTTCCTACAGGACATGATGAGAGCATTCTCTGGACAGTGCCCAGAAATGGGGTCTGCAGCAAAACAGTGGTGATTTCCTATTCTCCCAGGATTTTTTAAATTCTCTGTTTATGCTCCCTTACTGTTACTACTGCTCACACTCCCTCCAGAGCTCCATGGTCCTTCCCCCAATGGACCTACTGGTAGCCAGCTGCTATCCTCCATGTTGGCTTGGCTTACCCCTTCCCTGCACTGGGATGGGGTGGATTTATCACCAGATTCACTTTGTCTTGTCAGGAGGAAGTCTGAGCAGGTGGGTCTAGCTGCAAGATGCACTGGAGTTCGTTGGTGAGCAGTAGAGCCTTTTCCATTTTTTGGTCCCTCTCCTCACAGGATTTTGTGACAAGGATGTCGAGGGGCTGATGCCCTGATGTCAGCAATGTCCCTCCTTCCCAGCTGCCCTCCAGCCACACTGCCACCTGTGGTCACCAAGACGGTAGTATTGTGGTGGAGGATGGTATCCTCCCACCCCAGAGAAGGATAGTGTTCTGTGGGACACTCAAACCTTCTTCCCCGGCTGGTCCCTGATGATCCAGATTCCTTCTCAAACCTGGGTCGCCGGAGTCACGAGTGGTGGCACTGCCACTGCACAGACATGATGGCTGTTCTCCCAGGATTGAAAAATATCTTCTTCAGGGACTCTCCATCTCTTTAATACGGAGTTCAGAATTACCAGTTTTATAGACCGTTCATGGGTCACATCACCCAACCTGTTCACAGGGTCTGCCAGTACATCATTTTCTCCAGTCAGGTGTACTGCAAAAATCCCTTCATTCAAGCTGTATGCCAGATTTAAATAAAAACTGTGGATTTCCATTTTAAATGCATCCCTGACTTAGTTTAACTAAGCAACTGCAAATGGTGTGGCCATTTTATCTGTTTGTTGACTCACTGCAACAAGTACAGCCCATGTTTGTTCCCCTGATGTAGTAAACTGCAAATCTTGCCTGGTGCCATGTTTCTACTGTGTTTTCTTCCCAGGAGTCCATTTGGCATCAAGACGTTCAGCTCATTGGCTGCTGGGAGATGTGCATTCACAGTGCTCTGCTGAGTGATGCTCGATCTCGCGCACTGCCGCACTCATGCTCCAAAGAGGAAGTGTTCACAGTCAAACAAGTATTTCAGCACACAAAAAGGGTATTATAACCCTTTAAGTGTTAAGAACAATATCCAAAAGTACATACTGTATGTCAATATTTAAAAAAGCACGAGCCCTCTCAGCTGTAAGCCCTGATCCTGAATACACATTGCCACGGGGATGTGCACGCAAGGGGAATGCTTTGTGAATGAGCATTCCACGTGCATGAAAGGTCAGTGTGGAAAAAACAGTGAAAGCATAATGGTGGCGCACATCCAGACCACTTGAAGATAAATACTGTGACTTTCAAGGGCAGTGACGAGGAAAGTAAGTTAAATTAGCCCTTAAAAAGTTAGCGACTGTGTGTGGGGGCAGATACTGTGGTAGACAAGGAGGAAATTAGCAAAGTACAACACCGAAGAATGCTGTGAGAGACTTCTTTGACTATTCCCAAGTCATTCAACAGGCACCATTGTGAATGTCTCTGAATGTCTCTCACAACGTTCAAATCATTTGCATATTCGAAGCGCTGAGGATGCGGCTGTGGAGCTACACATGGCGCAGCACATTGCAAAACAGAAAGTTAACAAAATAAAGATGCAGCAAAAAGCAAGGTGCAGATACTGATAGGGGACAGTTAAAATGCGACCTTTGCAAAACTGACAGGCTGCACGGTTATCTTTTCCACAGTTTTCCTTTAAAATCTTCAGGATCTTCCTGCAAAGGTATGAGGATCTGGCATCTTCCCGTTTGTTCATGGTGTACAGTATGTAGTGTGTTCATGGTGTACAGTATGTAGTGGTTGTATTGTCTGCTCTTATCTGACTGTGCTACTTCATGTCTTACCAGCAAAGAGAAGGACTTCCGGATAAAAGTTCAGCTCTGAATTCCAACAGGCTGCTATGTTCAGACTTTTCTGCCAAAGATGATACCCCGTTTATGGACTTTTCTTGTAGGTGCCCTCCCCATCTCAGGAAGGAGGCCTCTGTTTTGAGCACAAATGAGTGCTAGGGTTACAGAAGCAAGGTACAGATTCTTTCAATGAATGTTGCCTCCAGGGCAGCCCTGCCTCTGAGGCAGCAGTGCCTTGGAGGCAAACATTATGGATAGGGCTGTCAGCCAGGCAGGTCTTTAACCTCTACAGCTAAAGAGCTTCACTTCACTGCTGTGCCAGCTTGGTGACATGGTGGAAAGGTCTACAGCCTGATAAACAAGACAGTGAGTTCAAATCCAAACAAGATCCCCTCAGTTTTCTTGTTAGAATTTCACAAGAGTGGTGATCTGTGGTGGCATGGAGTTAAAATAGTAAACATATACCATAGGAAAAGGGACTTAAATGTAAGAAAGAACAGTTGCAGCAGTAAAGTTCTGCCTTCAAGCCAGGGCTGCCCTGGAGGCAACTTTTGTTGAAAGACTCTTTCCCTTGCATTGCAGGAAGGGAATGCCTGCTTTCAGGTGTTCTAACCCCTACCACCAGTTAAAGGATTGTTCCCATTGTAACTGCACTGGAATCTTTTGGATTAGTGGCAGATGTTTGACACCAGTACTTTTTTAGGTTCCACTGAGTTTCCCCCATTTGTAACCTTGACCATGGCACCACAACTGTGGTTGAGGATATTAGACCCGGTAATCTTTGGAAGTGTGGTGTGGTTCTGTGGGTGTCCACCTAAAAGAAAGATGCTTATTCAATCAGAATTTGAAATCTCATGAGGAAGACATGATCTGCCCTTTGTTGTGTTCAGTTTTACAAAAATTTGCTGCAGGAACTGCATAGGCTTAAGTTTTGACCTATATAGGTTTAAATGGAACACTAGGTTTGTCATTAGTTACACTGTCTGATTTGGAGCTAACTGGGCTGATCTCTGGTTTCCAACACACTAACAAGTAATCCAGGTATGGATTGACTGGTACTCAGCACATAGGACACAGAAACCCAAGTTCAACATATCATTTGGGGGGAGGTGTTAACAACAAAACAGGAAAGAGAATGGAGGGAATTGTATTTGATGACCTGAAAGTAGCAAAGCAGTGTGATAAGGCAGTAGGAAAGGCTAGTAGGATGCTGGGGTGCATAGGGAAGGGTATCACCAGCAGAAAAAGGGAGGTAGTATTACCCCTGTATAGATCAATGGTGAGGCCACACCTGGAGTACTATGTCCAGTTCTGGAGGCCCCAGGGTGGAGGCGGTACAGAGAAGGGCAACCTACATGGTGCATGGCCCACATCAGAAGCTCTACGAGAAAAGACTCAGGGAATTAAATATGTACTCACTAGAGAAAAGGAGAGAAAGAGGAGACATGATAGAAATATTCAAATACCTCAAGGGTATCAGTAAGGTATAGGAGGGTGGTATTTTTCAGAAAAAGAGATGCTCAAGGACGAGGGGGCATGATACGAAGCTGGAAGTGGGGGAGACTTAGAGGGGATATGAAAAAATATTTCTTTACAGAAAGGGTGGTGGATGCCTGGAACAGCCTCCCAGCAGAGGCGGTGGGTACCGAAATGATAACAGATTTCAGACTTGCATGGGATAGACAGAGGGGGACCTTAGTAACAGGGCTGGGGGGTGGAGATCAATTAAGGTCTACAGTAGCACAGTAAGTAGGGACTTTAGGGCAGACTAGGTGGGCCAAGAGGTCCTTTTCTGCCAACAGCTTCTATGTTTCTATAGTGTGCGTCTGGCATTTTGCGAACATTTTGTGAACACCATTGGCACTGAATGAGACTAAAAGTCATTGCTCTGAAGTAATACTGGGAACGATTTACTTTGGACTGCAGGTATTTTCCATGACATGGCCTGACTGGGATGTGGAAATACGTATCTTTCATGTCCAGCGCACAATGCTAATTCCCTTTATTAAGAGATGGAATCACTGGCCCAGATATTCAAAAGGGTTGCTCCATGCGCAATAGGGTTGCGCATGCGCAAGTCCTACATTGCGCCATTCTGCGATATTCAGCAGGAGGCAGTTGCTCCACTGGCAACAGGTTGCGCAAAAGAGCAATGCAAATGAATGCATGCTCAACAGGAGGGGGAGGAACCATGCATAACCTGCGCAACCTGATATTCAGTCGGGTTGTGCAGAGTTGTGCATGCGCAACCCCCAACCTGCGCCTGCACAACCTTGAGCCAAAAAAGGATTGCTGAGGCCACCCACAGGTGAGCTGCTGTATTGCAGGGCGCAACACAGCAGCTGCCACCTGGCTGGCCCCAACTGGATCCCTGTGCCCCCACCAGCCCGATCGCGGGCATCACAGTTCACAGCAACCCCCCCACATCTCCCACAGCCCGATCGCGGGCAGTACAAGTACATGAACCCCCTCACACACATCTCCCACAGCCCGATCGCGGGCAGTACAATACATGCACCCCCACACACATCTCCCACACCCGATCGCAGGCAGAACCTGTATGAACCCCCAGTGCCCGATCGCGGGCAGAATGTAACCCTCCCCCAACTCGAATAACTCCCTGGTGGTCCAGTGGACTGTAAGCCCGATCGCGGGCAGAATGTCACAGCACAACCCCCAAACATCTCCCTGGTGTCTAGTGTCCCCACCCACCCACGAAGCCCCTCCACCCCGCCTCCCGCAGCCGGGCGGGCGACAGCATCCCACTGCCCGCTTGCCGCTTCGCCGACTGATTGACAGCATTGGGAGAGTTACGGCGCAGAAGCTATACAGAGATGACAGTCCAGACGTGGTGAATGATCATTCACAAATCTGACTGTCATGTACGGTACGGGCTGCACGCCCATTGGCTGTAGCTCTGCACCAATGGGCGGCAGCCTCTACTGACAGTCAGTCGGCGGGCGGGCGGGCGGGTGGATGCTGTCGCCCGCCGCCGCGGGGGAGCGGGTGAGGCTTCGTGGGTGGGTGGGGGGACACTAGACACCAGGGAGATGTTTGGGGGTTGTGTTGTGACATTCTGCCCGCGATCGGGCTTTACGGTCCACTGATCACCAGGGAGTTATTCGGGTTGGGGAGGGTTAATTCTGCCCGCGATCGGGCACTGGGGTCATACAGGTTCTGCCCGCTGATCGGGCACTGGGGGCATACAGGTTCTGCCCGCGATCGGGCTGTGGGAGATGTGTGTGGGGAGGCGACATGTACGTGTTCTGCCCGCGATCGGGCTGTGGAGATGTGGGGGTGTCATAACTGTGATGCCCGCGATCGGTTGCATTAGGTGGCTGTCCTCGACGGCTGCTGCCTGGCAGGGTGGCCAGGAGCAAGTCCTCGGGGATCGGCGCACCTACATGCAAATGGCATGCAAATGGGGCCATAAATAGATGCAAATGGCCCCCCGCGCCTTGCATAAATTATGGCCCCATTTGCATGTCACCTTTTGAATATTGGAAATTTGCGCATGGCGCAATGGTACTTGCGCCACCGCAAGTTTAATGCTCAACTCTGGCAACTTGCGGTAGCGCAAGTTCCACTGCGCCATACGCAAGTGCTGTGGCTCGTGGGTGATATTCAAAGGAGTTGCTCAACAGCGTAACTCCTTTGAATATCACGCAACTATTTTGAGCAGCGCAGGGGCTTGCGCCTCAGACTGGCACAGTTTGAATATCTGGGCCACTGTCTGCAGTGAAATCATTTTAAACTTTTTTTTTCTTTTGTTGTTGTTGTTGTTGATGACTGTTAAGGTTCTGAGATCTAGAACTGGTCCTTACTCTCCATTTTTCTTTAAGATTGGGAAAACCTGGAGGAAAAACCCTTTCCCTAATTGGGAGACTGGAACGTTTTCCATACCTTGTAAACTGAGCAATTTCTGAACTTCCAATATCAATTGTTCTTTTGCTTCTGACAATACTGTTTTGCAAATTTTAAATTTTTTTCAATTAACTGTAGTAAAATACTGGAAAGGCAGGATCAGTTAATCTTTTAATTTCTCTAGGACTTATTTGCTATTTTCTTCCACTCCTGAAGATATAAATTGAGGTGGCCTTGTACTGGAAAAGGATCTGCATTGACAGGGGCATATGGGATTATTTTTTGTCTGTGCAGGTAGGGCTGAGACTGTATGTTGTCTAGTTTCTCTTCTGCTGCTACCTCTTGCAGATTCCCTGTGTGTACAAAATAGATAATATATGGGCAGCTATACACAACAAGCCTGTGTCTGCGTCGAGAAGTTTCTATGGCAAGCAAGAACCTTCACAGCAAAGCTCGAGAGGTTCCCTGGTTGCCATAGAAATTTCAGGATGAAGACACAAACTTGTGTATGGATGCCTGTACATTATCTTTTATAGTGTATGTGCATCCATGCCCATTTCAGACACTCCACTTCCTTTCAGTGACCGGGGCGGGGGAGCACTTGAGGGTTGGTGGGGGGGGGTCAAATTACTAATTCAACATGTGGCTACTGCTGCAGCTATTTCAGTAAGTTCAAGTTAAAAAAAAAGCTTCCAGCTTGTTTGGCTATAGGAAGGCAGCTTCTAAATTGCTGTGCCACAGTAATGACATCACTACTGCAGCACCAAAACATACTGATGTCTCTACTTCAGCACAGAAACCTATACTAGGCATGGATTTCCATGCAGAACAACATTCCACAACACACTATAATCCTGTCGTACATGTTGTCTGCTGTCCAGGGTCCTTTTCATACCTCCCCTTCTAAAGGGTCTCTCTAGACTTTTCTTTCTCAACTAAATTTTTTAAAAGTGTTTTATTAGAATCAGCGTTTTTACATGTAATCCTCTGTTTTATTACCAAAAAGGGAGGTTCCTTCAAATGTAAACTGATGTTTGTTCTGCATATCTATAGATAGTAGTTGTAAGCCATGCATACCTCCCGGTACTAATGTCATTAGGTAGTGACCTTGATAAGGGGTCATTAACATCAACTGCTATCTGTAGCTGATAATTTGCTGCTTCCTGCCCTGCTTTCTTAGTATGCATCAGAAGACTCCTATCCTCTGATGGCAGAAATTTGCACGTGGGCATAGCAGCATTCCAAACTGCTTTTTGGTAATGTGCTGTATAGCTCAGGAATGCAGCCTGTCTTAACAGCAAGGTGGTGGCTGAGTGAGCTTTACCTAAGGCACCTACTTAGTGCTTTTATCAGGAAGTGCTGCTGAAAAGATCGTCCTCGCTTTCTCACATGCAGCAGCCTGTTCCATACCATCTGGGCAAGGGTGAACATGCATATACTCCTTCTTTTGCAGCCAGATAACTTGTTTTTTAATTGCTTATCCATGGCAGTTGCTGATGCTGGCAATTCTCAAATTGTTCTTACTAAATATCTTAAAAGTACTATGAATGGGAATGCTTACTCTTTTTGTTGAAGTCAGACCCATCATGCTTAGAAAATCAGATTCTCCAACAGGGCTGGACCATTAAAGAGCTAGTGTACTGCCTAATACTAATATTGGTATTTAAAAGCAACCTACCAGATGTTAGTAGGTGTGGTGTGTGGGACAGTGCTCTACCTAGCAGCTGACATATCTGACTCCCCACTACATCATCAGCATTGTGACCTCACTGACTGTGACATCACTGCTGCTTAAGAACAGCCACTCAGCTGCCAGGTCAGTCACCTGTGATGTCATACTGAGTGAGATCACAATGCTGATGATGGGGTGGGGGTGGAGAAAGACAGTTGCATCAGCTGCCAGACTGAGAGCTGTTCCACACATCTAGCATAATATGAACACATAGAAGACTCTCTAATGATTTAAAGGAAAAGAAAAATACTTCAAAAATAGAAAGTTGCAATTGACTACTTCTTAGAATTTGTACTATTTTTCTGTCTGTCTGTTTTGGTTCTACTAACTTTATAACCATCTTAGCCATTCTTGTCCAGAAGGGCAAGTAAGAGGAAGGGGTCCCGCTATTGAAAGCTGACTGTGAGTGCCATGCAGACAGGAGCACTGTGCAGCAAACAGCACACAGCCAGCTCAGGTGCCCTATGCAGACAGTCTGCATGATCTGAATGGAGAATTACAGCATAGCTCCTCTGCTCACCACTTCAGCCAGCCGCCATCTGAATGACAGGCAGTAATCACGTGCCCATTGTAGAAACAGTGGTAAACCGAGGGGCTGTGCCAACTGTTATCTCTCATGCTGTACAGCCGTGTTGGTGAGTGGGGGCAGGGGGGGATATGGGTTGGAGGGTCCTGTGTGGGTGGGACAGAAGGGGGCCTGTTGGGAATTCTGGGGTGGTGATGACTGGGGGCCACTGTACACCAGTGGGGGAATTACACATTGTAAAGGTTTCCACTTTCCAGGAGTGATGATGGGGGTCCACTATACACCAGCAGGGCATACCCATATGTAAAAGGTCACCAAGAGCGGTGATCAGGGAGGTTCACTATACACCATTGGGATATACACATATGTAAGAGGTCACTTGGAGTGGCTATTGGGGTGGGAGTGCATTGTACATCAATGGAGAATTTCACATGTTACAGGTCACCAGCAGCGCTGTTTGGGGGGAGGGGCGACTGTGCGCAGGAACAAGGGTACGGCTGTGGCAGCATTAAACGGCACTGCAGCTGAAGCTGTTTAGTGCTGCCAAAACTTATAAACAGACCATGCTGCTCTGCATGCAGGTGGATCTTTCATTTGCATGGGCACAGTGATATATTCTGCACGATAGCGCTGTCAGGTCAGCCCTGTGCACCAAGGTCCTTTGAATATGGCCCCAACCTGCTGGTTCAAGCTATTCTTGGTTAGTGCAGTGCTAACATGGTTAGTACCACACTAACCATTTGAATATAGGAGCCATGGGGTTTTAGGAAAAAGATCTCCAGAAAAAAAGGCTCCGTAAAGTATGTCGCCAGGAAAAATGGCACATGGAAAAACATGGCTTCCCTTGAATTGCACTGGAGTGGTGTTCCATGGCACGTGGTGCTGTAATAGTAAATCTGTGCAAGTCGAGGGAAGTGCAGATTTACTATTACAACACCACGCCGCCATGGATCACCACTCCGGCGCAATTTGAGGGAAGCCGTTTTTTCCATGCGCCTGTTTTTTCTGGCAATGTTCTTTCCAGAGCCTCTTTTTCCAGAGATCTTTTTCCAGGTACCAAGTCAGGGTCCTCTAATACCCTTCCGGGGAGAGTTCCCTCATCCTCCATGTTGTCCTCTCTTCCTCATCTGCTGGGGGACATTTACAGAGGTTTTGGGTGGCATTTGGTTTCATTTGGAAAAACTGCCACATTCATTTGAATTCTTACACAGAAGGCACTTGTTGCTTTTCTAGGCTGGGCTGCACTATATGCTACTGTTGTTATGAGATTACTGTTTTTCTTTATGTGACCTTTCCCCATTAGTGCTATATAGTGAATCTTCAGCTGATCTTTTCCATTTATGCTCCTTTCACTTGGAATGACCCTCAGCAGAAGCTTGTGGTGTTTTTCATTACCTTTATCTCTTCAAGAAGTCTCTGATTTAGACTGAGACAGCTTTGGGGGTATGGGTTCACCAGCCATTTTTTCTTCTAATAGATTTACTAGGGGAACACTCTAAAGACTGTTATTGATGATGGAGAAGACAAAAATTGTCTTTTGCTTTCTCTTCTCTTCTCTTTTAGCATTTGGGTCAAACACTTTGCAAAACTCACAAGCAGTGTGACTGTGACACAAACTAAAAAAAACAAACAAAAAAAAAACCCTTTGGCTACCTATATCTATCCTACGCATTCTTGAAACCTCCCACTGTTTTTGCCTCCACCACTTCTACTGGCAGTCTGTTCCAGGCTTTTACCACCCTTTCTGTGAAGCAGTACTTCTTCAAATCTCTCTAAAACTCCCCCCCCCCGCCTCCAGCTTCATCACATGCCCTCTGGTTATGGTGCTCTTTCTCATATGAAAGAGACTCCCCTCTTTCACCCTGTCCACCCCTGTGAGGTACTTGCTGATCTGTGACAGGGTTGGTCTTCCCTTTGCCCTCCCTCTCCCTTTCAGGACCAGAGGGGGTTTTGTCAGGAGCTCTGGTGGGAGCCAAACCAGGATTTGACATGTTGACCTTTAAGAATACTGTGCAGGGAGACCTGAAAGCTTGCCATCAGCCCTTAACTGGACAATTGGGAGCAGCTGATAATTGGGAGCACCAAGGAGCTTAATGAGCATACTTCAGTGTGAAAGTTTTTTTTAAATTTTGGTCTGGAATCTGCAGGGAGAGAAGAAATAGACCCTGCAGAATAGAGAACTGAAGTAGAGCTCTGAAGAATTTGTGGCTGAATATATAGGGCAGATTAACCCTGAAAGCCAGAAACAGGCAGAGTTGGGGAAATCTGCCTGAAGGCCTGCTTGAAAGCAGGGCGAGCTGATGAAGGCTTTGAGAGAGAATCAGTTCAGTATAGGCTGAATTGGAGCCACAGAGTTAGTGACCAGGAAACCTAGAAAAGTCCTGAGAAAGAGAATCAGTTCAGTATTAGGCTGTGGAATACCCTTTCCCAAATATTCTGCTGACTATTTGGTATTTGGAAACCAAATATTCAGGTATTTGAAACGTCTCTCTCTGCTTAAAAAACCTGCAAGAACTCACTTCCCCTATCTTTGCATTTCTCAGTATCCCACACAGGGCATGGCAAGTTACGGCACTGGCAAGTTCGGAACAGGAACGTTTGTCACAGAAAAATAAACAGCCAGAAATTTGGTCACGTATTTTACTGGAGTGGTGATCCGTAGTGGTGTGGTGTCATAATGGTAAATCCACGCTCATACCTCAAATTTCACTGGAGTGGTGCTCCATGGTGGTGTGGTGTTATAATGGTAAATCCACGCTCATATCTCAAAATTCACTGGAGTGGTGCTCCATGGTGGTGTGGTGTTATAATGGTAAATCCACGCTCATACCTCGAAATTCACTGGAGTGGTGCTCCATGGTGGTGTGGACCAAATTTCCAGCTATTTAGTTCTTCTGTGCCAAACTTTCCTGTACCGATCTTTCCTGTGGTGAACTTTTTGGTTCTGAAATTTCCAGTGCTGTATTTACCTACACCCAACCACCAAGCCATTAACTATTTACCCCCATCCCCCCCCATTGTCTGCACCTGATCTGACCCTCCTTCCCCCCAGCACCCACACAATATTTTAACAATGTGTTAAATGTTATTTTCCAGGCATTTCTCAGGCAACAATCAGTGAACCCACTCGTAATGGGGCAGTACTGGACCTGGTACACACTAACCAGGATAGTGTTGCAGACGTCAAGGTGGGAGGCCACCCAGGGACCAAAGATCACCATACAGTGTGGTTCAATATAAGGATGGTTGCAGAAGTGAACTACATAAGGGAGAGGGTCCTGGACTTCAGGAGGGCAGATTTTATAAAGATGGATGGAGGCCTCAGAGATGACCTGGCAGGAGGGATGACCTAGGTAGGGTGAAGGAACAATGGTTGAAGCTAAAAGGGGGCATAGTGAAGGTAACAACCTCTTCACATCAAGTAAGTGAGCAAAAGCAAGTGGAAAAAGAGACCATTATGGTTCTTGAAAGAGGTGGCAGAAAAGAAGAAGGCTAAAAGGGAGGCTGTCAGACGGTATAAGGAGATGCAGAGAGAGAAGCATAGGCAGGTGTATCAGAGGGAATCTAGAAAAGCAGTAAGGCACACAAAGGCGCAAACTGATGAGAGAAGAGCCTAGATGGTAACAAAAGTGGACAAGACTTTTTTTAGGTACTTAAGTGAAAAGAGGATGACCTGGGGAGGGATTGAAAGATTTAAAAAGGAAGGGGGAGCTGTGCAGAAGGGGATCAAGAAAAGGCAGACATCCCAAACAAATACTTTTGTTCAGTGTTCACAGAGGAAGGAGAAGGGAAGGGGCCACAAAAAGGTAATAGGAGCATTGGAAGGAGGGAGGTGGACACTAGTCCGTTTTCAGAGGCGAGAGTCCTGAAGGGACTCACTAATCAAAAAGTGGACAAAGCAATGGGGCCAGATGGGGTGCATCCAAGGGTACTGACAGAACTCAGTGAGGTACTGGCTGCATCTCTCACAGTCCTTTTTAACAGCTCATTGGAAAAAGGAGTGGTTTCAGAGGACTGGAGGAGGGCAGATGTAGTCCCACATCACAAAAGTGGTAGCAGGGAGGAGGTTGGCAGTTATAGACCAGTCAGCCTGACACTGGTGGTGGGAAAGTTAATGGAAACAGTGCTGAAGTAAAGAATTGTGGAATGCCATGAATCCAATGGGTTACAAGACCTGAGGCATCATGGATTCACAGTGGAGGAGGTCATGTCATATAAATCTGATTGATTTCTTTCACTGGTTGACCAGGGAACTAGATCAGAGTGGAGCAACGGATGTAGCCTACCTAGATTTTGCTCAAATACAAGGGGACATGTCATGTAGCTGGAAGGGGATAGATTCAGAAGAGATGTGAGGAAGTATTTCTTCACAGAAAGAGTGGTGGATCCCTGGAATAGCCTTCCAGTGGAGGTGGTGTGTGCAAAAACAGTGGTAAGGTTCAAGAATGCATGGGATAGGCATAAGGGTATCTTATGAGGAAGGAAGGGGGGAGGGTCTGCGGTAATACTGTACTATAGGTAGGCAAAATGGGTAGACTGGGCGGGCCAAGTGGTCCTTATCTGCTGTCAAATTCTACCCTTCTATGCTTCTGTGCCTAGTTCCCTTTATAGTGCCTTGTGCACAGTGATATAGCATGTAAGGTAACCTTGCTCAGGGGTGGGGAAGGTTCTGCTGAACCCAGCTGCGTTGTTAGCTGGCCACCCTTCTCGGCAAGCTGCTCTAAGACCTAGATCTGACTTCATTTGTTTTACAGTTTGCTGTTTCCTGACATACCAATATACAGGTAACAATAACAAGTAAAAATCACACAGATGGCCGGCCCACCGGTGCAGTGGTTGGATTTCCGCCTGTGACGCCGATGACCCGGGCTTGAGAATGGACCCAGGTGTTGGAAGGCTGGCCGGGGGGAGATGGCTTGAGCATCCCATGACTGCTCACCTTCTCCTGGGAGGGAGGGGGTATGCAGCCCAGTATTCGCTGGCCCCTGGCAGAGGCCATGGGCATGGCATCACATCATGCTCCCAAAGAAAACCAGGGAAAATGCCCCATGATCGACTGGATGACTGTCGCTGGTCCCCCACTGCCATGAAGCCCTGGATAGCCGGACCGACCCCAGCAGCACCCGGGTCAATTGGATGCACCTACCAGCACTTTCTCCCCGGAAGGGGGGGGGGACCAGTGTGACAAAAGGATACGTCAGGTTCCCTGGAGGGGCTGCAGTATGGGGCAGTGGTTGGTGGGGGGGGGAGAGACGGCAGGGTGCACCTAGGTGACCCAAAGGAGAGGCCAGTCAGGGGTGCATGAAAGGTGCAAAAAAAAAAACCCCACACATAGAAGCTTGCATTGATAGTGACATATAAAACAGATTACACAATTTACTGACCCTACTGGGTGGACACTGGGGAACCTCCCCTTCAATTTCGGTGTTGAATGCTCTGCATGTGAGTGCTGAGGTTCCAAAAAACACAGAAGGAATTCCCTCTTTGCCGGAGAAAACCTATGAGGCGCCCCCCCCTCCAAACTCAGGAGCCAGTCATTGGTTGCCCTATTGAGTAGCTAAATGGCATAACCTCTGGGATGCCATGAGTAGATCCACCTTTGAGGGTAAAACGTTTTGCCACATGGAGCCCCGTGTGGTTAATATTTGTTGGAAACACTTACTCATCACTTCCTACCATGGTCTTTCCCATGACCCATAAAGTATCTTTTTCCCCCCATGTATTTCTTGTTAATTTACCCACCCCATCCCCTCCCCTGCCCTAGCACATTTCAGCCTCTTTTAACCCCTTGTCTTTGCTGGCCTTCCAGACCCTTGTGCCAGTCTCCCCAAATACACTGCAGTGATGCTTCCCCGTTGATGACAGTACCAAATACCTTTGCCCCACTAACAGTTGCAGTCCATGCTAGGATGATGCTCAGTCCTAGGGACTCTCTTTAAAACATCGTGAGCTCTGATAAGGTCGTCTTCTAAATGTGTAGATTCTCCCTCAAGCACCTTACAGTTTGTTCATTACTCTGTGCTTTTTCCATTGTCTTAGCAAAAGCAGCTTACATCCAAGTTCGCCAATTATTGTCTTATCCCCCTGTATTGCAATACAAAAACATCTAGCACTTATCACTATCCACTGATTATTGAATGTATGTCTACAAGTCCTTGCTATTGCAGTATCACACATCGAATTTATGTCTACAAGCCCTTGCTTAGGAGGCAGTATAGCGCAGTGGGTTAAGGCTTTGAACTGGAGACCTGGGTTTGAATACCACAGCTGCCTAGGTGCATACTGTGTGATCCTGAGCAAGTCACTTCAAGAAAGTGCTCCCAGGTCGCATCTGGAAACAAGTTTCAGCTTAGCGTGCTACTTCCTGGTTAAACAATGTTCCCTTTCCCCCTTCCTTGCTATTGCTGTATCATTAGTGTATTTACTCATGTTTATCTCCTCTGTTCCCAATGTTTCTGTATATTATTCCTGTACACAATGTAATGCCTAGCACTTACCGCTTCTGTGCTTACTGTAATAATTTTTGCAATGTTATACCTTTGTTGTTCCCCATTCTCTGTACCATTCCCTACTCCCTTCCCCCAGGACACATCTGTAAACGAGCACATTTTCCTCAGTATGTCTTCCTGGTGAAACTTTTAAATAAATATATAAAATAAAAAATCTAGTGCCTCCAAAACAAGACATATCAAAAGCGCATTACTTAGCTGTCTGAAGGATCATGTTGTTGTTGAATCAGGCCTCTCACCCACTTTTTCAGGTCCACTCTCATGGCTTCTAGAGGCATTGCTGCCTTCTTCCCTTGTGTCCTAGGTTGTTTTTCCTTCACTGCTCATGCTAGTTGCTGTAACTCTTTTTCATAGGAGTCCCCAGGTAACTCTGGCACCTCCACTTCTACTGTGGCCAAATATGTACTGAATACAGTACATCAGCAACTCATAAAGCACAGGACCCTTTTCAGTCTGAGTGAGCAGCTCGGCAGGGTATCTTAGCTGTATTTAAATCTGCTCGTCTCTGAGGGTTTCATTTACTCCATGGACTGCTTTCTGTTTTTTTGGGTTTTTTTTTTTTTGCATGGCTGGTGGGTAATCTTTATCTATGTATGCGTGCTACCCATTAAAGTTCAAATCTTTCTTAACCCATGCTTTTTTCAGCAATGCTTCTTTTACTGGGTATTTTAAAAATTTCACCCCAATGGATCATGAGGCGTCCCAGTTTGGGTTTGCTCTGTGGGCTGTCTCGATCTCAATTGAAAAGTCCACTGGGAGTCCCAATTCTGTTTGCAGCAATGTGGTGAGGAAGCTATTTAGGTCGGGCTGCTCTGCATCCTCTGGGAAATGGAAAAAATGTAGATTTTTTCTTCAGCTCCTTGTTTCTGCATCGTCTGCCTGGTTAATGATTTATCTCTCTCATTTGCAGAGGTATAATACTGTCCATCCCAGGCAACCTGTTTCCTCTCACAGATCAGACATTGTTTTCTCCAGTACTGTGATTTGCTGCTCAAGCTTTATAAAGTCCCATTTTATGCCTGCCACATTACTGTCAATTCTCTGTAATGATATAAGTATGGCTGCAGAACTCAATCTATCAAATGTGGCCTGTCATGGATCATCCTGTTTCCCTCCTGACCTGAATATGTAGTCAGATGCCCATGAGGGCGAAGTGCTGGGATTCTTACCATTTAGATAAGCTCTGCCAACGACACTGTTTTTGGCTGTTGCCACTCGAGGCTTGACTTCATAATATGCCCCATTTTTTGACTCTGTTGGCAAATTTCATTTTGTTCTGGTGTGCTGGATTACAGGTGGACGGATGGTGATTCTATCCTCAGAGCTAGGAGATGCTTTACAAAGCCATGGTGAGGCTGCACTTGGAGTATGGGGTTCAGTTCTGGAGGTCATAACTCTGCAAGGATATAGATGCATTGGAGAGGGTTCAGAGAAGGGCAACCAAGATAGTGCAGGGTATGCAGGGAAAGTCATATGAGCAGTGGTGTAAGGAGCTGGATCTGTACACGCTGGAGACAAGGAAGGAAACGGGAGACATGACTGAAACCTTTAAATATGTAAAGGGGCTCAATAAAGTGGGAGAAGAGGGCTTACTTAAGAGGAAGGAGAGGGTCAAAACTAGAGGGCACAGTCTCAGACTACAAGGAAAAAGATGCAGGGGCAATGTGAGAGGGCGTTTCTTCACAGAGAGGGTGGTGGAGCCCTGGAACAGACTACCAGATGGAGTGGTGGGGGCTAAATTGGTGGAAGAATTCAAGAGGGCATGGGAAAAGCATATGGGGCTGAGTATTGAGGGAGGGTGGGGACTGGCAGAGAAGGGGAGGTGTAAGGGAAAAAAAGGGCAGACTAGATGGGCCAGTATGGTCTTTTTCTACCATCAAGCTTCTATTTTTTATATTATTTGTATTTTTCCACCTTGCTGCGGCGTTCCTGGTGTGGGGCATCCTGCCACTGGCTCTGCCCACCCAGAGAGCTGGGTGCTCTAACCGTACCCAGGAAAGTCTGGGACGGCCATCTTGTCATCCTGCTGGAGGATCTCCCGATGCCTCTTTCAGCCAGGACAGCCCCGGAACCATCCCCTACGGAACTCCTCACGAGTCCTCTGGGCAGCACAGAGCGCAGCTATCAGGCTGCACGGTCATGCCCATCCCAATTTTCCTCCTTTTTTTAGTCCCTTTGGAGTGTGAACATGCAATGATGTCCAGGCACAACGTGCTGACATCCTCTGTGCTCCCCAACACTTACACCGATGCTAGCAGTACCTCCAGGCATTCCCAGAGGTCACTACAGCTGGTGAGTGTCCCCAACCCACCCCAGGACTAGGAGAGCAGTCTACGGATGCTCGATCCTAGTTCTCCCCTGCCGACCCCCGATGACCCGGGCTCATTCCTGAACCCGGGTTGCCAGCATGGTGCAAGGTGTGGCATCCAGCGCCTCAACCATCTTTCAGATGAGACATTAAACTGAGGTCCCATCTGCCTGGATTGGTGGTAGTTCAGGTGGATGTTAAAGACCCCATGGCACTTACTGAAAAGAGTAGGGGAATTTCCCCGGTGTCCTAGCCAAATTTCCCTCATTCACTAAAATTACCACCAACAGCTTAATCTGGTTCAAGGTCAGTTGGCATTCATCCGTATCCCCCTTCCCTGGGTCGTGCCTGAAAATAGGCAGGATTTGTCTAGTGCACTTACCCGGTCAACAAAAACTAAATAAATAATAAATAAACCCTCAGTGCCACCAGGCTGGTACCATCAAGCTTCTATGGTTCTGTGCTTAGAAAACCACCATTCCACTTGGTGATGTCACCAGAAGTCCTTCCCTGAATTCTTTTACTACCCTTGGGTGTATCCCAGCTAGTCCCATAGCCTTATCCACCTTTAGAGCTGCATGTCCCTTCAGGACTCTTCCCTCTCAAAATACATTTGTGTCCACCTCCCCATTCCTGCTACTCCCTGGTGATCCATTCCCCCTTCTACTGTAAAGACTGAGCAGAAGTACCTGTTCGGGATGGTAGTTTGTTTTTGTTCCTCTTCTGCACAGTCTCTCCCTTCTGCCCTCCTAATCCTCACTATCTCTCCTCTTGCTCTCCTCTTCTCACTTATGAATCTGAAGAAAGTCTTATCCCATTTAGCTACCACTTTTACTATCCTTTCCTTTGTCTATGCCTTTGTTCCCCTCACCATGTTTCCTGCTTCCCTCTGTTTTACTTGATAAGCCTACCTGTCCTCCTCCTTCTGTATGTCCTTATACCTCCTGAATGCCACCCTTTTTTCCTTTACCACTTAGGACACTTCTCTAGAGAATCATAAGGGTCTCTTTTTCCTTCCGCTTTTACTCACTTCCTTCATGCGGAGTCTGGTTGCCTTCATTCTGCCCTCCCTTATTTTTCCCCACTGTGCCTCTACCCCTTCCCTGGAATTCCCCCGCTATAAGGCAGTTTCTGAAGCAGTCTCCCATTTCTTTAAAAACTGCCCCCAATGTCCAGGACCCTCATCCTCATGTGGTTTGCCTCTGCTCCTGTGCTTGTCAGGCCACACTGTACCATGATCACTGGTACCTAGGGGACTGCCCACTGTACTCTCTGCAATGCTGCTCCTATTTGTAAGCACCATATCCAGCACTGCCCCATCCCTAGTGGGTTCACTGACTAACTGCTTGAGAAAAGACCATTGTAGGGGGTCAAGGATGGCCCTGCTCCTTGCAAAGCTGTCACCAGAAGGCTCCCTTCATGTTTGGCAGACTGAAGTCACCAACCAGCAGCACCTCCTCTTTACTTGCCATTCTCATGATGACTTCCCCAAGTTCCTTACCCAACTCTTCTCCCTGTGCTGGAGGTCTGCACTCCACCTCAGTGTGGATAGCGGCCCCAGAGCCTGCATGTAGGACAACCCACAGTACCTTCAGATCTTTCTTTTCCTCTGGGTGGCCCTGTATCTCTACGGTCTTGATTCCCTTCATCCCTCATCACTAATACAACCCCTCCTTACCTCCTCCCTGCCTGTCTCTCCTGAACAGAGGATAGCCTGGTATGGCCATGTCCTAGTCGTGGTGCTCAGTACATCACAACTCTGCAGTGGCCACCAAATTCAGGCTAACCTCCACCGTGATGGCCTCCAGGTCTGCAAGTTTGTTTCCCAGAATCCTTTCATTGGCGAACATAGCGCTCCATATCTGACTCCCCCACCTTCTTATCTGTATCCTCTCCCTTTTCTATGCTGTTCCTTGAAGTCCCCCCGACCCAATTCTCCTCTTTTTACCTGCCTGTTCCCTGTCTCCTTAACTCCTTTATTCTTGCTTACCTGATTTATACCCCCTTTTCCTTTGCCTTTTCCATACCCGTCTTCTTGTGTTTCTGCTGTAGAGAGTTTATTCACCTGAGGCCCTACATCCCTGATGCTCCATAATTTGGGGGGGGGGGGTGCAGTTGTTTGTTGCCTTCCTTGGTTTTACAGCACCCACTGGCTACTTTAAATGCTCATCCATGTAGCATTTAAACTTCTCACTAAGGACTGGGGTCCCCTTTCTGGAAGGATGCGGTCCATCTTTCTATAGAGGCTGACATCATCCCAGGTTGGACCCCAGTCCCCAATGTAGCTGAAACCATCCTCCATGCACCATGCCTTCAACCAATTGTTAAATGCCCTGGTGCAGAGTACCCTTTGTTCTCCTTGGCTGTACACAGGTAACACCTCAGCAAAAACCACCATGCTGTCACCTGCTTAAGGGCCCCCCCCCAGCTCCATGAAGTTACCCTGCACTACCCCTACCTTGTCCCTTGCCAGGTCATTTAGCACTACCCCTACCTTGTCCCTTGCCAGGTCATTTACCCCCAGGTGGACAATGATGTCTAGCTCGCTCCCATCTCCTACTGCCCTAATGATCATTTGAATACACTCTCCATCCCTCCAAGCCGAAGCACCTCTCAGGCACTTCACCTCCCTCTCCCTCCCCCCCCCCAACTCCCACGTGTATCCTCTAACAACAGAGTTCCCCACCAGCACCTGTTTTGTCTTTGGCTGGGAGCCTCTTTCTTCCTTCTTGGGGCCTCCCCTACTGGTTACCCCCACTTTCTCCCTTCCCACTTTTTTGGGTGCCTCCTCTCAGGTGCCCCATCCTGCCAGTATGGCAGAGGAATTCAGCAGTGGTATAGACTGAGGAGTGTACACCTTTCCCACCTCTCCCACCCTCCTGGAGCCCACCAAGGTCCATCCACTCTGCCTCTACCTAGGCATCCTCTGGGGGAGCGTTGGCAGATTTAGTGGCCCATGGGTGGGGGAAAAAAGGTCCTCTGCACCCTTGCCAGTTTGGCACATAGTCCAGCAACCTCTGCCCATAACCCAGAGAGGTGAATACAAATGGGTCAGTACCTCAGTCTCCAGAAGTTGTCCCGAAAGACTGCGGCCCCACACCCATTGCACTGCACCACTCCTATGATCTTTCTGTCCTGTCTGGCATGACACCCCACCCCACCCCACCCGTGAATCCATGCTGCTTTTGGTCTTGTAGCCAATTAGATTCAAGGTACTCTACTAACTTTTCTTTAAACATGTTTTCCATTAATTTTCCCACTGCTGACGTGAGACTGACTGGCCTGTAGTAGCTAGCCTCCTCCCTGCTACCGTTCTTATAGAGCTGGACCACATCTGCTCCCCTCCAGTCTTCTGGAACCATGATCGTCTACAGTGAGATATTGAATAAGTCCATTAGTGGTGCAGCAAGAACCTTCCTGAGTTCCTTTAGTACTGTTGGGTGTATCCCGTCTGGTCCCATAGCCTTGTCCACTTTCAGATCTACAAGTCCCTTCTGGACTCTTTCTTCTGAAAATAGACTTGTAGCCACATTGTTCCCCCCTCATTGTTCCTACTGCTCCCTGGTGGGCCGCCCTGCCTCTCTCCACTTAGAAGTCTGAGCAGAAGTACCTGTTCAGGATGTCTGCTTTTTCTTGATTCACTTCTGTGCAGTCTCCATCTCTTGTCCTCTTTATCCTCACTGTTCCTCCCTTTGCCTCCCTCTTTTCATTTATGTACCTGAAGAAAGTCTCATCCCCTTTAGTCACCCCTTTGGCTCTGCAGTCCTCTGTCTATGCCTTTGCTCACCTTATTGCCTTACCTGCCTCCCTGTGTTTTATTTGGTACACTTCCCTGTCTTCTCTGAGTTTCTTTGTACCTCCTGAATGCCACCCTTTCTTCACCTTGGGATTCTGTCTTGCAATCTCCGCTATCCCACATTACGGCCAAATGTCGGGCAGTTCACGCCGCCAGCAGTCAACCACTGAAGCTATCTATCAGGTTTTGTCTTCAGCGGAGCGCATGCCTTTATTAATTAAAGTAGAAATGTATGACAGGCTGTGTGTCGAGCTGGGATAATGTCACACCTCAGGTGGTTTGGCACAAGGCCGCAGGCCAAGTGTGTCCAACACCTGAAAAGTGACATTATCCCCATGACACACACCCTGGAGTGTATTACTGCAATTATAAAATGGCTTGCTGGTTAAAAAAAAAAACAGGAAAAATGTGAAAAAAATATATTTTTAGTTGCTTTTTGACTAGGCATGATGATGTGCTGGGATAACATCACTGCTGAAGATCAGCAATGATCATAGCTCAGGATTTTTTCTTGCCATTTTATAATTTTTTATTTTTAACCAGGAGATGAAGGGGCACAACCCTTTGTCAGTCACACTTGAGTAATGCTCAAACAGTACAAAAAATAAATATTTGGAACATCATAGCAAGTTGATTTAAAATTTACAAAGTTTGATGTCTTCAGGAGACTTTAAAAAAAAAAAGAATTTTGAGCAGACTTAACCAGTGCAGCAAATCATTTAAAATAGTTGGGCCATTATCAAGTGAATGACAGTTTCCCAATTGTCAATTTGGGCAGAGGCAGGTTTGTTCTGAGAGTTGCATAAACAGCTGGATTTGGAAATAATTTGGAGAACAAAAAACTAGGAGAAGAATTACCCTACACCTGATAAGCAAAAACTGCTGAATTCAGAGCAGTTGTTCTCTGAGGTGTAGTATTAGGCAGGGACAATAGGACAGACTGGATGGGCCTACTGGTCCTTTTCCGCTGACACCTTCTATGTGTCTATGTTTTTCCTTCACCACTGTGGCCACTTCCCTAAAGTACAACAATGGTATTTTTTAGTTTTTTCCTTTTGCTTTTGCTCATTTCCTTCACGCAGAGACTGGCTGCCTTAATTATGCCCTCCCTTATTTTTTCCCCACTGTTCCTCTACCCCTCTTTGGCAACCCTCCCCTACTAGGAAGTTTCTGGGGCAGTCTCCCATGTCTATAAAATCTGCTCTCCTAAAGTCCAGTACTCTTGTCTTTGTGCGGTTTGCCTCTGCACCCGTCTTAATGTTGAACGACACTGTACGGTGATCACTGATCCCTAGGGGACTGCCCACGACAATGTCTGCAATGCTGTCCATGTTAGTAAGCACCAGGTCCAGCACTGCTACATCCCTAGTGGGCATGCTGAATAGCTGTCTGAGAAATGCCCCCTGTAGGGAGGCAACGATGACCCTGCTCCTTGCTGAAGCTGCAGCTGGAGGGCTGCAATCCACATCAGGCAAAGTGAGGTCCCCAACTGGTAGTACCTCTTCCTTATTTGCAGTCCTGATGGTAGCTTCCACTAGAGCCTTATCCAACTCCTCTTCCTGTGCTAGAGGCCTGAATATAACCCCTGTATTAATAGTAGCCCCAGCTCCTGTCTCCAGGGTGACACTCAGCAGCTCCAGCCACTTCCTTTTCCTCTGTGTTCCCATGTATTTCCATAGCCTTGACTCCCTCTATCACATATAGAACAACCCCTTCTCCCCTCCCTATCTCTCCTCAATGGACAGTAGCCTGGTATAGGCATGTCCCAGTCGTGATTCTCAGTGCACCATGACTCAGTTATGGCCGCCAAATCCAGGCTAGCCTCCTCCATGATGGCCTCCAGGTCCAGAATTTCCTAAACTCTTTGCATTGAAGCACATTGCTTTCCATACCTTGCTCTCTCCCTGCCTACAACACCTTTCTGCGCCCCCCTCCAAGATGGTGCAGCTCTATCTTACTGTTCCTGCTGTCTGCGGCTCACCCCCTAAAAAAACAAAAACCAGCAAAGAAGAAGTGAGTAAATGTAAGCGAAAGCTGCACTTATGTACTCAGATGCAGCATTAACTTGTAGCTCAAATGCATGCCCAGTACAGCTCTCACCACTATTTACTCCCCCTGCTCCGTTTCCTGTTTCACCCAGATTGACTTCTGCTAGTCACACAACTGCATGTTTTGCTGTCCACCAAGATGGCATGGTCCTTCCTTCCTGTCCCTGCTGTCTGTGGCTTCCTCCCCCCCAAAAAACCAGAAAAACCTGCACAGAAACAGTGAGTAAATGCAAGAGAAGGCTCCACTTACGCACTCAGATGTGGCACTAACTCGTGACTCAAATGCACCTTTTCATGTAGGAATACATCCATTCCTTCATATGTGACATCCATAGTACTACATGCTCTTGAGTGACACTTGGTGATTCTGTGATGTTAATGGTGTGCGAGGCAACATCGAGCTCACCAGTTTTGTCAGTAGTCACCATTGCCGGCTCTAACAGACTCCATGGCTGGCATTGAATCTTCTGCCAAATGTGGTGTACCACCTCAACCGAGAAGTCTTAGCTCCATGCTTTGACCTTGCAGATGATTGAGAGTTGGTCCATGACAACAAAGCATTAGTTTTCTCTCATGATCAATTTTCTGTCTTATTATACTGTATGTTGCCCCAGTCAGCTGCCCATCTTTCAGGGATAGTCCCTGAATCAGGAATATACTCTTACCAGGCTGAAGTTGTTATTCAGATGGTGGGTGGCTTTTCTTTGCCTAGCTAGTCCCCCTCCCCCCCTCCCAGTTTGTGGAGAGTACCAATTTGACCTACATGTAACCACAGTGCTCTGAGGGGACAGCAAGCTTCTTAGCTCTCCTGCAGGTGTCTATGTGGTGCTGAAATCTGTCCCCATCCCTCCTCAGATGGAGTGCACTGTCACACTTCAGCTGCTCCAGCTCATGGACACTTCTGGATGTGGCTCCCCAAGTCAGACCCTGAAGCCCGCGTGCCTGCATAGTAATAAAATGCACTGCTACTAGGCAACTGAGAGAATGAAGTGCAGAGTCTTCTGTCTCTTTTCCGGGGTATTTCTGGTAGCCTCTGATAGCTTCTGCACCTGTTCACATTGTGGTCAGTTTCCAGGCACTGAAGACAACTATCATGAGGATCTTTATAAGAAATCTTGTTTCTACATTCACACAACCTGACAGGTAGTGGGTGGGAATGGAAAACAAATGATGACCAAGGTGCCATGTTTGTGTCACTGAAAGCAAAGGAAACCTGACAAAAAATCATGACCGCAAACTAAGCAATATCAAAATGACACCACTGCTGGGCCCCTCACCTTCTCCCTCATGAGACTGAATGGTTCCAGTTGATATACCCAGGCTGTTCACACCATACAAGTGGGGAAGTTCAGGTTTTAGTGGGGCGGATGCAGAATATCTGCAGCCAAAGATGACAGTGTGATTCCATGTAAAGTGGGTCAGAATGCAAAGTAGGAACAAAAAATAAATTGTGAAAGGATGGCTCCTTAGCAAAGTGATGGGAATCTTGACCTTAGGATTGCTGTGTGCATCAGTAAAGCAGAAGAATACAGCCCCGAGAGATGCACTCAACCTCTGTTGTTGGACTGCAGCAATTTATGTTGTAAGACTACCTCAGTGGCCTAGGAAAGGGTCAGGCAGCAGTGAACAAGGCAGTGGGGATCCTGAGATGGTGCTGAGAAAATGGGGGCACAGGGCTAGCTCAAGGGGTATGAAGGCACATTCCATGTCCTTCCAGTCTGACACTCAGTATGGGCAATGGCAGTGATTAGCCAGTATTCTGGGGGCAAAGGCAGAGACATTTTGTGGTATTGTACTGGGTGCCTAAGGAAAGGGGGATTGGATCTTCCTCCAGGTACTACGAGGCAAGGGCAGGAAACAACTTTATATTGGCCCAAATGCCAACATCAGGTATCGTGATATGAGCTTGTGCTATTGAAAGCGCCATCAAGGAGAGGTAAGGACCTTAATGCTAAAAACTGCTATGAGAGAAGAGAGGCTATGGGAATAATGGAATCTCTGCCAAGGTGTAGGTCCCTACCCCAACTGAGCATCAGCAGACAGATATGCAGTGGGACTGAACTCAGTAGGATACAGAAATGAAAGTGCAATAAAATAAAAAGAAACAAACTGATTTCTCTCTGGTTATGGCAAACACTATAATTTTTATAACACAGGCAGGAATGAAAAATTTGTAATTTTTAAACCTCTGTATATGCATTTAGGCCATGTTAGCAAGGCATGACTCACAAACTGCCTCTTCTGTGCCGGGTGACCTCATGTGTGATAGCTGCGCTTCCAGGAATTCCTAGCAGGAACATGCTGTGTGGTCTCTTGAGGCAGAGCAGTCCTGTGGCCAATTTTTTCTTGCTGCCACTCAGACGGCAAGTGATTGATTTTTGTCTTAGAGCCAGTATGATTTTGGGGGAGCCCCAGGCACCCAGTCTCCAACTAATATCGACCCCAACATAAGGCAGAACTTATAAATAAGTGTTGCTATGAGCTGTACAAGTATTGAAGGAGTCTGGGAGAATATGAAACCCTTCAGATCTCAGTCTAAAAGCACATATGGCATTCTCATGAATGCCAAGTTATGACACCAACATTTGGTTAGGCTGCTTTCAGTTTCTCCCTCTGGGACTGTGCAAGTAATAATTCACTAACAGCTGACTCAAAAAGGGTACGTAAAAAAAAAATCCTGAAAATATACATTGGCCTTCTGTGTCAAAGGATATTCCCTTATTTGGTTGAATCATTATAATCTATTATTAGCAGCATTTTGTTTACTATTTTTGGTGCTTATCATGTTTCATCACTGAGAAAGATGACAGTGTGAGAGAACAGCAAAGTTCTTTTGTTCCCAGTGCTGATATCGAGCATCGCACGGGTCAGATTCAGGGCAGGGAGTAGTAAGGGACTCGGTAATGCTGAGCCTTATGCTTGTTCTGGAAAGCCAGACTCTTGCAGTAAAAGTTCCCATTCAAGGGAAAATGCTAAGCAAAATTCATACAAAGCACTTAATTGTGGGTACTGGTACAATAGGTACATTTTCAATATGAGTGCACTGAGATTTGTTTCTCTTCCTTTTTTTTTTTTGACACTCTGACTTTTGGTTTAGCATATACAGCCAGAAATAAAATAGACAGTAGTTTGACTGGCTGTTTTGATAAAGAACCCCTAGCTTTTTTTTATCATTGCTACAACATAGGGTTCACTTGTAAAAGCATCACATGGGCAAAGCATGGTTTTTGCCAGGTACTGAACTGGTCAGGATCCCAGAGATACTCTGCTCCCTTTCTTAAAAAATCTCATGGGCAGTCCTGCTCCCAAGACTCCCTTTTTCTGCAAGAGCTCCCCCTAAGATTTCCAGTTCAATCATCAGGTCAGACTTTTGTTTTCCAGCAACTCATTTGAAACCAATATTTACAAAATGTATCGGTCTTAAGAGCAACTTCTATGATGCACTTTATTTTTGTCTGAAGTTTAGTAAAGATGAACTGGGGATTGCATATTGCAAAACTTCATTTGAGGCAGAGGAATTTCTTAGAAACAAAGGATCGTGAAATTTAACATAACTTTTCTAGTCTCTTTTTTCCCCCATTAATGTTTATTATGAGTACATAACACTTACATTAGAGACAAACTGTAAAGCCAAATAAAATACATACAATTATTTACCTAATAAATACATTGTTCCATAAATAGGATTAAGAATATAGTGCTGTTCAAGTTATATCATTCAGTTCATTTCTGCAACTTCTGAAATAGTCTCTTATTGTTTTCAAGAAAGGTGACCAAATGGCATCAAACACTTCTAATTTGTCTAGGATACAGTGACTAATTCTTTCATTGTTTACAGTGTCATTTATAAGTTCCAGCCATTCATCAATTTTGGGTATATTATTAGATTTCCATTATTTCAAGAGTAGTCTCGTAAGGGATGCTGACAACTGGGAGAGGCAGAGCTGCACTGGGTCCAGGGTGCTCAGTGATAATACATGTACTTAAAGTAGGAAATCACGGCACACCCTTAACACAGAAAAAAAAGAGTCTTGTAGTCTTGATACTTCACCAAACTTTTAAAGTCCTTTATTTCAGTCCAGCACAGCAAAGTGATAAACAGCTCTCTCGAGTACAGGAGCGTGACTAGCAAATAACCACGTTTTTGCTTGCTAGTTTTTGCTTGCTAGCCACGTTCCTGTACCCGACAGGGCTGTTTATCACTTTGCTGTACTGGACTGAAATAAAGGACTTGAAAAGTTTGGTGAAGTATCAAGATTACAAGACTTCTTTTTGTTTCTGTATGGAGGGTGTGCCATGATTTCTTACTTTTAGGATACTGCCAACTCTAGTGTCTTGGAGTTTTTTTTTTTTAGTTACATTCTGTTTATTCTCTCCCGCACCCCCACTAGGGATTTCCGGGATCTCCTTCTTCCATACACTGGATCCTTTCCTGTTCAGGGTAACACCCTCTGCCAGCCAGAGGGACCTCTGCAGTCTGTCCTCTAAGCCTGGGCTGAGTTTCAACCTCTGCAGTGGGGCTCAGCTATTCTTTTGTGTCTCTGTCCAAAATCTGGTGACAGAGGGGGCAGAGCATGCTTCACGATGTAGCAGAGCAAATACAGGAGATTGTGGGGTGTGTGGTGGCAGCAGTTGCTCTTCTGCTCCCTCATTTTTCACAAAGTTTTCCCCCTTACCTACCCCCAGATAAGCCCGAATCCCTGCCCATCAACATCCTCCAAGTGCCTCTGTTTTTACCAGCATCCATGCTCCTGGAGCACCAGGGTACAGTGTTGCAGAGAAGGTTCCTTCCTGCTCCAACCAAAGAAGAAGTGGAGTATCCAGTGCTGACTTTTTTAAAAACTTTATACATTTACAAGTAAACACTTACAAATAAAGCATATACTTGGCATCAAGACAAAGTATGGGTTACATAAGGTAACTATTTTAGGATACTAGACAATTGCCATTTGTTACCTCATCATGAGGGTATGGAACAGGTTAATTGATATAGTCAATCAAGTCCAAAGAGTGTTTAGGTATGAGTCAGTGGGCCAAGATGATGGACTATGATGTAGAGGAAAGTTTCTGGAAAGACACAAGTCCCTTTTAATTCGCTTGTCAGTAAGACCATTAGTCCAAAATGAACCCAGTGGTTTAAATCACACTCTGAATCAGACTTTCTTCCTGAAGACTACAGTATGCCATCGAGTCCGTTAAACACATCTGATTACACAACAAACATTCATTTTGCAACAGAACAAACTGGTTATTCAAATATATATTGTACATGTAGCCATACCCTGCATTAACAAAAGCTAGGGCAAACCTTCTAGTATGCTATAGTAAAAGAAACATGCTTTAACAGCAGAACGTGTCAACTTGTTTATAGAACATTTTCATCTAGATTGATTGATGCTAGTTCCCACTGAATACATTTCTTGTTCTATCAATATTGCTACTTAACCAGGTGAGGTTGCTATATGTGCAGGCTCAGCACTAGACAGCCCTGACTCTACCATCACTGGCTCGCCGCCCCCAGAGATAACTGAGGGTGCCAAACCTGCCATGCAGCTGTCGCCATTTCCTAAAAGAAACACTAGACTGTCTTGGCAGTCAGTGAACACACATAGTGTCTCCCCTGCTGTATAGGGCTAAGCGCAACCTCCCTGTGGCATCAATCACACGTCGGAGAAAGGTTCAGCGTTATTACATTCAATAACATATCATGGGCAAAAAATGCTAACAAGCATTAATACATAAGTTTATGCTCATATCCGAGACTATATTCAGGCCCAATTGAGGCATCTTCAAAATGTTAGTGTCACTTACTGGAAGCTCTGTTTTGGGGAGACCTGATGAATATCTTCACCCCTAAGGGAGCGATACCCTCATACATCAATTTTTAAACTATCACAGAGTGACTTTGTCACAATGTATTATAAAAAAATGGGAAACCAAAGTGACTTTCCATCTTTCCCCAAAAGAGTAGCATAGGGTGTGGGAGAGTTCTTTCAAAACATCCTCCTCGCCCCATTGGCAGAAATTTATGTGGAAAGTGAAAATGTGCTACTTCATTACCCAAAAGCTTAAAGGTAAATGAATGTGGCCAGCTCATCCCAGTGTTGGAGAAATTGTGGGGAACAGATGGCTTCATATTTTCATGTGTTTTATTCTTGTCTGGTGCTAGACAGGTTTAAAATGGAGAGATTAACCAAATTGAAGGCCCTTTTCAGCTAGACAGTCCATTACATTTTCATAACATAATTTTAGGATTGCCCCCACTGGTGATATGTGGAGCTAATAATTGGTATTTGTGGTACATTTGTATTACTGCACTGGGTAAGGCCATCACATGTAAATGGCTTAACTCGAATATGCCTTCAGTGGAGGGCTGGTGTCACATAGTTAATGAGATCCAGGAAATAGAAAGATTGACTTATTTAACTCTGGGCAAAATAGATGCGTTCCTGGAGCACTGGACCAGGTGGACAATGACAGTGGGATGACAGGTCCCATATTTATTTATTTATTTATTTATTTAAGAGATTTACCAGGAAGGCATACTGAGCAGAGTACCGCTCGATTCCAGATGCGCCCTGGGGTAAGGGGATTACAGGAGTGCAGTACAAAAATACAAAAATACAATAATCAGTACATGCAAAAGTAAGCAGGTAGCAACAGTGGCCAAAATTCAGCACATGAGTTATTTGTAGCTAGCATCAGGTGGTCCAGAAGGGTGGATGCAGAAGCTGAGATGCATATGGAAGGTACAATGAAAACGGATGAGGAGTATAACAGGCAGTGTTGTATTAGCATGGACAAACATAAAAAAAAATTCACATTTACATCGTGTGGTTAGAAATACAATACTATTTGGGTAGGCAGGTGTATCTATAGCAGCAGTTGAGAGAAGACAGTGGCAGAAAGTGCTGAGTAGAGAGGGCCTGAAGCTGTTAAGAGACATGCAGGGAATTATTTAGCTATGGGGAAAGTGTGCAGTTGGTAGCAAAATGCTCTTTGAGGAGGGCATTGCGTGGGGAGTGCTTGTAGAGAGTCTGATGTCGGCTGCCAGTGAGTTCCATAGTTTGGGCAGTCTGAAACTAAAAGCTACCTGACCTGATCGGGTGGATCTGTGAGGAATGTGAAGGAGCCTGCGCGCCAGTGTTTCTGAGGTCGAGGTAGGTGGGGGCGGTGGTTAGAGATGTTGATAGATAGGAGGGCAGCGTGGAGACCAGAATTTAGCAGTGATTCTAACACCGTACAGCAAACGCCGATTTTGGAGTGACGGGAGGTCGAGGGACCGGTAGAGGTTGCAGTGATGGGTATTGGGAGGGAGGTCCAAGGCAACCAGCAGAAGGAGTTGAAAATGGGGTTTAACCTGGCTAAGATGTAGGGGGCGCGCCAGAATGATGTCAGCCAAGTCAAAATTGGGAGGATCATTTTTGCACCATTTCTTGCCTGGTTGGTAGGGGGATGCAATGTTTGTTGTGTGGAGAGCTCCAGCATGGGATGTAGTTCTTTTGCAGTGCGCCTACATGTGCAGAGAAGTCCAGGTGCTGATCTAGCCAGATGCCGAGGTAACGATATGTGGAGCATGCCTCAAGTGGAGACCTATCCAAGGTATAGAATGTGGGCACATCGGTAAGCCGGGATAATTTTGCTCGGGAGCTGAATGTGAGGGAGACAGTTTTTTTTGAGTTGAGGAAGAGTTGATTCTCCAGAAGCCAGCGTTGGACGGAGTCGAAATCCTTCTGGAGGTAAGCTGATACGGTTGCACCAGATGGGCCAGAGGCGAGGGAAAGGTCTCATCAAACTATGCTGACCAGGTGGACAGGGTCTCAGTTTGGACATAGATATCATTTAACTTGTCTTTATTGTAATCATTTTTAGTAGGGAAACACTATTTGCCTCCTCCGACTGGCCGGGGACTCATGAGAGAACCATTCAACCTTATAAACAGTTATGAAAAGTATTCAGTCATGCCCGAGTTTGTATATTAAATACTGTAGTTCATATGAGTTTTCGTATATTTGTTAAAGGACTTGCTAAATTCAGGTGGTGAAAATTTAGCTTACTCGATTCCTGTACATTGAGTATTCTTCGCTGTTGTTTCACTGAGTCACACTGACTTTAAAGTGTCTGTTGGAAGCTCAGACTTACTGCAAAGAACAAACTGCAACTCCATTTAGGACCTGGAAACCTGATTAAGGCATAATATTGCAGAGCACTGGGTAAGAAGGGAGATACACTTTCTACAAAAAGTTTTATTTGTATTTTTCCTTATTGGCATTAAGCAGAGAATTGCAGGATTCCTTTAAAAGGGTAGTAATTTTATAACCAGAGTGAGATACAACTGAATTTGCTTGAGTGCGGGGGTTGAGACCTAGCATTTGGAAGGATATTTCTGTAACATATTAAGTGTCCTGCTGGCTGAGGAGTGAGTTCATTTTTATCCCTGGACTCAGTAGAGTGGTTTGTGTTGGTTGCCGTGGTCTAGTAAATTGTGGTGTTAGTTGTATTACTATAAAGGACAGTACTCACCAGGGTGGTGGAGCAGTTGTGTATCCGATTGTTTCTAACAGTCACCAGTGGCTGTGCACTACCCACCACCCTTCCCCACCCCCAGGCGTGGCATTTTTATAGCCACAGTTCTGACATCACTCTCAACAGGTCTTGGGGCAGAACTGTCATATTCCTAATAACCCTGCAACATGCATAAAGAGTAGTTACACAAAACAAATAATAATACATATATAATTACATATTGTATAGAATAAGGGAGCGGACATGGGAGTGGTGCAATGCACTGGCTGTGGGAAGCAGTTTTCCGGGAACATTCTGAAACCGCGTTGTTGTCCCATTGTAGGCAACTGTCAGTTTGAGAGAGAGGAGGTTGCCCACCTCCAGGCTGAACTAGCAAGGACTAAGGAGGCCTCCTCCCAAAGAGCACCACTGCCACAACCACTGAGTCAGAGGTTTGGAGCATGAAGAGCAGTAGGACCACAGTGGGTCTCTGGGAGGGTGCGGTGGTGGACCAGAGGCGAGCCCCCAGTTGTACCCCACATAAATCAGATGCCATTCTGGCAGAGCAAGGTTCCTCTATGATGGCACCCTCAGTGGAGACCCAGAAGAATGCTGAGGACATCCACAAGGGAGACCCACAAAAGGGTGGCAAGAGACACCACAGGGGAAGGAAACAGCTACTGATAGGGGACTCAATTGTTAGGGGGTAGAACTGGGGAAGGGAGAGAAGGAAGTGCTGCCTGCCTGGTGCCATGGCTTGAGGGACAAGAAGCTAATCCTCACAATTGTAGAAGCAGCATCACAGGAGAGAGAACTAGATATCATTGTCCACCTTGGGACAAATGACCTAGCTAAGCATGGGATCAGTGCAGTGCAGAATGAATTTGTGGAGTTGGGAGGGGCCTCAGATGGGTAGCAAGCACAGTAACCTTCTCAGAGGTGCTACCAGTCCATGGCAGGCATGAGGCTAGGTACTGCACACCATGCAGTTTAATGAATGGTGCAAAACTGGTGCAGAGCACAAGGCTTTGGCTTCATTGGGGACTGTGGGTCCACCTGAGAGATAAAGGTCTATACTGGTATGACGGTCTGCATTTGTCCACAAAGGGGACCAAGCTCTAGGTGACAGGTTTAAATGCTTCCTTGGCAAGCTTTTAAACTAGATAAGGGGAGGTACTGATAAAAGGCAGGAAAAGTCAAGCCTCCCCCCACAAAACAGGGCAGGTAGTAGGGTAAACACTGAGGTACAGAGCTCAACACAGGGCAGGATGGGGGTAAATGGTAAAATAGATAAGAGCAATAAGAGCAGGGATGGGGAAAAAGGATCAAGCCAACATTAAATGGAGGGCAATGACTACTAATGCCCGTAGTCTGGGAAACAAGCTTTCTGAGCTAGTAGCTTTGATGGAAGATGAACAATTGGATATTGTGGCAGTCACAGAAACATGGTACACTGAGAACCATGAATGGGATGTCAACATACCAGGATACACAATCTACAGAAGGGACAGGGAAGGCAGAGGAGGTGGAGTAGCTCTATACATAAGGAAGGATCAAAGCTACAGAACTAAAAAGTAAAGGGGAGGACAAGAGGCACTCTGGGTTACCTTGGAGATGGGGATCGCAACCGCACAGGGGTTGTATACAGACCCCGCCTCAAGGGAGGAAATGGACAAGAAAATGATAGAGGACATTCTCAAAATGGCTGAAAAAGGGGAGATACTGTTGATGGGGGACCTGAATATGCCAGATGTTAACTGGAGGACATGTACTGCAGCCACATCCAAGAGCAGGGTCATTCTCGATGCCCTGCAGGGGCAGACCTTAGACAGCTAGTGCTGGAACCCACTCGGGAGGGAGCAATACTAGACCTGGTACTCTCAAATGGAGAGAGGATCACAAATTTAGAAGTCAGTAGACATCTGGGAACAAGCGACCACTGCACAGTGTGCTTCACAATGAGCACAACCATGGAGATAAGCCATACAAAACAAGGATACTGGACTTTAGAAAGGCTGACTTTGGCAAATGGGTGAACACCTGAAGAATGCACTAGCAAATGGCCAAATAGGAGGTGGAAGAACAATGGAGAAAATCAAAACTGCCACCATAGAGGCAACAAGTCTTTGTGTAAAACAAATAAAGAAAACAAAGCGGAGTAAAACCACTATGGTTCTCAAAAGAGGTGGTAGGAAGGTTAAGGAGAAAAGGCTGCATTCAAAAAGTATAAGGAATCACAGAGGGAGCACGACAGGAACTGTATCAATTAAAGCAGAAAGAAGTAGGAAAGGCAGTCAGAATAGCAAAGGCACAAACCGAAGAAAAAATAGCCAACTCGGTCAAAAAGGGGGATAAAACCTTTTATAGGTACATTAGGGAGCATAGAAAGGTTAAGGGAGGGATAGTGAAGATTAATAGAGGAGAGGGGAGGTGGGCAGACGGAGACAGTGAAAAGGCAGAGATACTGAATGAATACTTTTGCTCAGTATTCACAAAAGAAGATGAGGAGCAGTTACCTAAACCAGACAATAGAAGCACTCTGGGTAGGGGGCTGATACCAGTCCATTCACAGAAGAAAGAGTCCTGAAAGAACTCCTAAAACTCAAGGTGGACAAAGCAATGGGGCCTGACGGGATTCACCCCAGAATCCTAAAAGAACTAAGGGGACCTAGTGACACCACTGACCACACTTTTAACAAATCATGGCAGGATGGGGTGGTACCTGAGGACTGGAGGAGAGCAGATGTGATTCCCTTACAAAAGTGGGAGCAAGGCAGAAGCAGGAAACTACAGACCTGTAAGTTTGACCTCAGTGGTAGGGAAAATGATGGAATCACTTCTGAAAGAAAGAATTGTTGAGCACCTAGAGGCCAGCGGGGCACAGGACCCAAAGCAGCATGGATTTACAGCAGGAAGGTCATGTCAGACTAATCTAATTGATTTCTTTGACTGGGTGACCAAAGTAATAGACCAGGGAGGGGCTGTGGATATGGCCTACCTAGACTTTAGCAAGGCATTTGACACAGTCCCGCACAAAAGATTAAAAATCAAGTTAGCCAGCCTGGGAGTGGGTCCCAGGGTGGTAGCCTGGGTAGCAAACTGGCTGCACAACAGGACACAGAAGGTAATAGTGAATGGAACACATTCCGAAGAAAGGGGGGTTACTAGTGGAGTACCTCAGGGCTCAGTACTGGGTCCAATCCTCTTTAACATCTTTATAAATGACATTGCAGAGGGTCTGGAAGGAAAGGTATGCCTCTTTGCAGATGACACAAAGATCTGTAACAGAGTTGATACACAAGAGGGGTAGAAAAGATGAGAAGGGACTTGGCAAGGTTGGAGGAATGGTCAGACATATGGCAACTTAGATTCAATGCAAAGAAGTGCAAAGTAATGCACCTGGGAAACAAAAACCCAGGAGAAGAGTATACAATAGCAGGGGAGGTACTAACAACAACAAAAATGGAAAGGGACCTGGGAGTAGTCATATCAGATGACCTAAAGGTGGGTAAGCAATGTGAGAAGTCAGTAAGGAGAGCCAGGGGGATACTGGGATGCATAGGAAGGGGCATCACAAGTATTAAAAGGGAAGTGATTATCCCTCTATACAGACAGTTGGTGAGACCCCATCTGGAGTACTGTGTGCAGTTTGGAGACCTCATCTATGCAAGGACATAGACAGGATGGAAGCAGTCCAGAGGAGGGCAACTAAATGGCGTGAGGGTCTACATCAGAAACCATATGAAGAGAGACTGAGAGAGCTTAATATGTATACCCTTGATGAAAGGAGGGACAGGGGACATGATAGAAATGTTCAAGTACCTCAAGGGAATCAACAAAGTCCAGGAGGGTAGCATCTTTCAGAAAAAGAGATGTGTAAGAACAAGGAGGCACAGTTTAAAGATAGAGGGGGGTGGCTCAGGGGTAATGTGAGGAAATTATTTTTCACGGAGAGAGTGGTGGATACATGGAACAGCCTTCCTGAGGAGGTCGTTGGGTCTAAAACAGTGGGGGAATTCAAACATGCTTGGGAGAGACACAAAGCAATTATAGTGCCGGGTTGCAGGAAGCAGGCTGTTGGTTAACTAGAATCTGCAGCTTATCCAGTAGGTAGGGAAATGGGCAGACTTGGTGGGCCAAGTGGTCCTTTTCTGCCGTCAAAGTCTATGTCTATGTTTCTATGTTACTGTGTGCTTTGTAAGCTTTCCAATATTTGTAAAAGAAAATTCATAATAAAACAAGTATAAAAAAAATACATAAGTTTATGTTATGAATTTAACTGGGATCGTGAAACAGTAAATCTAGTACCATAGCACTGTATGATCAGTCCTCAGTGTCCGATTAATGGGCGCCCTCTGTGGCCACAAAGTGCTGCCTAAGTTTATCTGGGCACTTTCCAGCTTCTAAGGGATCAATAATCGGATACTGCTCACTAGCGTAAGAAATTTTCAGTCTAGCAGGGAGCTGAAGCACTGCATAAGTTCTGTCCATTTTGCATCTGCTCCCTTTGGCAGAAAAGCTAACATTAGGAAATAGGAGGATTAAACCATTAGGAGATACTTGTAGTGGACCATTTTTTGTAGCCTTCCTTCATACTAAGTCTTGATGGTGTGCTCCACCGGTGACAATCAGCATGGTGCGGGGTGCCTAGGGGTTCAATGTTTTTTTCTTAGGTGTAATTCTATAAGCTTGCGGAATCTCCACTCCTTGAGTATTGTGAAACAGTTTCTGAAAAGATTTTTCAACATATTACACTGGGTCCCGACCCTTCTCCCCCTCTGGCAAACCCAAAAATCTAATATGGGCTGCTCTAATCATAGTTCCTATATGCTCCAGTCGGTGTCTCAGGAACTTGTTTTCTTTCACCATGCCCAATACTGAAATCATATTTTTTTTTCCAGATTCTATGGTCACTTTGATTTCAGCAGTCATTTTCCTAATCTGGGTCTCCAGAACATTAACCCATGTATTAAATGTATCAGCTTTGTCTGACAAAGTCTTTTATGGCTTTCAGTACTGCTTCACGGATAGTCTTAAGAGTGGGCTCAGCATCGGAGATCTCCATTCATTGTGAGCAGCCTAAAATTGACAGGCCTGAAGGCACTTGCTGCCTTCCCTTTCCCAATTCCATCTGGGCCTGATTTTTCAGCCAGGCCATGCTGTAGGTTCCCAAATTTCATCCACTACAGCAGGTTAGTAAACGACACTGCTCTATTAGCTCAAAATGTCCAAAAATGGAGTTTAAATGGTAAAATTATTAGGATTCTGGCTTGATGTACACAAAGCTCTCAGAAGAGCCTCTGTTGTGGTGAGCTGCTGACTCCACCCCATGCAGTGCTGACTTGGCACACAGTTTCTCAACCATGGCAGTACCAGACCTACACTCACAGAAATTCTTTAGTGATGTTGCATGTCTAGCTGCTAAGGTGGAAATGACATTTTTTTTTTGGTTGGAGAGCTGATGCTTTTTTCTTTCAAATAAGACATCATCCCAGAGCAGTTCCAGAGTTGAAATTACTCAGGATACTGCCTTTAGAGATTTACTTGTTTAAACATTTCTAATAATTAAAAAAAAAAAAACTTCTACTGTACTGTGCATGGGCAACATGAACCTAACTGATTTGTATATGTAAGCAATAAGACATGATGGGGTGTGCATCAAGAAAAAATTACTTTCCATAGTAATCTTCTTTCTTCCCAGTGATGTTCAGATATTCATAACTTCATGCAGCAAGCCTGGAGGCTTGGACTGCCCGGAGAGATGGAACACATGCAAATGGGTAAAATTCTTTGCACATGAGCATCTTCCAAATACTGCCTCTACCAACTGTAGTGTTCTAACCTCTTCAGATTTGTGAGAAGCCCAGAAGTCAGGCATTAGGAGACTAATGTAACTTTAACATTTTTAATTAAATAAAGCAAGGAATTTTAACAGAAAATAACTCCAAAGGGGAGGAGAATAATAACATTTGACCAAACCACATCAAAGATAACTCCAAGAGGAGAACACATTGAAAAAAAAACTGTTTTAGAATGATTAAAAGCAGAGAATATGCAACAAAACAACATGGCTTGATGGCAACAGCATGTGGAGTACAGAGGCTGAAGTTCTGGAAGGGGAGGAAGGGAAGGAAGTTATTAATATCTGAGCATCACTGGGAAGAAAGAAGATTATTATGGTAAGTAATTTTTTCTTCTAACCCCAGTAATGCTCAGGATATTCATAACTTTATGCAGACTACCAAGCAGTACCACTGGAGGTGGGCTTAGAACTTATTTTAGAAACAGACTCTGCAGGACTGCTGTGCTAAACCTAGTATCACTTCTGGACAGAATGTCTAAGTTGTAATGCTTTGTAAAGGTGTGTACTGTTTTCCAGGTAGCTGCTTTGCAAATGTCCACCAAGGGAACCTCCCTGACAGCTGCAAGGGTGGCAGCAGTCCCTCTTGTAGAACGTGCCCCTCAACCCAGTTGGCGGCTCTTTACCTGCTTTAGTGTAGCAGAATTGAATACACTGAACTATCCATCAAGAAATTGATCTTTTTGAGGTGGGTTTACCCTTTCCTACATCCCCATATGTAAGGAAAAGTTGTTTTGTTTCCTTTCTATGGTCTTTTTTTTTTTTTTTTTAAAGAAAAATTTATTTCTTTTCCCAAAAAAATAAAACAGACACACATAACCCGGAAGCCCGGGCGCACACTCCAAAACTGAATATGCAAACTATATACACCCCTCCTTTCTATGGTCTTTAGTGGCTGTAATGTAACAGCTGATGGCCCTTTTTACATCCAGACTATGCAGCTTTCTTTCACCAGAACTGGTTGGTCTGTGAAAAAGACAGGCAGAGTGCTTGACTGGTTCAGATGAAAGTCTGAAACCACTTTAGGAAGAAACTGTTTGTTCTGAGGTCACCTTTATCTCTGTAAAATGAGATATTGTCTTGATCAATGCAGAGAGCCTGGCACTCATTAATTCTTCTTGCAGAAGTAATAGCTACTAGACAGACTGTTTTCCAAGTAACATATTTCAGGTGGGCAGTACCCATGGGCTCAAAAGGAGGGCCCATGAGCTTGGCTATACACACGTTTGGATCCCAAGTAAGCACTGCTGCTCTGTGAGGTGGCTGCAAATGCATCAACCCCTTAAAAAATCTTTTAAAAATGTTGTCTGATGCTACTGACACCTTTGTCCCTGCAGAAAGGTAGGCAGATACCACTGCTAGATGAACCTTTAGGGAACTGGGTTGCAAACCCTGTGAATGCAAATGGGTGACATAGTCTAAGACAACTGAAACTCCAGCCTTATTTGGTATAAGGTTCATACTTGAACACCAGAGAGAAAATATCTTCCATTTGGAAGAATAAGTTTTCTTTGTAGAAGGTTTTGTATAACCTTTTAAAGTATTTAAGACAGCTTCAGAAAGATTTAAATCTGCATACTCTACTGAAGAGCCATGCTTTGAGATGAAGGGACTTGTGATTCGGGTACAACAATGTTCCCTGATTGGAGGTCAGGAGATTGTGCCTGAGAGGCAATTTTATTGGTTTGCTGACAGACATGGAGAGCAGAAGAGAGTACCATGGCTGCCTGGGCCAATCTGGAGCTATCAAGATCAGAGATGCTGAGAGGGATTTTAGCTTCAGTAACACCCTGAAAACCAGAGGAAATGGGGGAAAGGCATACATTTGCCTGCCTGACCAATCCAGAGGGACTGTGCCCTATGTTGGAGGTCTGTGGCAATACTGAGGTAGCTGGTGGTTCTGGTGGGATGCAAACAAGTCTATCTCTGGAGTGCCCCACCTCCTGAAAATAACTTGAACCACCTGCTTGTTTAGAGTCCATTCGTGATGAGTCTGGTTGATGCGACTCAGTGCATCTGCCAAGGTACTGTCCTTTCCTGGCAAATGGATTGCCTGTAAAGATACCTTCAAAGAGTACACCAGAGTCCACATTTTCATGGCCACTGTGCAAAGGAGGCCTGATCTGGTGCCTCCCTGCTTGTTTATGTAATATGTTGTGGTAGTATTGTCTGTTCTGATCTGTACCACTCTGCCCAGTACCAGTGAAGAGACAGCCTTTAAGGCTAGGAGCACTGCTCTGAGCTCCAGTAAATTTATGTGCTGAAGAGACTCTGCTGCTGACCAGGTACCCTGGGTTGTGTGCTTTCCTAAGTGGGTGCCCCAGCCCAAAAGGGATGCATCTGTTGTGAGTACCAGAGAGGGACTCTCTATCTCTGAAAAGGAACTCCTTGCCTTAGGTTGGATTCCTCCTTCCACCACATGAGGGCCCTTGTCACCGGAATAAGCTTTGATAAGTGGTCTCTCTTTTGACTCCAGTGAGTCCTGAGGTGAAACTGGATGTCCCTCATATGAAACCTGGATCCCTGCACTGTGCCTGTGGATGTAGCCATATGACCTAGTAGCTGCAGAAACTGCCTTACAGGTTTTAGCTAGTGCAGACTGAAGGAATTTGCTATTGACTGAAGACTTTGCACCTTGTCTAAGGGTAAAAAGGCTCTGCCCTGAAGTGTGTTGATTTCTGCCCCTGTGAACTGCAACATTTGAGCAGGGGTTAGAACAGATTTTCTTTTGGTTTATTATGAACCCCAGGAACTCCAAGAGATGTTGGGTGATCCTTAGGGAATTCCTTAATACTTGGTCTGGTGACTTGCCCACCACCAACCAGTCATCCAGGTATGGGAAGACAGTCACTCCCTGTCTTTGAAGATATGCCACCACAGCGACTAGGCATTTTGTAAATACCCTTGGTGCTGAGGAGAGGCCGAAGGGAAGAGTTGAAAACTGGTAATGACCCGACGAGAGCCTGAATCTGAGATGCTTTCTGTATGATTCCTTTCTGGGGATGTGGAAATAGGCAACTTTCAAATCCAGTGATGCCAGCCATTCCCCTTTTTGGATTGTTGGCAATATCCGAGCCAAAGTTACCATTTTGAACTTTGTTTTTTTCAGATGCTTGTTTAAAGCTCTGAGATCCAATATTGGCTACCACTCCCCACTTTTCTTTGTTGTTAGGAAGTAACTAGAGTAAAAACCTCTTCCCCTCAGGGTGGCAGGAACTGATTCCGCTGCTCTGAGCTGTAACAATTTCTAAACCTCTGCTTCTAATAGTGTTCTCTCTGCTAGAGGAGGTGAGTAGTAAATCCTGGTCTTTTGTGGAGGAAAAGATTTGAAATCCAGAGACAGACCCAGACCCACTACCTCCAGAACCCACTTGTCTGTGGTGATGCTTAGCCAAGCCTGGAGGAAGTGGGATAGTCTGCCTCTGACATGGAGAGAGGAGGTGGCCTGAGCCTCAGGGATTTTGCTTTGATTGGGGCTGAGGTTGGGCCCGAGAGCCCCTCCTGGAGCCCCTTCTACCCCTACCTCTAGAGTATCCCTGCTGTGGATTCTGCTGGTACTGGGACACAGCTACAGGCTGGAAAAAGGGTCTGGTCATAAAAGACCATCCTCTGCCCCCCCATAGGGCCTAGTGAATGGAAAATCTCGCTCCTTAGCAGAGTTTCTTCTATAGGTTGCCTTATATTCATCCACTTTCTTCATGTAGGCAACAGTGGATTCTCCAAAAAGGGAATTTCCTTCTAAAGGAAAATCCAGAGCCTTGGATTGCGTATCCTGTATAAGGTTCAGTTCTGAGCTGCTAAACCTTCTGTGCCATTAGTAGTTAGCTATCCATCTGGCTGCTGCAGTGGCATTTGAATCAGCAGCCATCTGGAACTGGTACTTTAATTTATTTTATTTATTTGTATTTTGATGACACCTTTGAGCCAAGGGCTTTTTTTACAAAGGTTCCACATCAAGACAATAAGGACAATATGGTACAAAACATAACATGATAATTACAATGGAACTTACAAAAAAAAAAAAAAAAAAGACAAGTAAGGTTACAATAATAGCAGCCAAAGGCATTGCCAAGGAATTGTGTTGCAAGTTAATTATACAGTACAAGTCATAGGCGGGTCAGTGAAGCTTTTTTAGGAGTGGGTTAGTAAAAAAGAGAAAGAAGAGTGGTGGTGAGGGTTGGTATGGGAGAGAGAGGAGGAGGAGAAATAGGGGGCATTGCATTGGGTATGTGGTAGGGAAACAGCAAGGAGGAGGAATGGGGGATGAAAAGGAAGAGGAGACAGATTCATCCTATACCCAGTAATGGGGGTAGGAGAGGAGGCGGAGGAGGAGCTGAGGCAGCGAGGAGGGATGCTTGAAGGTAGTATGCCTGGAGGGGATTATAAGAAGTAATCACAGAAGGCACTAGCCATGAGGTGTTGATGCAGTTTACATTTAAAAGCACCAATCGTGGCAATGTTGGAGATTTCTGTAAGTAGCAAGTTGAACCAGGTGGAGACTCTGACAAGGTAAGAACGCTGAGCTTGAGACGTCCAGCAGCGAGGTATTGTAAAAGTTAGACTGTCCAATCTTCTAGTTAGGTGGCGGACACACTGCGGGGTCAATATTGATTGGACTGCAGGGGGTATAAGGCCCAGTGATGTTTTCTTAGCTAGGATGTAGGTCTGGTACTTTAGCCTGCTGGATAGCTGGAGCCAGTTAGCCTGCTCGTAAATGTCACACATGTGAGAAAGGTGGGCAGCAGAAATAAGGAGTCTGCATACCGTATTAAGGGCTACAGCTATGTGCTGGAGAACAGTATCAGTAGCGGATCCATAGATAATGAGCCCGTAGTTAATAGTTGAGATAACAGAGCTCTGGATAGCGAGCTTCAAGGCTTCAGCCATTAGGCAATGTTTATGCTTGTATAGTAGCCCTATGCGGGAGTTCACAGTTTTAGTGATATTGTCAATGTGTTTAGTATACGAGAGGGAGCAGTCAAGGGTCAGGCCCAGATATTTAAATGTATCCACCTGCTGAAGGGCAACGCCTTCGTGGTTGTTAATTATGAGCTCATGGTCCTTGTACTTGTTGTGGGTTCCATGGAACAACATTGTTTTAGTTTTTTTGTGGTTAAGGTTGAGTTTATGTGAGCAAAACCAGTCTTCCACTTCTGTGAAACTTTTCTGTAGTTGAGACTGAAGGGAGGTGGGGTCAGTGTGGCAAGTGAAGATTACTGCATCATCTGCATACAGTAGCATTCTGTCATGGCAGGAGGCAGGGAGATTGTTCACGAATATGCTGAATAGCAAGGGACCCAGGATAGAACCTTGGGGTACTCCAGAGTGGATTGGTAGGGATGACGAGAGGAATTCACCAATCCTGACCTGTTGGGTCCGGTTACTGAGGTAGCTTTGAAACCAGAGGGCAGTGTCACTTGAAAGACCAAGGAGGGATAATTGTTTGAGGAGAATGGAGTGATTGACAGTGTCAAATGCCTTAGTCAGGTCAATAAAAGAGGCGCCGACCGACTGGCCATGATTGAGTGCATGATGGATATATGTGGTGAATTCGAGGAGTGCCATGGTAGTGCTGTGCCCTTTGTGGAAGCCATGCTGCTGGGAACATTGCAGGTTGTATTTTACAAGGTACTCCATGAGCTGATCAGCCACTATCCATTCCAATGTTTTGGATAGAGGGGGGAGGATGGATATAGGCCTGTAGTTGTTCATGAGAGTCTCGTCACCGCTTTTATGGATTGGAGTCACCACTGCCAGTTTCCACTTTTGGGGGAACTGGGATAGCATGAGGGAATGGTTGAGGATTTTGGTTAGTGGGAGCAGGACTTTGTCAATGGTGAGGGTGAGAAGCTTCATATCCAGTGAATCGCCACTGACCCTAGACTTTCCAAGCACTTTAAGAATGTGTTTTTTTAGTTAAGCTTTCTGGGATTGCTTTGAAATGGAAAGGAGGGTGTCCTGGTGGCAAAGCTGAACTAACAGGAGCTGAGCTGACTGTGGTTGGATCAAAAAAGTTGGGGGGTAGCACATGACTAAGGTCAGCAAAACTGGTGTTAAATGCATTGATAATGATTACATAGTCAAGAGTGATGGTACCATCTATGTTCAATATTGTGGGTGTTATTTTGGGATCCTTTCCAGTCACTTCAACAAGGTTATACCAGAATTTACACCCGTCATTCCAAGTGCTGGCTAAGGCATTCCTGCAATAGTTAGCCTTCTCACGACAGATTGCTCTGGTGCATGTATTCCTCGCTGTTTTGTAGGCCTGGATGTCAGTCTGGGTGCTAGTAGCCTTAGCATGATACCAGAGCTGGTCTCGAAATTTCATTTGTGTAAGGTCTAGTGTCATCCATAGGTTATTGACACCCTTGATCTTACACTTCTTGAACGGAGCATGAACATCGCAGGCTGAGTTGAAACAGGTGGTAAAGTATTCAAGTGCTGTGTCTACATAGGGGGCTATATCAATTGGTGACCAGTCTTGTTCACGAAGGAGTATTTTAAGTGGCAAAGATGACCGGGGGTCAGCATTCTCCTGTTAATAGTTTTGGGGGGGTGTATTTGTTGGTTCAGGTACACAAGATAGGGTAATGATCACTTAAGGGGTCTGGGGGACTGTAGCTCCAGAGATGTGCTCAGGATGATAAGTTAGCATCCAGTCCAGAAGTGTACAGGTCCCTGTTCTGTAGTTTACTCTAGTAGGTGATTTGACCATGTGTGAGAAGTTAGCAGCAGCTAGGGCATCCTTATAACTATTCGAGCTGGAGGCCAGCCAGTTGACATTGAAATCACCAAGCAGGATAACTTCTGTATTCTGATCCAGAGAGTTGATACAGTCAAGGAGGGAGTGAAAACCCAGATTGCTCAACTTGGGTGGTATATAGACAGAGACAACAGTCAGGATCTTGTTATGAGTTCTGAGAAATACTTTAGTAGCAAGGATTTGGATGTCATTTCCGGAGATGGGCAAGGGCATGACATGACCCATGAGGGACTCCTTAAGGTAGAGGGCACAGCCTCCTCCTTTCTTGGCAAGTCTGTTCTGTCTGAAAACTGCATATCCGGGAATTGCTATTGAGGAGTCAGGTATCTTCGGAGACAACCATGTTTCCAGCACTGATAGGATGTCTGAACTGTGCTGGGAAATCCAGGCAGAGAGGGTATCAAGTTTGGAGAGGAGGCTGCAGATGTTAATACTTGCCAAGGAGAATGACCCTGCACTGTTGGTAACCTTGTGGTCAAGTTGTGGTGTGCCGGGGTTACAGTGAATGTTGCCTGAGAGGAGCAACAGCAGCAGTATTAGATGTTTTAAAAGGGGTTAAAGTTGCTTCTGTGGGGCAGAAGGACCCTTTCTTTAACAGGTTCCTTTCCATATGGATGACGCATGAGGTAGTACCCAGTTAGTAACAGCAAGGAGCTGTAAGGGCACAGTTGCAGTGGTTTTGAGAACAGGCCAAAAGTTTCATTTGTTCTTCAAAATGGTCATCGGATAGATAGCCCTTAGAGACAAGTACATTAAGAGTTGATTTCAATTGAAAATGTTGATACCTGGTGGTTAAGTCAAAAGCCAAAAGAAATGATCAATGTGTGATGTGTGAAATAAATGTGTGATGGATGCATACATCTATGTTGGTGTGGAAATGCAAGGCTCTCTGGGCCCTGCACACTTCCATTTGTGTCAAAACAGGAATTTATTTGCTTGGCTGTATGGCTTGCTAAATGAGAGACCAACTTATACTGCCATTGTATAACTTTCTGGTGAAGCCACATCTACAATATGGACTTCATTACTGGTGCCTACACCTCAAAAAGCACATTAACCGACTGGAGAATTTCCAGAGGATGGCTACAAAGATGATAGCAGATCACCATAGTAAGGCATAGTATGAGAGGTTTAAGGCACTGAACATCTACTCAGTACAGAACACAGAGAGGGAACATGATTGAGACCTTCAGGTACTAGAAACAGATAAATAACATGGATACAGAAGCTCTCTTTAACTTAAGTGGCAACCATTACATGAGAGGCCACAGTGTTAAGATGCAGGTAGGGAGGTGTAGGAGCAAACTGACAATGCATTTCATACATAGAGGATACTTGCAATGTGCCATACTTCAAGAGGGGCTAAAATAGTCATGGGGGAATGCATTCTCCATGAGTAGTAAAGATGGAAAGCATGGGAGGAGTGAGAAGGTGGAGAAGACCCAGTACATCAACCTCTGGACACTGCAGTAGGAGCAAGATACATAGGCCAAATTGCCTTCTTCTCTTAGCTTCTTCATATTTTCATATTTTCTTCTTCACCAACCAAAAGTCAAACTTTGAACAACATTTTGTGCTTTACGAACCAGAAGTAGTAGTATGAACTACATTTTTTGGTTCGTGAACCAAATGTAATACTTTGGAGCAGATTTTCTGCTTCCAGAACCAAAGGTACTTAGTCTAGTTGGAACCACATTTTCTGGGTCGTGATCCAGAATACCAAGTTAGAACCACTTTTTCTGGTTCACGAACTAGAATTAGTAGTTCAAACCACTTTTCCTGGTTCACAAACCAGAAAATTTTTAGTTCAAACCCAAAAAAGTGGTTTGAACCAGAAATCACTCGAGAGAGATCGTGAATGTGTGAAATACAAAATTCTGGCAAATTTCCCCATAAATAGACTGAAAATCTTGCTTAGGGAAAACATTGTACATCAAACATGTTTTAGTTTTGCTAAAACTATCCCTTTACAAGTGTTTTCCAACTTCAGTAGTAACAGAAATAAAGAAACAAGATGGCGGCAGTCACAAACCAAAAGTGGCTCGTGAGACCCATCAAATTTGTGAATCAAAAAACACTTTCGTGAATGAGAAATTTCTGGTTCATATGGGGCATCTACCCCAAACCAATTTTTAAATCCTTATAACTCAGGAACCGTTTAATATTTTTCCACCAAACCTTCGAAAGGCACTACCTCAGCACAGACCACATGTACCCTGACAGGTTTGTGCAGAAGAAATTCAGCACTGTGTAGCCTGTACAAGAGAGCAAAAAAAATGTTAAATATAGGGAAAAATGTGACCTTTTTACAAAATAAGGGGCATCCAGATCTCGGAAACTGCACAAGGTGCCATCATCAAGGTGTACCCCAAGGGTCAATCTTGGGACCTTTGCTATTCAACCTCTTCCTGAATGTACCACTGAAGGCCTGTGATAGCAAAATCATTCTATACATCAATGACGCCATCATTCTCAACGCCAATTCTCAACTCATCCCACCACAGAGTGAATTGCAGTCTTCCTTCTATCTGCTCGAGGAGTGGTTCAGCGCTCACAAACTCCTGCTCAATTATAAAAATAAATTAAAGCTATGCTTCTGTTGAGCCCCCAACTCAAGAGAAGGTACCCCACCCTCACTGTCTTAAATAATGTCAAGGCCCCATTGGAGCAGGTCCACTCTTTTAAGTACCTGGGGTCACCTTCAACGACACCCTTTCCTTTATGCAACACACAGACACGGTGGTCAAGGCTGTCAACACCAAGCTTGGAGTGCTGTATAGGCATAGGGATATAACTCCTGCTGCTCTCTGCCTCTCCATCACCAGCTCTATACTCTCCTATGTAGACTACGGGCTCGTGGTCTATGGGGTAGCCTCAGATACTGCACTTAAGTGGGTTACCATCACCCTCAACAAGGCAAGTCGGCTCGCCCTTGCTGCCGATTGTTTTGTGCACACCTGCTCACTGTATATCACTGTATACTGAGACTAACTGGCTCTCCCTTGGAAACAGGATCAAGTTCCTTACTTGTCTCCTTGGCAAGAAGGTTCTACTGGGCAAAGTCTCCCCCCCCCCATATATCTCCGAAATTTTCTCTATGGCTGATACCAAATACGCAACTAGAGGTAGAATGCAAAACACTCTCAGTGCCTTTCTGAAGAACAACACTAGGCCAACACTCCTTCTCCTACAGAGCCCCCCCCAGCTCAATGAGATTCCTAATGCCCTGCTCAACACTTCAAGTCTCAATGCCTTCAAGGCTGAACTCAAAATCCACCTTACCTCTAGGAACATGTGTGACTGTCTACTGGGCACCTGACATTCCTTCCTGCTTCTGTTCCTCCCAGCCTCTATCTCTGTCCTCCCACCCAAGTGCCACACTGTTTGGGACGTCCCCATCCCTCCTGGCCCCCACCACTCACTGGGTTCCTACCCCACCTTCCACTTGCTCCTCCCTCCCCCACCTCCCTTGGATTACTCCAGTCTTGCCCCTCAACCCCCCTCAACTCTCCTCTCCATTCAACAAGACCACCCACTTTGGCTGCTCCCAAGTACCTATTCTACCTCCCCCACTTTGCTGGCCCCACTATAGCCCAGCTGAAGTGTACCTCCTTTCAACTGTTCTGGTTTTCTAAAGTTTGAATTGTAAAGATGTAATGGTAAGTGTAATGGCTGCCCATATACCCCAGCCTGGTGCTTTTAACTTGATGTTTTAGGTGTTATCACTTGTATTGTTTTCATTGTAACTGTTTTCTGACACTGTGTTTTTGTGTCATTGCATCTGCTTCAAGATGTGGAACCTTTATAAAAGAGCTCTTGCTCAAAGATTGTTTCTGAACATCTAAATAAAATAAAATAAAAATGAAACTCTACATTTTCACATGGCAATTCCATGGAAAATGCAGATTTGTGAGCTATTCTGACAAACCTCACCAAAGTTATTAAACTGCAATGTTAGGGGTTTAAGCACCCTACTTAGCCCTAACTATAGGGGCACTACCCTATAATATTACCGTATGGTTGCACCCAAAGGTGCCACATATGAGGGATTTTCTTTTCTTTCACTATTATAGTCTGTTGCAATAGCACTGAGCTATATCTATTCTCTAATTCTCTATTAAACTCTTACATAAACACATATACAGGCAGGCCACCTGTATAATGTTCCTTGCTGTCCCTATATTATCCCTCATTTGGTGAGCCCTGTGTTGCACTGTCTTTTGCTATGCTTTAACTGTCTTGTTGTGAGTTTGTGCAGAACGGCATAGCATATGAAAACAATATTCTCGTTAACAGTATAGTAGATGTCCGCTTAGGAATGGACTGTCTTTTGAATTGGTTTCAGGCATTACGTAGAAAGCACATCTCATAGACTGCAGCCTGAATTGGGAGCCCTTTGTTGTAAATCCCTGTTCAAAGTATATTTTGTTCTGTGCCGTTTAGAAAGACCCGAGGGATGACGGGTTGCAGAAATAAGACATTGCACTAAGGCAATGTGCTTGCAGTACTTGTTTTCCGCTGAATGCTCCCCCTCCTGTTTTACTGCATACCAAAGTTAGAGCTCAGAATGCGAGCTTGGGAGCAAAGCTTTGCATCTGAGAGTGTTGCAAAATCCTCAGTTGCAGCTGCCGTGCTCCTTTATCTCTGGTGCGAATGCTAGCACTAGCGCTAGGTTTCCAGACCCAAAATAAATGTTTTTCCAATGAAAGTCCTACTCACATACAGTCACTGCGACTGCATCTGCAATGCTTAGGAACCAGACTGAAGTTTGAGTTTATAGCCCTGTTTACTGCTACCGTAGTGTTATACGGGCACCACCCCACGCTACTACGGCTTTGGAAAATCAAACTAAAGATCAAACTTTAATAAGAATGAGAAAGCACAAGTATAAAAAGAATAAGAATGTAGTATGCCTTTTTTTGTATGTGCTATTGTCGTTCTTACCTCTAGTAATGCTCAGAATTGTGTAATTTTGTTCATCATAGCCTCCCAAGGGAAGATCCTGCTCATACCTGTGCCTAGCTCTATAGAGCCGGCTGGCCCTCTGTCTTGCATAATTATAGGACAGGTATCAGGTGGGCGGAGCTTACACTTGGGACCTAGCCTGTATTTCTCTATTCTTTATGTTATATTATGTCTGACTAAAAGAATATGGATAATAACACTGCAATAAAGGGTACTGTCAACTGTGATATTGAAAATAAAGCTTCTGTCTTCATTTTACTGATTTTGCTAAGTTAGGGGAGGAGACTCCCTTGTCACATGTTTAGCATAGGTATATAAGGAGAGTTTAATTCAGTGCCTAGCAGAGTGCTGTAGGGAACAATTAAATGCAGATCTAAGCAGAGTGAGCACTAGCCTATTTCTAGTGTCTTGGACTTTTGCTTTGTTGATGAATGCCTTTATTTAATTTTCTGTTTATTTTATTTGCCATGCAAGAATGACTTTTTATTGTTTCCTAAGATTAAAATAAATTGCTACTCCTGAAGCCAGACTGGTGTTGGGGTCCATCTTTATCCCACATCCTCACACATGGTGGCAGTGATGGGATAAAGACTGGTACTGCGGACGTCTGATACTGCATGAGTATCTGTGTGGACACCTGATGTTTGAAGCAGACCAGCCTAGTGGAGTTCTGACAAGGAAGATGGCAGAGAAGACTAAGGAAATGAAAATTAAGTACCTACCATAATTCTTGATCTTCTTGGACGAAGTCTCCAACATTAAATGGAGGGCAATGAGTACCAATGCCTGTAGTCTGGGAAACAAGCTTCCTGAGCTAGTAGCCCTGATGGAAGATGAACAATTGGATATTGTGGCAGTCATGGAAACATGGTACACTGAGAACCACGACTGGGATGTCAACATACCAGGGTACACAAGCTACAGAAGGGACGGGGAAGGTAAAAGAGGAGGTGGAGTAGCTCTATACATAAGGGAAGGGATCAAAGCTACAGAACTAAAAAGTAAAGGGGGAGGACAAGAGGCACTCTTGGTCACCTTGGAGACAGGGAATGGCATCACAATCTGCACAGGGTTGTATACAGACCCCCATCTCAAGGGGAGGAAATGGACAAGAAAATGATAGAAGACATTCTCAAAATGGCTGAAAAAGGGGAGATACTGTTGATGGGGGACCTGAATATGCCAGATATTAACTGGATGACATGTACTGCAGTCACATCCAAGAGCAGGGTCATTCTTGATGTCCTGCAGGGGGCAGGCCTTAAACAGCTAGTGTTGGAACCCACTCAGGAGGGAGCAATACTAGACCTGGTACTCTCAGATGGAGAGAGGATCACACATTTAGAAGTCAGTAGACATCTGGGAACAAGCAACCACTGCACAGTGTGCTTCACAATGAGCACAACCATGGAGATAAGCCATACAAAAACAAGGATACTGGACTTTAGAAGGGCTGACTTTGGCAAAATGGGTGAATACCTGAAGAATGCACTAGCAAATGGCCAAAAAGGAGGGTGGAAGAACAATGGAGAAAAATCAAAACTGCCATCATAGAGGCAACAAGCCTTTGTGTGAAACAAATAAAGAAAACAAAGCAGAGTAAAAAACCACTATGGTTCTCAAAAGAGGTGGCAGGAAGGTTAAGGAGAAAAAGGCTGCATTCAAAAAGTATAAGGAATCACAGAAGGAGCACAACAGGGAACTGTATCAATTAAAGCAGAAAGCAGTGGGGAAGGCAGTCAGAATAGCAAAGGCCCAAACCAAGGAAAAATAGCCAACTCAGTTTAGAAGGGGGATAAAACCTTTTATAGGTACATTAGGGAGCATAGAAAGGTTAAGGGAGGGATAGTGAAGATTAATAAAGAAGATGGGAGGTGGGCAGAGGGAGACAGTGAAAAGGCAGAGATACTGAATGAATACTTTTGCACAGTATTCACAAAAGACGATGAGGAGGAGTTACCTAAACCAGACAATAGAAGCACTCTGGGTAGGGGGGTTGACACCAGTCCATTCACAGAAGAGTCCTGAAAGAACTCCTAAAACTCAAGGTGGACAAAGCAATGGGGCCTGACGGGATTCACCCCAGAATTCTAAAAGAACTAAGGGAGGACCTAGTGACACCACTAACCACGCTTTTTAACTAATCATGGCAGGATGAGGTGGTACCTGAGGACTGGAGGAGGGCAGATGTGATTCCCCTTCACAAAAGTGGGAGCAAGGCAGAAGCAGGAAACTACAGACTTATAAGTTTGACCTCAGTGGTAGGGAAAATGATGGAATCACTTCTGAAAGAAAGAATTGTGGAGTACCTAGAGGCCAGCAGGGCACAGAACCCAAAGCAGCATGGATTTACAGCAGGAAGGTCATGTCAGATGAATCTAATTGATTTATTTGACTGGGTGACCAAAGTAATAGACCAGGGAGGGGCTGTGGATATGGCCTACCTAGACTTTAGCAAGGCATTTGACACAGTCCCGCACAAAAGATTAATAATCAAGTTAGTCAGCCTGGGAGTGAGTCCCAGGGTGGTAGCCTGGGTAGCAAACTGGCTGCACAACAGGACACAGAAGGTAATAGTGAATGGAACACATTCCGAAGAAAGGGGGGTTACTAGTGGAGTACCTCAGGGCTCAGTACTGGGTCCAGTCCTCTAACATCTTTATAGGTGACATTGCAGAGGGTCTGGAGGGAAAGGTATGCCTCTTTGCAGATGACACAAAGATCTGTAACAGAGCTGATACACAAGAAGGGGTAGAAAAGATGAGAAGGGACTTGGCAAGGTTGGAGGAATGGTCAGACATATGGCAACTTAGATTCAATGCAAAGAAGTGCAAAGTAATGCACCTGGGAAACAAAAAGCCAGGAGAAGAGTACACAATAGCAGGGGAGGTACTAACAACAACAAAAATGGAAAGGGACCTGGGGGTAGTCATATCAGATGACCTAAAGGTGGGTAAGCAATGTGAGAAGTCGGTAAGGAGAGCCAGGGGGATACTGGGATGCATAGGAAGGGCATCACAAGTAGAAAAAGGGAAGTGGTTATCCCTCTATACAGACAGTTGGTGAGACCCCATCTGGAGTACTGTGTGCAGTTTTGGAGACCTCATCTACATAAGGACATAGACAGGATGGAAGCAGTCCAGAGGAGGGCAACTAAAATGGTGCAGGGTCTGCAGCAGAAACCATATGAAGAGAGACTGAGAGAGCTTAATATGTATACTCTTGATGAAAGGAGGGACGGGGGACATGATAGAAACTTTCAAGTACCTCAAAGGAATCAACAAAGTCCAGGAGGGTAGCATCTTTCAGAAAAAGAGATGTGTAAGAACAATGGGGCACAATTTAAAGATAGAAGGGGGACGGCTCATGGGTAATGTGAGGAAATTTTTTTCATGGAGAGAGTGGTGGATACATGGAACCGCCTTCCTGAAGAGGTCGTTGGGTCTAAAACAGTGGGGGAATTCAAACATGCATGGGACAGACATAATTCAATTATAGTGGGGGTTGCAGGAAGTAGGCTGTTGGTAAACTGGAATCTGCAGCTTATCCAGTAGGTAGGGAAATGGGCAGACTGGGTGGGCCAAGTGGTCCTTATCTGCCATCAAAGTCTATGTTTCTATGTTACTCATTCACACTAATGGGAGTACACCGGAGGCTCTAGGACCCAGTGGGAGCCAAACTTTTTCAGAAGGGCCGGCGCCAAGATGGAGCCATGAGGAAGTGGTACCGCAAGCTAGGCTCACACGGTATAGACTATCTCGGCATCGACCCTCCAACTGCCTTAGCACTTTTTCCGAGGAGGTGCATTGTAACTAACCTAGAGAAGGACTAGCCTAACTATCAGACATAAGACAGTCCAAATGACCCGTGTAAGAAGGGTCAAAACACAAAGTCTTCACAGCCCAAACTGAAGGAGTGAAGACCAGAAACAGAAGTGAGCTCGGGGGATGGTGGGTGGGCGTGTGAATGAGTGGTGAAGACTTTGTCCAAGAAGATCTAGAATTACGGTAGGTACGTCATTTCCATATCTTCCTGGACATAAAGTGTCCAGCACTCATTCACACTAATGGGAGAGTACCGAACTAAATAATCCCCTGAGATAGGTGGCAGGAGAGAGAGGAGCTCACTTTTTAGGACAGAAGTCCATTAAGAATTGTCATGCCAATGACTGATGTTGTCTGGCATGGCCATCCAAGGCATAGTGCTCAACAAAGTGTGCATGGAGCTCCAGGTAGCCGTACTGCAAATGTCTGCAATGGGGACTTTACGAATTTCTGCCAGAGATGCCGTGACTGCTCTGGCAACTTGACCTGTGCCACGGAGTAACAGTGGCGAAGGCATGCCACCAGCCACACTGAAATGCACCTGACAGCAACAGGCTGACCCAGCCGGGTCATGCTGAAGGAGACAAACAGTTGTTCAACCTTGCACATTTCTTTTGTTCTGTTCAGACAGAATCGCAAAGCTCTTTTTTTTTTTCAAATATAATTTTTAGTAAATATTTTCAAACTTTACATCAACACAGTTCCATTTATCAGTAAGTAAAACAAAGGGGTAGGCTTATATAATATTATATAGAGGTACATTTCATTAGTCAAGGTATCTTTGGCAGTATTATCATCTCAGCTGCACTTCCAAGCTATATTTCATACCATTACTTCAAAACTTTATTTTTCATTTCTGATCTTTTGTGGAATCTTCTAGATATCCTTCCTCAGTATCTATGCACTTTATTATTATTATATGGGGGCCCTTATATTTAAACTATATGGGTCGGGAGCTGGTCCAGTCCTGTGGGAGTGTCTAATAGGTGATAATGACTAAATGTCAGTGAATGAACCATTCCAAATCCTCCTCTTCCTAAGAGACAAAATCTGGTCCCCTGGGCATGATGTACAGTATCCACCTACTCCATGTTGTAGTGCAGAGTGCTGTTTTATCATTCAGGGAGTATGTAATCCTTTCGCCTTGTATATACCATTTACTGTAGCCCTCCAGGTCTCCATGCAAAGCTCTTTGTACATCCAGGGAATGAAGGGTACGCTCTCCATCATTCTGGAAGTTGGCAAAGTAGGGAGGAACTTACTGTGAGTCCGAAGAACTCCTTTGTCTTTGTGAAATACAGTATGGGGTGGGGGTATATGTGACCAAAGTGTGTATTTCTGATACTCTATGAGCAGAAGTAATGGCCACCAGGAAGGCCATCTTCCAAGTAAGGAATTTCAACTCACAAGTGGCTAGAGGCTCAAAAGGTTTATGAGTGAGCATGTCTAGCACAAGGTTAATGTCCCAGACTGCAACTGGACATCTAACAGGTGGTCTGGTATGCAGAATACCCTTAGGAAACCTCTTAACTACAGGTAACTGAGCCAAGACATGGAATGTACTGGCTCATGATATGCAGAAATTGTGCAAGAAGAACCTTGACTGTAGAGTATTGCAGACCTGTGTTTGAGAGGTCTAAGAGATACTCCAGGACTTTATTTGGTGGGCAGGAAAAAGGATTCCAAGAGGATTGTGCACACCAGATAGAGAAACATTTCCACTTAGCTGTGTACGGTTTCCTGGTAGCTGGCTTGCATGCAGCTAAAAGAATATCTGAAACTGTATGAGAAACATTAAACCTGTTCACCTCTATCTCCTCAGGAGCCATGCATGGAGGTAAAGAGATCTCAGGTTAGGATGAAGTACAGGGCCCTGGGTCAGAAGATTTATCTGAAGGGGAAGTGGTTTTAGAAGGGTTTCTGATAGTCTGTTGATTAGAGGAAACCAGATCTGATGAGGCCAAAATGGAGCAATGAGAATCATTCTGCCCCCCTGTGCCTCCAATTTGAGCAGTATTCTCTGAACTGGGGGGAGGAGGAAATGCGTAAAGAAAGCATTTTGTCCACTGCAGCCTGAAAGAAATGCCAGGTCCTGGATTTCTGGAGCAGAAGAAAGGCAGTTTAGCATTGGGTGGGGATGCAAAAAGGTCCAGGTCCAGAGATCCCCATTCTTTGAAGAGTGACTGAATGACGGTTAAGTCGAGAGACAACTCATGAGGATCTGTACCCGTTCTGCTGAGATGGTCTGCCAGCTAGTTTTGTACTTCTGGCAAGTGAACTACCTGATTCAGAGCTTTGTGCTCTAGACACCATTCCCACACTCTCATTGCTTCCCTGTATAATGGGTAAGAGTGTGCACCGCCCTGCTTGTTGATGTAATATATCATTGCCTTGTTGTCCATTTGAAGGAGAATGTTCTCATGACAGAGTATGTCCTTCAAAGCTTGGACTGCATAGAGGACGACTCTCATTTCTGGGACATTTATGTGGAGTTGAGACTTGTCCTGGGACCATGTGCCCTGGGTGTGGAGATCCTGGCAGTGAGCTCCCCCATTGCAATGGATACGTCCATGGTATTTGAGATCTGAGGATCCAGAGGGGTGAAGGGGTATCCTTCCAGAAGGTTGTCTTCCTGAGACTACCAGGTGAGGGACCATTTGAGAGGTTCTGTCGCCTTGATGTGAAAGGACTGAGGATGAGTGGCTGGCGACCACTGAGTACTGAGCATCCACTGAGTGGTTATGATGTGGATGAGCCAAGGGCACAGTGAAAACATAAGACGCCATGAGATCCAGCATCCCCTGCATTGAGAGAGCTCAAACTGAGCTGTTCTCTTGATGAAGCAGGCCATCTGAAGAATATCACTCCTTCTGTCCTCTGGAAGGAAGGCTTTCATGCAGGAAGTGTCCAGAAGGACTCCTATAAATAGAAGCTTCTGGGAATGCTGTAACTGTGACTTTTTCAGGTTTAACAGGACTCCCATGGACATGAGGAAATTTGAGGCCACAGCTGTGGCCTTCAGAGTATCTTGCTTGGAGGGACTTGCAAGAAGAAAATTGTCCAGATATGGGAATACTTGAACTCCAATTTTCCTTAAATAGGCCGCAAAGAACTGCACAGCATTTTGTAAAAACTAGAGATGCCGAGGATAGCTCAAAGGGCAGGACTCTGATTTGACAGCGCTGACCCAATGCCACAAAGCTGAGGTATTTGTGGTGTTTGGTTGTAAGAGAATGTGTTGGTAGGCGTTCTGCATGTCCAGGGAGGCTAGCCAATCATGTTGATGAATCAAAGGTAGCAGGGTACCGAGGGATATCATCTTAAACTTTTCCTTGTAGAGGAATTTAACTTTCTGAGAGCGAGGATAGGGCACATGCTACCAGTTTTCTTTGGAACCAGAAAGTAATGGGAGTAGAAACCTGTGTTTTGTTGATCCAGCAGAACTACTTCTACTGCCCTATTGTTCAGAAGGCCTTACACCTCAGAGCAAGAAGGTCTGACTGCACAGCAGACAGCCTGGGCTGTCACTTGGGAGGATGATCCGGGGGGGAGTTCTGACAAACTGAGAGAGTACCCCTCTCAAATTATCCTGAGGACTCATTTGTCCGATGTTATAGACTTCCACTCATCATAGAACTGAGTCAGATGACCTCCCACTGCCAAGGAAGAGTACCCCTCAGACAACTGAGGTGGGACCTGGGCTGGAAACTCAAAGGGTGGCACTTGACATTTTTGAACCCTGTGCTTTCTGCTGCATTTTCTTTTGTGGCTGAGAAGTTATGGTCTGTAGTAGGTCTGAGGTAATCACAGACTTGGGCAGAGCTACTACCATTGCTTTTGAGCAAATGCCAAAACCATACTCGTACTGAGGAAATATAACTTTGGTAGCTAGCAATACGCATGCCCACAGTTGAAGCAGCAAAGACCAACTTACCCAAGGTGTTGATTCTGCGAGATTGTTTATAGGATGGGCTGTGGATTACTGAGGAAGGACAGCCTTATTCTCTGCCAGGATCGCTAAGGCATCAGCAAAGGACTGTGAGGCCAAGATGGGGCGATCCTTGAGAGGGGCATATTTCCTATCTATGGACTTGGCCACAGAGGGAATAAGAACCAGATTGTTCCACACCATCTGGGAAAGAGTCTCAAAAGAGGGCTGTACTGGAGGGGTTAAATCCATAGGGATTTCTGGAACATGCAGATACTGGAGGTGCAAAAGCTTTCCAGGATTGATTTCCCTGGTCTGGAGAGAAAGAGTAGAATTTAAGTTCTTGAGCAGAGACTTAAAGGAAAGGTCTTCTACTACAGACTCTGCAGGAGGATAGATCCCTGCTCCCAGGGCAGAATCAGCATCAACATCATCACCCAGCCGAAGTCAGGATCAGGCTCAATATCATTTCCTGACAGCCTAGAGGGGACTGAACAAACAGGAAAAGAATGAAAACCAGGAGGAAGAAGTAGAGGAGACAGAATCAGAGTTGAAAACCTCTGTAAACTATGTGGTGCCGTCAACCCCCCCAGCGCCATCAAAGAGAGCGGTGCCGAGAACAGAGATGGCACCAACACAGAAAACAGCATCGCACATGGTGCTGACAGGGAATGGGGTGCCAACCATGGTGCCGACCACCATGGCGCTGAGCACCCCAGTGCCGACCACCTGGCACCGACCACCACCAACGGTACCGCACATGGCGCCAACACTACCCCGGCACTGAGGACAGCTCCAACAGGGCATGTGGTGCTGAAAATGGCACCAAAAAAGGACCTCAGCACCAGAGAAGCTGGCACCACAGCAACGGCACCCCACAGAAGTCTGAACTGTGATTTGAAGGTAAAGAATGAAAAATGGCAGGAGTCAAAGGCATCGGTGTGGACCCCTGTGCCGCAGCCATGTGAGGGGGGGATAGATACTGGAGCGCTGAGTCGACGGCACTGAAGAAGGCGCCGTGTGACCAGGAAGTCCTAATCACTCCACCTGCTGATCTGAAACCGACAGGCCCGAAGGCCCCGGCGACAGACTGGCCGGTTCAGGCAGTCGGGACAACCTCTGAGCCCACTGCTCCATAAGAGCATTCCAATGGTGAAACTGCTCATTGGAAGCCCCTCCAATAGGCGGTGAGGGGCTCAGATGTCAAAGAAGCTGGCAGTAAGAGACAGAAACCGGAGAATCCAAAAGAGAGGGAGATCAGCCCCTGACCCCAACAACTGACAGTCTACATGCAGAGATACCAGAGGGTGACCTTGAGTGATGCCGTTTCTTCTTTGACCGTTGAGCCAAAGAAGAACTCGAGGCCTAACGGTGCCTTGAATGAGACCGTTTCTTTTTATGCTTTCAGGGGGACCACCCATCCCCCTGAACATGGTCCAGATGTCAGATGAAGACTTTCTGTGCAAAAGTAATTTTATTAAATGTAATTGGTACTTTTTGTGATAAAATACAAACTAATAAAACTGAAAACTAAGCTGAAAATTTGAAGCTTGACTCCTGGCTGCAGAGCGACATCATCACTGAAGCACACTCGACTGCGGGAAAAAAGGAATTGAGGTGGTTGGAGTGTCAACGCTGAGATAGTCTATACCATGTGAACCTAGCTTGCGGTGCCACTTCCTCACGGCTCCATCTCAGTGCCAGCCCTTCTGAAAAAGTTTGGATCCCACTGGGTCCTAGTTCCTCCAGAGTACTCCCATTAGTGTGAATGAGTGGTGGAGACTTTATGTCCAGGAAGATCCTCTGTTGCCCAGTCTTGGAGATGTAAGGCAGAAGACAGCTCAAACAGAAGAAGAAGGTGCTGCTAGAGGTTCCATGGAGGATGAGCAAGTGATGACTCCCCCAGTAGGTGATACCCAGGAACTGTTACAGTGGTTGTGCATACAATAGGTCGCTCTGGACAAGCAAAGGCAGCTGGACCACCAAAGAAATGAAGCAAGGTGGGCAGACACATTGAGAGCTATCCAGGCCTTGGGTGCGGGTAGGCCCCCTCCTGCTGTAGATGGTCCTAAAGATATCAAGTTGACAAAGTTATGTGAGACTGATGATACTGAAGCCTATATCATGACATTTGAATGGATAGCCCGAGCATGTAACTGGCCTAGGAGCCAGTGGGTCATCCGATGAGCCCCTTACCTAACATGAAAAGCTCAGCTGGCCTATGGACATATAGACAGTGGACTGAGTGAGAACTATGATGCTGTAAAAGAGGCCATTCTGAAACAGTATGATATATGCTTGGGAAACATATCGACAGTGGTTTAGGACATTGAGATTCCAAACCACAGACACTCCCCAAGAAGCCTATGCAAGATTGAAAGACTTGTGTGGTAAATGGCTCCAACCTGGAACTAGTATCAAGGAACATATGATGGAGGCCATAGTGATGGAGCAATTCATACGAATATTACCCCAGGATGCACAGATGTGGGTTAGGGAACACCACCCGGAGTCCACTGAAAAAGCTGTCAGCCTAGCCGAGGATTATCTTGCTGCAAGACCCAGTCATCAAAGAGGACACTCCCATGGTAAGAACTTTTTCATCTACAGCTAATGGCTCAGTTGGGGGGGGGGGTAAAAACAGCTAAACCTGAGCGACCCTTTAATCCAGACATTATATGTCACATCTGCCAAGGGAAGGGTCATATTGACCGTTTTTGTCCCAAGAAAAAAGATAGTACCCACCCACCTAGCTCTTGCTAATTGGGAGCAATATGTGACATATAAAGAAATGGTTGGTTTAATGGACTCTGGAAGTTGGCAAACCCTGATAAAGTCTAATTTGGTACCTAGCAGCACAGACACTAAGGCAGCCACTGGGGTGACCTGCACACATGGTGATACCCACTATTATCCTTTGCAAACTCTGGACATACAGATCCAAGGGACTACCCAACAGATGAAGGTGGGAATGGTCCCACATCTCCCTGTCCCCATAATAATAGGACATGATCACCCTGAATTTTCTGCATTGTTAGCTGGTGCCACACATGTGGGCGCTGTTACCACCAGGGCACAAATGAAGCAGACATCTGACATCCAGCAGTTATTTCCCTTTGAGGATGGGGTTTGTGACCTATCAGGGAAATCAAGGAAGTCCAGATGACAGAAGCGGCTGGCTAAGAGGAGATGGATGCATGCCCACGTGGACTCTCCAGAACAGAGCAAGGAAGAGACTGAGATATTGGACATTGAGACAACATGAGTTTGTGACTTTGGGGTTGAACCGGAAAATGATGTGACATTAAAGCCTTTTTCTTTACAGGTGGGGAATGATCATAAGGCAGGACCTAGGTTTGTGTTACGAAAGGGATTGTTATATAGGGAGTGTATCAACCAAGCTACTGGGAGGTGGTAGCACAGCTAATGATACCAGAGCAATATAGGGCTCGCCTCCTACATATAGCACATGATATCCCTTTAGCTGGCCATCAGGGGGTGGAATGCACTTTGAGTAGAGTACTACACCGTTTTTCTGGCCAGGGATACAGAACCAAGTAGCTGCGTATTGTCGGAGCTGTGAACACTGTCAAAAGGTTGCTCTGATTACCAGAAAAGACAAGGCCCCCTTACAACCCCTGCCATTGGTTACCACCCCTTTTCAGCGCATAGCAATGGATGTTGTAGGACCTCTCCCCAAATGTACCAAAGGAAACCGCTTCATATTAGTTGTGTGTGATTACACAACTAAATATCCTGAGGCAATTCCCTTGCGAACCATCACAGCTATAAAGATAGCTGATGAATTAGTCAAAATATTCAGCAGAATGGGTATCCTGAGGGAAATATTGACAGACAGGGGTAGCAGCTTCTGTTCTCAACTACTGAAATGGTAGGAATACATGCTGTGCATATGTCATCTTACCATCCCCAGACAGACGGTCTGGTTGAACATTTCAACCAGAGCTTAAAACAGGTGCTACAGAAATTCACCAAAGATGAAGGCAGACATTGGGACTAGTACCTTCCCTACCTCATGTTGGCGTATAGAGAGGTACCACAGGCATCCACAGGGTTTTCCCTTTTTGAGTTGCTTTTTGGCAAAACCCCTAGAGGTTTGTTGGATGTGTTGAAAGAGAAATGGAGATTATGTACTTACCGTACTTGTTGATCTTCTTGGACACAGTCTCCATCACTCATTCACACTAGTGGGATAGCACCAGAGGCGCTAGGACCAAGCGGGAGCCAAAGATTTTCAGAAGGGTCGGCGCCTAGACAGGACCACACATGCACGGCATCTCGAGACTAGTTTGCGCCTGTGTAGGCTATCTCAGTGTCAACCCTCCAACCGGCTCAGTACCTTTTCAACCGAAGAGGTGCAGCGTAACTAATGAAATAACTTATTCTAACTTTCTGGGCCTGTGAAGGCCCAGATAACCCTTGCAAAAAGGGGTCAAAGAACAATGTCTTCACAGCCAGAACCACAAGACTATGAAGGGCAAGAAAGAAAATGAGTGAGCCCAGGGGATGGTGGGTGGGCGTGTGAATGAGTGATGGAGACTGTGTCCAAGAAGATCAACAATGACGGTAAGTACATAATATCCATATCTTCCTGGACTCAAGTCTCCACCACTCATTCACACTAGTGGGAAAGTACCAAGCTAAAACCAACAACCCTGAATAGGGTGGTAGGAGATAGCTAGGGCTCACTCAGAAAGGATGTCCAAGGACTGTCCTGCTAAGAAAAAGAGCGGTCTTGGAAAGAGTATCTAGAACATAGTGCTTACAAGATAAGTGCTTGTGTTCTAACTCACCACTTTGCAGAAGACTGCAATGGACACAAAATGAAACTCTGCAAGGAGGCCACAACCACTCTAGGAGAGCAGCCAGAACCTGGCTCACAATTTGGTCTAGGACAAAAATTAATCGTGTCAAAGACATGCTACTACTCTAATGTAAAAGAACCTCAGGAACTGAAAGAGCCAGAGGTAAAGTCTAGTGGTTCAGGTAGACCGAAAAGCACAGATGGATTCCCCCACTACCAAGTATGGCTGATCTATGAACAACAGTTCCAGGAGTACTTGAACCCCTTACTTGGTAAGCAATGGAGGTCCAGGTGGGGTTAGCCCATCAAGGAGAATGGTTTCCACTTAGTCACCGAAACCTTCCTGATGGAAGGCCAAAGCACGACTTAGAAGCCTCTTGTGGTGGTCTGGAAGAACCAGATCCTAACCACGTCATATTCCAAAAAGGAATCATTCTGCCCCTGTGTGCCTACAACTGTAGTAGTAGTCTCTGAACTAAGGGAAGAGAGAGAAACAGGAGGACATGTCCACTGTGGAAAAACATTCCGACAGAAAAAAAAAAAACAACAGGGTCTGGATTTCTAAGGCAAACAGAGGCAGATCTGCGTCAAGAGGGGACGCAGCAGGACCAAGTTTGGGCTAACCCATTCGTTGAAAGTGACTAAATAATGGCAGAAGTGACTCAACATGGTGAGGCATCACTCGCTCCGGCCTTCCTGAAAGGGAGTAGGAAAGGACTCTAGATTGCTCGCTGATGAAAAACAAACATCACAGTTTCGTCACCCACTCAAAGTGGGTAACTTCGTGAGCAACTGGCACAGAACCAGTGCGCAGGAACCGAAGGTGTGAATATCAAGAAGCCATCTCCGAACAAGGACCTACTTGACCCATGGTCAAGAAAGGAGCATGCCGTCTGTGAGTTTGAAGGAAACAAGAAATTAGGAACCTGAGTTCTGACTCACTGTGGAGTCACTTCTGTTGCTCTGAGGCTCTGATCAAGAGAAGAAAATCCTGATCAAAAAGGGAAACCAACAGACTGGGCTGCCGCCTAGGTCTAGGCAATATCTCCGAATAAGAGAAATCTCCCTGGAGAAATGAGATGACCCATACCTCCGCTGGATCGGACTTCCCCTAGGGGTAGAAGAAGTCAGGTACTCTTCACCGTAGTTTAGAAATGACCGCCTCAGGGGCTGAGGTGGAACCTGGCTGGATTCAGAAGGATAGTATCGGGTAATTTTGGGCTAGGCCCTGTGCTGTGATGATTTTTTTTTTTTTTACAATTAGTCCGAGCCTGACAAGGCTTTCATGCTGCTATCTTGAAAGGACTGCCTGATACAAGAATGACGAAGATGTTGTTCATCTGAGGGGTAGGAGGGGCCTGAGCTTCCATAACTGAAATCGTGACCAGACCAATAATCACAACTGAAAAGATGTTAACCACCTGTTGCCGATGAAGGGGCAGTATCACAAGGGGGCTATATACCCCTATCAAAGGAGCAGAAGAGCCCGTACAGCTCCCAACCACTGAATTAGAGTGTTCCACAGAGTGTAATTGTCCTGACGACTGAATAGGTCTAGACGCAGAAGCGTTTGGTCCACGGATGCAGTCCGAAATACTATAGTGGACCCCATCACTGAGGAACAACTGAAAAGAAGATCTTCCATCACGGACTGAGGTGATAGAGAAAGCTTGCCCACCAGTCTATAAAATGAGTCATCCGCTGTATCACCGACAAGTAGGACAGGGAGAGACTCATCCAGATGTACTTCCACCCCAGAAGGACCCCCAAAGGGAGGTCTAGGTCAGAGTCACTAGAGAATCAGCCACCAGGAAGGGTGTTTAGGAGTTCAACACCACATAAGGAGCCAACAAAGTGCTGAGCGGAATGAGGAATTCCACTGGCAGAACAGCACAGAAGAGTTCCATCAGTGGAAAACCACTGGATGTCACAAGATTCCACGCAGACCTCCACTCACTAACATCTGTGGAAAATGAATCCGCAGAACAGGACTTAGTTCCACAGAAAACATCTCGCAACAACTTCCGTGGAAGAAGAGATCTGCAGAAGGAAAAGTCTGCCACTAGTTCTGCCAGACAGCACCAATTGGCACCCCTGTGGCAGCGGCATCACCCGTGGCATAGAATGGCACCGAACAGTACCGATGCCATCCTAGGTGACACCTGAGTGCACCCACAGCGATACCTGCAGGCACTCCTGGCACCCATGGCACTGTCCGTGGCACCAATGGGAGCTGATGGTGCCACTCGTGCCAGCCATGGGCATTCATGGCACCATCCATGGCACTTGTGGGTGCCTGGCACCACCCACAGCACCCATGGGTGCCCAGCACCACCTGCAGCACCCGCAGGTGCCCACGGCACCACCCACAGCACCACCTGCAGTTCTGGACACCAATGGCACCAGCAACAGCACTCATGATGCTGCAAGGCAGCAACAGCACCACCCATGGCACTAACACCAACACCAGCGGTGCCGCCCATGGCACCGGCGCCAATTCCAGTGGCACCACCCCATGGCACCACCCATGGCATTGGCCACAGTGCTAGGACCAACAGCACTGTGTGGAAATTCCAACAGTGAAAATCCTGAGGAGAAGGGGGAGAAGGAAAAGCGGTGACCATGCCGACCCAGCATGGAAAAAGGGAGGGGGGTTAGGAACGAGGGGTCAACGTGATGGCGAAGGCACCAAGAGGGCACTGTGCACATCCTGATCCAATCAACCCGGTCCAGTGGCTCCAAGGCCTGGAGGTACCCAAAATTGGGAACACTGGCCATGAAAAGTGGACAGAAGTTGAACCCTCTGCTCCACAGGAGCGGCCCAGAGGTGAAACTGCTCACCGGAACTCCATCAAGGACAGAGATGAGTCTGGAGTCGAAGAACGCAGGGCCAAGGGGAACCCACCAAAGTTGGTTCAGACCTACCACCCCTCCCTCACGACAATCCCTGTGCAGACATACAGAGGGCAACCTCGAGCGGCACCGATTCTTCTTCCCCCAATGAGGAAGAAGAGCTTGAGGTTAAGCTGAGCCAGATCCCCAGAACCACCAGATTCGTGCTTCGGCGGACTGTCCCCCCCCAAGCACAGGACTGCCCATAGTTGGACCCCCCCCTTAGCAAAGGGCAGTGGACCAGACACAGTCCCTCTGCTGTAACAACTTTCAAAGTAAGTCTTCCTACCGTCACCGCTACCGTTTAAGGACGACTCCGCTGATGGCAGGTGAGAATTTATTTCTTCTTCTTCATAATCTTCTTTTTCTTCTTCGTAAAATAAGAAAATACTACTAAAAATGTTAAATGAATACTAAATGGCTAAAAGCTGCTGTCGTGTATACACAAAAACTTTGACTCTGGCAGACGAGCGATGTCGACATCCAAGTGCACTCGACCGTGGGAGAAAAGGAACTGAGGTGGTTGGAGGGTTGACACTGAGATAGCCTACACAGGTGCGAGCTAGTCTCATGGTGCCACGCATGCATGGTTCTGTCTCAGCGGCGACCCTCCTGAAAATATTTGGCTCCCTCTTGGTCCTAGTGCCTCTGGCGCTATCCCACTAGTGTGAATCAGTGGTGAAGACTTGAGTCCACAAAGATCTGGGAGGATGGGAAACAGGGTACTGCTCATATGACAACTCTTGATTACATCACAAACTTGCATCAGAGGTTGATACACTGCACAAAAGGCACACCAGAATAATATGACCCAACAGCAGTACCAGAAGGAAAAGTATGATCAGGGGGTTGGTACAAAACCTTTCCAACCAGGGGAAAGAGTTCTTCTTCTATTACCTTGTACAGAAAACAAGCTCCTAATGAAATGGCAGGGTCCATATTTGATAAAGAAGCAGGTGGGACCTGTTAACTATGAGATCGAGCTCCCTGAAAAAAGAAATAAATAGCGTATCTATCATGTGAACCTATTAAAGAAATGGTGTGATAGATCTCAACCCTCCTTGTATGTCCATCCTGAACAAGATAGTAGTGAAATGGACACTGCCTATGATAGGTTAGATTGCACTGGAGAACTGAAGGATGTTAAAATTAATCCTGCACTATAACCTAGTCAAAGAAGAGAGCTGGAAGAAGTATTGTCCATCTTTCAGCATTCTTTTACGGCAATCCCCGGTAGGTTCCCAAGTATAGAACACCATACTGAAACCAGACATCCAAACCCTATTAGACAAAAACCCTATCGATTACCAGAAAAGGTGTGAGAAGGGGTCATAGAGGAGATAAAGAAAATGAGGAAACTGGGAGTGACAGAGCCCTCCAAAAGTACCTGGAGCTTCCCAGTGGTAGTGGTAGACAAAAAAAGAAGGGGGCGTACAAGTTGTTTTGGATTTTCACAAGCTTAACACCATATCAAAATTTGATGGGTATCCCATGCCCTGTATCAATGATATCATCGATCGTCTTTGGAATGCCCAATAAATTAGCACCTTAGACCTTTCCAAAGGATATTGGCAGATCCCATTAGATCTGGAATCCCCAGAGAAGACTGCTTTTAGTACCCCTATTAGTCCTTTCCAGTTTATTACAATGCCCTTTGGCCTACATGGTGCCCCAGTGACTTTAAAATGGTACATGGATAACATCTTACAAGACCATTTAGCATACAGTGCTGCATACTTAGATGATGTTATAATATTCAGTCCTTCCTGGAAGGACCATCTAGTACACCTTAAGAAAATTCTCACTGCTATAGCCACTGCTGGGTTAACGATAAATCCCACCAAGTGCTCCCTTGCCATACAGTAAATGACATATTTAGGATTCCTGATAGGAAATGGGAAGGTGAAACTTGAAGTTGGGAAAATAGATGCATTAGCCCATCGTGAACGCCCCAGGACAAAAACATATTAAGGGCTTCTTGGATCTTACAGGCTACTATAGGAGGTTTGCGCCTAATTTTTCAAAAATTCTAGGTCCTCTACCTGAACTGACAAAAAAGTCCAAGCCTAACAATGTACAATGAACGCCTAGTTGTGAAGAGGCCTTTTGTACATTAAAAGCACAGTTATGTTCATATCCTGTACTCCATAGCCCTGATTTTAAGCACCCCTTCTTGGTCCAGACTGATGCCTCTAATCATGGGATTGGAGCAGTGCTATCCCAGATAGATGGAGAGAATGAATATCCTGTTACTTATATGTCACAAATTACATGAAAGGGAGACCCAGTATTTTACCACTGAAAAAGAATGTCTTGCTATACACTGGGTGGTAGAAGCACTTAAATTTTATTTATGGGGGACAGAATTTGAAATGATAATGGATCATAATTCATTATGTTAGTTACATGTGATGAAGGACAAAAAAAACTGCATTATGCGGTGGTATCTTGTCCTTCAACTGTACAGGTTTACAGTACAGCATCGATCAGGAAGCAAAAACTGTAATGCGGATTTCATGTCCTGATCTGGGTCTGATTCTAGGATACAGACACCATCAGACCTCGGGGTAAATGAATGAGAATGAAGCAGAGGAAAGCCTCTGCTTCTATTTTGATAATTTGAATGTATAAGAGACCCAGAGATGGAGCTTTGCAAGTGCATGGGCTAAAGCTCCATCTCTCACTTTGAGAGATCTGATGTACGATGTCTACAAGTGATTGGAATTAGTTCAAAAACAGTGAGTGTAATGTAAAGACCTCTCACAGTTTTCTTCCTAAGCAGGGAGGAGTTTGACAAAGGTGCCACATATGAGGGATTTTCTTTTATGTCTTTCACTATTACAATCTGTTGCAACAGCACTGAGCTATCTCTAGTCTCTAATTCTCTGTTAAACTCTTATATAAACACATATACAGGCAGGCCACCTGTATAATGTTCCTTGCTATCCTTATATTATCCCTCATTTGGTGAGCCCTGCGTTGCGCTGTCTTATGCTATGCTTTAACTGTCTTGCTTTTGTGGGTTTGTGCAGAATGGCATAGCACATGAAAGCAATATTCAAACAACATGAAGTCTTGCTATATTATGACAATTGCAGTGAGTCCCCATCTTCGAACTGCCCTGGAGGTGAAATAGTTAACTTTCCATGCAAGCATGGAACTCTGAGCTCGAGCTCAGTTAGAAGGCTCTGTCTGCTGATCTTCAAACATAAACTGTCAGATTCTTTACTCCGCCTCACTGAACAGTCGCTCCGGAGATTTCTCCTGCTTCTCGGTTCATTTTGTCGGTTTAAAAGTGTTATTTTATCGGTTTTCAACCAAAATTATACCGCAACCGGTCGGTTCAAGCTCTGTCTGTGGTAATGTAAGTAATGGATAGGTTTTACATTCGTTTCTCTGTGTGGAACTTGTAAACATTTATCAGTTCGGTTGAACCAATCAGATTGTGTTTTTAAAATTTGCTAGTCCTTTTTTAGAGTGCGGTTCCCGGTTCTTATCGGTTCTAAAAAAAACGGATTTCATTACAGTTTTTTCCACGACCCGTGACACGGTTGGGAACCGATAAGAGGGTCTTGCTTGGCGGATTGCCATTAACGGGCAAGTTTGGTTAGGCTGGCATTATGTCTGAGAAACCCAAAAGAAAAACCGGGCCCACTGGGTTTCAACACTGTAGTGTCTGTGGGGAAGCCTCTGCTAAGGCTGACCCACACACCACCTGTGTTTATTGTCTGGGGTTTGACCACCTCAATGCAGACTGCCAGATTTGCAAGAATTTCCCTGCTGCCACCATAGACAAGAGAGTTGGTAGGCTCAGGGAAAGGGAGGCCAAAAAGTCCACTGACCCAGATGGCCGGCCCGGTTCAGGTCCAACCGAACCAGAGGGAGTGCCCTCTGACCAGGGCGATACTTCCTCGGGCAAATGAAGAGCTGACTCTGAGGAGCCAGTTCCTGCAAAAAGGACTAGAAAGTCAGCTGGTATGGAGCCAAAATTTCTCTCTCCAACCGCTGAAGAAATAGCTAAAGCAATACAAATTGTCCAGTCTCTTTCCCCGGTTCCGACTGAACCGGCACCATCAGGGAGGCGCTCGGTTCGGCCAGTTCCACCGGTTCAAGATTATGATTTTGAGGAATTTTATGAACCATGGGAGGGGGAAGAGGAGTATGAGGAGAGTGAATATGGTTTTGAAGACCTGGATGTGCCCATTGAACCGGACACCTCTCCAGACAGACCCTTAGGGTTTCTCCTCCAAGGCTCTCTGAGTCCCCTTCTCATTTTATGTTTTATAAGAAGGTTGCTGAAACTCTCCAGCTCCCTGTTGAGGAAGCTGTTGATGACCAAGAGGAGCCTGATTATGTAGAAATGATGGATATTCCAGAATCTAAGAGACTGTCTATTCCTCTGCATAAATCTTTTCGGAAGCAGACAGTAAAAGTTTTAAAAACTCCTCACACTATACCTCCTGTAGATAAAAGGATGGACAAGAGGTATACTTTATCAGGCTCTGATACGGAGTTCCTCACACAGCAATGCAGCCATGTGGGAGTAGTGCAGGCTGCAGCCTGTGACAGCAAATATTCCCATAGCTTCACACCTCCTGAGAAGGACTCCAGGAAGATTGATGCTATGGCAAAGAAACAGTACATGGCAGCATCCTTGGGACTCAGACAGGCAAATTATATGGCTTATGCTGCTAGATACCAGAAATCCAGATGGGATACTGTGCTGGCTCTAGCAAAACAAGTCCTGACCAGCTTGCCAGAGGAGGCTGGAACAGGTGGCTAGAGATAGTATTGAGGCATCTAAGGTGCAATTTCATGCTGCAGTAGACTCTAATGATGTGTCATCAAGAGTCATGGCTACATCTGTGGCACTTCACAGAATGGCTTGGCTCAGATGTACTACCCTGTCACAGGATACCCAGTCTAAGGCCATGGATTTTCCTGTTGTGGGCAATTCTCTGTTTGGGGAGCAAACAGAGAATTACATGAAGAAAATGGATGAATACAGGACAACCTATAGGAGTGCACAGGCCAAGGAAAGGCAGGTCACTCCTCAGAAGCAGCTTCCCAAGGGCAGGGGCAGGCCTTTTCATAGGCCTTTTTACCAATCCCAAGCCTCCTCTTCTGCTTATGCCCAGAGGGGGTTCTTTAGAGGGAGAGGCAGACGGGGTTCAAGCAGGCCTGCTCCCACCCCTCAACCTAAAGCTCCTGCCAAGCAGGCACCCTGATGGGGTAGCCAGGGCCGATTCTTGTCTACCTGTAGGGGGCAGGTTGGCTTACTTTGTCCAGGACTGGAAGTCTCTAACGTCAGACAAGTGGGTCCTGGAGGTAGTAAGCCAGAGACTGGTTCTCAGCTTCAAAAAATTTCCAAAGATGAGAACCAGATCTTTTCCACCTGCATCTCCATCAGAGGCACTTGCCCTAGAGGCAGAGGTCTCTTCCTCCTAGCTCTCAGAGCCGTGGAAAGGGTTCCACCCCTACACCAGGGCAAAGGTTTGTACTCCAGGTACTTCCTTACCCCAAAAAAGACAGGAGAATGGCGGCCCATCCTGGATCTCAGATATTTAAACAAGCACCTTTTAAAACCAAAGTTCAAAATGGTGACCCTGGGAATTATTTTACCCTCTCTAAGGCCAGGGGACTGGCTAGCGTCCCTGGACCTCAAGGATGCCTACTTCCATATTCTCATCAGAAGCTCCCATCGAAAGTACCTCAGGTTCGAGCTGCCCTCAGGCCATTACCAGTTCAGAGCAATGCCCTTTGGCCTCACCTCTGCTCCAAGGGTATTCACCAAATGCCTGGCAGTAGCAGTTGCATGCCTAAGAAGGCAAAAAATTGCCATCTTTCCTTACCTGGACGATTGGCTCATAATAGGTCAGTCCCCAGAACAGGTCAGCTTACACCTTCGGGTAACTCAGCAACTGCTTACCTCCCTAGGTTTCCTTCTGAATCTCTCAAAGTCAGTTCTAGAGCCTGTCCAGCTCCTAACCTTCATAGGCACAGAACTGAACACACAGGAAGCCAGGGCCTTCCTCCCTCTGGACAGGGCAAAGACCCTAGTCTCCCTGGCCTCCTCATTCACCCTGCAGGTCTCTCGACCAGCAAGGCATTTTCTGCAGCTCCTAGGACACATGGCTGCTTCCACAGCAGTAGTGCAAGGAGCAAGATTTCAGATGAGGGACGTTCAGTTCCATTTGAGAGCTTTTTGGTGTCAAAGAAAGGATCCTCTTACCAAGTTGATCCCAGTAACTCAAACCCTGATCCAAGCCCTACAGTGGTGGCAGGATCAGAGCAACCTGAGACAAGGAGTTCCTTTTGTCATTCAGTCTCACTCCTTAATCCTTACTATGGATGCATCCCTCTTGGGGTGGGGGGCTCACATGGGCGACCTCACTGCCCAGGGATTGTGGTCCCCCCAAGAAATTCTGCTCCACATCAACCTGTTGGAGCTCAGAGCAGTTTTTCTAGCACTTCAAACTTTCTCCAAATCTGTTCAGAACAAAATTGTACAGGTCAGAACAGACAACACCACTATAATGGGTACATCAACAAGCAAGGGGCACTCGGTCTACGGCCTTGTGCACCAAAGCCATGAAGTTGTGGTCTCTGGCTTACTCCCTGAACACCTCCCTTACGGCAGTTCACCTCCCAGGCAAGGACAATGTCCTGGCAGATGCTCTCAGCAGAATTTCTCAGGGCCATCACGAGTGGTCCCTGGATCCCCTGGTTCTGGGAGTGGTATTTGCCAGATGGGGCACCCCACAGATAGATCTTTTTGCAGCCCCAGACAATCACCAACTTTCCCTCTTTTGCTGCAGGCTCCCGGTCTTGGGCTCAGTCCCTCTGGATGCCTTAGCCCTCAGTTGGGAAGGGAAGTTTCTCTATGCCTTCCCTCCCTTTCCTCTCCTGTTCAAAGTGCTAGTCAAAATCAGATCCCAATCCTGCATGGTCATTCTGATTTCCCCGGATTGGGCCAGACAACCCTGGTATCCACTTCTGCTGTCCTTAGCAGTCCATCCTCCCCTGTGCCTTCCCAGGAATCACAATCTGTTAACCTGTGCCCAGGGAAGGGTTTGGAATCCGAATCTCAAATCTCTCAATCTCAAGGCCTGGTTCTTGATGAGTTAGAGTTTGCTGACTTACACCTCTCACAAGGCGTAATGGATATATTGAAGGCTTCTGGAAGCCTTCCACCAGGCTACTCTACAACTCCAAATGGAAAAGGTTTTCCATATGGTGCTCAGAAAAGCATATTTCCCAGACTCTGCTGATTTACCCACAGTCCTGGATTATTTGGTCCATCTGAACACTTTGGGGCTGAGACCAGCTACCTTGAAAGTACATTTGGCAGCTGTGTCTGCTTTTATTTCGGCTGGTAAATCCTCTTCTTTTTCAACTCACCCTGTATTTTCCAAGTTTTTTAAGGGATTGCTTCACACCAATCCTCCATTCAGGGATCCTGCCCCTGCCTGGGATCTTAATGTTTGTATTGCTCAGCTTATGCAACCCCCCCCTTTGAGCCTTTGTCTTCAGCTGAGCTTAAGTACTTGACTTGGAAAACTGTGTTTCTAGTAGCCATCACCTCTGCCAGATGCATAAGTGAATTACAAGCTTTGTCAGTGGAGCTGGATTTTATCTCCTTTCACAGAGATAAGGTAGTCCTCCGGACTAATAGAAAGTTCCTGCCTAAGGTGGTTTCAGATTTCCACCTTAATCAATCTATATCTCTTCCAGTGTACTTCACTGACCATTCTTCCTCTGGTGAGAGGAGACTGCACAGCCTAGATGTGAAGAGAGCCCTTAGTTACTACATAGAGTGTACCAAACGTCACAGGTTTGACTCCCTCCCTCCAACTGTTCCTCACTTATTGTGAGGTTGGTAAAGGGAAGCCTGCCACTAAAAGATCCATTGCCAGGTGGATTGTCTCTTGTATCCAATTCTGTTATGAAAAACTGGGTAAGGTTCCTCCCTCAGGCCTGAGGGCTCACTCTACCAGAGGTACAGCTGCTTCTCTGGCTGCTGCCAGAGACATCCCCTATTCTAGAGATATGTCAAGCAGCTACTTGGAAAACAGTTCACACTTTTACCAAGCATTACTCCCTGGATATCCAGGCTCGGAGTGATGCTTGATTTGGCACAGCTGTCCTTCAGAGCCTATTCCCTAAGTAGGTTCTGTCCCTCCTCCATGGGGGTACTGCTGTGTAGTCTGCAATTGTCATAATATAGCAAGACTTCATGTTGTTTGAAGAAAAAATTACTCACCTTAGTAATGTTGTTTCTTCTAATGGAGTCTTGCTATATTATGACCTCCCTCCCTGCCTGCCCCTCTCAGAACCTCTGTTTTGGGATGTGGGTGGGCATTACAGTGTTGGCTCTTTCTTTATGCCACTTTGTTGTTTCACCCTTCCTTTGGGGTGAATTGGTGTTGTATTTTTCATTTCTTTTGGGTCTCATGACTCGAGTCTTTCTTGGAGACCAAGAAGTGTGTGTTTATGTTAGTAGCCAGTCGGCTAGTGTAGGTTTACAGCTTCCACACAGAGCCTTAGTGAGTTTTTGCTCGTAAAGATCTGACAGTTTATGTTTGAAGATCAGCAGACAGAGCCTTCTAACCGAGCTCGCGCTCAGAGTTCCATGCTTGCATGGAAAGTTAACTATTTCACCTCCGGGGCAGTTCGAAGATGGGGACTCACTGCAATTGTCATAATATAGCAAGACTCCATTAGAAGAAACAACATTACTATGGTGAGTAATTTTTTCTTCTGGTTATCTGTATAGTAGATGTCCACTTAGGAATGGACTGTCTTTTAAGCTGGTTTCAGGCATTATATAGAAAGCACATCTCATAGACTGCAGCCTGAATTGGGAGCCCTTTGTTGTAAATCTCTGTTCAAAGTATATTTTGTTCTGTGCCGTTTAGAAAGACCCAAGAGATGGCGAGTTGCAGAAATAAGACATTGCGCTAAGGCAATGTTGCTTGCAGTACTTGTTTTCTGCTGAACAACCCCCGTTTTATTGCATACCAAAGTTAGAGCTCGGAATGCGAGCTCAGGAGCAAAGCTTTGCATCTGAGAGTGTTGCAAAGCCTGCAGTTGCAGCTGCCTTGCTCCTTTATCTCCAGTGCGAATGCTAGAACTAGCGCTAGGTTTCCAGACACGAAATAAATGTTTTTCCAATGAAAGTCCTACTCACATACAGTCATTGCGACTGCATCTGCAATGCTTCTGAGTCGGACCGAAGTTTGAGTTTATAGCCCTGTTTACTGCTACCGCAGTGTTATACGGGCACCACCCCATGCTACTACGGCTTTGGAAAATCAAACTAAAGATCAAACTTTAATAAGAATGAGAAAGCACAAGTATAAAAAGAGTAAGAATGTAGTATGCCATTTTTTATATGTGCTATTGTCGTTCTTACCTCCAGTAATACTCAGAGTTGTGTAATTTTGTTCGTTATAGCCTCCCAGGGGAAGATTCTGCTCATACCTGTGCCTGGCTCTATAGAGCCATACAGCCCTCTGTCTTGCATAATTATAGGACAGGTATCAGGTGGGTGGAGCTTACACTTGGGACCTAGTCTGTATTTCTCTACTCTTTATATTATTTCTGACTACAAGTATATGGAAAATAACACTGTAATAAAGGGTACTGTCAATTGAGGTATTGAAAATAAAGCTTCTATCTTCATTTTACTGATTTTGCTAAGTTAGGGGAGGAGTCTCCCTTGTCACATGTTTAGCATAGGTATATAAGGAGAGTTTAATTCAGTGTCTAGCAGAGTGCTGTAGGGAACAGTTGAATGCTGACCTAAGCAGAGTGAGCACTAACCTATTTCTAGTGTCTTGGACTTTTGCTTTGTTGATGAATGCTTTCATTTAATTTTCTGTTTATTTTGTTGTGCAAGTATGCCTTATTATTATTTCCTAAGAACAAAATACATTGCTACTCCTAAAGCCAGACTGGTGTTGGTGTCCATCTTTATCCCACATCCTCACACACTGCTAATTCTGAGTTTCAGTGACTCAGGCAGAATATTGGTAAATTGTTGTCTGCACTCAATATTCTACTGCGGTCATCAGAGCTCAATAGATGTGGTTGAAACCACTGGATAAACTATTTGCTCCACAGTTTTAGAAAGAAACCATAGTTTTGTCACTTAGTTTTACTTACTGGGTATGCAGTTTGGCCAAGTGGTTAGAGTGCAGGGCTCTGGAGATCTGAGTTTAAAGCTCACAACTGCCACTTACTATGTGAAGCTGAGCATTTAACCTTAATTTAACCCCTCTGTAATCTCATTCTGTAATCCTTCTCTCATTAAATTTCCCTGTACTGTTAAAACGGCAGCAACTGTTGGTTCCCTTTCTCTCCTGGGTTGCAAAGCACTTTGGGATACATTATGTATGAAAGGCAGTATATAAAATACAAATCCTTCCCTTCTGTTCCTCTTTTTTCCCCTGGTTCCCCCTTACTGTGGTGCAGGTGTTGTTCCCCCTCTCATCCCCTGCTCTCTGACAGTCCTGCAGCACATAACTGCAGATGGGTCCCCTCTCAACAAAATCAACATTTGGGGCAGGAGGTTTAAGGATGGCCAAATGCCATCACCCTTATGAAGTCACAGTTCATTCAGCACAAACCTACTGGCTGAAGGAGTCAGTGATGATACAATGTCATGACAGGTTGTCAAGACCTCCACAACCAGCTTCTAGGTGGTGTTGATGGTAGTACAGTGAGAATCCACTCATCCGCCCCCTGAAGCCCAAACATGCCTCCTTCATAATGCTCTAACTCTAAAACCCAGGCTACATGTTAGGTTCACAGCTTGAAACTGGGTCTTCAGCATGGCAGTGCTGCTGTGCCACTCTGGGCCAAAAAAACATAGTTAAAATAAAAGCTTCTTATTACTTTAAAATGTTCTAAAATATAGTACATGTGCTTACTTTCATATGGTTTAGTGTTGCCTGTACAGGATGAGAAACTGATACTGCAGTTAGTTGAAATGCATTGCTGTGACACGTTATCCATACTGCTCATGTGACTAGTGTTTGACCTTTGTCTCTCAGTTTTTCTTTTACAATTCCCTTGAAGCAACTGTACCGCCTACCTGAATCTTTCACACGGTATGTTACCCAACTTTGTACCCTAATGGATGTCTATATCCCCACTGTATTCTGTCACCACTGTATTTGTAATTGCATTTGTATTGTATGCTATATTATTACTTTATTGTTGTGCTGTGGTAATTTGTATCCCTGCCCTACCCAATACCTCCTTGTAAATGAGATTGCTCAATGGAGCCCTTTTCTTGGTGAAATAAATACATTAATTGAAATACTAGGTGTTGAATACACATAAACATAGACAATGATTGCAGACAAAGGCCATTGGTCCAGCCAGTCTGCCTATAAAATCCTAACAAACCCAGGATCTCTACATGTATAACTGGTGACCTCCTTTTTCACACTGATTATAAATGTGATCAAATGCCATAATAACTGTATGACACCATACCCAGTTATTATGGCATTATCCAGTTCTTACAGCGTTTGTAGTGCTTGTGTTCCACTTTCTCGTTCTGTTTTCTTGCCATTCGGTGAACCTATTAGAAAAAAAAAAATTTTGTGCTTAAGGCCCTGCACCAGTTATTATAAATATAACACATAAGGGACTGTGTGCTTATGAAGTTTTTTCACAGACTCTCGGTTGGTGATGTCCACTTATAAAATGGCAAGAAAAAATCTAGAAGTTTTATTGGCTGACAGGCATCACCTAACCGTGCATTAAATCTCTATAAACACACAGTCAGATGCCGAATCTCCTTTCCTCCCCCCAAAAACTCCTTAGAGCCATTTTATAAGTAAGTCCCTCCAGGGTGTGCATCATAAAATTTTAATGCACTTCCAGGGGCACAAGGACACTTGGCCTTTGAACTCATGCCTTACTACACCCCTGGGGCGTGCATTAAAATCGTATGATGCACCACCCTGTCATGGCTCATTACTTACTTAAACCTCTTGAGCTTCGCTCTTGAGGTTTATGGGGCATCACATATCATGGGTGTGTAGAAAAACTTTTATAACGAAGAGTCATCTATGCATTATTCTCTATAGAATATAGGCAATTGTAAATTACATAGAGAATAATGCATGGGTAGAGTGTATTATGAGAATTTAATACACACTCCAGGTGTGTGATGATGCTACATAAACTCTAACAGTGAAGCTCAAGGGCTTTATGTAAGCATCCAGCACCAAGGGGTGTGTGTAAAATCTCGAGTTAAACACACAACCCCATGTTTTATTTTATATAATTGCTGGGTTGCGTTTTTTCACCACAGTAATTTTATAAAATAAAAGATGTCCGTTTGCAGCTGCGATCCAGTCAGGTCAGCATGGTCTGAGGTCAGAAGCGGGTGCCAATGAAACATTAACCTTTTTAAAAAAAAAAATTTTTAAGCAGCCCAGTATCAAGAATTGTAGCCCAGTTTTATTTATTTTTTTTTAACTTAACTGTCAAATAAATCCGAGTGGTGATGAAGTTTCCAGCGTACAGGAAAGATGGCCGGCGCCAAGGAAGGTAAAAGCTGCGGCAGGCGCATGTGCACATCAAGGAAATCCCAACGCATGTTCGCTGTTATAACCCGCGGTTTATAACCGGGTTTCCCTGAGGGAAAAAAACGCAACCCAGTTATTATACAAATATAAAATACTTCAACCAACTGTAAATGACAAGTCTTGTAATTCCATTTTAGGGTTCTGGAGACATTTACAAATGTCTCGGGTGTCACTCTCTTGGTTTATGATGTCACCAGAGCCTCTTGATAGAATTACAGCCTTATAATAACCATTGAGCACTTTTTTCCTATGGGCTCAACCAGTTATTGTTTCCCGTAATAACTGGCTGGTTATCATGGGAGACATTTGCTGCATTACACACTGTGAGCATGAGCCCACTGTCACAGCCACACAGCCGCTGTCATTTTCTCTTCCTACTGTGGCTGTGAGAATGGGTGCTCTCAAACATCAAAACTGCTAAATATAAATACCACAAGAATACTGTTTTTTGATCGATTTGAACTGTTTTTTGGACTTGTAATCACAAAACCTAAATGTCAGCATTGTGCCACAAATGGTGCTAGTTCTGAATTTAAAATTAGTTTGAAAAAATTGGCTTTTTTGGCAGCACCTTGGACTGTTTGCCCATTCTCCGGTTTCACATTCAGCAGAATTTTCACGTTATGAAAAAATGAAATGTCCCTATTTCCAATAAATTTCTTTCATATTACATACTCTTGGTAAAGTCATATGCTTTCAATGGTTTGTAGCTCGCTTTCCCATTTTACTAGGTTTAAATGTTTATAGTTTCTGGTTGGAAAAAATTGCTCACGTGGAATTATAAAAACTAATGCATGGGCTGGAGTATTATTTGAATTTAATACACATCCTCAGTATGTGATGCTGGATAAAGCCCTTGAGCTTTGCTCTCAGGGTTTATGTAGCATCCAACACCTCGGGGTGTGTGTAAAATCTCATTAAACACACCACCCCATGTATTATTCTATATATAATATAGGGTCAAACACTGTTAAGTAGGCAATGACACACTCCAGGGTTCATGTTCATTATGAAATGTAGGCATTCCTCTGGTGCATGCTGAGGCACAAGGCTGACGGACAAGTGCTTCTCAGCATAATACCCAGGGATTACCTATATCTCAACAAATGCAGCACCTTGGAGTGTGCACATGTAGTAAACATGACCTTGGTATTAAATATGGCTTTGTAAATATGAAAACAGTTAATAAATAAAGATGTTCATGGGTACTATGCAATGCTGCAATGTCTCTTTTTCAAGTCTCTGGCTTTGAAGCCACATGCTACAAGTACACTTCAGGCTTTCTTTTGTGTGTGTGTGTGTGTGTGTGTGTGTGTGTGTGGTGGTGGTGGTGGTGGTGGGGGATTATTTGGTCGGGTTTCTCAAAGCCTACATGCAGGTAGGATTCTCTTTTCAAAATCCTTTTAGAATAGAAAGTGATAGTTAGGATTTTTGTTCTCATGAAAAGGGACAACTGTGTTTTGTTCTTGCTGCTCCATGGGAGGGGGCCGGAGTGGGGCTGACTTTTGTTTTCTTTTTACCTAAAGTACAAGAACTGTTTTATTACCCACTTGATGTTTCAGTTCATTGGGATGGAAGGCGGTGTATGTTTCCTTTCTGCCCTAAAGTGCAAAAATAGTTTGCTGTCTGCTTGCCATTAAATATATATTTTGGGGGAAGGCTGCATAGTAGTTGAAGAGACACCACTTTGATTGGTGCACTGAAATGCAGAGAGAGACAGCAAGAGACAGATCTGTTGTAATGTGCCTTGGGAGGTGAAGAAGCTTCAACAAGTGAAACAAAAAACCAAGAGAGGTGTAGGCACATGTTGGAGGGTGGTATTTCTCAACACCATTGGTCTGTATAATAAAATTAGTGAACTCCAGGCATTAGTGGTAGACACTGAGCTGGATCTAGTGGCCATTTCAGAAACTTAGGCCAGTGTGAACAACACATGGGAAATAGCGATCCCAAGCTACACCTTATATAGGCGTGATATAGGGACGGGTAGAGGTGGAGGGGTGGTCATCTACATCAGAGAAGGGATTGAGGCAGTAAAGGATGCTACCATTGGTAGAAAAGGGGAGGTAGAAGCACTGTGGGTCAACTCACAGAACTGTCAGGTAGAAAGACTTGTATAGGGGTGGTTTACAGGCCACGGGGCAGGGGAAAAGAGAGAGAGAGAAGGAATGGAGGGCTGATGTGTGTGTGTGTGTTGGGAGGGGGCAGAGGGAAAGGTTGTAACAGTGGGCAGTCTCAACCTGCCAGAAATTGACTGGGACATCCCAGTGACCAGGAGTGCCAAAAGCCAGAACCTGCTTGATGTCTTGCAGTTCCTGAAGTTGGTACAACAGGTCAGGGATCCCACTAAACAGTCAGCCATTCTAGATGTGATACTCACCAGCTCATAGATACAGACAATGACAGCAGAAAAAGTCTCATGGTCTATCCAGTCTGCCCACAGTACCTCATCATACCCCAGACTCTATTGTCTCTGTGGGCTCTTCACTTATACTATTCTCCCTTTTGTTATCTATGTTTCTGCCCACCACTTCCTGATGAGTGGCTAATATCCCATTGACTCTATCCCAGTCATGTCTGAAGCCATTTATGCTTTTGGCACCCACCACCCTCTGCAGATAGATCATTCCATGGCTCAGCCACTCTTTCTGTAAAATAATACTCCCTCACATTCTTTTTAACCCCCATTAACCTCCACTCATGACACCTTGACCCATCTTCTGTGTTTCAGGTAAATAGCTCCTCACAGTCCACCTTGCTGATTCCTTTAATAAACTTGAAGGTCTCTGTCATATCCTCCTTTTCTCTTCTGGTTTTGAGTGAATCCATTGTTGGTGCCTTTAGCTGATCCTCATAAAATCTTCCCTCCTGACCCTGAATCATTTTGGTCATCCTACGTTATACCTTCTCTAGCTTGTCCATGTCATTATTTTAGGTGTGGACTCCAGAACTGGACACAGTACTCCAGGTGTAGCCTCACCAAGGACCTGTACAGTGGTAACAGAACCTCCTGCCTTCTACTGTCAAACCCTCTCCCGATGTACCCCGGCATCCTGTTAGTCTTGCTGAAAGCCTTGTTACATTGGCTGGTTTAAGGGAGTCACTAATGACTTCTAGGTCCCTTTCCATTGATGTGTCCAGCTTAACCCCACCTCATCCAATACTCTTTTATATTTTTTTATTCCTTATGTACATAACATTGCACTTTTTGGCACTGGATTTGAGCTGCCAGACTTTGGACCAATTTTCCAATCTTTGCAAGTCTCTCTGCAACTGCCCTATACCCTCCACATCAACCCTACCACTGAGTTTAGTGTCATCTGTGAACAGACAAAACCTGGATTGGATTTCCTTTCCTATGTTGCTGATAAACATATTGAAGAGGATTGGGCCCCAAACAGATCCCTGTGGTACTCCATTAGCGACATCTCATTCTTCAGATATGATCAAATTTGCCAGAACTCTCTGCTGCCTCCCTTTCAACCAACTCCCTACCAACTTTACTACTTCCTTAGCTGTTCTCAGATTCTCTCATCTTCTTCAGCAGCCTTCAATGTGGCTCTCTGAAGTCAAAGTAGAGTATATATACAGCATGGCCCTTATCAACTACCTTGGTTACTCACTGAAAGAACACTATCAGGTTGGTTTGACAAGACCTCCCTTTCACGAATCTGTGCTGCTTGCTAGATTTTCTTTGACCAGTGTCTCCATCATGACCCTTATTAACAACCTTGGTTATCCAGTCAAAGAATACTATCACGTCGGTCTGACAAGGCCTCCCTGTCACAAATATGTGCTGCCTGAAGTCCATTTTTCTCCAGGTATTCCCCTAGATCTTCTTTGACTAGCATCTCCATCAATTTCTCTGCCACGGAGGTAAGACTGATGGGTCCATAGTTTTCTAGCTGCCCCTTGTCCCCTCCCGTGTGCAGCAGAACCACATCATCCATCCTCCAGTTCCTGGGAACCACCCCCTTGCTGCATAGAACTACTGAAGTTCCCTGCCAGCAGTTTGGCCAACACCAATGACAGTGCCCTTAGCACCCTTGGATGCATCCCATCTGGCCCCAGGGCCTTGTTGACAGGATCTTTTTGATCTTCAGAGCTCCTGGCCCCTTTTCCACTCTTTTGCCAGTAAATTTCTGCAGTTTCATTTTTGGAACCCCTGTATAAGCTGACTTTATGTCATTCTCCATCAAGGATCTGCTATTCTCCCTAGTGAATACTGAGCATTAGTCATTTAGTACAGATGCTTTTTGCCCACCCTCCAGTATTACCCTGCCCCACTCCAACAGCCTGACAACTCCCCATCCAGTCTTTTTCTTTTCTATAACTAAAGAAAGAACAGTTACGTACCATAACAGTAGGTCTTTGAGAGAATCTCCTCTACTGGGCCCCATTTTTGGAATGGTAAGCCATCGGCGTCTATCTTTTTATGTTTCAATGTGTAAGTGTATAGGTTGTCACACATATGCACTAAATGATACAACAATTTTAGCACTATTGCATGCAATTACAGTGGTGATATGGGCTGCAATCAGAAAAATTGAATATCAGTCCACCCCCCACTAAAAACAAACCTTTTTATCTTACAAAACTAGGAAAACAAAGCCTCAAACTTCTTCAATGTGTGCTATCTTGCTAGGTATGGAAAACCAACATGTGTAGTTGCGTAGGTCTGTGTCCTGTGAGATCAGTTTGATGTTAACTTTACATATGAACTTTCCCACTTGTAAGTGTATGAGGCCCCCCCAAACAGTCTTTCTTTTTTCAGTGTTGTCGGTGGGGGGAGGATTATACAAAAAGAAAACCCCAGAACCGGTACACAGAAACAGATGGCTGAGAACAGACCAACCAAGTCCATCAAGTCTACCCTTTCATATATTGACTAGAGCAGGGGTTCTCAAATGGTGAGGCCAGCCTCCCTGGGGAGGCCCCAACCTGTTCCAGGGGAGGCTCAAGCAAGTCTGAAAAAGTACTGTATTTAAATTTTGGGTTTTATATAGTTTGTGTGAAGAGATGAAGCAAACTGAAAGAGGCTAATAACAGTAGGTGAATTTTATGCATTTATTTACTAATAAGTGACAAGGGAAGGTGAATGAGCCATGGCTCATTTCAGGTGTACCCAGGAAAGGGTAGGGGAGTGAATACATTTCAAAAGGTAACCGAAAAACAATCAAGAAATATACAATAAGCAATACTGCAAATAAATATGAACAATAAATTAATAACAAGTGGTGGTAATTGATCAATTTGTGAACTGATGGCAAAACAGCCCAAATACAAGGGTTGAGTATAGAAGTGCTAAGAGCAATAGCAGGAAGGAGCAAAGTAATCCCAGAGAGGTTGCTTAGGAGCAGAGAAGGAGGGGGAGAGGCAATATATGTAGGAAGGTTATTTCATATAGAGAGGAAACAGAGAAAGTAGTCTGACCCATGAAGGTACTGCAACAAGGGGTAACAATGGTTCAAAAATGAAAATGGAGCAAGTAGGTTGGCCTGTGTGTGTATGTGGGGGGTACAATAAGCTGAATAATATTTGTTTATTTTATTTATTTGTTATTCAGATAACACCTTTGAGCATAGCAGCTCTTTTTCAAAAGTTCCAAGTCAGTATAAGACAAAGAACTGAATGTGAGCCAAGTACTCAAAGGGGTTCCAATTTATTCATGGTGTACTGCGCAAAGTACAGTACGTTATTTTTCTTTGGGGAGGCCCAAGATTATTTCAGTTTTTGGGGGAGGCTCAACATCTCTTCCATGGATTTGGGGAGGCTCACCGTGACAAAGTCTGAGAACTACTGGACTAGAGTAAGATTTTTTTTCTCTTTCTCTTTGATCAGACTACAAGTAACAGTTAACAGTTAACTCCCCAGTCTGCTGGTCCACTGGTTGGTCTAGTCTGGGTTTACCTTTCATGGTTCAAAAGAGACAATAGCTGGTCTTGACTTTCAAACCACAACCCATAACTTGCAAGTTTCAAGCAAATTACACAAGACAGTCATTCCTCCTGGGGATATGGGTTATAATTTCTAAACCTCAAAATATCTGCATTTTAAAAACTACATTACTCAGTTGTCAGAGGAATAAACTGAACTAACATATTTAAATACAATAGTTATAGTATAATTTAAACTGATTCCCCCAGAAAGTACTGTGCAGTTTGTAAGCATGGTTAACCCTCACTAACTGATGGGATACAGAACTGATGGATTACACCTCCACTTAGGAATTCGCAACTTACTTTAATATTTAGTTTCACATTCAGTTTTTCCTTTATGAAGCTTCACTATCTCTCTGTTATTTTGTACACTATTGTGACCAGTAGTGACAGCATTGCAGTTTCTCCTACTGAAATAGTTTCCAGTCCCCTGCCTGTGATCAAGTTGAATGTATACCATCTCAATGTGCTGTCTCATATTTCATACCTTATGGATTTTTTCATCCCCCCACTTTTGAGGGGGCATTTATTCTTTGAGATGTGAACCTTTGATTGACAGTCATCTAAACCTGCCATCATTTTCTCTGGTGACTAATTCTGCTCTGATTGGTGGCATCAGATGGAAATTTTCAGTCTGCAGGTCACCACACTTGCAGTCTGTGGTATGCATTCAGCGACACTGTCTGTATCCTTTTTGCTGCTCCCACTTCCAAACTATTTCATTAAGCAAATGGGCAAGTACAATATTGCTGAACAGAGTACTATGTTTGAATGCTGATTAACTTCTGGTTATTGATTTGTAATTTCAATCACCAGGATTGCTCCATGGGATGCTTCATCCTATTTTTGGTGGAGTCCTGGGGGACTGCAGGCATGTATATTTCAGACTAGGACAATAACAAATGCAAATAACACAAAAACACAGTGAAAGTGTACATCTCCGGTGGTAATTTGGACTATCTGAATGTCATATTTTGTCTGAGTCTAATGACTACCAGTAATTTAGAACTGTGAAGCCACATGAAATGACTTTCTGCATCTTTTCTTTGTGCTTTACTGTATGCCTTGAATTACTTGATGTCACTTTCTCCCCCATACTGCCTACCATGGTCACGCAAAGGGAAACAACTCCTACTAACTAGTGGTCATTATACAAAAAAGCACTCTGCAGAAGGAAGAATCAACATTAAAATGCAGATTAAGTAATACAACCGGGAATTGGGTAGATGACTTCTTTTCTTTTCTAAACATCTTGTGCTCATAAGTAGAGGTGGTGTACTGTAATTGTTCATTTTTGTTATAGCTCTTTTACTAACTAGAGCTATATAGCCGGGATTCCAGCAATAGTATTATATTTAATGTGAAGTTTCACTAGTATGATAAAGTGGTAAAAAAGCAATATATTCAAATCCTCATGAAGAATTTAAAGCAGCAGTATTTATTAGTTGGCAAGACATTTCATCATATATTTTTGCTGCAATACTATATTTCTGACATAATTAGACTGATCATCACTATATATGTTTTTGTAACCATTTAAAAGAAATGTTTGTATTGAGGACAAACAATACAACAAGCAACAGGCAACAATAACTGTAAGATAATGATAACAGCAGACATTCAGTTTTCCAGCACTATGAAAAACAAGAAAAAATAATACATGGTCCTCTATGGCTATTCTGCCAAACATATGTAACCTCTGTTAGCATACAACATGAAGCAGGAGAAGACAGTCAGCAGACTGTGAGCCACAGACATGGTATGACAAACGTGTTTTTTTTGGGGGTGGCTATTCCCTCCATTTTAGGGGGTGAAATCTGTCTGAGAGGACATCATATATAGTACCCAATGCCTCCACAGGATCTCAAATTGCTCTGGATGATGGCTCAGATAGGCCATGATTTTCTCCAATTTATAAATTTCAATCAGTAGATCTTGCTATAAATTAATTGAAAGGCTAGTGGGAGGAAGCCAATGTTTTGTCACAGCCTTTTTAGCAGTAAGGAGACAGATACTCCAGAGCTTACAAGTGGGAGGGGCACGGAACGGTCTTGGAATGGCTAAAAAGAACATAGCAGCTGTTAACTGGACCTGCTGACCAAAATGTTCTGACAATTAATTAACAAAGAAAGGCTGCAGGACCAGACATCCTCAGAAGATATGCTCATGTGTGTGTCTGCAGTACCACCACAGTTTCTCGAACAGGATGTTCCTTGTCCTGGTAAATTTTTATACTGAACTGCAGGAGTGTGAAAATTAAGCAATAATGCACAACAGGGCATGTACTGTTGTGGTATTTACACACATCTTGTGTGGTATGTCACAAAGTGCAGCCAAGTGACTTTAACCACATAAGAAGTGTATAAATCCCACTACAACACATGCCCTGAAGTGCATTATTGCGATTATAAAATTAATCTGTTATTAAAAATTAAAATAAAAATAAATGAGGTTCAAAGAAAGTAAACATTTGATTACCGGGATCTTTACCTGTTGTCTGTTGCACGATTTATACACAGTCTTGTGACATGTTTTGACCAATGAGGTTACAGGGTTTTCGAGACCCATTTTATACCACCACATAAAGCATTTCCAGGACTATTCCTTCCACATATGTGACCCTATGATGGAATGTATAGTATTAAGTGGGAGGCAGTATAGCGCAGTGGTTTACGGCTCTAAGCAGTAAATCTGGTGATATCCAGCAGACCAGACCTGGGTTTGAATCCCACAGCTTCCACTTGCATACTGTGTGACCTTGAGCAAGTCCCTTAACTTCCCGTTGCTCCTGTAAAAAAATTTTCAGCTTAGTGTGCTACTCCTGGTTAAACAACTAAATAAAAAAAAAAAAAAAGATGCCTCTGCCATTTCTTATCCATTAGGGTGAAATGGAGGTCCCCCTTCCATGACAATTTAGTACAGAGACACTATCTATTCTACATTTAACTGTGCCAGGGTGCCATAAAGTATGGAAATCATGTGTGAGAGTGAAACAGAGCCCTCCAATGCTGACTGGAGGAGTGGGCCTATGCCTGTGATGGTGCCTGCCTCCTGAAGGGTGCCAACCCAAGTTTTAATAAAATCTATCACCTGATAATAGCAAAGTTGTTCCTGGGCTTGAGGGAGTATTTTATCTGTAGCTCTGCAAAAGAACATTGTTTGCTCTCCCCCCCAAAAATGACTAGTTAAATGAATACCTAGTCTTTTCCAACTGTGAAACATATGATCCAAAGTTGCCAGTGTGAAGGAGGCTAGGTAGGGCAATGAATGCAAGAGAAAATAAGTTTGGGCCCTCTTTGGGGTACTAAGGACTCATCTCCATATCCAGAGGGCAATGGCAGTATATGGGTTAGATGTAATAGTGACAATGGGAGGGAATGGATATGGCAACAGAATTTTATTAAAATGTAGCATATCTACCTGTTAAAGCTGTTTTCCAATGTGCCTTATAGACAGGTGAGAACCAGTATAAAACTGTACAAAGTTGTACAGCCATATGGTAAAGGGAGAAGTGGGTGAGGGTGAGACACCCCCCCCCCACCATATGCTTTGGAAGTTGTAATACAGAGAATCAGATACATGGCCTATTCCCATTCCATATATTTCAAGAAATTAATTTATTGTGCTTCCTAAAGTGGGTTGGGGGAAGGGGTGTCACTGGCAAGGTCTGGGCAAAGCAGAGACCTAGGTAAGATATTCATCCTTACCATGTCAGTCTGTTACATTAGAAAAAGGGTCAGGTTATTCCAGGAAGACATGTCTGTGGCTATTTGCTTGGCTAGAGGGCCATAGTTCAGTGGGACTAACTGCATGTGATCCATGGCTAACTGAACTCCCAGACATTTTGATGAAGGGAGATCCCACTGAAAAGCTCATGTAGCCCTGATGGCAGGTAAGGGAGACTATTGGGAATGTCACACATTAATCTTGGCAGAATTTAGTTTATAACCTGCCAGAGTCCTCCAGGGGTCACCACTGGGGGACAAGGAAGTGTCTGGATGGGAAAGGTAGACTAGTATGTCATCTGCATATAATGCTAGCTTCTGTTGCCTACCCTCCAGATGTATCTCTTGCATCACAGTATTCTGTCTCAGTGCCTATGCTAATGGTTCTAAATAAATAGCAAAAAGGAGGGGGTACAGGGGGACAACCCTGCTGGGTGCCTCTAAACAACTAAGAACATAAGAAAAGTGTCAGCAGATGGAGACAGTGCTGTTCATCTAATCTGCCCAAATTGGCTAACCCCCCCAATTATAATTTTGTCCTAAGTTGCCCACATTGAGTGTCTCAAGCAAGTTTGAATTCCCTTACTGACTTCAATGCCACCACTTCTGGTAGTAGGCTGTTCCATGGGTCTATCACTCACTCTGTGAAAATGTACTTTCTAGAGTTGCTTTTAAACTTGCCTCCCACCAGATGCAAGTTGTGCCCTCTTGTACACACCACCCTGTTTTCCTGGAAGAAGTTTTCCTTTAAATTTTTCTATCATATCCCCCTGTTTTCTCTCTGTTCCAGAGAGAATACATTCAACTCTATGAGTCTTGTCTTGTATGGCTCATGATGCAGTCCCTGTACCATCTTTGTGGCCCTTCTCTGCATCGTCTCCAGATGGTCAACATCGTTTTTTAGGTGAGGCCTCCAGAACTGGACACAGTACTCGAGGTGTGGCCTCACTGAGGGTCTGTAGAGGGGCATACTGAAAGGGAATGGAAATACAGCCATTAATCTTAATAATGGCTGTCAGACTGTCATAGATGTGTTTTGTGATGTGTCCAAACTGTTTCAAGAAACCTATATTCCCAGGGGTTGCACTCAGAAACAGCCATGCCACCCAATCGAAAGTCTTCCCTGCATCTAGACTAAATAACAAAACAAGTGTTTTTTAACTGGATGGCATGGTGACAAATATGCAGCATCACGTTAATATCATCTTGTACCTGCCTAGAGGCTATGTAACCTGTTTGATCCCTATTTGTAGTAGAGGGTAAGATTTAATCAAGGTGTTTAGCCAATATGGCCATGAACAATTTGTAGTATATATTCAATACTAAGACTGGCCTATAAGAGGCACAGTATCTAGTATCCTTTTCTGGCTTAGGGATCACTGAGATGGTTGCTATATGCCATGTGGGAGGTATCACACCACCCTCCCTCACTTCCCTATAGGCGCTCAACAGGGGGGGGGTCAGCAGGTATATAGAAATTTTTATAAAATTCTCGGTGTACCCATCCGTGCCTGCACTTTTCCCATTTTATAGATTTTTAAGAATTACCTTCAATTCTTCTGGACCTACCATGGCCCATAGAAACTCGGTATGCTGTTCTATCAGTTTGGGTAATTTCAGTGGCTCTAAATAAGACCTATGGTCTAGAACACTTGGCTGTGGGTCAGCAGTATAAAGTTGCTGACAGCAAGCCCTAAAGGCCTCCAAGATACACTACCGGTCAAAAATTTTAGAACACCCCCATTTTTCCAGCTTTTATTGAAATTTAAGCAATTCCAGTCCAGTGAATAACCTGAAATGGTACAAAGGTAAGTGGTAAACTGCTAGAGGTTAAAAAAAAGTTTATGTTAGCAAAAACTGCTTTAGAGAAATTGCAAAGAAAGCCAAGGTGTCAGTGAGTACAGTTTCCTACACCATCAAAAGGCACTTGGAAACTGGAGGAAACTCTGACAGGAAGAGGTCTGGCAGACCCAAAGCCACAACAGAATCAGAAGACAAGTTTCTGAGAGTCAACAGCTTGCGTGATAAGCGGCTCACAGGACAACAGCACAGAGTGACTGGCACCCTGAACAAAGGGCTACCACAGCATTGTGCAGCGCCATGCAATACCCTCTGGTCTCGCCTAGTTGGTCAGGGTTCATCCTACAGCAAGATAATGACCCAAAACATACCTCCAGGCTATGTCAGAACAACCTTCGAGAAAAGAACAAGACGGTAGGCTTCAAATCATGGAATGGCCAGCACAGTCTCCAGACTTAAACCCCATCAAGCTGGTTTGGGATGAACTGGACAGAAGGATGAAAGCAAAGCAACCTACAAGTGCAATACATTTGTGGGAACTTCTGCAACAGTGTTGGGAAGAACTTCCCGAACAATATTTGATGTCCATTGTAGGAAGAATGCCACGAGTGTGTTCGGCGGTTACAGTATATCTGCAAAAGGTGGCTACTTTGATAAGTCAAAAATTTAGATTAAATTTTGTTAAACAAAATGATTCTATGATTTCTTTTTTATCTCCAATTGTTTATTTGTTCTATGCTTTAATTTCAGAGTACATTGAGACATTAACCTGCATAAATTTCAATAAAAACTGGTAAAATGGGGGTGTTCTAAAATTTTTGACCAGTAGTGTATATGCTTGGGCAAGGCCCCTAGAATTCTGCAGCTGCAGAATTTTGTACAGAACGTGCAACCTACCACAGAATATCTGCAGTGCCACAGAATTCACTGTTCTTGGTGATGTTTATTAATATTTACAGTTTTTCCATCGCACCGGATTCCCTTCTCCTCCTTTTATATCCCAAACCCCTCTATGCTCAGTATGTGATGTTATCAATGACATCACATCATATATTAGCTTATGACCGGTCTGCGTTCTGCCCCAGAAGTGAATAGTCATTTATCTACCACTGCTCTCACTCCCTGAGGAAGTGGCCTAGCACATCAGGTACTGTGAAATTTGCTCAACCTGTACTACAGCCTAATACATTTTTCAGTTATTACACTAGGGCCAACTTAAACAAATATTTGACAATAGCGTAGACCTGTTAGCTGAATATTTTACTTTGTACAGATTTATTTGTGCCTTTAAGGTATAGGGAAACCCTCTGAAATAAATAACTGGTAAAATCAATTAACCTGCCTTAAAAAAAAAAAAAAATCATGCCCGGAAAAGTGGAATATAATAATGCGTAGACCTGTTGAAAGAACAAACCTGTTAAATGCATAATTGTGCTGTACACATTTTGCCAAGGTTATTGATTACATGTTATTATGGGTTGATAGAATTACCTAAAAGTTATGAAGAAACATTGTGTGCAGGGCTGGTGGGTAGCATGCTATGTTCCTGTGCTGGCAAATCATGTTTGGGGATGAACTTGCAGAGCTGGCTGAGAAGCACGAGAATTACTCCAAGCCCAGGAGGGTATTGTGCAGTGCTCTGTTCCACAGGTGACATGTTGTGACGGGCCAGGAAGCCTGCATATCACTTATATATTTATATGCAATCTGTAATGTAGCTTGTTAAAAATAAATTTCCCTTTTTGTGACCATGAAATTGTATTCTCATTCATACTGGTCCCTTTGGAAATGGAATAAACAGAATAGTGGAAACATTTCAAGGCTCATTTTTCATGCCAGCCCACTTCTCCTGATGTACTACGTCACCCCATCCGACCATGACATGCACGTGAACCCCTTGTGAGGGAATGTTCCCCAGCCAGTCAGAGGCTGTCCCCCATGCAACAAAACACTGCACCATACCTTCCCAGGTTTGGAGAGGTAGTGAGTGACAGTGCTGCCGCCCCCTCACGTGCTGCCCAGCCAGCTCCCCGAGCTTGTCCCTGAACTTGAGTCACTGACATGGAAACACAACCTGCTACCCACTGGCCCTGCACACAATGTTTCTTCATAACTTTTAGGCTATTCTATCAATCCATGATAACATGTAATCATTAACCCTGGCATAAATGTGTACATTTAATAGGCCTGTTCTTTCAATAGGCCTACACATCATTATATTACACCTTTCTGGGCATAATTTTTTTTTTTTTAAAGACATGGTATATTCATTTTACTAGTTATTCATTTCAAAGGGCTTCCCTATACATTAAAGGCACAAATATATCTGTACAAAGTAAGGTATTCGGTTAACAGGTCTATGCTGTGTTGTCAAGTATTTGTTTAAGTTGGCTCCAGTGTCGTAACTTAAGAATAAGCATTTTATTAGGCTGCAGCACAAGTTGAGGACATATTACAGTACACAATGTGCTGTGCCACTTCCTCAGGGAGTGGGAGCAGTGGTAGATTAATGACTATTCACATCTGTGGTAGAACGCAGCCCTGTCATTAGCTAATGTATGATGTGATGTTATTGATAATATCACATGCCGAGCATAGAAGGGTTTTGGATATAAAAGAAGGGGAAGGGAACAAGGTACTGTGGAAAAACTGTAAATATTAATAAAGAATCACCAAGAACTGTGAATTCTACGGCACTGCAGATATTCTGCAGAAGGTTGTAAGTTCTGTGCAAAATTCTGCTGTCGAAGAATTCCAGGTGCCTTTGCATAGGGTGACCTCAGTAAGACTAATATTCCTGGAAGGGGTGGGTCATACCATAGGTGTGTGGCATCTGCCCCAAACAGGGTATACTGATAACAAAGCAAGACATATGACCAATATCTGTGAGCAGCTAATAAAAAAGACAAACATAGAAGAAACAGGAACCAGCGTAACAAGCAAGTCTAGACAGAGAACAATTTATCCGTAAGTAGAATGGGCTTTCAAGGTAGGAGGATCAAATTAGGGATCCTCTAGGATGCTGAGCTGGAACAGCCAGGTAACACCCCTACCCAGCTCAGAGGGAATGTGACTCTGAAATGGTAGTCATGCCTCCTAGCTCCCAGACTACTCTGGGCAGTAGAGGGGTGGGGATACAGGACAAGGCAGTCATCAGGAGCCAAAGCGACAGTCAATATGGGCAAGTCTCGGGTGATGCATAGAGAGGGTGAAAAGATGGCATAGCCTATGGCTCCAACACAGTAATCAGGTGCTATACAGATCCAAAATTGCATAGCTCAATGAAATCTCATCCTAGGGTGGGGGCAGGTGAAACGGCATGTTTAGCTGCCAGTCTTCCCAAGCAAATAAAGACCAATAGTGGAGTCATAGAGGAACAGTGGGCCCCACCAGAAATGCCCCGAAGTGTAACTAAGGGGAAACCCGGACTGGGAGAATACCCCTATCATTCCAGCAGTTTTCCTGTTGGGGTACAGAAAAATCAAGTCAAACATTAAATAGAATTCACCAATGCCAATGAAAATAACATCACAGTAGCCTCTCTGAGCCCTGTCAGCACTGTTATGATATAGTACTTTAGGCTGTGTTAGCTAAATACTGCAGGCTCCAGGAGGCAAGGAGGGCCAGGAAGGCACCCCTCCAAGGGAGGGACCCCTGGAGAAAGCCCCCCTAGCTGCCATGGTCTCCCATCACCCCAAAAGAAAAGACCCCTGACAACTCCTCCTCATGATATTTTTTTATTTCACAGATGTTCTTAAAACAATGTTTATTGCTAATTTTGTAATTAGTGAATCAAATAATTAAAGATGGCTGCCACTAGTAATTTCTAAAAATCCCTACCCTCGAGGTTGCATTTTGACTTTACATATTGGATTCATATTGTGAATGCATTAGAAGGGTGCTGGAACATGTTTCTGAAGGTAAACAACACAGTACTGCATCAAAATGTTTTCATGCCCAGAGAGCAGTGACTTGTATAAACATTCAAAACCCAATATCTCAGTTAAGGAAAGGAATATAATGAAAAGAGAAATGGATATATTGATGTTTGTGACAGCAGTGCATCATTATTACAGAACTATATGATAGCTGTTTTTTTTTCTATTTTGCTGCTAGAAATCAAGCATGCATAACATCCACATCAGGTACTTGGGGTAATACCCATAACTGCCACTGTAATGCAATACGACAGGGATGCTGCACTGATGAGGTGCCATCCTTCAGATGAGATGTTAAACTGAGGTCCCTGCTGCCCATCTCTGGTTACTGTCCAGGTGGAAGTAAAATATTCCATGACTTTTACTTAAGAAAAGTAGGGGAGTTCCCAGGTGTCATGACCAACATACCCCCATCAATAAAACAGTTCCATGGAACTCACCTCCTAGAATGCACCTAGAAACAAGCTATCATAGGTTTGTGTGCCTTTCCTGGTTAAAAGTTACAAATAAATAACTTGGATCACTTTATAACCATTTTAAAAAGGCAAGGAGTTCAGCTGCTCTGGCGGCCTTGCATTTAAGGCACCCGCCTTCCAATTGGGGGACTGCGGGTTGATGTCCTCAACCTATGAGAACAGTCAGTTGCAGCAAGGACTGGAGAGGCAGTCTGGTGGAAGCACTCTCCTCCTCGAAAAGAGTCTCTTACACTCTTTATGGAATGGCAGTCATCTGGTGGGCCCCAGGGAATGGGAACTGTTTTGTGAAGATCCCCCTTGGTCTTGGTCATGCATGTGTCCACACATGGATGGCAAGGTGGGCTCTTTGGTGGGATGATGTGGAGGTTATTGCCACTAGGCTTCATGCTGTGGCATGATACAGCCTTCTGAGGGCACGGCCGGTGAGAGGAGCAGGAAGTTGTTGGGACGTGGGAACAGGTGAGAGCAGTGTAAAGACCATGAAGACCATCAACTGAATAATATAAAAAGATAAGGAGTTATTTGTATTTACTTAGAACTGCGCTCAAGCAAAACTGCAAAAAAGGAAGTTACTTTCTAACTTTGGTAGGCAGACACAAGGATCCCACATGGATTCAAAATAGTGATAATGCCAGCATTCAGTTGGTCAGCATTGTTGCATGACCCAGTCTATGAAGGATACAGACCTCCCAAAAAGTCTCCAGTATTTCTTGTGACCATCAGCAATCCAGCAGAACTGAAGGTGACCTATTTGAGAGGTAGAGAAAACCACTGGAATGAGAAAGGAAACTCCAGACCTCAAAGTCTGCTGCCTATTTTGGGATGAAGAATCCATTCATGCTGATTTGTAATGGATTAACTGAGAAAATCTGCTACCAGGTTTTCCTTCCTTGCAAGATACAGTATGTGGCCATCTGTATAACATGACTGTCTGATTCCCCGTTTTAACACTCTCAGTGATTCACAGCAGACTTGGTAGAAATATGTACTCCCCCGCTTGTTGATATAAAACATTGTACACTTATTATCTCTCTGTACTCAAAATGAAAATTACATACGTACAGTAATTCTTGATCTTTCTGTGTATCTTCACCATTCAGCTGGAGAGCAGCTAAGAAAAAAGAGAGGGCAGGGCAAGGAAGCTCAAGGAAAAGGATATAAAACCAGGGAAGGAATAATGCCAGATAAGAGGACAGAAAAAAGAAGAAGCCTAGGGGTCTGGGACAGGGGGCTCCAACCTCTGGACAAACAAGGAAGGGATAGAATAAGGGAGGGAGAAGAAGTAGAACAGAGAGAAAAGAGAAAAAAGAAGAGAGGGGAGACACTGCACCTCACTTGTAGGGGTCCAGAGGACTGCCCGAGGGCTGAAGAAGGGCATTACTGCTTTTAAGCCACGTTTCTTTTCTCCAGGAAGGGAGCAGAAACGAAACCCTCTAACTGAGATTATCCAGAGGGAATAGCTGGCTTGAAGCCCAGGAGAGGTAAGGCAGTGCACCAATTCTGAGGAGTCCTCACTGGAGTCTAAAAGAGTAGTAGGCTAATGTCTCCCCCCTTGTCTAAAGAACAACCTGGAGTGGGGACAGGACCCACCCTGAAGCAGGGTCCTCCTGACAAAATAAGCCTCCCAAGAGGTTTTTAGAAGAGCGTCACCTTTGAAAGGGAGAGACGATGGAAGGGGAGGATTATCTTTAAGGAGCATGAAAGTGATCCCCCAGAGGGGAACCCTGCAAGGGGAGACTGCTTAAAGCAGCAGCAGAAAGGAAGGAAGGGATCACCAGAGCCCTACAAACACTGCCTTAAAGAGAACCCCTAGGATTTTAGGTTAAAGCAGAGAGGAAGATCCAAGAACGGTTCTGACCAAGGAGGAGGATCCCATCAGGATGACAAGGAGACCCTGGTGACCTCTAAAAGAGAGTTGCCTCTATGCTTGTCTCCCCAAGACACTCCTGACACCCTCAGAAGAGGAGTGGAGCCAAGAGGTATCAGAGAAGTACCACAAGGGTCACAATTTGGAGAAAAAACAGGGAGGAGGCATCGACCAGAGACTGAGGCCAAGAGGGGAAGGAGGGCGGCAAGCAGTGATGAATGGTGAAGATACACAGAAAGATCAAGAATTATGGTAAGTACGTAATTTTCATATCTTATCTGTGTCGATCTTCACCATTCATCACTGGTGGGTGATTACCAAGTCCCCTGAGGGAAGGAAGTCCCTCAGTCTCATGTGGGGGAGACACCAGAGGGGGGAACCCTTACAGGCCTAATTAGGAGTGGGACTGGTCTGGATGAGGTGGGGTTCTCCCTTGGCTAGGAGAAGAAAGTTGCCCCTGAAGTTCCTGCCTCACCCTGTGGGAGAAAAGGTGGGTTCCCCGGAAAATGAAGGCAGTCACCCTTTGCCGGGCCACGGGTGATGACTTGGATAGACGAAGCCATACCATCTGCCTAATGCAGATCGCTGTCCCCGCCAGCCTGGATGCCACCTCACTGACATCATACGATGCCCTTACCTGGTGCCTCGCAAGCTTCAGGCCCCATGCAGAGAGGGCAATGGCTTGTCTGGTCCCCTCCGAGTCAGGCAGAGATACTAGGATTTGTCCTAGTAAGGACCATAAATGGAAATTATGTACTTACCGTAATTCTTGATCTTCTTGGATGCAGTCTCCACCACTCATTCACACTAATGGGAATAGTACCAGAGGTGCTAGGACCAAGCGGGAGCCAAAAATCTTCAGAAGGGTCGGCACCAAGACAGGACCATGCATGCGTGGCACTGTGAGACCAGCTTGCACCTGTGTAGGCCATCTCGATGTCAACCCTCCAACCGCTTCAGTACCTTTTTGACTGATGAGGTGCAGCATAACTAGTAAAAATAACTTATCCTAACCTTCTGGGCCTGAAAGGTCCAGATGACCCTTGCAAGAAGGGTCAATTGAGCAATGTCTTCACAGTGGGACCACAAGGCCGTGAAGACCAAAGAAACAAAACAAGTGAGCCCAGGGGATGGTGGGTGGGCGTGTGTGTGAATGAGTGGTGGAGACTACGTCCAAGAAGATCAAGAATTACGGTAAATACGTAATTTCCATATCTTCCTGGACTGCAGTCTCCACCACTTATTCACACTAATGGGAGAGTACCAAGCTAAAACTAATCCACCCAGAGTAAGGCGGTACGAGATAGGGCTCACTCAGAAAGAGCGTCCAAGGACTGTCCTACTGAGAAAAGAGCTGTCTGGAAAGAAGATCCAGAACATAGTGCTTACAAAGGTATGCACTTGAGCTCCAACTCTTCACTTTGCAGAAGACTACAATGGACACAAAATTAAACTTCACCAGGAGGCCGTAACCACTCTTGAAGAGCAGTGAGAACCCGGCCTCTCAATTTGGCCTAAGACAAAAATTAATAGTGTCAAAGACATGCTACTAATCTAGCCTAAAACATCTCAGGGCAAGAAAGTGATCCAATTGAGGCAAGCTGAAGCTACACAAAAAATGTCAGGAGTGTAGCTCTTCATTCTGTGAAGAAAGTCATAGAACCGCTGAAACAATCAAAGAGTGAAGGGAGCGCTCCCTTCCTTCTGGAGGTAAGGCAAAAGTTTTACTAACTGAAAGAGCCGCAGGTAAAGTCTACTGGTTCAAGATAGACCGAGAAAGTGCAGATGGATACCCCCTACTACCAAGTATGACTGGCCTGTGAACAACAGGTCCAAGAGGCACTTGAACCCCTTACCTAGTAAGCAGTCGGAGGTCCAGGTGGGGTTAGCCCATCATTGGAGAAAGGTTTCCACTTAGTCACTTAAGCCTTCCTGATGGAAGGCCACAGCACGACTTGGAAGCCTGTTGTGGTGGTCTGGGAGAACCAGAGTCTCCCCACTTCTTATTCCAAGAGCAATCATTCTGCCCATTTGCCTGCAACTCTAGTAGCAGTTTCTGAACTAAGGGAAGAGAGGGAAAGTGTACAGAAGGATGTGTCCACTGTGGAGAAGCATTCCAACAGGCAAGATAGGGGCAGATCTGTGTCAAGAGGGGACACAGAAAGGACCAAGTTTGGGTTGACCCATTTGTTGAAAGTGACCGCATAACGACTGAAGTAACTCAACGTGGTGAGGCACCACTCGCTCTGGCTTTCCTGAAAGGGTGTACGAAAAAAACCCTCTAAATTGCTTGCTGGTGAAAAACAAACACCACAGGTTCATCACCTGCTCGAAGTGGGTAACTTCATGTCAGAGGGTCTCCTATGCCCTGGAGGTAACTAAGGGAGCTCCTAAGAGAAGGAGCTGCTGGGAAGGTGAAACTAACACCTTCCCCTAAATGGAAAAACTCTACCTGGCAAAGGGAGAGGAGAGCTGAGCAATTGTTTCCAAAGAGTCTAGTCCAGAGTGACTGGCACAGAATCAATGTGCAGGCAGCAAAGATATGAATACAGAGAACCCATCTCTTGAAAAAGGACCTACGTCACCTTTATGGTCAAGATGGGAGCAAGTCATCTGTTAACTTGGAGCAAGCAAGGAAGTAAGTACCTGTGCTCCAACTCACTGTGGAGTTATTTCTGTTATTCTGAAGCTCTGATCAAGAGAAGAGAGTCTGAAGAAACAAAACCAACAGACTGGGCTGCTGCTTAAGTCTAGGGAACATCTCTAAATTAAGAGCAAATCTCTCTTGGAGAAAAGCGATGACCCATATCTCAGCTGGACTAGACTTCTCCAAGAAGTAGAAGAAGCAGAAGAAGTCAGGTGCTCTTCACGGTAGTCTAGAGGCAACCGCCTCAGGCAGCTGAGGTGGAACCTGGGCCAGATCCAGAAGAACAGGTTACTCATCTGTAACAGTAGTTCTAGGAGTGGTATATGTTTTTCATCCACACTTCTTGGCATGTCCCTTTCCCCTTTAAATCTTGCCGGAAGGGCCGGCCCATCGGCGCAGCGGTTGGATTTCTGCTTGCGATGCCAGCGACCCAGATTCGGGAGTGAGCTCGGGTCGCTGGAGGGCCGGCTGGGGGGAGGCAGCTTGAGCATCCCATGACTGCTCGCTGTCTTCAGGGAGGGAAGGGGCTGTGATCTGGTGTTGAAGCGACCACTGGTGGAGGCCAGGGGTAGAGCAACACATCAGGGTCACTGGGTGGTGCGTGACAGATGTCGGCTCTTGCCTTGATGTCCGAACGTCACGCACTTTAAGAAAGCCAGAAAAATCACTCGCTGGCAGCCAGATGATGGCTCTCTGTTCTCTGAGGGCCTCCGGCACCTTCCTAGGGCCTCCTGTTCCTCGGTAGCATCCCCGGGCCCTAGGAGTATGTGCTGGGGTCACGCCTCTCCCCTCGGAGGAATGGGACCCACCTGGCAAAGGGATACGCTTGGATATCCCGGGGGTCAGCTGCAATATGAGGATCAGAGGAGGACTGGGTAAGGACAGTAGGGGCTGGGGGGAACTTGGTAGAGCCTGAAGGAGTGGTGGACCAGCGAGCATGGGGCGGAAAAAAAAGATTACATAAAAAAAAAAAAAATCTTGCCAGAAAGTCTTCAAGCTGGCTCCTCCCACCCACCAGGGTGGGAAATACCTCAGCTCCACCCCATGTTGCCAGGTCTTAGCCTGCTGGAAGCAAGGTCATGCGCCTAAAACCAGGGAGGTCGGGTGGGTGCAAGTGGATGAACATATACCACTCCTAGAACTTCTGTTACAGGTGAGTAACCTGTTCTTCTAGGAGCGTGAATATGTTGTTCATCCACACTTCTTGGCAGACTCCAAGCAGTTCTCCGGGAGGAGGGAGGCAAGGCGCATACCCCCTACTTAGGAAAGAGAGACTGGAGAACCGAGGCCCCAAAACCAGCATCTAGGCGTGATTCAATGTCGATGTGGTAGTGGGTAATGAAGGTATTTGCTGACTTCCAGGTAGCAGCCTGACAGATTTCCTGGATAGGGATGTCTCTGGAAGCAGCCACTGATGCAGCAGTATGGTGGGCAGAATGAGCTCTTATCCCTCTGGGAGGCTCCTTGCCTGCCACTTCATAGCACAGACCTATGCATGATGTAATCCACCTTGCAATGGTCCGTTTGGCTGCAGGTCTGCCAGAAGCGGCTTCAGCATAGGTGACAAACAGCTGGCGAACCTCTCCACGAATTTCTGCCATTCTCTCCTTATAATAGGAGAGAGCACATCTCAGATCCAGAGTATGGAGCCTGTACTCGGCGTCCGAGGTGTAGTTAGGGTAGTATACCAGCAGAGTCAGCACCTGGTTAAGGTGAAACTCTGATACCACCTTCAGAAGGAATTTCAAATGGGGGCGAAGGACGACTTTGTCCCTGTGAAAGACCAGATAAGGGGAGTCCACGGAAAGCGCCTGGAGTTCCCCTGTCCTTCTGGCTGATGTGATAGCCACCAGGAAGGCCGTCTTCCACGACAAATGTGAGAGCTCACACTTGTGCATGGGTTCGAATGGCTTGCCCATGAGCTTTGCCAAAACCAGCAACAGATCCCACGGAGGTGGAGGTTCATGCACCGGAGGGGATATGTGATCCAGGCCTCTGAAGAAGTGCCCGACCACTGTCTCCTGCATCAATGATGGCTGACCACCCCATGCCCGGTAAGCAGAAATGGCTGCCAGGTGCACCCTAAGGGTCAATGACTGTAGACCCCCTTTGGAGAGAGAGAGACCAAAGATAGTCCAGAATGTTAGCCATGGAGCAGGATAAGGGGTCCAGACCCTTACCCTGGCACCAAATGGAAAACCTTTTCCACTTGAAGGCACAACATTTCCTGGTCGATTCCTTACGAGATGCATCCACTATGGTGTAGACATCCTCAGAAAGACCCAGAGCCTGGAACTCTAGCCACTCAGATGCCAGGCTGTGAGGTGCAGGGATTGAAGGTCCTGATGGAATACCTTCCCCTGGTTCAATGATATCAGGTCCAGGTGTGTACAGAGCCGCTCTGGGGGCCTGCAGCTGAGGCTGAGGAGATCTGGGTACCAGAACTGGTGCAGCCAATCTGGGGCTATGAGGATCACCTTTGCCTTGTCCCTCTTCACCTTGAGTAACACCTTGTGGATCAAGGGAAATGGAGGGAAGGCGTAGAGGAGGCCTGGGGTCCACGGCCTCGAGAAGGAATCCCCCTTCAGCAAGCCCTGCTGAGGGGGGCGGGCATGGTGCAGCCTCAGCTTGGTGTTTTTCCTGGAGGCAAACAGGTCCACCAACGGTTTACCCCAACAGGAGAACAGACTGTAAGCTACCTTTGGATGGAGAGACCACTCATGGGATGTCTGGCCTAGACGGCTGAGAGCATCTGCCAACTGGTTCGAGACTCCTGCCACATGAATGGCTAGGAGATCCACCTCCAACTGGCTTACGAGGGTCCAGATGTGTAGCGCCTCCTTGCACAGCAGACGGGAGTGCGTGCTGTCCTTTCTGCTGAGGTAGTACATGGTCGTGGTATTGTCCATCTGGACTTGAACCACTTGACCCTGGAGCTGAGGAGTGAAAGCTGTCAGTGCCAGTCTGACTGCTCTGAGCTTCAATAAGTTGATGTGGCATCAGGACTCCTCGGGGGTCCAGAACCCCTAGGCCCTGTTGTCCCCCATGTGGCTCCCCAGCCCATAAGAGAAGCATTGGTTGTAAGGATGACCGTCGGCTCAGGGCGGACAAATGGGATTCCTTACTGCAACCGTTCTTGGGCAGTCCACCATTGGAGAGCATCCCACATCTTCAGGGTTACAGTGATCAGCTGGTCGAAATGACCATGGCACTGAGTCCACTGGGTGGCCAGCTCCCATTGGAGGGGACGCATGTGCCACCTGGCCCAACGGACCACTGAGGTGCACACTGCCATGTAACCCAGAAGGCACAGAAAGTCCCAGGCAGGGTGCAAGTGCCCAACCAGAAATGATTGGGCAAAGGAGAAAAGAACCTCTGCCCTGTCCACCGGGAGCCGAGCTCTGGCTTGACAAGAGTTGAGCTCTGCCCCGATGAAGCCCATCACCTGAGAGGGCACGAGTTCCGACTTGGCCTCATTGATCAAGAGGCCCAGTTGGGAGCAGGTTTGGAGGGCCAGATCCCTAGACCTCTACACCTCCTGAAGGGAGGAAACTGCCAAGAGCCAGTCATTGAGATAAGAGTAGATTCGTACTCCTCGACGCCGTAGATGGGCTGCCACCACTGCAGTGCACTTGGTGAAGACCCGTGGGGCCGATGACAGGCCGAACGGCATGGCTCGGAACTTGTAGAGGGTCCCCTCAACCCTGAAGTGGAGGAAACGCTGATGGGACAGATGGATTAGGACGTGAAAGAACGCGTCCTGCAGATCCAGTGAACAGAACCACATGTTTCACTCCAGGGATGGTGTGATCTGGTTCAGAGTTACCATCTGGAAGGTGCGAGACCTGAGATATTGATTCAGGTCATGGAGATCTAGGATGGGGCGCCAACCCCCAGTCCACTTAGGCACCAGGAAGTATCTGGACATGAAGCCTGGGTCTGTAGGAGGATCCGGCACTGGAGCTACCGCCTCCTTATGGAGGAGCTGAGCTATGTTGTCTTGGAGAGCCGACTGGGTGCAAGCTGAGATCCTTTCCTCCCAAGGGGGACAGGCTCGGCTGGAAGGGTACTGCTTGAACTCTAGAGGCAGTCCCTGACTGACCAATTTGAGAACCTATCTGTCTGAGGTGATACCGGACCAGGCGGAAAGAAAGTGATGGAGCCGGCCCTCCACGGAAGGACCCAGAGCTGGCGTGATGGGTGTGGGAGTGGCAACCCCCAACCCATCACTGAGCAGGCTTAGAGGAGGAGAAGGCTCCTGGACCTGTGCCTCCGCCTCCTTTACGGGGCTGTTGTGGACCCTGCTTGGGCGCCAAGCTTGAGCCTGCTGCTGCTGCTGGCCTCCTTGATAGGAGGGTTGCCTGACTGCAGGGGAAGAGTGCCAAAAATACTTCTGCTGGTTCTTGCCCAAAGAACCCTTCGCAGAAGTAGCATCCAAGGTGGCACTGGACTGCTCTATGCACTGAATGTGTCCGGCCACTCCTGGACTGAACAGGTCGGTGCCTAGGAAGGGCACATCAGCTAACTTGTGCTGAGTATCCACCGGGAAGGAGGAAAGCCTCAGCCAAGCCCTGCAGTGAATGGCCACTGCGGCTGCTTAAGAGCGGGCACAAGAATCCCCAATGTCCAGGGTCATCTGGAGCTGCTGTTTTGCAACAGCACAGCCCTGATCATGGACTTGCTTCACTGTGGTCTGATTGTCCACCGGGAGATGAGGGAGGACTTCATCTAATGACCCTAGGAGGGCATGAGAGAAGTATGCCATTATAACAGCCAAGCTGGCCTGACGAAGGCCTAAGGAAGAGGCCGCATAGACCTTATGGGTGGAATGGTCCATATTTTTGGACTCCTTGTCCGGAGGTCGGTCAGTGTTGTCTGAGCTACCAGTATGCCTGAACACAGAAGCAGTCACCAGGCTCTCGACCGAAGGATGTTCTGTGAACCCTGCTAGGGACCTCATGGGCACTGCGTACTTTCGGGCCATGCAGGCAGACAGTGCTGGGCAGGAAGCTGGGCATTGCCAAAGCTCAAGGGCCGGGCCAACAATGGCTTTGGCCACTGGAAAGGCCTCCGTCGTGGTATCCCCCCTTTTGAGGGTATCCATAAGGGGGTACTCTGCCTTCTTCTGGATGGACTCCAGGGCATTCTGGTGGATTCAGAGATCAGGTGGAGAATGCCCTGAAAAGAGGAAGGGTCTTCCTCCAAACCCGCCACGGACAACTCATCATCCCCAGGACTGGTGTGCAATCCAATGGCATCTGAGCCCGAAGAGTTGGGATACAACGGCCTCCCACCTAGGTCTCCCTCGATACACCGAGGGCAATTGGGGACAACCATTATCGACAGATGTCGGGGAAGCCTGGTGTCTGTTCAGTCCTCTTTCGAGGGAGTCCCTCCCTGAGGCTGCTTAGGCAGTGGTTCCACCCAAATCGGTGGAGAAACCAAAATACAGGCCGGCCCCATGGGCAGGGGAACCGAAGACTTTGGTTCCGGAGGGGTCGGCCTTGGAGGAGGAAGCCAAGTGATGGCCGGGGTGGCCGGCGGGGCCGGCTTCTGCTGAGGCAAAATCAGCTGTTGCCACATGAGATTTTCATAGCATTGACGGAGTTTCCGCCGAAGCCCCTCCTCGTCCAAAGAGGATAAAGATCTATGGCGACCGCCTCTTCTTAGAGTGTTTATGACTCTTTTTTGGCCATTAGGCCGAAGGGGTCCTGGACCTCGATCGAGACCGAGGGAATCAACCCGTTTGATCGGGAGACACCGGTGTCGGTGAAAACCAAGGGTTTGGAACTGTTTCCTCAATGGGGACACCAGCGGGCTGGGTCTCCTCATCCGGAAAAACAAGGACTGGAGTCCTTTCTAAAGAGTCGTCGACTGGGGTCGGCAACAGAGGGTCGATTGGGTCGAGAGTAATCTCAGCCTCATCGACCATTTCCTCAGTCCCCTGGTAAGACGGGATGTCCGAAAAGCCGGCGGCTGAGGATGTGATCTCGACTGAGGCCGAGCCCGCATGCTCTTGGGACTCAGACCTTTCTCGGTCCCAAGAACGTCTTTGCTTAGACGAAGACTTCAGATCCTTATCCCTCTTGCGAGGGCGGGAGGAGTGCGAGCCCGACGGCGCCTCACCCCTGGTGGGGGGAGACTGGCACAACTCTTTGAAGGAGCCTGTAAAGGTGGAGCCAAGGTTGAGGAGAACAAAAAAAGCTTTGATTGGCTGAAGCTTGAGCTGCTTCCTCCTCGAATGCCTTCATTTGCTCCAGCTGCTCGGCGGATCCCATGGCTGCAGAAACTGCCCACCTCACCTCCAATTTCACCGACGGGTTCATTTTCTCCGGTCTCCCCAGTTTTACGCACGCCTTGTGGTCGTCCAGGACATTGGGATGGAAGGCCAGGCAGAAAGTGCAAGACGAGATGTCATGTCGACACCTAGGCAATAAACGCACATTAGGTGGGGATTGGTGCACGACATCTTCTGGCTGCAGGTACACCGGCGAAATCTGGGGGACGATTTATCCTCCATGTCTGATGCGCTACAATCAGAATCGCTAACTCGAACGAGTTTTAAGGTTAGTTTCGGTAAAAACGGATGCTTTGAATCCAGAGCCTACGAATTGCTGTGAGAGCACGAGGGAACCTGTATCTTCCAGCGGAAAGGAAGATCTGGCGTCACGGGGTGGAGCTGAGGTATTTACCACCTGGGTGGGTGGGAGGAGCCAGCTTGAAGACTTTCCGGCAAGATTTAAAGGAGAAAGGGACATGCCAAGAAGTGTGGATTAACAACATAGCCATGCTCCTAGGAGGACGGCATCGGGACATTTCAGGATACATACAATTTTTTTTTAGACAATTAGAGCCTGACAAGGCTCTCAGACTTCTACCTTGAAAGGACTGCCTGATACGAGAATGATGAAGATGTCGTCCATCTGAGGGGCAAGGGGAGCCTGAACATCCAGAAGTGAAACCAGGACCAGACCAATAATCACAGCTGAGGGGATGCTAATCATCTGTTGCCAATGAAGCCACCAAAGAGGCAGTATCACAGGGAGGCTATATACCCATCTCAAAGTTGCAGAAGAGTCCAGAAGGCTCCCAACCATTGAATTAATGTGTTCCACAGGGTGTAATTGTACTGGCAACTGAAAAGAGTCCAGATACAGAAGTGTTTGGTCCACGGAAGAAGTCTGAAATGTTATGGTGGACCCTATATCCCTGAGGAAAAACTGAAAAGAAGAACTTCCATCACAGACTCTGCTGATAGAGAAGGCTTACCCCCCAGTTTCTAAAATGAGTTACCGACAAGTAGGACAGGGAGAGACTCATCCAGATGCACTTATATCCCAGAAGGACCTCCAAAAAGAAGGTCTAGGTCAGAATCACTAGAGACTCCGCCACCAGGAAAGGTGTCAAGGAGCTCAATGCCACTTAAGGAGCCGACCAAGTGCCGAGCGGAATGTGGAATTTTGCCAGCAGAACAGCGCAGAACAAGAGTCCCACCAGCGGAAAACCGTCAGAACGATATAGGATCCCATGCAGACCTCTACCTACTAGCATCTGTGGAAATATTCCGCAGACTAGAACTTCATTCTGTGGAAAACTCTTCACAATAACTGTTGCGAAAGAAGAGATCCATGGAAAGGAGAAGTCTGCCACCTGTTCTGCCGGACAGCACCAACAGGCACCATCCGTGGTACCGGACATCTGTGATACTGTCCACGGAGCCGTCCAGCACCAGTGGCATCATGCAGCACCAATGGCCCTGTCCACAGGGCCAAGCGGCACCATCCATGGCACCGCGTGGCACCAACAGCACCAATGGCACTGCACAGCACCAACGATGCCATCCATGGTGCCGTGCAGTACAAATGGCACCGAAGGTATGAGCGGCACTGTCCATGGCACCGCACGGCATGGACGGCACCAGTGGTATGAACGGTGCCATGCAACAGCAATGGCACCATCCATGGTGCCACATCAACGGCACCATCCATGGCACGGCAGCGCTAATGGCAATGCCAGCAGCACCAATGGCACCTGAAGATCCAGAGGAAAGTGGAAAAGGAAAAGTGGTACCCGTGCCGGCCCCTGCATGGAAAAAAGGAGAGGGTGTAGGTCTGAGGGGTCAATGCGATGGCAAAGGCACCAGAGACAGCACCACGTACATCCTGACCCAACTGACCTGGCCCCAGTCCAGTGGCTCCAAAGCCCAGAGGCCCCAGAACCGGGAACACTGGCCAAGAAAACTGGACAGAAGTCGAACTCCCTGCTCCAAAGGAGCCGCCCAAAGGTGAAACTGCTCATCAAAACTCCATCAAGGACAGAGATGGAATTCGGTATCGAAGAACGCAGTCGTTATGAGCGGAGACAAGAGGAACCCACCAAAGTCGGTTCAGGCCTACTGCCCCTCACCACTGACAATCCCTGTGCAGAGGTACCAGACGGCGACCTTGAGTGGTACTGATTCTTCTTCCTCAAAGGAGGAAGAAGAGCTCAAGGTCAAGCGGAACTGGATTCCGGAACCACCAGTTTTGTGCTTCGGTTGACTGTCCCCTTCCCCCGAGCACAGGACTGCTCATGGTCGGACCCCCCCCTTCGCAAAGGGTGGTGGACCGAACACAGACCCTCTGCCACAACAACTTTCAAATGAAGTCTTCCTACCATTACCGCTACCGTCTAAGGACAACTCCGTTGATGGCAGGTGAGAATTTATTTTTCTTCTTCTTCATCATAATCTTCTTTTTCTTCTTCTTAAAATAAGAAAATAATACTAAAATGTTAATTTAAATGACTACTGAATAGCTTAATGCTGCTGTCGTATAGATGAAAACGTGGACTCTGGCAGACAAGCGATGGTGACATCCAAGCGCACTTGATGAAGGGAGAAAAGGAACTGAGGCAGTTAGAGGGTCGATCCTCAGATAGCCAACACAGGCGCGAGCTGGTCTCGCGGTGCCACGCATGCATGGTCCTGTCTTGGCGCCGACCCTTCTGAATATTTTTGGCTCCCGCTTGGTCCTAGCGCCTCTGGCGCTATCCCATTAGTGTGAATGAGTGGTGGAGACTGCAGTCCAGGAAGATGTGCCTGTTATAGGTAGCACGATGGGACTAATAAGCTGAAACAGAAAGAGAGAGACATGCCAAAGAGAACACTCTTCTCTCCCAAAAGTCAAACTCAGCAGTCTGCCTCTGGGGATTGGTCATGTCTTGGGCGGCTATGCCCAGAAGGCGTATCTAGGAGCGTCACGCCTGAAGATGGGTGAGCGAAGGCTCCTGGAGACCCTAGAGGTGTGCAATACCTGCGATGGCAGTCCCTCGGGGCTGGAGAGGGAGTTGAAAGACTTCTCCAGGAGTGGTATGATACCTCCCTGAAGGGGGAGGGCCAGGCGGGAACCACCAGATTGGCCACACTGAACTCGCCTAAAAAGGTGCATACAGTCCGCTCAGAACTGTGACTTCCTAGTGTAGGAATGTGTAGCTCGTCAACCAACCCTGAAAGGAAGCGCTGATAACTGGACAACTCAGCAGCTGGGGATAGGTGAACGGAGAGATCCTCTCTCTTAAGTGAGGAAGACGACGAGTCTGGTGAGTCAGGCACTGGCTGCACAGGAGAATGGTGGAACATCTCTTTGTCCATAGACCTATAATAGGCAGGGAATAGCACAGCTGTGGATTTGAACTGTTCCAGGTCAGGGGTCCCGTAGGACCAGAGTGGCCTGGGAAAGAGGGAGGGGATGGCAGAGGTAAGGGGGCTAAACACCTCCGAGGGGAAGGCAACCTCTACCAGGGATGAGGGAGCGAACAGAAGACCTCAAAACTGGAGAAGATCTGTCTGCCGAAGCAGTCAAAGGCCATTCAGGACTGAGCCCAAAAAGAGAATTCCCCCTGCAAGGTGACCAGGGCTTCATGAGCCCAGAAGGGTGGTCCCTAGCCTCTAAAGATGAGATTCCTCCCAGGGAGACTTCAGCGGAAAAGACAGGCACATAGGTTTGACTGTCCTCAGTTGTTTCTCACTTATGGTGAAGTGGGAAAGGGCAAACCTGCTACTAAGAGGACTAATGCCAGGTGGATTGTCTCTAGTGAAACTGGATATAGGAGATGATCCACCTGGCAATGGTTCTCTTGGTGGCAGGTTTACTCTTTCCCACTTCTCCATAAGTGAGAAACAACTGAGAACAGTTATTTCTATGGGCCTTAGTGTGTTCCACATAGTAACTAAGGGCCCTTTTCACATCAAGACTGTGTAATCTTCTCTCCCCAGAGGAAGAATGGTCAGTGAAAAATACAGGCAATGACATAGACTGATTCAAATGAAAGTCTGATACCACCTTGGGAAGAAACTTTCTGTTGGTTCGAATGACCACCTTATCCCTGTGAAATGAAATGAAGTCAGGTTCCACTGATAAAGCCTGTAATTCACTGATTCTCCTGGCAGAGGTAATGGCTACCAGGAATACAGTTTTCCAAGTCAAGTCCTTCAGCTCAGCAGAGGATAGAGGTTCAAAAGGGGTCTGCATAAACTGTGCAATACAGATATTCAGATCCCAAGAAAAGAGTAGGTTCCCGGAAGGGAGGATTAATATGTACTAAACCTTTGAAAAATTTCTTGAAAACTAGATGAGATACTAGGGAAGAGCCCTTCACAGCAGAAAGGAAGACAGAAATAGCTGCCAAATGTACCTTGAGAGTAGTAGGCCTGAGGCCTAAACTGTTAAGAGGCAGTAAATAGTCTGAAGCAGTTGCAATATCAGCCAGCTCTGGCTGGATATGCCTCTGAGAACACCAAAACCCAAATCTCTTCCATTTAGAGTTGTAAGTCTTTCTAGTAGAAGGTTTCCTACTAACCTTTAAAATGTCCAAGACTGAGTGGGAAAGATGCCGGCTTGCATATTCTAGCTCTTCCAAGAGCCAGGCTTTGAGCCTGAGTCTGAAGGTTGGGATACAGAATCCTCCCCTGTGAAGAGGTGAGGAGATTGAACTGTCTGGGAAGACACAGAGGCATTGTCATGGACAGTGACAATACTAGAGGGTACCAAGGCTGCCTGGCCCAGTCTGGAGCCACCAGAATCACCTTGCAAGGTTGAGACCTGATCTTGATCAGGACCCTGAATATCAGAGGAAATGCATACAGAAACCTGCTTGTCCAGTTCAACAAGAGAGCATCCTGAGGGACAGAGCCCAGAAGAGGTGGTCTGCAACAGAACAGGGGAAGTTGGTGATTGTCCAGGGCTGCAAAGAGATCTTTCTCTGGAGTGCCCCACCTTTTGGAAATGACCTGAAGAGTTAGAGGGTTCAGGGTCCATTCGTGGTGACCCTAAGAAATCCTGCTGAGAGTATCTGCTAAAATGTTGTCTTTCCCTGGAAGATGCACAGCCATCAGGGAAGCCTGAAGGAATAAGCTAGAGACCATATTTTCATGGCCTCTGTGTACAAGGCCGAGGACCAAGTGCCTCTCTGCCTGTTGGTGTACCACATGGTTGTGGTATTGTCTGTCCTGATCTGCACCACTTTCCCTTGAACAGAAGTTGAGAATGTCTGAAGTGCTAGAAAGACAGCTCTGAGTTTGAGGAGGTTTATGTGTAGAAGAGACTCCTGATGACACCAGGTTCCCTGAGCTGTAAGCTGATCCAGATGGGCACCCCAACCCAGTAAAGAGGCATCTGTGGTGAGAATCACTGAAGGAGACTGACTGAGAAAGGGAACATGTTGTCGAAGATTGTACTCCTCCAGCCACCACTGGAGGGCCTGAACTAGACTTTGAGAGACTGGAACCAATTTGGAGAGAGGGTCTTTTTTTGCGACCAATAAGATCTAAGATGAAACTGAATATCTCTCATCTGAAACCCTGCTCCTTGGACCAATGCTGTGGAGGCTGCCATGTGTCCCAGCAACTGTAGAAAGTGTCTGGCTGGACGAGATACTAGAGGACAAAAAGAGGAAGCCACAGTGATAAGGGACTATACCCTGGGAAGAGGAAGAAATGCCCTTACCTGGATAGTGTCCATCTCCACCCCTATGAAAGTGAGGGGCTGAGCTGGTTCCAGAACAGGCTTTTCTAGGTTCAGAATGAATCCCAAGGAGTCTAGAAGCTTTTGAGTGACCTCTAGGGCTGACTTGACTTGGTCTGAGAACTGACCCACAATGAGCCAGTCGTCCAGGTATGGGAACAGAAGGATACCCTGTCTCCTGAGGAATGACGCCACTACTGCTAGACACTTGGTGAACACCCTTGGAGCAGATGTTAGGCCGAAAGGCATTGCTCTGAATTGGTAATGGCCTGAGGGCAACTCGAACCTGAGGTACTTTCTGTGGGAATGTCTGATAGGTACATGGAAGTAGGCATTCTTGAGATCCAGGGAGGCTAGCCAGTCTCATGGTCTTAGAGAGGGAAGAATTATTCCCCGAGTCACCATCTTGAATTTTGGTTTTGTTAAGTGTTTGTTCAGGTATCTTAAATCTAGGATGGGTCGCCACTCCCCTGTCTTTTTTGGGGATAGGAAGTATCTGGAATACAGTCCTTTTCCCCTGTGTCAAGTACGTACTTTCTCTACTGCCTGAAGGAGGAGTAGACAGGAGACTTCTGCCTCTAGGGCCCTTGTTTCTGAGGGAGGACTGAAAGACTTTGCTCTCCTTTTTGGAAACCTTTTGAAACTGAGAGCAAGTCCCTGGCTCACTACTTCCAGGACCCATTTGTCTGAAATAATAGACTTCCAGGCTTGGAAGTAGTGAGCCAACCTGCCCCCTACTGGAACTGGGGAGACAACCCTGACCGACACCTCAGGGTGTCTGTTTGGCAGGGGCGTAGACTGCGTGGATGATGGGGTCCTGGTCATCCCACATCTGCCTCTTCCCCTAAAGAATCCCCTCTGCTGGAAAGAAGAGGAGGAGGCCTGATCTTGGTAAAAAAAGGCCTGTGTAAAGGCCTGCCCTTGCCAGCCCTAAATTGCTGCCTTTGACGAGTGGCCTGCTTTTCTTTGGCTGCAGCACTCCTATAGGTGGTCCTGTATTCATCCATCTTCTTCATATAATTCTCTGTTTGCTCCCCAAACAGAGAATTACCAGTTACAGGAAAATCCATTGCCTTAGTCTGGGTATCCTGTGAAAGACTGGTACACCTAAGCCAAGCAAACCTCCTCATGGAGAAAGATGTAGCCATGACCCTGGAATGTACAGTACATCATTAGAGTATACAGCAGCATGGAACTTTACCTTGGATGCCTCTATACCATCAACAGCCACCTGCTCCAGCTCCTTGGCTAGCTGGGAAGGGGCATTCTTAGCCAGCTCCAGAACCATATCCCACATAGATTTCTGGTACCTGGCTGTACATGCCATGTAATCTGATTGCCTGAGCCCTAAAGAGGATGCCAAGTACTATTTCTTTGCCATGACATCCACTTTCCTTGAATCCTTATCTAAGGGGTGAGATGCCAGGGGGATGTTAGCCTTATCACAGGCTGCAGCTTGCACTACCTCAACATGGCTGCAATGAGTTGAAAGGAATTCCATCCCAGGACCTGATAAAGCATACCTCCTGTCCATTCTTTTATCTACAGGAGGAATGGATGTGGGAAATTGCATACTTTTTTTGTATCTGTTTCCCCAGGGATTTGTGTAAAGGGATAGACACTCTCTTTGACTCTGGAACATCCATCATCTCCACATAATCAGGCTCCTCCTGATCCTGATCAGCCTCTTCCATATGAAGCTGAAGAGTTTTAGTCACTTTCTTGTAAAACAAGAAATGGGAAGGGGACTCAGAAAGCCTGGGAGGAGAAACACTGGAAGGCCTGTCTGGGGAGCTGTCAGGCTCCACTGGCTCATATAGGCCTTCAAACTCACCTTCATCATAATCTTCTTCTTCCTCCTCCCAATCGCCCTCATAGAATGCTTCAGGATCTATATCAGAAGCAACTATTTCCGACCGAACCGATTGCCTCTGAACCGATGTCGGTTCGGTTGGGACTCGGCCAAGCGACTGGACTATTGTAATCGCATTCGCTATTTCTTCAGCGGTCAGAACATGGGGAGTAGGATCCGAACCGGCTGACTTACATTTTCTTTTTGATGGAACCGACTCCGCAGAGTCGGTTCTCCTTTTGCCCAAAGAGGTATCGCCCAGTTCAGTGGGCACCTCCTCAGGTTCGGTCACAACCGAACCGGGCTGGCCATCCAGGTCAGCGGACTTCTTGGCCTCCCTTTCCTTTAGCCTACTTAAATGTTTTTCCAAAGTGGCTTTGGGAAAGTTTTTACAAATTTGGCAGTCTTCCTTGAGGTGGTCAAACCCCAGACAACACACACAGACGAGGTGGGGATCAGCCTTAGCAAAGGCCTCCCCACACTCAGTACAGTGCTGAAACCCAGTGGGACCAGTTTTCTTTTTGGGTTTCTCAGACATGCCGGATTCAAAAAAGTTACCCTTCACAGCATTAAGCCAGGTAACACACACTTATTGGTTCCAACCCTGTCATGGGTCGGTTAAAGAAATCCTATAAAATACCGGATTTTTTTAGGAACCGGTAAGTACTGAAAACCACTAAAATATTACAGAAAAATACACAAATTAAACAATTAGGAATAGATTTTGGTTCCCAACCGGTCTGACCGGGAAAGAACCGAAGAAAAAACTATTTCTATCAATAAAACAACACTACCTACTAAACTACCACTTACTGTACCGTGACAGAGGTAAGAATACCGAAAAATAAGAAAGCGGTTGAATAAACCGACCGTTTCGAACTTGTATCGATCCGAAACGCAGGAGGGCTCTCCGGAGCGACTTCAAAGTTAGGCGGAGTAAGAAATCTGATGGTTACACTTCAGAGTACCACAGACAGAGGTTTGAAAACCGAGCTCGAGCTCAACGATCTATGCCTTGGCATACAGTTAACCCTTTACTCTGCGGAGCAGTTCAAGTGCTGGGGCTAACTGCTTATAGTCAGAATACAGCAAGACTTCATATTGTTTGAAAAGAACTCATAGGTACACAGTTGCATATGTTTTATTTTTTATAATTAGTGGTGCTTTTGTGTTCAAGTAAACAAGTAGGAGAGATAAGAAGGAGCAAGGATTTACTGATGAGAACAGTATCAGTTAGGATTTGACAAGCTTTTTAATTATTTCTGAACAAAAACACTGAACAGTTTGAACAGTTGAATAGAAAAAGGCTATGAGATACAGTCCATTTTTCCTTGCATGTCTGTTGTTTGAAATGTAGAATCAGCCAATGACTGTATCCAAGAGGGAGCATTGTTTTAACACGGTTTTCTGTTTTTCCTTTCTACAGGATTTAACTGATCTTGGCGGTCAATACTTTCATTTTTTAAACTCAATTTTATTGAAGATTAACAACAACAATGCCAAGTATGAGTGTCTTCAAATTCATGTAGTACACATAAAAGTTATTGGATTTACAGCAGCTAATACGTTACATACATTCTTTTTGACTTAATGGCCTCATTCGTTGGCTGCGTGAGTTCATGAGAAGAGTTTAGTAGTCTTGAGAGTTGCTGCTGTCCCAGGTCAATACTTTTAACTGTTTTTTTTTTTGTTTCTTTGTGATACTGGAGGCATCGAGCACTACAGGCTGAAAACCTTAGAAAGGCACTAGATTTTTTTCCTTCACTATGTCAGTTTGTAAGTTTTGCACATATGGTGGTTAGTGTGGGACAGCACCATAAAACATGAGTATGGCATTATATCCAGGTATTACAGTGTTTGGTTGCTGCTGACTTCCAGTTGATATGGGGGTCACCAGTAATTCTATATATAAAACAAAAGAAATGAAGATAAATAAAGATATCTTTGTAATACAGAAGGAAAGCCAGAGAAATATTTGAAGATACAAGATGCCTAACAGATACTCCTGCTATCATGAGCAGAACTTTGACAAGCAGGATTTCTGCAGCCATCTGGACAGGTGGCTAGCCCATCAGAGAGAATTTGCCACTGTCCTCATTTAGAATTTACATCAAGGCTGAATGAGCCCTGGCAGAGGATCAAACTTTTGATGTCCTGATACAAAGGGAAAAGCTAACCACTGCACTGTTGTTGCTCATTCATCAAAATGGCTTTTATTGCATTTTATCCAGTACTGGTACCTTAAATAAAGATTTAAATGAGACAGGAGCATTTGCCTCATGAAGAAGCTTCAGAGTCAATGACTAGACTACCCTGCAAGTACACTGAAAAATACCAAGAAGGGCATTACTTTTGCATGTCATGCAGTGTGGGAGACTGATAAATATCAGCCCAATAAAATGATTCTCTTTCAGGTCTAAGTGGTAGTGCTATTTATATGTATTCCAGAGGTTTTCCAAAGAATATATCATTTAGTGGACCCAGTGAAGTCCTAAATTGGCAAAGCAGCTCAGTCCAAGGTCGCTTCTGTTGTTTCCAAAAATATCTTGGTACAAACGCAAGAGAAGCACTTCGTTGAATGTTATCTATACATATATAGTTCCAATCAAATTCTTCAAGAAGTGTCAGAATAAAAGCTGTACATTTGTTTGCTGTTACTATGCTACAGTACCAGTAAGTGACCCTCTCTTACAGCACTCTTGACAGAAAACTGCTAACTGGTCTTAATCCCAGAAGTAGACATCCAAGGAATATTACAGTTAGCAGAGTTAACAATATTCAGTTTCATGGCAACAACAGTTAATGTTTTATAAAAAAGGAGCACTAGATTTTAATAATCATAAGGCTATATACTGTAGTTCAGTGTGGCCGTGTTTTTGATTTGAAAAACATTAAAAAAAAAAAATTATTTGTATTTATATTGGGGTTTTCATGCATACTTTATACCATAGTGCTTTACAAGCAATGAGAGACAGACAGAGAGAGAGAGACTGGAAAGTGTACAGACTATAAATGTGGCAGCCGCTCCACTCATCATCCCCCACACACAACAGCATACAACCAGTTTTATTTGAGAAGGGGAATGTTGACCAGGACCATCAAGGAAGATAAAAAACGAAAAATGTTATGTGTGCTTGGTGCTGCCTTTCTAGTGCTCCATGGAGTGGCTAACTCCAGCAGACTGAATACAACAAAAGGGAGAGGGCACTCATAAGAGAACAGTAGATCAATATAAATATTCAAACCGGCATATCACATTTTACATTTATTTAAAACCAGTAAATACAAGCGTGCAGTCACATAAAGATAAAAAAAACCCACAGACCTGAATGAGATCCCTACTAACATCCCAGCAGCTTTGAGCCTCTTTGGCTCTTCCGCAGGGGACTTAGCATGATTTTACACTCTTGTGTTTACTGGCTTTAAATATATTTAAAAGGTGATCGGTCTGTCTGAATACTGATATTGATCTACTGTGCTTTAATGATTTTTTTGTGTGTTCACCAAGGAAGACTGACTACTACTGTGAAAAGAGTCAGTGTTTCTTTACCTTACACATGGACAGCACCACAGATGGTTGGAAGGGACCTCGGCTTAATATCTCATCCAAAAGATGACACACCATGTCAATACATTCCTCTGCACTGCCAGTGTTTGAAGTATGAGCCCAAGTCCTAGTGTGGGACTAGAACCCATGACTCTCAGGATCACCTCCCCCATGATTTTATTTGCAGCTATGAGTTTTTCCTCTGAAGAATAGATTTAGCAAAGCTCTAACAGCTTCTGCTTTTAAAGCACATCTAAGGACCTATTTATTAAATCAAGCACTTTTTAAATGTAATGCCTAATAATGCTTGTATTGTTTAAATTATTTCCCTCAGGTAAACCTTGAAAATTGGCTATATTTGTCCTTGGATGAACCCTGTAAACACATAAATTGAAACTGAAATTGAGCTACAATTTTTTAATTTTACTTGATTAACTGTTCTTAGTGGCTTGGAATTTAAAGCAGCAGTATTTGTTAGCTGGCAGTAAATATCATATGGTTTTTTAGCAATGTATTTCTGGCATCCTTAGTTTCATGACAAGTGCATTCTTTTTTGTAATTCTCTGTGCTCTCCCTGCCGAACTCCACTCCTAATGTTCCAGCTTGAGATGGGAACCTGGGTCACCAGAACACCTGATGAACTTGGTATTCCTCCCAACCTTTAAACTACTGTTATTTTATGAAAATAAATACTGTACTAGTATTACGATACTCTAAGTGTGGTGTTATCTTCATTAATCTAACCCTAGGGGATAAGGTCCATGGCTGCACCATGTGCTTCATGACTCCATGGGGTTAGATTAACTGATGGTAACCAAACCTCTGATCATGCCTGTATGAAAACAGACTCTTTCTCCTGTGGAGTTCATTTGCTTTTGATACTTATTCCCGAACAAAAGTCCTAATCCTTTGCTTGTAACACCACCATAATTTTTTTTTTTTTCCTTAACTCCGTTTTCCTCCCCGGAGATTCTGGCCAGGATCTCCTTCAGTCACTGACAGGGCCACCTCCTCTCTTTTGCGGTTCCTTTTACATGTGCATTCTTAGACTCCACAGGCCACATGCGACCTACTTCTTCAGTTCCCCCTCAGTATGAGCCAGTCAAGACAGAGCCTGCCTTCCTCTCTTGCGACAGCTCCACCCATGATATTCACCTGCCCACAATGGAGCCAAGGTTTAGGAGCATTCTGGGAACCGGGGGAGTGAGCCCAATTGTAGACACAGGGTGCAGGGCGTGCATCATCTTCCTCTGGGATGCTGCCATGTGATGATGCTCCTGGCTGTACACCCACACAGTTGGTGCCAGCATTGTCTCATCCTTCCCTAGTTCTGCACTCAGACTTCACTAGGTGGCAGTCAAATGGGGCCATGCAAGCCAGTCTCTCCAAAGTAGGAGAGCTGCCCTTGGTATGCTCAATTCTCCTCCTCCCGGCCAATTCCCAATGACACACAGGCTCACTTTGAAATGCAGGTCACTGGCATATCACCATACTGTCTATATGAAGAACCCCCTTTTAGTGGCAATATGTAGGGGTTCTGACCAGCATTTTTGTTTGTTTTGCATCTTAAAAAATCATATAGCCCATAAGCAGAAGTTGGCATGGGCACTGTTTTACCCTTCTACTATATTTTCTATAGCAAAAGACTCACAGCACGACCTCAGTTAGGGAAAAGAGGTCTTAAAAAACTTACTAGATTGAGAACTTAGGGCTTGACCCCCTCATAAAACCAAAGTACTGCAACCAAGACCTATACCTGCAAGGTACTAAGAGCCGGACCTTTTCCTGCCCTGACCAGAAAAAATTCCCAATTCTGAGGGACGGATGCATTCTTAGGCTGAAAACCTGAAAGAGACCCTGAGGGAAAAAGCTGACCATAGTTTGTCATAAGCCAGCAAGGTCTCTCAGAATACCCTAGTCTGGGAAACATCTGCCTCTCAGGAACCAAGCAGACAGCTGAAACAGTGCTGGATTGAGGTGAGACAGGACCATGAGACAGAAGGTTGTGATGATGAGGAAGTTGGAAAGACACCTGGGCTGCCAGACCTACAAGGTTCGAAAACCAGAGCGTCATTGGCCACTCTGAAGCCACTAGATTGAACCAGCTGTGCAACCATCAAATTTGTCTTAGAGCAGTGGGGAGTAATGGAAACAGTGACAACAGATACACCTTGCTGAATATCCACGGTTGCAACACAGCATCTGTTAATTCTAGTACTAGACACCTGTACCAACTATAAAATCTTGTCACCTGCGTGTTGCTGAAGAAGGTGAAATGGTTTATCTCTCGATCTCTGAATCTGTGAAAGACTTACAAACATCTTTTGAGTCAGAGATAATTTTCCCAGAAGAACCCAACTGTGACCGAGTCAATCCATGTGACAGCTGAGTTGTCCTGCCAGGTGGACCACTGAAACAGACTTAGGATTGGCTTTCACTCAGTGAAGATCAGCATACACTTCTGTCAGCATCATCTCGCTTCTTGTGCCGCCTTGCTTGTTTATGTGGTTCAGTTGAAGTCCTTGCACATTTACATAAGGGAAGGTCACTGCATCATCAGACTGAACTTTGACTGATTTCTGAAAAAAAAAAAAAAAAGCCCTTTAAGTATACCAATGCCAGAACCACAGCTCTGGTCTTCAGGGCATTCATTTTGGAGACTCTGCTCCTCCAGTGACCAGACCCTCTGGACCGGAACCTGGTCTAGTACTGCACCCCAGCCCATCAGACTGCCATTGATAATCAGAATGATCTGATCCAATGGCACTAAGGAAGACCCCTTCAAGAGGTTCTTAGGGTTCTCCCATCACTGTAATATGTAGCGCACTTGCCTCAGCATCCAGATCAGAGCTTGGTATTGTTCTGAGGTTAGTAAACAATAAGACAGTAGGAAGACCTGAACAGGTCGCATGTAAAAGTCTGGCCCAAGGGAATATCTCTATAGTCATCATCTTTAAACCTACTATCTGAAGACACCTGTGGGCTGACACAAGGCTGTACTCCCTAAACTAACAAATCTAACCTATCAGACTATTCATTCTGGCCTGTGAGAGGAATACTCACGCCATTCACCAGGTCTGTATGGAAGCATGCTCCAAGGTGCTCCAGGGACTGAGAAGGTTGAAGGGAGCAATTCTTTTGGTTCACTATCCAACCATCTTCCTCCAGGAGCTGTAAGGTCCTGCAGACTGAATGGAGGGCTGGCTGTTCTGAATCTGCTCAGATCAGGGGATCGTCCAGGTGAAGATACACATGGTGACCCTCTTTTTGAAAGAGAGCCACCATGACTAATAAGAAAAAAATTCTCACTGTAGTAATATTGTTTCTTCTTTGGGATCCATCAATGATCCAATACAAAAAGCATCATTTTGCCAGAGTGTGATGCCAGAGACAGAATTATGCAAATTACTGGAACACAGAATGCTGTTCTAATTCTGCACTGTGGTCATGCTGCCCCTATTGGCTTAACAATAGATTTGTTTCTAAAGCTGGGGAACAGTGACCACTAAAGCTAGTTAATGACCACAGTCATTAAAAAATGTTTGTAAAACTTTTTAAAAATCCAAATAAAATATTAGCAGATAAAAGCTGCATTGAAATGACCACAAGTTGAAAATGCTGTGAAACTTCAACAAAGTAATGCTCAAGCACCCATAAAAGTGAAATCATTCTTGTGTGAACATATTTTCAGGTTCTAGCAGGGGAGGCAGGGTTAGAGTTTGTATTGGCTCATTGATGGATCCAAAAGAAGAAACAACATTACTACGTTGAGTAATTGTTTATTCTAACAACCATCAATGACGCCTAATACAAAAAGTAGATTCACCAGCAGTACCTTGGGAGGATGGATCTAGAACCTATTTAGGAAAAAGGTTCCGCAAGACAGCAGTTCCAAAACTGAATCCCTCCTGGACTGAATGTCCAGACAGTAGTGCTACACTGTTTTCCAGGTAGCTGCTTTACAAATTTCTTGAAGGGGATACCCTCTGTAGCTGCCACAGAGGCAGCGGAGTGTGTCCCTGTAGGTCTCAGGGACGTAGTTTACCAGCTTTCTCATAATAGAATTGTATAAAGAGATTATCCAATAAGAAATAGTCTTTCTGGTTGCTGGCTTACCTATGCCAACCTCTCCATAGGTAACAAAAAGTTGTGAGCCATCAAACCTGACATCTCTTGTCCGCTCCATGTAGTATACCAGTGTCCTTTTTACATCATGACAGTGTAGCTTTTGCTCACCTGCACTGGAGTGCTCAGGGAAGATTTAGGCGAAATTCTGAAACCAATTTAGGCAGGAATTTCCTATTCGTCCTAAGGACTACCTTAGACCTGTAGAATATTATGTAGTTTAGATCTGTGCCATGGGCTCATAGTTTGCTCACCCTCTGGCAAATGTCATGGCTACTAGGAAAACTGTTTTCCAAGTGACATATTTTAAGTCTGCTACAGTCATAGGCTCAAAAGGAGATTCCATCAGCTCGATGAGACAAATGTTTAAGTCCTATGGGGGGGGGGTTGGTTCCCTCTCAGGAAGGTGTAGGTGATCGAGGCCCTTGAAAAACCTTTTAATGACAGGTGTGAGGCCAAAAACCTATCCTTGCCTGCTGATGTGTAAGCTGATATAGGCTGCTAGGTGCACTTTCAGAGCTGAGGGCTTAGGGCTCAGACCTAAAAATTTAGTTGTACCAAGTAGTCCAGAACTGTGGACAACCCTGCATGCACAGGAATTATCTTTCTGGGGGCACACCAGTGTGAGAATCTCTTCCACTTTGAGGAATATGCCTGTCTTGTGGCTGGTTTTCTGGAAACTTTAATGACTTTTAACACTTTTTGTGAAAGATTCAAACCAGAAAACTCTAGTTCTTCAAGAACCATGCCCTCAGGCATAATGTTCTGAGGCCCGGGAAAGTTATCCTACCCTGGGACAGAGTCAGCAAGTTGTACCTCGATGGTAGGCTGATTGGGATCCTGCAGGACAGGGTCAGCAGCACAGAGCACTATGCCTGTCTGGGCCAGTCTGGTGCTTAAATCTCAAGTTAGTAGACTCACAAGTCTTATTTAAATGACTACTCAGCAATAATTAGAATGTGTGCCTTGTGGGAACCTATACCTGTATAAACTATTCTTTAGTTCCTTCTGGTTTAATGACCTGCTGAAAATATTTCCCAAATAAACAAAAATGTCACTTAATGTTTTCATGACATCCTTGAAACAGATAACTGGCAACTACTTCTCAGATAACGCCAGAGCCGTAGAAAGGCATTTGGGTGCCCTGGGCAAGAGACAAATTTTGCCCCAAAAAGAGCCAGAAGGTCTGGAGGGTTTACATGCTCCAGCTCTGGTGAGGTTCGGGGCTTTTCTTGAAAAAAAAAAAAAACACTTTTGCTACATGGTCGGTCCCTAAATTTTGCTGCCATGAATCTGAGGTGTGGGAAGAAGAATCAGCATTTATATAGCACTTTTCTTATACAGTGTATCCCAAAGTGCTTTAGATGCAATGCTAGACTGGTAGTGAAGTGACTAAATGTGTGGTGGCAGCCATATCGCACATCAACACCCACACACAGCCTGGACAATTGCATGAACTGGTTTCTGGGAAGGAATGTTGCCCAGGACACGGGAATGTCTGCTTTCTCTGCGAAGAGTGCCCCTTGGTTCTTTACTTCCACCTGGACACCCACCAGGACAACACCAGGATGGGTAGAAGGGACCTCAGTTTAACGTCTCATCCAAAGGACAGCACACCCCAGCAGTTCAGCACCCCCTACTACTGCACTCTGATGCCAGCATTTTAGGTGCAAGTCCAATCTCAGTGGGGGCAGAGAATTCACAACCTTCTGTTCCATAGGTGGATGTGCTACCAACTGAGCCAGGAGACTCTGGCTGGCTTGAAGCACATTTAGACAGACAGTATTTTTTTATTTTCTTTACAGTTTACTTTAAGTAGGGGTTATTGCAGCTATGTTTTTGAGGTCTAGGTTGGGGCATGGTCCCTCGAAATGTGTCAATCTATTGGGGAGGTTAATTTGATTCTTTATTAAAAGCAATGCACTGCAGATGCATGATTCTTGTAGCATTCATGGGTAAGAGTGAAAACTATTTTTCAGCATATTAAACATTTGAATGAGATAATTGGGCTTAGGAAAACACAGTACACATATTTTTTATGTCTCAGTTTTGAAGATATAGAATTTCCTATATCTTCAAAATGAACATAAGAAATCTACGATGCACTACTGAGGAATCCTCTGAAAGCGGAATACTACAACACAGCTACTTCTGTATGTGACTGTTGCTAGAGATGATTTCTGACCCGTCTCCATCTTCGGGGTTCATGCGACCAGTCATTCAGAGACCACAGTCTGAACAGTGTCTGTAATCTGGCACCCCATCCCAACGGATGTACAATAAAGAAAAAAAGCATGTACCAACCAACTTGAGGGAGACTAGTCAGTGCAGTGCAATGGAGTCGCAGTATGACTTTGGTCTGACTGCAGGCTTTGCTCTGACTGAGACTGTCTGTGCCGTCCCTCCACCACCCGCCTGCATGGAGTAGAAGGAAACAGCACAGGGTGGGACTGGGGGAGCCTCCTTGGTGTGGAATTGAAGTGCAGGAGGAATGTGGGTCAAGATGAGAGAAAACAATATGGTGGGCTGGAGTGAGGGTGCCCGTGGCCTGCCCACACCATGGCAATCAGTCAGCACACAAGCAGCAGACTGGAGGGCATGAACGTCTTCACTCCCATCCCAGTCCCGTGAACTAAGTCGTTTTATCACACCTGAGTCAGGCCGGGGCCATGGGTCCCTTGGCCCTGTCCACAATCAAATTAAAATCAGATCCAATCCTTCCTCCCGATCACTGAAGTGCAGTGTGTTTTTCAAATTCAATCAAGAATCCCCTCCTCAGTGGCACCGCGCTACACAACCCTTGACACATACAACACACTCACCCTCATTCATTAACACTGTCACACAGACACAACAAACTAAACAGTAAACAGATTTGAAGAATTAATTTTCATTTAAAACAACATGGAATACAGAATCACACATATACATCGGAGGCGGCTGGAGCGGACTTGCACTTACTGTAGTGACTACTACAGTGATGCTCCATTACTTTAGCTAAAATCTTCAGATAGATTTCTCTTGTCTTCTCTGTCTATCATCTCTCCCAATCTTCTCTCTCACACACTCTGTCTATCGCTTTTTGCTGCCTGCTAGCCACTCTATTTCTAGGCTCTACTGTCAACAATGACATTGTCTCCGACTCAAGTTTAACTGCCTCTCCGTGCTCAGTACACGCCCGTACCTTTTATACTATTGGGCAGCACTGGCCCACCCACAGTTTCTCTTTCTTTCTCATCGCAGCAACACCACACCACATAATTATTTGCCTTCAGCTCATGTGACCCCCCCCAACCCAACCTGCTGGTCCTTGGTCCACAGATGCGCCCCTACTGACAGCCAGACATAATTACAGTTTGTCAAGCCAAAATAAATTTAAAAAAGCAGTAGCGCAAGTTAATAAACAAATGAGCTTCAGTTGAAAATTGCGCCCCCCCCTGAGGTTTGCACCCAGTGCCAGAGCACCACCCTTCCTACGGTACTGGATAACGCCACAGAAAGTATCTAAGACTGTGTTTGACCCACCCGCAGCATGTTCTTTATTGTTTTAGGTAATAATATTATGGGAATACCTCCCATGTTTTTGCAATAATAGACCAGGTACCATGTCTTGATAACTGGATAACAACATTCATCAAATGCATTATTGTGAAGTCTTTGTTATTTAAATGTTTTCTGTTTCAATCTGTACAATAATTTCCCCATTTTTAGTTTTCATTGTTTTAACAGGTAAACAGATGAGCAATACTGCCCTTTTGCACAGTGATCAGTTAAACATTTAACATATTTGACATAAATACAACACATACAATATATAGAATAATGTATGGGAAGCCATACACAACAAAGCTATTTTCCCACCGAGTGGTTACTATGATGACAGAGTGACCTCGAGAGCAAAGCTCAAGAGGTCCCTTGTGGTCATGGTAACCACAAAGTGGGAAAACAGCTTTGGCATGTATGATTTCCCATACTTTATTTTGTATAGTGTATGGGAAACCATAATGATAGTCGGTTTGTATTTAAACAAAGAAAAAAGCTTCAGCTTTCAGTCGCAGACTCGATAAGGATCACTCCTGCACCCTTTCTCATGCCACTCCCACCACCACAAACCCGTCACCTCTGTCACTATCTGCTACAGTAACCACTGCCTCTTGCTCCACCCCTTCTCACATATTTGCTTTCTTTACCTTGTAAGTCCTTATTGACCGTGCGCTTTGGCTTAAGGAAAACAACAGTAGCGCTACTGAGAACCACTGAGCAGGAGCATTGTGCTGTGACATAACTACTATAGCAGAACAAAAGGTCATGCTGCTGTAGTAGTTAACATCACTACTGCAGCAGAATGACATTTTCAGGTGTGTGGATTTCCATACACAACAAAGGCACCACATACACTAAAGGTATTATGTAATTATGACATAGGAAACATGTGCAAACAGAATTATTCAAAAGCATTTTAAATACATGGATTTTAGAGACAGTGAGCCTATTACAATGTATCAAACTTTCAGGAAGTTTATTACAAAAACTGATTGCTTTATATTTGAAGGATCTTTGTCTGAAGCTCGTGGCAAAGAAAGGGGTATAGAAAACAGATTTAGATTGTGATCTAGTTGAAAAAAAAAACATTCTTACTTCAAGGGAAAATGTAAAAAAATGTGGGAGAGGGCAAGTCTCAAACAAATCTTATGTAAACAAGGTGTGTCCAGAGCCGATATGGCTGCAGCTGAGGAATTTAGGGTAGAAATACAAAAAATTATTTTAATATTTTTACACCACATTTTCAACATAGTCTTGTTATGACCTTGCCTCATCAAGAAGGGCAGAGAAAATGTTTAACTCCTGGCCTAACAGTGCTTTTGCGCAGGGACTGCGGAATCAACTTTCAAGACGCAAAAACACATTTTGGGCAGGAGTTGAAAAATGACAGCTGTCACATTCATGAGGTGTTGTAAAAACATTGAAAATTGCCAAAATTACGAGCCTGCTTTCATAAAATTCAACGTAGGCTCATAATTTTGTTGTTTTTTAATATTTTTACACCAAATTTTCAACATAGCCTTCTCATGATCTCACCTTATGAACAAGGGCAGAGAACATTTTCAACTCCTGCCCAAAAAGTGATTTCACGCAGGGACCACAAAATCACCTTTTGGGATGTGAAAAAACATTTTATGAAATGGGCATCATAAAATAAGAGCTCTGATTGGCTGCAAGGGATGTGATATTCAGTCTGATGCACAGGAAAAAGGTTCAACAGCGGGCATTGATATAGGTGATGCTGCCCACTCAGAACCTTAACAAAACAAAACGCAGCCATCTTGTTTGTGCCATAAGTGATGCCAGCCGAACTGTAACAAATAAAACAAATACCTCTGACCTCCTGTTCAGATTGCCCCAGTGTTTGAATATAGCATGAAATGAACTGCACACATGTTCGTTCCTCGGGGGAAAAAAAACGGAACAGCCGCAATCTGTTCACCAGTGCGCCCGCTCCTCTCTCTTCGAGCCTGCCCGCTGTTGAAATTCTTATTTTTATTTGTAAAGTACAGCTGTGATATCTCTCCCAACCTGCCTGCTCGTTCATCTATTTTTTTTAAAATGGAACAACCGCGATCTACTACCCGCCCACTCACTATCTCTGTACCTGCCTGCTCGCTCTGTGTGTGTCTCTACCAGCCTGCCCGCTCGCTCCTGAAGTTTGAACTTTTAACTATATATAAAAAAACAAAACAGAACCATTTTACTCTTTTTTTCTCTTACTTGTCTCCACACAGGATTGGGGGGTGGGGCAAGGTGAATACTGCCATGACAACCAGACCTAAAGTACAGAAACCTTTCTAAGGCAGAATTCCTGTAGTGCAAAAAAAAAACACAAACCCACAGGACACTTAGGTGGAGGAACTATTTTATTGAAAATGACACAAACATACATGTTTTTTCCTACTTTAAATTGGAAATGTAACCTACCAAATGCAGTTGCACTAAAGATGGCCATTTCATAAGCACAATAAGCCACTCCAGGGTGTGTGTTAGACACTTTAACACATGGCTAGGAGGCTGGACAGCAGCTCGGCCGGTGTCCTCATGCCTCACTATGCCTCCTAGCCATGTTTTAAAGTGTCTAACACACACCCTGCGGTGGCTTATTGCATACTAGGCCAGGATTTGAAAAATGATAGCTGTCACATTCATGAGGTACAGTAAAGATATGCCTATATTGTAAATTTGGAGTAAAAATACTAAAAATTACCAAAGTTACGAGCCTGCGTTCACAAAATACAACGTAGGCTCATAAATTTGTTGTTTTTAAATATTTTTACACCAATTTTTCAACATAGCCTTCTTATGACCCCCCACCTCATGAACAAGGGCTGAGAAAATATTCAACTCCTGCCAAAAGGTGATTTCGTGCAGGGACCACAATATCACCTTTTGGGACAGATTTACACAATGACAGTGTCACTGTTCATGAGGTAGGGTCCCAAAGAAGGCATGTTGAAAATTTGGGCCAAAAATATGAAAAAAATGGCTAAGTTATGCCACTAAGTTCAAAACACCATTGAAATACATTGAACAGCATACCGGTTTCTTCAGTTCGCGATATGGCTTTGAAGAGTGAAGACGTGTCTGTGGTCCAAAGAGGATTACGGTGCTGGACCCTGATGGGTAAGTAAGGGCTTGGGGGATGCAGGGTGGTGGGTGCTGAGTGGGAGGGTTTGGTGGGGGGGAAGGTAATGGTACAAAAGTCATCGATGGACATTTTTCTTTTTACAGGTTAAAAGAAAACTGGACTGAGGAATGGCCATCGTGACACTGGGGGATTGGGCACCCCCAGTATCACTGCTATGTTTCTAGATGGGGTGGAGTGGTAGGTGCTGAGAGGGAGGAAGGGTCGGGTGGGGGAAGGGAAAAAAATACATATAGAAAAACACTCCCCAACAAATAACCGTGCATACATGGTAGTGGAGGGAATTTCCATCGCGACACTGGGGGATTGGGAACCCCCAGTGTCACTGTTGTGTTCCTGGCGGTGGGCTGGTGGGTGATGAGGAGGAGGGTCGGGTTAGGGGAGGGAAAAATATATATATACCCCCCCAAGAAATAACTGTACATACGCAGCAGAGGGGGTTAAAAAAAATGATTGCTGATCAGGACACTGGGGGATTGGGCACCCCCAGTGTCACTGTTGTGTTTCTGGGTGTGGGTGGATGTGTGTGTGTGTGGTGGTGGGTGCAGAGAGGGAGGGTAAGGTGGAAAAAACAAGACTGGCTTGTCCGTGGTAATCACAGTGGAACATGGCATGGACCACCGTGTCCAAGATGGCCGCAAACAAGCACTGCGCATGTGCAACTACTTGTGCATAAGCAGTAGAGTTCGGGGGCCATCTTGAACATGGTGGACTGTGCCGTAATCCGCAGACTGAAAAATAGTGCTGTGTGACCGATAATGGACAGTGTGGAGTGCTTCACAGACACAAAGGTGACTGTGATGGAACTCCACACTGTTGTTTGGTCGGAAAAGTCTCCCTTTTTTGTAGCAAGAGGTTTGCAGGGCTCTGACCACTGCAGCCTTAACCCACTGCAGCCCTAAAACATGGAAGCCTTACAATAAAACCTATCTTTGAGGAGGAGCAAACTCAGTTCTTTATTTAGAGCACAGCGGTGAGTTGTCCTAGGGAGTTCAGAGGCAAATCTACAAATACTGTTATAGATCGAATTTAACCTGTTGTACAGTTTTTCAGTTACCAATGAACAGAACAAAAAAATCCAGTTTAGATAACAATAGGCAGATTGCCAAAAGTTTTCATAATTCAGATATAAAAAATTGATTAATCCTATAGAGCATTCCTAATCATAATGCTCACCCCATTTTGATACAGTTTAAATGTACAGAGCTGCGTCTCCCCACATGTTGCCAACAACCTGTAGGCCCTGCCTGAAGAAAACAGATCACATCTGATCTTATTTGTTTACATTATGGGGTGAGCGTTAAGGCTGAAAACCAAAAGGAAGACCCCACCCCTGATTTGTCAAGACTCAGGACAGCCAAAACTGTAATGATTTTTTCCTTTTGCTGCTTGGGGGGTGGGAGCTGGAAACCCTAATGCCACATTTCCCTACTTTTGTGGCATTAAGTTACCCTGACTGGTGCATTAATGAAGTTTTTTTGCAAATAATTTCCTTTCTTTTTGAGATAGTGGAATCATATCCTCATTCACGCCGGTCCCTTCAGGACTTTTGTGAGCAGGTGCAGATGTGCGGGTCCCTTTTGTCCCTGCACCAAGGGAACAATCCGTCTGTCTACAGAAGTGTAGGGCCTGGCACATTCACTTTTAACATATTCACTCTTCGCACATTCACTCTTTTTTTTTTTTTTGTTAATTTTGACTCCAAATTTTTAAGGCAGTCCTTTTACGATTGCCCTTATAAACATTGCATGTAGCATTTATAGTATACTGACCGAAATGTCATTTTGCACCAGAAGTGCACAAAGAGTCTCATCCAGGATTTAAAAAATAACACCTGTTGTGTTTATGAGGTGGTGTGGAAAATGGCTATGTTGAAATTTTGGAGTAAAAATATTAAAAATTATCGAAATTATGAGTGAATGTTCAAATACCGCAAATACTGCAATACAAAGTCTCCGGACTAGGGCGGTAGCAGCTGAGGGGATCATTCAGGATAGTAATCCATTTAGGACTGTCCTGCCAAAGGTGGCATGCTGCCTGGCATGGGCATCCATGACACAGTGCTTGCTAAAAGTGCGCACTGTGTTCCAGGTTGCAGATCTGCAAATACCTCCAATGGGTACAGAGCAAATCTCTGCCAGGGACAAGGCAACCACTGCTGGTGGAGTGGGTTCATACCTGACCCTCAAATTTAACCTGGGCGATGGCATAATATCGGCATAGGCAATTTATAGTCCAGGCAGAAATACACTTGATTGTAATAGGGCGTTCCTTCTGATTAGGATTGAAGGAGACAAGGAGCTGTTTGGATTGTCTGAAGTATTTGGTTTTGTCCAGCTAAAACCTAAGGACCCTCTTAATATCCAGTGAATGGAGAGTGCGCTCCCTCATTCTGGAAGTTGGCAAAGTAAGTAGGCAGAACAAAAGGCTGATTAAGATGGAACTCCAACACCACTTTCGATAGAGACTTCGGATGTATATGATGAACTAACTTGTCCTTATGGAAAATAGTGTACAAGGGATCTGTGATAAAAGCATGTATTTCACATACTCTGTGAGCAGAGGTAACGGCCACTAGAAATGCTGCTTTCCAAGTTAAAAACTTCAAGTCACATACTGAAAGGGGCTCAAAAGGCTTGCAAGTGAGCACATCTAACACAAGGTTGCTATCCCATGCAGCTGCTGGCTTTCTATTGGGAGACCTTGTATGCAGAATGCCCTTGAGAAACCTTTTGAACAGTGGCAGATGTGTCAGGTAGAGGGCACTAACGGGCTTGTGGTATACAGATACAGCATGTAGATGGACCTTTACTGTGTAATATTGCAGGCCAGTATCAGAAAGGTCCAGTAGATACTCCAGAACGTTGTCAGGTGGGCACCCAAAGGGGTCCATGCAGGTTTTGTAGCACCAGATGGAAAATCTTTTCCATTTGGCGGAGTATGTCTTCCTGGTGGAATGTTTACACATAGCCAAAAGTATCTCAGACACCCTCTGAGATATCTTGTACCTGTTCATGTCTGTCTCTTCAGGAGCCAGGCTTGGAGGTGAAGAGAGCACAGGCTGGGATGGAGCAGGTGACCCTGAGTCAACAAGTCTGTCCTGAGTACTAGAGTCCTTGGTTTGTTGACAGAGTCTGTTCAACAGAGAAAACCAAATCTGTCAAGGCAAGGGTGGAGCCACTAAAATCATCATGCTTCTTTGTGCCTCCAACTTAAGCAATACTCCCTGTACTAGAGGGATTGGAGGGAATACATACAGAAACTGATTTTGCTATTGCAATCTGAATGCATCTGACAGAAAGTGACATGCTTGGATTTCTGGAGCAGAAAAGAAGCAGTTTAGTGTTGAGTGGGGGTGTAAAAAGATCCATGTCTGGGGTACCCCACTCACTGAAGAGCAATCTCACGATGTCTGGCGCTAGTGACCACTTGGGAGGATTGACTTCTGTTTGACTGAGTTCATCTGCCACAGTGTTCTGGACTCCTGGCAGATAGATTACTTGAAGCAGGATCTCTTTTTCCAAGCACCATTTCCACACTCTCATCACTTCCCTGCAGAGAGGATAAGAGTGTATGTCTCCCTGTTTGTTGATGTAATAAATGACAGATTTGTTGTCTGTCAGGAGGAGGACAATTCTGTGGCTGACTAGGTCCACTTGGGCTCCCAGGTCATACAAAACAGGTTGCATATCCAGCACACTGATGTGGAGCAGAGTCTATGACAGGTCCCAGATACCTTGTGTTTGGAGGTCCCGACATTGGGCCCCCCACCTCAACAGGGAGGCATCCATGGTGACAGTAACCTGAGGCTCTGGTTGGGAGGAGGTTGTCCTCCACTGACCACCACATCAGAGATCCAACCAGAGGTTGGTCACCCGAATGGTCCTCCTGTGTAAACATGCCAGAAGAACTGTGAACACTGAGGAGGCTATCAGGCCTAGCATGCACTGCAAGGAGAAGGCTTGCAAAGTCTTGCACTCCATGATGTAGCATGCCACATGGAGAACTGCTTGTAGTCTGATCTCTGGAAGGAAAGCCCAGGCCTGGGTTGTATCCAGAAAAGCTCCAATGAACAGCAGCTGTTGCAAGGATTGGAGCTGAGACTTCTCAAAAAAGATCCCAACTGAAGTGAGGAACTCTGAGGCAATGGTTACTGCCTGTTCTGTCTTTTGTTTGGATAGGGTGGAGATCAGCCAGTCATCCAGGTATGGAAAGACCTGGAGTCCTAATTTCCACAGGTGTGCAGAGAGTACTGCAAAGCATTTTGTAAAGACTCATGGCACTGAGGAATGCCCAAAGGGCAGGACTCTGAACTGGTAATACTGCCCAGCACTACAAAATGAAGGTATCTATGGTAGATGGGGTGTACCAGTATGTTGCTGGTATGCATCCTGTATGTCCAGGGATGCTAACCAAATCCTGAGGCTTTAGGAAGGGAAGCAGAGTACCCAAAGAAATTATGAATTTTTCTTGATCCATAGATTTGTTCAGATTTCTCAGGTCGAGAATGGGGCGCATGCCCCCTGATTTCTTTCGAACCAGGCAGTAGTGAGAGTAGAACCCTGTGTTTTATTCTGACTCTGATGCTATTACCATTATCATGTTGCTCAGAAGGCCCACAATCTCCTGTCCCAGAAGCTCTGACATATGACCTGACAAAGGTGGTTGTCTTCTGGGTGGATAGCCAGGAGGGATTTCTGTAAAATCCAGTGAGTATCCCTCTCAGATGATCCTGAGGACCCATTTGTCCATCGTGATGATCCCACTGATGGTAAAACTGGGACTGGCACCCTCCCACTGGGGAGGAGAGGTCTGCTTCTGGCACCTGAGGCATGACCGGGGTCAAACCTTCAGATAATGGTGCTAGGTGCTTTCAGTGCCTGTGCCTTCTTCTGAGGCTTGAGAGGCTAGTTTTGTTTTAGGCTTCCCTTCCTTTGCACAAAAGGAGTGCTTGTTATGAAAAGAACCCTGTTCCTTGCCTCACTGAAGGCTAAAGGGGGCTATTCTGGAAGTCTTATGGGTCATTCTAGTTTCATTTCATGCCTTAAGAGATTGCTCCACCTGTTGTCTAAACAGATAAGTTCTATCAAAGGGAAATTAAGTCACGTATTCACTATAATTCTTGATCTTCCACAAAATCTTCACCATTAAGTCACATTGATTGGTCTAAGCCGAAGACGCTAGGATCCTGTGGGAGCAAAGTCATTTGCAGCTTAGGGAGGGGACAGACGTCGGTGCTGGCACCGCCCACGAGGCAGATGTAGTGATGTCCTTGAGACCCCACGGGAATGCAATATCTGCACTGGATGTCCCTAGGGGCTAGAGAAGGGGCATAGGGATGGAGCCAGACATTCTTAGATGCCTCTGAAAAAGGTCAAGGCCAAAGAAGGACGACAAAGGAGTCATCGTGAAATTCCTAAGGAATCTCAGTGCCAGGGTAGTAGTACTGTGACCCACGAAAGACCCTACATTCAGCTCCTGCAACATCTTTGTCAGGAACTGCTGGTACACAGAGTACTAAGCATCTGAGGACATGCAGACTGAAAAATTATCTTCCTCAGAAGAAGAAGTAAAACAGGAGGAGCTGGATTGAGAAAATGGTGGTGCTTGGGCCTCAGGCCTGAACTGGGCCTGGTCTCTTATAAAATGGTACTGGTGCAACACACCAACCGTTGTTCTGAACTGTTGCCAGGTCATGGGTCCCAGAAGACCCACATACCTGGCAAGGCAGTGAAGAGGGGCAGAGGAGGGTCATGGGTGACCAGACTATGTCCTCTGCCAGGTCTGCAAGAATGCTCAGGGGACCTCTCCAGGAGGGAGGACTTACTTGCCCATGTGGCACTGGCCAATCTCAGAGGACCAGTCCAGATGGTGCCATGGGGGGACCACCCCAGGTGGGGGGAGCAGAACCATAAAGGGTTCACAGGGCGGTCCCAGTCCCTGCCAGTGACAGGGTCAGTCAGTTCCAGGGAGAAGTGTGTCAAAGGGTTAGTGCTGGAACCCCGGCCAGTGCTGCCACCAGCACTGGTCAGAGGGTCAACCCCCACCAGGGCTGACACTGCCCCTAGGCCATGCTAAACCTCCTGACCAGAGTCCCACCCAGAGTCAGTCCTGGATCCGGCACTGCGATCAGTTCCAGAGCCAGAAGGAGTCCCCACACTGGCCCAGGCACCAGGCCAAGGGGCAACCCCAGCAGACACACCAGATCTGGTGTCTGGCTCGTAACTGGACCAGGCTGACTTCCATCATTGCTGTCTTCATCTCCAGGCCCGAGGTCAGCTCCATCATCCTCACCCAGGCCACTATGGCAATCAGGGGAGGAGATACAACCACATCAGACTCTGAGACAGGACCAGCTTTGAAACTCACCCCTCTCCTAGCACCGTAAGCAGTGCCAGGAGGAGGCACAGTCTCATGGCCAGCACCGCCCCGCTCACTGGTACCCTGGTACCAGCCTTAGTACCAAGAGACAGGGTGGCCCCAGGCCATGACACCAAGGTTCTCACTGATGTAGACAGAGTGGATAGCTTCAGCCTTATCACTAGGGCTGTCTGTTGCCCTGATGGACTAGTGGGATGTTCAGCTGGTCCCTCAAAGGGAGCAGACTGTCCACCAGACTCCCTAGAACCTCTGACTTGTTGGTGAGGTTAGCACAGGGAGGATCCTGGACTTCCTCAGTACTAGAGGTACTGTGAAGGGGCTTGGGAAAGAGCTCAGGGACTTCACCTTGGCATCCCTGGTGTGAGGCTTGCCTCCTAAGGTAGGTGAGAACAATCCCCCATCAACACGCGGAGTTCAAGGGTGCAGCAGTCCACAGAGAAGCATGCACTGCACCGAACCATACTGTGGTCAGCATCAAGGCAGGTCCAACATTTCACATGCCGATCCTAACAATAGAGCCCCTGCAGAAGAAATGATGCATGGGGGTGCTGTCTTTGTTCTTCTTCTTAGACTTCTTTTGCCCCTTAGGATCTGACATGGCAATGACGAAAGCTAAAGAAAAACCAAAGAGAAAGGTTTTTCCACTGAACTGAGCAAAAAGGGAAACAGTACTGGGCAAAGAAATGGTGCAGGAGAAGGTTCAGCGTCGAATGAAGGTGGTGACAAACAGAGGAATAAGGTGTGATGCAGTTAGTCGACTGTAGCTGTTCCCATGGTGTACACTCGATGGTGGGAAAAACAGAACTGTGGAGGGGATGGGGCCAGTGTCAGTTAAGGGCTCGCTCATGTGCGCAACATCACTATGTTTGCCCTGTATGCCACTCCAGCACTGTTGGTCCCCTTCCTAAGTTGCAAAAGACTTTGCTCCCACAGGGTCCTAGTGCTTCTAACTTAAGCCCACCAGTGTGACAAAATGGTGAAGACTGATTCTTGTAAGATCATTCATAACCTTATGCTGGACGTCTTGGGTGAAGCAAGAAGTCCTCAGCCAGGAATGCCACCTATGCAAATGCCTGCAGCAGCAGCAGACAGATGCAATATCAAAGACATCCATTGAGGTTTTAAGCTGGTGATTGTTGGACTCAATGCCTTGCTTGACAGTCAGCGGAATACCCTGTTTAACCTCTGACTCTGCCAGAGACTTTAGCCTGCTCCATAGGGAATACTCATACTTAGAAAAATGCCCTCGATAGCTGGCGATTCTCATGTCCAAGACAGCCTAAGCATAAGCTCACTTATCCAAAGTGTTAATCTTGCGTGACTCCCGGTCAATGGGGTGCATAGAGACTTCTTTGGGGATAATGGCCTTGCCATTCTCAGTATGAAGGAGCTGTGTTTGTTGCCCCTGTCACCGTGTTGCCTCACCACTTGCTTGCTTTTCTACATCTTTTTGGTTTTTCTTTCCTTGTTTCTAACCTTTTGTCGGGCTGGACATCTAAACGTGAGGGCTGGTCCTTCCCATTCACTTATTATTTGCTTATCTATCCTCATCTCTTTTTCTGCTTCATGTCTTTCCCCTTTTCAGGTGTACAGTTCAGTGCCAAAGTTAAATACATGCAGCCTAAGTGGCATGGCATTTGGAAAGTGGCCCTAGCTACGATGCCACCACACTGCACATAGAAGCAGATCATAGCTGTGCTTGCATAAGACCCTTCATTTTACCATGACTGTGGCATAGCCATGCATAGCTGTTGCAGGGGACCAGGCGATGCATGTCTGCATTAGACCTTAATAGGCCACAGTCCGACAGCTGATATTAAGCACTTCTTGTTGCCAGCACTTGTGAAATACTGCCAGTAAAGGACTAGCCAGTGCTTGTAAAACTATTTACACAGGCCTGTCAGCAGACGTTCTGGTACATGCTGACAGATATACAGCACTAGCCTGTGCTGTAACTTTAGTAAATACACCCTTCCCCCCTACTATGCTTGTCTGTTTAGCTACAATATTAGTTTGCAAACTGTTCTATGTCTGACCACAACACAGTGCAAACAGAATACTCTTGAGTTTATTTTGAGACAGTGTCTGCATATAACTGTTATAAGACAGTATTATAAAGTAGCACAGCTATTCCTTTTTGTGTGTGTGTGTGTATGACTACGAGGACCTTTGCCTTTCTGTCTTACCTTTCCAATCCCTCTCCTGCTGCTCTTCCTTGTTCCTCCTTTACTCCTATAGGGCTGACCAGCCATTTTCTCTGTGTACTTACAGAATATCTGGAGCACAGGTAACGGACAAAATGGGAGGAGTTGGAGGTCCTCCATGAATATTAATGAAACTCAATTTCAGCTTTGTATTTGGGCCTTAGTACATGCCAAGAAATATTATCATATAGGAATGTGTCAACAGTAGAAACAGAATGTATGTATATATGCATTTGTTATACTGGAATAGTTCGTCAAATTTAAATTACAGGGTATAATGTAGTTATTTGGAATTCATTAATATGCATAACTGCTTGATGGATAAGACAAGCAACCAAATGGACAGCAGCTGGGTATATAAAAAGGCTCCTAGTCTGGACCCAAGTCAGTTAGCCTGGGGACAGTGCAGGGGAAGGAGCTGCTGCTGTCTGTGCTCTGCTGCTAAGAGACTGACATTCCCGAAGGCTGCTGATGGCACTGTGTATATTCTTTATTTGATTTTGCTATGCCATTTTTGTTTATTTTCTGTGTAATAAATGCAATACATTACTTTAAGCATTGGTGTCATTTACTGCAATCCCATACCTTGACACTTGGCGAGAATGACAATAGTCTCAGCTATGGGTTGAGTGACATTCACTGGTTTATCCTTAGGAGCAGTGTATATTTCTTGTCAGCCTACTTGAAGACAGCTGCCACTGAAGCAGGTCTGTGCCAAACCACATCAGACAAGGTCTCGAATGTGGGTGGAATAGGAAGAAAGTACAGTTACGTAAGAACTTACTGTAACAGTAGATCTTCGAGAGGAGCTCTTGCAGCAGGCTATAACCTTTAGGACTAATGCCGCAGGCCTTAGGACCCACCAGAAAAACTTAACTAGCAGTACCCAGCAGGGACCGCCCCCCGACGTCGGCTCCACAACGTCGGTCACGCCATAAAAGAGGGCGGATCCCAGCTCCACCTCAGTTCCTGCGCCAAGACCCACAAACGGACCCTAGCAAGTGAACCAGAAGAAGCTTGTCAAAGACATGCTGTAAACCTTACCAGGGGAAAGGAGGGCGGGAAAGCAACGCCTGCTGCAAGAGCTCCTCTCCAAGATCTACTGTTACAGTAAGTTCTTACATAACTGTACTATCTTACTTTGAGTGGGAGCTCTTGCAGCTGGCTATAACCATTAGGACAGATTCCCAAGCAGTCCCGCACCAAGGAGGTGACTAACCCTGGGAGGAGGATAAGTGAAGGATGGCTGACATACAGCAAATCAGGACAATAGTCCCTGAAGGACTCCCAAGCTGAAACCAGCATGGCGCCTGGAGGCAATGTCCAGGCTATAGTGCTTCACAAAGGTGTGCACTGAATTCCAAGTGGCAGCAGCACAAATGTCTCTTATAGAGACATTCTTTAAGGAGGCAAAGGAGGTATAAATCCCTCTGGTGGAATGAGCTCTAACCGTGCCCAGAAGAGGTTTGTTGTGCTTGCTGTAACAAAGTACAATACAGTGGACAAGCCACCTGGAAATAGTTAGTTTGTTTATTAATTAATTATTTGTTGAATACAATCTGAATTAATACCTTTGAATCAGAGACTCCTTTACAAAGGCTCAAAGTCATAGAAAACAATACAGTGTACAGACATCACAGTACAAACAGCAGTGTGGGAAATATCACACCTTATGAATAGGTTCATAGGTTCATAGAAGTGTACGAGCAACGTAGGCAAATATAAAAGATGCCCATTAATGTGCTCGCCACCCATACAGCCTATGGGTGGAAATCAAATTTTTTGTCACCCATATATTTGTCTAATCTCTGTTTAAATGTACTTAGATTAGTACTATTAACAACACTTTTGGGTAAGTTATTCCACATTCCCACAACTCTTTGTGTATAAAATAGACTCCTTTTAGTGGATATGCATTTCTCTCCAATGAGTTTATATCCGTGACTCCTAGTCGACATTAGGTTGGAAGCTGTGGTAAGTCCTATTGTTGTTTTTAAGTAATCATTTTTTAAAGTTTGACATACCAAAACTAAATCTCCCCTTATTTGTCGATATTTAACAGAAAATAGTTTTAATTTTTTTAATCTGTCGTCATAACTTTTATTATGTAACGCTGTAACTTTCTTAGTAAATTTACGCTGAATGCCCTCAGCTAGTTTTAAACCCCCAACTGAAGTTGGTACACAGAATTGGGAGCAGTATTCCAAATGGGGATGTACCAAACTGGTGTAAAGTGGTATAATAACATTAAAGTCTCTGCTTTTAATATTTCCTAAAATTGAGCCAATAATTTTGTAACATTTTTTAACTTTGATTATATTATTTCTTTCAAAAGTTAAATTTTTTGAGATTGTAACTCCCAAATCCTTTTCTTCAGAAATACTTTTTAATACAATATTGTTTAGAGAGTAGTCAAAAGCCATGTTATTTTTGCCCAGATGTAAAACTTTGCATTTGTCAACATTAAAAAACATTCCATAAGCTTTTGCCCAGTTAGATAAGTTATTTAGATGTTTTTGCAGAAAGCATTTATCGTATAAGGTGCTTACCAAACTGCCAATTTTACAATCATCAGCGTATTTCGAGACCCATGTCTTATCAGTTGTAGGCATTGTAGAAACCATAATATTAAATAGTATTGGACCCAGAACAGAGCCTTGGGGAACACCACTAGTCACTGTACCCGCCTCAGACAGATGACCCTTCACTGATACCTGTTGTGTTCTGTTGTCCAACCATGATTGTATCCAATTTATAATATTGGGTTGCAACTTGATTTTGACCAATTCCTGTAATAATACTTTATGTGATACTTTGTCGAAAGCTCTGGAAAAATCCTAAAAAAACTTCACATCCACCGGAATTCCCTTATCTAAGGCAGCACTCACGGGTTCAAAGAACTGTAATAGATTGGTCAAAACTGATCTTTCAGTCACAAATCCATGCTGAAAGATATCAGCAATTTTGTTCCTTTCAATATGGTTTACAATATGGGTTTTAAGCAGTCTTTCCATAATTTTACCTATGATGGAAGTCAGGCTTATAGGGCAATAATTATTTGGGTCATGTCTAGATCCACCCTTATGAATTGGGATAACTATCGCTTCTCCAGGCCTGAACAACTTTGCCTTCGCTGATGGATGCATTAAATAGCTTAGCTAGTGGACCAGAAATTAAATGACTAATGTTATGTAAAAATCTAGCTGGAATACCATCAGGACCTGAAGAGCTATTTGGTTTTAATGATTTAATTTGTTTTTCAACCTCCATATTTGTAAAAACAGGAAAACTGGTGTTATTTGCAAGAAATGGGCTGTTTGCAACTTCCTTAGTTTCAAAAACTTTTAAAAATTTCTCGTTTAGAATTGTAGCAGTGGCTGTTTCATCAACAGTAGGAATATTGTTGATACTAAAGGGGCCTATAGTTTGATGACTTCCTTTCAGGGAACCAATATAATTATAGAATTGTTTTTTGTTGTCTCTAACTTTTGTAACTAAATTAAGTTTAACTCTTGTTTTAGAAGATTTAATCATATGTTTTAATTTTTTTAGCTGCAGTTTTGTACTTATCCAAGAGACTATTGGATTTAGTTTTTCTATATTTTCTATATAGTTTCCTTTTTTTAAGCAATTGTTTCTTGATATTAAGAGACCACCAAAGAGGCACACGTTTATTGTTGCAATACTTAGTTCTATAAGGAACCCAAGTGGAAAGACAGATGTTAATTTTATTATTGATTTTTCCCAAATTTGTAATAAGTTCAAATTATTTAGTTCAGACACCCAATTCCATTTAGATAAAAAATAATTTTTGTATAGTTTGCCTTGTTGAAATTTTTGATCTTAGTAATACCATTGGTATATGACAAATCTGTTTTGTATTCATATTTCACAATACAGTGATCACTATCACCCAAGGGAGGAAGTATTTTAATGTTTTCTATTTTCTCATCGACATTGGTGAGTACAATATCAAGGATATTGTTCCCACGGGTAGGTTTATGAGCTATTTGTTCCAGATTAGATTGAAGAAAAACATCCATAAACTTATTTTCAATATTTGAGGCAGATGTGTAATTGTCCCAATTAACAGTTGGAAGATTAAAATCACCCATCAATATATAGGGAGTATTAATATGTACCTCAGTTATTTCTTCAATTAAGCTATGATTCTCATCATAAGCTAGACTGGGCGATCTATATATTAACCCAATTACAAGTGGACTTTGAGGGAGAATAATTTTGACCCATAAACTCTCATTAGTATTTATTTTAGTATTAATTATGTTCGTCTTCAAGTTTTCCTTAATGTATAATAAAACACCTCCACCCTTTTATTGTCATTTCAGTTTTTATGAAATTTATTATATCCCATTATGTCAGTGTTCCAATCATCATCCTTGTACCAAGTTTCAGTAACTCCGCAGATTGATATGTTTTGTGATTTTAGAATGTAAGTAAGCTCTTCTTTTTTATTACGTAAGCTTCTGGCATTAGTCAATATAATATTTAAGTTAGATTTAGGAATAGAGCCCGTAATATTTAATGGGTTGAACTTTTGATTTCTTATGATTGTGGGATTAAGAAGAGGCTTTAGTGGTTGAGGTTCAAGAGTTGTATTTAATACATACAACTCCCCCTTTGCTGGAAGTTTAAACAACCATTAATGGAATGGGCTATGCTTTCGCCCAAAAGCCTACTACCTCTCCTACTAAGATGAAGTCCATCCCAACAATAAAGGTTCGATTTACCATAGAAGTCTTCCCAATGTGTGATATATTGTATATTCTGTCTAAGACACCAAAATCTCAACCAATTATTTATTTCCCTCATTTTACATTGCTGAGAATAATTAGCTCTGGGAATAGGCAAGATTTCAGACAGAAGTATCTCACACCCTAAGTCCAATAGTTTATTGGTTAATGCTAGATAGTCTTCTTTTAGTTTTTGAGTAGAATCCTTTAGTACATTGTTGGTTCCTATGTGAACTATTACTAAAGGTTTGGAAGCAGAGTTTTGTAAAATAGTGCTGGACATCTCTGTGATATCAGTAATACTAGCACCCCTGAAACTAGAGAGAGTTCTGTTAGCATTATCAGGATTGCAAATTATTCTATCTATATGTTTAATGATGGAGTCACCTAGGACTATTACTTATCTTTTTTTGTTGCAAGCGTCATCTTGTTTCAACTCCAGATTATCACAATTTTCTAAATCTAGAGAAATCAAAGGATTTTCCTCATAAAAGTCATGATTAATAGATTCTCTAGCATCAATAATAGTTTGTGCAGTACAAGGGGGAGGGAGAAAGAGAGTTAAACTCTGCCTGAGAGATATTTAATTTAGTTACAGTAAGTGTTGGAATATCTGCATTATTAATATTTTCAACAGTAGGGGCACTTGTTAATTCTGGGATATAGGCTATATCCGAATTATATGTCAAGAGATCAAAGGAATTGAAAGTTGAAACCATATATTGGTCTGCTCTTCTGCCCATTTTTGACTTTGCAGAATGTACCAATCTTCATCTGCATTATCAGATGCATCTTCTTCCCTTGTTCTTTTAACACCAACACTTTTTCTTTGTTCGAGGAGTATTTCAGTAGTCACTTGAGGAAGAGTGATAGATTCATTTACCTTCTGACACTTGGATAGTGTTTTGAGTTTTTTCCCCTGTTGTTTTGACTTTTTACCTACTATTTTATGTTTGGAGGATTGAGAAGTGTCACTAATTTGGTTTTTAAATCTACTAGACATTTCTTGTTGACTTAATTCTAAAAAACTCAATCTATTATTAAACAGCTCTAGTTCAGCAGTTAAATCATGATTCACCTTACATTTTATACAAGTAAAGGGCAAGGTAAAATCGTCAATATCAGATAATAGGTACATATTACAGGACTGGCATCTGCACCCAAAGCATTCTTTATTTATTTGGATGATATCGTCCATGATGACAACTTTATAAAGGAAGAAGAAACTTAAGGACCAAAACCTCAAAAGCAGAGAAAATAAGGTTTAAAGGAACCTAATAAATAGTTAAATGCCCAATATTTGTGTCCACAGTAGCAAAACTCATGAAAGTACCAGATTAAGGATTATAGTGTTTGTAAAAAGCACAATACCTTCCACCTTCTTCCGCCTACGGACGCCGACAGACGCTGCTGGCCTCTGCCTGCATCATCTCTGCTCGCTGGAGCCGACAGTTTTATAGCGCTTTCAGCACTGACGTCACCAGTTGCTATGGTGATGTTGATTACAAACACAGGAAATGAAAATTACATACCTACCGTAATTCTTGATCTTCTTGGACGAGTCTCCACCACTCATTCGCACTACTGGGATCTGCGCCGGAAGCACTAGGACCCATCGGGAGCAGACTTTTTGCTGGAGGTTCGGCGCCAGAGATGGAGCCATGAGGAATGGCACTGCGAGCCTCAGCTTGCGCGGTAATGACTATCTCGGCGTCGACCCTCCAACCGCCTCAGTACCTTTTTTACCAAGGAGGTGCAGCGTAACTAACCTAGAAAGGTAGCCTAACCTAAAAAACGGACATAAGATAGTCCGGGCGACCCGTATAAGAAGGGTCAACAAAGAAGTCTTCACAGCCTAAAGATTTGAGGGACTGAAGACCAACAATAGAGGTGAGTCGGGGAGTGGTGGGCGTAGAATGAGTGGTGGAGATCAGTCCAAGAATTACGGTAGGTACGTAATTTTCATATCTTCCTGGACATAAGTCTCCACCACTCATTCACACTATTGGGAGAGTACCGAGCTAACAATCCCCCCGAGAGGGTGGCAGGAGAGACCAAGAGCTCACGTTTCTAGGACAGAAGTCCATTAAGGATGGCTCTGCCAAAGGAGGAATGTCATCTGGCATGGACATCCAGTGCATAATGCTTAAAGAAAGTATGCACTGAGCTCCAGGTGGCTGTGTTGCAAATATCTGCAATGGGCACGTTGCGAATTTCCGCTAGGGATGCCGCGACCGCTCTAGTAGAGTGAGCATAAACCCTACCCTCCAACTTAACCTGCGCCATGGAATAGCAGTGGCGAAGGCATGCCACTGGCCATGCTGAGATACATCTGATAGCGACAGGTTGACCCAGCCGGGTCTCGCTGAAGGAAACAAACAGTTGCTGAGCTTTGCGCGAAAGTCCTTGGTTCTATCTAGATAGAAACGCAAAGCTCTCTTAACATCCAAAGAATGAAGAGATCGTTCTCCTTCATTTTGGAAGTCCGCAAAGTAAGAGGGAAGGACTAAAGGTTGGTTTAGATGAAATTCTGACACAACCTTAGGAAGAAATTTAGGATGAGTCCGAAGGACTACTTTGTCCTTATGGAACACAGTATACGGAGGGTCTGTGACCAGGGCATGTATCTCAGAGACCCTGCGGGCTGAGGTAATGGCCACTAGGAAGGCAGTCTTCCAGGTGAGAATTTTAGCTCACAGGTAGCCAGAGGTTCAAAGGTTTCCGAGTGAGCATGTCTAGTACAAGATTAATGTCCCAGGCTGCAACTGGACGCCTTGTAGGAGGTCTGGTATGCAGAATTCCTTTAGAAATCTCTTAACCACAGGTAACTGAGCCAGTGTTAAGGAAAAACGCTCATGATACGCTGAAATGGCACTAAGGTGGACTTTGACTGTAGAGTACTAGACCTGAATTTGAGAGGTCCAAGAGGTACTCCAAACCTTATCTGGTGGGCAGGAAAAGGGATTCAAAGAGGACTTTGCACACCAGAGCGAAAAACGCTTCCACTTGGCTGTGTAAGTTTTCCGAGTGGCTGGCTTCCGAGCAGCCAGAAGAATATCTGAAACCCTTCGAGAGACATTGAACCGGTTTACTTCTACCTCTTCAGGAGCCAAGCGTGAAGGTGAAGCGATCTCAGGTTGGGATGGACCACCGGCCCCTGAGTCAAAAGGTTCATCTGCAGGGGAAGTGGTCTCGGAGGAACTGCCAACATATTGCTGAGTAGTGGAAACCACAGCTGCCGAGGCGAGAAGGGAGCAATGAGTATCATCTTGTCCCCCTGGGATTCGAACTTGAGGAGTACCCTCTGAATTAGAGGAAGAGGTGGAAAGGTGTAAAGAAAGCGTTTTGTCCACCGCAGCCTGAACGCATCCTGACAGAAAATGCCAGGCCCTGGATTTCTGGAGCAGAAGAGAGGCAGTTTTGCGTTGAGTGGGGATGCAAAAAGGTCCAGGTCTGGAGTTCCCCACTCTTTGAATAGTGATTGAACTACGGTTGAGTCGAAAGACCACTCGCAAGGATCTGTCTCTGTTCTGCTGAGACGGTCTGCCAGCTCGTTTTGTATTCCTGGTAGGTAGACCACTTGAATTAGAGCCTTGTGCTCCAAGCACCATTCCCATACCTTCATCGCTTCCCTGTATAAGGGGTAAGAATGAGCACCGCCATGCTTGTTGATGTAATACATCACTGCTCTGTTGTCCATTTGAAGGAGAATGTTCTTGTGACAGAGAATGTCCTTCAATGCTAGGACCGCATAAAGGACGGCTCTCATTTCTAGGACATTTATGTGAAGCTGGGACTCGACCTGAGCCCACGCACCTTGAGTGTGGAGAGCCTGACAGTGAGCTCCCCACCCCATTAGGGACGCACTGTGGTAATGGAGATCTGATGGTCCAGAGGAGCAAAGGGATACCCTTCCAGGAGATTGCTCTCTTGAGACCACCAGGTGAGTGACCTCTTTAAAGGTTCTGTCACTTTGATGGGATAGGACTGTGGGTGAGTGGTTGGGGACCACTGAGTACTGAGCGTCCACTGAGTGGTTCTCATGTGCAGACGTGCTAGGAGTACAGTGAACACTGAGGATGCCATGAGGCCTAGCATCCGTTGCATCAAGAGAGCTGGGACTGAGTTGTTTTCCCCCCGATGTGATGGGCCATTTGAAGGATATTGTTCCTTCTGTCTTCTGGAAGAAAAGCCTTCGCACAGGAGGTGTTCAGAAGAGTCCCTATAAAAAGGAGTCTCTGGGAGGGCTGCAACTGCGATTTCTTGAGGTTCAGCAGAACTCCCATGGATGTAAGGAAGCGAGAGGTCATCTCTACGGTGTCCAGAGTTCCCTGCCTGGAAGGGCTTGCCAGAAGCCAATCGTCCAGATAAGGGAACACCTGTATCCCGACCTTTCTGAGGTGCGCTGTGAGAACTGCACACTTTGTAAAAACCTGTGGCACTGAGGATAGCCCAAAGGGCAGGACTCTGAACTGATAATGTTGTCCCAGAGCCACAAACCTCAGGAATTTGTGATGCCTCTGGTGAATAGAAATGTGCTGGTAAGCATCCTGCATGTCTACGGAGGCTAGCCAGTCGTGCTGATGAAACAAAGGTAACAAGGTTCCCAGAGAAATCATTTTAAATTTCTCCTTGGGGAGAAATTTGTTTAGCTTTCTGAGATCCAAAATGGGGTGCATGCCCCCAGACTTCTTTGGAACCAGGAAGTAATGGGAGTAGAACCCTGTGTTCCGTTGATGCAGCGGCACTACTTCTACTGCCCTGTTGTTCAGAAGGCCCTGAATCTTGGCCGCGAGAAGGTCTGACTGAAGGCTTGACAGCCTGGGCTGTCGTTTGGGAGGACGATTCGGAAGGGTCTCCACAAGATTGAGTGAATACCCCTCGTGAATTATCCGAAGGACCAATTTGTCTGAGGTTATGGACTTCCATTGGTTGTAGAAGTGCATCAGACGACCTCCCACCGGAGAGGAAAAGTCCACCTCGGCAGCTGAGATGGGACTTGGGCCAGCAACTCATAAGTTAGCGGCTCACGCTTGGGCCCTGCGCTTTCTGTTGTGTCTTCTTTGAGGTTGGGCAGGTTGGTTTTATGGAAACCTCCGCTGCTCTGCCTCGAAAGGACTGACAGTTATGAAACTGACGCTTATTGACACTCCTCGAGAGGGGACAGGAGGGGTCGAGCCAACTTAATGGCTGACCTAGTCTTTTGTGTAGCTTCTAGAACTTGTTCTGAGGACCAAAAAGATATGCACCATCAGCGGCAATGCTATTACCAGTGCCATGTGTCATTCGTAGCCCGGCGCGCAGCCAGGAATGACGGAGGGTAAAATACCGCTGCCGCCAATGGGAAGCAGTGTCGAAAGCATCCATAGCTGCTTTAATGCTGGTTATTAGATTCGATACCTCTGGTAATGGTCTGAAGAAGTTCTGGCTTTGTATCCGATTCCGTTAGAGCTTCAACCATCTGCTTGATAGAATGCCACAGGATATACTCATACTGGGAGAAATAGCCCTGGTAGCTGGCAATACACATACTTAGGGTAGAAGCAGCAAAGACTCTCTTACCTAAGGTGTCTATCTTACGAGATTCGTTGTTAATAGGTCAAGCTGTAGTAGTTTGAGGAAGAACGACCTTATCATTCTCTGCCAGGACTACAATAGGATCCGCAAAGGCTTGAGATGCCAAAATGGGACGATCCTTGGGGGCTGAATATTTCCTATCTATGGATTTAGCCACCGAAGGGGTGAGAGCAAGATTATTCCATACCATTTGAGACAGCGTCTCAAAGGAAGGCTGAACCGAGGAGTCAAATCCGTAGGGATCTCCGGGGCATGAAGGTATTGGAGTCTTAACAATTTCCTAGGATCGATGTCTGTAGTCTGGAGAGAAAGAGTGGAAATCAAATTTTTCAGCAGAGACTTAAAGGACAGGTCCTTGACCACAGGCTCTGTAGCAGTAATAGATCCCGCTTCCTCCACTTCATCATCCAGCCGAAGGTCTGGGTCGGGCTCAATGTCATCTCCTGACAGTCCAGGAGGGACTGTATGGACAGGAAAGGAATGAAAGACAGAAGAAAGGGAAGAAGGAAAAGAGTGAAAGGAGGAGTCCTGAAAAGCGGAAGACGCCCTGAGAGCCCCCGGCACCGTGGAGGCGCACGGCACCGAGAACGACGCTGAGGACCCACGTGGCACCGAAAACAGCCCGAGGAGCCACGCAGGTGCCGAAAACCGTGGAGACCCACACAGCCGAAAACGCACGGAGGATTCACACGGTGCCAAAATGGCGCAGAGGAGCCGCACGGCGCAGAGAGTAGAGTAGAACTGAACTAAAGCAAAGGGATGAATGATACATGGTAAAGTACAATAGGTGGATGTGGTACAAGATAATTACAAAAGTCATAGACAATGCAGTACAGTGGCAAAATACAATAAATACAGTAACTACAGGGGCAATCATACAGTTCAGTAGTTGTTGTAGAGAAGTATTTATGACTGGAATGTGCAAGCAGCACAGTCCAGTGAGTGTCAGCTAGTCTGAGGCTCGGGTAAGACCGAAACCAGGGACAGGCACTCTAGAAGCAGGACCAAGTGGGTCCATTGTCATGGCAGTTTTAGGTCATGGGTAGGTCAGGTACAGTCACAGGTGGAGTCACGCAAGATATTGCTATGGAGAAAGGATTTGAACAGTCCCAGGGTAGGAGCCAGGGGGACTGGTATGGGCAGTGAGTTCTGCCAACTGGGAGCGTGGTATCTGAAAGTTCTTTGCCCCATGGAGGTTTTAGAGCAGGGAACCCGGTAGGGCAATTTCTCAGTTTGACGTGTGCATCTGGTGCTGTTGGGGGGGGGCAGCATCACAAGAGCAGGGGGCGTGAGGCCAGTCATGATTTTCTTGGCAAGGAGACAGGTCTGGTACTTTAGGTGATCATCGAAATTAAGCCAGTTTGTACTGGTATACAGTGTACAGGTGTGCGTAAGCTGGTCACATCCTGTGGCCAGTCTACAGGCTTTATTCAGGGGAACCCTAATTTTGTTGAGGGAGGTGTTGTCGGCAGCACCACAGAAGATAATCCCGTAACAAATGAGTGACAGGACGGAGGAGGAGATGGCTAGCTGTAGGGCTTCAGGGGTGAGACAGTACTTGTAGCGGTGGAGCAGACCAATGTGCACATTTACAGCTGTATTAAGTCAGCAGATATGTTCATGGTAGGTTAGCCCTGAGTCTAGGGTAACCCCTAAATATTTAAAGGTAGAAACTTGTTCCAGGGTCTCATTATGAGAGTTATGAATGAGCAGGGGGTGGTTACTGAACTTGTTTTGGGCATGGGCAAACAGCATGGGCTTTGTTTTTTTATAGTTTAGAACAAGCCTATGGTCAGTAAACCAGGATTTGGCCTCATTAAATGACCCTTGGAGGGCTACTTGGAGGGTGGTAGGGTTGGTGTGGGTGCTGAATAAAACTGCATCTTCTGCGTACAGAAGGAGACTCCCAGAACAGGCCTTGGGCACATTTAGACACTGGTTTGCCCAGGTGTTGTGGCACAAAGGCCACAAACAGTTGCTCCGATTTACGGTGTGCAGCTATGCGCTTGAGGTAGTACCTTAGTGCCCTGTGGACATCCAATGTGTGGAGGAGAGCCTCTCCCCTATTGGCAGGGGCAGAATAACAGACTGGAAGGTCAATCGATTGGTTGAGGGTCAACTCTGAGATCACTTTGGGAAGGAACTTAGGATTTGTTCTAAGGGAAACCCTTTCCCTGCGAAAAACTAAATAAGGCTCCTTACACATCGGGGCCTGAAGCTCGGAAACCCTTCGAGCTGAAGTAATAGCAACTAAAAACAAACCTTCCAGGAAAGATAATGCAGCTCACAATCAGCCGCTGGTTCAAATGGGGGAGGGGCAGGGGAGAGAATGAGCTTCTCCAACACAAAAGGGAGGTGCCAGGGAGAGATAGGATACCTAATAGGAGGTCTCAAATGCAAGATACTGCGTAAGACGGTGCGGGCCACATCCAGTTGGGCCATGGTTCTATCTCCCAAGAGGACATATGCCGAGATGGCCCACATGTGCACCTTTATAGAAAAGTAGCTCAAGCCTTGCTGGTATAAGGAGAGGAGATACTGTAATGTTGAGTTCACCGGACAGGTAAAGGGGTCCAGATGGTGAGACGAAACCCACAAACAAAAATGCTTCCACTTCATAGAATAAGTGGAGCACACAGAGGGCTTCCTCGCTGAGATGAGGACATCTGCCACCTCTTGGGGAAACGCCATACCTGAATTTGGCTACGTCTGCAGGAACCAAGCATGAAGGTAAAGAGACCTGAGATCTGGATGAACCAGCCTGCCCTGATCTTGGGACAGCAACTGTGAGTATATCGGCAGCAGAACTGGAGGCTCCGAGGACAACCGCTGAATTAGTGGGAACCAAATCTGCTGAGGCCATAGTGGGGCAATCAGAATCATTCGGGCCTCCTCGGCCTGGAGTATCAATAAGATTCTCTGAATGAGAGGGAAGGCATAAAGAAACCTCCCTGCCCAACAAAGAGACAACGCTGCCTGGCCAAGAAACACCAGGCGGTGCTCGTGAGTAGAAAATGAAAAATTACGCATCTACCGTAATTTTTGATCTTCTTGTATCTTCACCATTCACTACTACTTGGTTCAGCCGAGGCGCCGCACTCACCACGGGAGTTTTTTATTTTTGTAAAGGAGTCGGCGCCGATGGTGCCACCCCTGAGAGTGACACACCATGTGGTGCTTGAGGGGCGGCTGTTAGGCGCTGCAGACTCCTCCTACATCCCAGTTCTGTTAGCTAGAGACGAAAAAATGGCAAGAATAGAGAGTGAGGCAAGGGAGCTGAGAGATAGAAAAGGGAAAGGAAATAAACTGAAAACGGCATAAGCCGGTAGAGGACAGAAGACAAGAAGGGAATCCACCTAAAGGGGCCGTAGGGCCTCACTGCTGGGGCAGCTCCAAGGGAGGAACAGATTAGGAAAGGAAAGAAGAAGAAGAACAGGAAAAAGAAGAAAGAGGGATGCTGGGAGGGAGAACTCTGCCAAGTTAGAGGCTGGTTTAAGGCTTATAAACTCGGAACCAAGAACAAGGGAGCCAGGATCCTACTAGATGGACTTTTGAGAGAAGGCTCAACCGAGCGGTTTGAGCAGTTTGGATACAAGGCAGATTCTCTATACCTCCCGTCATCCTCAACCCTTTAAACTGTAGCTGAGAGCTCACAGACTGCCAAAGCAGAAAGTCTGTTCCGAAAGAAGAGCGCCCAACTTAGCAAGGGAAAAAGCTTATGAAACACTTTGTTAAGTGTTAACACCAAAGTGTGTGTGTGTGTGTGTGTGTGTTGGGGGGTTAATGCCCTAAGACGGCACCCCTTTGGATAAGAAAGAATGGGAACTCAATCGGACTCCCTGAAGACAAGCAAAGATTGCCAACTCCAGAAGAGAATGTCAGGAGGGAGAAAGTATCAGAGACTGACATAGGAGATATGGGCTTGTCAGAGGGGACCTTTAAGAAGACATAGCCAGAAACTGGCTGGTCTCCTAAACTGTGAATTGAACAGCATGGCCCAGAGAGGACCAAGAGTCACCCTAGGGGTAGTCAGAAAGAGTTCTCTGAGGATAGCATAAGTTCCGCTTGCTCCCCTTTTCCCTCAGAAAAGGTATCTGTTCAGATGAACAGACACGCAGGTTTTTTATTTTTTGCATGAAGGCCAACAAGGAAGAGGGAAGGAACGAGCAGGTAGGAGGAGACGCCAAAGTAGGAGGCCCTAGAGGGGAAGGTAGGCAGGTATCAGTAATGAATGGTGAATATACAAGAGAAGATCAAGAATTACGGTAGGTAAGTAATTTTCATATCTTCCCTTGTCTATCTTCACCATTCATTACTGCTTGGGTGAGTACCAAGCCCCCCCACAGGGGGACAAGAAAAAACCCTGAGGGAACAAGACCCACAGCCTCCTGTTGGCAGAAAACAGAAGGGAGAGGCCCCTGGCTAATCAAACGAAAAGGCTGAGGAGAGGTAAGAGGTGTCCCTCAAAGATGAGGAGATGGAGGAGGCCCCTGTAGAAGTCTCCTAGCTCTGGTGGAAAACAGGCGGGTCCCTTGGAAGGCAGAGCAAATCACCCTATGCCGGGCCAGGGGTGACAACCTTGATAGATGAAGCCATGCCGTCTGCCTAATGCAGATCGCTGTCCCTGCAAGCCTGGAAACCACCTCATTGGTGTCGTAAAATGCCCTTGCCTGGTGCCTTGCCAGCTCCAGGTCTATAGCAGAGAGGGCAATGGCCTGTCTAGATTGCTCCGAGTCAGGCACTGATGCTAACAGCTGAGACAGCATCGACCATAGATGCCTGTTGTAGGCAGCATGGTGTGCCTGAGGAGATGTGATGCAGAGTATCGCACGAGAGGAAGAGAACACTCTTCTCCCCAACCGGTCAAATTGCAGAGAATCTGAGTCCGGCGGTCGGTCGTGCGCCAGGCGGCAGTGCCCGAAAGGAGTGTCTAGGTATGCCAATCCCAAAGGTGGGTTGGGGAGAGAACCTAGAGACTCAGAAGGGGCACAATACTTCCTCCTGCAGTCTGCCGTGGCTGGAAAAGGGTCGGCTGAAGACTGCCAGGAACGGACAGAGGCCTCCTGGAAAGGAATAGGCCAGGATGGTAACACCAAATGCTGGGCATTGAATTCACTGAGGAATTCACGTGTCTCCCGCTCGGTATTGTCACGTCTAACAAATGAAATGTGAAGATCCCTCACTATCCTCGACAGGAAACGCTGATATTCAGTGAAATCAGCATCGGAAGAGAGGTGAGCAGAGAGTTCCTCTCCCTCCAAGGAGGGAGACGAGGATGATGGGGAACTTGAGTGTCCAGAGGACTCCTGCGGTGGTGGGAATAGGCGAAACACCCGCTCATGCATGCATTTAATGTATGAGGGGAAGGCTGCCACAGAGCCTCTGAACGTCTCCCAGGATAACGGCCCCGTAGGACCGACATGGCCTGGGAGAGCAGGGGGTGACTGCAGAGGAATGGGAGAGGGGCACCTACGAGCAGGCAAGTGTCCTCTGCTGAGGCTCTGGAATCCGGAAAACAGAGCCCGTGCTGGCGGGGGCCCAGATAAGCCAGGTCGCAGAATGGAACCCTGGGGATGCGAACCTTGGCAGAGCCTGAAAAAGGGTCCTCCCCTGTGACGTGCCTGGGGCTGTATGGATCCAGAAGGATGGCCCACAGCAACACCACCGGAGGGATCCGCTGAACTCAAGAGGGAGAGGCAGGGCTCAGTGCTACAACTCCTACCCACACCCCGAGGGGTGGCAGGCGGAAGCCGGCCCACCTCACCATGCCCTCTCAACCCCTTGGACTCAGAGGATGCCCTCCTCGATGTCAGCGACAGAGCCCGTCGATCCAGGAGTCTCCCTGGGGAGCCCCCCGAAGACAGGGCCCCAAGTCCACCCCTAGAGGGCGAGGCAGCACAGAAAACAGCAGCTGCCACAGCCCCCTGTGGGAGGACAGCCCTCTCCCCAACCTCCACGCCAACTCCTCCCAAAAGCTTCTGGCCACCCTCAGCCTGGAAGCACTCAGAAGAGGACTGCTGTGGAGACTGAGGAATGGGTGCACTGGGCTGCCTGACACCATTGGGGAGCCAGAATGGATCCGCATCCGAATCGTCCACTTCCGAGGAAGAGGCGACCAGCAGGACCTCAATACCGGCCACCCCAGAAGTCTCCTGGGAAACTGCACCACAAGCGACACCCCAGCACCCGAGACTACATCGGAACCCAGTTCCGACCCACCCGCGGCCCCAGTCAAGTTTCCGGCACCGGGACCTGACATGATGCCGGCAGTGGAGTTGACCAAACCCACGGTGCCGAAAGCCAACACGGTGCTGCCCCAATTCTGGCGCCAGGATCCAAGATGGCGCTGGAAAGCGGCGTCGAGGGTCCCCCCACGCCAGGCCCGGCAACTGCGGGCCTCGACACTAGGGGAGCCTGCACCTCCGAAGAGGTGACTGCCAAGGCGGTGTCTCCACTGTGGCCCCGGGAAGGGCCACGGTGTTCCTCCGACACCACAAAAGAGGCCACCTTCTCGGCAAGACTGGAAGACGAGGAGGCCTTCTCCTCTCCAGGCTGTATAGACCTGGGAGGGGACCCGGAGGAAGGGTCTAAAGTTCTTACCTGGGAGGCCTGAGAGTGACGCTGTCCTCCGAAAGTTGGTGGGGTCTTGCCGATCTTAAATGTGCAGACTTCAAGAACACGGCGGTCCATCGAAAAACAGGTGTCACATCTGTCCATGTTATGGTTAGGTCCCAGGCAACGAAGACAAACATCATGCCGGTCTGTGACGGAAAAATGCCAGCCACAGGAGCACTGACGCACGGGGGCATGGCCCGCCTTCAACTTTCGTTTAGCTCCCGAACTGGGCATGATGTGAAATTAACACTCTAAACAGAAAAGTTCCTGGCATCGTCAGAGAAATAATAAAGAACAGTCTTACTGGAAAACGACGTCGGGGGGGGAATGAACTAGGATGCAGGCGGCGTCGAAGAACGAAAAAATAGGCCTAGTGGCGTAGAAACTTTTTTCACTCCATACAGCAGATGCAGCCTCGATGGCAGGAGAAACAGAACTGGGATGCAGGAGGAGTCTGCGGTGCCTAATGGCTGCCCCTCACGCACTGTGTGGTGCATCACTCTCGGGGGTGGGCTGACTCCTCTACAAAAAAAAAAACACAAACAAAAAAAAAAACTCCCATGGTGGGTGCGCGCCTCTGGCTGAACCCAAGCAGTAATGAATGGTGAAGACTGACAACGGAAGACCTAGCAGTTTGGCATTGCGCGGAGACGCAAAGAGGTCCAGCTCTAGATGACCCCAAGTGCCGAAGAGCTGGTCCGCTACTGACTGCAGCAACTCCCACTCGTGCGATTTGGACTGAGACCTGCTTAGGCTGTCTGCCAAGTCGATTTGGGTGCCTGGAACATGCACTGCAGACAGACAAATGTGATGCTCCAGCGCCCAGTACCAGACTCTTATCGCCTCCCTGCATAGGGGGTAGGAGTGAGTTCCCCCTTGCTTGTTGATGTAAAAGACTACCGCCATGTTGTCCATCTGAACGAGAAGACAGCCCAGTACAAGGTCCTCTTGAAAGGCTTTTAGAGCATTAAGGACAACTCGCATTTCCAGAACACTGATGTGGAGGGTGTGCTCCTCTGGGGTCCAGACCCCTTGAGTCCGGCGGGCCCCTAGGTGTGCCCCCACCCCAAATCGGATGCATCTGTTGTTAGAGTCTGACTTGGGGGTTCCTAACGGAAGGGGAACCCTTTCTCCAGACTGAGGGGGTCCAACCACCAAAGCAGGGTCCTCCTGACTGGCTCTGCAATCTTGACCATGTAGTCTAGGCCATCTGAGCTTTGATCTCACTGCACCCTGAGCATCCATTATGGGACCCTCGTGTTGGCGGGCCAAAAGAATGACTGGGATGGCCGCCACCATGTGCCGCCATGTGCCCCACAAGTCTGAGGAAGGTCCTGACCTGGACCTGAGGGGTTACTAGGACCGATCCAGCTATCTTCTGCAGGTGATCTCCTCTCTCTGGAGGAAGAAAAGCCAAGCCCTAACCTGAATCCAGGACCGCTCCACTGAAGATGAGTCTTTGGCTGGGCGGGGTTGGTCCTCATCCCCAAGGGAACTCCCAATACCTGGGAAAGATGAGGAAGAAGATGACCTGCTACTAGGCCAAGAAGAGCTTGAGCTGTGTCTTGGACTACCCCCATTCGAGTGCCGGTGACTAACCGACCGACGCCGGTCCGGGGACTGATGGTTTCGGAACCGACAAAGGAGCAGTGACTGACACCGGTTTGGGGACCGGTGTCGGGAAAAGGAGCGAGCCCTCCTGGAAGAAGATCTATGGTGGCTGCGGGATCTGCTCCTGGGCCAGGACCGATGACGGGCTACCCGACCAGGAAGGGTGCCGACGACGGCCCCCAGACCGGGACTGGGAACAAGCGCCCGAGGGTGAGCGGGGATTAGGCCGCTCGGGGATCTTCTCCTACAAACCGGCGGGTTGACCCTCAGGCTCCTGGTTGTCCTGCCGATCAGGAACCAGTGTCGGGTCCGGCTTTGGTGGAGTCCCCTCCTTCTTTACCTGACTCCATCAGAAGGAGAAGAGTTCTTATAACTCCTCCTTGTTAAATACAGAAGCCACCATCCCTAACAAGCGGACCGGAGAAGCTGAAGGATCCAGCAGGGCATCAGCACAGGAATCCCCCAAAGAGCCCTGTGGGATGGAGGATCTAGGGGCTGGCGATGGAACCTTAACCAGCGCCCCCTCCGTAGGAGTGTCTTCCGCAGCAGGAACCTCTGCTGGTGTTTGTGCTTTAGCTGGCATCAGTTTAGAAGAGGCCGGAACCAGGGAGTGAGGCTCCAAAGAGGGTTTGGCCTGGGTGTCTGGATCCTTAAGAGTGTTTGCCCAAAGCGGGCAAAGCTGAGGCCTTCTTGGGTGGGGCCAAGGCATGCGCCTTAGAGGCTTTTGAAGAGTTCTTCGGGACTGGAGACACACGCAGTGGCGCAACCTTAGGTTTAGAGAGCTTCTCCCTTGAAGTTCCCACCTTGACTGACATTGGATCCTTAGTGGGAAGGCTCGACTTGAAGGAATTCTCCTTGCGAGGATGCTTCGGGCAGTTGGTGGCGCCTGAGCCGGAAGAAGATGAGGCTTTCCTGGGAGAAAAGCGGGAATGGGAACAGTGATGGGACCGGCTATGGTTCTTGTCTCTGGACTGCTTACGGGACTTGTCCTGGTGCTTTCCCTTGTCCTCCGAGGTTTGCAGAACATCCACTTGCTGTTCTAACAGGTGGGTATTGAGGGCCTTCAGGCGTCGAATGCACGTCCTGCTGGTGAAGCCTCTGCAGATCTTGCAAGCTGCACTGTCGTGGTCTGGTCCCAGGCAGAAGACACACTTTGTGTGGCCATCCTTTGATGGGATCTGGCGGTCATAGGTACACTTAGTCTTCTTAGACCCGGAAGAAATGACCGATGACGGTGAAGACATAAGACGGACAAACTGCAAAGGCGAGGAAAAAGAAAATTTTGAAGAAATTCACTGGAACTGCTGGAAGCAAGCGCCAAGATTCTCCCAATGTGAGCGGGTCATGGCGGGAAACGAACTGAGGTGGAGCCGGGGTCCGCTCTTTTTATGGCATGACCGACGTCAGGGTGGAGCCGACGCCGGGGGGCAGTCCCTGCTGGGTACTGCTAGCTACGTTTTTTCTGGTGGGACCTAAGGCCTGCGGCATTAGTCCTAATGGTTATAGCCTTCTGCAAGAGCTACAACTCGAAGTAAGATCTCAATTGACTAGCATATTAAACACACTTAGGAACGCCCTCTGGGAGGCACGTACCTTGGTCAATGGCTGCCGCTTTGAAATTCAATGCTGAATGCATATTTCTGAGCAAAGCCTAAAAGAAGAGATCCTCCTGAGGCACCGACACTGAGTCTTTTTTTTTTTTTTTATTTATTTTTATTACAAGTTTTTTACCACACAGACACATAAAATATTTAGTAGTTACAGAAAATATATTGCAGATTTGATTTAGAATCAGCATCAAAATCTATTAATCAGCAAGTACAGCAATTGATGATGTTATATTAGAACCTCGCTTTGTAAATAGAACAGGGTTGGGTCTGTCCATCCAATGGTCCTTCTCTAATTAAGGGGGTCCAGGTTAGGCACCTGGGGCCTCTAGAGGAGTTTCTGTCCCACACATCTATAAGAAAACCCTCGGACATCCCAAGTGGTAACTAATCTTCTCGACCATAGATTATTATCATGGGCAAGGGATTGAGTCAGTTAAAGAATTACAATTTATGCACACCTGCCACTTCAAAGCGAGGGGTGGGACATGTCCCTGTAGCTCAGCATTGAAAATTTCTGATTTGTATATCTCTAACATTATCCCCTTCCAATCCTGCATTGCTGGAATTTGGTTTGACATCCATCGTCTAGTAACTGCTTTCTTGGCTGCAATAAAACATATTGGTAATAGGGTGTATCCCCAGTGGGGAGCATGGTCTGGATGGATCCCCATTAGGAATTGTTCTGCTGTAAGCTCTATGGATTCTGAAAATAATCCTGAGAGCTCATTTTGAAATGAAAGCCAAAATGGCATAAGCCTGGGGCATAGCCAAAACACATGACCCAAGGTTGCAATCAGGCAGCCATAATCTCTCCAACATTTCCTATACACCTCAGGGAGGTTTTTAAGAAGGACCGCTGGGGCCTGAAAAAATTGGGAACGACATTTCCATACGAACTCCCTCCAATAAGGAGAGACAATGGATTTCAGCTCAATCAGAGAAGATTGAGACCAGTCATCCATGGCAATCTCCAGATCTAGATCTCTATTCCATCCCCTCAGAACAGACGCCGTGGAATCCAGGAGCTCACTTCTCAGTTCTTTATACATTAAGCCTATGATATGTGATCCCAGATTATCTTTAATTGTCTCTATAAGGAGTTTTAATAGATCAGGGGTTGGAGATGGCATATTGGGCTGAATTACCCTATTACGAAGTATATGATTGTGAATTTGAAAGTAGCGGAACCTATCGGAGTTGCTAAGTGAATATTGGGACTGAAGTTTATCAAAGGGAACAATACCACTGGGAGAAAGGAATTGAAAGAAGTGTGAAAGACCAGTCGCCCTCCACAAAGAAAATGTGTGATCCATATAAATGGGAGCAAACGATTCATCCTAAGATATCAATTTACAGTATTCAAAAACTTTAAGAAGTGGGCCAGGTTTTCTAATCTCCTTCCAAAACTTATATGTCTGGGATGTGATTTCTGTAAAAGCTGAAGGGAGAACCGATCTCTCATCAGAGGAAAACAAGATTCTTTTGATGTCAAAGAGATCGTTTAAATGAAATTCTATAGTTTTCCAAGGGGAACTATAAGAGTCGGTCAGCCACAGTAACAATGTTCTTAAACAGCCAGCTTGAGCATATAAACCAAAGTCTGGCAGATTTAGCCCACCCCAGGAAAGTGACAGTTTTAAGATGGAGAGCCTAATTCTAGGTCATTTTTTGCCCCATAAGAAGGTTAGTATCATTCTGTTCCAGGATTTAAAATAGAATTTTGAGGGAAGAAAGGGGATGTTCTGAAGTAGGTATAAAATCTGGGGAAGAATATTTGTGCGAATTACCGCTACTCATTGGTGAAATGGAAAGGAAGACATGGCCCACCTGTTCAAGTCTGCTTGAGTTTGTATTGTTAGGGGTTCATAGTTGAGTGTCTCTAAAACTCTGGGATCAAATGGGAGTTTGAGCCCTAGATATTTTAATTGCATAGACAGCCACCGAAATGGAAAGGCCTTTTTCAATTGAGAGGAAGGGGAAAAACTGAATGAAAGAATTGCAGTTTTAGTTACATTAAGTTTAAATCCAGATATTTTTTCGTACGGGGTTAAAATTTTCCAGACAGCTGGGATAGATTGGGAAGGGGATAACAAAGTCAAAAGTACATCATCAGCAAACATAATGGTTATATTAAATGAACGCTGAAAATAGAGTTAAAAATCTACGTTTTGACCTTAGGTCTTCTTCAGGAAATATCTAAAAGAGAAAAAAAACAAACAGTGTAGAGGGGAAGTAAAATGAGGGATATATATGTGGGGAAAGAAGAAAGGGGAGGCTCAGGGAGAAGAAGTGATGAAGGGTAAGATTAAGAGAGAATCTGTGAAACAAAAAAGTGATGATGGGAAAGATAAAGCATAATAGGAGTGAAAGAGCTAGGGAAGTTTCCAGGTGGGGACTAATTAACAGGGCATAGTAAGAAGGCTGAAAGGTGACAAATGTGTGTGAAGGAGACAGAGATGGAGGCTCATGGTGAAAATGAAAAATAAATTGAATGAGTACAAAAGGAAAAATTACTCACCTTAGTAATGTTGTTTCTTCTAATGGAGTCTTGCTATATTATGACAATTGCAGTTTGTCCCACCATTAGAACTGCTCCGGAGGTGAAATAGTTAACTCCATTCCAAGAATGGAACTTAGAGCACGAGCTCTACAGAGAAGCTCTGTCTGTGTAGTTCAAACCTGAACTGTCAGATCTTTACTGAGCAAAAACTCACTAAGGTCTGTGTGAAGCTGTAACCTACACTAGCTAAGTGGCTACCTAAATATTAACACCCATTGCTGGTCCCAACACAAAGACTCAAGTCAGGGGACCAGAATTAATAGTATAATTTAACAATATGAGAAGTAATATAAGAGAAAATAAAACACCACACCCCAAAACCCCAAGAAGGGGTGAAAACACATAAAAAGGGGCATAAAACAGTGCCCACACTAAGCTGCCCACCCCATACCCAAGTAGAAGTTCTGAGAGGGGCAGGCTGGGTGGGAGGTCATAATATAGCAAGACTCCATTAGAAGAAACAACATTACTAAGGTGAGTAATTTTTTCTTCAAACAACATGAAGTCTTGCTATATTATGACAATTGCAGACTACACAGCAGTACCTCCATGGAGGAGGGACACAGCCTACTTAGGGAATAGGCTCTGAAGCACAGCTGTGCCAAATCCAGAGCATCTCTCTAGCCTGGACATCCAGGGGAGTAATGCTTGGTGAAAGTGTGTACCGTTTTCCAAGTAGCAGCCTGACATATATCTCCAATATAGGAATGTCTCTGGCAGCAGCTACAGGCAGCGTCTGTACCTCTGGCAGAATGAGCCCTCAACCAGAGGGGGATCTCTGCCCAGTTTCTGATAACAAAGTTGATACAAGAGACAATCCACCTGGCAATTGATCTCTTAGTGGCAGGTTTCCTTTCCCAACCTCACCATAAGTGAGAAAAAGTTGGTGGGATTCGAACCTGTGACCCTTGGTACGTTCTATATAGTAACTAAGGGCCCTCTTAACATCCAAACTGTGCAATCTCCTCTCACCAGAAGAGGAGTGATCAGTGAAAAACACTGGAAGGGAGGTAGATTGGTTAAGATGGAAATCTGAAACCACCTTAGGCAAAAGCTTCCTGTTAGTTCTGAGGACTACCTTATCCCTGTGGAAAGAAATAAAGTCAGTTTCTACTGACAAGGCTTGCAACTCACTTATGCATCTAGCAGAAGTGACAGCCACCAGGAAAACAGTTTTCCAAGTTAGATACTTAAGCTCTGCAGAAAACAGAGGTTCAAAAGGGGGTTGCATTAACTGGGCAATGCAAACATTAAGGTCCCAGGCAGGGGCCAGATCCCGAAAAGGTGGATTAGTATGGAGTAATCCCTTAAAAAACTTGGAAAACACAGGGTGAGCGGAAAGAGAGGATGGCTTTCCTGCTGAAACAAAAGCAGACACAGCTGCCAAATGAACTCTTAGGGTAGCTGGTCTCAGGCCCAAAGAATTAAGATGGACCATGTAATCTAACACAATGGGCAAATCAGCAGATCCTGGGGAAATATGCTTCCCAGAACACCAAATGGAGAACCTTTTCCACTTAGAATTATAAGTAGCCCTAGTGGAAGGCTTCTAGAAGCCTTTAGGATTTCAAGAACACCCTGAGAGAGGTGTAGGTCAGCAAATTCTAACTCCTCAAGAGCCAAGCCTTGAGGTTGAGGACTGAGGTTGGATACCAAACTCTCCCTGGGCACAGGTTAATAGGTTGTGATTCCTGGGGAGACACAGGGAGATGGACTGTCAGGGACAGAAGGAGTGGGTACCAGGGCTGCCTGGCCCAATCTGGGGCAATCAGAATCACCCTGCAAGGCTGGGATCTGATTTTTACTAACACCTTGAATAGGAGAGGAGGGGAAAAGCATAAAGAAACTTCCCTTCCCAATCCAGGAGAAGGGCGTCCAGGGGGACTGAGCCCAACACTGGGGGCCTGCAACAGAACAGTGGAAGTTGGTGATTGTCTGGGACTGCAAAAAGATCTATCTGAGGGGTGCCCCATCTGGCAAAGACTATTCCCAGTACATGAGGATCCAGAGACCATTCGTGATGGCCCTGAGAAATCCTGCTGAGAGCATCTGCTAGGACATTGTCCTTTCCTGGAAGGTGAAGTGTTCAGGGAATAGGCCAGAGACCACAACTTCATTGCCTCGGTGCACAAGGCCGAAGACTGAGTGGCCCCCCCCCGCTTGTTGATGTACCACATTGTCGTGGTATTGTCTGTTCTGACTTGTACCACTTTGTTCTGGACAGAAGCAGAAAACGCTTGAAGTGCTAAAAAGACAGCTCTGAGTTCCAGCAAATTGATGTGGAGCAGAGATTCCTGTGGGGACCACACTCCCTGAGTGGAGAGGTCGCCCATGTGGGCTCCCCACCCCAGGAGGGAAGCATCCATAGTGAGGGTCAAAGTGTGAGAAAGGGGAATGAAGGGGACCGCCAGTCTTAAATTGCTCTGATCCTGCCACCACTGGAGGACCTGGATCAAGGTTCGGGTCACTGGGACCAACTTGGAAAGGGGGTCTACTCTCTGAGACCAATAGGCTCTCAAGTGAAACTGAATGTCTCTCATCTGAAATCTTGCTCCCTGCACTACAGCTGTGGACGCAGCCATGTGCCCCAGGAGCTGCAAAAAGTGTCTTGCTGGTCGAGAGACCTACAGAGTGAAGGAGGAGGCCAGAGCCACCAAGTTCCTTACCCTTTCTAAGGGCAGAAAAGCTCTGGCCAGATTTGTGTCCAATTCTGCACCTATGAAGGTGAGTACCTGAACTGGTTCTAGAACCGACTTTGGTAGATTTAGCAGGAAGCCCAGGGAGGTGAGAAGCTGCTGGGTGACTTGCAGGTGAGATTTTACCTGTTCTGGGGACTGGCCTACAATGAGCCAGTCGTCCAGATAGGGAAAAACAGCAATCCTTTGCCTCCTTAAGTGAGCCACTGCTACTGCGAGACATTTTGTGAATACCCTTGGGGCAGAGGTAAGCCCGAAGGGCATTGCTCTGAACTGGTAATGACCTGAGGGCAGTTCGAATCTGAGGTACTTTCGTGGAGCTTCTGATTAGGACGTGAAAATAGGCATCCTTGAGGTCCAGGAAGCTAGCCAGTCCCTGGCCTTAGAGAAGGTAAAATCATTGCCAGAGTTACCATTCTGAACTTTGGTTTCAAAAGATGCTTGTTCAGATATCTGAGGTCTAAAATGGGCGCCATTCTCCTTCTTTTGGGGTAAGGAAGTATCTGGAGTACAGACCCTTGCCCTGGTGTAGGAGGAACCCTTTCTACCGCTCTGAGAGCTAACAGGGTTGAGACCTCTGCTTCTAGAGCAAAGGTCTCTAAAGAGCTTAGAGATAGAAAGGCCTGATTCTCATCTTTGGAACTTTTGAAGCTGAGAACAGACCCTGGCTTACTACTTCCAGAACCCACTTGTCTGAAGTTCAAGACACCCAGTTCTGACTGAAGTAAGCCAACCTGCCCCCTACTGGTAAAGGAGACCGGCCTGGGCACCCCATCAGGGTGCCTGCTTGGCAGGTGCTTTAGACTGAGGGGTGGGGGCAGGCCTGCCCACGCCCGCCTGCCTCTGCCTCTGAAGAACCCTCTGAGCATAAGCAGAGGAGGCCTGGGTTTGTAAAAGGCCTGTGGAAAGCCCTACCCCTACCCCTGGGGTGGGCTCTGGGGGTGGCTTGCCACTCCTTGGCTTGGCACTTTTATAGGCAGTCCTATATTCATCCATCTTTTCATATAATTCTCTGTCTGCTCCCAAACAGAGAATTTCCCACCACAGGAAAATCCATAGCCTTGAGACTGGGTATCCTGTGACAGGTTAGTACACCTGAGCCAGGCCAACCTACTAAAAGCCACAGATGTGGCCATGACTCTAGAGGAAACATCATTAAAATCCACAGCAGCATGAAACTGCACCTTAGAAGCCTCAATGCCATCGGCAGCCACCTGCTCCAGCTCACTAGCAAGCTGGCCAGGGGCTTATTTGGCCAATTCCATAACAGTATCCCATCTAGACTTCTGATACCTTGCTACATAAGCCATATAATTTGCTTGCCTGAGTCCCAAGGACGCTGCCATGTACGTTTTTTTGTTTTTTTTTGCCATGGCATCAATCTTCCTGGAATCCTTGTCAGGAGGATGTGAAGCCAGGGGAATATTAGCTTTATCACAGGCTGCAGCCTGAACTACTCAACATGACTGCATTGCTGAGAAAGGAATTCTGTATCAGGACCTGACAGTGTGTACCTTCTGTCCATCTTTTATCTACAGGAGGCACAGAATTAGGAGTTTTAAGATTTGTATTGTTTGTTTCTAAATGACTTATGCAAAGGAATAGACAATCTCCTAGACTCTGGTATATCCATCATTTCTACAAAATCAGGCTCCTCTTGCTCATCCACAGCTTCCTCAAAGGAAGCTGGAGGGTTTCACAATCTTTTGTAAAACATAAAATGAGAGGGGACTCAGAAAGCATAGGGGAGATTCTAAAGGTCTGTCTGGGAGACGTCCGGTTCAATGGGCACACCCAGACCCTCCAAGTCACATTCATACTGTTCATAATCATCCTCCCCCTCCTCTGGTTCATAAAACTCCTCAACATCATATTCCTGAACCAATGGAACTGACCGAACCGACCTTTTACCAGATAGTGGCGGTTCGGACGGGACCGGAGAAAGTGACTGGACAATCTGAATAGCTCTTGCTATCTCTGCAGCAGTTGGAGTAAAATTTTGGGCTCCAAACCTGCTGACTTTCTTGTTCTCTTTACTGGAACTGGTTCATCCGAACCAGCTTTCGTTGCCGGTCTCGCCCTGGTCAGAGGGCACTCCCTCTCCAGTTCGGTTGGCACCGAACCGGGCTGTATCGGGTCAGTGGACTTTTTAGCCTCTCGTTCCTGAGCCTGCCCAATCTCTTTTCAGGGTGGCTGCAGGGAAATTCTACAAATCTGGCAGTCTGACTGGAGGTGGTCAACCCCAGACAATAAACACATGTGGTGTGTGGGTCAGCCCTTGGCAAAGACTTCCCACAGACATCACAGTGTTGAAACCAGTGGGCCCGTTTTTCTTTTTAGGTTTCTCAGACATAATGCCAGCCTAACCAGAAAACTTGCCCTTGAGCGGCAGTGCCAGGCAAGACACCTTATCGTTCCTAACACGTGGTCACGGGTATTGAAAACCATAATGAAACTGCTTTTTTTAGAACCGATAAGAACCGAACTGCACTCTAAAATGTCAAGTTTTAAAACTTTAAGCTTTAAACCCAGCTCATCGGTTCAAAACCGAACCGATAAAACTTACAAGTTCCACACAGAATTAAAATATGAATTACTTACTTATACCACAGACAGAGCTTGAACCGATTGGTTTTATGGTTAAAATAAAACTATTCTCGGTTGAATCGAACCGAGAACACTGTTTAAACCGAGAAATGAACCGAGCAGTCAGGAGAAATCTCCGGAGCGACTGTTCAGTGAGGCGGAGTAAAGAATCTGACAGTTCAGGTTTGAAACTACACAGACAGAGCTTCTCTGTAGAGCTCGTGCTCTAAGTTCCATTCTTGGAATGGAGTTAACTATTTCACCTCTGGAGCAGTTCTAATGGTGGGACAAACTGCAATTGTCATAATATAGCAAGACTTCATGTTGTTTGAAACAAATAGACTTTAGTGAAAAAAAAAGGGGTGGCTGAAAGATGTTAGTGGAAAATAAGTATCATTTAAACCAGAGGGCTGCTGGGAGCCAAGGTGGATGATCAGCTTGGCTTCCATGTTTTTTCTATGGTCAGGATCCCAGAAGTCCTGCTGAAGGACACAAACAGAAAAGTCATTGACACTGTGGTCCCTGGAGATAAAGTGGGATACGATGGGTTTAGCAGTGTCACCATTCCTGACTGCTCTGTAATGTTCCCTGAAATGGTCAGCAAGGCACCTGCCAGTCTCTCCGATGTAAACAGCTGTACACTTCCTGCAAAGAATACAATTTACAAGAATACACCACATTAGTGGAGGTGCATGATAACTCCTTGGTGATGTGAAAAACACCTGTAGGCCCCTGAATTTCAGTCACACTGGAAGTAAATTTGCAGGTGTAGCAGCGAGTCCTGTTGCAAGGTTTGGTACCTGGGAAGGAGGAACTGTTAGGAGTAGGTAGGCTGCTTTTAACTAGGAGATTCCACAGGTTAGGTGGCTGGAGGTAGGAGGCAATAGGTGGTTCTGTAAAGGAAGCACCAATGTTACGGTCAGTTTGTAAAATGGGAAAGTTACCGGTGATGATCCTGTGAAGAGAAGGTGTGCACTGATGGAAAGGAAGCACTAGTGGAATTCGCAATTGTTCTTGTGTGACAGTATCCTTCCTGCAGGGGTCAAGGTTGCGGGACATGTTACTGACCTGGGAGAGTGCTCTGTCCACTGTGCTTTTAGGGTATCCTATTGATAAAATAACTATGCATTATTTGGGTCTGCTCAGCAAAATCATCCTCTTCACTGCATAACATGCGAAGTCTAAGAAACTGTGAATAAGGCAGGCCATTCTTGACATGTTTAGGATGGAAGGAGCTGTGGAGGAGGAAACTGTGGGAGTCAGTGGGTTTGTAATAAACTGATGTCTTCAGACCAGTGTTCTGTACTGACAGCTGGATATCCAGAAAAGGCAGTGTAGAGGAGGATATTTCAACAGTGTATTGAAGGGAAGGATGGGTCGTGGTAAACTTGTCAAGGAAGACTTGGAGGGTCTCCCTGGAGCAGGAGGTGGCCCCCACACAGTCATCAATGTAGCGTTTGTAGAGTTCAGGCACAGTTCCTGTGAATGAGAGAAAAAAACATTCCTCTACCCAACCCACAGATTAGCAAAGCTGGGACCCATCTTGGTACCCATGGCAACTCCACTGACCTGCTGAAAAAAACTGTTATTAAAAGAAAAGCATTGAGTGCAAGAATCAGTTCTGCCAGACGAGTTAGTGTGTGTGTGTGTGGGAAGTGTGTGGGTGGGTGGCAAACATACTGATTTTGTATTCTTGTTGACCAATCGGGATCCCCTCTATCACAGAGGTATTAGGTATGACAGACGCCAGGGGTTCTATGAATAGGGCAAAAAGGTATGGAGACAGGGGGCATCCCTGGTGAGTACCCCTAACTAGGGGAAAGGGGGCAACAAGGAACCATTTGTTCGAACATAGGCCCGTGGAGACTTGTACAAATTAACTAGGCAAGCAGAAAACCGGGGGGGGAGGGGATGAAATGCTTTTAGGGTTTCCCGTAGAAAGGGCCATGAGACTGAATGAATGCTTTTTCAGCATCCAGGCTGATAAAAACAGATGGAATTTGCCTAGTACGAACATATTCTTGTAAAATCAAGGCCCTACGAACATTATCAGAAGTGTTCCTGTTTTTAATAAAGCCCGACTGATCCGGGTGTATGATTTGAGGAATAATGGATTCTAGTCTGGAAGCCAATATGGCCATATAAATTTTGTAATCCACATTAAGAATTGAGATAGGGCGGTAGGATCCCGGATCTGAGGAATCCTTTTTTGGTTTAGGAATTGGGGCTATTGTTGCAAAATCCCAGGACAGGGGAGACAGACCATCCCGGGAAATGTCATTAAATAATAACTGTAACTTTGGGATCAATTCTTTAGAAAATGTTTTGCACTACTCAGCCGTAAAGCCATCTGGCCCAGGACAACGCCCACAATGAAGTTTTTTAATTGTCTCCTCAATCTCTAGGACCGAGATAGGGAACTCTAAATTTTTAATTTGGAGAAGGGAAAGTGTTGGAAGGTTCGCTCATTTCAAAAATTGTGCTGATTCGTCTAATGGGAAAGAGGGAGGAGGGGAGTATAGTTTGGTATAGTATTCTATAAAGGCCTGTTGGATATGATCATCAGAATAATTTGTTTTCCCTGAAGATGGGTTTCTGAGTTTTAAAATGGTAGATGAATTTTTCCGAGCCCCTAATTTACATGCCAAGTTCTTGATACCCTTGGGACCCCCCCTCGTGAACTGCCTAGTGAAGGTAGTATAGGGACTGTTGAACCTTATTGTCAAAAATTAGTTGCAAAGCTGCTTTTGTATTTCTTATTAGGATTTGAAGATCAGCATCACCCTCCCGATAAAGCATTTGATAGTTTAGTAGTTGATTCGATAATCTTTGGTATTCAAGTTCTCTTTATTTGTATTTTCTGATCAAGTATGATATCATTTCCCCTGGATGGTGGCCTTCACTGCGTCCCATTGCATCGCTTCCGGAATGTCTGGGTATGTATTTTCGGAAAAAAAGAGGGGAATTCTGGTGGAAAGATTCTCTACAAATTCCCTGTCAGTTAAAGTTGAGGGATTGAATCTCCAATGAGAATTCTTCCTCACTCTGCCCATGTCTATTTTGAGGATCAAGGGATGATGGTCTGATAATAGCTTAGGGCCAATACTAATGTTCTGTACCAGGGACAGATGTTTATTTTATTTTGTTTTTGTTAACTGGGTAAGTGCACTAGCCAACAAGTGACTATTTTCAGGCACGACCCGGGAGGTACAATTACAAAACACCATGATACGTAAGAGGATACATAAGGCAGGATACATAAGCATGATAGCAGGAATACATAGGAGAATATACAAAGCAGGATATATTGCAAAGGACGATATACACACAGTGTAATTAAGTACAGAGCCTGGATAAAATACATGTAATCGGTAGTTTAAGAATAAGGGGATAGGTGGAGAGGACAGGTGTAAAGGTAGAGCAGGAGAGAGAAGGCCAGGAAGGGGTGGGCGAGCAGCAAGAAAGCGTGAGGGACAGGGAGGAAGGTAAGGACTAGTCGCCATCAAGCGGAGAAGGTTACCAACTGTGACCGAGACGGTGGAAGCCAGGATCGGCAGGAGAGACGGAGAGGTCAGGGAGAAGGACAGTGAAGGGTGGGAAGGGCAGGGGAAAAGGGGAAAGTTTTGCTGGGCATGGAGCCAAAAGGGAAACGAAAGGAGGGAAGGTCGATGGATGGAATGCACCTGGAAGGAGTGCAGTGACACACAAGAGGGGAGGGGGACAGGAGGAATGGCAGTAAAAGTGGCATAGGCAGGTTGAGTAGTAACCTATGTCCGAGCCGATGAATCAGGGAGATGGAAGGAAAGAGAGGGGAGTCACGGTAGGGCGAAACTGGTGGAAGGCAGGGGAGGCTGGCAGGGAGGGGGGCAGAGGGTGAAAGAAGGTATACAGGTGAGCAGCCAGATTCCGGCATCAGCGGTACAAAGGTTACAACCCTCGGCCGGGTCTGTGGAGCGAAAGAGCGGTAAAGAGGAAGAGGTAAGAGGGGTTGCGGCAGAGTTACGGCGTTGGCGGTGAAGGGTTACTGCTTGTCTGGCCGGGATGGTGGAGCCGAGGCGGCATGGAGGAGTAGGTCGGTGAGGGGAGGGAGTGAGGGCGGTAAGTTCGGCATTAGCGGTAATAGGGTTATAACGGCAGCTGGGACGGTGGAACCAGGAGACGGCAAGGAGGGGAGGAGATCGTTAGGTGGGGGAGTGAGGCGGCAATGAGCAGGAGAAGGGAGGGGCAGGAGGAAGGGGGTGGTAATGAAAGGGATACAGGAGAAATGGCCAAGGGGAGGGAAGAGAGAGACTAGTAAGGTGCATGAAAGGAAGGTGAAGGAAGGAATGAAGGTAGGAAAAACAGTAAGAAGCGAGGGCAAGCTAAGTGGCCAGGAGGTACATTAATAACTTTACAATTGGCATCAGAACATGAAAATTATACAGCATCCACTAACAGTAAACATACTCAAAAAAACCAAGAGGAAAAGCGCAAGTGCATAAAGTACATAATAGGGGAGTGGGAAGAGCAAGTAATGAGCAGGGGATCAGGTGGGATCAAAACAAACACATTTGTCCATTGAGGTGAGGAAAGTTCTGAGGTTGTGCTTAAATGCAGTGTGGGAAGGAGCATTCCTTAGTTCCTGAGGCAACAAGTTCCAATAGTGAGGGGCAGCATAGCTGAAGGATCCCGTGCCCTTTTTTGTACGGCAGAGAGGAATATTCAATAAGGATTTGTCAGCTGATCTAAGGTCCCGTGAAGGTATAGCCGGTTGGAGTTTGCAAGTTGTTATTATATAGTCTAGTCTGGAGGGAGATTTAAATCTTGGGGAATAGTAGGTAAAACCAGGGGTAGAGGGGAATAACCTTCTCCACACATCAACCAATCCCAAATAATCTTGTTTTTTTTTTAATTGTTTGGTAGTCGCATTGTTCCTGTGTTTTTGTGGGTTGGAACTGTCAATATGTGGGGCCAGGGTCAGATTCAGGTCACCTCCCACAATCAATTGACACTGGAAAAGGCTAAGGAGTGTAGTTATAAAGCCCCTATATGATGGAAAATTCGATTGTGGGGGGAAATATACACTAGCCAATGTGACTAGTTTACCATATAATGTACCTTGGAAAAATTATATAGCGACCCTGAGCATCTATATGTGTTTGATGCATCTCCAGGGACGTATTTCTTGGAATTGGGATTGCTACTCCCCTCTTTCTTCCCCTGGGACGCGACGAGGCCACCACCCGGTATCCCCCCCCCCAATTTAGCTTGAGGTGTTCAGATTCAGAGAGGTGGGTTTCCTGGAGAAATATCAGATCACAGGGGTTTCTGGCTAAGTGTTGCATGAGCTTTGCTCTTTTAATCGGGTCATGCAACTCATTAATGTTATGAGATAACATTTTTACTGGATTTAAAGCCCCCATTTTTTGTCTTTATGAATAATACTCATTTTACTCTTTCTTTCTTTCCAGGAAGAACACAAAGGATATCCCATGGACCACGCTACCCAAGCCACCAAGTTCGTTCTTTGTAATAAAGTCATCAACTTGATACTGTTTCGTAAATAGTGCAATAAAGAATGTTTGGGTAACTATTTTTCTATGTGCGTGTTTTTTTAACAACCACCCCCCTACATAATCTATTACTGTAATAGCAACTGTATAAACCATATCATAAAAACCTGAACTTTTAGGTCCATGACCAAAACCCAGGTCAATAGACCCAATGTGCTTTTGCCAAGTTTGAATAATAGAAACATTACCAAAATTACATATTTCAAAACTGCAAAGGGTGAAACCTATACACACCCTTAGAAACCTAACTATATACAGACTGACCTCCAATTGGGAGGCGCTCTCATAGAGCTCCTCCGGGAACATCCTGTCCTGAATTCCACAAGGGAGAGGAGAGGAGAGGAGGGGTTCTTGAGCTAACCCCAAGTGAGGATATACTCAGGCACAGCAGTAGAGCCCCTAAGAGAGTGATTATTAAATCACTCCGGGATAGAGCCAGTTTAACTGTGGCAAATACCAAAGTTTGCCTTACCGGGGCCTCTCTGCCTCCTTGTTAGACACTATGGCTCAATGATTTAGGTATAGGGAAAGAGGATCTCAAGGGCCACTATTGAACAGAAGAGTGAGATCCACTGCCCAGGAGTAACCCCAAGCTAATTGTTTTCACCCTCTGTAGCTCAATTGTCTGGGAACAAACCCCTTTATGAACTCTCTGAGTTTTGTGGGGAAGGACTAGCCCAATCCTGGGTTCCAGTATGTAGCATAACTTCCCCCTCCTGATATATTGAAGGGGACTGAGATTTCATGCTATGTTAGTTTGGAGATGGACCATGATTAACAGTACCAGGGTTGATCCACCACCCCAGTGGTTGAAAGAAAAAAAAAAAGAAAAAAATGTTATCCATACGATTTCTCTTGAGTTACAATAATTTAGAGGACCTGGGGAGGAAGGGCAAAAGGGGAGGCCAGAGCAAACACATATAGAGGAAGGTTAGTACCATCCCCTCAGGTCAAAACTAGTTTAAAATAAAAGGTAGACATCTTGATTTACGTAGTGTCAAACAGAAAAACATTCACACAAGTAAATTCTGTCATCCGCCCATTCCAAACCACCCCCCCCCGACAACCCAACCCAACCGTCCCTGTAAAATGGACCAAGGAACATACAATAGAACCAAGACCATAGCAGTGCAGAATAAAGTTCTAGTCCTGATAATGTCTAGGAGTAAAAGAAAGGTGTAGCGATAACATGGCCAGATTTTTATGGAATGAGTGATCCAGCCTGCGAACTTAGAAGGGAAATCCGAGGATACCCGATGCCAGGGAAGGCCGCATCCAGGTGAGAGGAATCGGATCCACCATCCAAGGAGCCAAAGGAAAAGGGAGGAAGTACACGGAGGTGAAGGGCCAAAGCAAGAAGAGATGGAGGAAGCCATGTGCTTCAGAAGCAATACCTCCTAGTAAAGGAGAATCCTACCATCAGGGAGATCACTAAAGTCCAAATGGCAACCCAAGGCCGAAATTGAAATACAAAATGTATTTTTGTTGCCTGGACTAAAAGGAGAAGCACTCACTCCATTCAAACCAGGGCCCCCCCCCCGTAGCACCTCCGCCCACCCAGGCCTCAATGGAAAGAGAAACGGATCCCCACCCTCAACTCATCACAAGGTGGTGACATTTTACCTCAGAATGTCTCAGGTAGGCAGGGTAGGATTACAGAATTGTTGCAGACGTTCCAGTAGATCAGAGATTGGTAGTGATACTTGGGAAGCATTTGTACATGCCAGTTGGCCCACTGCTTCTGGCGTTGCTTTACTGCCTCCATCGCCTTCTCAGTAATAATGCCCTTAGTGAGAAGGTCAGCTGCAGCTTCAGAAGCCAACGAATAGGTCTGCTGCCCAGAGGTCAAGTGAACAATCAATTTGGTCAGGTAAGGAGTTTTAAATCGTATTTTCTGCGATCGCAAATACTGGGAATAGCGGACTGTAATCTCTGCATTGCCTCTGGATGTAAGGGGCATAATCATTATCAAAAAGCAGTCTGGACTGGCCCCACATAATTTTCCCTTTTTGCTAGGCCCTGCTAAGGAGAAATTCCTTGGTCTGGTAGCTTAATAGACGTACTAAGAAGGATCAAGGTCTGGCCTCTGGGCGCGTTGGTTTTGGCCCAAGTGCACGATGGGCCCGCACCACGCCCAATTGGTAATCTGGGTCTAGGACTAATGACAACCGGAGAAAGTAATCTGCAAAGGCACGAGGGTCATTTCCCTCCTCACCTTCTGGGAGCCCAAAAATGCAAATATTCCTCCTTCTGCTCCTATTCTCAGCATCCTCCTGGCAAGATGATATGGCAGGCTGTTCAGCTGCTAGGGATCAGACGGATTCTTCCAGGTCCTCCAATCTAGAAGTGTTAAAGGGACATCTGCTGGTCGGCCTCAAGCTCTGTTTTGTAGGAGGGTAATCTCGTGCCTTATATCTTTAAAAGATTTATGGACCTCTCCTCAGAAATCGGTTATGGCCTGAAGAATGGTCTCAGCATTTGGTTCCTGTTGCTTTTTGTGAGCATTGGATTTAGGAGTTTTTCCCCCCCAAGCCCACCGAAGATCCGGGCCGGGCTTCTCCCTCGTCCGGATGGTGGGTGAGTCAATATCTATGTTTATTTTATAAGCTGGAATCTGTTACGCAACTGCTTAGCCATTTCTTTGACTGTATTTGGAGCACGATGATTGCGTACTGTTTTATTCAGGTTTAAAAAGATAAGTGCGCTCTTTTTTTTAAAGTTTAGGCGAGAGCCGTCTGACACACGTGTTTCCCACGACATGACCGAAACCGGAAGTCCACTGACACCGAGTCTGAGGTCTCTTGACTGTAAAAGGAGTTATCATCACCGCCCTCAGAAATAATGAGGTCAGGGTCAGACTCATCCCCCTCTATAAATGCCTCAGACGGAAGGAAGGTAAAAGAGGGGTTGGGGTCACAGACACAACAATCCAGTATGTGGCTGTGGCAACACTGTTGGTACCGGGCCCGACCCCGATAGACTGGTATCAGAGGAGGCACTGGATTTGGATCTGGCACTGGGGAGGTCCCCGGTGCCGAATATGGCACTGCGGCAGGACCCAAAAGGCCCCAAACCATTGCTGAACACAGCACTGGAACTGGTGTAGATGACCCAGCTGGCACTGATGTGACCGGCAGTGGCACCATGGCTGGCCTCATCCCTATGCTGTGAGGGCGGGCAGCCAGTGGGACAGACATCAGCAATGCCGCCCCCGGCATGGCTCTTGAGGCTGTGGTCAGACGCAAACACACTACCTGGCTTGATGGCACTGCCTGTGGTACTGTTCCACCAGCCTTGAAAGGCCAGGGACTTGCTCTGCTAGCGATGCTACCTGGGCCAGACATTGCACCCACTGCTCCATGAAAGGTGCCCAGTGGTGGAACTGCTCACTGGAGTCTCCATTTACAGTGAGGGATTCTGGGCCCAGGACACTAGTCTCCCAGAACCAAAAGTCCTCGGTGACACCAATCCTGCCAGTGAGGGCCTCCAAGAAACTGAGTATCCTACGGCAGAACTTGCAGAGGGTGACCTCCCCTAGTGCCATTTCTTCCCCTTCTGATGGGAAGAGGAAAAGCTGAGGTCAAGCAGTGCCTGAGCCCCATCGTAGAGCGTGTGCAGAATCGGAACCATTTCCTTTTGCTCTTGTGGGAGAACTGTCCTTCCTCCCAGGCACTGGACTGCCTGCAGTCAGACCCCTTCCTGATGGGGAAAGTGGAACAGACATGTCCCCACTGCCAGAGCAGCTTGCCACTTCAGGCTCCCTACTGCTTTCCATAGCCTTTGACCTTTGATGCTCAGTGGGGCTGAGGAGAAACTAAGACAATTTGGTAACAAAATACACTAAACTGACACAAAAATAAGAAACTCTAGCTTGAAACACTAAAACTGCAAGAACTGAATGCTGTTGTCACATTTCTGACTCCCAGTCGACAACTGACAATACTCTAATGCACACTCAACAGTGGGGGAAAAAGGAACTGATGCAGTTGTGGGCTGGCGTAGACATAAACAGGCAGCCACATGCATTCACTCACACAGTTGTATATGTGCACTGCTTGTCTCGGTGCCAGCCCGCTGAAATGTCCTGGCTCCCACTGGATCCAAGTGCCTCCAACTCAGACCCACTAATGGGAACCAATGGTGAAGATTAATTCTTAAAGATCATAAAACTGTTTTAAAATGGCAAAATACTGAACTTATTTTACCAACTGATCTGGTATTCAATACCGAAAGTTGTTGAGAACCAGTAGTGAAAGTATGAGGTACCTGTGAAATGGTGAAACCAAACAAAAATTGGACTGCTGCAGAGGCCCTGAAAACCAGGACCCAGGCTTCAGAAAATGCCTCTACACTTCCAACAGCTTCCACCTTGACAACGGAGCAGTCTACGGCATTAATTTTAACAGCAATCCAAAAACTTGACAAGAAAATTGAAGATTTTAATGCATGGACTGCACTCCTTGAAAAGAAATCTGAAAATGCACAGGCTGATGCAAGCAAAACCATAGAGATGGCAGAAAAAGCTCTAGTTACCAGCACTGGACTTATTAAGGAAAGCAGTGTGCTCTGAGATTGACTGAAGCAACTTGAAAATGCCTTGAGGGCTGCAAACATGAGTCCTTGGACTGTCCAAATTGACTGAGGGAGAAGATTTAAAAATAATTTTGTTAGAATGGCTGACAGTGGCACTCTTGTTAATAACAGAACTGACCATTAGGAGAGTTTATCGTATTACACAAAGGTAGGCAATGTCATAAGAGGAGACAATCCGCATCGTTTTAACAGTGACCATGAGCAGTGAGAAAAGGGATGCAAGCCTGTTAGCAACACAGCAGAGTAGAGGGGCGAAGCTAATTCCATAATCAAGTTTTCCCCAGACCTTAGTTACAGTACAAGGCAGAGGAAGAACTGATCTGACAGCATCCGGTCTCTGCTTCAAGAGCTTGGTGTGAACCACTTATGCTACTTCCTGCCCGCTTAAAAGTGTACGATGGCAGTAAAGATTTCATTTACTCAAAACCAGGTGATGCAGGGAAACTGGTGGAGAAAATCCGCAGAGAATGGCCAAACAGACTTGACTATGCAGTATCAGACTCTGATACAGGAGAATGAGTGTTTGGGATGCTTTTTAAAACTTGTAACTTTCTTAATTACTGTGTTCTGTGACCTGCATGATGCTGAAAGTTGTGTTTATTTATTTATTTATGAGATTTACCAGGAAGGCATACTGAGCAACATGCTCGATTCCAGATGTGACCTGGGGGCCGAGACCCAAATACATACATGAAATTAATACATATCAGTACAATATGGGACTACACTTATTTCTCAAGTGCAAAAAATATGGCCAGCAGGTTGGACTACTGGTTCACCTCATCAAAGCTTACCCCACAGGTGCTAGATGTTATGGTCACCCCACTTTTCCTATCAGACCACGCTCCAATAGCACTGTCCATGGCAGTAGGGCCGCTTATCCATCCCCAGGTCTTTATTTATTTATTTGTGAGTGACTGGAGTTGTGAGTTTTAGGTTAGCGATTTCATCAGTTTTTGAAAGACTTTTTCTAGAGTGTGGGGTCTATAGGATCGATTGGGGCTCATGTAGCCTTATGGTTTATAAAATCACTGTTGTTCCTTCTGGCTACACTGTCAAGATGGCGTTGATGGTATGGTACATGATTGGTCCCATCTTCTCTATACTGGAATTATGTCTCCCACTTCTACAGGCAGCAATGAACCTAAGATTGTGCTTTCAAGATGATAGGGAGGTAAACAGAGTTTGATGATTTATAACATTTTCACTGTTTTACAGAGTTGCTGTTCTGAGACATGTTTGAATTTGTACAGCTTGTCTAGTTTACTGTCATTACAATGTTCTTAGTAGCATTACTGTGCTTTGTTCATATAAAGACTTGGTGCTTTCTTTAGGTCTGATGATGTACTGATAATATAATGTAAATTACTATTGGCAATGTTCTTTATACAGTACCACCCTGCATAAATTGAAGAACTCCCTTTTTCACATATTTGGACACTAAGCCATATCTGTGGCAGGAACGTTTCATTATGAACTCGTTATTTCCTGTGTCATCAGCACTGGGCAGCTTGAGCGCTCTTCAACAGTACAGACTGCCACAAAATTAGATTAGCAGTCCCAGTGTTGTAACACTGTGTGAGATGTGCTAACGGATACGTATTTTAGGACACTGTTCTTGTATTGCATATTGAGTTTCACTTCTCAGTGGTATTGCACATATTGTATTACTTCTAAATACAATAAAAATAAAGTTTAAAAAAAAGCCACATTTTAATTTCAGGCATACCAGAGTAACCTAAAATATTCCTTAAAAAGCACTCAAACTAAAATATTCCTTAAAAAGCACTCATACTAAACAAACTACCTTTTTAACCTGTGAGAAATGGGGAATTAGTATCATAACAAGACAATTAGTAGGGAAAAAAAAGCATTTGGAGCATTGGGGTTTAAATGTGCCCTTTTAATTCTTACATAACCAAAAGCTTAAAATCATTTTAAGTGAATGACACACAGTGTGTTATTGTTTAAAATACACATAATCAAGAGATAGAAAAACAGACACTATATTCAAGGCTCAAGAGACTATACAAATCATTACTGTCTAGCAGTATGCTAGCTTAATCAGAAAAATGTAGCAGTTACATGGACAGATAATGTAATGTATTTTTCTTTTATTCTTTTGGTAACCAGGTAAGGCCCACTAGGCACAAGTGCCTGTTTTCAGGGGCAACCTGGGAGCACTGGGGGAGGTTAAGTGACTTGCATAGAGTTACATAGTATGCAAGTGGAAGTTGTGGGAATCAAATCCAGGTCTGCTGGATCTACCAAGCTCATTCACAGCTCGTTACTCTAACCTCTAGGCTAGTATCAAGCACATGCAAATCAGCTTGAACAAAACAATACCCCCAAACTCTGCATATGCTGGTAAAAGTGATACGAAACATTTTTAAATGCCTTAAAAACCCTCTTGGTTTTTCATTTCAATAGTATCCACATTTCTGATATGCTTTGGTTATTTCACCATCAACATTTACTGGTGTCCATTTCAGTTTCCTGGGTGTTTTATGATGCATTGTCACCTGTCCAGTGCCATTACATGGAACGTAAACCCAGCTCAAAGGATTTGCGAGTGAGCATATCCAGCACAAGGATGATATCCCAGGCAGCTACCAGCTTCCTGTTGGAAGGTTTTCTATAAAATGCCCTAAAGGAACCCCTTGAACTGTGGCAACTGTACCAATTAGAGGGTCCCAAAGGGCTTGTGGTATGCAGATATAGCACACAGGTGGACTTTAACTCTAGAATACTGTAGAGCAGCATCAAAGAGGTCCAGCAAATACTCCAGAACCTTATTAAGTGGGTACCGAGTCCATGTGGGTTTTGGAGCACCAAACAGAAATTATTTTCCACTTGGCTGTGTAAGTTTCCTGGTGTAATGCTTATAAGCAACCAAAAGTATTTCAAAGATCCTCTGAGATACACTGTACCTGTACATTTCTATCTCTTCCGCACACAGGCTTGAACATGAGCGGAGTACAGGTTGGAATGGACCCGGTGATCTTGGGAGTCAAGTAAGTCCATCCTGAGTGGAAAAATCCTTAGTTTGCTGACTGATAGGCTGTTCAACAGAAGAAACCATGTCTGTCGAGGCCAGAAAGGGGCAACTAGAACCATCTTGATCCTGTGCGCCTCCAGTTTGAGCAACACCTTCTGCACGAGACGGACTAGGTGGAATGTACAGACAGATTTTGCCACTGCAGTCTGAATGTATCCTGACAGAAAGTGCCATGTCCTGGATTTCTGGACCAGAACTGAGGCAATGTGGTGCTGACTGGGGATGCAAAAAAGTCAACATCTGAGGTACCCCACTCGTTGAACAGCAATTTTACGACATCTGGAACGAGTGACCACTAGTGAGGATTGGCCTCTTTTTAGCTGAGGTCATCTGCCAGAGTGTGCTGGACTTCTGGCAGATAAATGGCTTGGAGCAGGACCCCTGCTTCGGGCACCATTCCCACACTCTCATCGCCTCCCTGCAGAGAGGGTAAGAGTGTACTTCTCCCTGACTGTTGATGTAGAACATGACAGACTTGTTGTCTGTCTGGACGAGGACTGTTTTGTGGCTAACTAGGTCCACTAGGGTTATCAGGCCATACAAAACAAGTTTGCATCTCCAACACATTGATGTGAAAATGAGTCTTTGATGGGTCTCAGACACCTTGTATTTGGAGGTCCCGACAGTGGGCCCCCATCCCAACAGGGAGGCATCTGCGGTGACAGTCATCCGAGGCTCTGGTTGGGAGAAGGGAAAGCCCTGGAGAAGGCTGTTCTCCACTGGCCACCATGTGAGTGACTGAACCAGGGCTTTAATCACCTGGATGGAGTAGGTCTGAGGGTGTGATGCTTGTGACCACTGTGCACTGAGCATCCACTGAATCGTTCTCATGTGCAACCATGCCAAGGGCACTGTGAAGGCTTAGAATGCTATCAGACCCAGCATGTGCTGCATGGGATGGGCTATCACAGTTTTTTGCTCCATGACGCAGCATGCCATCCGCAGGACTGCCTGCAGTCTGATGTCTGAAAGAAAGGCAAAGGCCCTGGTCATGTCCATAAGCGCTCCTATGAACAGCAGCTGCTCTGAGGCTTGCAGCTGAGACTTCCCTAGATTCAGAAGAGCCCCCATAGAGGTGAGAAACTAAGAGTCAATAGCCACTGCCTGTTCAGTGTCCTGCCTAGATGGACTGGCTATTAGCCAGTTGTCCAGATATGGGTAGACCTGGAGTCTAATCTTTCTCAGATACACTGCAAGTACTGGTAATGCTGCCCCAGCATGATGAATCGGAAGTATCTGTGGTGGTTGGGATGCACCAGTTATGTGCTGGTATGCATTCTGCATATCTAGGTAAGTTAAGAAATTCTGAGGTTTCAGGAAAGGAAACAGAGATTCCAGATAAATCATTTCGAATTTTTCTCAATACATGAATTGGTTCAGATTTCTGAAGTTGAGAATAGGGTGCATGCCCCGACTTCTTTGGTACAAAGAAGTAGGGGGAGCAGAAGCCTGTGTATGGCTCAGACTCTGGCACTATTTCCACTGTCCTGTTGCTTAGAAGGCCCAGAGGGGTTGCCTTCCGGATGGATAGTCCAGAGGGATTTCTGTAAAATCCAGCAAGTGTCCTTTAAAGATGATCCTCAGTTCCCACTTGTCCATCATAATGGACTCATAAGGACGGTAAAACTGGGTCAGGTGTTCCCCCACTGGGGAGGAGAGGTCTGCCTTGGGCAGTTGAGGCAGGACTGGGACCAGAGCTTCAGAGGGTAGCACTAGACACTTTCGTTATCTGTCCCTTCAACTGTGCCTTCTTCCAAGTCTCTGGAGGCTGAGATTTGTTTTGTGCTCCCCTGCCTTTTCCATGAAAAGATTGCCTGTTCTGAAAGAAACTATGTCCTTTTCCCCTCTGAGGGTTAGTAGGGGCTGGCTTGGTAGTCTTAAGGGTAGTCCTAATTTTTTGTGATGCTTCCCTGTCTGACGGTTGGTAGGGGCTGGCCTGGAAGTCTTGAAGGTAGTCCTAGTTTTGTGTGACGCCTTAAGAGACTTCTATACCTGTTGTTTTTGCTTTGCCTTGTCCAAACAGGTAAATTCCATCCAAGGAATGTTCATAAACTGTAGTTGAAAGTACTGGAAAAAAAACAGACGTTCATAAGCCAAAAATGCCATCTGATGTAGATGACTGCAGCAGCAGAGCAGGAGGCAGTATCACAGGTATCCACAGTGGCCTTGAGCTGATGACTCAGTTTCATGCTTGTCAGTCAAATGAATATTTTGTTTAGCCTCTGAATCTGGCAGGGACTCTGCCAGGGATTTAAGCATACTCCAAAGGGTATACTCATACTCAGAAAAATGCCCTTGGTAGCTGGCAGTCTACATGCTTATAGTAGCTGCTGCTTAAGCCTGTTTGCCCATAGTGTCAGTCTTGCACAACTCCTTGTTAACAGGGTGCACAGTGACCTCTTAGGAGAGAACGGCTATGTCATTCTCAATAAGAATAACAATAGCATCAGCTATAGGTCGCGAAACACACACTGGCCTGTCTTTAGGGACAGAGTATTTCTTGTCTCTAGATAGATGCCACCAAAGTAAGCATTTTCCAGACTGCATCAGACAGGGTTTCAAATGTGGGTGGAACGGGAGGAAAGAACAGTTACATAAGAACATACCATGACAGTAGATCTTTGAGGGAATCTCCTCCATTAGGCCACACCTTTGGAACTGTAAGCTGTCAGCGTCAGGACCATATAGATGCTTAGCTGGGGGCCACCCACAATGACATGCAGCTTCAACACATATACAACACGGGCAGCCCCACCACTCCTCAGTTCCCAACTACAGATTAGCCATGGATGACCACTAACTGTGAGGAACCAGGTGATTATACCAGTAACAGGCAATACAAGGAGAGGAATGGGACTGGCAACAGGATACCTGGAGTAAGGCTTTAGGTTCAGTATCTCATATAACCCTCAAGGAAATTGAATGGGGGAAAGAGGGTACAGCATGGCCTAATGGATGAGATTCTCTTGAAAATCTACTGTTACGGTGAGTTCTTATGTAACTATTCTATCTTCATCGAGGATATCTCCTCCATTAGGCTACACCTTTGGAACAACTTCCAAGCAGTACAAAGCAACTGGGAGGATGACATAGTCTGATATGTGATTAGAACAGGAGGCTTTGCAGTGCAGCAAGCCCAAAACCAGCATGTCTATGAGAGACGATCTCCAGACTGTAATGCTTAGCAAAAGTGTGAACAGTGCTCCATGTGGCTGCAGCACATATGTCAGCAGCAGGGACATTTTTGAAATAAGCAACAGAAGTGGTCATATCCCTAGTGGTGTGATCATGAACAGCACCAGAAGAAAAAATTACTCACCTTAGTAATGTTGTTTCTTCTAATGGAGTCTTGCTATATTATGACAATTGCAGTTTGTCCCACCATTAGAACTGCTCCAGAGGCGAAAGAGTTAACTCCCATTCTAAGAATGGAACTTAGAGCACAAGCTCGGTTAGAGAAGCTCTGTCTGGGTTATTTCAAACCCAAACTGTCAGATCTTTACGAGCAAAAACTCACTAAGGTCTGTGTGGAAGCTGTAACCTACACTAGCCAACTGGCTACTAAATATTAACACTATTGCTGGTCCCAACACAAAGACTCAAGTCAGGGGACCAGAAGTAATAATATAATATAAAATAAAAACACCACACCCCAAAAAACCCCAAGAAGGGGTGGAAAACATATAATGGGCATAACTAGTGTCCACACTAGGCTGCCCACCCCATACCCAAGTAGAAGTTCTGAGAGGGGCAGGCTGGGGGGGAGGTCATAATATAGCAAGACTCCATTAGAAGAAACAACATTACTAAGGTGAGTAATTTTTTCTTCAAACAACATGAAGTCTTGCTATATTATGACAATTGCAGACTACACAGCAGTACCTCCATGGAGGAGGGACAGAACCTACTTAGGGAATAGGCTCTGAAGCACAGCTGTGCCAAACCGAGCATCTCTCCTGGCCTGGACATCCAGGGAGTAATGCTTGGTGAAAGTGTGCACCGTTTTCCAGGTAGCAGCTTGACATATCTCTAAGATAGGGATGTCTCTGGCAGCAGCTAGAGACGCGGCTGTACCTCTGGTAGAATGAGCCCTCAGGCCAGAGGGGGGAACTCTCCTCAGTTTCTGATAACAAAATTGGATACAAGAGACAATCCACCTGGCAATTGATCTCTTAGTGGCAGGTCTCCCTTTTCCGACCTCACCGTAAGTGAGAAAAAGTTGGAGGGATTCGAACCTGTGACCCTTGGTACGTTCTATATAGTAACTTAGGGCCCTCTTAACATCTAAACTGTGCAATCTCCTCTCACCAGAGGAAGAATGTTCAGTGAAAAACACTGGAAGGGAGATAGATTGGTTAAGATGGAAATCTGAAACCACCTTAGGCAAAAACTTCCTGTTAGTCCTGAGGACTACCTTATCCCTGTGGAAAGAAATAAAGTCAGTTTCTACTGACAAGGCTTGCAACTCACTTATGCGCCTGGCAGAAGTGATAGCCACTAGGAAAACAGTTTTCCAAGTTAAGTACTTAAGCTCTGCAGAAGACAGAGGTTCAAGGGGTTACGTGCTGGGCAGTGCAAACATTAAGGTCAGGCAGGGGGCGGATCCTAAAAGGTGGATTAGTATGAAGTAATCGCTTAAAAAACTTGGAAAATACAGGGTGAGCGGAAAGAGAGGAGGGCTTTCCTGCTGAAACAAAAGCAGAGACAGCTGCCAAATGTACTTTCAGGGTAGCTGGTCTCAGGCCCAAAGAATTAAGATGGACCATATAGTCCAAAACAATGGGCAAATCAGCAGATTCCGGGGAAATATGTTTCCCAGCACACCAAATGGAAAACCTTTTCCACTTAGAATTATAAGTAGCCCTAGTGGAAGGCTTCTAGAAGCCTTTAGGTTTCAAGAACACCCTGAGAAAGGTGTAGGTCAGCAATCTAACTCCTCAAGAGCCAGGCCTTGAGGTTGAGGGATTTGAGGTTCGGATACCAAACTCTCCCCTGGGCACAGGTTAACAGGTTGTGATTCCTGGGGAGACACAAGGGAAGATGGACTGTTAGGGACAGAAGGAGTGGGTACCAGGGCTGCCTGGCCCAATCTGGGGCAATCAGAATCACCCTGCAAGGCTAGGATCTGATTTTGACTAGCACCTTGAATAGGAGAGGGAAGGGGGAAAGGCATAAAGAAACTTCCCTTCCCAATCTAGGAGAAAGGCATCCAGGGGGACTGAGCCCAACACTGGGGCCTGCAACAGAAAAGTGGAAGTTGGTGATTGTCTGGGGCTGCAAAAGATCTATCTGAGGGTGCCCCATCTGGCAAAAACTATCCCAGTACTTGAGGATCCAGAGACCATTCGTGATGGCCCTGGGAAATCCTGCTGAGAGCATCTGCTAGGACATTGTCCTTTCCTGGAAGATGAACTGCTATGAGGGAAGTGTTCAGGGAATAGGCCAGAGACCACAACTTCATTGCCTCGGTGCACAAGGCCGAAGACCGAGTGCCCCCCTGCTTGTTGATGTACCACAGTGTTGTGGTGTTGTCTGTTCTGACTTGTACCACTTTGTTCTGAACAGACGCAGAAAACACTTGAAGTGCTAAAAAGACAGCTCTGAGTTCCAGCAAATTGATGTGGAGCAGAGATTCCTGGGGGGACCACACTCCCTGAGTGGAGAGGTCGCTATGTAGGCTCCCACCCCAGGAGGGAAGCATCTGTAGTGAGGGTCAAGGAGTGAGACAGAGGAATGAAGGGACCCCAGTCTTAAACTGTTCTGATCCTGCCACCACTGGAGGGCCTGGATCAGGTTCGGTCACTGGGACCAACTTGGAAAGGGGTCTCTTTCTGAGACCAAAAGGCTCTCATGAAACTGAATGTCCCTCATCTGAAATCTTGCTCCTCGCTACTGCTGTGGACGCAGCCATGTGCCCCAGGAGCTGCAAAGTGTCTTGCTGGTCGAGACCTGCAGAGTGAAGGAGGAGGCCAGAGCCACCAAGTTCCTTACCCTCTAAGGGTAGGAAGGCTCTGGCCTGCTTTGTGTCCAATTCTGCACCTATGAAGGTGAGCATCTGAACTGGTTCCAGAACTGACTTTGGAAGATTTAGCAAGAAGCCCAGGGAGGTGAGCAGCTGCTGGGTAACTTGCAGGTGAGATTTTACCTGTTCTGGGGACTGGCCTACAATGAGCCAGTCGTCCAGATAGGGAAAGACAACAATCCTTTGCCTCCTTAAATGAGCAACTGCTACTGCCAGACATTTTGTGAATACCCTTGGGGCAGAGGTGAGGCCGAAGGGCATTGCTCTGAACTGGTAGTAACCTGAGGGCAGTTCGAATCTGAGGTACTTTCGGTGGGAGCTTCTGATTAGGACGTGAAAATAGGCATCCTTGAGGTCCAGGGAGGCTAGCCAGTCCCCTGGCCTTAGAGAGGGTAAAATCATTGCCAGAGTTACCATTCTGAACTTTGGTTTCAAAAGGTGTTTGTTCAGATATCCGAGGTCTAAAATGGGCTGCCATTCTCCTGTCTTTTTTGGGGTAAGGAAATATCTGGAGTACAGACCCTTGCCCTGGTGTAGGGGAGAAACCCTTTCTACAGCTCTGAGAGCCAGGAGGGTTGAGACTTCTGTTTCTAGAGTAAAGGTCTCTAAAGAGTTTGCAGGTGGGAAAGATCTGATTCTCATCTTTGGGAACTTTTGAAGCTGAGAACCAGACCCTGGCTTACTACTTCCAGGACCCACTTGTCTGAAGTTAGAGACACCCAGTTCTGAATGAAGTAAGCCAACCTGCCCCCTACGGGTAAAGGAGAATCGGCCCTGGGCACCCCATCAGGGTGTCTGTTTGGCAGGTGCTTTAGGCTGAGAGGTGGGAGCAGGCCTGCCCACACCCCGTCTGCCTCTGCCTCTGAAGAAGCCCCTCTGAGCATAAGCAGAGGAGGCCTGGGTTTGGTAAAAAGGCCTGTGAAAAGGCCTACCCCTACCCCTGGGGGTCTGCCTCTGAGGAGTGGCTTGCCGCTCCTTGGCTTGGGCACTCTTATAGGTAGTCCTATATTCATCCATTTTCTTCATATAATTCTCTGTCTGCTCCCCAAACAGAGAATTTCCCACCACAGGAAAATCCATAGCCTTAGTCTGGGTATCCTGCGACAAGCTAGTACACCTGAGCCAGGCCAACCTACGAAAAGCTACAGACGAAGCCATGACTCTAGAGGATACATCATTAAAATCCACAGCAGCATGAAACTGCACCTTGGATGCCCTCAATGCCATCAGCAGCCACCTGTTCCAGCTCATTAGCAGCTGGCCAGAGGCCTGTTTGGCCAAAGCCATGACAGTGTCCCATCTAGATTTTTGATACCTTGCTACATAAGCCATGTAATTTGCTTGCCTGAGTCCCAAGGATGCTGCCATGTATTGTTTTTTAGCCATGGCATCAATCTTCCTGGAATCCTTGTCAGGAGGATGTGAAGCCAGGGGAATATTAGCTTTATCACAGGCTGCAGCCTGAACCACCCCAACATGACTGCATTGCTGTGAAAGGAATTCTGTGTCAGGACCTGACAGTGTGTACCTCCTATCCATCTTTTTATCCACAGGAGGCACAGAATTAGGAGTTTTAAAATTTTTATTGTTTGTTTCTAAATGATTTATGCAAAGGAATAGACAATCTCCTAGACTCTGGTATATCCATCATTTCTACAAAATCAGGTTCCTCTTGCTCATCCACAGCTTCCTCCAATGGGATCTGGAGGGTTTCAGCAACTTTTTTGTAAAACATAAAGTGAGAGGGGGACTCAGAAAGCATAGGGGGAGATTCTAAAGGTCTGTCTGGGGAGATGTCCAGTTCAATGGGCACACCCAGACCCTCCAAGTCACATTCATACTGTTCATAATCATCCTCCTCTGGTTCATAAAACTCCTCAACATCATATTCCTGAACCAGTGGAACCGACCGAACCGACCTTTTACCAGACAGTGGTGGTTCGGACGGAACTGAAGAAAGTGACTGGACAATCTGAATAGCTCTTGCTATCTCTGCAGCAGTTGAAGAAGGAATTTTGGGCTCCACACCTGCTGATTTTCTTGTTTTCTTTACTGGAACTGGCTCATCCGAGCCAGCTTTGCGTTTGCCCGAGGAAGTCTCGCCCTGGTCAGAGGGCACTCCCTCCGGTTCGGTTGGCACCGAACCGGGCTGGCCATCCGGGTCAGCGGACTTTTTGGCCTCTCGTTCCCTGAGCCTGCCAACTCTCTTATCCACGGTGGCTGCAGGGAAATTTTTACAAATCTGGCAGTCTGAATTGAGGTGGTCAAACCCCAGACAATATACACATGTGGTGTGTGGGTCAGCCTTGGCAAAGACTTCCCGACAAGCATCACAGTGTTGAAACCCAGTGGGCCCGGTTTTTCTTTTGGGTTTCTCAGACATAATGCCAGCCTAACCAAAAACTTGCCCTTTTAACAGCAGTGCCAGGCAAGACACCCTTATCGGTTCCTAACAGTGTCACGGGTCTTGGAAAAAACCGTAATGAATTCGGTTTTTTTTAGAACCGATAAGAACCGGGAACCGCACTCTAAAACCTCTAATTTTTGTAACTTCAAGTTTTAAAGCAAGCTGATCGGTTCAAAACCGAACCGATAACATTTACAAGTTCCACACAGAAATTAAACTGAAATTACTTACGATACCACAGACAGAGCTTGAACCGATCGGTTTTGCGGTTAAAATAATAATATTCTCGGTTGATTTGAACCAAGAAAACACTGTTTAAACCGAGAAATGAACCGAGCAGTAGGAGAAATCTCTGGAGCGACTGTTCAGTGAGGCGGAGTAAAGAATCTGGGTTTGAAATAACCCAGACAGAGCTTCTCTAACCGAGCTCGTGCTCTAAGTTCCATTCTTAGAATGGGAGTTAACTCTTTCACCTCCAGAGCAGTTCTAATGGTGGGACAAACTGCAATTGTCATAATATAGCAAGACTTCATGTTGTTTGAAAGTTCCTTGCCGTACATCCTATAACAGAACCTATTACAATGTGCCAATCATCTGGACAAAGTAGACATCGTTGGTACACAGGTGTGCCCTCTGTCCCAGGGGTGAATGAAACAAAAAGCTGAGAGGACTTTCTGCAGTCCCTGGTGTGATAAATATAGCATCTGAGTGTTCTAAATACATCTAGAGTATGGAGCAATGTCTCACCCTGGTTGGCATGCTCAGGATAATAAACAGGAAGGTGTATCGTTTGGTGCAGCATCAATTCTGAAACAACCTTCAGTAGAAACTTAGGATTCATATGCAAAGAGACTAGGTCCTTGTGAAAAATCAAATAAGGAGGCTCAAACATCAGAGTCTGAAGCTCAGAAATCCTCCAAGCAGAAGACATAGCAAGTAAAAAATAATGTTTTCCATGACAGGGTGGATCGCATGCCCTCTAATCCAGAAATGCAGCCCTGGCAACACTGATGACACCGGCCTCAAGGACAAGGGTCCTGTGCTAGGGGTGTCGCCAGGACTGGAACTGAATATGAAACCTCTGGTGCCAAGGGCCCCCGGTGCCTGACCTGCTGCCAATCTGGCACTGTCCATGGTGCCAACCTGACATCAGGACCAAAACCGTAACTGGTGCCAGACCAGTCCCCAAAGGTGGAAAGGACAGAATCCAGTGTCGGGAGATCCCTGGCTGACCAGTTGCCAACGTGATGCCAACACGGCAAAGACACATTGCCAACTTGGCAATGACACCACTCCACCCAGCACCGTCCATGTTGTTACTTGGTGCTGTACATGGTGATGACCTGAAACTGGGATCAGCACCTTAACCGGTTCCAAAGGCATGGAGAGTGCTGAATCCATCGCCAGGAGATCCCGTGCTGACCTGACACTGACACAGTGCTAACATGGTGCTGGGACCAGCACCGTAATCAGCATCAAGTCCCGAAGGGCTGAAAGCCTCGACAACACTGGAACCAGACCAAACACCAATGACCCAACCGGCACCGACGTGTCCCACAATGGTATCCATCCGGTCCCACAAAGTAACACAAGGTGGGGGTGTGGCCAGTGGGACAAGAGTTGATGTAGCAGTCACTGGTAAGGGCTGAAATCTGTTGCCAGAGCAAAATGTTCTACCCAGCTTGAGGGCCACGCCTGCTACTCCACTCCCATTGACCCCGAAGGGCCAGGAACTGGATCTGCTGGCAGAGACACACAAGCCTGATGCTACATCCACTGCTCCAAAGAGCTGCCCAAGGGTGGAATTGTCCACTGGGGTCCCCACTTAAAGACAGAGGATGACTCCAGACCTGAGACGTTGATATCCCAGTACCAGAGACCCCCAATGATGCTGATGAGTGCTTATGGCCCCAGGAGACTGAGGGTCTCATGGCAGATCCTCCCAGAGGGCGACCGCGAGTGGCACCATTTCTTCCCCTTCTGAAGGGAAGAGGAAGAACTCAAGGCTGAGTGGTGCCAAGAAACCAATTAGAAATGGGCCTGACTTTTTGTTCTTTCAGTAGGACTGTCCTTCCTTCCTTCTGTGCACAGGACTCCCCATGGTCAGAACCCTTCCCCTACGTGAAAGTGGACCAGACACAGCCCCGCTGCTGGAGCAGCCTGTCTGAAAGGCTCCCTACTGTCATCCTCCACGGCCATCGACCACAGACTTGGTAGGGCTGAGAAAAAACTGACATTAAAGATTTTTGTAAAATCACTAAATTGACACAAAAATAACAAACTCCAGTTTTAAACAGAAAAACTGAGGAGAACTGAATGCTGTCATATAGACATGAAGTTCTGACTCCTGGTGGATGAATGACATCACTGATGTGCATTCTATGGCTGGACAAAAAGGAACTGAGGCGGTTGAGGGCTGCTGCCAAGGTAGGCCTGGTGCCGTGAGCCACTCTCACAGTGCTGTGCATACACACAGCTTGCTTCTATCCTATGATCCTACGAACACTCAGCAGGCAAAGGATGGGTCGGGGCATGTCAGTTACATCAGACAAAATAATAAAAAAAAAAAAAAAAAAAAACAGAATGGCACTGCCTCTTTCTTTTCAGAATAAAATATGGCAAGTTGGGAAAGGATCTATGCTTATCTGTCAAAAAAAAGGCAGAAAATATTTGTAAATAATAGATCAAGGGTTTGTTAGTTGTGAAGCTTGTCTTACACAGTAATCGATCAAAATAACATTTTTAATTAACTAGTATTGCTACTTTAAATGAGGGATTCGGTCACAAGTAAAAAAAACTCTCAGTCTGCACCAGCAGAACTTCACAGCACTACATTCCAGACTTGAATTTCAAGTGATTGCATTCATTATTACTTGTATTAACATGAGAACTGGAGTTTTGTTCCTTATAGTTCATCTATAGCTGGGGCTGATTTTGCAGCTGAAGTATGGTATAATGCCTTTCTTATGATATCACAGTCATTTCCACAGCAACATGCTGTCATGCCACAAGCAGTATACTATAACTTCAATTCCAGAATAAGCCTCAGCTGTAAGTGAACTCTAGAGGAGAAAGATCCAGTTCTCAGTGTCAGTGGCTCAGTAGGTAGCACACTCGCCTCTGAGGCCGGGAGATCAGAGGGCTGTGGGTTCAGTTCCCACATCTGGCACTTGGGTTAATATCCCAATACTGACACTGTAGTGCAGCATGAGGGGGGTGCTGCACTTCTGAGGTGCCGTCTTTCGGATGAGACGTTAAACTGAGGTCCCATCTGCCTGGATTGGTGGTTGTTCAGGTGGATGTTAAAGGTCCCATGTCACTTATCGAAAAAGAGTAGGGTAATTTCCCCAGTGTCCTGGCCAAATTTCTCCCATTCACTAAAAATACCACCAACAGCTCAATCTGGTTCAATTTCAGTTGCTTACCATCTGTATCCCCCTCTCCCCGGTCGCCCCTGAAAAAGGGACTTCTAGGCCCAGTGGGCTTATCGGGTCAACAAAATTCAATAAATATAGAGTTCCTTAAAAAATAAAGAACACAACGGCTTCAAACTTTTTTTTTTAGCCAGCCTGTCAGCGCAGCGGTTGAGCTACAGCTTGCGATGCCGGTGACCTGGGTCCAGTAGCGAGCCTAGGTTGCCGGAGGGCTGGCCGGGGGGAGAAGGACTGAGCACCCGATGAGCCACTCTCCTCTGGGAGGGGTGGGCTGCACTCTTCGCTGCAATACTGCCACCACCTGGGTGACCACAGGTGGTGTTGGTGCAGTCAAGGAGGCATGCAAGAGGGGAGGGACAGATGTCAGCCGAGGACCGGAGGGGAGGCACGTTTCTGCGCGTCTCGATCTCCTTGGTCCTCCTCGAGCACTGACGTCAGCAGGGGAGGACCAGAACAAGGAAATACCCCCATGGTGGATCTAGGCAAAGTTCCCCCGCACCAATACACGACCGTGGAGGGACTGGGGAGAGGACTTCAGCTACACACTCACTTGAGGACTCGGCAATAAGGGCCACAGCCGCCCCACCCGGGGGGTTAACCGGGTCTCTAGAAACATTAGAGCAGGGCACTATAGGAGTCCTCCCGGTTCCCTCAGCAGCATAGCCTGACAGGTGCATTGGGGGACTGGACAGAGGGATCCGCCATGGGAGAGAGAAGGGGGCAGAAAAAGAGAGTTAAAAAAATAAAATAAAATTCTAACTTTTTGGAACATTGTATAACTGAGTTCTGCTGACATTATTTTTTTTTTTTCACTTAGGGCTGGAGTCCCTCTTTAACTATGCTTTCTAGCAGGCCTGTTATTTTAGTGGTAGAGTGTGCAGTTACCTCATGGGAGACCCAAGTTTGTGTTTCATGCCAGGGCTTTCATCATGGACTGGCAAACAGGTTAGGCATGCTAGTAAGCTATTGCCTGCCTTGAGGACAGGTGGCTTCTATTGGTGCTGGGCTTCATCATGGTGGCCCAGGAGAGGACATGTGGATGCAGACTTAGGGGGCAGAGGATACCAAAGTGCATTCATACACTGATATTTAGAGCCCAGGCACAGAATCCAGATGGGTATGTGGCGGACCACACCCCAAGGGGAGGTAGGAACATCAGAAAAAGTACAAGTGGATAACACTGCCATGTTCTTCCTAGGAGATCAAATAAAAGTATAATTTAGTTACTCTTACACAGGATGAAGACCATTAGTGCTCTAAGTGCATTGCTACAGAACAAAACTTTATTGCCAAACCGGCATCACAGCTACAATGCTACAGTGCAGAAAGATCACCAATCACAGTGGAGGCACACACGCCAGCGCTTTGTTAGTAATGGCTTTGTCAGGGGGTGGGGAAAGAAAGACAGGTAATGCTTAAATAGTCACGATATGACAATGTCTCAATGATTGATTGGCAGCACTTTAGATTGAGTGCAATGTATATGAAGTGCCATCACAATTATAAACACCAAGATATGCCTTAATTTCCAAGTTAATACATCATGTGAAAATGGACATTAGAAAATGAGGACATTTGAAAAAACACTGTACAAATTCTTATTGCCAGACTCGATGGATAACTTGTATCCTGCGCACCATGGGAATGAGTTAGTGAGTCATGCCACACTGTTACCTGGAGATGCCAGAGTATAGACAGAGTAAAGTAACTACTGGCCCTTCTTTCATCACATCCAGTGATTGCCCTGGGGTTTAAGGTCCAGGAACAGACTATCAACATAAATTTAACCTTTACAATGCTTATTTCTTAAAACATTAGACCATCTAACAATTAAAGATGCAGTCATCTTTCATACAAAAAGATTCCCAGGGGTGGGGAAGTGGTTTAGACACTGTCGAACAGGTTGGATTTGCTGTAAAATAATTATAGTTATATTAGCTCAAGTGATAACTATGTGAAAATAAAATGCTGCTAGTTGGCCAACACTGTACATTTTCAATGGGTGTGATTTAGGGGCTAACTGCAGAGCATAAAATTAAATTTGCGCAATTGCAGCCATGTAATGCCATATGATGCCATATGCTAAATATAACTTGGTGAGAATAAACAGTTCTCCAGCAGATAATACATTGCATTAGTTTAGAAAGGGCTTTAAATCTCAATCAGTCACCCAGGATTTGCTATTTTTAGTCTGAAAATCTAAAAATGTTCTCTTTTCAGAAGGCGATTCAGTCTTTCACCCCCTTGTGTGGGTGGTTTAACTACCTCCAAGCCCCTGAAATTCAGGTGCCTAGCATTCCATTCCCTCCGTGGTGCTCATGAAAGCGTCTGCGTATATGGGAGTTTCCATTTTTCTGTTTATGATGGACTTCACAGGTTCCTGTACTCTTTCTTTCAGCATGCAGACAGTTCCTACTACATAGCAGAGACTGCAGAGGCACCAGTGTACATATACCACACAATTTGTAGTACATGAATCAAAATCTCTAATTTCAATCTCAGTTTCTGTTTTTGGACACTAATGATTTTGCTTCTTTAGCATACTAGTAGACACTGCAATTCTGACATCTAAAATGCCCATTACAGATGTCAGAATGGCAATGTCTACCAGTATGCCAAACAAGCAAAATCATTTCTGTGTCCAAAAACACAAAGTGACAAACTGTGTGACAAACTGAGAACATGCAGGAGCGTGAAAAGAAAACGTTTTTGGATAGCTGGATACTGTTAGATGGTCTAATCTTGTAAGAACAAGCACTGTAAAGGCTGACTTTCTAAAATTTTGTTTCTCCCTTTTTTAAAGATACTCTGTTCCTGGACCTTGAACCCATTTTCTCTTCTCTGTTCTACCGACCCATCCTGGATGTTTCTGCTCCTGTAGATCCCCAGGAGGTCCTGGAAAGTATGCACAGGGCGATCACAGGACACGATAAAAGAAGGGACAGTGTTTTTTCCCCTCTATATACTCTGGCAGCTCCAAGTAACAATGTGACATGGTTCACTAGTTTCATTTATTCCTAGGAAGTGCAGGATACAAATTATCCATCAAGTTTAGAAACGTGGACTTGTACAGTGTTTTTTTCTGATGCCTTTTTTCATGTTTTGTATGATGTATTAACTTGTAAACTAGAGCATATCTTCTGTGTGGTGTTTATAATAGTGATGACACTAGATATATATTGCACTCAATTACTTTGAAGTTTTGCCTGTCAATAATTATGACATATTCATATGGGGACTATTTAAGCATTGCCTGTCTTTTTCCCCACCCCCTGATGAAACCATTACTGGCAAAGCACTGGCGTAGCATGCCTCCACTGTGACTGGCAATCTATATGTATTGTAGCTGTGATGCTGGTTTGACAATAAAGTTTAATTTTATAGCAACGCACTAGGTATGCAGATGGTCTTTATTCTCTATACGGGTGCAGCTGAATTAGACTTTTGTTTGATCAGCTCGGGGTTAGCCGCCCCCTTCAGCAGCACTGCCTGGAGCTTCAGTGTAGCGCAGCTGTTTGTGTCGGGATAGAGTTCCTCCTTGGGGTGGAGGCTGATCACGATCCCCTCAGGAGCATGTAACTCCTCATGAGCATGGAATAACAGAGGCAATTTTCAAGCTCCAGTAGTGGTGGTATCCCATGCTTGTGGATGAGTAGAAGGAATGCTGGACTCCACAGGAAGTGGGGGAAAAAATAGATCACAGAAGAAATGTTTTCCATCACCCTTATGTGGTGACAGATTTAAGTATGAAATTCATACAAGCTGGGCAATGCATTTCACAGTACAAGTCTGTCTTCTCCTCCTTCTTGAATAATCTGACCAATGGAATTTTGATTCTGTTGTTTCAGAAAGCACTGTCTCTTGCATTCCATGAGCTGCTCAAAGTCACGCCACATCTTAGCCTGCTTCATGTTGGGGCCATGGTTCTCTCTTACAGATTTTTGTTTCTCTCGTAGTTTCTGTTTTAAACATAAATAAGGATGTTTAAAAGAAAATCACTGTACACTTGAGATTCCACAAAATCACTGTATCCCTGTCAGTTACGAACACACACTACTGTTAATTGCTCCATCACAATCTTTCATTGTTCACCACAGTTAATGAAAGAACAGTTTTCCAATGGGTTTGTTTTAGCAAGGGGCATGCATTATCAGTTGCTACTGGTACATTTTATGGATGCTGGCACTATGGAGGGTAAAACCATCAGTGAAAGAAACCTCTAAGAATCGAGGGTCATGACATTTGCACATGTCTCTAAGGCATACTAATTTTGCTTTATGGCTTATTCCTTATGGCCTTCCCCGATGAATTTAAATGGTGCACCCAGCAACAGTTCTGCCTGTAAGAAACTAATTCAACTTGAGTTAAAAAGATTCAACACTCTTCACTTGCACCAGTTCCTTTAGGGCTTTGTTCCATAAGTTTACCAGTCTGTGGGTGAAAACGTGCTTCCTCACATTATCCTAACTGTTAACCCATAATGTATGCTTTCTGGTTTTACTGACCTGAACAAGCTGGAAGATTTCCATTGACACACCTTACCCAGTTCCTTTAAAATCATATCTCCTGTTAGCCTTCTTCTCCCCCTACCCAAAGGAAAACAGAACTGAAAATTATGTACCTATCGTAATTCTTGTTCTTACTGTATATCTTCACCATTCATCACTGGTGGGTTCAGCTGGAGGCGCTAGGGTCCCGTGGGAAGCTTTTAGCTCAAAAGCTTTTTGTATTAGGAAGAGGAGGAGCTGGTGCTAGGGGCAGTGCCACCCTAAAGGCCGATGCACTGTGTGGCACTCGCGGGTTGGCCAGTAACCGATGCTGGTCCCTACACCAACTCAGTTCTGCTCGCCAGAGAGTGAAAGTAGGGACAGAGGAAAAGAAGAGGACAGTTGGGCACAGGAGCCCAAGGGACAGAAAAAGGAAAGGATATAAACTAAAAGGAGGTATAAGCCAACCAGAGGAGGGAATAGGCCCTAAGTTCTTCTGAGAGAGGGGGAAGGGCCCGAACTCCTGGACAGGCCAGAAGAGGTTGAGAGGGTAGGGAGGTAGAAAAAGTAAGAAAAGAGGGAAACAGAAAAGAAATTAAGCAGATGGGAGGGAGGGAGGGCACAGGAAAAGAGAGGGAGAGCAAAAAGGACAGAACTGGTCCCAACCATGAGCACGGCAAGGGTTCCTCTACTGCCCTATGCTCAAGGAGGATTTATACGAGCTTCCCTTTTGCCTATGGAGATGCACAGGGCTGCAGGTTGGTGAGAGAATGGATGCTGCTCAGAACAACATATCCTCGGCTCTTCAAAGAATGGTAAGACCAGATATAACAATTACGTACCTACCGTAATTATGATCTTTCTGTGTATCTTCACCATTCATCACAGATGGGGTACTGGCAGGAGATCAGGACCCCTCGGGAGCCCTTTTTTTTTTTTTAAAGGATAGGCGGAGGCGAGTCGGCAGCAGCGCCCCTTTTGAGGCCGATGTACTATGTGGCGCCGAGGATTAGCCGTTGTTGTGTTCGATTCGCCTGCCTACCAGTTCTGAGTCGCCGGAGAGGTGGAGAGGAAGGGAGGGTGGGACAAGAGAGTCCAAGGGACAGAAAAAGGAAGGGAAAAACTGAACTAAAAGGAGAAATAACGACTGCGAGGACAGCATAGAGGAAGTAAGACTAAGGGGATTGGGTAGGGGCCCTAATCTCTGGAAAAGGAGGAAGGGAGGGGGGGGAGAGAGAGAGAGAATTTAGGAGACAGTGAGAGGTAACAAGGATCCAGGACCCTTGTCCGCCACCAGACTGTATAGGAACTGCAGGGAGTAGCAAAGCTCATTTCCCAGAATTCAAGGCACAGAATAACTGGCAATACCCCAAAAGCAGAGTCGGCTATTCTGGAGAAGGACAGGGTACAGGGACTCAGTACTCTCTCTGTAAAGATATTTGGTGAAAAAAAGGGGAGTTCTTTTTTTTTTTAAATTAGATGGATAACAGAAGGAGGGCAACCACCAGCTCTCACCCGTTAGGGGTGAAGATATGTAGTAGAGAAGGAGTGCCACTCGAACTGTACCCCTTAGGGAAGAAAACTACCCCCTGTGTGTCCCAACTTTACCCCGCTCAAAAAGAGGGGTAGGCACAGAGGGAGGAGGATCCAGAGACTGGAGCCCGGGGGATGGCGGGCGGGATTGTGATGAATGGTGAAGATACACAGAAAGATCATAATTACGGTAGGTACGTAATTTTTATATCTTATCTGTGTCAATCTTCACCATTCATCACAGATGGGTGAGTACCAAGCCCCGGGGTTGATTAATTGCACCCTAAGGACAGCGCCCCTAGCCCCTCAGTGGGTGACACTACTAGGGGAACCTTCTGGGCCTGAGGAGGCCCGAGAGTGGGGAAGCGAGACGGGATCCCCGGAGGGGAAGGAATTTGCCCGACAAACGCCGCCTCACCCTATGGGAAAAGAGATAGGTTCCCTGGTGAGTGAGCAAATCACCCCACGCGGCCAAGGGTGACAACCGGAAAGGCGGCTTCCCGATCTCCTGGTGCAGATCACTGTCCCTACTACCCTGGTAGCTACCTCATTGGCGCCGTGAAGATGCCCTTGCTTGGTGCCTTGCTAGCTCCAGGCCACGGCAGAGAGTGCGATGGTTGCCTGGTTTGCTCCCAAGTCAGGCAAAGCAGCTAGGATCTGACCCAGCTGACCACAAGAACCTGTTGTAGGCTGCATAGTGGGCCTGATGAGCGGAGATGGAGAGAAGCAACCGTGCCGAGTAGAAAGTCCTCCTCCCCCAGAAATCAAAATCCGAAGAGTCCTGATCTGGGGGCCGGTCACGGTGGAGGGCGCGAAGCCCGTCAGGAGTGTCCAGGTGTGTCAATCCGGACTGTGGATGAGGCATAGAACCTGGAGACTCCGGGGGAGCGCAATACCTCTGGCTAAGGTTCCTAGGGACAGGAACTCCGGAGAAGGGCCTCTGCCAGAAACGCATGGACGCCTCCTGAAAGGGAGCAGGCCAGGGCGGCACCACAAGGGTGGCCGCACCGAAATCGCCTAGAAAGGCGTGCGCCGCATGCTCAGGATTGCTGACCGACAGGGGAAAGGTGAAGGTCCTCCATCATCCTCACGAAGAAGCGCTGATACTCGGAGAGATCAGCGGCAGGAGAGATATGGACAGATGGTTCCTCTCCCCCAGAAGAGGAGGATGAGGAGCTGGAGGTCACCATACGTTCCGAGGGTGGTTGCTCGGGGGGAGGTTGAAAAACCTGGCTGTCCATGGCTCTAACGTAGGCAGGGAACCGAGTAGCCACCGCTCTGAACTGCTCCCAGGTGAGAGGGCCGCTAGGACCAAGAATGCTTGGGAGCACTGGAGAATGCGGCAGAGGGATAGGGGCAGAGCCGAGAGAAGAAGTCGGCTGACCTCTGCCAGGGCTAGGGAGCGGACCATGGACACCCGAGGAGGGTGTCCCGGAAGACTCCGCAGCTGACAGCTGTACAACCACGTTGGTACTGCCTAGGCTGCGCCCAGAAGAATCCCCCCAGTGAGGCGACCAGGGCCGTACAGATCCAGAAGGACGGTCCCCTGCCTCCAAAGTATGGGACCCTCAAGGAACCGGAAGGGGAAGGGCGGAAGTCTGCACACGTTTGGCCCAGGGCCGGGGTGGACCTCAGAGAAAGGTCGAGGCCGACCTCACACCCTCGACCCCTCAGGAGTCCGAGAGGGTCCTGGTCCTCGAGAGGGCCAGCCTAGGTAGCTGGCAGCTTTGGGCTGCCCCCGAAGGGGAGACCCAGGGAGCAGCACCCTCCCCTCCTGTAGACTTCCCGATGGGCCCCAAAGTTGGGCGATCGAGACACACTACGGGAGGGGGTACCACCGCCAAGGGGTCAAGGAACCCTCCAAGGCCAGGTTGCATGGCAATGGTGGCTCGCACCATAGCCTGCTGGTCAGTACCACTGACCCCAACCTCGGGAGAACCTGGCGCTCCTCAGAAGGGCTGGACCATGCACTGCCGTCGAGACCACCAGCTCGCCCTCCTCTGCAGACAACCCCAAAGGGTGTGACTGCTCGTCCGACTTCGACTCCGAAGAGGTAGAGTCTGAGGCCCTAAGCCAAATGGTAGGAGGGCGAGGAAAGGTGACCTTACCGAGAAGCCCGGAAGCCAAAGCAGTGGCCGAGGCGGCCCCTGTGCCCTCCACAGCCCCGCAAGCGGGGCTGACAGAAGGCGGCAGGGCAGCTCGGGCCAAAGGTCCTGAGCCAGGGCCAGCCACGGCGCTGTCAAGTCCACTGGCACCGGGGGCAGTACCAGGAACAGAGACGGCACCAACGGCAGCCCCAGCAACGGCCTCGGCGCTGCCGGCAGGCCCCTCGGCGCCGCGAACAGCATTGAGGACCAAAGCGGCACCGACGGCCCCAAAAGCGGACTCGGCGCCGAACACGGCACTGTCAGGCCCCTTGGCGCCGCAAACGGCACCGAGAGCAACAACGGTGCTGACAGACGGCTCCGAAGGCCCCACAGCGCCGTGCTCAACCTTGGCGCCGTCCCACCAAGAGCAGCGTCGGCGCCGCGACTAGTGCCGACAAAGCCCATGGCGCCAAGAGACGAGTCGGCACCGACAGGGCCCACAGCACCGCGAATGGCGCCGAAGGCCCCGACGGCGTCGACCCGGGCCTTCCGGACCGCGGAAGCAACACTGGGGGAGCCTTCACCCCGAAGGGGCGATGCCATAGCGGGCAAGATCCCACCCGCTCCCGGAGGAAGCGGGATGGGCCCTCCTGCGCGGAGGAGCTCCCGCCAAGGCTAGGCTGCAAGAAGCCGAGGCTCCCCCCTCCTCGGTCCGTATAGAACCGGGAGGGGACCCGGAGGAAAGGCTGAGAGAGCGCGGCTTGGCCCGACGAGTCCGAACCCTACCCGTAAAGTCGGCGGAGCTCGTCCTACTTTGAACGCGCGCTGTTCTAGGACGCCGTGGTCCATGGAGAAGCAGGCGCTGTACTAATCCATGTCACGAAGCAGGCCAAGACACACGAGACACCGGTCATGCTGGTCGGTAACGGAGTACTTGTGGCCGCATGGGAACCGACGCATGGGGGCCGCCCCGCCTTAGAAAGTTTCTTGCCCTCCGACTGCGACATGACCTGCGGAAAAAAACACCAAAAATAGACTCAACGTCGCTATACTTTAAAATAAATGGAAAGATCTTACCAGCGACGTCGAGTGGAGGCAGAACCCAGAACTAGCAGGAGACCGACGGACTGTCGAATGCACAAATTCGAAGGCTAAGGCCTAACAACTGTCAAAAACTTCTTCAGTGGCTTCCCACGAGGTGACCTCGACGGCGGGAGACGAAGAACTGGTAGGTAGGCGGAGTCGAGACAGCTTAACGGCTAATCCTCGAGGGCAGCACAGATGCTGTGTCGACTCCGCCTATCCTTTAAAAAAAAAAAAAAAAGGGCTCCCGTGGAGTCCTGATCTCTGGCCAGTACCCCATCTGTGATGAATGGTGAAAACTGACACAGATAAGATCACCCCTTCCCCTCTCAGCGCTCGTTCCCCCACCCAACTTGCCACTTAGCAGTAGGCTAGGATATCCCCACTAGGGCAAGGTCCCTTCTGCTTTAGGAAGGAGTCACATGCTGAGATCTCCTTGATCAAATTCAAGGGCATCTGCCCAACCCATACTCCAAAAGGAGGTAAGTAAGTGTCCACTAAGGGAGATGAGAGCAGTGGGACCCCGCGCCCCATGGGTATCCCACAGATGCTAATATGAGCATAAAGAACCTCGAGTGGTCCTTAAGAGGAAAGAAAAAGGGGAGGTAAGGGTCCCTGGAGTCCCGTCGACCAGGACAAGTTCCCGAAGGGAACAAAAGTTTCTTTAAAAGAGTTTTCAGGCTAGAGACTCTTGAGAATTCCCCTCCAAAAAAACCTACCCAATCATACGGGACTCCGAAGAGCCTTTTTTGGGCAAAGGGGGCAAGTGCCCCTACTTGCCCCCCCCCCAAGGTGGGCCCCTGTCGCTCTGACGAAGGATCAGTGGACCTGGAGGTGCCAGCAGGACTTTGCCCACAACTGGCCTCAATTAGGGGGGAGGGGAGGCAAGCAGGGAGGAAGCACTGCCCAGAAGCTGAAGCCCAAGAGGGATGGTGGGTGGGTGGGAAGCAGTGATGAATGGTGAAGATATACAGTAAGATCAAGAATTATGGTAGGTATGTAATTTTCATATCTTAACTGTATCACTCTTTACCATTCATCACTAAGGACCTAAGACGTTGGCACTTCCCTGAGGGAGGATCCTCCCTCAGCCCCCTGTGGGGGAGGGCACAGAAGGCAGGGGCCCCCTTATGGGCCTGGCGAGGCCTGTGACTCATCAGGGCGAGACAGGGACTCCCATTTCCTGGGAGAAGGAAGGTGCCCCTCTGACTCTCATCTCACACTACAGGAGAAAAAAATGGGCCCCTTGGAAAGGGGAGGCAATCACCCCCAATCACCCTATGCCGGGCCAAGGGTGACAACCGTGAAAAATGAAACCATGCCGTCCGCCTAATGCAGACCGCAGTACCTGCTAGTCTGGAGACCACCTCATTGGCGTCATACGATGCCCTTGTTTGGTGTCTCGCTAGCTCCAGACCACTCACAGAAAGGCTAATGGCTTGCCTGGTTGCCTCTGAGTCAGACATGGATGCCAGGATTTGCCCCAGCACTGTCCATAGGTGCCTTGTATAGGCAGCCTGATGTGCAGCCATGTACAGCAGAAGGCACACTGCTGAAAAGACCCTGAGGCCCCAGCGATCAAACTCAGCTGAGTCTCACTGCGGGGGTTGGTTGTGTCTCTGGCGACGATGTCTGGAGGGGGTGTCCAGGAGTTCCATGCCAGAAGATGGCTGGGGCATAGCACCTGGGGACCCCATGGATGCACAATACTGGTGCACACAGTCCTAGGGGGGCTGGAGATGGAGAAGAGTGACTTTCGCCAGACCCTGTGCTTCACTTATACAAAGGGAACAGGCCATGGAGGAATGACCAAGCGGTCGGTACTGAACTCGTCTAAGAAGGTGCATGTCGCAGGTTGGTATTGCATGAGGCAAAATGGGACAACTGGAGCACCTTCAGCATCTCCATCAGGAACCGTTGATAGCTGGTGAGATCAGCATTGGAGGAGAGGTAGATGGAGGAGTCCCCTTCCTCAGGGGAGGAAAGCAAAGAAGTGGAGGAGCTTGACACAGAGGCCAGAGCAGTTGGTGGCTCAGGTCGGAAGACGACCTCATCCATGGCCCTAACATAACAGGGGAACACAGCTGCTGAATCCCTGAATTGTTCCCAGGTCATGGGCCCCAAGAGGCCTGGAAGGGGGGAGGTGGAGGCAGAGAGACGGAGGAAGGAGACCTCTGGCTAGGCAGAGCTGCCTCTCTGCTAAGGCTGCGGGAATGTGCAGGGGACCCCTCCCAAGGTAGGGGGCTGCTGACCCCACCCACTGAAGGGTGCTTAAGGCAAGGCAAAATTTATTTAAAAATGTCCAATCCCAGAGGCTCTGGGCACTGTACAAACAGTAAACACATCTTCAGAAATAAAATCATTAAAACAAAATAAACAACAACCCAAAATAATAATACAACATATAAAAGTAATAATGTAATTAAATCAATATATTAATCATTCAATCTAGAAATGCCTGAGCAAATAGGAGGGCCTTAAGGCAGGCCTTGAATACCTCTAAAGTAGGGGCCCCCCTTAACCCCAAAAGGCAGCGAATTCCAAAGGACGGGAGCGGAGACACTAAAGGCCCTGTCACCAGCAGATTTCAACCTCATCCTTGGAATCACAAGGGGGTCTCCACAAGAGGAACATAGGGGCAGACAGAGAGAGAGCAGGTACAAGAAGGTCAAAGAGATAACCAGGGCCCTGACCGTGTAGGGCATCATAGGTGAGAAGACCCACCTTAAAGAGGATCCTCCATCTGGCCGGCAGCCAGTGCAGCTCACGCAGCACCGGTGTAATATGGCAGAATTTTGGCCGTGTTCTGCACTAGCTGCAGTCTGCGGACAGATCCTCCCGTGACCCTGAGGTAGAGCGCAATACAGTAGTCAAGCCCTGATGTAACTAAGGCATGCATCAAAGTGGGGAGGTCCAGAGGCAGAACAAGGGGCTTTATCCTGGCAACATTTCTAAGATGGAAAAAACAGGAATGGACAGTGGAGGATATTTGCAACTCCATAGTCAAACTCCTGTCCAGAATGACACCAAGATTTAGCACCCTAGAGGGGGTCTTCAATGAAACAGATGCCAGAACAAGTCCAGTCTCTGATTCAGAGGCCATCCTATCATGCACTCTGTCCAATTCCACTACCAATATCTCCATCTTATCAGGGTTTAGTCACAACCAACTTGAGGCCATCCTGTCATTAATCTCAGCAAGGCAGTTGTTTAGTGCATCTACCACATAGGATGTTCCTGGGGCAAAGGAAAGATATAGCTGGGTATCATCAGAATAGCAATGAAAACCCAAGCCATATCTCCTAATGAGCCCTCCCAGGGGTAACATGTACACTGCGAACAACATTAGGGCTAATACTGATCCCTGACGGACTCTGCAAGATAGGAGGCTGGGGTGGAGGAAAAATTACCCATCACAACCCATTGCCTCCTATTGGTTAAAAAGGACTCAAACCAGCAGATGACGGTGCCGGTGAGTCCACAGAGATCCCTAAGGTGATCAAGCAACACACAATGATCCACAGTGTCAAATGCTGAAGAGAGGTCCAGCAGAACAAGAATTGTATTATCTCCTCGATCTCTCACCCGGAGGACATCATTCAGCACCCAAACAAGTGCAGTTTCTGTGCTATGCCTTGCCCAAAATCCCGACTGGAATGGTTCGTATAACTTGTGGGTCATGAGGTGCTCCTCCAACTGAAGCGTCACTTCTCTACTACCTTCGCCAAAAAGGGAAGATTGGAGAGAGGTCGGTAATTTGCCCTGACCTCCGGGTCCAAAGATGGTTTCTTTAAGAGTGGTCTCACTAATGCCTCCTTCAAGGCATCAGGGAAAAACACCCTCAGATAAGGAACACCGGACAATCAGAGCAAACACTGGGCCAACTGTGTCAATGCATCTCATCAAGAAATGCGTCGGCACCAGATCCAGTTTGCAAAAGGTATGCTTCAGATTGGTCATCACCCCAATGACCTCATTTACCTCCACTGGTCTATACTCCTGCCCCCAACCAGGTGGAGTGCTCTCAGCACATTTCAGGTGACCACTGCCAGCTATGACATTGCTGACTGGAGAAACGCCCTGCCAGATACTGGACACTCTGTCCAAGAAGAATCGCATTCAGCATAAAAAAAACTTCTTTGGCTGTAGACACGCAGGATGAAGTAGCCTGTCCACAGTCCAGGAAAGTATAGCTGGTTGATTCTTCCCGGCAGCAATCTCCCTGGACAGGAACACTGCCTTCTTATGGTTGATTGCTCCCCGGTAAGCATTATAGTGCATATGCAGGGCCAGTTTGTCCCCCTCCAGACCGGACTTTCTCCAGCAGTGCTCCAACCTCCGACCCCTTCTCTTCATCTCCCTGAGAACTCCATCATACCATGGGGACCTCAGGAAGGAAGGAAGATTTGGATCGTACACGGACAGGTGCGAGGGAGTCAATGGTGTCGGAAAGCACCTTATTATAAGTGCCCGCCCCAGCACCAACGCCTCCAACGCATGCATCACCCACTCTAGATAGATCGGCTGCCACCAAAAAAACCCTCAGGGGTTAATCCCCGCAAAGAGCGACAGCTCATCATCTTTGTAGGGGAAAGGCATCCGGTTGGAGCCGCAAACATGAACTGCACCGTGCAGTGATTGGACCATACCACCCGATCAATCCTGAGATTATTTATCTCAAGCCCCAGTGAGAACACCAAGTCCAACATGTGGCCACCCTGGTGTGTTGCAGCAGAAACAACCTGTGACAGGCCCAGTGATGACATAATCTGGAGGATGTTATGACCAAGCCGAGAAGATCTGTCGTCAGCCCAAGCATTGAAATCCCCCAGAATAATACATCTGGGGGCTTCCAATGTTTCGCCGACGACGAATTCGGCAACCTCCTGCAGGAAATTTCCCACCTCCCCAGCGTGGCGGTAAATAAGGAGAATCCTGCAGCCTGTGCCTGGACCCCCACGAACAGCCACACATTCAAAGGAACCTGGTGTTCCCACCGGGTGCACAGTGAAGCCCAAGCTGGATCTAAAACAGATGGCAGCTCCACCACCCCTACATTCCTCTCTGGGTCGGTGCCCTTACGGAGAATCCTGACGGGGAGACTGAAGCCACGGTGGCTCTTGCGGACGGCCCCTAGCTCCACCAACTGCAGATCCCTCTGAAGGATCAGAGGCTAGGAGGGTAGGTTCCACACTTCTGCTCCTCCTAGGACCACTAGCTGTCCTAGAGAGGTGCTTTTGTGCCTTCTTTGACCTCCCTGTTTCCATCCCCTCTGAAAGGGATCTGCTCCTCGGGCGAACTCCTGAGCCCAAGGACTTGGCCGAGTTATCTCCCGTACCCACAGAGGTGCTAGAAATCACCCCAGACCCGGAGGTGGCACCAGGATCTGAAACGGCACTGGTAATGGGCCTGGTGTCGACCTCCATGCCGGCCACAGAACTGGCATCCACTTCAATGTCCATGCCAGGAGCGGCACTATCCCCAGCACTGGCAACGGCACCAGGATCCACCATGGCACAGACCCCGGCACTGAGCACTGCACCAGAAATGGCACCGACCACAGCACCAGCACCCCCCCCCCACAGCGCCAACTCCAGCATCAATCCCGGCGCTGCCCCTGGCACTAGCTACGGCGCTGACTGTGGAAGAAGAGGTGCCAGTTCACTCGGACAATATCATAGGCTCAGAAATCCCAGAACTGGGTAAAGGAGAAACCTGGAGCTCCGCTAATACGGGCTGCCAGTTATTGTCATCCCAGTCCCCCTCCTCCAAAAAGGAAGTGACCAGGGAGACCTCCAGAGAGGCAACCCCCGAGACTCTCCCTCCTATGGTAATGCAAATGGCACCACAGGGTGACCTAGAACCAACCGTGGCACCGCCTCACTCACCAACACTGCAGGCAGCGTCGCGAGCTGAAGTGGCGCTGGAAGGGGGCACCACCAGCGTGGATTGCGCATATAGCAACAGCCATGACACCGGGGGCGTCTGGACCTCTGAAGATGAACCGGACTGTGAGGAATGCTCAGCCACCCCCTGGAGGAAGATGACTGTCCACCCGACCCCTCACTCAGGCCTTCAGTCTCAGCGAGAACAGCCCCGGAGGCCTGCTCCCTCTCAGCCCATACAGAACCAGGGGGAGACCTAGGGGAAGGGCCCAAAGTCCTGGCCTTAGCATCCCGTGAGTGATGCCATCCTCTGAAGGTGGGAGGATCCTGACACACTGTTAATGTGCACATTTCTAGAACCCGGTGGTCCACGGAGAAACAGGCATCGCAATTATCCATATCGTGTTTAAGAAGAGCACAGGGGCTACTGAACATGGTACTGTCAAATGAACTGGAGTCAGTTTGGGTACAGCTGACACAAGCTGTGTGGAAAAAAGATAAGGGAGGGAGAGGTCTACAGCGGTATGGCAGAAGGAGGAGGGAATAGAGAACCATGGGAGGAAATTAGGAGAGTATGCTGCAAAATGGGAATTAATGGTTGTGGGTGACCTGAACCTTCTGTACATTTACTTGGATAACCCAGCAGCTTAGAGTACTGTAAGTCAGGCACTGCTAGACACAATGCATGACTGAGCTTACTGGTACAGTGGGTCAGGGAACTCACAAGACAGGGTGCCATTCTTGATTCGGTGCTTACCAATTCAGAGGTGGCGGAAAGGGTAATGGTGAATTAACCACTAATGTCCACTGACCACAATACCATGTGCTTTGAACTAGTTCTAGGTAGATGCAGACCTTCTTCAAAGGCTGTGGTCATGGACCTCAAAATGGCAGATTTCAGGAAAATGAATAAAACGGTCACAAAAGAAAACTGGAGGGAGTACAGGGGGCAAAGGGGTAGAGGAAAAATGGACAATAATCAAGGGGCCCATTTTGGAATTGATTGACACTTGTATAAGGAAAGTCACTAAGAGGAACGTGTATAAAAGGCTGATTTGAATCTTCAAGGAATGCGGGAGGCGGTGTGGGTAGAAAGTACAGTTACGTAACAACTTACCGTAACAGTAGATCTTCGAGAGAATCAATTGCATCAGGCCACACCTATGGAACTATACCCACCAGGCGCCAGGACCACAAGGAAACCTTTTTACTGGCAGTCCACTAGGGGCCGCCCATGACGACGCCAGATGTCGACGTCCTATACAGGATGTACAGTAAATGTCAATCAATCAATCAAAGTTTTATTTAACCAGGTGATCACAGTTGAGCAAGCTGATTTTCGAGGTGGACCTGGGTTTGTTAACAAGGAACAAGGGACAATATACATGGGATGCAACACACAAGAAAATAGTAATAATACAAATAAAGTGAGATACAATAATACAATATATACAAAGTATCAGCAGGTAGCATTGACAGTAGTATATGTTTGGAACAGAAGATACAGCTAGTTTTGGGTAGATCACAATTGTGGGTGGTCCCGCAACCTCCTCAGTTCGCCGTCAGAGATCATACTCAGAGGACCTCCCTCCTGGGGGCAACTGAGGGAGATGTAGGTTCCTGCTACTAAAAAAGGTACAGAGCAGGAGGACATGCTGGGATATCTTAAACTCCTTGTAGGGGACATGAGGGATATCTTTAACTCCTTGTAGGGGACATGTGGGACCACCTGGCATATCTGTAACCCCTTGTAGGGGAAATGTGGGACCACCTGGCATATCTTTAACTCCCTGTAGTGGACATGCTGAACATCTATCTGGCTATCCCAGGTTGTATCCTGAGTGGAGGTACAGGGGGTAATGGCAAGGAGGGGGGATTCTACTGTCATGATAAGTTTTTACTTAAAAGTACAGTTACATAAGAACTTACTGTAACAGTAGCTCTTTCAATTTAAATTCAATTTTTTTTTCAATTTTATTTATTTTTTTCATACTGGAAGGTATGTGAGCAAAAATGCCCATTTTCACAAACATCCAGTGGTACAAAAATTTGATAATACAGACAAAAAGGTAAAAACAATATTTGTAAAATTTTACGGTATTTACAATAGGAAGTGTATATGACAGGATCATCTAGAATAGAAAACAAAAATACAGAGCACACAATAGAGCCAATATACGGATACTTATAAACTCTAAGGTAACTCAAGGGTTGGTGGACATTCAGGAGGGTTACCTACCAGGGCAGACACAGCTGGTGGATTGGAGGAAGTGGTTCTTTAGGGAGGAGATGAATGAGCCAGTTGAAATACAGGCTTGAAGTTCAGGGGCCAGTTTACTGTAAAACTTAGGGCCCTTGTATGTGATGGAGTTCTACGCATGCTTGGAATGTTAAAAAGGTGTCAAACATATGACAGGCAGCCCCTTCAGTACTGCGCTTGAGAACCAATAGTAATGCTAAATTTCTATGCATATCTAAGGTATAGAGCAATGCTTCCCCTAGATTGGCATGCTCTGGGAAATAAACAGGTAGGTGGATGGACTGATCCATAGTAAACTAAGACACCACCTTGGGGAGGAACTTAGGATTGGTACATAAGGACACCCTGTCTTTATGGAAAACCAAATAGGGCTGCTCATACATGAGTGTCTGAAGCTTGGAAATCCTCTGAGCAGAGGTAATAGCAACTAAAAACAAAGCTTTCCACAACAGGTAATGTAGCTCACAACTCATGGCTGCTTCAAAGGAGGCAGAGTGAGTTTATCCAACACAAAATTTAAGTCCCATGTCAGGACAGGGTTGCAGACTGGAGACTTCAGATGTAGGATGCCTCTCAAAAACATGCGAGACACGTGAAGTTGAGCCACAGTGCGGCCATCGACAGCTACATGGTAAGCAGAGATGGCTGAGAGATGTACTTTGATAAGTGGAGTACTTCAGACCGGAGTCTGAAAAGGAAAGCAAGTACTCCAAAATCTGTTTCACTGGACAGGTGAAGGGATCCAGGTGGTGCGAAGCAGCTCATACGGCAAAACACTTCCATTTCATGGAATAGGTGGCCCGAGTGGAAGGCTTCCTAGCTGCGACTAAAACATCTGCCAGTTTAGGGGACACCCCAAACCTCATGAAGGCTATGTTTTCAGGAGCCACAGATGAAGATGGAGAGACTTGAGATCCGGATGGATCAGGGTGCCCTGCTCCTGGGAGAGCAAGCCTGTGCATAGTGGCAGAGGGATTGGAGGTTCCACTGCCAGCTGCTAAAGCAAGGGGAACTAGATCTGATAAGGCCAGAAGGGGACAATTAGGATCATGGTCACCCCTTCCATCTGAAGTTTGATCAGAGCCCTCTGAAGGAGTGGGAAGGGAGGGAAGGCATACTGAAATCTCCCTTTCCAAGAGAGGGACAACACTTCTTGCCAGAAAACTCCAGGCCCTGGAGAGAGTGAGCAGAAAAGCATCAGTTTTGTGTTGAGTGGGCTGCAAAAAGGTCCAACTCTGGATGACCCCACTGGTCGAATAGATCTTCCACCATGGAGGAAAGGAGTTCCCACTCATGAGCCTGAGACTGAGACCAAGACCAGCTTAGGCTGTCTGCCAAGACATTTTGGTCACTGGGAACATGGGCAGCCGAGAGATCCAGGCCATGATCTATGGCCCAGTACCAGACCCTCATCACTTCCCGACACAGGGGCTAAGAGTTTGTCCCTCCCTGTTTGTTGATATAATGAACCATGCAGGTGTTGTCTGTCTAAATCAGCAGTGGACCTGAGGAGAGGTGTGTCTGGAAAACCTGTAGGGCATTCAGAACTGCTCTGATCTCCAAGCCATTTAGAGCTACATGTCCCTTGAGTCTGGTGGGCACCCAGATGGGCCCCCCAGCCTAGATCTGAGGCATCCACTGTGAGGATTTGCTGTGAGGGTGGAATGAACCCCCCCCCCACCAGGAGACTGCTGGGCTCCAGCCACTACAACAGCACCTTCTTGACTGGGTCTGAGAGCATGACTGGCTGCTCTAGGTCATTCACGTGCTGGTCCCACTAGACCCCGCAGTGTCCACTGGGGAATCCTCATATGCAGCCTGGCTAGGGGGACCATGGCAATAGCTGTGGCCATGAGTCCCAGGAGGTGCAGGAAGACCTGGGCTGGGACATGATGGCTGGAGTAGAGCTCGCAGGCTTGATCCATCAGACGCTCTGCTCCATCATGGGGAAAGAAGGCCCTCCCCTGGGCTGTACCCAACACTGCCCCAATGTACTGGAGCCGTTAAGAGGGGGACAGAAAAGATTTGGGTAGGCTGATGGTGACTCCCAAAGCCTGGAAGAGATGGCAGATAGAATCTAAGGTTTGGAGCAGGTGTTTCCTGGATGGTGCTGCAGGCAGCCAGTCATCAAGGTAAGGGAACACATAGAACCCCTTCTGTCTGAGGGCAGCTGCCACCACTGCCAAGCACTTGGTGAACACCCTGGGGGCTGAGGATAAGCCAAATGGCAGAGCCATAAACTAGAAGTGGGCTCCCTGAAAATGGATTCTGAGGAAGGATCGGTGAGAGGTGCACACCTTAACGTACAGGTGTGCGCCTCTCTCACAGGGAGTCGCTGACCACAAGCACACTTCGTGGAATGCTCAGAGGATAAAGTTGGTTTAGAAGACATAAACAAATGAGAAAGCCATTGAAAGAGGGAAAATACAGGGAGAAAAAAGTGAAAATAAAGAAATGCAGTAAAAAAGGCACAAAAATGGCAGTCAGTTGTAGCTGCAGCGGTTCCCAAATATCTGACGTGTGTTGGTCGACAGCAGGAAAGAACTGAGGAGGGTGTGGGGGCCGCCCACTCTTATAGGGTTTGCTGACATCAGTGGGTGACATCGGCGGTGGGCGGCCTCCTCTGGTAGACTGCTAGATAGAAAGTTTCCATGTGATCCTAGTGCCTGGTGGCTTGTTCTAGGTGTTTGCTGCAAGAGATACCCTCAAAGTAAGATCTGTACTATCGTCTTCAAGGATATCTCTTGCATCAGGCCACACCTATGGAATGAGTCCCAAGCAGTTCTGACAGAGAGACGGTCTGGATGGCTGGAGGCTATAGGCCTAAGACAGGAGGCCTTGGAGCACAGCCAGGCCAAAGCTTGCCTTCCTTCTAGGGTCAATGTCCAGACTGTAGTGTTTAGTGAAAGTGCGGACAGTACTCCAGGTAGCAGCAGCACAAATCTTTATAGCAAACACATTCCTGAAACAGGCAACAGAGATGGCCATGCCTCTGGCTGACTGGCCATGCACAATCCCAGGAAGTTCCTTATTGTACTTCCTATAACAAAAAGTAAAACAGTTGGCCAACCATTTGGATGGGCACTGTTTAGACACTGGGAGGCCCTCTTTCCCAGAAGTGAAGGAAACAAAAAGCTGTGAGGATTTCCTGCAGTCCTTTGCACGATGAGCATAATATCTGAGTATTCTAAGTACATCCAAGGTATGAAGCAATGCTTCCCCTGGACTAGCATGCTCTCGGAAATAAACATACAGGTGGATGGTTTGATTCAGAGTAAACTCGGACACCACCTTTGGCAAAAACTTGGGGTTGGTATGCAAAGACACCCTGTCTTTGTGGAAAATTAAATAAGGAGGCTCACACATAACAGCCTGAAGCTCAGAAATCCTTCGAGCAGAAGTAACAGCATATGTTAGTTCGTGCTCTTGTCATCTTTCTCTATGCACCACTGTGATTTCTATCAGTCGCCAGGGTGGCTCCCACTTCAAGGACGGTACGATTATGCCCTTGGCTGCCTCGTCGACAACACCCCGAGAAGCAGCCAGATGTCCCCGTATTCAGCCCTCCTTAAAAGCAGAGTAGCACGCAGGTGTCTCCGCGAATCATCGGTCCCCCCTTCGGAAATCCCTAGAATCTCCACTGCCATGGGCTATAAAGTCCTCTCCTTCGCAGCCCCCGCTCTGTGGAACAAGCTTCCAGTATCTCTCTGCTTGACTGACTCTCATCTCACATTTAAAACCCATCTCAAAGCCTGGTTGCTGTTGGAAGCTAAATGCTCATGCCCACATGGGTAATGCAATTCCTCCCCTCTCAGATTTCCCTATCTGTTTCCTCTCCCCTGTTTAAAGCCCCCCTTTTGGGTGCACCTTTTTCTGTCATTGAACTCTCTTCCCCTCCTGTTCATTGTTATAGCATTGTTACCATTGCTGTACATGACTGTATTCCATATTTTGTAGTTTTGTATTCAACTATACTCGTGCTATTCCTTGTGGTCCGAGTTGTGCCTGACTCAATGCACTGTGAACCTTTATGATGTCGTTGCCTGTAATACATCATCTGCAATTTGTACTGTATGCTCTCTCTGTGCCATCTTCATGGCCTGCGTCATGCCTGAAAACAGTCCTTCGGATCAGTGTACCTACTTGGTAATCAGAGAGATAAATAAATAAATAAAAATAAGCTTGCAAGTTGCAGCTGACACAAAAGGAGCCAAAGTGAGTTTCTCCAACACAAAATTCAGGTCCCAAGCTGGGACAGGATTACAGATGGGAGGCTTCAAATGCAGGATGCCTCTCAAAAACGTATGTGCCACCTCCAGTTGGACCACAGTATGGCCATCAATAGGTGCATGGAAGGCTGAAATAGCTGCTAAGTGCACTTTAATTGAAGAGTGTTGGAGTCCTGCATCAGACGAGGATAATAAATACTCTAGAATCTGGTTCACTGGGCAAGAGAAAGTGACCAGCTGACGAGAAGCAGCCCACAAAGCGAACTGCTTCCACTTCACAGAGTAGGTGGCCCTGGTGGAGGGTTTTCTAGCAGACACCAAGACGTCAACCACCTTGGGAGACACTCCAGATCTCACAATGGCTATATCTTTGGGAGCGAGGCATGGACATGGAGTGACCTGAGTTCTTGATGGACCAGGATGCCCCGATCCTGGGAGAGCAAGCCTTTGAACAGAGGCAGGGACACAGGGGATTCCATTGTCAGCTGCTGCAGCAGGGGAAACCATATCTGACAAAGCCAGAAAGGGGCCACCAGAATTAGGGTGGCGCCCTCCATCTGGAACCTGATTAGGACCCTCTGAATCACAAAAAAGGGAGGGAAGGCATAAAGGAACCTTCCTTTCCAAGAGAGGGACAATGCGTCTTGCCAGAAAACTCCAGGCCCTGTAGCGAATAAGCAGAAAAGCGGCAGTTTTGAGTTAGTGGGGGATGCAGAAAGATCCAACTCTGGACAATTCCACCTGTCAAACAGAGCTTCTACAACCGAGGTCAGCAGCTCCCACTTGTGCATTCGAGACTGTAACCGGCTTAGCCTGTCTGCCTGGATGTTTTGGGCGATGAGAACATGGACGGCCGACAGTTCTAGGCCATGTTCTACAGCCCAATACCAGACCCTTATCACCTCCTGGCACACAGGGTACGGGTGGGTCCCCCCTTTCTTATGTAGTGAACAGTGCTCATGTTGTCAGTATGCACCAGCAGACAACCTGGAAACAGACTGTTCTGGAAGGCTTGAAAAGCATACAGAACGGCCCTCATCCCTAGAACGTTGATATGGAGGGAAGCCTCCACTTTGGATCATGTTTCCTTGAGTCTGATGAGGCCCCAGATGTGCCCCCCAGCCCATCCCCAAAGTGTCTGTGGTGAGAATCTGCTGAGGGGAGGGAATGAGGAAGGGAACCCCTTCCAATAAGTTGCTGGGTTCCATCCACCACAGAAGCACCTTCTTGAAAGGGGAAGTGACTATGACCTGCTGTTCTAGTTCATCGGTGTGCTGACCCCACTGAACCCTCAATGTCCATTAAGGGATCCGCATGTGTAGCCTGGCAAGGGGTACTGTGACAATGGCTGCAGCCATCAGACTCAACAGCCAAAGGAACATTCTGGCAGTGACATGTCGGCTGTTGTAAAGCAGCTGGGCCTGAGTCATCAGGTGGTCTGCCCTTTCCTGGTGCAGGAAGGCAAAGCCCTGAGCCATGTCCAGCACTGCCCCTATGTACTGCACACAGCGACAAGGGCTGATTTGGGTACACTGACGATGATCCCAAGGGTGTGGAACAACTGTCTAGTTTGGGCCAGGGTTCAGGACAACTGCTCCCCGGAATGGGCTTTGAGCAACCAGTTGTCTAGGTAAGGGAAGACGTACAGTGGCGTGAAAAAGTATTTGCCCCCTTCCTGATTTTCTCTATTATTGCATATTTGTCACACTGGATGTTTTCAGGTCTTTAGACAAAATATAATATTAGATAAAGGGAACCTGAGTGAACAAATAACACTTTTTTTTTTTACTTATTTCATTTATTTAATGAAAAAAGTTAACCAACACCAACTGGCACTGTGTGAAAAAGTAATTGCCCCTAGTTAAATCAACCCAATTAAAGGGATAATTAGAGTCAGCTGATTGAACACAGCCAGGCTTGATTACAGCCAGCCCTGCTCAATATAAACCTCACTTATTTTGGCGCTACCATCAGAGTCACGTTGCCAGCACAAAGATTCAACAAGCACATTATGCCATGATCAAAGGAAGTTCCTGAAAAGATCAGAAAAAATTGTTGCCCTCTATCAGTCTGGAAAGGGTTACAAAGATATTTCTAAGGCTCTGGGACTCCATCGAACCACAGTGAGAGCCATAATCTCAAATGGAAACACTTGGAACAGTAGTGAACCTTCCCAGGAGGGGCGGCCTGCCAAAATTACTCCAAGGGCACAGTGTAAAATCATCCAAGAAGTCTCAAAGGATCCTAAAACAACATCCAAAGAACTGCAGGCTACTCTTTCCTCAGCTAAGGTCAGTGTTCATGACTCCACAATCAGAAAGAGACTGGGCAAAATGGGCTTCATGTGAGAGTAGTAGCTGAAACCACTGCTAACCAAGAAGAACATAAATGCTCGTCTCTCATTTGCCAAGAAGCACCTGGATGATCCACAAGCCTTTTGGGGAAAATGTTCTATGGACAGATGAGTCCAAAGTGGAACTTTTGGACAACATGGATCCCATAATGTCTCGCTAAAGCAAACACAGCATTCCACAGTAAGAACACCATACCAACAGTCAAACATGGTGGTGGTAGTGTGATGGTGTGGGATGCTGCTGCCTAAGGACCTGGATGACTTGCCATAATTAAAGGAACCATGAATTCTGCTCTGTACCAGAAAATTCTTAAGGAGAATGTCCAGTCATCCTTCCGTCAGCTGAAGCTGAAGCGTAGTTGGGTCATGCAGCAAGACAATGATCCAAAACACAAAAGCAAGTCCACATCAGAATGGCTAAAAAGAAGTAAAATTAAAGTTTTGGAGTGGTCTAGTCAAAGTCCAGACTGAAACCTAATAGAGATGCTGTGGCAGGACCTGAAACGAGCAGTTCATGCTCGAAAACCTACCAAATGTTACTGAATTAAAGCAGTTCTGAGAGGAAGAGTGGGTTAAAATTCCTCCACAGCGATGTGAAAGACTGATATTGAATTATAGGAAGTGTTTGGTTGCAGTCATTGCAGCTAAATGTGGCATAACCAGTTATTATGTGTAAGGGGGCAATTACTTTTTCACACAGTGCCAGTTGGTGTTGGTTAACTTTTTTTCATTAAATAAGTGAAATTAAAAACAAACAAGTGTTATTTGTTCACTCAGGTTCCCTTTATCTAATATTACATTTTCTCTAAAGACCTGAAAACATCCAGTGTGACAAATATGCAATAATAGAGAAAATCAGGAAGGGGGCAAATACTTTTTCACGCCACTGTATAGTCCCTCTCTCCTGAGAGTTGCTGCCAAGCATTTGGTAAATACCCATGGTGTAAATGACAAGCCAAAGGGCAATACCCTGAACTGGTAATGTTCCCCCTGGAACATGAACCTGAAGTACTTCCTGTGGGGAACACAAATCTTGATATGCAGGTATGCATCCTGCATACCCAGTGAGCATATCCTGTCCCCTTTCTGCAGAAGAGGCAGCAGGCCTTGCAGAGTGACCATCTGGAACTTCTTGTACCGGATATAGGACTTCAGTTCCCGCAGGTCCACAAAGGGCCTTAAGTCCCCTGTGGACTTTGGGACAAGGAAGAAATGGGAGTAGAACCCAGTGTTCCTTTGATCCCTTGGAGCTGGTTCTATGGCCCTTTTGTGGAGCAGCGTATGCACTTCCTCCAGAAGCACTGGTATGTGGTCCAGAGGGTAAGAGGACTGAATGGGAGGAAATTCTAGAGGTACCTCTAGATGATCTAGAGTGTGTCCATGTTCTAAGAGTTGCAGGACCCAAGCATCGGTAGTAACCTCCCTCCACTGGTCCAGATGGAGAGGCCTTAGAATGGGCACCTGTGTAGGAGGTGAGGGCAGGTAAAGCTGATCTGCTTTTTGGTCGGCTGTCTGGCCCCAGATCTAGGCCTACGGGTTGCCTTACAAAAGGGCACCTTTGGCCTACTCTTGGGCTGAGTATGGTAAAGGGAATGGACGGACCTCAGTGTCCTGCCTGATGCTTGCAGGTCAGAAAAAATGTGCAGAACATTGGCCCCAAACAGCTTGTCTCCCCGGAAAAGGGCATTCAGGATGGACTATTGGACATCCACCGCAAACCCTGACACCCTCAGCCAGGAGTGCTTCCTCATGCAAATGCCAAAAGCTGCTGCTCTGGCTGAAGCATCTGAGCTATTGTAGGTAGACCTCAAGTGGTGTTTAGCCACGTCAGCCCCATCTGGAGGACTTTCAGCATCTCCTGCTTCTGGGGACCATCTGGGAGAGCCTGGGCTGCTGCTTTAGTCTTCCTCCAGACAGTGTTCTGATATTTTACCATATGGGCCTGATACTTGGCTATTCTGAGGTCCAAAGTGGCAGAGGCAAAAGGCCCCTTCCACATATGGTCCTGTCTTCTCGACTCCTTATCTTAGGGGAGACAGCTAAGGTGCTTAGGTCTCTTAGACCTATTATAGACTGCATTTATCACAACCGAGTCAGCTTGAGGTTGGTTGGTGAAAAAAGGCTTCCCAGAGGGAGCCAGGTACAGCTTGTCCACCTTTCTGGGCACAGCAGGTATCAAGCTTGGCCTGTGCCAGGCAGCCACGGTGGTGTCTGAAAAAACCAAGAGAGGAGGGATTATCAGGGAGGATCTGGTAAATCCAGAAATTCTACCAGGTTTCTCCTGCTGATGTCCTACTCCTCAGCATCAAACCCCATTGCTGTTTGGAGCTGCTTCATCATGGAGATGATGGAAGGATCCTCAGAAGGGGACCTAGGAGTGTATGTGGTAGAGTTCTCACTCCTGGTGGATATGGTGGAGTCAGACCTGGGACGTCACTCCATGTCCTCCTCCTCCTCCTGAGGGATGAGGTCAGGGTGATACTCATCTTTGTCGCTGGTGGGCTCCAAAGGAGGCAGGGAAGGGAGTAAGGACAGCGCTACCCTGGGACTAACAGGGTGTGGTGATGAGGTAGATGTTGACAAGAGGGCTGGTCTGGTAGGCCTTGTCGTCATGTGTCCCAGAGCAGGCATAAGGCACTGGAGATCCTCCATGAGGGAGCAGAACACCATGTGCATGTCGACGTTAGGCTATAGTATAGGAGCACCAAGATACGATGACGGGGCAGGCTGAAATCTCGATTTCGACAGAGCAGCCTGCAACAATGACGAAGGTACCTGAGGCCCCGTTGCTGATGGGCCGACGCTGGCTGTAAGCAGCTGACCCTGAGGGAGAGGTGTGAGTGACAGGACCTGTAACGTTGATGGGGAGGGTTAGAATCCTGATGTTGATGGATTAGCTTGCGGCATCAGTAGGGAGGTTGAAGTCCTGATGCCGATGAGGCCAGCAGCGCCGATGAGGCAGGTATCTGAGGCCCTGTTGCTGATGGGCCGACGCTGGCTGTAAGCAGCTGACCCTGAGGGAGAGGTGTGAGTGGTAGGACCTGTAACGTTGATGGGGAGGGTTAGAATCCTGATGTTGATGGATTAGCTTGCAGCATCAGTAGGGAGGTTGAAGTCCTGATGCCGATGAGGCCAGCAGTGCCGATGGGGCAGGCTAGAACCCAGATGTCAATGGGGCCGCGCACAGTGCTGACGAGGGTACCAGGAGTCCCAATGCTGATGGGCCAGGGCCGGCTATGGAAGGTCCAGTGGAACTCGCTGCCAAAGTCAACCTTGTGAGACTTGATAGGGTTTAGGTGGCAGGAAGTGATGCTGCCAAAGCGGATGATGGTGCTGCAATGGTCGGCGCCCCGCAGAGTGGCTACTGACAGTAATCGGGGTATATCCATGTTCCTTTCCCACTCCCGCTGTTTGTGCTTCTCCGAAGACTTTTCCCAGGCCTTAGCGGAATGAGAGCCTGAGGAGGGGGCCAGCAACGTGGGAGAGCTTCTTCCCTGGAGCTCTCTCTTCATCCAGGATACCTTCTGCTGTAGAAGGAAAGACTCTAGGGCCTTATAGCAGCAGCGGCGGGTGGCTTGATTGAAGCTCAGGCAGATCAGCAGGCCTCAACATCGTGGGCCTCTCCCAGACAGTGAACACAGATGTTGTGTCAGCCGTTCTTGAGAATTTTCTGACCACACTTGCAATATTGAAGAAGTTCGGCAAAGTTGGACATTCTCAACATACACGATGACTAAAATCACTTTAAAAATAAAGTGATTACTACTACAGTGAGAAAAATAAAAGGTAAGTAGAAATCGAAGATTTTGGCAGTCGACTGTAGCAACAGTATCTCTATGGAGTCTGGTGAGTAAGGTCAACGGCAAGAAAAGAACCAAGGAGGGCACAGGGCCGCCCAACATTTATATCTTGTACAGGAAGTTGACGTCTGATGTCGTCATAGGCGGCCCCTAGTTGACTGCTAGCAAAAAAGTTTACGTGTGGTCCTGGCGCCTGGTGGCTATAGTTTCACAAGTGTGGCCTGATGCAACAGATATCATCAAAGAAGATAGGAGAGCTTTCAAAAGGTTTAAGGAGAAGCAAGAGGAGGAGGAACGGGGTATTATCAGGGAAAACAAAAGGAAGCAAAGGGGGTGGTCAGGAGGGCAAAGGCAGACACAGAACTGTGCATTGCCAAGGGTGTCCAATGGTGGGGAGGGGAAAAGAGGTATATTAGCTATATCAGGGGGAAAAAAATGAAGGGGAGATTGTTAGTCTATCAGCGAGGGGTTGGGGAGGTAGTGGAGGATGATTAACAGAATGCTAATTAAAAAAAAAAAATTCTAGTTTTTGCATCCATTTTGTCCTTACCAGCTGGCAGGTCCTCTAGTCACCTGCCCAACATAGGAGCCCTCCAATGTTCTAACCTGCCACCAGCCTCTGACTGACAACCTTTCTTGAGACCTGACCCTAACCCACACCTTATCCCCTGTGGGTGGGACCACACATTTCCCCAAGATGGGAGGAGGATACTTTGCTTGATGGTCGAGCTCTAGAAGGTGCAGCCAGTGACGTGTGGGAGGAGTCGATAGGGCCATACTATGGCATGAGAGCAAGGCAGCTTTAGTTGCCTGGGGCTGATGGTGCGTTTTTTCCTCACTAAGCACTCCCCTATCGCTCTGCAGGGCATGGTGCTGAGCAGTAACCCAGCTAATGCCTTTGAGGGCTGTGGGAAGGGTGGCTAAGAGCTACCCTACCTTCGGAACTCCCCTGCCAGCCCCACTCTGGGCACATGACATCTCTGTGTCACTCGTTAGGCCAGTGTGTGCATGCCAACATAAGGCCACTCCCAAGGGGCCACTTATTCCTTCCCACATGACACGCCATCCCCCAGGGCACTCATGCAGCCAAAGAAGGTGCCCACCTTTCTTGAGGCAGGAGGCGTCTGAGATGAACACCTGAACCCTGCCTCACTGGTCAGTACTAGACATCCAGGGCTCGAGGTGTGCCGGGTCATCTGGATGGCAAGTGGTAGCACTACTGTTGTCCTTGCCTGCCACTAAAAAGGCTATGTTTTAAACAATTACTTCTGCTTGGTAGTCATGGTGGAGGACGACGGGTCTCTACCAGAGAGTGATGTTAAGACCTCCATACAAGAAGAAGAAGAATCAGCATTTCTTTTCTTTTTATCTTTGTTTATTAATTTTCATAAAAAACACACAAAGTTTATGCTCCAGATGCATTACATAAGGATTCAGAGTAAAATTCACATGAGGGCACCACCCCTTTTAATACACGCAAATAGTCATTCATAACACATCAATAAGATACGTCAAGTGGGGTAGAAACCTTGACGTTATCAATTTAGTAACTTATTATCAGATATATGCTGCATTGAGAACCCATGAGCTGCATGATAATACCAAATTCCAAAGTAATTAAAACCTTAAGTCCATACCCCTCTATCATGTAAAGAGGAAGATGAAAAATAGCACATACTTTACCAGAGTTAAATATGCCAAAAGGCACTCCCACCTTCAGATTCAGAGCTCTTTACTTAAAACAGCCTACTCTATATTGCCTAATTATTAACTAAGGGCAGAAGATTACAACTTTAATTTCAAAAATATTTGAATTACCTCTGTATACCCTCCCCAGTTAAAGCACACCATAGTGTAGAAATACAGGTTACTCACCTGTAACAGGAGTTCTAGGAGTGGTATATGTTGTTCATCCACACTTATTGGCAGGTTCCTTGTTACTTTAAATCTTGCCGTAAGGTCTTCAAGCTGGCTCCTCCTCCCTGGAAAGCGCCTGGAGCTCTCCCATCCTTCTGGCTGACGTGATAGCCACCAAGAAGGCGGTCTTCCACGACAGGTGAGAGATGTCACACCTGTGCATCATTTCGAATGGTTTGTCCATGAACTTAGCCAATACCAGCAGTAGATCCCACAGAGGTGGAGATTCTCGCACTGGAGGGGATATGTGATCAAGGCCTTTGAAAAAGCGCACGACCACCTTCTCCTGTGCCACCGACTGCTTTCCGGCCCGCGCCCGGTAAGCAGAGATGGCTGCCTGGTGCACCTTAAGGGTCGTCGACCGAAGTCCTAGCTGAGAAAGGGACCATAGGTAGTCCAGAAGGCTGACCAAGGAACAGAAGGAAGGGTCCAACCCCTTATCCTGACACCAAATGAAGAATCTCTTCCATTTGAAGGCGTAGCATTTTCTGGTCAACTCCTTACGGGATGCCTCAACAACGTTGAGGACCTCGTCGGAAAGACCCAAGGCCTGGAACTCTAGCCACTCAGGAACCAGGCCATCACGTGCAAGGATTGAAGGTCCGGGTGGAATACCTTCCCCTGGTTGACTGAGATCAGGTCCAGGTGGGCTGGAAGCCGCCTCGGGAGCCAGGAGCTGAGGCTGAGGAGATATGGATACCAGAACTGATGGGGCCAGTCTGGGGCTACTAGAATCACCTGCGCCTTGTCCCTCCTCGCCTTGAGAAGCACCTTGTGGATCAAGGGAAATGGGGGAAAGACATAGAAGAGGCCCGGGGTCCACAGCCTCGAGAAGGCATCCCCCTGCAGCGAGCCCTGCTGAGGGGGGCGGGCATGAAACAGCCTTAGCTTCGCATTCTCCCTGGAGGCAAACAGGTCCACCTGAGGTGTGCCCCAGTGGGAGAACAGATCGTGTACTACCTCCGGCAGGAGAGACCACTCGTGAGATGCAGCACCTATCCGGCTCAGGGCATCAGCCAGAGTGTTGGAGGCACCCGCCACATGAATGGCTAGGAGATCCGCCTCCAGTCTGCCCACGAGAGGCCAAGTATGGAGAGCTTCCTTGCACAGAGACAAGGAGCACGTCCCGCCCTGGCGGTTTAGGTAGTACATGGTCGTGGTGGTGTCTGTCTGGACCTGGACCACTTGACCCCACACAAACGGAGCGAAGGCGGTGAGGGCTAGTCGGACCGCTTGAAGCTCCAGCAGGTTGATGTGGCATCGAGACTCCTGAGGGGACCAGAGGCCATGTGCTCTGAGCTCCCCCAGATGGACACCCCAACCCATCAGAGAGGCGTCGGTCGTTAGAGTGACCGTCGGCTCTGGGCGGACAAATGGGATACATTCCTGCAGATGAGCCGGAAGATCCACCACTAGAGAGCGTTCCCCATCTCCTGGGTCACTATCACTGGCTGGTCCAGAGGACTGGAGCGCTGTGACCACTGGCAGGCCAGTCCCCATTGCAGGAGACGCATGTGCCAGCAGGCCCAACGGACCATGCTGGTGCAGGCTGCCATGAGGCCCAGGGGGCGCAGGAAGTTCCGGGCAGGGTGCAACTGCCCAACTAGAAATGATTGGGCAAAGGAGGAAAGAACCTCAGCTCTGTCTGCCGGGAGCCATGCTCTGGCTCGAAGAGAGTCGAGCTCTGCCCCGATGAACTGAATCACCTGCGTTGGCACAAGTTCCGATTTGGCCTCGTTGATGAGGAGGCCAATCTGAGAGCAGACTTGGAGGGCCAGATCCCTGGACCGCTCCACCTCCGACTTGGAGGAGGCTGCAATCAGCCAGTCATCCAGGTAAGGGTACACCCGGACCCTTCGGCGCCGAAGAAATGCTGCCACCACTACCATGCATTTGGTGAAGACCCTGGGAGCTGGAGGGAGGCCGAAGGGCATGGCCCAGAACTCGTAAAGTGATCCCTCTGCTCTGGAATCGCTGGTGGGATGGACGGATTGGGATGTGAAAGAACGCACCCTGAAGGTCCAGAGAACAGAACCACATGCCTTGTTCCAAGGATGGGATGATCTGAGCCAGAGTAACCATCCTGAAGGTTCGAGACCTTAGGAACTTGTTCAGGTCGTGTAGGTCTAGAATGGGGCACCAGTCCCCTATCCGTTTTGGGACCAGGAAGTACCTGGACACAAACCCTGGGTCTGATGGAGGATCTGCCACCTCCCTGATCACCTCCTTCTGAGAAGCAGGGCAATGTTGGCTCGACGGGCCGATAGAGAGGCTGCAGACCCCGTAGCCCCCCCGTGAGGCGACGGCTCAATAGGGTGGGAGCTGCTCGAATTCCAGTGGCAGACCCTTTCCTACCACTTCCAGCACCCAGCAGTCCTTGGTGATATCGGACGAGGTGGAAATGAAGTGGCGGAGCCATTCCCTCATGGGGGGAACCCAGAGAGGAGTGACGAGGATGGGTGTGACACCCCTCAACCCATCATTGGGCAGGCTTGGAGGAAGAACCGGCCGAGGAGCCTCCTGGACCTTTTCCTCCCGGCTTCCTATGGGAGGAAGCAGCAGGCTTGGCTTTGGGGTGCCAAGTGCGAGCCTGCTGGCCCTGATGCTGGTGTTGCTGGGCCGGACGTGCCGCAGGGGCTGAAGGATGAAAGGGCAAACGCTGCTGCTGGCGGCCTTTGTCCTTCTGGGCAGACGTGAACGAGTCCAAGGTGGCACTGGACTTCTCGATCCGCTGAAGATGCCCCTCAACCCCAGGAATGAACAAGTCGGTACCCAGGAAGGGAACGTCTGCCAGCTTGTGCTAGGTATCTGCCGTGAAAGTGGAGATCCGCAGCCAAGCTCTGCGGCGCATGGCCACTGCGGCCACTACTGACCGGGCACAAGAGTCAGCGATGTCCAGGGAAGTCTTGAGCTGCTGCTTGGCCACCACCCTTCCCTGATCCTGCACCTGCTTGACTGTAGTTTGGAGGTCAGCCGGGAGATTAGGAATCACCTCATCCAGGGAGTCCAAAAGGGCGTGTGAAAAGTGTGCCATCAGGATGGCCGAGCTGGCCTGACGAAGGCCTAGGGAGAAAGCAGCATAAACTTTCCGCCTGGAGTAGTCCAACTTCTTGGACTCCTTGTCGGGAGGCTTGTCCACGTCCTGAGCATTCCCGGAACGCCAGAAAATGCTATTGGTCACGAGCCCCTCCGCAGAGGAGTGCTCCGCGAAACTGGAGAGTGAACCAGTGGGAACAGCATACTTCTGAGCCATCCTGGCCGAAGGTGCTGGACAAGAAGCTGGCCGCTGCCATAGCTCCAGGGCCGGGCCAACAATGGCTTCGGCCACCGGAAAGGCCTCTGTGGGGGAATCCCCTCGGTCCAGTATCTCCATGAGAGGATACCTGGCCTGTTTTGAAACGGGTTCGAGCTTCATCCCAGTGGACTCTGAGATGTGCCAAAGCATTCCCACAAATGAGGATGGGCTCTCGTCCACCGACTGACCCCAGTGGACTCCAAGTCAAGCGGCCTGGAGAACAAGAAGAAGTCGTCATCAGACTCTGAGGAGTCTGCGAACAGCTGCCGAGCGCCTGAGCCACCCTCCACCTGCGAGGTCAATCAGGAGTGAGGGTGATCAACAACTGATGGGGCAGGCCCTGACCCAACCAAGAATCCTTGGTTGGGGCCCCAAATTTAGGTTATGGAGGCGGGGGTTCCACCACAATGGATGGCGCAGCCGGTTTCGGCCGAACAACCGGTGCCGGCTTCGGCTCCTCGACCACTACGAGGGATTGTTTCAGCCGCTCCGGTGACAGCCACTTAATGGCCGGGGAAGGTGATGAAGTCGGCCTATTCCCGGTCAAAAGGAGCTGCTGCCACATTAGTTCCTCTTGGCATCGACGCAATTTGCGCCAGAGCCTATCCTCCGAAGAGGACGAAGACGAGGATGAGCAGCACCGCCGCTTTCCATGGTGCCGAGACAGAGACCGCCGATGTCAGCGGGATCGGCTACACCAGGAAGAGGTCCGAGACCAAGACCTTCGGTGTTTCCGAGGGTGGGTCTGAGAGGGGGAAGGGGAACCCGCTCCTCCCTCGGTTTAGGGACCTTAACCGGGGACTCCGGCACAGGAGGCACAGGCAAGTCCTCGGTTTCCACCGGGGCAACCGGTGAAGAAGGGTTGTCAGCTTCTCTGGTCGACAGCCCATCCGACAGGTTGAGAAAAATCTCGACTGCGTCAATGGGTGCCTCGGCCGGCTGACCTGACAGGGACACCATGAAGCCAGCATCCTTAGCCACAACCTCGACCGAAGTCGAGTGTCGACTATCCGGGAAAGGGGACCTCTCCTGCTTCCACAAACACCGAAGGTGGGACTTACCTTTGGGGTCCTTCTTTTTGGACCGAGAGGAATGTCCTGAAGGGCTTTCTCCCTTGGTGGAGAGGTACTGGCAAAGCTCCTTGAAAGAAGCTGTGTAGGAAGATTCCAAGGAGAGCGGGATAAATGCCGTGACCGAGGATGATGATGACATGGCCTAGGCCGCCTCCTCCTCAAGGACGATCATCTGCTCCAGTTGTTCTGCTGAGCCCGCAGCCACGGACACTGCCCAACGGGCCTCCTTAGACTTAACCGGAGGATAACGTCTTTCGGGTCGCCCCAACAGTAACCGCGCAGCGTGGTCCTCCAAGACCGAAGCCGAAAAGGATTTGCACAACTCACAAGCCTGTGAGTCACGGCCGAGACCACGGCAATAAAAGTATGTGGCATGCAGATCAGTCCGGGACATCTTCTCCCCACAGGGGCACCGACGACATCCGGGAGTCGATTTGTCCAGTGCAGCCGTGAGGGAAGATAAAGACCGAAGTCTTGTAAATTTAAAAATAAGTTTCGGATTAACCGAAGAGTTTGGATCCAGGCCTAAAACGCAGAGTGCAAAGGAGGGAACCTGAGCTTCCAAGCGGTAAGGAAGATCTGGCGTCATGGGGCAGAGCCAAGAGTTTTACCACCTGGGTGGGTGGGAGGAGCCAGCTTTAAGACCTTCCGGCAAGATTTAAAGCGACAAGGAACCTGCCAATAAGTGTGGATTTAACAACATATCCACGTCCCTAGAATTTAACTTCCAAATACAGTATGAGGGTTACTTATGGAGAAAAACAAAGCCCCATTTGCAAACCTGCATCGAACTATTATTCATTTACTGGGCTAATCAAGTATCCAGCTCATAATTTTCTGAGTCTGCAGGGGAGCAAATGTCTCTTCTTCTCTGGGCAAGAACATGTATTTGTGCCCATTTAAGCGCTTCTGAGGGATCCGTGAAGATAAAGACTTCCCCTTCCTGTACTGAACGGAGACGGGCCAGGAACAACAGTCCATGAGGCACCCCGCCTCCTGAAGGATGCCTCGGACGCCGTCAAATCTCTTCCTCCGTTGTCAGGTAGTGTAGCTCAGGTCCAGGTACATGGAGGTACAGTGGCCATCATACAACAAGGACCTTTTCTGCTGTACCAAGGTTAAGAGGAAATCACAAGTCCCGATGCCATCCACAACAAATACAATGGTCCTGGGGGCCTTCATGTTGACTGGTCGACCACGGAACACCACCCGGTAAGCTTTTTGAATTGCCTAGGTATGCTTCATCAACTGCTGACCCAGCTGCTCCTCCAACCATTCCCTCAGGAACAGGCCCAGATGATCCTCTTCGCTGTTCTCCGGCATCCCAATAACTCGGGAGCTTCACCACCCTAGCCTGATTCTCTAGGCTTTCCAGGCGGGATCTCAAATGTGTGTTTTCTTTTACTAAATTGGCTGCGGATCCAAGGGCTGCCTCCGATTGTTTTTTCATCTCCATGACTTCAATTCTTAAGTGTGATACATCTGTCTCCATGTTAGTGACTCTGTTTGCTACCGAGTCAAACTTGTCAGCCAAATTAGCCATTGAGGCTAATAGATGTCATTTTGTGGCCCAAAGATTGCATGGTTTCCTCGCCTACAGCTGATAAATCAGCAGGGCTGCAGCCTTGCGTGGAGTGCATGGTCGGAGGGACAGAAGCATTTTCACTTTTACCACCCTCAGACGTAGTTTCATCTTTCTTTGGGTTTCCCATATCGGCACCGCAGGGCTTCCGCTAGAGGATGTGTCTTTATTCTTTGTTTACTGTGTCCAATAAATTAGGTTTTTAAAGTTCAAATGCAGCTGAATTAACCAAGCTCTAAATCAAGCTGCCATCTTGCTCAGGCTCCACAGTGCCCCAAGAATCGGCATTTCTATAGTGCTTTACATACATAATGTATCCCAAAGTGCTTTACAAGCAATGCTAGACTGGTAGTAAGGAGTGAAGAAAATGGTGTAGGTGGTGGTCATGGTGGACAGGGTATGGAAGGGACTTCAAGGTAGATAAGGAACCGGGACTAGACAGTTTACACCTGTGGGTGCTTAATGAGCTAGGCTCAGAGCTGGCTGAACCGTACAGATACTCCTCAACAACAGGTGTGGTGCTGGAGGACTGGAGGTTTGTGGACATGGTTCAGTTCCATAACTGGGAGAGGAGGGCAGGGAAGACCTGGGAAACTACAGAATTGTCATTCATACCTCCAGTGTAGGTAAGCTGATGGAGACCCTGGTCAATGACAGCCTAGTGGCCTACCTACAGTCAAATTGGCTACAACATACAGCATGGATCAGTGGTGGAAAGGTCATGTCAGAGCAGCCTAATAATGTTTTTTTTGACTGGGTCACAAGGGCAGTGGATAAAGAGCAGATGGCAGATTACTCTACTGACTTCAGCAAAGCCTTTGACTCAGTGCCACACAAGAGGCTGTTGAAGGAGCTGAAAGACCTGGGAGTGGGAAAGGAATTGGCTGCATGGGCCGGAAATGATAGGGGGAGAAAACAAGGGGTGGTAGTGAATGGGATCAGGTTAGAGGATGACGGTCACAAACTGGGTACCACAGAGGTCAGTCCTAGGACCTGTCCTGTTCAATATGCTACTCACTGACATAGGGGAAGGTATCCAGGGCAAGAGGTGTCTGTTGGTGGGCGACACTACACTATGCAACAGGGTAGACAGTGAAGAGGGGGTGAGGGAGTCAAAGAGAGTTCTGGAGTGGCTGGTGAGATGGAACAAAATATGACAGCTGAGATTCAATGCCATAAAGTGCAAAGTAATGCACATAAGGAAGAGGACTCTGCATACAGAGTACTTTTTTTTTTGGGGTGGGGTGGGGGGTAGATTGACCACATCTGAGAAAAGCACCTGGGAGTCATCATTAGTGACACCTTCAAACAATCCAACCGCTGCAATAAAGCAAGGCAACAAGGATGCTGGGATGCACTGGGAGGGGATCTGGCAATAGGAGGAGGGTAACCAAGATGATTCAGGGCCAGCAGGGCAGATCGTATGAGGAACGGCTAGAGGCCCTTAACAGGTACTCACTGGAAGCTAGAAGCAAGAGGGAAGACACAATAGCGATGTACAAGTTCCTGAGCGGAATTAATAGCATGAAAAGTGAAGACTTATTCAATAGCAGTAGTAGTAGTAGCTTTATTTATAGGAAGAGTAGTGCAGTTATGTTGAGGGCACAGATGGAGGCTAGTTGGTGGTAACTTCAGCCAGGAAGTAAGGAAGTTTTGCTTCACTGAGAGGCTAGTGAAGCAGTGAAACAGATCACCTGCAGAAGAGGAGGAAGAAGGATCTAAAATGGGTTCAAACATGGCTCAGGCAGGTTTGAAGGGCTGATAATTCCAGAAGAAGGAGCTAGGGTGATGGTGAGATAAGGGACAGAGGGAGGAAGGGTTTGGGATAGGAAGCCTGCTCAAGGCACTAGGAAAGGGGGATAGGTAGGAAACTCTTTATGGGCAGACTGGATGGACCCTTGGTCTTTATCTGCCAGCAACGACTGTGTTTGTATTTTCAGCCCTACAGAGGATCCATCCAGGATGCATTCAGTCAGCTGTCAGTATGGCTCAGTTGGTAGCACATCCGCCTCTGGACCAGAAGTCGTGGGTTTTTGTCCCACACCGGGATTGGACTCATACCTAAAGTGCTGGCACCCGAGTGCAGTATCAAAGGATGCTGTACTGCTGTGGTGTGCCGTCCTTCGGATGAAACCGAGGTCCCTTCTACCCATCCTGGTGCTGTCCTGGTGGGTGTCCAGGTAGAAGTAAAAGAACCCAGGGCATTCTTCACAAAGAGTAGGGAACATTCCCAGTGTCCTGGCCAACGTTCCCCTTACCATAAAACTGGTTCATGCAATTGTTCAGGCTGTGTGTGGGTGTTGATGTGCGATATGGCAGCCACTACACATTCTGTCAATTCACTACCAGTCTAGCATTGCTTGTAAAATGCTTTGGGATACACTGTGTATGAAAAGCACTATATAAATGTTGATTCTTCTTTTTCAGTCCCAGCAAAGAGGCAACCAGGGATGTCTATAGCCCCACACTGAGTGGCTGCCTAGACTATCTTTAGCTTCATGGAAGGACTCCCAGACATCTTCACTATCATGGCGAGGTTGTCCTGGAAGTTTTCAGGCCCCCCCCCCCCAACAAAAAAAGTATGATATGATTTCATAGTTTTTAAAAATACAATAGGTGCAGTACAAATTAAACGCACAACAGCATGACTTGAAATATGCAGGTTATCCCACTCTTCAGGGGGTGGGACTTTCCACCACACTTCTGACTTTGATGGTCAAATGTTGTAGTCCACCTTCCTAAATCTTGTAATAATCAACTTTATACACACACACACACACACACACACACGACAGATATACTGACATGGGGATAAACACATGCAACTCTATCCATGTAGATTAGCATGGCCATATGTAAGGAATCATCGGTCTCACAGTATGTAGTGGTGAAAGGACTGACAGCTTCACAATTTATCATCTTCGACAGGTTTCTTTATATACAACTTAAACTTTTGAGCTGGCACCATTTGCTACATCTATATTTCACTTTCTTTTCCAAATGGTTTAGAAGGAATGTGCCGTTGTGTTAAGCTGGATGTCTGTCTTTTACAAACAGCTCATGTTATCCCTAGTGGGAAACCAAGCTAGGAAGGGCTGGTGTCATCTGTTTTCAAGGGATCAGTTACAGATGCCAATCAAGATGAAGCTCACTTTGTGGTTTGTAGCATCCATCTTCAGAGAGACAGCTGGCAGTATCACCCTGAACCAACAGCTTTTATAAACCAAGAAGGGGTTGAAACAATACATTGCAGCGAATATACTTACCTTTCCAAGGTTCTCTTGTTCAAGGATATTTCTTGTGTACTGCTCTCTAAATATAAAAAGACAGATTGTGAAACTTTTTTTATTTTGATGTAATCTTTAACTAATTGTATTTTTAGAAACATGCATCCTTTTCCCACCTTTTTCTTCCCATATTACCCCTTTCCATAAGCAAAAACAAAACAAAAGGTGTCCAATGCAAATAGGGAAATACTGCTTGCTCTGTGTGCTGGATGATGGCTCCCTGGGATTTTCCTTTGCTACCCAACCCCTCTGTGCACCCTACACCCCACCCATTGATCTGACATTTTTTTTTGGTGAGAATTCTCTTCATCTCTGCCGTCCTGGAACTCTCTCAGGCATCCTCGCTCACCACCACCACTGTGATACCACCCCACTGGGAAATCAGGGACAGACACTCCACTACCTACCTGGTCTGCTGGGGCACCTCTGCAATGCTGGAACCAAGGCAGGGCGGGAGATCGAGAGAGCCAGTGGGATGAGCCCAGCGTTGGGTGTATTGCGGTGGGGCACGGGAGGTGCCATCGCCTATCCAGGGAGCAGGGCTTTTTCTTGTAAGTGTTGCCCCTGGAGTGCAGACGTGCAATAACATCTGCACAGCTAACGTGCTGACGTCCACAGCCACTCCACCCCTTGGTACGGCATCACTGCTGCAGTGCGGAGCTCAGGGATTTGGCTTCATTGGGGACTGGGGGTCCACCTGGAGGGATGAAGACCTATACTGACGTGATGGTCTGCATCTATCCAGGAGGGGAACCAGGATCCTAGGTTTAAATACTTCATTGGCAAGCATTTAAACTAGCCAAGGGGGGAGGCACTGGAAAGGCGCAGGGAAATTTTAGCCCCCCCCCAAAAAAAAAAATCAGGGTAGTAACTGAGGTAAACACCAAGATAGAGATGTCGACAGGGAGAAGTGCAGGGTAAATGGAGAAAATGACAAGCGAGTATGGACAGGGATGGGGCAAAAGGGGTAAGGCCATCAAGAAATGGAGGGTAATGAGTACCAATGCCATAGTCGGGCAACAAGCTCCCTGAACTGGTGGCCTTGATGGAAGAGGATGCCTGGACATCGTAGCAGTCACAGAAACATGGTACAGAGAACCATGACTGGGATGTTAACATACCAGGGTACACAACCTACAGGAGAGACAGGAGGGGAGAAGAGAGGCGGAGTAGCTCTTTATGTAAGGAAGGGTAAAGCAACTGAACAAAAAGAGTAAACAGGGAGGAGAGGAGGCACTGTGGGTCACTTTAGAGACTGGAAATGGCACCACAATCTGCACAGGGGTTGTATACAGATCCCCATGTCAGGGGGAAGGAATGGACAAGGATATGATAGAAGGCATCCTTAGGGTGGCAGAGAAAGGGGAGATACTATTGATGGGGGACCTGAATATGCCAGATGTTAACTGGAGCATCTTTGCTGCAGTCACATCCAAAAGCAGGGCCATTCTCGATGCCCTTCAGGTGGCATGCCTCAGACAGCTAGTTTTGGAACCCACTCATGATGGAGCAATCTTGGACCTTGTACTCTCAAATGGGGACAGTGAGAGGATCTCAGATCTAGAAGTGGGTAGCCATCTGGGAACAAGTGACCACCAAACAGTGTGATTCACAATAAACTCGGCTACAAAGTCAAGCCATGCAAAAAGTGAGGGTTCTGGACTTCAGGAGGGCTGACTCTGGCAAGATGGGAGAGTGCCTTAGAAAAGCACTAGCAAACAGGATAGAAGGAGAGGTGGAGCAACAATGGGGAAATATCAAAACTGCCATCACAGTGGCAACAAGCCTTTGTGTGAAGCAAATAAACAAATCAAAATGAAAGAAAAAGCCACTATGGTTCTCAAAAGAGGTGGCTGTGAAGGTTAGGGAGAAAAAAGATAGCATTTAGGAAGTATAAGGAAACACAGAAGGAGCAGGACAGAGAACTGTACATAGAAACACAGACTTTAATGGCAGATAAGGACCACTTGGCCCACCTAGTCTGACCATTTCCCTACCTACAGGATAGGCCGCAGATCCTAGTTAACCAACAGCCTATTTCTTCCCCCCACTAGAACTGCCTTATGTCTGTCCCATGCATTCTTGAATTCTCCCACAGTTTTAGACCCCACAACCTCCTTAGGAAGGCTGTTCCATGCATCCACTACCCTCTCTGTGAAAAAATACTTCCTCACATTGCCCCTGAACCGCCCCCACCTCTATCTTTAAATTGTGTCCCCTTGTTCTTGCACGTCTCTTTTTCTGAAAGATGCTACCCTCTTGGACTTTGTTGATTCCACTGAGGTACTTAAAAGTTTCTATCATGTCCCCCCTCTCCCTTCTTTCCTCAAGGGTATACATATTAAGCTCCTTTAGTCTCTCCTCGTACGGCTTCTGTTGCAGACCCTGCTCCATTTTAGTTGCCCTTCTCTGGACTGCCTCTATCCTGTCTATGTCTTTGCGGAGATGGGGTCTCCAGAACTGGATGCAGTACTCCAGATGGGGTCTCACCAGCTGTCTGTACAGAGGGATAACAACTTCCTGTTTTCTGCTGGTGATGCCTCTCCCTATGCATCCCAGTATCCCCAGGCCCTCCCTACTGCCTTCTCACATTAATTGTTAACCTTAAGGTCATCTGATATGATTACCCCCAGGTCCCTTTCCTTTTTTGTTGTTATTATTACCTCCCCCCCATTGTGTAATCTTCCCCTGGGTTCTTGTTTCCCAGGTGCATTATTTTGCACTTCTTTGCACTGAATCCTAGCTGCCATACTTCTGACCATTCCTCCAACCTTGCTAAGTCCCTTCTCATCCTTTCCACGCCTCCTTGTGTATCAACCCTGTTGCAGATCTTTGTGTCATCTGCAAAAGGCATACTTTTCCTTCCAGTCCTCTGCAATGTCACTGATGAAGACATTAAAAGGACTGGACCCAGTACTGAACCCTGCGGTACCCCACTAGTAACCCCTCTTTCTTCAGAGTGGACTCCATTTACAATTACCTTCTGTGTCCTGTTGTCCAGCCAATGTTTTACCAGGCTACTACCCTGGGACCCACCCCAGGCTGGTTAATTTGACTATTAATCTTTTGTGTGGGACTGTGTCAAATGCCTTGCTAAAGTCTAGGTAGGCCATGTCCACAGCCCCTCCCTGGTCTACTACTTTGGTCACCCAGTCAAAGAAATCTATTAGATTCATCTGACATGACCTTACCGCTGTGAACCCATGCTGCCTTGGGTCCTGTGCCCCACTGGCCTCAAGGTACTCAACAATTCTTTCCTTCAGAAGTGACTCCATCACTTTCCCTACCACAGAGGTCAAACTGACAGGTCTGTAGTTTCCTGCCTATGTCTTGGTCCCACTTTTGTGAAGGGGAATCACATCTGCCTTCCTCCAGTCCTCTGGTACCACACCATCCTACCAGTTAAAGCAGAAGGAAGCAGGGAAGGCAGTCAGAATAGCAAAGGCCCAAACCGAGGAAAAGATAGCCAGCTCGGTTAAGAAGGGGGATGCAACCTTTTATAGGTATATCAGGGAGCGTAGAAAGACAAAGGGAGGGATAGTGAGGCTGAATAGAATGGACGGTGGGTGGGCAAAGAGGGACAGTGAAAAAGCAGGGATACTGAACAAATACTTCTGCTCAGTACTCACAAAAAAGGAGGAGGGGGAAGTGCTTAATCCAATTAACAGAAGCACTCCGGATAGGGGGGGTCGATCCCAGTCCTTTCACAGAAGAAAGGGTTCTGAAAGAACTCCTAAAACTGAAGGTGGACAAATCAATAGGGCCTGATGGAATTCACCCCCAAAATTCTAAAAGAGTTAAGGAGAGAACTAGTAACACCACTGACTACCCTTTTTATCAAATCATGTGAAGATGGTGTGGCACCTGAGGACTGGAGGAAGGCGGATGTGATTCCCCCTCACAACAGTGGGAGCAAGACAGAGGAAGGAAACTACAGACCTGTCAGTTTGACCTCTGTGGTAGGGAAAGTGATGGAATCACTTCTGAAGGAAAGAACTGTTGAGTACCTAGAGGCCAGTGGGGCACAAGACCCAAGGCAGCATGGGTTCACAGTGGGAAGGTCATGTCAGATGAATCTAATTGATTTCTTTGACTGGGTGACCAAAGTAGTAGACCAGGGAGGGGCTGTGGACATGGCCTACCTAGACTTTAGCAAGGCATCTGACACAGTCCCACACAAAAGATTAACAGTCAAATTTTTTTTTTTCGACTTTGTTTCGCTCCCGTCACGGTCCCGAGGTCCTCTCTCAGGGATCCCGTCCTTGTCCTGCCCGCCTGGTAGCCCTGGGCACAGCACCCCGGCTATTACCTATCGGTGGGACCCCTCCTACTTGGGGTGCTCTTACAAGGCAGACTCCGACATCGGACGAGGAGTGGGGTGCCGAAATCGAAGGTCAGTCAGGGAAGCCCAGCGAAGGGCATGGGGGACAGGTGCCATCGCCTGATCCTCGGAGCCGGGTTTTTCCTATGTTCAGGTTATGTCCCCTGATGCGGGACGTGCAATGCCATCCAGACCTCAACGTAGGTGCTCACACCCAGGTCAGGAGGGCAGCTGCCCATCACCCTGTACTGTACGAGCCCGAGTGCACAGCAGTGCCGCCGGTCTCCACCGGGGGCCGCTGCTGCACGGGCTACCCCTGGATCCCTTCCCAAAAGAGGAGAGCAGTCCAGTGGACACTCAATCTCTCTCTCTCTCCTGCTGACCCACGGCGGCCCGGGCTCATTCCTAAACCCAGGTTGCCGGCGTAGCACGGGGCACCTCAACCCTCAGCATCACTGGGTCAGCTTGTTGTGCCTGGGTTAAGCCCTTATTACCCCATATATGTCTTACACTATATCTCTGGTCTATTATACTGTGATATTGCTATTTTGCACTAACATTATAGATTTAGCACACATCGTATAAGCATGAGTGCTAGGAATGTGCTTTGCTGCTAATATATGCTAATGTACTATGCATGGTTCATTTATACCTCATTATATTACATTTATTATGTTTGTTTTTTATAAATATTTCATATATAGTTGACCTAATCACTGGTTCGATGTCTTTGAAGGATCATCAGTGATTATTATGTACTTATACTCTCATATAATTATATGTATGTACACTTAGGCACATATGCCATGTGTAATATAGCTTTGTAAGCAATTTTCTATTTTTACTAACAAGAGACAGATCCCTTGTTTAGTCTATCATCTAAGCACATGTAGATTGGAAGTGTCAGCATTTTTTTTGTGTAAGGTTTATGCTCTAGAAGCATTATTTTTTATACTCATTAGTACTTTGTCTCCTAAGTAATTATCCAATAGAAAATGTATTGTGTAACGATATTTATAATTCAGAACCAATACATACGGTTTTGTGTATTAGTAAGCTAGTTTTTATCTTAGTATATAAAACACTGCCCTGCTGCAGTTGCCATAAATGTCAGTTAGAAGACTAACTGCTAAAGTAATAAATCAGTCAAATTAACCAGCCTGGGAGTGAGTCCCTGGGTGGTGGCCTGGGTAAAACATTGGCTGGACAACAGGACACAGAAGGTAATTGTAAATGGAGTCCACTCTGAAGAAAGAAGGGTTACTAGTGGGGTACCGCAGGGTTCAGTACTGGGTCCAGTCCTTTTTAATGTCTTTATAAGTGGGACTGGAAGGAAACGCATGCCTCTTTGTAGATGACACAAAGAACTGCAATAGGGTTGATACACAAGGAGGCGTGGAAAGGATGAGAAGGGACTTAGCAAGGTTGGAAGAATGGTCAGAAGTATGGCAGCTTGGATTCAATGCAAAGAAATACAAAATAATGCACCTGGGAAACAAAAACCCTGGGGAAGATTACACAATTGGGGGGTAATAACAATAACAAAAATGGAAACGGACCTGGGGGTAATCATATCTGTATGACCTTAAGGTTAGCAAGCAATGTGAGAAGGCAGTTAGGAGGGCTGGGGGGATACTGGAATGTATAGAGAAAGGCATCACCAGCAGAAAACAGAAAGTTGTTATCCCTCTGTACAGACAGTTGATGAGACCCCATCTGGAGTACTGTGTCCGGTTCTGGACACCCTATCTCTGCAAGGACATAGACACGATAGAGGCAGTCAAGAGGAGGACAACTAAAATGGTGCAGGGTCTGCAACAGAAGCCATACGAGGAGAGACTAAAGGAGCTTAATATGTATACCCTTGGGGAAAGAAGGGAGAGGGGGGAAGGGGACATGACTGAAACGTTTAAGTACCTCAGTGGAATCAACAAAGTCCAAGAGGGTAGCATCTTTCAGAAAAAGAGATGTGCAAGAACAAGGAGACACAATTTGAAGATGGGGGCGGCTCAGGGGCAATGTGAGGAAGTATTGTTTCACAGAGAGGGTGGTGAACGCATGGAACAGCCTTCCTGAGGAGGTTGTGGGGTCTAAAACTGTGGGAGAATTCAAGAATGCATGGGATAGACACAAAGCAATTTTTGTGGGGGGTAGGAAGAAATAGGCCGTTGGTTAAATAGAATCTGCGGCTTATCCTGTAGGTAGGGAAATAGGCAGACTAGGTGGGCCAAGTGGTCCTTATCTGCCGTTAGAGTTTATGTTTCTATGTGCCCCTGATCTCCATCGGGGGCCACTAGCTAGCGATGCATGGCCCACTACCCATCCCTGAAGAGAGCTGTCCTCCGGACGCTCGATCCTCTCCCTTCCCAGTCAACCCTCGGCGGCCCAAGTCCATTTCCGAAACCGGGTTGCCGGCGTGGTGCAAGGTGTGGCATCCAGCATCTCAACCCTCAGCGCCACAGGGCCGGCTCTGATCTGACATCATGCTGATGCTTCCTTCCCTGGTGGCAGCATGGAGGTCCTCAGGCAGGAAGAGAAAAAAATTACTCACTGTAGTAATGTTTCTTCCAAGGGATCCCTCACTTTGTTTAACAACAGCAATCATTCCCCAGGAATGAGCAGCACATAAGATTTAGAATTTTATGCTAATGATGGAACTTTCAGAATTCAAATTCTGTTGTGTGGTCATGCTCACCCCCGCCTTCTAATGTCAGATTTATTTCTAAAGCTATGGTGAGTTTTGACCCCCTCAAACTAGCTGAATGGCTACCACAATATTTTTTACATTTTCACAGAGAAAATATGAGACATGTTTAAAACAAAGCAGACCAAACTTATTTTGTTTGAAAAGGGAATTTATTCATATCACTGAACAACAATTGTAAAGGCACTGCAACAAGTAATGCTCAAGCGACTAGAAAAGAAGAAATTTCCTCATACTTACCGTAATTTCCTCTTCTGTTACCTCTTACATTGTCAATGTTTAGTGACTACAACTGGATATTGTGCACCCCTACTAGGGGAAACAGCACAGCCCAAAGGCTAAATCAGCCTAGAATGTTGAGCACATGAGTATTTCGGACAGCAACAATTCTCCAGTCACTGTTGTCCAAGCAGTGCCTCTAAATATGGAAAAAATATACCGACTGATTTGACACGAAAACACACAAATCAGCTGTTTACATAGATAGGACTTTAACCAGCATAAAATAAAATAAACAATGGCCTACCTCTTCAGGTGATGATAAGTGAGTGATCGAGGTTCGTCTTCCAAATCTCTGTGTCTTGGAAGGTCCTGCAGAACTGAATCAACTGAAAACTGAATGATTAAAGGGAAAAAGACTGCAGGTAGTATAAACACTCACCTGCAATAAAGGAAGCACCCTTAGTTAACATCAAACTCGAATATGTTAAATCTGCGTGCTAGCAGCCAACTTTCTAATGTGAAACTTTTGCATTTCTATATAAACACAAGCACAGCAGGTAAACTATAGAGGGATGTCAAGACAGACTTACAATCAGAGTTTATAACAGAAATGGAAATTATGTACTTACCGTAATTCTTGATCTTCTTGGACAAAGTCTCCACCACTCATTCACACTGAGAGGATCTATGCCGGAGGCACCAGGACCCAGCGGGAGCACATTTTTTGCAAGAGGGTCGGCACCAGAGATGAAGCCACGAGCCTCAGCTCGTGTGGCAAAGACTATCTCAGCGTCGACCCTCCAACCGCCTCAGTACCTTTTTTTCAAGGAGGTGCAGTGTAACTAACCTAGAAGGACAGCCTAACAAAAACTGGACATAAGATAGTCCGGACGGCCCATATAAGAAGGGTCAACAAAGAAGTCTTCACAGCCTGAAGATTGAGGGAGTGAAGACCAACAACAGAGGTGAGCTCGGGGGATGGTGGGAGGGCGTGTGAATGAGTGGTGGAGACTTCGTCCAAGAAGATCAAGAATTACGGTAGGTACGTCATTTCCATATCTTCCTGGACATAAAGTCTCCACCACTCATTCACACTGATGGGAGAGTACTGAGCTAGTAATCCCCTGAGAGGGTGGCAGGAGAGACCAAGAGCTCACAATTTAGGACAGAAGTCCATTAAGGATGGTCCTGCCAAATGAAAGATGTCGCCTGGCATGGACATCCAGGGCATTAGTGCTTGACGAAAGTATGCACTGAGCTCCAGGTAGCCGCATTGCAAATGTCTGCAATGGGCACGTTGTGGATTTCTGCCAGGGATGCCGCGACTGCTCTAGTAGAGTGGGCGTACACTCTGCCCTCCAGCTTAACCTGTGCCATGGAATAGCAATGGCGAAGACATGCCACCAGCCATGCTGAAATGCATCTGATAGCGACAGGTTGACCCAGCCGGGTCTCGCTGAAGGAAACAAACAGTTGTCGAGCTTTGCGAATTTGTTTTGTTCTAGCTAAATAGAAATGCAGAGCTCTTTTGACATCTAAGGAATGAAGAGTACGCTCTCCTTCATTCTGGAAGTTTGCGAAGTAGGTAGGAAGGACTAAAGGTTGGTTTAGATGGAATTCTGAAACAACCTTTGGGAGAAACTTAGGATGGGTCCTAAGAACTACTTTGTCCTTGTGAAATACAGTGTACTGGGGGTCTGTGACCAGAGCATGTATTTCAGAAACTCTACAGGCTGAAGTGATGGACACCAGGAAGGCCGTTTTCCAAGTGAGGAACTTCAACTCGCAGGTAGCTAGAGGCTCGAAAGGTTTCCGAGTGAGCATGTCTAGCACAAGGTTAATGTCCCAGGCTGCGACTGGACGTCTGATAGGAGGTCTGGTATGCAGAATGCCCTTAAGAAACCTCTTAACTATAGGTAACTGACCCAGAGACAAGGAATGTACCGGCTCATGATAAGCTGAAATGGCACATAGATGAACTTTGACAGTAGAGTACTGCAGACCTGAATTTGAGAGGTCTAAAAGGTACTCCAAGACTATATTTGATAGGCAGGAAAAAGGGTTCAAAGAGGATTTTGCACAACAGAGAGAGAAAAACACTTCCATTTGGCTGTGTAGGTCTTTCTAGTGGCTAGTTTATGCGCAGCCAAGAGAATATCTGAAACCCTACAGGAAACATTGAACCTATTCACCTCTATCTCTTCAGAAGCCAAGCGTGAAGGTGAAGCACCTTCAGATTGGGATGCACCACGGGCCCCTGGGTCAGAAGGCTCGTCTGAAGGGGAAGTGCCTTCGGGAGGGTTGCCGACAGAATGTTGAGCAACAGGAACCATATCTGTCGAGGCCAGAAGGGAGCAATAAGAATCACTCTGTCTCCCTGAGACTCGAATTTGAGAAGCACCCCCTGAATTAGAGAAAGAGGAGGAAAGGCGTATAGAAAGCGTTTTGTCCACTGCAGCCTGGACACATCCTGACAGAAAATGCCAGGTCCTGGATTTCTGGAGCAGAAGAGAGGCAGTTTTGCGTTGAGTGGGGATGCAAAAAGGTCCAGGTCTGGAGTTCCCCACTCTTTGAAGAGTGACTGAGCAACGGTTAAGTCAAGAGACCACGCGTGAGGATCTGTTTCCGTTCTGCTAAGACGGTCTGCCAGTTCGTTCTGCACGCCTGGTAGGTAAACCACGTGGATTACAGCCATGTGCTCCAGACACCATTCCCACACTCTCATAGCTTCCCTGCATAATGGGTAAGAGTGTGCACCGCCCTGTTCTTTGATGTAATACATCACTGCTTTGTTGTCCGTTTGAAGGAGAATGTTCTTGCGACAGAGTATGTCCTTCAAGGCCCGGACTGCATAGAGGACGGCTCTCATTTCCAGGACGTTTATGCGAAGCTGGGACTCCCTGAGTCCACATACCTTGGGTGTGGAGATTCTGGCAGTCAGCTCCCCACCCCATCAGGGACGTGTCGGTGGTAATGGAGATCTGATGATCCAGAGGAGCAAAGGGATAACCTTCCAGAAGGTTGTTCTCCTGCGACCACCAGGTGAGTGACCTCTTTAAAGGTTCTGTCACCTTGAAGGGAAAGGAATGAGGGTGAGTGGTTGGGGACCACGGAGTACTGAGCATCCATTGAGACGTTCTCATGTGGAGACGTGATAGAGGTACAGTGAACACCGAGGATGCCATGAGACCCAGCATCCATTGCATCACGATAGCTCAAACTGAGCTGTTTTCTCTGATGTATGGGGCCATCTGTAGGATATCGCTCCTTCTGTCCTCTGGGAGAAAAACTTTCACACAGGAGCTATCCAGAAGAGTTCCTATGAAAAGGAGTTTTTGGGAGGGCTGCAACTGCGATTTTCTGCGATTTAGCAGGACTCCCATGGATGTAAGGAAGTCTGAAGCTTTGGCTATGGTGTTCAGAGTTCCCTGCCTGGAAGGGCTTGCTAGAAGCCAGTCGTCCAGATATGGAAACACTTGAATTCCGATTTTCCTGAGATGCGCTGCGAGAATTGCACAACACTTTGTAAAAACTCCCGGTGCTGAGGATAGCCCAAAGGGCAGGACTCTTAACTGATAATGTTGACCTAACGCCGCAAATCTCAGGTATTTGTGGTGCTTTGGGTGTATAAGAATGTGTTGGTAGGCATCCTGCATGTCCAGGGAGGCTAGCCAATCATGCTGATGAATCAAAGGTAGAAGGGTACCTAGAGATATCATCTTGAACTGTTCCTTTTGAAGGAATTTGTTTAAACTTTCTGAGATCCAGAATGGGGTGCATGCCTCCAGTTTTCTTCGGAACTAGAAAGTAATGGGAGTAGAAACCTGTGTTTCGTTGGTCCGGTGGAACTACTTCTACTGCCCTGTTGTTCAGAAGGCCTTGTACCTCGGAAGCAAGAAGATCTGACTGGGCTGTCGTTTTGGGGGATGATCCGGGGTTTCTGAAAGATTGAGTGAATACCCTCGTGGATTATCCGTGGACCCATTTGTCTGATGTTATAGACTTCCCCTGGTCGTAGAACTGAGTCAGACGTCCTCCCACTGCTGAGGAAGAGTCCCCCCCCCAAGGAAGTTGAGGTGGGACGTGGGCCGAGAACTCAGAAGGTGGCACTGGGCGCTTTGGGGCCTTGTGCCTTCTGCTGTGTTTTCTTGTGTGGCTGCGAGGTGTAGCTTTTGTTAAAGCTCCCCTCGCCTTTGCCCCGAAAGGACTGACGGTTGTGAAATTGACGCTTACTGGCACCCCCCCAAGAAGAGGGGGCCGGTATAGGTCGAACTATATTAATGACTGACCTAGTCTTCTGTGTGGCTTCCAGAGCTTGTTCTACCTGGGGTCCGAACAGATACATACCGAAGGGTAAGGCCATGACCTGCTGCTGAGCATCATTTGTGAAGCCCGAAGTATGTAGCCAAGAGTGGTGACGGGTACAAATGCCTGCCGCCACTGCTCGAGAAACAGTATCGAAAGCGTCCACTGCAGCTTTAACCCATTGGTTACTGGACTCAATGCCCCTGGTTATGGTGTGAAGTAGCTCTGAATTAGTTTCAGACTTAGGCAGAGCTTCTACCATTTGCTTGAGTGAATGCCAAAAGACATACTCATATTGAGAAAAATAGCCCTGGTAGCTGGCAATACGCATACCCAGGGTGGAGGCAGCAAAGACTCTTACCTAAGTTGTCTATCTTACGAGATTCTTTATTGATAGGCCGGCCTGAGGATGCCTGAGGGAGGATGGCCTTGTCATTCTCTGCTAAGACTACAATGGGATCAGCAAAAGCTTGTGAGGCCAATATGGGTTGATCCTTGAGAGCAGCGTACTTCCTATTTATGGACTTAGCCACGGAAGGGATGAGAGCAGGATTGTTCCATACCGTCTGAGAAAGGGTCTCAAAAGATGGTTGTACCGGAATAGTTAAATCCATAGGGATCTCCGGGACATGTAGGTATTGGAGTCTTAAAAGCTTCCCAGGATCGATTTCTGTAGCCTGGAGAGAAAGAGTGGAATTTAAATTTTTCAGCAGAGACTTAAAGGAAACGTCTTTGACCACAGGCTCTGCAGCTGGATTAATCCCTGCTCCTTCAACATCATCACCCAGACGAAGATCTGGGTCAGGCTCAATATCATCTCCTGACAGTCCAGGGGGGACTGTATGAACAGGAAAGGAGTGAAAATCAGAATGGAAATTAGAAGAGGAAAGAATCGGAGTCGAAAAGCCCTGGAGGCTGGACTGTGCCGCACCAAGCATTGGCGCAGATGAAGAACACGACGCCGAACCCATCAGAAACAGCCCCACACACAGCTCCGACAAAGGCCCCTGGCGCCACGGACAGTGCCGACACAGCCCTCTGTGCCACAGACAGCTCTAACAAGAGCCCTTGGCACCATCTAGCCCTGGGCACCACAGATGGCTCCGAGAGTGTCCCAAGGTTCCAAAAACTGCAATTTGAAGGAAAAGAAGGAAAATTAACAGGAGATAGAGGCATCGGTGTGGACCACTGCGCTGCAACCATGTGAGGGGGGGGGGGACACCTGAGCATGGAGTTGACGGCACCAAAGAAGGTGCCGCACGACTAGGAAGGTCCAACCACCCTACCTAGTCCCTCGAGCAGCCCGAAGGCCCCGGAATGACTGGGCCAGGCAGCTGGACCAACCTCCGAGCCCAATGCTCCATAAGAGCAGCCCAGTGGTGAAACTGCTCATTGGAGGCCCGTCCAATAGGCGGGGATGGGCTCCGATGTCAAAGAGGTTGGGCACCAGAGCCAGAAACCAGTGACTCAGAGAGGGGAGGAGACCGGTGCCTAGCCCCAAAGACTGACCATTGACATGCAGACATACCAGAAGGCAACCTTGAGTGATGCCTTCTCTTTCTCGACTTGTGCGTCGAAGAAGAACTCGAGGCCAAACGGTGCCGTGAATGGGACTGTTTCCTTTTATGCTTTTAAGGGGACCGCCCATCTCCCTGAGCACTGGACCGTCCGTTGTCAGGCCCACCCTCAAGGGAGGGCGGTGGACCGGACCCAGTCCGGCTGACTGAACAGCTTTCATACAAAGTCTCCCTACCGTCACCTGACCCGTTCATGGTCGACTCCGTCAATGGAGGGCTGAAGACTTCTTTATTAATCAATAAATTTAAATTTAAATCTACTTGCTACTTTCGAAGATAAATTACAAAACAATAAACTGAAAACTATGCTGCTAGTTTGAAGTTTGACTCCCGGCGGGCGAGCGTCGTCGTCACTGAAGCGTACTTGACGGCAGGAAAAAGGGAACTGAGGTGGTTGGAGGGTTGACGCCAAGGTAGTCTTTACTGCACGAGCCACGACTTGCGGTGCCGCTTCCTTGCGGCTCCATCTCTGGAGCTGACCCTCTCGAAAACTTTGCTCCCGCTGGGTCCTAGCGCCTCCGGCATAGATCCCATTAGTGTGGAGACTTTATGTCCAGGAAGATTGTAGGAGCTAATGGAAAAGGATATTATGGTAAGCATGAAGAAATTTCTTCTTTCTGTAGTGCTCCACATTGTCAGTGGGTAGTCATTACAACTGAGTTCTAAGAAGCCGAACCAGAAAAGAAAACAAAATGGGTGGGGGAGAATATTGTCCCACATGTCAACCACGTACAGGAAAGGAATTTACCTACTAACTGCTGCCTGCAAAACTCTGTGACCAAAGGCCACATCAATAGAGCTTTGAACATCCAATCTGTTGTGCTTGGTTAATGGGTGGACAGAGGACCACGTAGCTGCCTTGCACAACTCTAAAACAGACGCCTCACTTCTCTCTGCTCAGGAGGTGGCCATAGCCCTGGTGGAGTGGGCCTTGATGAGAGCTGGAGGACTCTTCTTTTCTGCAACATAAGCCTTGGCAATGCAGGCCCTTACTCACCTAGCTAGGGTGGCCTCTGAGGGGTTTTTTTTTCTCTGCTTAGCTGCTCTGAAAAGAACGAACAACCGATCCAATTTCTGGAACTCAGCAGTTCGTCTAAGGTATGTCCCAATAACCCATCACAAATCCAACTTATGCAACTCCTTCTCCTTCGGGTGAGTAGGTTATGGACAGAAGGATGGGAGACAGATTTCTTGGTTCACATGGAAGGCTGTGGGGACCTTTGGAATGAAAGATGGGACTGTTCTGAGCACTACCTTGTCCGTATGTATGACAAGGTTTGGTTCTTTGTGGGACAAAGCCTGGAGCTTACCAATCCTCCTGGCTGAGCACACAGCAACTAAGAAGCACACCTTGTAAGACAGCACATGCAATGGTACTGATGAAAGTGGTTCAAAAGGTTCCTTACAAAGAGCATTCAGAAGCAGATTCAGGTCCCATGGGGGGAAAAGAGGCTGACTCCTGCTGACAGCCCACAGAAAATGAATAACCTCCTGGTTAGTCCCCAGGGACAAACCCAAGGAGGCTCCAAGGACCAACACCTGGCCTCTCAAATTGCTTGGGGCCAAACCTTTTTTCACTCTTTCCTGCAGGAAATCCAAAATCTGTGGAACCATGACTTTATAAAGCTGGATAATTCTTTTCTTTGGCCCAAGCCGAAAAAGTGGTCCATACGTGAGCATAAGCTGCTGACGTTTAAATACTTCCTGGCAGCCATCAGGGTATCCACCACCTTCTTACAGAAACCCTGTTTCAGGAGTCTCCTCCTTTTAGGAGCCAGGCTGCAAGCTGCATAGCTCCCAGATCTGGATGCAGAATGGGGCCTTGCGAAAGAAGGTACCCCTGCAATGGAAGGCGAAATGATGTGTGTTGAGCTAGGCTCACTAAGTCTGAGAACCATGGTTTTCTGGGCCACTCCAGAGCTATTAGAAGAAAGCTTCCTCTTGAGTGCCTAATTTTGTGTATATCCTTGGGGAGAAGCGGCAGAGAAGAAAGAATTACTCACCATAGTTATGTTTCTTCTAATGGAGTCTTGCTGTATTCTGACAATATGCAATTAGCCCCAGCACTTGAACTGCTCCAGAGAGGAAAAAGTTAACTCTATGCAGCAGCATAGAACATTGAGCTTGAGCTCGGTTTTCAAACCTCTGTCTCTGGTACTTGCCAGTGTAACTGTCAGATTCTTATGAGCAAACTAACTAACTAGTAGTAAATGTATAAATTGTTAGAGATATATATAGCCAAAAGGCAACAATTTGGGTCCAAAAGATTCAAGTCGAGAATCCAAGGAAAAAAAGGTAGTGACAATGTTTAATATATAAAGTATAACAACAGAAACAAAAAAGAACCACCCCACCCTTAAGAGGGAGGGTACAAGGTACACCCCTGAGGTGCAACACTGTACCTACCAGCCCACTTCCCAAAACTAGATTCTGAGAGGGGAGGCAGGGAGGGAGGTCAGAAAACAGCAAGACTCCATTAGAAGAAACCACATTACTATGGTGAGTAATTTTTTCTTCAAACAACATGAAGTCTTGCTGTATTCTGATAATATGCAGACTACCAAACAGTTCCCCCAGGAGGAGGGAATGCAGAACCTACTTTGGGAACAAGCTCTGCAGTACTGCTGTATCAAACCTAGCATCACTCTTAGCCTGGATGTCCAAACAGTAATGCTTGGTGAAAGTATGGACTGTTTTCCAGGTGGCTGCTTTGCAGATTTCTAGCAAGGGTATATCTCTGGCAGCAGCCAGAGTAGCAGCTGTACCCCTAGTCGAGTGAGCCCTCAGGCCTGGAGGGGGTGTTTTGCCCAATTTGTCATAGCAGAATTGTATAAAAGAGACAATCCACCTGACAATAGTCCTTTTAGTAGCAGGTTTACCTTTCCCCACTTCCCCATAAATGAGAAACAGTTGAAGACAGTCCTGCCTATGTGCCTTAGTAGGCTCTAAGTAGTAACTAAGGGATCTTTTAACATTCAAACTGTGTAATCTTCTTTCTCCTGAAGAAGAGTGGTCAGTGAAAAACACAGGAAGAGAGATGGACTGGCTCAGATGAAAGTCTGATACCATGTTGGGTAAGAACCTCCTACTGGTTCTTAGAACCACCTTATTCCTATGGAAAGAGATAAAGTCAGGTTCGACTGACAGGGCCTGTAAATACAGGTTACTCACCTGTAACAGGAGTTCTAGGAATGGTATATGTTGTTCATCCACACTTATTGGCAGGTTCCTTGCCGCTTTAAATCTTGCCGGAAGGTCTTCAAGCTGGCTCCTCCCTCCCACCCACCCAGGTGGTAAAACTCTCGGCTCCGCCCCATGACGCCAGATCTAGCCCGCTGGAAGCCAGGTTGTGCGTCGAAGCCGGGAGGTCGGGTGGGTCGTGTGGATGAACAACATATACCATTCCTAGAACTCCTGTTACAGGTGAGTAACCTGTATTTCTAGAGACATGGATATGTTGTTCAATCCACACTTATTGGCAGACTCCTAGCAGTTCTCTGGGAGGAGGGAGGCAAGGCGCACCACCCCGATACTTACTTGGGAAATAGGGACTGGAGAACTGAGGCCCCAAAACCAGCATCCTGGCGTGACTCAAGGTCGATGTGGTAGTGGGCAATAAAGGTATGTGCTGACTTCCAGGTAGCAGCCCTGCAGATATCCTGGATAGGGACATCCCTGGAAGCAGCTACCAATGCAGCGGTATGGTGGGTAGAATAAGCTCTTATCCCTCTGAGAGGCTCCATGCCCGCCAATCTATAGCAGAGATCTATGCAGGAGGTGACCCACCTGCTTATCATCCGCTTGGCTGCAGGTCTACCAGGTGCGGCTTCAGCGTAGGTGACAAACAGCTGGGAAACCTCTCCCCGAACTTCAGCCGTCCGCTCCTTATAATAAGCGAGCGCTCGTCTAGGGTCCAAAGTATGGAGCCTATATTCAGCCTCCGAGGTGTGATTGGGGTAGAACACCGGCACAGTCAACACCTGGTTAAGGTGAAACTCCGACAACACCTTCGGAAGGAATTTCGGGTGGGGGCGCAGGACAACCTTGTCCCTGTGGAAGACCAGATAAGGAGACTCGATGGAAAGCGCCTGGAGCTCTCCCATCCTTCTGGCTGATGTGATAGCCACCAAGAAGGCGGTCTTCCACGACAGGTGGGAAAAATCGCACCTGTGCATCAGTTCGAATGGCTTGCCCATGAGCTTGGCCAATTCCAGCAGTAGATCCCATGGAGGTGGAGGTTCTCGCACCAGAGGGGAAATGTGGTCAAGGCCTTTGAAAAAGCGCCCGACCACCTTCTCCTGCGCCACCGACTGCTTCCCGGCCCGCACCCGGTAAGCAGAGATGGCTGCCAGGTGCACCTTAAGGGTCGACGACCGTAGCCCTTGCGGAGAAAGGGACCACAGAGAGTCCAGAATGCTTGCCAAGGGACAGGCGGAAGGGTCCAAGCCCTTCCCCTGACACCAAATGGAGAATCTCTTCCATTTGAAGGCATAGCATTTCCTGGTCGACTCCTTACGGGATGCCTCAACGATGTTGAGGACCTGGTCGGAAAGACCCAAGGCCTGGAACTCTAGCCACTCAGAAACCAGGCCGTCAGGTGCAGGGATTGAAGGTCCGGATGGAATACCTTCCCCTGGTTGACTGAGATCGGGTCCGGGCGGGCTGGAAGCCACCTCGGGAGCCTGGAGCTGAGGCTGAGGAGATCTGGGTACCAGAACTGGCGGGGCCAGTCTGGGGCTACCAGAATCACCTGGGCCTTGTCCCTCCTCACTTTGAGAAGCACCTTGTGGATCAAGAGAAATGGGGGAAAGGCGTAGAAGAGGCCTGGGGTCCACGGCCTCGAGAAGGCATCCCCCTGCAGCGAGCCCTGCTGAGGGGGGCGGGCACAGAACAGACTCAGCTTCGCATTCTCCCTGGAGGCAAACAGGTCCACCTGAGGCGTGCCCCAGCGGGAGAACAGATCTTGTACTACCACCGGCAGGAGAGACCACTCGTGAGACGCAGCCCCTATCCAGCTTAGGGCATCGGCCAGGGTGTTGGAGGCTCCTGCCACGTGAATGGCTAGGAGATCCGCTTCCAGGCTGCGCACGAGGGACCATATGCGGAGAACTTCCTTGCATAACAGCATGGAGTGCGTCCCGCCCTGGCGGTTTAGATAGTACATGGTCATGGTATTGTCCGTCTGGACCTGAACCACTTGATCCCATAGAAATGGAGTGAAGGCAGTGAGAGCTAGGCGGACCAAGAGGTGCAGGAAGTCCCGGGCAGGGTGCGATTTCCCAACCAGAAATGATTGGGCAAAGGAGGAAAGAACCTCGGCCCTGTCCGCCGGGAGCTGAGCTCTGGCTCGAAGAGAGTCGAGCTCTGCCCCAATGAAGAGTATCACCTGCTTCGGCATGAGTTCCGACTTGGCCTCGTTGAAGAGGGGCCAATCTGAGAGCAAACCTGGAGGGTCAGATCTCTGGACTGCTCCACCTCCACTCTGGAGCGGGCTGCAATCAGCCAGTCGTCCAGGTAGGGGTACACCCGGACCCTTCAGCGCCGCAGGAATGCTGTCACCACTGCCATGCATTTGGTGAAGACCCTGGCAGCTAGAGAGAGGCCGAAGGGCATGGCCTGGAACTCGTAAAGGGACCCCTCCGCTCTGAAGCGGAGGAATCTCTAATGAGACGGACGGATCGGGACATGAAAGAACGCGTCTTGGAGGTCCAGGGAACAGAATCACACGCCTCGTTCCAAGGATGGTATTATCTGAGCCAGAGTGACCATCCTGAAGGTCCGAGACCTTAGGAACTTGTTTAGGTCATGCAGGTCGAGAATGGGGCGCCAGCCCCCCATCCGTTTTGGGACCAGGAAGTACCTGGACACAAACCCCGGGTCTGGAGGAGGATCCACCACCTTCCTGAGCACCTCTTTTTCGAGGAGCAGGGCAATATCGGCTCGGTGGGCCGACAGCAAGGCTGTGGACCCCCGAGGGGCGACGGCTCGAAAGGGTGGAGCCTGCTCGAACTCCAGAGGCAGGCCTTTCCTACCACCTCCAACACCCAGCGGTCTGTGGTGATAGCGGACCAGGCGGAAAGAAAGTGGCGGAGCCATCTCCCACGGGGAACCAGGGGAGGATTGAGGCTGAGGCGGCACCCTCAACCCGTCACTGGACAGGCTTGGAGGAGGAACCGGCCGAGGGACCTCCTGGGCCTTTACCTCCCGCTTCCTGTTGGAGGAAGCCGCCGGCTTGGGTTTGGGATGCCAAGCGTGAGCCTGCTGGCCCTGTTGCTGGTGCTGTTGGGCCGGTCGAGCTGCAGGGGCCGAAGGACGAAAGGACTTCTGCTATTGCAGACGGTGGCCTTTGTCCCTCTGGGCGGAGGTGACCGAGTCCAGAGTGGCATTGGACTTTTCGATCCGCTGGAGGTGTCCCTCCACTCCAGGGCCAAAGAGGTCAGTCCCCAAGAAGGGGATGTCCGCCAACTTGTGCTGGGTATCTGCCGTGAAGGTGGATATCCTCAGCCACACCCCGCGGCGCATGGCCACCGCGGCCGCTACTGACCTGGCACAGGAATCACCTATGTCCAGAGCAGTCTGAAGCTGCTGCTTCACTACCGCCCTACCCTGGTCTCGCACCTGGCGGACCGTGGTCTTCAGGTCGGTTGGGAGATGAGGGACAACCTCATCCAGGGAGCCCAAGACGGCGTGGGAGAAGTGTGCCATCAGCATGGCCGAGCTGGCTTGTCGGAGGCCGAGGGAGGATGCAGCGTACACCTTGCGCCCGGCAAAGTCCAGCTTTTTGGACTCATTTTTTGGGGGGCTTATCCACATCCCGAGCGTTACCGGAAAACCGGAAAACGCTGTCGGTGACTAATCCCTCGGCAGAGGGGTGCTCCAAGAAACCGGGCCAAGAGCCGGTAGGGACCGCATACTTCCTGGCCAGCCTGGCCGAGGGCGCAGGACAGGAAGCAGGCTGCTGCCAGAGCTCCAAGGCTGGGCCGACAAGGGCCTCAGCCACCGAAAGGCCTCCGTGGAGATCCCCGTCCAGTATCTCCCATGGACACTTGGCCTGCTTGGACATGGGCTCGAGCTGCATCCGGTGGACTCCGAGATGAGTCAGCAGACCCAAGAAGGACGATGGGCTATCGTCCAATGACTGGCCCTGGAGGACTCCAGGTCGACCTGCCTGGAGAACAGGGAGGAGTCGTCATCGGATTCCGAAGAGTCTGCGAAGAGCTGCCTCAGCCCTGAGCCACCCTCTACCTGCCGAGGACGGTCGGGAGTGAGGGTGACCGACAACCTGTGGGGCAGGCCGTGACCCGACCGAGAATCCTTGGTCGGTGCCCCAGACTTCGGTTGTGGAGGCGGAGGTTCCACCACAATCGGTGCAGCAGCTGGTTTTGGCTGAGCAACTGGCCCTGGAACGGGCAACTTGACTGGGGCGAGTGGTTGCTTTGGTCGTTCGGGCGACAGCCACTTGATGGCCGGGGTCTGGACCGGAGTCGGCTTAAACCCGGACAACAGCAACTGCTGCCACATAAGTTCCTTGTAGCGCCAACGTAATTTACGCCAAAGCCTCCCCTCATCCGAGGAAGAGGACGAGGAGGAACGGTGTCGCCGCTTACTTCGGTATCGAGACTGAGACCGCCGAGGTCGGTGGGAACAGCTTGACCGAGATGAAGTCCAAGACCGAGACCTCGGGGGGGACCGAGGGCGGGTCTGGGAAGGGCGGGGACACCTGCCTTCCCCTCGCTCGGGCACTTTAACCAGGGACTCGCGCCCTGAAGGCGCAGGCAGATCTCGGTTCTCCACCGGGGAGCAGTGAAGGTGGGTTGTCGGCTTCACCAGTCGACAGCCCGCTCTAACGATCGAAAATCTCAACTGCGCCGACGGAGTCTCGCAGGCTGGCCTGATGGGGACACCATGAAGCCAGAGGCCTGAGCCGCAACTCGACCGAAGTCGATGGTCGGCTGTCCGGGAAGGAGACTCTCCCGCTTCCCACGAAGCCGGACGGTGGGACTTACCTTGACTCCTTCTTCTTGGGCCGAGAAGAATGTCTCGATGGCCCCTCTCCCTTATGGAAAGGGACTGACAAAGCTCCTTGAACGAAGCTGAGTACGAGGAACTCAGAGAGAGCGGGATAAATGCCGCGGGTGAGGAGGAGGAAGATGCGGCCTGGGCCGCCTCCTCCTCGAGGGCGATCAACTGCTTGAGCTGCTCAGCCAAGCCAGCTGCCGCGGACACCGCCCAATGAGCCTCTTTTGATTTTACCGGCGGAAATCGCTCTCAGGGCACCGAGCTGTAATCGGCAGCGATCATCCAAGACGCTGGCGAGAAAGAACGGCACACACCGCAGGCCTGCGGGTCGTGATCCAGGCCTAGGCAGTAGACGCACGTGGAGTGCGGATCCGTCCTGGACATTTTCTGTCCACAAGGGCACCTCCGAAAGCCGGGAATAGATTTGTCCATCGCAGCCGCAAGGGAAGATGAAGACCAAAGTTTAGAAAACTTCAAAACCAGTCTTGGATGAACCGAAGAGTTAGGATCCAGTCTACAACGCAGAGCGCTAAGGAGGGAACCTGAGCTTCCAAGCGGTAAGGAAGATCTGGCGTCATGGGGCAGAGCTGAGAGTTTTTCCACCCGGGTGGGTGGGAGGAGCCAGCTTGAAGACCTTCCGGCAAGATTTAAAGCGGCAAGGAACCTGCCAATAAGTGTGGATTGAACAACATATCCATGTCCCTAGAATTCACTAATCCGACTGGCAGAAGTAATAGCTACCAGGAAAACAGTTTTCCAGGTCAAGAACTTCAGGTCGGCCAAAGCCAGAGGTTCAAAGGGTGGCTGCATAAACTGGGCAATGCAGACATTAAGATTCTAAGCCGGAGTAGGCTCTCAAAAGGGAGGGTTCATATGAACCAGATCTTTGAAAAACTTGCTGAAAACAGGATGAGATGCCAGGGAAGAACCCTTCCCCGCTGAAAGGAATGCAGAAACAGCTGCTAGGTGAACCTTCAAAGTTGCAGGCCTAAGGCCTAGATCATTAACATGAACCAGATAATCTAAGGCTGTGGCAACGTCTGCAGAATCAGGCACAATGCCCTTCTGAGAACACCAAATGCTGAACCTCTTCCATTTGGAATTATCAGTTTTTCTAGTGGAAGGTTTCCTGGAGACCTTCGAAATATCCAGAACTCCCTGAGAAAGGTGCAGGCCTGCATATTTTAACTCTTCAAGAGCCAGGCCTTGAGGTTGAGAGACTGGAGATTGGGGTACCGGATCCTCCCCTGGGAGGAGGATAGGAGAGTGTATCTCTTGGGAAGAGACAGGGGATGTGACACTGCCAGAGACAGCAGCAGAGGATACCAAGGCTGTCTGGCCCAATCTGGAGTCACTAGTATCACTGTGCAGGGCTGAGATCTGATTTTGATCAGGACTCTGAGCAACAGAGGGAAGGGAGGGAAGGCATAGAGAAACCTGCCCTTCCAATCCAGAATGAGAGCATCCAGATGCACAGTCCCCCAGACTGGAGGTCTGCAACAAAACAGAGGAAGTTGGTGATTGTCCGGGGCTGCAAAGAGATCTATCTCTGGAGTGCCCTACCTGGAGAAGATGACCTGTAGAATGTGAGGGTCCAGGGACCATTCGTGATGCCCCTGGGAGATTCTGCTCAGAGCATCTGCTAGTACATTGTCCTTTCCTGGAAGGTGAACTGCTTTGAGGGAAGTCTGAAGAGAATAGGCTACAGACCACAGCTTCATGGCTTCTGTGCATAAGGTCGTGGACCGAGTGCCCCCATGCCTGTTGATGTACCACATTGTGGTGGTGGTGCTGTCCATTCTGACTTAGACCACCTTGCCCCTGACTGACTCCGAGAAGACCTGAAGGGCCAGAAAAACTGTCCTGAATTCCAGGAGACTGATATGAAGGAGAGATTCTTGTGGAGGCCAGACCCCTTGAGCCATAAGGGCTCCCAAATGGGCTCCCCAACCTAGGAGAGAAGCATCTGTAGTTAGGACTACTGAGGGGACTTGAGAGAGAAATGAAACTCCTTGTCTGAGGTTGTCCTGGTCCAGCCACCGCTGGAGAGTTTGGACAGGAGTCTGAGTCACTAGAATCAATTTGGTGAGAGAGTCTCTTTTCTGAGACCAAGAGGACCTTAGGTGGAACTGAATATCCCTCATCTGAAATCTGGCTCCCTGCACCACTGCCGTGGAAGCTGCCATATGGCCCAGGAGTTGGAGAAACTGTCTTGCTAGACGAGAGACCACAGGTTGAAAAGAGGAAGCAAGATCTGTTAAGGCCTTTACCCTTGTCAGGGGAAGGAAAGCCTTTGCTTGGATGGTATCCAATTCTATCCCTATGAAAGTAAGAAGTTGTACTGCTTCGAGGACAGACTTTGGGAGATTGAGAAGAAACCCCAAGGAACTGAGAAAGTGTTGAGTGGTTTGTAGAGCTGACTTGACCTGGTCTGATGACTGACCTACAATTAGTCAGCCATCCAGATATCGGAAAATGGGAGTACCTTGTCTTCTGAGGTAAGGCACTACTACTGCAAGGCACTTTGTGAACACCCTTGGAGCTGATGTTAAGCCAAATGGCATGGCTCTGAACTGGTAGTGGCCTGAAGGCAACTCGAACCTGAGGTACTTTCTGTGGGAGCACCTGATAGGAATATGGAAGTAGGCATCCTTGAGGTCCAGGGATGCAAGCCAATCCCCTGGCCTTAGAGAGGGAAGAATTATTCCCAGAGTCAACATTCTGAATTTGGGTTTTAAGATGTGTTTGTTCAAATACCTTAGGTCTAGGATGGGTCGCCACTCCTGTTTCTTTTGGGGGTAAGAAAATACCTGGAGTAAAGACCTCTGCCCCTGTGCTGAGTAGGAACCTTCTCTACTGCTCTGAGAGCCAGAGGAGAGGAAACCTCTGCCTTTAGGGCAAGGGACTCTGAGATGGATGCAGGTGGAAAAGACCTGGCCCTCAGTTTTAGAAACTTTTTGAAGCTGAGGGCCAGTCCCTGGCTTACTACTTCCAGGACCCACTCGTCTGAGGTAACAGACTTCCAGGCCTGAAAGTAGCAAGCCAGCCTACCTCCTACTGGGATTGGGGAGTCGACCTGGGCTGACACATCAGGGTGTCTGCTTGGCAGGAGTCACAGACTGGGAGGAGGATGCGGCCCTGCTCATCCCCATCCTGCCTCTCCCTCAAAAGAACCCCCTCTGTGGGAAGGGAGAGGAGGCCTGGGTTTGGTAAAAAGGCCTGTGAAAATTCTTACCCTACCACTAGACTTCTGCTTTTGTGTAGTGGCTTGCCTTTCCTTGGCCTGTGCACTCCTGTAAGTGGTCCTGTATTCATCCATTTTTTTCATGTAAGCCTCTGTCTTCTCCCCAAACAGAGAGGTACCCACTACAGGAAAATCCATAGCCTTGGCCTGGGTATCCTGTGAAAGGCTAGTACATCTGAGCCAAGCATGTCTTCTGAGAGAGACAAACATAGCCATGACTCTTGATACCACATCATTGGAGTCCACAGCAGCATGAAATTGCACTTTGGATGCCTCAATTCCTTCAGCAGCCACCTCTTCCAGCTGTTTGGCTAGCTGGAGGGAGGCCTGTTTAGCCAGTTCCAGAACAGGATCCCACCTGGACTTCTGGCACCTGGCTATGTAGGCCATATAGTTTGCCTGCCTGAGTCCCAAAGAGGATGCCAAGAAAAAATTACTCACCTTAGTAATGTTGTTTCTTCTAATGGAGTCTTGCTATATTATGACATATGCAGTTTGTCCCAGCCAGAGAACTGCTCCGGAGGTGAAAGAGTTAACTTCCATGCCAGGCATGGAATCTTGAGCGCGAGCTCGGTTGAAAAAACTCTGTCTGTTGATCTTCAAACTGAAACTGTCAGATCTTTACGAGCAAAACTCACTAAGGTTCTGTGTGGAAGCAGTAAACCTACACTAGCCAACTGGCTACTAAAATATTAACACATTTTTCTGGTCCCAAAACCAAGACTCAAGTCAGGGGATCCAAAAAACAAAATAAAATACAACACCCAAACACCCCAAAAAGAAGGGTGAAAACACAAGGTGGGCATCATTAGCGTTAACTGCACTGCCCACCCACATCCCAAAAGCCGAGGTTCTGAGAGGGGCAGGAGGGAGGTATAATATAGCAAGACTCCATTAGAAGAAACAACACTACTAAGGTGAGTAATTTTTTTTCAAACAACATGAAGTCTTGCTATATTATGACATATGCAAACCACACAGCAGTACCTCCATGGAGGAGGACAGAACCTACTTAGGAAATAGGCTCTGAAGCACAACTGTGTTAAACCGAGCATCACTCCTAGCCTGGATGTCCAGGGAGTAATGCTTGGTGAAAGTGTGAACTGTTTTCCAGGTAGCTGCTTGACATATCTCTAAGATAGGATGTCCCGCAGCAGCTAGGACGCAGCTGTACCTCTGGTAGAGTGAGCCCTCAGGCCTGAAGGGGAACCTTACCCAGTTTTTGATAGCAAAATTGGATACAAGAGACAATCCACCTGGCAATGGATCTTTTAGTGGCAGGTTTCCTTTACCAACCTCACCATAAGTGAGGAACAGTTGGAGGGAGTCAAACCTGTGACCCTTTGGACGCTCTATGTAGTAACTAGGGCCTCTTTACATCTACTGTGCAGCCTCCTCTCGCCAGAGGAGGAATGGTCAGTGAAGTACACTGGAAGAGATATAGATTAAGGTGGAAATCTGAAACCATCTTAGGCAAGAATTTCCTGTTAGTCCTGAGGACTACCTTATCTCTGTGAAAGGAGATAAAATCAGGCTTCACTGACAAAGCTTGTAATTCACTTATGCGCCTAGCAGAAGTGATGGCTACTAGAAACACAGTTTTCCAAGTCAAGTACTTAAGCTCTGCTGAAGACAAAGGCTCAAAGGGGGGTTGCATTAGCTGAGCAATGCAAACATTAAGATCCCAGGCAGGAGCAGGGTCCCTGAATGGAGGGTTGGTGTGAAGCAATCCCTTGAAAAACTTGGAGAATACAGGGCGAGCAGAAAGAGAAGAGGGCTTTCCTGCTGAAATAAAAGCAGAGACAGCTGCCAAATGCACTTTCAGGGTAGCTGGCCTCAGCCCCAAAGTATTTAGATGGACCATATAGTCCAGGACTGTGGGCAAGTCAGCAGATTCTGGGAAATATGCTTTCAGAGCACCATATGGAAAACCTTTTCCATTTAGAATTATAAGTAGCTCTAGTGGAAGGCTTCCTAGAAGCTTTAAGATATCGAGTACACCTTGAGAAAGGTGTAGGTCAGCAACTTCCTAACTCCTCAAGAGCCAGGCCTTGAGGTTGAGGGATTTGAGATTCGGATACCAAACTCTCCCCTGGGCACAGGTTAACAGATTGTGATTCCTGGGGAGACACAGGAGAAGGTGGACTGCTAAGGACAGAAGAAGTGGATACCAGGGCTGTCTGGCCCAATCTGGAGCAATAAGAATCATCTTGCAAGGTTGAGATCTGATTTTGACTAGCACCTTGAACAAGAGAGGAAAGGAAGGGAAGGCATAGAGGAACTTCCCTTCCCAATCTAGGAGGAAGGCATCCAGAGGGACTGAGCCCAACACTGGGGGCCTGCAACAAAAAAGCGGAAGTTGGTGATTGTCTGGGTCTGCAAAAAGATCTATCTGAGGGGTGCCCCACCTGGCAAATACTAACCCCAGTACTAGGGGATCCAGTGACCATTCGTGATGGCCCTGGGAAATCCTGCTGAGAGCATCTGCCAGGACATTGTCCTTGCCTGGGAGGTGAACTGCCATGAGGGAGGTGTTCAGGAATAAGCCAGAGACCACAACTTATTGCCTCGGTGCACAAGGCCGAAGACCGAGTGCCCCCTTGCTTGTTGATGTACCACATTGTAGTGGTGTTGTCTGTTCTGACCCGTACCACTTTGTTCTGAACAGATGCAGAAAAAACCTGAAGGGAAAAACAGCTCTGAGTTCCAACAGATTGATGTGGAGCAGAGATTCCTGAGGGGACCACAATCCCTGGGTGGTGAGGTCGCCCATGTGAGCTCCCCATCCCAAGAGGGACGCATCTGTAGTAAGGGTCAAGGAGTGAGATTGAGGGATGAAAGGAACTCCCTGTCTCAGATTGCTCTGATCCTGCCACCATTGCAGGGCCTGGATCAGGGTTCGAGTTACTGGGATCAATTTGGTTAGAGGATCTCTCCTTTGAGACCAGAAGGCTCTCAAATGGAACTGGATGTCCCTCATCTGAAATCTTGCTCCTTGCACTACAGCTGTGGAAGCAGCCATGTGGCCAAGGAGCTGTAGAAGTGCCTTGCTGGTCGAGAGACCTGCAGAGTGAAGGAGGAGGCCAGAGCCACCAGGGTCTTTACTCTTTCTAGAGGAAGGAAAGCTCTGGCTCAGCTTTGTGTCCAGTTCTGCGCCTATGAAGGTGAGTAGCTGAACAGGCTCTAGAACTGACTTTGGAAGATTGAGAAGAAAACCTAGAGATGTAAGCAGCTACTGGGTAACCTGAAGGTGTGATTTGACTTGGTCTGGAGACTGACCCACTATGAGCCAGTCGTCCAGGTAAGGAAAGATGGCAATCTTTTGCCTTCTTAAGTGAGCAACTGCTACTGCTAGGCATTTGGTGAATACCCTTGGGGCAGAGGTGAGGCCGAAGGGCATTACTCTGAACTGGCAATGGCCTGAGGGCAGTTCGAATCTGAGGTACTTTCGGTGGGAGCTTCTGATGAGAACATGGAAGTAGGCATCCTTGAGGTCCAGGGACGCTAGCCAGTCCCCTGGCCTTAGGGAGGGTAAAATAATTCCCAGAGTCACCATTTTGAATTTTGGTTTTAAAAGGTGCTTGTTTAGGTATCTTAGATCCAGGATGGGCCGTCATTCTCCTGTCTTTTTTGGGGTAAGGAAGTACCTGGAGTACAGTCCTTTGCCCTGGTGTGGGGAGGAACCATTTCTACAGCTCTGAGAGCCAGGAGGGTTGAGACTTCTGTTTCCAAAGCAAGAGCCTCTGATGGATTTGCAGGTGAAAGGATCTGGTTCTCATCTTTGAAATTTTTGAAGCTGAGAACAGTCCCTGGCTTACCACTTCCAGGACCCACTTGTCTGATGTTAAAGACTCCCAGTCCTGACGTAAGTAAGCCAGCCTGCCCCCTACAGGTAATGGAGAATCGGCCCTGGGCATCCCATCAGGTGCCTGTTTGGCAGGGCTTTAGGCTGAGGGGTGGGAGCAGGCCTGCTCGTACCCCATCTGCCTCTCCCTCTGAAGAACCCCTCTGGGCATAAGCTGAAGAGGAGGCCTGGGCTTGGTAAAAGGCCTGTGAAAAGGCCTGCCCTGCCCCTGAAAGCTGCCTCTGAGGAGTGGCTTGCCTCTCTTTGGCCTGTGCACTCCTATAAGTGGTCCTATACTCATCCATTTTCTTCATGTAATCCTCTGTCTGCTCCCCAAACAGAGAATTACCCACAACAGGGAAATCCATGGCCTTAGCCTGGGTATCCTGTGACAGGCTAGTACACCTGAGCCAAGCCATTCTACGAAAAGCCACAGATGTAGCCATGACTCTTGAAGATACATCATTAGAGTCCACTGCAGCATGGAATTGCACCTTGGATGCCTCAATACCATCAGCAGCCACCTGTTCCAGCTCTTTGGCAAGCTGGCCAGGGACCTGTTTCGCTAAAGCCATAACAGTATCCCATCTGGATTTCTGGTATCTTGCAACATAGGCCATATAATTTGCCTGTCTAAGTCCCAAGGATGCTGCCATGTATTGTTTCTCTGCCATGGCATCAATCCTCCTGGAGTCCTTGTCAGCGGGGTGTGAAGCCGAGGGAATATTTGCCTTATCACAGGCTGTAGCCTGCACTACCCCAACATGGCTGCATTGTTGTGAAAGGAACTCCGTATCAGAGCCTGACAATGTGCACCTCCTGTCCATCTTTTTATCCACAGGAGGTAAAGAATTAAGAGCTTTTAAAATCTTTATTGTCTGTTTCCTAAAAGATTTATGTAAAGGAATAGACAATCTCCTGGACTCTGGGATATCCATCATTTCCACATAGTCAGGCTCCTCTTGTTCATCCACAGCTTCTTCCAAAGGAAGCTGGAGGGTTTCAGCAACTTTTTTATAAAACAGAAAATGAGAAGGGGACTCAGAAAGCCTACGGGGAGACACTCCTGAAGGTCTGTCTGGGGAGATGTCCGGTTCAATGGGCACATCCAGACTTTCAAAATCACATTCACTCTCTTCATAATCCTCCTCCCCCTCCTCCGGTTCATAAAATTCTTCTATATCAAATTCTTGAACCGTGGAACCTGACCGAACCGACTGCTTACTTGATGGTGCCGGTTCGATGGAACCGGGAAACGACTGGACAATTTGATCGCTTTGGCTATCTCTGCAGCGGTTGGAGAATGAAATTTGGCTCCACACCTGCTGATTTTCTAGTCCTCTTTGCTGGAACTGGCTCCTCCGAGTCAGCTCTTCGACTGCCAGTATCATGTGCCCTGGTCAGAGGGCACTCCCTCGGTCGGTTGGCACCGAACCGGGCTGCCATCCGGTCAACTGACTTCTTGGCTCTCGCTCCCTGAGCCTACCAACCTCTTATCCAGGGTAGCTGCAGGAAATTCTTGCAAATCTGGCAGTCTGCATTGAGGTGGTCAAACCCCAGACAATAAACACATGTGGTGTGTGGGTCAGCCTTGGCAAAGGCTTCCCCAGACACTACAGTGTTGAAACCCAGTGGGCCCGGTTTTTCTTTTGGGTTCTCAGACATAATGCCAGCTAAACCAAAACTTGCCCTTTTCCGCAATCGCCATCGCTAAGACACTCTTATCGGTTCCCAACCGTGTCATTGGTCGTGGAAAAAACGCATGAACTGCTTAGAACCGATAAGAACCGAACCGACTCTAAATGTAGTTTAACAAATTTTAACAACAACCTGATCGGTTCAAACCAACTGATAACAACGCTTGCAAGTTCCAACAGAGAAATGTAAAACCTATCTATTACTTAACGATACCACAGACAGAGCTTGAACCGACCGGTCGCAGCTAAATATATAAATGCGGTTTAGAAAACCGAGAAATAACACTTTTTTAATCGAAAAATGAACCGAACAGTAGGAGGAATCTCCGGAGCGACTGTTCAGTGAGGCAGAGTAAAGAATCTGACAGTTTCAGTTTGAAGATCAACAGACAGAGTTTTTTCAACCGAGCTCGCGCTCAAGATTCCATGCCTGGCATGGAAGTTAACTCTTTCACCTCCGGAGCAGTTCTAAGGCTGGGACAAACTGCATATGTCATAATATAGCAAGACTTCATGTTGTTTGAAATATTGTTTCTTGGCCATGGCATCAACTTTCCTGAAGTCCTTGTCCGGGGTGAAGCCAAAGGAATGTTAGCCCTGGTCACAGGCTGCAGCCTGCACTACCCCAACATGGCTGCAATGAGTGTAAGAACTCCGTACCTGAGCCTGATAATATATACCTCCTGTCCATTCTCCTATCCACAAGAGGTAAGGTGTTAGGTGTTTGTAAAATTTTTGTGTCTGTTTCCCCAAGGACTTGTGAAGAAGGATAGACAATCTCTTGGACGTCCATTTCTACAAAATCAGGCTCTTCCTCCTCCTCCTCAGCAGCTTCAACCGTAGGGAGCTGAAGGGTTTCAGCCACCTACTTGTAAAATAAGAAGTGTGAAGGGGACTCAGAAAGCCTGGGAGGGGAGACACTGGAGGGCCTGTCTGGGGAGATATCCAGTTCAATGGGCAGATCCAGACCCTCAAGGTCGTCACCTTCGTCCTCATCATCGGGATAGGCTTCGTCTCCCTCCCACTCCTCATAGAAAGCATCTGGATCGTAATCCGATGGAGACAGATCCGACCAAACTGACCGGCGGTACCGATTCGGACGGAACCAGGCAAAGCGATTGAACTATGCTAATCACTTTGGCAGTCTCATCCGCGGTCGGAGTATGTGGTACTGGATCCGAACCGGCAGACTTATGCTTTCTCTTTGACAGATCCAGCCGCTCAGAGTCGGATCTCCTTTTGTGTGAGGAGGTATTGCCTAGGTCAGTAGGCACCTCCTCAGATTCGGCCGTAACCGAAGCAGGCTGGCCATCCAGATCTACGGACTTCTCGGCCTCCCTTTCCTTCAGCCTACTCAACCTTTTTTCTAGAGTGCTTTAGGGAAGTTTTTACAAATCTGGCAGTCTGATTTGAGGTGGTCAAACCCCAGACAATAAACACAGATGAGGTGGTGGTCAGCCTTGGCAAAGGCATCCCCACACTCAGTACAGTGTTGAAACCCAGTGGGACCGTCTTTTTCTTGGGTTTCTCAGACATGGCCAACCTAACCAACTACCCTTAAAAGCTTTCAAGCCAGGTAATAATAAACCGATCGGTTACAAACTGTGTCACGGGTTCTGAAAAAGAACCAGAACAGTCCGGTTCTTTTGAAACCGATCGGCACTGGAACACTACACTAATCCCAGAAAATACAAAAACAAAGTAAACAATCAGAAAAAGGTGAGTTCCTAACCGGACCGACCGATGAGGAACCGAAGAAAAAAAAAAACAATTTCGGGTGCTGGACGCCACACCTCGCACCACGCCGGTGACCTGGGTTTGGGAGTGGACTTGGGATGCCGGGGGTTGGCCGGGAGGAGATAGGCTTGAGCGTCCCATGACAGCTCGCCTACTCCGGGGAGGGTTGAGGTCATATCCCGCGTTCTTGTATGACTCTGAGCGGAGGCTCGGAGTACTACAAGCCCCGAAGAAAAAATTACTCACCTTAGTAATGTTGTTTCTTCTAATGGAGTCTTGCTATATTATAGACATTAGCAGTTTGTTCCAGCTCTAGAACTGCCCCGGAGTGAAATGGTTAAAACCATTCCAAAATAGAATTTTGGCACGAGAGCAGCTCTATCTGTGTCATTTCAAACTTGAACTGTCAGATCTTTACGAGCCAAACACACTAAGGTCTGTGTGGAAGCTGTAACCTACACTAGCCAAATGGCTACCTAAATAATAACAACCATTTATGGTCCCAACACCCAAGACTCAAGTCAGGGGACCAGAAATACTAACACCATTCTAATAATATGAAAATGGAACATAAGTATATAAACACACACACGCTGCATACACATACACCCAAAGTCCCAAAGGGACAAAATGCTAACAGGACATAAGTAGTGCCCAACTAAGTTGCCCGCACCCCACCAAGTAGAGGTTTCTGAGAGGGCAGGTTGGGGGAGGTTCATAATATAGCAAGACTCCATTAGAAGAAACAACATACTAAGGTGAGTAATTTTTCTTCAGACAACATGAAGTCTTGCTATATTATAGACATTAGCAGAATACACAGCAGTACCTCCATGGAGGAGGGCAGAACCTACTTAGGAATAGGCTCTGAAGAACAGCTGTGCTAAACCGAGCATCTCTCCTGGCCTGGACACCCAGGAGTAATGCTTGGTAAAAGTGTGCACTGCTTTCCAAGTAGCAGCCTGGCAAATCTCTAATAAAGGGATATCTCTGGCAGCAGCTAGAGACGAAGCTGTACCCCTGGTAGAATGAGTCCTCAAACCGGGGAGCTCTGCCACTTTCTGATAACAAATTGGATACAAGAGACAATCCACCTGGCTACTGATCTCTTAGTGGCAGGTTTGCCTTTCCCAGCTTCACCATAGGTAAGGAAACGTTGGAGGATTCGAACCTGTGACCTTTGGTACGCCTCTATAATAACTAAGAGCTCTCTTAACATCTAGAGTTGTGCAACCTCTCACCCAAGAGGAGTGATCAGTGAAAATACTGGAAGGAGATAGATTGATTAAGATGGAAATCTGAAACCACCTTAGGCAAAACTTCCTATTAGTCCGAAGGACTACCTTATCCCTGTGGAAAGAAATAAAGTCAGTCTCCACTGACAAGGTTTGCAATTCCACTTATGCGTCTGGCAGAAGTGATAGCCACTAGAAAACAGTTTTCCAAGTTAGGAACTTAAGCTCTGCAGAAGACAGAGGTTCAAAAGGGGTTGCATTAACTGGGCAATGCAAACATTAAGGTCCCAAGCAGGGGCCGGTTCCCGAAAGGGAGGATTAGTATGGAGTAATCCCTTAAAAAACTTGGAAAACACAGGATGAGAGGAAAGAGGGATGACTTTCCTGTTGACACAAAAGCAGACACAGCTGCCAAATGAACTCTCAGGGTAGCTGGTCTGAGACCCAAGGAATTAAGATGTACCATGTAATCTAACAAAATGGGCAATTCAGCAGATTCTGGGAAATATTTTTCCTAGCACACCAAAATGGAAAACCTTTTCCATTTAGAACTGTAAGTAGTCTAGTGGAAGGCTTTCTGGAGCCTTTAGGATCTCAAGAACACCCTGAGAGAGGTGTAAATCAGCAACTCTAACTCCTCAAGAGCCAGGCCTTGAGGTTGAGGGATTTGAGGTCTGGATACCAAACCCTTCCCTGGGCACAAGTCAACAGATTGTGATTCCTGGGAGGCACAGGGAAGATGGACTGTCAGAGAACAGAAGGAGGGTACCAGGGCTGCCTGGCCCAATCTGGTGCAATCAGAATCATCCTGCAAGGCTCAGATCTGATTTTGACTAGTACTTTGAATAGAGAGGAAAGGGGGGGAGCATAGAGGAACTTCCTCCCAATCCAGAAGAAGGGCATCCAGGGGAACTGAGCCCAGCACTGGAGGCCTGCCACAGAACAGAGGAAGTTTGTGATTGTCTGGGGCTGCAAAAGATCTATCTGAGGGATGCCCCACCTGGCAAAACTATCCCCAGCACTTGAGGATCCAGGGACCATTCGTGATGGCCCCGGAAATCCTGCTGAGGGCATCCGCTAGGACATTGTCCTTCCCTGGAAGATGAACTGCTATGAGGGAAGTGTTCAGGAATAGGCCAGAGACCACAACTTCATTGCCTCGGTGCACAAGGTCAAGACCCGAGTGCCCCTGTTTGTTGATGTACCACATTGTTGTGGTGTTGTCTGTTCTGACTTGTATCACCTTGTCGTGGACAGATGCAGAAAAGCTTGAAGAGCTAAAAAGACAGCTCTGAGTTCCAGCAAATTGATGTGGAGCAGAGATTCCTGGGGACCAGACTCTCTGAGTGGAAAGGTCGCCCATGTGGGCTCCCCAACCCAGAAGGGAAGCATCTGTAGTGAGAGTCAAGTCGTGAGAAGGGGAAATGAAGGGGACCCCCGCTCTTAAATTGCTCTGATCCTGCCACCACTGGAGAACTAGGATCAAGGTTTGAGTCACTGGGACCAACTTGGATAGGGGGTCTCTTCTCTGAGACCAAAAGGTTCTCAAGTGAAACTGAATGTCTCTCATCTGAAATCTGGCTCCCTGCACAACAGCTGTGGATGCAGCCATGTGCCCCAGGAGCTGCAGAAAGTGTCTTGCTGGTCGAGAGACCTGCAGAGTGAAGGAAGAGGCCAGAGCCACTAAATTCCTTACCCTTTCTGGGGGAAGAAAGGCTCTGGCTAGCTTTGTGTCCAATTCTGCCCCTATAAAGGTGAGTACCTGGACTGGTTCCAGAACCGACTTTGGTAGGTTTAGCAGAAAACCCAGGGAGGTGAGAAGCTGCTGGGTGACCTGCAGGTGAGATTTTACCTGTTCTGGGGACTGGCCTACAATGAGCCAGTCGTCTAGATAGGGAAAACAGCAATCCTCTGCCTCTAAGTGGGCCACTGCCACTGCTAGACACTTTGTGAATACCCTTGGAGCAGGTAAGGCCAAGGGCATTGCTCTGAATTGGTAATGACCTGAGGGCAGTTCAATCTGAGGTACTTTCGATGGGATCTTCTGATTAGGACATGGAAATAGGACATCCTTGAGGTCCAGGAGGCTAGCCAGTCCCCTGGCCTTAGGGAAGGTAAAATCATTGCCAGAGTTACCATTTTGAACTTTGGTTTCAAAAGATGCTTGTTCAGATATCTGAGATCTAAAATGGGCCGCCATTCTCCTGTCTTTTTGGGTAAGGAAGTATCTGGAATACAGACCCCTGCCCTGATGCAGGGGAGGAACCCTTTCTACTGCTCTGAGAGCTAACAGAGATGAGACCTCTGTTTCCAGAGCGAGGGTCTCTGAAGCACTTGCAGTAGAAAAGTCTGCTTCTCAACTTGGGAAACTTTTGAAGCTGAGAACCAGACCCTGGCTTACTACTTCCAGAACCCACTTGTCTGAGGTTAAAAAGCCTAATTCTGACTGAAGTAGGCCAGCCTGCCCCCACTGGTACAGGAGACTGCCCTGGGCACCCCATCAGGGTGCCTGTTTCGCAGGAGTTTTTAGGATGGGGTGGGAGCAGGTCTGCCCACCCCTGCCTGCCCCTGCCTCTGAAGAAGCCCTCTGAGCATAGGCAGAGGAGGCCTGAGTCTGGTAGAAAGACCTGTGAAAAGGCCTACCCCTCACCCCTGGGGCATGCCTTGAGGAGTGGCTTGCCGCCTCCTAGCCTGGGCACTTTGTAAGTAGTCCTATATTCATCCATCTTCTTCATGTAATTCTCTGTCTGCTCCAAACAGAGAATTTCCCACCACAGGAAAATCCATAGCCTTAGTCTGGGTATCCGTGACAAACTAGTACACCTGAGCCAGGCCAACCTACAAAAGCTACAGATGTGGCCATGACCCTAGAGGAAACATCATTAACATCCACAGCAGCATGAAACTGAACCTTAGAGGCTTCAATGCCATCAGCAGCCACCTGTTCTAGTTCACTAGCCAGCTGGCCATGGGCCTGCTTGGCCAATTGCATAACAGTATCCCATCTAGATTTCTGATACCTAGCTACATAAGCCATATAATTTGCTTGCCTGAGTCCCAGAGAGGCTGCCATATACTGTTTTTGCCATGGCATCAATCTTCCTGGAATCATTGTCAGGAGGATGTAGCCAATGGAATATTAGCTTTATCACAGGCAGCAGCCTGAACTACCCAAACATGACTGCATTGCTGAGAAAGGAATTCTGTATCAGGGCCTGACAATGTATACCTTCTGTCCATCTTTTATCTACAGGAGGCACAGAATTAGAGCTTTAAAATTTTAATTGTTTGTTTCCAAAGACTTATTTAAAGGAATAGACAATCTCCTAGACTCTGGAATATCCATCATTTCTACAAAATCAGGCTCCTCTTGCTCATCCACAGCCTCTTCTAAAGGAAGCTGGAGGGTTTCAGCAACTTTTTATAAAACATAAAATGAGATGGGACTCAGACAGCATAGGGGAGATTCTAAAGGTCTGTCTGGGGAGATGTCCGGTTCAATGGCACACCCAGACCTTCCCAGCCACATTCATACTGTTCATAATCCTCCTCCTCCTCCGGTTCATAAAATTCCTCAATATCATAATCCTGAACCACTGGGACCGGACGAACCGACCTTTACCAGATAGTGGTGGTCTGGACGGACCCTGAGACAGTGACTGGACAATTTGTATGGCTTTTGTTATCTCTGCAGCAGTTGGAGAAGGAATTTTGGACTCCAGACCTGCTGATTTTCTTGTTTTCTTTACTGGAATTGGTTCCTCAGAACCAGCTTTTCTTTGCCTGAGGAAGTCTGGCCCTGGTCAGAGGGCACTCCTCTGGTTCGGTTGGCACCGAACCGGGCTGGCCATCCGGTCAGCGGACTTGGCTTCTCGCCTCCTGAGCCTGCCCAATCTTTTTCCAGGGTGGCTGCAGGGAAATTCTTACATACCTGGCAGTCTGACTGGAGGTGGTCAAACCCCAGACAACAAACACATGTGTGTGGGTCAGCCTTGGCAAAGACTTCCCCACAAACAACTACAGTGTTGAAAACCAGTGGGCCAGTTTTTTCTTTTGGGTTTCTCAGACATAATGCCAGCCTAACCAAAACTTGCCCTTTAGCGGCAGTGTCAGGCAAGACACACTGTGCTCAGTTCCTAACCCGTGTCGCGGGTATTGGAAAACGTAATAAATCCGGTTTTAGAACCGATAAGAACCAGGAACCGCACTCTAAAATAGTAACTTTAGTTTTAAATGAGTTTTAAACCCACTGATCGGTTCAAACCGAACCGATAACTTACAAGTTCCACACAGACAAAACCTTCATTTACTTACGGTTACCTACAGATAGAGCTTGAACCGAACGGTTTTATGTTAAAATAAAACTATTCTCGTTAAATCCAACCGAAAACACTTTTTAAACCGAGAAATGAACCGAGCAGAAGGAGAAATCTCCGGAGCGACTGTTCACTGAGGCGGAGTAAAGAATCTGACAGTTCAAGTTTGAAATGACACAGATAGAGCTGCTCTGCGTAAAATTCTATTTTGGAATGGTTTTAACCATTTCACTCCGGGGCAGTTCTAGAGCTGGAACAAACTGCTAATGTCTATAATATAGCAAGACTTCATGTTGTTTGAACAACAAGGGGATGGGCGGCCGCTAAATAAACAGCGCAATGTCGGCGCTCAATGCCTTGACGTCTGGGTTTACGCTGTCGGGGTGGGAGAAAACACCTGCCAGGACCGGGAAGACAGGCTGCTTGGAGCGTGCCTCCGATGTGCCCCCAGTCACCCTGCCACCTCCGGACCGACAAAATAGTGAGTGGCTCGGGGTGTTAGGCCCTGCCCCACCAAGGGTAATCCGAGGCTCCATGGGGGACACAGAGGTGGGTAGAGCAGGAGGCAGGAGGATGACTCCTTAGTAGCCCCAAAGGGTTGGGGCTGGCAGGATGAGGAGAGACAAACTGCGATTTAAAAAAAAAAACAAAAAAAAAAACAATTTCCACAATTTCTAATAATAAACACAAGTCACCACCTATCTGCCACACTACCTGTACTACAGAAAGAGGCTGAAAATCCGAAAAAATAAACAGATTGGTTTAAACCGAATGCTTTTTTTAAACTACCGAACCAAGCAGAGGAAACCTCCGGAGCGACTTCACTGTTAGGCGGAGTAAAGAATCTGATGGTTACACTGGTAAGTACCAGAGACAGAGGTTTGAAAACCGAGCTCGAGCTCAACGTTCTATGCTACTGCATGGAGTCAACTCTTTCCTCTCCAGGGCAGTTCAAGTGCTGGGGCTAACTGCATATTGTCAGAATACAGCAAGACTTCATGTTGTTTGAAGGGAAGGCATACGTTCTGCCGAAATTCCATGCTTGTGACAGGGCATCCACTGCCTCCTTCTGTGGACACTGGTAGCAACTGAAGACCAATTGAACCCGAGCACTGTGGCTGCAGGTGAACAGGTCGAACTGAGGATGACCAAACCTTTGACACAGAAAGTCGAACACGACCGGGTTTAACATCCACTCCCCTGGATGGACATTTTTTGCAGCTTAGCCATTGGCTTGAATGTTCAGCTCCCCACCAACTGAACCTCCCTGCGCTCTGTGCCCCCTTGATTGTTTATGTACACCACCGTGACAGCATTGTTTGATCTCATTTCCACAGCTTTTGATTGCACCTGATGTTGAAAATGAAGGACAGCGAGGCGCAAAGCCCTCATCTCCAGAATGTTTATGTGTAGGTGCTGTTCCTGCGCTAACCAAATCCCCTAAATGGGAATGTGGTCCAGGACAGCCCCCCAACCTGACAGGCTGGCATCGAGTGTCAGAATCAACTCTGGTGGTACTTCCAAGGCAAACCATTTGCTCCGATTCTCCAAACTCACCCACCAACTCAGACACTGTCGCAGCTGTGGTGGAATGGAGATCCTGGCCTAATAATCTTCTGAGGTTGGATCCCAGGCTGACAGCAACTCGATCCATAGGGGCCTCATGTAAACGTGAGCCCATGGAACTGGAAATTACATACCTACCATAATTCTTGATCTTCTCTTGTATCTTCACCATTCATTACTGATGGGTGTAAGCCACAGGTGCACATCTGCATGGGAGCTTTTTTGGGAGGGGAGGAGTCTGCGCCGATGGCGCCGCCCTTGAGGGTAACGCATTGTGTGGCGCACGAGGGTTGGCCATTAGATGCCACAGACTCCTCCTCCACCCCAGTTCTGTACTGCTGGAGAGGATGAAGAAGGGGGATAGAGAAATCTAAAGATGAGGCAAGAGAGCCGAGGGATAGGAAAAGGAAAGGAAAGGATATAAACTGAAAAAGGAATGAGCCGACCAGAGGGAGTAAGATTTTCCTAACTGGCCTTAGGGCCCCAGCCCCTGGCCGGCAGCACAGGAAAGAAAAAGCGAAAGAGAGAGAGAGAGGAAAGAGAAGAGAAAGAAATAATATGTATTATATATATATATATATATATATATATATATATATACACACACACACACATATATTAGAGGCAAAAAAACTCCATTTAATGCATTAGTTAGGGTTATTCACACATCGACAAAAGCGAGGAGATTCGGTTGTTACGGGTTGAAGCCTTGTCCTCTCTCGCCCACGCTTTCAACTGCATTGGGGTGCGATACGGTTATTATTACACCCTCACCCCATCCATGTGTAAAGAAGCAGAGGTGTAGGAGAATGGGGTGAGAGTTAGGACTGACAACCCTAATCCGCACCTAGATGCCGGTTGGTGGGGCGCTAAATATGGCTTTTCAACCCTCAACAATCGAATTTCCTCTTTTGTTGGTGTGGAACAACCTGACTAATGCATTAAACTGAGTTTTTGCCTCTAATTTCCTTCTTTTTGAGAATGGTAAACGAAATAGTGAATGTAATGCGGCCGCGGGAGAGCATGGCCCGAAACATTGTGCCCGAAAACACAAATGGTAATGTACTGGTGACGCAAAGCGAAACAGAAAGAGAAACAGCAGTGTAGACAGAAATGTTAAAAACAACACAAAAGGAAGCGCAAATGAAAACGCAAAGGGTAATGCATGTGGTGGCGTAGACGTGAACGTTAAGTGAAACGGGAATGGAACCGGAAACAGTAACAGTAACAGTAATGTAAGCACACAGGCTGGTTTTCTCAAAAGCTGCATACAGAAAGACAGTGAGTACAAAGAATGTATGCATAATAATGGGTCTCGGAGCAGAAAATGAGGGGTTGGAATACTAAATTGCTTATATCTCAGGAACCGAAAAATTTAAAGGTCATATGATTTATGACTTTCCTGGTTAGTTTTACATTTAGCCCCACTGGGGGCTAAGTATTTTTCTGACGAAAGTCCATGATCTCGCACTGCTTGTTCAGATACAGTCCCTGAAAGACGCGATTTAACGCTGTAATGTTATCCTATGGGTAAAAAAGAGAACTTCAGAGTGCCATAACTTTGGCTCCCTGTAATATTTTTTCACCAAACCACAAAAAGGCACATCTGTGGGATGTTGGCTGTGTTCTCTCCAAATTTCAGCCCAAAAGACCAAACCGTTATTTTGCAGCAGGGCGCCAAAGGATTCTTGTAATGCGTTGGACACCGTAATGTTATCCTATGGGAAAAAGCGTCAACTTTGGAGTGCCGTAACTTTGCCGCCATGTAATATTTTTTCAACAAAACACTGAAAGGCACATCTGTGAGAGGTCGGCTGCTTTCTTTCCAAATGTCAGGCCAAAACACCAAAACGTTCTTTTGCAGCAGGGTGCTAAAGAATTGCTGTCATTTTCCCACAGCCTAGAAAAGTACTGTCGAAGTTTGCGAAAGTTTTCGCAAGTTCATTCCACAGTGTCGCAAGTGTGACAGTACTTTGCGCAAGTACTTTTTCCAGAAATTTGAAAAACATATTTCTGGGGTGTTTTACCCCAAAATAAAGACACGGCTAGCATCCTCAGGGTCCGACTAGGTGAAAACAAAAAGAATTGGGTTGCTAGAGGGTCCCAATTATTAAAGCCAAGCATTTTTCTGATCGCTAACTGAAAACAAAATGGTGGATTTGTGACAGTAAAAGAAAAAATTACTCACCTTAGTAATGTTGTTTCTTCTAATGGAGTCTTGCTATATTCTGACATATGCAGTGAGTCCCAACCTTCGAACTGCCCTGGAGATGAAAGAGTTAACTTTCCATGCCAGGCATGGAACGCTGAGCTCGAGCTCGGTTGAGACTCTGTCTGTTGTTCTTCAAACTCAAACCGTCAGATCTTTACGAGCTAAACTCACTAAGGTCCTGTGTGGAAGCTGTAAACCTACACTAGCCCCATGGAGATTAGTGCCCAAGAGGTGGATAAGCAGAAAAGGGCAAATGCAGCAGAAGGGCAGACAGCAAGGAGAACCAGGATCAAATGACAACCAAGGAAGGGCTGGAGTAGAACAGTGAAACAGTCTAGGAGGTCAAATCATGGAAAGCTATGTGTGCAAATGCCAGGAGCCTTAGCAACAAGATGGAAGATCTGAGGCTGGCATGGTGCAGTCAGACCTGGACATTGTGGCCATCACTGAAACCTGGTGTAATGATAACCACGACTGGGAGATGGCCATACCTGGCTACAACATATTCAGAAGAGACAGAGCAGGCAGGAAGGGAGGAGGAGGCACTGTATGTGAAAATGACATAAGGCCACAGAGATCCAGGAGGAACAAAATGGGGAGAGATACTGTGGGTTAAGCTGGAAAGGAAAATGGGGACAGCCATCCGCTTATGGTGTGGTCTATAGACCACCAGCCCAGGAGGAAGAAACAGATAGGAGTTGATGCTAGCCATCCAAAGGATGGCAGACAAGGTGAGGTAGTACTGGTTGGAGACTTCAATATTCCAGAAGTGGACTGGAGCATCCCAGCAGCAGCATCAACTAGGAGCAGATATATCCTGGACTCCTTCAGGGTACCTTCCTCAAGCAACTGGTCATGGAACCAAATCGCAGAAGGCAATACTGGACCTTGTGCTCACAAACAGGGACAGTGTGATGGGGGTAACAGTGGGGAGCACCTGGGAAACAGCGACCACCAGTCATTGTGGTTTGAAATCACAGAAAGAGCAGAACCAAACCACACAAAACACGTATCCTGGATTTTAGGGGGCAGACTTTGGGAAAATGGGGAGATACTGAAAGAGGCATTAAGGGAATGGGACAGGAATCAGGGGTTGAGGAACAGTGGGAGTATTTAAAATGGGATTACAAGAACAACAGAATTGTGCATTAAGCAGGTTAGCAAGAGGAAAGGAAGAGGAGACCATTATGGCTTCCAAAGAGGTAGCAAAAGAAAGTGAAAGCCAAAAAGATTGCATTCAGGCGATACAAAAAGACACAGGCAGAAGGGGATAGGGAGAAGTACCAGGAGAAGCAAAGGGAGGCAGGGAGGTCAGTAAGGGAAGCCAAACCTCAGACAGAAGAACACATTGCAAAATCAGTGGGTAGAGGGGACAAAACCTTTTACAGGTACATAAGTGAAAAAAGAAAGACAAAGGGAGGGATAGTGAGACTGAAGGGGGAGGATGGGTGCCGCGTGAAGGATGACAACAGTAAGGCTGACATATTGAACAGGTATTTCTGCTCAGTCTTTACTGAGGAAGAGGAGGGTAATGGGTCTGAAGGGAGTACAAGGGTGAGAATGGTGCAGAAATGGACACAAGTCCCTTTACAAGAAAGGGTCCTGAAGGAACTGGAAGTAATAAGAGTTGATAAAGCAATGGGGCCAGATAGGGTGCACCCCAGGGTCCTTAAAGAACTAAGAGAGGTGGTGGCTGAACCCTGGCTATCCTGTTTAGCGATCACTGGAAACAGGGAGGTACCCAAAGACTGGAGGACAGCAGATGTAGTCCCTTATAAAAAGTGGGAACAAAGAGGAAGCAGGGAACTACAGACCAGTCCAGCCTCCAGCTCGGTAGTGGGGGAAGATCATGGAAGCACTACTGAAGGAGAGATTGGTGGAACATCTGGTTGTCAATGGACCACAGGACCCAAGGCAGCATGGTTTCACCAGGGGAGGTCATGTCAGACCAACCTCGTTGAATTTTGACTGGGTGACTAGGGAGGTGGATCAGGAGGGCGGTGGACACGGCCTATCTGGACTTAGCAAGGCCTTGACACTGTGCCACACAGAAGACTATTACACAAACTGGGGAATATGGGTGGTAGGCAGGACAGTAGTGTGGTGGGTAGGTAACTGGCTGGGTGGCAGGACACAGAGGTGGTGGTAAATGGCTGTCACCCACAGAGGGAAGAGTGACCAGTGGGGACCACAGGATCAGTGCTGGGACCGTCCTATTCAACATCTTCATCAGTGACATCGCGCAGGACCTAGAAGGCAGAATTTCACTGTTCGCTGATGACACAAAGCTCTGTAACAGAGTAGACACACCAGAGGGTGTAGACAGAATGAGAAGCGACCTGCAGAAACTTGAAGAATGGTCAGGGGTTTGGCAGTTGAAATTCAATGCAAAGAAGTGCAAGATAATGCATATGGGGCACAAAAACCCTGGCACAATATATCAGTTGGGGGGGGAGGATATAGCATGCACCAAGCAGGAAAGGGATCTTGGGTTATCATCTCTGATGACCTCAGGTAGGGAAACAGTGTGACAAGGCAGCAGGTAAAGCAAATAGGATGCTGGGATGTATAGGCACGGGCATCACCAGCAGGAAAAGGGAGGTCATAATCTCGCTATGCAAGACACTAGTGAGGCCCCACCTGGAGTACATTGTACAGTTCTGGAGACCATACCTACGTATGACATAGACAGGGTAGAGACGGTTCAGAGGAGGGCAACAAAGATGGTGCATGGATTGCATCACAAGTCCTATGAAGACAGGTTGAAGGAACTGAACATGTACCCTGGAGGAGAGGAGGAGAGAGGATATGATAGAGACATACAAGTATCTTACAGGGAGGAACAGGGTGCAGGAAACACTATTTTTAAGCCGAAAAGATGTTCCAGGACTAGAGGGCATGGGATGAAGTTGGAGGAGGACGATTCAGAGGAAACATGAGAAAGAATTTCTTCACAGAACAGGTGGTGGACAAGGGAACACCCTGCCAGAGGAAGTGGTGGGGGCTGAAACAATCACGGGATTTAAGAATGCATGGGATAGACATAAAGGAATTCTGGAGGTCAGGGGTAAGGGGCAACAGACTTCTAGGAAAACAAACTGAACTTACAAGCTCAAATGGGCAGACTGGGTGGGCCATAGGCCCTTATCTGCCGACACTGTCTATGTATCTATGTATCTAGCCAACTGGCTACTGAACATAAAACACATTTTTTGGTCCCAACACAAAGACTCAAGTCAGGAGACCCAAAAATGAAACACAACACCCACTCACCCCAAAAATAGAAGGGGTGAAACAAAAAGGTGGGCACCTACTAAGTGCCAACACTGCACTGCCCACCCACATCCCAAAAACAGAGGTTCTGAGAGGGGCAGGCAGGGGGGGAGGTCAGAATATAGCAAGACTCCATTAGAAGAAACAACATTACTAAGGTGAGTAATTTTTTCTTCAAACAACATGAAGCCTTGCTATATTCTGACATATGCAGAATACAAAGCAGTACCTCCATGGAGGAGGGACAGAACCTACTTAGGAAATAGGCTCTGAAGCACAGCTGTGCCAAACCGAGCATCACTCCTAGCCTGGATGTCCACGGAGTAATGCTTGGTAAAAGTGTGAACTGTTTTCCAGGTAGCTGCTTGACATATCTCTAGAATAGAGATGTCCCTGGCAGCAGCCAGGGAAGCAGCTGTACCTCTGGTAGAGTGAGCCCTCAGGCCTGAGGGAGGAACCTTACCCAGTTTTTCATAGCAGAATTGGATACAAGAGACAATCCACCTGGCAATGGATCTTTTAGTGGCAGGTTTCCCTTTACCAACCTCACCATAAGTGAGGAACAGTTGGAGGGAGTCAAACCTGTGACCCTTGGTATGCTCTATGTAGTAACTAAGGGCTCTTTTCACATCTAAAGTGTGCAGTCTCCTCTCATCAGAGGAGGAATGGTCAGTGAAGTACACTGGAAGGGACACAGATTGATTAAGGTGGAAATCTGAAACCACCTTAGGCAAGAACTTCCTGTTAGTACTGAGGACCACCTTATCTCTATGGAAGGAGATAAAATCAGGCTCCACTGACAAAGCTTGTAATTCACTTATGCGTCTGGCAGAAGTGATGGCTACCAGAAACAGTCTTCCAAGTCAAGTACTTAAGCTCTGCTGAAGACAAAGGCTCAAAAGGGGTTGCATAAGCTGAGCAATGCAAACACTGAGATCCCAGGCAGGGCAGGATCCCTGAATGGAGGAGTTGTGAAGCAATCCACGTAAAAACTTGGAGAAGACAGGGTGAGCGAGAGAGAGAAGAGGGGTTTACCTGTTGAAGTAAAAGCAGACACCAGCTGCCAGATGCACTTTCAGTGTAGCTGGTCTCAGCCCAAGCTATTTAAATGAACCATATAATCAAGGACTGTGGGCAGATCAGCAGATTCTGGGGAAATATGCTTCCCAGAGCACCATATGGAAAATCTTTTCCATTTAGAATTATAAGTAGCCCTGGCAGAAGGTTTTCTAGAAGCCTTCAGGATATCTATTACACCTTGGGAGAGGTGTAAATCAGCAAACTCTAACTCTCAAGAGCCAGGCCTTGAGATAGAGATTTGAGGTTCGGGTACCAAACCCTCCCCTGAGCACAGGTTACCAGGTTGTAACTCCTGGGAAGACACAGGGGAAGATGGACTGCTAAGGACAGTAGGAGTGATACCAGGGCTGTCTGGCCCAGTCTGGAGCAATCAGGATCATCTTGCAGGGTTGAGATCTGATTTGACTAGCACTTTGAACAGGAGAGGAAGGGAAAGACAGAGAAACTTCCCTTTCCACTGAGAACTAGGCATCTAGGGGACTGAGCTCAAACACTGGGAGCCTGCAGCAAAAAGGGGAAGTTGGTGATTGTCTGGGGCTGCAAAAGATCTATCTGCGGGTGCCCTATCTGGAGAAAATTACCTCCAAGACTAGGGGTCCAGTGACCATTCGTGATGGCCCTGGGAAATCCTTGTTGAGAGCATCTGCTGGTCATTGTCCCTTGCCAGGGAGGTGAACTGCCGTGAGGGAGGTGTTCAGGAGTAAGCCAGAGACCACAACTTCATTGCTTTTGCACAAGGTCGTAGACCGAGTGCCTCCTTTTCTGCTGATGTACCACATTGTGGTGGTGTTGTCTGTTCTGACCTATACAACTTTGTTCTGAACAGATTTGGAAAAAGCTTGAAGTGCTAGAAATATCTCCTGAGCTCCAACAGATTGATGGAGCAGAGATTCTTGAGGGGAATTAATAAACCCCTGGGGGTGAGAATGCTCATGTGAGCCCCCACCCCAAGAGGGAGCACTGTAGTAAGGATTAAAGAGTGAGACTGAGTCACAAAGGGGACCTTGTATCAGATTGTTCTGATCCTGCCACCACTTGTAGGGGCCTGGATCAGGGTTAGAGTTCTGGATCAATTTGTTGAGAGGTCTTTCCTTTGAGACCAAAGCGTCTCAAATGGAACTGAATGTCCCTCATCTGAAATCTTGCTCCCTGCACTACTGCTGTAGAAGCAGCCATGTGCCCCAGGAGTTGTAGAAAATGCCTTGCTGGTCAAGACACCGGCAGGGTGAATGAAGAGGCCAGAGAGACCAAGTCCTTGCCCTGTCCAGGGAAGGAAGGCTCTGGCCTCTCTGTGTCTAGCTCTGCACCTATAGGCTGAGGAGCTGGACAGGTTCTAGAACTGACTTTGGAAGATTTAGAAGAAAACCCAAAGAGGTGAGCAGTTGCTGAGTTACCTGTAAGTGTGACTTGACTTGGTCTGGGGACTGGCCTACTATGAGCCAGTTGTCCAGGTAAGGGAAGATGGCAATCTTCTGCCTTCTTAGAAAAGCAACTACTACTGCCAGGCATTTTGTGAATACTCTTGGAGCAGATGTGAGGCCAAAGTGTGTGCTCTGAACTGGTAATGGCCTGAGGGCAGCCTAACCTGAGGTACTCGATGGGGGAGCTCGAAGAGAAAATGGAAGTAGCATCCTTGAGGTCCAGGACACTCAGCCAGTCCCCTGGCCTTAGAGAGAGTAGAATACCCCAGTCACCATTTTGAATTTTGGTTTTAAAAGGTGCTTGTTTAAGTATCTGAGATCCGGATGGGCCACCATTCTCCTGTCTTTTGGGGTAAGGAAGCACTGGAGTAACAACCTAGTACCTGGAGTACAACCCTTTGCCCTGGTGTAGGGTGGAACCTTTCCACAGCTCTGAGAGCTAGGAGGAAGAGACCTCTGCCTCTAGGGCAAGTGCCTCTGAAGGATTTGCAGGTGGAAAGGATCTGGTTCCTCATCTTTGGAAACTTTTGAAGCTGTGAACCAGTCCCTGGCTTACTACTTCCAGGACCCATTTGTCTGATGTCAGAGACTCCCAGTCCTGGACAATTAACCAGCCTACCCCTACAGGTAGCTGAGAATCGGCCCTGGCAACCCCATCAAGGTGCCTGCTTGGCAGGGGCTTTGGGTTGAGGGGTGGAAACAGGCCTGCTTGTACCCCGTCTGCCTCTCCCTCTAAAGAACCCCCTCTGGGCATAAGCAGAAGAGGAGGCCTGGCTTGAAAAGACCATGAAAGGGCCTGCCCCTGCCCCTGGGAAGCTGCCTTTGAGGAGTGGCCTGCCTTTCCTTGGCCTGTGCACTCCTATAGGTGATCCTATACTCATCCATTTTCTTCATGTAATTCTCTGTTTGTTCCCCAAACAGAGAATTACCCACAACAGGAAAATCCATGGCCTTAATTTGGGTATCCTGTGACAGGCTAGTACATCTGAGAAAAGCCATTCTTCGAAGAGCCACAGATGTAGCCATGACTCTAGATGACACATCATTGGAGTCTACTGCAGCATGGAATTGCACCTTGGATGCCTCAACACCATCAGCAGCCACCTGCTCCAGCTCCTGGCAGCTGGCCAGGACCTGTTTTGCTAGCCATAACAGTGTCCCATCTGGATTTTTGATATCTAGTGGTATAGGCCATATAATTGGCCTGTCTGAGTCCCAAGGATGCTGCCATGTACTGTTTCTTTGCCATGGCATCAATCCTCCTGGAGTCCTTGTCCGGGGTGTGAAGCCAAGGGAATGTTTGTCTTTATCATAGGCTGCAGCCTGCACTACTCCCAACATGGCTTGCATTGTTGTAAGGAACTCCTGTCTGAGCTCGACAATGTATACCTCTTGTCCATTCTTTTATCCACAGGAGGTATAGTGTTAGAGTCTTTAAAATTTTAAATGTCTGTTTCAAAAGATTTGTGCAAGGGAATAGACAGCCTCCTAGACTCTGGGATATCCATCATTTCCACATAGTCAGGCTCCTCCTGGTCATCCACAGCTTCTTCCATAGGAAGCTGGAGGGTTTCAGCCGCCACTTTTTATAAAATGTAAGAATGGGAGGGGCTCAGAAAGTTTCAGGAGGAGACACTTCTGAAGGTCTCGTCTGGGAGATGTCCGGGTCAATGGGCACATCCAGACTTTCAAATCCACATTCGCTTTCCTCATACTCCTCTTCCTCCTCCTCTAACTCCATAAAACTCCTCCCAACTCATACTCTTGATCCAGTGGAACCAGCGAACCCAGGCCTGCCTGATGGTGCCGGGTTTGGTGAACCGAGAGCGACTGAACAATTTTGATGCGCTTTGGCTATCTCTTCAGCTGTTAGAGAGGACGCTTTGGCTCCACACCAGCTGATTTTCTTTTCTAGTTCTTTAGCGAACCTACTCCTCAGAATCGCTCTCCTGTTGCCGAAGAAGTCTCTCTCGCCTGGTCAGAGGGCACTCCTTTCTGGTTCGGTTTGAACCAACCGGGCTGGCCATCCGTTCAGTGGACTTTTGGCTCCTTTCCTGAGCCTACCAGCTCTCTTTTCTAGGGTAGCTGCAGGAAATTTTGCAAATCTGGCAGTCTGCATTGAGGTGGTCAAACCCCAGACAATAAACACAGGTGGTGTGGGGTCAGCCTTGGCAAAGACTTCCCCACACACACTGCAGTGTTGAAGCCCAGTGGGTCCGGTTTTTTTTTTGGTTTTCTCAGACACAGTGCCAGTCCTAACCAAACTTACCCTTTTATGGCAATCCGCCAGGCAAGACTCTCTTATCGGTTCCCAACCGTGTCACGGGTCGTGGAAAAAACATAATAAAATCCCTTTTTTTTAGAACCGATAAGAACCGGTAACCACACTCTAAATCACAAATTAAGATTCTTTAAACAACTTGATCGGTTCAAACCGAACCGATAAACCGTCTACAAGTTCCACACAGAACAGAATTAATGGAAAACCTATCTAGTACAGGTTGCGGTTTAAATTCTGTCGAAAACCAAGAAAAATGGTACTTTAACCGACAAAATGCACAGAGCAGTAGGAGAACTCTCTGGAGCGACTGTTCAGTGAGGCGGAGTAAAGAATCTGACAGTCTGAGTTTGAAGAACAACAGACAGAGTCTCAACCGAGCTCGAGCTCAGCGTTCCATGCCTGGCATGGAAAGTTAACTCTTTCATCTCCGGGGCAGTTCGAAAGTTGGGACTCACTGCATATGTCAGAATATAGCAAGACTTCATGTTGTTTGAAGGACCATTTATGAAAGTAAAAAATACAGGTTACTCACCTGTAACAGGAGTTCTAGGAATGGTATATGTTGTTCATCCACACTGTCTGGCAGGTATCCTTGCCGCTTTAATTCTTGCCGGAAGGTCTTCAAGCTGGCTCCTCCCACCCACCCGGGTGGTAAAAGTCTCGGCTCCGGCCCATGACGCCAGATCTGGCCCGCTGGAAGCTCAGGTTGTGCATCGGTTGGTGGTAGGATGATCACATATACCATTCCCAGAACTCCGTTACAGGTGAGTAACCTGTATTTCTAGGACATGGATATGTTGTTCATCCACACTGTCTGGCAGACTCTAGCAGTCTCTCGGGACCAGGGAGGCAAGGCGCACACCTCCTCACTTACTTGGGAAAGAGAGTTGGAGAACTGAGGCCCCAAAACCAGCATTCGGCATGATCCGAGGTCAATGTGGTAGGGTAATGAAGGTATAGTGCCGACTTCCAGGTAGCAGCCCTGCAGATATCCTGGATAGGGGCATCCCTGGAAGCAGCTACTGATGCAGTGGTATGGTGGGTAGAATGAGCCTTATCCCTTGGGAGGCTCCATGCCCGTCAACCTGTAGCAGAGCCTATGCAGGAGGTGATCCACCTGCCTATCGTCCGCTTTTGCTGCAGGTCTGCCAGGTGCGAGCTTCAGCGTAGGGTGACAAACAGCTGGCGAACCTCTCTCGAACTTCAGCCATCCGCCTCTATAATAAGCGAGCGCCTGCTCAGGGTCCAGCATGGAGCCTATACCGGCCTCCAGGTGTGATTGGGGTAGAACACCGGCACAGTCAACACCTGGTTAAGGTGAAACTCACACCACCTCGGGAGGAACTGGTGGGGGCGAGGACAACCTTGTCCCTGTGGAAGACCAGGTAGGAGGCTCGGTGGAAAGCACCTGGAGCTCTCCCATCCTTCTGGCTGATTTGATAGCCACACGAGTGGTCATTTACGAGGTGTGTGAAAGATCACACCTGTGCATCGGTTCGAATGGCTTGCCCATGAGCTTGGCCACCAGCAGTAGTGATCCCAAGAAGGTGGAGGTTCTACACAGGAGGGGAAATGTGGTCAAGGCTCTTGAAAAAGCCCCACCACCTTCTCCCAGGCTACCGACTGCTTGCCGCCCATGCCCGTAAGCAGAGATGGCTGCCAGTGCACCTGAGGATCATTAATCAAGCCCTGCTGAGGAGAAAGGGACAGGTCCAGACGCTTGCTGGCAGTAGGAAGGGTCCAAGCTCCTTCCTGATACCAAATGGAAAAACCTCTTCCATTTGAAGGCATAGCATTTTCTGGTAGACTCTTACGGACGCCTCAACGACGCTGAGGACCTCGTCGTAAAGACCCAAGGCCTGGAACTCTAGCCACTCAGGAACCAGGCCAGGTGCAGGATTGAAAGTCCGGATGGAATACCTTCCCTGATTGACTGAGATCAGGTCCGGTGGGCTGGAAGCCACCGGGAGCCTGGAGCTGAGGCTGAGGAGATCTGATACCAGAATCATGCGGGCCAGTCTGGGGCTACCAGAATCACATGCCTTGTCCTCCCGCACTTGAGAAGCACCTTGTGGATCAAGGAAATGGGGAAAGGTGGAAGAGGCCCGGGGTCCACGGCTCGAGAAGGCATCCCCCTGCAGCGAGCCCTGCTGAGGGGGGCGGGCATGGAACAGACTCAGCTTCGAATTCTCCCTGGAGGCAAACAGGTCCACCTGAGGCGTGCCCCAGTGGGAGAAGAGATCTTGTACTACCTCCGGCAGGAGAGACCACTCTGGAGACACAGCCCCTATCCAGCTTAGGGCATCGGCCAGGGTGTTGGAGGCTCCTGCCACGTGAATGGCTAGGAGATCCGCCTCCAGGCTGCGCACTAGGGACCAAATGTGGAGAGCTTCCTTGCATAACAGCAGGGAGCGCGTCCCGCCCTGGCGGTTCAGATAGTACATGGTTGTGGTGGTGTCCATCTGTACCTGAACCACTTGACCCCATAGAAACAGAGCGAAGGCGGTGAGAGCTAGACGGACCACTCGGAGCTCCAGCAGGTTGATGTGGCATCGGGACTCCCGATGGGACCAGAGGCCATGCGCTTGGTGTTCCCCCAGATGGGCACCCCAACCCATCAGAGATGCATCGGTTGAGAGAGAGACAGTCGGCTCGGGGCGGACGAATGGGATACCCTCCTGCAGATGAGCTGAACGATCCACCACTGGAGAGCATTCCACATCTCCTGGGTCACTGTCACGGGCCGTCCAACGATCGCGCGAGGACCACTGGCTGGCCAGTCCCCACTGAAGGGGACGCATGTACCAACGGGCCCAACGGACCACGCTGGGTACAGGCGCCATGAGGCCCAGGAGGCAGAGGAAGTCCCAGGCAGGGCGCAATTGCCCCAACCAGAAATGACTGGGCAAAGGAGGAAAGAACCTCGGCCCTGTCCGCCGGGAGCCGTGCTCTGGCTCGTAGAGAGTCGAGCTCTGCCTCGATGAACAGAATCACCTGCTTTGGCATGAGTTCCGACTCTGGCCTCGTTGATGAGGAGGCCAACCTGAGAGCAAACCTGGAGGGCTAGATTCTAGACCGTCCCACCTCCTGTCTGGAGGGGCTGCTATCAGCCAATCGTCCAGGTAAGGGTACACCCGACCCGCGCGCCAAGAGGAATGCTGGCCACCACTGCCATGCATTTGGTGAAGACCCTGGGAGCTAGGAGAGGCCGAGGGCATGGCTCGGAACTTGTAAAGGATCCCTCCGCTTGAAGTGGAGGAATCTCTGATGGGACGGACAGATTGGGACGGAGAGAACGATCCTGGAGGTCCAGGGAGCAGAACCACATGCCTCGTTCCAAGGATGGGATTATCTGAGCCAGAGTGACCATCCTGAAGGTCCGAGACCTTAGGAACTTGTTCAGGTCGTGCAGGTCGAAAATGGGGCGCCAGCCCCCCGTCCGTTTTGGGACCAGGAAGTACCTGGACACAAACCCCGGATCTGGAGGAGGATCCGCCACCTTCCTGATTACCTCTTTTTCGAGGAGCAGGGCAATATCGGCCCGGCAGGCCAACAGTGAGGCTGCAGACCCTGTGGCCCCCCGAGGGGCGACGGATCGAAAAGGCAGAACCTGCTCAAACTCCAGAGGCAGGCCTTTTCCTACCACCTCCAACACCCAGCGGTCCGTGGTGATAGCGGACCAGGCAGAAAGGAAGTGGCAGAGCCGTCCCCCCACGGGGGGAACCCAGGGGGGAGTGACGAGGTTGGGGCGCCCCTCAACCCGCTACTGGGCAGGCTTGAGGAAGGGCTGCCGAGGGACCTCCTGGCCTTTTACCTCCTTGCTTCCTGTTGGAGGAAGCCGCCGGCTTGGGTTTAGGATGCTAAGCAGTGAGCCTGCTGACCCTGTTGCTGGTGCTGCTGGGCGGGTCAAGGAGCAGGGGACTGAAGGGACTAAAGGACTTCTGCTGCTGATGGCGGCCTTTGTCCCTCTGGGCGGAGGTGACTGAGTCCAGAGTGGCATTGGACTTTCGATCCGCTGGAGGTGTCCCTCCACTCCAGGGCTGAAGAGGTCAGTCCCCAAGAAGGGGACATCCGCCAACTTGTGCTGGGTATCCGCCGTGAAAGTGGATATCCTCAGCCACGCCCTGCGTCACATGGCCACTGCGGCCACTACTGACCTGGCACAGGAACCACCTATGTCCAGAGCAGTCTGAAGCTGCTGCTTCGTCACCGCCCTGCCCTGATCCCACACCTGGTGGACCGTGGTCTGCAGGTCAGGCGAGAGATGAGGAACAACCTCATCCAGGGAGCCCTTGAGGGCGTGGGAGAAGTGTGCCATCAGCACGGCCGAGCTGGCCTGTCGGAGGCTGAGGGAGGACGCAGCGTACACCTTGCGCATGGCAAAGTCCAGCTTTTGGACTCTTTTCGGGGCTTGTCCACATCCCGAGCATTACCGGACATGGAAAACGCTGTTGGTGAATAACCCCTTGGCAGAGGGTGTTCCGAGAAACCGGGCAAAGAGCCGGTAGGACCGTGATACTTCCTGGCCATCCTGGCCGAGGGCGAGGACAGGAAGCAGGCCGCTGCCAAAGCTCACAAGGCTGGCGACAATGGCCTCAGCCACCTGAAAGGCCTCGGGAATCCTCGGTCCAGAATCTCCGTCAGAGGATACTTGGCCCGTTTGGACATGGGCTCGAGCTGCATCCCGGTGGACTCTGAGATGAGCCGAAGCAGACCCAAGAAGGACGATGGGCTATCGTCCACTGATTGGCCCCCGGAAGACTCCAGATCGCACTGCCTGGAGAACAGGGAGGAATCATCGTCGGATTCCAAAGAGTCTGCGAAGAGCTGCCTCGGCCCTGAGCCACCCTCCACCTGCTGAGGACGGTAGGGAGTGAGGGTGACCGACAACCTGTGGGGCAGGCCATGACCCGACCGAGAACTCTTGGTCGGTGCCCCGGACTTCGGTTGTGGAGGCGGAGGTTCCACCACAATCGGTGGACCAGCTGGTTTCGGCTTAGGCAACCGCCCTGGGGCGGCAACTCGACTGGAACGAGTGGTTGCTTTAGGCTGCCCGGCGACAGCCACTTGATAGCCGGGGTCTTAGCCAGGGTCGGCTAGGCCGGATAGCAGCAACTGCTGCCATATCAAATCCTCGTAGCGCCGGGCGCAACTATGCGTTGAAGCCTCCGTGAGGAGGACGAGGAAGATGCCGCCGCCACTTACCGCACGAGATCGGCGGACCGATGTCGGCGAATGGCTGGACCGAGAAGAGGTCCGAACCGACCCCGAGGGACCGAGGTGGGTCTGGGAAGGCGGGATACCCGCCTTCCTCAGCTCGAACTTTAACCGGACTGCGGTCCCGAAAGAGCAGGCAGATCCTCAGTATCCACTGGGGGAACCGGCGAAGTAGGGTTGCTGGCTTCTCCAGTTGACAGCCCGTCTAACGGATCGAGAAAAATCTCAACTTCGTCGACGGGAGTCTCGGCAGGCTGGCCTGACGGGGGCACCGTGAAGCTGGGGCGGCCTGAGTCAGCAACCCCGATCAAGTCGACGGTTGGCTACCCAGGGAGGGGACCTTCCCGCCCCAGGAACGCCGACGGTGGGACTTACCTTTCGACTCTCTTTTCTTGGGCCGAGAAGAATGTCCCGAATGCCCCTCTCCCTTCGTGGAAAGGGACTGACAAAGCTCCTTGAACGAAGCTGTATAAGAGGAACTAAGAGAGAGCGGGATAAATGCCGTGGCCGAGGAAGAAGAAGATGTGGCCCGGGCCGCTTCCTCCTCGAGGGTGATCATCTGCTCGAGCTTCTCAGCCGAGCCAGCCGCCGTGGACACCGCCCAACGAGCCTCTTTGGATTTCACCGGCCGTAAATGTTTCTCGGGGTGCCCGAGCTTTAAACGGGCAGCGTGATCGTCCAGAACATTGGCCGAGAAGGAACAGCACAACTCGCAAGCCTGCGGGTCGTGATCTAGGCCCAAGCAGTAGACGCACGTGGAGTGCGGATCCGTCCTGGACATTTTCTGCCCGCAGGGGCACCTCCGAAAGCCGGGAACAGATTTGTCCATCGCAGCCGTGAGGGAAAAAGAAGACCGAAGTTTGAAAAACTTCAGAATCAATTTCAGACGAACCGAAGAATTAGGATCCAGTCTCAAACGCAGAGCGCTAAGGAGGGAACCTGAGCTTCCAAGCGATAAGGAAGATCTGGCGTCATGGGGCAGAGCCGAGAGTTTTACCACCCCGGTGGGTGGGAGGAGCCAGCTTGAAGACCTTCTGGCAAGAATTAAAGCAGCAAGGACACCTGCCAGACAGTGTGGATGAACAACATATCCATGTCCCTAGAACTGCATTTGCGACACTGTCAAACTTTTTGTCAACTTTTCCCATTGACTTATAATGGGAACTTGTTTTTTGAATAACTTTTGAACCGTTTAATATTTTTTCATGAAATCTTCAAAAGGCACATCGGGGACCCCGGCCGCACGTTCCCTGAAGATTTCAGACTGGTAGCACAAACCGTGCTACCTGTAGAGACGACAGTAAAATTCCTGAAAAGCATAAACGCGCGTGCAGATCACGCTTAATAACTCCGCAGCCGTAAATGCGACCGGTATGAAACTTGGCAGATCCCAAGGCGTATGGGTCTTGGTCATCTATTTTAAATTTCAGGCAAATCCGGCGAACGGTTGCAAAGTTATTAAGGTGCAACATTTTGGGTTTAACATGTAAATGGCTCCTCAACTCTAACTATAGTGGCACTACCGTGCCACTATAAAATATGCAATGGAGTGGAGAAAAACAGTGTGATTAATCCATTTATCTGAGTAACTGTGTACATAAATGTCATTTATGTATACAGTGCTTATATCAGCAGCCATTTATCCACACAGTGCTTATGCCATCAGCCATTTATCTATACAGTGCTTATGTCATTTAGAATGTTCGGCCTCAGTAGCAGTATTAACCATATTCAAATGCGAATAACTTTAAAACAAAAAATTATAGTATGGTACTGTGAGCATGAAAGTTGTTCAGCACAGAAATAACTACAAAATGAGTGCTGTTTAATTTATAGATACTTTTTAGTTTTTTCCATAATTAGCGAAAACAGCAGAAAATTCCATTTTTGTGCACCTTTTCATCAAATAAATGCAAATAACTTAAAAATAAAAAATGATAGTATGGTACTTTGAGCACAAAAGTTGCTCAGCATAAATATATCTACAAAATGACAGGTGTTTCATTTCTAGATTCCTTTCAGATTTTCTATAATCAGCAAAAAATGGCAGAAAATTAAATTTGTATTCACTTTTTTGACTAACAAATTACCTCTAAAAAGGCAAAAGTAAAAGAACTGCATAAATAGAATATGCAATGGAAACCTTGTGTAATAAATGATTCAGCTGCACTCGAGCAGTTTGACCTCGGACACCTCACTCGTGTTTTACGCCACTCGTGAGGTTACCCGAGGTGAAACTGCTCTTGTGCAGATAACTCATTTATTACACTTGCTTCCATTACACACACACACACACACACACACACAGGAAGAAGGGGAGACCGCCGTCGTGCTACGCCGGAAGACCACTGCTTATTTAGGTGGCTGCCCCCCTGGCCCACCCCTCACCCCTTTCCAACATATGACAAAGCCCCCTCAGGCCACTCCTCCCTAACTTCAGGCTTGACTACTTGAGGCCTTCTTTTAAGACGTAACAATATATGTTAAACCACTTACCAAATGCACTACTTGTACCTGTACAACTGAGGAAATGATAAGACTACTTACCTACATGTACAGCCTGTCAGTATTCTGTTATCAGCAGTCAGCATCAGCAATGTCCATCAAACTACCACTGTATTCTTGTCTCTTTCTCTTATCAAATGCATCCTTGGAAATTGTTTATCTGTTTGTTATACTTGACATGGAACCTTTGTAAAACAGCCTGTTGGCTCAAAGGTGGTAATCTGCACATGAAATAAATAAAATAAAATAAATAAATATTTTCAGCCTCAAAAACCTGAGACGTATGAAAACACAGGAACAAGGATCCCTTCAACTTCAGGGATCACTGGACACAGGTCCACAAGGAAAATCTGAAATGGTCTTGGATAATATAAAGCATGGCAGAGACTGCCCCACCCCAACCCCGAACCCATATTCGGGATGAAAGTCCTGGAGCATAACCCTTTCTAGCTTATCACCTGAGGGTTTAGCCAAGGGGGGAAAAAACCCTTAAACAGGAAAGGACTCTGTCCAGAATGACCCTATAAGAAAGGTGAAAGCGAGAAAGAAAAAGAGGGAGGGAAGTCCCCATGGGTCTTCCCACGAGACGCACTGACGAAGTCCCCACCCTAAAACAAGAAGAAAACGGATCAACAGATTCATGCCAAGTCATGGAAGAACCCAACAGTGAACCACACTAAGAATCCCAGGGAGTTCCCTCCAAGGCCAGAGTGAAGACCCTACTTGCAGCCCTCCTAGGTTGGGCTCTCTGTGACTTTACAGAAGGAAACAGAGGGCTCCGAGGTACCAGGGAGACTCTGCCCCTCAACTAGCCTCGAAGCTGGGGAGGGCGGGCACAGTGGTGGCGGCACCCAGGAACTGAGACCCAAGAGGGGGATGTGGACAGGAATCAGTAATGAATGGCAAAGATACAAGAGAAGATCAAGAATTAACAGTAGGTATGTAATTTTCATATCTTCCTTTGTCAATCTTCACCATTCACTACTGCTGGGGACCTGGCACTTCTCTGAAGGAACAGAATCCCTCAGAGGGGGAGACCCTATAGCCATAGTAGACCAACACGGCCTACTGCTGGTCAGGACGAGGAGGAGTCCCCCGTTGCCAGCGGGGTGACGGAAGATGCTCCTCTAAGTTCCTCCTTGCCAGCAGAAGAAGGCCATTTGGGCTATCAAGTCTGCTCGTATTGCAGGGTCCACTTACCATAATCATGATCTTCCCAAATATCTTCAACATTCATTACTGATGGGTCCTGCCGGAGGCCAGCACTCTACATGGCGCTCGCGGTCTGGCCAATAACTGACTCCAACTCCTCCCAGCCCTCAGTTCTGTCCTGCCAGGTGAGGAACAACAAAAGCTGGGTAGGCAGAAGGCTAGGGTGCTGGAATGATAGGGAAGGTTAGGAAATAAAATAAAGCCAAAAGGAGAGCTAGGGTTAGACCAGAGGGATCACTAAGATGGACAGGTAGGGGATGACCAGAACACTGGGCAGCCCCAGGCAAAATAAAAACAACTGAGAGACAGGAGAGAAAGAAGGAAGACAGGCGGAAGAAGGAAACTGTCTCATCTCTCCCCGACACTCCCGCACTCCACAACTCCACTAGACTCTCCACTCTATATGAAGTCCGCATGGAGTAGATTCCACTGATAAAAGGGGAGGGGAAATGGAGCTGATCCAGGACCTAAGGGCCCAAGCTGAATCAAGGGGGTGGAGAGATGCAGGGGGGGAGGAAGAGCCAGAGGCTTGGGGACATGTCCCTACTGAGAAAGCCCTTTTACCTTCTGTCTTCATCCATACCTTCTCTCCTGAATTGTGTACTCATTGTCCTCCTAAGATTCGCCAGATATGGCAAAAAGTAATACACCAGGAAAAGAAGGTTGCTCATGGGCGAGCAGGAATTAAAGTCCAGAGGACTGCTCAGTGCTGAAGAGAATAAATTAAGGAGGTTAGAACCCAAGGAGTATCCCACAGAAGCAGTGGGGCAACCTTGTAGCTCACCAACAATGGGATAGAGCATCCAGACTGGACACAGAGTTCGCCCAAGAGCAAGTCCTTTTCCCCTATTCCCTCTCACATAGAGATGTGAGGGAGGGGAAAAGGACTGAGCTGCCCAGTATTTGATCATAGGGAGGGTGGGTGTAATGAATGGTGAAGATATCTGGGAAGATCATAATTACGGCAAGTATGTAATTTCCATATCTTCCCCCCAAAAAATCTTCACCATTCATTACTGATGGGTCCGACTGCCAAGATGGCGAACCCTGGGGGGAAAGCATCCCCCAGCCTCCCATGGAGGAAAAAAACACAGGAGGAGGGAGCCTGGCTAGACCCGAGGACTTGAGAGGGATGGCAAATGCTCCCAGGAACCAGAAGGTGGAGGGTGCCAGTGAAGTACTTGCAGAGCCCTGCGGAAAAAGAAGCTGACCCCCCGGAAAGGTGAGAACATCACCCTATGCCGGGCCAGGGGTGTCAACCTGGACAGGCGAAGCCATGCAGTGCACCTAATGCAGATTGAGTATCTTACAGCCTGGAAGCCACCTCACTGGCATCACAGACTGCCCCGGAGAGGTGCCTTGCTAGTTCCAGGCCCCAGGTGGTCAGGCAAATGGCTTGCCTAGTTCCCTCACCATCAGGCAGTGCTGCTAGGACTTGCCCCAGCAGACAGCAGATATGCCTTGCATAGGTCACCTGGTGTGCCTGATGAGCTAACACCCACAACAAGAGGCATGCAGAATAAAACCCCCTCCTCCCCCATCGATCGAACTCTGCTGAGTCCATGTCAGGAGGCGGTCCCAACTGACGCGTTGACGCCCCGATGGAGTATCCAGGAACCCCAGACCTGAAGAAGGCTGTGGCATGGCAAATAGAGACCCCGCTGCTGAGCAGTATCTATGCATAAAGTCCCTAGGGGCAGGAGAAGGTGCAGAAGGAGGTAGACAGATGGCGTGCAATGCCTCCCATAATGGCCTCGGCCAGGAAGGAATGATCAATCTGTCACCGCTGTACTCCCCTAGGAATGACAGCGTTGCACGATCAGGGTTCCGTCTAACTGGGTGGGAAAGATGGAGCTCCCTCAGCATCTCCGTTAGGAATCGTTGGTAGGATATAAGATCCCCCACAGCGCAGAAATGACGTGAAGAATCCTCTTCCTCGACGGAGGAAGCTGAAGAGGAAAGGGAGTCTGATTTGGAGCTCAGTGGCACAGATGTTGGAGGTCTGAAAATGACCTCAGAGATGGCCCTAAAAGCAAGGAAACAGTGCCGTCATAGCTCTGAATTGTTCCCAAGATAGGGGGCCTCTGGGGCTAAGAAACCCCGGAAAAGGAGGGAGAGGAGGCAGAGTGGCTGGAGGAGGGACAGCCTGGCCGGACCAGGAAGGACCTCTGCCCGAGCTTTGGGGTTGCACAGATGTGCCCTGATTAGGGGAAGAACTGGCTAACCCTTCCTCCCCAGTGTGCCCAACTCCTAAGGGGTGGACTGGGGATGCTCCTGAGGGAACTCCCCCGGATGGTGAAGCTGGAACTGTACAGTACCTCTCGGGAGGGTCCTGCCCACACCAACTGCAGAACATCTCCCCAGGAGAAAGGCCGAACTGGACAGCCCCTGGCGACAGCCCCCAACTACTTAGGGGAGCATGAATCGTCGCTTAGAGCCAGATCCACCAGCCCTCTTCTCCTGAGAAGAAGATCTGTCCCTCTTAGGAGGCCCAGTGGAGGAATCCAGACTTGGCCCTCTAGAAGGAGAAAAAACCCCATCCAGGAGGCTAGAGGGTCTCCCTAAGGTTCATCCTCGTCAGCCGGAATCCAGATCACGATGGGTCTGGACCCGGCCAATGAGGCAGAACCAGATTCCAAGGCGGGCTTGGTCTTGGCAGAGGAAGAGCCACCAACAGGAGCGGCGCCAACCACACACTCAGCACCAACCGCGGCACCATGTTGGGGCATGGCACCGGGCACGGCGCCACCACTCTCCGGATCCCCCAGAGGAACCTGCAAGGGTCCCTCAGAATTGGTAATGGTCCCTGAAGTGTCCAGGGCAGTGACGCCAATGATGGCACCATCCTCTGGCTGAGATACCAGAACCGGGGACTCCAATGGCCCTAGAGACACCCGAGCAGAATCCAAGGAGCTGGGGACCCAATCGGGGCGCCACCCCCTCACCATCCACCGATGCGGGGGAGAAGACTAGGGCCACCTCCAACTGGGCCACACCAGAAACCCTGGACCCCCTGGAACCCCAAGAGGCATCGGGGGAGGCCTGGACACACTACCCCCTCCACTCATCGGCACCGGAGGCGGCACCGAGAGCCAAAGATGGAGGGGTGCATGGTCTCGAAGGGACCTCCCAAGGAGAGCCAGCATATAGCCCGGACTCCACCTCGAAGGTCGTCTGGTCCTCCACGGAGGAGCCAGAATGTGAAGGGTGACCAGCTGCCTTCCCGGAGGAAGACGACCTCCCCAACAAAACCCCTCGTGTGGACACCATGCCCCAGCAAGACGAGGAGCAGAGGGGGTCCTTTCCCTGCTGGGTCATATAGACCCAGGGGAGGGCTCAGGGGTGGAGCCCAAGGTTAATGCTTTGGCATCCAGAAAGCTGAACGTTGGGAGTTGCCTACCCCATCACACCACATGGACAACCAAAGTATGAAGATCCATGGAAAGCAGGCATCGCACTTGTCCATTGGATGGCGGGAACCCAGGCAAGAGAAGCAATGGCCATGGGGGCCATGATCATGATGAAGTTGCCTCAGCAACACCGATGCATGGGAGTAATTCCCAACCTTTTCGATTTTGATCGATGCCCCGACCCCGACATACCATTACCGCAGCTAAAAACAAACAAACTAAAAGGAAAAAAGGGCACCCGGTGCCAAATTAAACTTTAAAATAAACAAAAAACCTTCTGGCACCAAGTGACGCTGGTACTCATGGTACCAGAGGCTGATGCCTAGGCAGTGACACAGTTGCTGAAGCAATTCCCACCCAGGATCCTTCCTCGACAGCAGAAAAGACAGAACTGAGGAGTCAGCATTGGTTACTGGCAAACCCGCAAGCGTAACATGGAATGCCTGCCTTGGGGGCGGCGCTGTCCTGACTTTGGCTCCACCCAGCACAAAAACTTTTAAAGAGGCAGTGCTCTTTCTTCTGTGCAGGGTCCCGACCTCTGGCAGGACCCATCAGTAATGAATGGTGAAGACTGATTTGGGGAAGATCAGTGATTAATACATTGAAGCATACAAAACACGTAGAGGTAGTTATTTACAAAATAGTAGGCTTTCATAAAGCAGCCAGGAGTAGGCTTTGTTAGGAATGGGGGGCACCGCCAGACAAGACAACACCAGGAAAACTCTATGAGACTGAGGGAGATAAGACTGGGGGGCACCCCAGAGAAGTCATAATTAAAATTCCAAGAAAGAGAAAATTACACACTCATCGTAATTGTATATTCTTCCTATCTTCAACATTCATAACTGGTGGGTAATAGTCGGAGGCACCAGACCCTCGCAGGAGCATTAGCTTTAAGAATTTTGAGCTGGGGGAGTTGATGCCATGGACGGTGACACCCATGAGGCTGATGCATTAAATGGGACTCGTGGACTGGCCAGTAAATGACGCCGACTCCCCCCAACCCTCAGTTCTGCTCGTCGGAGAGGAGAAAAAAGGAGAAGAGAAAAAATGAAGGGGGAAGGGCAAAGACCCAAAGGGATAGAATAAGGAAAGGAACAAAACATATGAACATACAAAGAAGCCAGGAGGAGGAGAAGGCGGCCATTTGGTCTATCAAGTCTGCTCGTACTGCAGGGTCCACAGCTTGAGCAACTGTCCCTGCCCTCCATCCCCACTCCTCCCATCCTCCCTACACATGATCCTTACCTTCCTCCATGCCTATCCCAGCCTCTCTTAAGATGCCCACTGTCTTCGACGAGATGGCCTCTGCCGGCAACACATTCCAAATGTTCACCACCCTCTCTGTGAAGAAGTGCTTCCTGACCTCCCTCCTAAACCTCCCACCCTCCAGCTTGAGACTGTGCCACCTCGTGTTATGGCTGCCACTCAGCTTAAAGAGGCTCTGCTTATCAACCTTATTTATCCCTTTCAAGTACTTGAAGGTCCCAATCATGTCCCCCCCTCTCTCTTCTGTCTTCCAGGGAGTACATGTTCAATGCCCTCAACCCCTCCTTGTATGCCTTACCCTGAAGAAAACAATAAAAGCTGAAAGAAGGACAGAAAATAAAGAGAGAGAGGAATGGTATTGCTTGAGTGTTTGGGTGGTGTTGAGGGGACCAGAGCCTCTAGGGGACCCAGAGGACACAATAGGTAGAGGAAGGAAGGAAGGAAGGAAGGGAGGGAGGGAGAAGATGGTAGGGAGACAGAGGAAGACACTGGGATCCCCTAAGGAATGTTGTAAGGACCACTGCCTAACCCTAAGGGTTTTAGGGAAAGCAGAAAGAGAAGCAGTAGGAGCACAGCGGAGACCCCAGGAGAGTTTCTGGATTTAAGGTTAGACAAGAATGGCTGTGCACTAATCTGTATGTTCCTTTGCTGACTCTCTCCCAGATTTTTTAATTAAATTTTGTTTTTAAATAGGATAAGAATTTGGGAATAGAAGAAAAGGGATGTGACAGGGTTGGTACAGTCAGAGAACCCAGCTCAAGATCAACAACTCCAACCCTCAGAATGAGACTGTGAGCTAGCCTCACAAGCTCCCCAGAGGTATAGCGTCACCCCGGTCATCAATATTGGAAGCGAATGTCCCCTAGTCAGCACCAAAAATGAACCAAAAAAGAAAAAGAAAAATAAGGGACTATGTCCCCCCTCCTCCCCTATGTAGAGGGAAAAGAGTCCTAAGCCTCCCTCCTTGAGGCGACAGGGTAACTCTCCCTTTTCCTTTTTTTTTTTAAATCAATATAAGAAAAAGGGGGAGGTAGGAGAGTTGGAAATGTCTCCTGATCAGCCTCGGGGACGCCGAGCTAAGCTGTATAGGTGTATTAGGAGAGGATCTGAAAGATCCTCAAGCATAAATTTTGGAAAAGATGGGCGGTCCTAAGGGATCAAATTGGACAGTAGGGCATCAAAGTATAAAAACCCTCTGGCAAGAGAGATAGGGAGCAGATATTGTCCTAAAAGGAACAGAGGTAAGGCTGAAGTGACCATGCTCTAGAATGTTTGTCTCTCTGCATCCCTCAGGGCTTGCTAAGAAGAAATATAACTTGTAGAGGGCCAAAGAGAAGGAGGGAGGACTCAGGAGGTACACCCCAGAAGCCTGGTCCCGAGGGGAAGGAGTCAAGAATGGTGAAGATATTCAGGAAGATCTACAATCACGGTGAGTACGTAATTTTTCTATCTTACTTGAGTCAATCTTCACCATTCATAGTTGGTGAGTCAGAGTTCCAAGCTACCACCTTTGGTGGTACCTGGCAAACCGCGAGGGAACTGATACCATAGCCTCTTATGGAGGAAAACACAAGGAGACAGGGGCCCCTTATGGGTCTGGCTGTACCTGCAATTGGTAAGGGGTAGGCGGAGACTCCCACTGCCTGGGAGAAGAAGAGTGCCTCAACAGCTTGCGCCTGACCCTGTGGGAGAAAAATTGGCTCTTCGGAAAGGCGAGGCAATCACCCTATGCTGGGCCAAGGGTGGCAACCATGAGAGACAAAGTCATGCAATCCACCTAATGCAGACTGCTAGTCCCACTAATCTGGAGGCTACCGCGTTGGCGTCATATGACACCCTTGCCTGGTGTCTTGCTAGCTCCAGGCCCTTCGTGGAAAGCACAATGGCTTGTCAGATTGCTTCGCTATCAGGCAGGGAACTTGAGGATCTGCCCCAGCTTTGTCTACAGGCATCTGGCATAGGCTACCTCATGTACCTGATGCACTGAAATGCACATAAGGAGTCGCGCTGCTGAGAAAACTCTTCTACTCCAATGGTCAAACTCTGCCAAGTCAGACTCTGGGGGTCAGTTTGGGGGTCCAGCACCTCCAAACCTAAAGAGGGGTGGGAAATAGCTCCTGGAGACCAGGGGGTGCATTATATCTGTGCTGGCCATCCCTTGGGGCTGGAGAAGAGGCAGAGAGGTGCTGCCAGGCAGTGTGCGACTTCACCATAAAAGGTTGAGCTCACGGAGGGATCACGATGGATTCAGAGCTGTATTCCCCTAGGAATGACATCATCGCATGCACAGGACTGCGTCCAAAAGATCAGGGAAGGTGCAGCTTCTCTAGCATCTCCAAGAGGAATCGCTGATATGTAGTGTAACCAGCATCTGAGGAGATGTGTCCAGAAGTATCCTCTCCCTCAGAGAAGGAAGCAAAAGAGGTGAAGGAGCTTGACTCAGGGGGAGGCGCAGCATGGGACAGAGGTCTAAAAATTACCTCAATGGCCCTGAGGTAGATAGGGAATACATGCACCATAGACATGAATTGTTCCCAGGTCATGGGGAACCTAGGGCCAGAGAAACGGGGGCAGAGCAGAACAAGGGGGAGAATGGCTGTGGGAAGCCAAAAAAGACCCTCTGCCAGGGCTGCAGGAGTGAGCAGGAGAAACCTTCGAGGGAGGGAACTGCGTGGCCTGCACACCTGCAAATGACCAACTGGAGAGGGGCAAAGGTGGTGCTGCCCTTGGGGGGAACCCCCTGGTGAGGTGACTGGAGCTGTTCTGGTCAACAAGGGTGCTCTCTGTCCCCACCAATAGAGGGTCCCTGCCGGTTGGGGGCGAAGGTGTGGGTCAGCACTCCTACTCTGCCCAGAGCCTCCAGCCACTCTAAGGACAGTCGGGTGCATGGACAGCGACCGCAGGACCCCTGCCATTCCAAGCCCAGACCCACCCCTCGAATATTTTCCCAAAGCCACAGTCATGAGATGGGTGAAAGAGAATCAGACACTGAGGTCGGTGCCAGAACCCCCTTCAGGGTCAGCCAAACCAGTGTCAGGCCCAACACCAGGAACGACCTTGGCACGAAGACCGGTGTCATCCCCAGTCTGGTGCCGCCCTCCAATCCAGCACCAGGTTCAGGTAGTCCAAAACAGACCGTGAACGCTCACTGTCCGGATGGGTGCGAGTAAAAGGCAGCAAGCTGAGGTTGCACAAACAATCCAGCACACACACACACACCAAGAGAAAGATAATGTCAAAAACGGAGTATTTAAGTAAATATTTAGAGCTTTATTAACCAATACAACTAGCACCAGGGTCAGCACTGGAGGAGTCCTCAATGCCGCTAGCAACACCAGGACAGAGGAGCTGACCACAGCGAATGCCTCGGGCTGGGCCTAGGAGAGTCTCCAAGCTCTGAAGAGCTAGGCCACCAGTCAGAATCATTCCAGTCCTCATCTGAGGAGAACAGGATCAGAGATATCTCCAAAGAAGCGACACGAGAGACCTTCCCTCATCCAGCACCGTGAGTGGTTTCAGAAGGGGATCCAGTGACACCAGCAGTGTCGTCTTGCTCAAGGTCACCGGAAATGGCAATAGAAGCTGAGTTGGTGTTGGGTGCCGCTGCTGAGGGAACCACTGAAGCAGGCCCAGCGTATAGCTGAGACCTCAACACTGGGGGTGACTGAACCCCTGAAGTGGTACTGGACTGCGAGGGGTGTTCAGTCAATCCCCCAGAAGGGACCAACTATACACCCGACCCCTCCCACAAGCATCCGGTCTCAATGAGACTAGAAATTGAGGCCTGCTCTCCCTCAATACATATAGTACCAGGGAGAGGCCTGGGGGAAGGACCTAGGGACCTGAACCTGGCATTTCTTGTGCGACAGTGTCTTCCAAAAGTTGTAGGTATCCTATCCCAACTTTGCTGCGTGCATACAGAGGGTGCGAAAATCCATGGAGAAGCAGGTGTCGCATCTATCCATATCGTGTCGCAGACCCAGGCAGGAAAAACAATGATCATGCCAGTCAGCGACAGTCATCGGCTTGCTGCAGGGACACCAATGCATTAGGGCGAGCCCTGCCTTTGACAATTTAGTAGGCCCCGGGCCGGACATGACCGCAATGGAAAAAAAAAAAAAAAAACGATAGCAAAGCAGTTGATGCAGCACTGAATGAAACAAGAAGAAAAAAAAAAGAAAGAGGGCCACCCGACAAACTAGCATGGCGCAGAGTGAAGTTCGGTGGCAAGCAGACTGTGACGCAGTTCAAAGTAGCTGTGCTCCTCACGAGGTGCTGCCTCAACAGCGGGAAAAGCAGAGCAGAGGGCTAGGGGGAGCTGGCGTCAGTTACTGGCCAGTCCCCGAGTGCCACATAATACACTGGTCTCGTGGGTGGTGTTGTCCTTGACGTCGGCTCCCCCAGCTCAAAATTCTTAAAGCTTACTCTCCCGCGAGGGTCCAGTGCCTCTGGCTATGACCCACCAGTTATGAATGGTGAAGACTGACTTAGGGAAAATCAGGTACTTCCCTGAGGCACCATTTTTTTTATATATAAAATCAGAGACATGCCAAAATAAACACCCTAGAACTATGTGGCAGATGTGGCCCCCAATCCAAGCACAGGTAGTGGAAAATGGAAGAGCAGGTTAGCTAATTTGAAAACTGCAGCTTAACAGGCAAAATTATAATTCAGGGGTGCTCCCTGTCACCAGGTAGCCCCAACCTGCTATGCAGAATTGCAGCCCCAAAAGTTAGAAGTCAAAAAGTCTTCAGAGAAGCTTGTTAGATGTTTCCCCTTCGGTGGCACATCAAAGACTAGAGAGCTGCTGCTGCCAGGAATGCTCATGTGCCCAACATTCTAAACTGATTCAGCCTTTGGGCTGCGCCATTTCCCCTAGTAGGAGTGTACAATATGTAAGCAAGAAGTGTCGATGAGACACAGGTCAGAAAGCATAGGAAAACCAGGAGCAGTTGTAGAATTCACCAAAAATATTTATTTACAGCAGCAGTAACATAAAAAAATAAACATGTTCAGTACAACTATTTACAAAGGCAAAATAAAAGTTTTCCTGCAGTCTCTGTGTCCCTTTTTCTCCTCCTTTGCAATTGCAGCTCAGCTCTCTTGTAAGTTCTTTCAACTCCCATTCTTAGCAAGCATCCCATTTCTTCCACAGTGTTCTTTTCTTGTATATTTCAGGCAGGAAGAACATAGTATGCTTGAGCTGAGAGGACCCCATTTCCACAGCTTTTGCAAAAGGCTCAAAAATTGAACTCCGGTAACTTCTTGAGTTTACAATAGCTTTCTGCAATCATCTCAAATCACAATTATATACATTTCAACAGTAACACTATATATTTTCTAAGCAAAAGGGATCCCAATATCAGTTACATTTCCATACAATGATTTGCACATATTTTTGTACTAGCAGCTATGCAAGGGAGGAAAAGGCAGACAGCAAGAGAGGACTGAGAGACAGTGAGAGGTAAAGAATTACGAGACTGTCGGGTTCATCAAGTCCGAGGTCTCACAAGAAAATATGGCTGTGCAACCGGAGAGACAAATAGACAGATCCTTGCATTTTAAACACTTTCTCTAACAACTGGGACAGGGTCCTATTTCACCCTGTCACAATAAGACACAAAGGGGTGTGTGCAAAACGTATTTTACAGCATGGCCAGGAGCGTAGTAAGGCACGAGGCTGAAGGCCGAGTGATTTCAGCTGCTGGATATGCTGTATACTATGTTTTACACACATCCCTGAGTGCCTTATTGCGTTTATAAAATTGCCTCCTTTTTATTTGCTTTTTACTATTAGGAAAAGCATGTTTATATGTAAACAATAGATTTACTTGCGTGCATTTGTGATAAAATAGTCATTCTGCCCACTGCAAGTTCATTGATGATGTAATTGTATTATTTCCTACTTTCTTCTTCCTGTTTTTTTTTCTGTTTTTCTCCAAATTCAAGATATGGAATGTTTATGATGGAATGTTTACCACGGAATACATGGATCCAAAATTCTGCTCAGTTTCACTGACAGAATCCTAACACATTGTACACACAGACAACAAAGGCCTTTGTTACAGCCATAGACTCAATTATCTCACTGTCAGGGAAAGAAGAAGAGAGCTCCCTGATGAGCAGGTAAAGACAAAAGGGAATTTTCACTGTCAGCAAAGAAACAGTTGTAGTGAAAACTATAAACACTACTTATCGTTTCTAATTTGTTTATGTATGTAAGGAGTGTGTAATAATCAGGGAAACAACATTTAATGAATTTGTTTTTATTTTTTATTTAATGTAGTTTTATTTTTAGGGCCTAGTTGAAGTTTTTTTTTTTTACAGTGTAAAGGTAGCAGCCAGGTTTGTGGTGGATGATCAGTTACGGCTGTAGGGGCTAACTGAAATGCCTGTGTTCCAAATGCCCATTGATCTGGGTTCCACACTACTCACTGTTGAGCAGTCCTTTTTTTTTAACCATGTGTAAACCATATTTTACACATAAATAAGAGCCAATTAGATTACTCGATTTTACCCTGCCATTTTATAACCAGTTGTAATGACTAGCCATTGACAATGTGGAGTGTTACAGAAAGAACTGGCTCTTGACTGAACTTTTTATCAGGTTCTGGAAGGGAGGCAGGGATTACGGATTGTTAAACACAGTGAGGGATCCCTTGGATGAAACAATATTACTATGGTGAGTAATTTTTCTTCAAACCCAGGAATCCCTCGCTTATGTTTAACAACAGCAGACTCCATAGCAGTACCTTGGGAGGCTGGATACAGAATCTATTTAGAGAAAAGGTTCTGCAAGACAGCAGTGGCAAAGCTGGCCCCTCTTCTGGACTGTATGTCCACAGCATAGTGCTTTGTCAAAGTGTGTACTGTTTTCTAGATAACTGCTTTACACATTTCTTGCAGGGGAATACCCTTTAATGCTGCCACAGAGGCAGAGGCACAACTTGTAGAGCATGTCCTTAGACCTCTGGGTGACAATTTTCCAGTACTGTCATAATAGAAGTGCATGCAGGAGACTATACAGCAGACATGGTTCTCCTGGATGCTGGTTTGCCTATTCCCATTTCACCATAAGTGATAAACAGCTGAGTGCCAGTGAACCAGACATCCTGTGTGTGGTCCAAGTAGTATATCAGTGCCCTTTTAACATCCAGCTGACCTCTGCTTCCCCAGGCTGGATTTTTCAGTAAAGACCACAGGAAAGGCAACTGACTGATTCAAGTGGAATTTTGATACCACCTGGGAAAGAATTTTCTGTTTGTCCTTAGGACTACCTTATTCCTATGGAAAATTATGAAGTTAGGAACTGTGCATAGGACTTGCAGCTCGCTCACCGTTTCAGCAGACAACATGGCCATCAGGAGGATTGTTTTCCAGGTGATATATTTCAGTGCAGCAGTGGCCGTAGACTCCAAGGGAGCCTCCATCAGCCGGGCAATGCACACATTCAAGTTCCAGGGTTGGACAGGGTGTCATACTGGAGGGTACATGTGATTAAGGCCTTTGAAAAACATTTTGAAAATGGGTTGTGAAGCCACTGACACGTCTTTGCCAGTTGATGTGTACGCAGACACTGCAACCAAGTGTAGCTTCAAGGTTGAAGGCCTTAGGCCTAGTAACTAGAAGTGGACCAGATAGTCCAGGATTGTACACAGACCTGCCCAGATGGGATTAATCTGTCCAGGAGTACATCAGAAGGAAAGAAATGAAAATTACGTACCCACCATAATTCCTGATCTTTCTGTGTATCTTCACCAATCACCACATTTGGGTAACGTGGCGTAGCTCACGACCCTGTGGGAGTTTTTTTTTTGATGGGCGGTGTCGACACACCATCAGCGCCAGCACTTGAGGGCTTCTATGAGAATTGGGCGTGGTGCTCGGTTGGCTGTTAGTGTCAAGTTGACCCTGCCCTCCCGCCCAGTTCCGAATGAGAGTAAGAAAGGGTAGGGAGGGAGGGACAAGGAAGTCCAAGGGACAGACAAAGGAAAAGATGCAAACTTAAAGGAGAAATAAATGACGGAGAGGACAGAAGGAGAGTTAGAATTCTAGGGGGATTGGGAAGGGGCCACAATCTCTGGAAGCAGAAGTGAAAGGAGGGAGGAAGGGAAAAATTAGAAATAGGGAGGGGGAGGAAATACCCTGAACTTTTGACCTGCCTCCAGATTGTATAGGAACCACGAAAGAGTAGCCAGAAGGCTGCACTGCCATAATTCAAGGCACAGAATCACTGGCAATAAACTCCAACATAAGCAGAAGCGGCTATTCTGGAAGAAAGACAGGATACAGGGCTGTACTCCTCCTGAAACCAAATTTGGAGGTAAGAAACAACAGTTTCTAAAATTAATTTGAGGGATGAGTCCTTAAGGACAAGAATGGAGAAGGATAGAGGAGGAGAGAGAGGAAAGAAGAGAGGGCAACCACCAATTCCCACCACACATGGGGGGAGCCGAAGCACTGAGGAGAGAAGTGTCCCTTCCCCAACCTCTCTCCCCTCTTGTCAGGAATAAAAATCCCCCTGTATGCCCAAGGTCACCCTGCTCCTGGTCATCAGAAAGGAAGGGGGGGAAGGGGCACACAGAGGGAGGGTGACCCAGAGACTAAGGCCCCAGGGGGATGGAGGGTGGGATTGTGATGAATGGTGAAGATACACAGAAAGATCAGGAATTACGGTAGATATGTAATTTTCATATCTTATCTGTGTCAATCTTCACCATTCATCACCTTTGGGTTGGTACCGAGCCCTCCCGAAGGGGGCCCTAGACCCTAAAAGACTGAGTCCCTTAGCTCTCAGTGGGTGACACACTGGGAGAGACAACCTTCACGGGTCTGGAGAGACCAGAGACTGGGGAGAGTGGTACAGGGACCCCTAGAGGGGGTAGGAGGTTGCCCCGACAGACGCCGCCTCACCCTATGGGAGAAAAGATGGGTTCTCCGGTACGCGGATGAAATCACCCTACGCTGGGCCAAGGGTGACAACCGGAAAAGATGCAGCCATGCACTAGTGCAGATCGCTGTCCCTACGACCCTGGAAGCTACCTTGCTGGCATCATAAGATGCCTTCGCTTGGTGCCTTGCTAGCTCCTGGCCACGTGCAGAGTGTGCAATGGAGTTAATCTAGCCTGGACCACAGAAACCTATCATAGGTAGCATAGTGGGCCTGATGTACAGAAACTGAAAGAAGCAACCGTGCCGAGTAGAAAGTCCTCCTCCCCCAGAAGTCAAAATCCATGGAATCTGCATCTGGGGGCCCGGTCACGGTGGAGGGCGCGTAGCCCATCGGGAGTGTCCAGCTGCATCAGTCCTGACTGAGGATGAGGCAAACTACCTGGAGACTCGGGGCACAATACATCTGGCACAGATCCTTAAGGGCTGGGACTCCGGAAAAGGGTCTTTGCTAGAAATGCAACGAAGCCTCCTGGAAAAAAGCAGGCCAGGGGGGCACCACAAGGGTGTCCGCACTGAAATCGCCTAGGAAGGCGTGCATCGAATGCTCTGGATTGTCCTGAGTGGGTTAGGTGACATGCAGGTCCTCCTTCATCCTCATGAGGAAACGTTGCTACTCCGAGAGATCAGCAGCAGGGGAGTTGTGGACAGAGGGCCCCTCTCCTCCCGAAGAGGAGGATGAGGAAGCCAAGGACCTCGGAGATTCAGTGGTTCGTTGCTCAGGGGGAGGTTGGAACACTTGTCTGTCCATGACCCTCACATATGAAGGGAAATGAGCAGCCACAGCCCTGAATTGCTCCCAGGATGGAGGTCAGCTAGGACCAAGAATGCCTGGGAGAGCAGGAGAAGATGACAGAGGAGTGGGGGCAGAACTGACAACAGGAATCGACTGTCCTCTGTCTGGGTGAGAGAGCGCACCTCGTCGCCCCAAAGGAAGAGGGAGCTCTGGAAAACTCAACAGCCAACAGCTGATCAACCATGCTGGAACTGCCTAGGCTGCGCCCTGAAGATTCCCCCCGTGAGGTGACTGGGACCGTGGAATTCCAAAAGGATGGTCCTCTACCTCCAAAGAACAGGGCCCTCTCAGGGAGACTGAGAAGGAAGGGAGTGGGCCTGTGCTACGACTCCTTTCCGAACCCGGGTGGGTCCCGGAAAAGGGCCGCCGCATGGCACCCTGACCCATCAGAGACAACACTGGGGGAGCCTTTGCCCCCAAAGCGGCGACTGCCAGTGCAGTGCCTCCTGCCAGTCCCCCAGGCAGGACAGACTGCGCCTCCTGCACCGCAGAAGGGGCTTCTGCAACAGCGAGGGCTACTAGGAGCAGAAGCCCCCTCTTCCATGGTCCATACAGAACCGGGAGGGGAACCGGAGGAAAGGCTGAGACACCGTGGCTTGACCCGACCAGTGCGCGCCTATCCCCCGAAAGTCAGCGGAGCTCGTCCAACTTTCCATGTGCACTGCTCAATGATGCGACGGTCCACTGAGAAGCAGGCATCACACAAATCCATGTCATGAAGCGGGACAAGACATGCGAGGCAACAGTCATACTGGTCGGTGATGGAGTACTTGCGGCTGCACGGGCACTGTCGCATTGGGGGCTGCCCCGTCTTCAACGATTTCTTGCCCCCCAACCAAGACATGATCCACAGCAAAAAAAAAGCTAAACAAAAGACTCGACGTTGCTGACAAATAAAGAAAGGAACAGTCTTTTTTTTTTCTATTTATTCTTTTTGCGCCACTCCTCTCTCTCTGCCAGCCATCCGCCTGGTCACGGACTCCTCGATCACGGCATCCCATGAGCCGCTTCCCGGACCCCTGGATTACCCCAGGGTGAGACACAAACCCACCCCTCAAGGTGCCACGAACAATGGATAGGCGGAGTCGGCCTGGGAGCCGACTGCAGCCGAGGAGAGGGCGTCATACAGGCAGAGAGGAGGCGGCTTGGTTTTCTCCCTCTGGGGGCCGGGAACGTGCAATGATGCCAGCGTTGTCCTGTCCCCTAGTTACCTTGTAGCGCCGTATGCTTGTGGTACTCTTGGCTTCCACCAGGGGTCCCCCTTGCACCGGCGGCATCCTGCACCCTCCCCCCAGAGAAGAGGAGCAGTCATAGAATGCTCAGTCCTTCTCCCCCTGGCCGGCCCTCTGACAACCTGAGTCCGTTCCCGAACCTAGGTCACCAGTGTCGCAAGCGGAAATCCAACCGCTGCGCCGGCAGAAAGGAACAGTCTTACCACAGTGGCATCAAGTGGTGGCGAAAACAGAACAGGCAGGAATATCAGATGGCTTCGAAGGAATTGTCAGCATCGACACGGTACTAGGCCTCTTGCGCAGCAGTTCCACGCAAGGTGCAACCTCTATGGTGGGAGATGAAGAACTGGCGGGAGGGCGGGGTTGATGACACCTAACGGCCAACCCACGAGCGCCACGCAGTGCGTCACCATCGAGGGCGGCGAAGACAGTGCATCGACTCCACCCATCCCCCCTCAAAAAAGCTCCCATGGGGTCATGACCTCTGGCCACATTACCCAAAGGTGATGAATGGTGAAGACTGACACAGATACGATCAGTTACATACCTACCGTAACAGTAAATCTTTTAGAGAATCTCTTCCATTAGGCTACACATTTGGAACTATACTTGCCTTCGGCACTAGAACCACACGGAAACTTTTGCTAACTGGGGGCCACCCACAATGACATCATACGTCAGTGCCTATATAAATATGGGTGGCCTCTTCTCTCCTCAGTTCCCTGCCAGAGGTTAAACTCGGAGGACCTCCATGTTTGAGGAGTAAGGAGATCAAACTAGTACCGTTCACAGTAGGCGATAAATGGCACTGGACATAACAGCCATGGATTACGATAAGGCAGAAATATATTTTTTTTATACTTGCTTTATTGAATAAACAAAGCAGAGCAGATTCCATTACTGCTTACAGCACAAACATACAGATTGTGTGTTGTCCCTGTAGACTTTATAACCGCAAATACAATATCTAAATAAAGGTTCTTTAGAATGCGGCAACATACAGAGACGATAGTAAACTGTTACAGAAAATAAAAAAAGGCAATAGCTTTGTTGATTTTGTTTCCTTCAGCAGGTCCAACGAGGATGATCGATGGTGGGAGAAAGAACTGAGGTGTGATGGACCGCCCACGTTACATATGTGTTGATGCTGCAAGTCATTGTGGGTGGCCCCCGACTAGCAAAAAGTTTCCATGTAGTCCTGACACTGACTGCTTAAGAGTTCCAAAGGTGTGGCTTAATGGAGGAGATATCCTCAATGAAGACATGTTATGCTAAAATATGAATATACGGTACAATACTAAAAGAAAGAACAAAAAAGCCACAAAGATTAACACACACACACACACACTCTACACCAGCCTTGTCGACACCAGCCAAATCTCGTTTTTTATAATCTTTTTATGCCCTCATCACCAGTGACGCCTTCATCTGTGTGACAGGGGGCTCCTGCCACTCTTGAGGATCGACCTTTTCTTAAATCTGTTGCAACAGTTCTTCTATTTCTTAGTCTAATCTATCCTTTACAATTTCTAGTCCATAAGGTTGGCCACCTATGGGTGCCCCCTCCCCTTTTTTGACTATGCTCTAGTGTCCTCTTTTAATTTTCCTTTTCCCTCTCAGGTACTCATACAGGGAGGTTATTGCGGTGACCTCCGAGCTGATGTAAAACAACAGGCTGTGTTCCCCGTTGTTGGATTTAGTATGCAATAGCACAATGTCATAAAATACCTTGATGTATATGCCTTATGTGTATGAAACCTGTAAATGTTGAAAATACCACGGCACTAGGTGTTTTGGATAAAGGTAAAAAGTTACTAGGGGACTGTATTATAAAAATTAAGTTACCAGGGTAGAGATATCAGAAAAATGAAAATTACGTACCTACCGTAATTCTTGCTCTTACTGTATACCTTCACCATTCATCACTGGTGGGTACCAGCTGGAGGGGCAGGACCCCACGGGAAGCTTTTGCTTTAAAAAGCTTGACTGATTCTGATGGGGAGGGACGACGTCGATGATGGCGCCACGCTCGAGACCAATGCACTGCGTGGCGCTCACGGGTTGGCCAGTAACACACACTGTCCCTTCCACTCCCTCAGTTCTGCTTGCTAGAGGAGACTAGAAGAGAAGCCAAGGAAGGAGGGTGGGAAGAGACCCAAAGGGACAGTAAAGTGAAAGGAAATTAACTGTAAAAGGAATAAACCGATGGAAGAGGACAGATTTTTTTTTTTTTTGAGTGGACCTAGTTGAAAATGCGGGCCCCAACCTCTTGACAGAAGCCCCAGAATAGGGTGAGAAAGACAAGAAGAAGAAAGAAAAGAAAAAGAAGAATGTGAGAGAGGGAGAGAGAAGGGTGTGTCGAAGACGAAGGAAAGAGCCCCCTTGCTCCAACGCTTGAGAACCAGAACTAAGGTGACTGGATTGCCTTTTTGAGGTGCGTTTCAACCTAAGCATTAGAGCTACCTCTCTGCTCTCCTTTTCTTGGGAGCGCCACGGGCGCAGCTCCAAAGCTGAATCCCAAAGGAAGAGGGAAGAGAACCCCCACCGGGTGGGGTGGGGGTGAAGGTAAGAGTCGGTCGAGGTTAAGGCTCACATGAGAGGCTGAACTCCCCCCACCCATCATCGGGAGAGGGGTCTAAGAGAGACCTGTCATTCTTTGTAATACCCTGGGATCAATGAAACCCAGGAAGTTATGCCACTTATGATTCTTGAGAGGCGAAAAACCAGTCAGGACCCTCTAAGGGGTTCCTGTACCCTACAGCACTTAAGGGTTATAACAGTGGATCCAAGGGCTCCACCCAAAAGAAGGAGAAGAACAACAGTCTCCTGAAAACTGCTCCAGATAAGGCAAGCAGTTGGCCCAAAGGGCTTACTGGACATAAAAATCAGTGGGGCCCCAGGGCCCTAGACATAGAGGAAGTCAGGGATGCACCATCAGGATGCAAACCTGGATTCTGTCAGGCAGACAAACCCCTACTGCGAGGAGGGACCCGGGGAGCCAGGAAGAAGGCCCAGTCTCCCGTACTCGTTCTCCCCCCCCCCGGTGGGTCCCCTGTTGCTTTAAACAAGTGACAGGGGGCCCGAAGGTGCCAGTGGGACTGAACCCACAATTGGCTTCAATTGGGGGGGAGGCAAGCAGTGAGGAGGCACTGCCCAGAGGCTGAGGCCATGCGGGGATGGCAGGTGGGAAGCAGTGATGAATGGTGAAGATATACAGTAAGATCAAGGATTATGGTAGGTACGTAATTTTCATGTCTTAACTGTATCAATCTTCACCATTAATTACTGGTGGGTGAGTACCAAGTCCACAAAGTGGACCGGTACATCCCCGAAGGTTGAACAGACTTCAGCCCCTCATGGGGTAGTCACGAGGGGGGAGGGCCCACTACGGGTCTGACCAGACACTGTTCTTATTAAGAGTCAGGTTGGGTCTCCTGACCAGCAGGAGAGGAAGGATGCCCCAACAGCCCCCGCCTGGCTCTCCAGGAGAAAAAAACGGAACCCCCCGGAAAGGTGAGGCAGTCATCTCACACCGGGCCAGGGGTGACAATCAGGAGAGGTGCAGCCATGCCATCCGCCTAATTGAGACCACTGATCCTATCAGCTGAGAAACTACTGCACTGGCATCATAAGATGCCCTCGCCTGGTGTCTCGCTAGCTCCAGGCCTCTTGAAGAGATGGAAATGGCTTGCTGGGTTTCTTCGCAATCCGGCAAGGCCGCAAGGAAAGAGCCCACTGCAGCCCACAGGCGCCTCTGGTTTGTCACCGTGTGTGCCTGATGAGTCACGACTGACAACAGGAGATGCGCTAGAGTAAAAAATTCCCCACCTCAGCGATCAAACTCCGTAGAGTCCGCATCCGGTGGATGGTCTCCTGTCAGGCGCAAACAACCAGAAGAGGTGTCCAGCCACTCCAGACTCAACAAGGGTTGAGGTAAAGACCCTGGAGACCCTGAGGGTACACAATACCAGCGTCTGAAGTCCCACGGGGCTGGGGGGGATCAGAAGCAGGGGACTGCCAAATGCTGTGCAACTCCTTTGCAAAAAGCTTGGGCCACAGAGGGATCACAATAGACTCCTGGCTGTATTCCCCTAGGAAGGCCATAGTCGCATGGACAGTACTGTGACTGAGAACACGGGCAAGACTGAGCTCTGTCAGCACTGTCAGGAGGAAATTCTGATACTCTGTGAAATCAGCATCTGAAGCCCAATAAGAGGGAGGTTCCTCTTCCTCTGGGGAGGAAGCCGATGAAGCAAAGGGGCTCCACATAGGGAACGATGGAGCTGCCCCCTGGGATGTAAAAAACATCTCATCCACTGCCCTGTAGAAGCCTGGGCATGCATCCGCCGTAGTCCTATACTGCTCCCAGGTGAGAGGCCCGAAAGGACCTGAGAGACCTGGGAGAAGATGGGAGCTGTGAAGTGGCCGGGGGCTGGGAAGAGTGGTCCTGTTGGATCTGGCCTGCCTCGCTAGGACCTGGGGCATGAGCGGGGGAGTGCACTGCCCAGAAGCCATCTGCTGCTCAACTGCCCCCGAGCCAGCAGATGGGGGTCCTACAGGAAAAGACCCCTGGTGAGAAGGCCGAAGTGCTGCAAGCCCAATAGGGCGGCCCCAGTCCGCACTTAATGCAGGACTCCATCCCCCAAGAGAGGAATAAGAGCCCGGACCCACACTCTAACCCCTCCTTAGGCAAGTCAAAGTCCTGTCCCTCAAGTGAAGTCCTTTTAACACCATAGGTCTAAGAGAGGGGGGGAAGTGAAAAGCCACCACCCAGGTTGCCTCCGACTGCCTGTACCCCACAGCGACACTGACAGGGGACCCGCAACCACTCCGTGCCCTCTTCTCAAAGACAGCCACCGAAGCAGTACCATCTCCAAGGGTGGCACTGAGAACGGCACTGGAGCCCTCCATGACAGAGACACTGGAAGCACCCCCTAAGATCGCACCATCCCCGGCCTTGACCGCAGCACCAAGGTCAGACTCTGCACCAATCTCGAGGGTGGCCCCGACTGCGGCATCGACCCCAAGGGTGGGACCTACTGCAGCACCATCCACAGTGCTGACATTAAGCATGGCACTGACTGCGGAACCAATCAAGTGCCTAGCACCGACCCCGGGCATCACACCGACCATGTCATGGTCATCCAAAATGGCACCGTGAACAGTGCCAGAGTAACCCATGGCACTGACCATGGCGCTAGCAGAGTCAGGAATGACGCCAGTGTCCAGGTCATGCTGAGACCCAGTTGGGGACCCCGAACGGAGTCCGGCAGGTGACCTGTCAGAAGGACTGGGCAGCTACTGTACTCCGAACTGTCTGAAGCCTCCTCCGAATCCGAGGCGACAGACGTACATTCAGGAAGCGACCCAGGACACCCCCTGAACCGACCATCGAGAATGGTGTCAGGTAGGACCGCGGCAGCGGAAGGAGGGTCTGGCTCCACCGACACCGGGCACGTGTCGAAGCCAAAACTGCCCCTCCCGGCCCCTGAAAGGATCACCGGCGCAATCCCTGTGTTAGCTGAGGCCTTGACACTGGAGTCTGTCAGTTCTCTGATGGAGAACCGGCCTGGAGCGGCCAGCAGCTGACCCCTCTGAGGAGGCCGACTGTGCCTCCAACTGCTCCATCAGTCAGATGCGAGCTCCCAGCGGTCTGCTCCTCCCCGGTGCATATAGCCTCGGGGGGAGGCCCACAGGCCAATCCCAAAGATCTTACACTGGTGGCCTGTGTGTGTGACTTCCCTTTGAAAGTTGGGGGCCGCATCCTATCCTTGCTGCGCGCAACTTCAAAGTCCAGTAGTCCATACTGAAGCATGCATCACACTGATCCATATTATGGTTCAGCCCCAGGCAAGTGAAGCAGCAATCATGCAGGTCCCTCACGGTGAAGCGACAACTGCAGTGGTACCGACACATAGGGGAGGTCGTCGCCTTTGAGGACTTGCACCCTGAACCAGACATGATTGCACGAGTAACTAAGAAAAAACAAGAAAAAAGGAGGCTTGACACCGAACTAGAAACAAAGCCGAATGACGGTATCAAAAAATGAAGCCGAATTGGTGTAGAGATCAGCGTCGAGAACTGTTTAGATGAACAGAGAAATATAAGATGCAGTCCAAATTATGAAGATTCGCTGTCCCACGGAGCACCTGTTGCCTCTATGGCGGGAAAAGTAGAACTGAGGGAGTGGAAGGGACGGCATCGGTTACTGGCCAATCCGCAAGTGCCATGCAGTGTGCTGGCCTCGAGGGCACCGCCATCATCGACGTCATCCCTTCCCCTCAGAAGCAGTCAAGCTTTTTAAAACAAAAGCTTCCTGAGTGGTCATGCACCTCTGGCTGGTACCCATCAGTGATGAATGGTGAAGACTTGATACAGTTAAGATCCCCCCCGTTGTGTTATTTAAAATGTATGTAAATTACAGATTGTTTGAGAGGCCCTTTGGCACCATGCATTCCTGCTTTAAGCTGAACCAGCCTAAAATTTCATGGTGATTTGAATATACATGCCATGATGCTTTACATTATTGGAGTACTGTACGTGTGATGCTGGGTTTCTTTGAAACTTGGCTTTATTGCCAATGCCCTTTGGGGTAAACCTTGCTTCAGTGCTTCTGCACTGAGGTTCTTTGTCTTTAGCTTGTTTTTGGGTTTTTCTTTTTTGAGCTCCTCATCACCCAAACACACAAGACCAACACAGGGATTTAAATAATTTTCACTAAAGAGATATATCAGCTGGCCCGATGGCACCGAGGGCTGAGGCGCTGGACATCTTACCTGGCGCCATGCCGGTGACCCGGGTTTGCGGATGGACTCGGGCTGTCGGGGGTTGGCCGGGAAGGGAGTGTAGTGAGTATCCAGAGGACTGCTCTCCTCTCCCAGGCTGGGTTGTGGGCACTGTTCGGCTCTTGAGTGGCTCTTGATGGAGATCAGGGTTCCTGCAGGAGCTGGCAAAAAATGGGGTTGAGCGGCGGCAGATGTTGGCAGCGTGCCTGCGCAGACGTCATTGCATGTTCGTGTTCTAGAGAAACCAGCGAACACAGGAAAATGCCCTGATCCTTGGTAGGCAATGGTGGGGGCCGGGGGCTGACCTCCACTCCCAGTGCTGGGTCCACAGCCTGACTTCAGAACTCCTCTCGCTCCACGGCAACATGTCTAGTTTGCAGAACGGTCACAGAGAAGAACTGGCGGTCCTGTCCTGGGGGGCTTAGATCCGGGGGGGCCGGGTTGTCTGTGGCGGCGAGGAGGAGATGCGGGAGGGATCAGGTCATGCCATGTGTGTCCACCGGAGCGAGTCCAAGGATCAATGAAAGTGGGGTGAAAAGAATGTATAAAAAAAAAAAAAAAAAAAAAGAGAGATAGATCAGTGGGTGCTGATTAAGTGCAGAGGAAGGATGTGCATAGTCTGTTGCTGCAAACTGATGCATTGAAGAAGGGATATGCCACTGCTTAAGGTTATCCTGTGTTGTAAATAAACATCACACAGAGACTGTGTGTTGAACCTGAAGTTCTGTGTCTGGTCCATCTGTTACCCTACAACCCCTCCACAGACTTGGTGTTAACAGTGGGATAACTTTGAATATCGCCCAGATATCCCAGGTGGACCGATGCACCAGGAGTTGCCAGAGGAGAACCTGGAGAAGAAAGTCCATGGAGTTCTGACCAGAACCGTGGACGACAGACTGGGAGAGAAGCTGCTGCCTTGACTGGATGGGAGCTCGGAGAAAGGCCAAGCCTGAAGACAATGGAGAGATGCAAGGGGATAAGGAACTACTGTGGGGTCGAGGCAGACCAGAGGTGCAAGACGACACCCCTGATGGTGGAAAACCTGATGAGGCTAATACGGTGGATGAGTGGGCAGTGGCTGGAGGCAGACCGACTATGCAGAGAGGCAGAACACTGGTGCCAGGTGCTCGAGAGGTCCCTGCCGGAGAGTTTGGATAAAGAATCAGAGGATTTTTCGTGGGCTCAGCTGGAGGAGGACCCCCTCCCCGACTGAGCAGGATATTCCTTTGTTGCCTGTGTTGCATGTGTTCCCAGGATGTTACCGGTTGGAGATGAAAGTATGGAACTTGAATGTGAGACCCTAGGTAAGACTGTGCCTAGTGATATTGTGCTGGGGGTTGAAGACTCCAAGCAAGCAAGAAGAATCCTATGAGGCTGAAGGCACTTTTTTCTTGTACTGATACAGCTAAATCTATTAACAGTATTGACTGGGGTATACTGCAGGCTAAAGATGCTAATGTTGCCAAACTGTTACAGTATGTTAAGGTCAAGGAGAGTATGCAGATTAATGGTGATGTGGGGGCAAAACAATGGTGGTGGTACGAACTAAAAAAGGGTGTTCTGTACCACATGAGGCCCAACTTCCATACAAGAACTGTGGATGCCAAGGTAGTGGTGCCTGAGGCCTACAGACAACAGGTGATGGAGGCTGTTCACTCCAGTCCCTGTGGGCATCGGAGTTATAGCCAGGGCCCCTACTTTTCTGCAGCACAGTAGGACCAAGTTCTGCGGCAAGACTACCATTTGCCGCAGAACTTCTGCGGCGGTGGTTTGTAATTTCTGCGGAAGTTCTGCGGCACTAACAAACTACCACATCACAGTGTCAGCTTGTCATCCTGACTTCACTTTCATGGCAGTGGTTATAGCAGTCAGGATGGTGGAAAGCACAGTAACACTAGTTCAAAAAATAACAGACTTATAAAAATAATTTTATGCCTAAAAAAGCAAAACAAATGTCTCTCCCTTAACGTCCTAGCCTGTTGCATAAATGACATATGCAGAGGGGATCTTATGTGATAAATAAGGTATTTCTATATGCATGCTATCTATCCCACTAATGAGGTTTCCACTGCCTATCACTTATATATTTGTATGTGCTTTCTACACCACTCATGAGGTTCCCACTGTGTATCACTTATATATTTATATGGAATCAGTAACATACATACAAATATTCATATGTGTGTGTGTGTGTGTGTGTGGTGAGAGATACAGAGATATTGTATGTATATGTGTGTGTGAGTACGTGTATATATATATATATATATTTTTTTTTTATTTCCATGAACTTGCATCCTCATTCATACAGGTCCCATTGGAAATGGAATAGAGGAGTTATTGCAAAACTCATTTTTCATGTCAACCTGCTTTCCCTGACACACTGCGTAACACCATCAGGCCATGACATGCATGTGAACCAATTGTGAGATACAGCTCTCTGGCCCATCACAATGTGTCCACCATGTGACAGAACACTGCACCATACCTTCCCAGCCTCCGAGCAGTGATGTGTTCCACCAATCCTTGTGCTGCCCAGCCAGCTCCCAGAGCTAATCTCTGAACCTGAGTTGCCGGCATGGAAACACAGCATGCTACCCTCTGGCCCAACAGCTGTCCCTGCATACAACATTTCTCAATAACTTTTAGGTGATTCTATCAACCAATGACAATATGTAATCAATAACCCTGGCAAAAAATGCGTACAGTGAAATTATTTATGTAACAGGTCTATTCTTTCAACAGGTCTACACATTATTATATTTCACTTTTCTGGGCATAATTACTTTATTTTTCTTAAAAATTTAGACAGTTAAATTCATTTTACCAGTTATTAATTTCAGATAGCGTCTCTATACATTAAAGGCACAAATAGGTTTGTACAAAGTGAGGTATGGACTTAACAGGTCTGTGCTATTGACGCGGTTTTGTTTAAGTAGGCCCTAGTGCAACAATGTAAGACTGAAAATTGTATTAGACTGTAGTGCAGGTTGAGCAAATATCACCACGCATGATGTGCTGTGCCACCGTCTCTGGCAGTGGAAGCTGTGGTAGATAAGTGACTGTTCATTTCTGTTGCAGAATGCAGCCATTTCATTAGCTAATGTATAATGTTATAGCAATGATAACATCACATTCTGAACATATGGGAGGGGTTTGGATATAAAAAGAGGGGAAGGGAACCAGATTCTGTGTATAAACAGAAATATTAATAAAAAATCACCAAGAAGAGTGAATTCTAGGCAATCAGCAGAAGTTCTGCGGTAGATTGTAAGTTCTGCGCAAAATTCTGCGGCCGCAGAATTCTAGGGGCCTTGGTTATAGCAGTGTCTTGGCTCGGTTAATACCTTCTTATTACTGGCCTGGTATGTACAGACAGGTGGCAGCCTATATTAGGACCTGTCCAGTGTGCAGTGTAGTGGAGGTTCCTGCTGGGAACAGAAGACATTCATTCAGCAGAGGTACTGGTTCATGGGGAGTGGAAAGAGTGTCCCAAAGGGAAGGGGTCATTATTTTTTTTATTTATTTAATGATTCAGAAACAACCTTTGAGCATAGGCTCTTTTACAAAGGTTCCACATCATGTAACAAAGTACAGTTCACAGACATTATACGAACAGTGATACAATAATACATATAATAAAAAGTTTGCAATGTAACGATACAGATAACTGTTAAAAACAAAACTTAAAAACAGTTGGCCTCCTGCAGGTGTTGGAGCGAGCAAAAACAGAGCACAGATCCGAATGAGCCCCCCGGGGGGGGTGGGAGCAGCCTCGAGCCACAGGCCTTGTCAACAGCAAGTTAGGTGGGGAGAAACTAGGAAGGCAGGGCATGCTACGGATGGGGCAGGTGGGCCACAGGAGAGGTAGAGACAGAGGAAAGGGGTTGGGAGACAGAGGGGGAGGGGGCACGGGGAGATGGGGGCTGGTGGGAAAAGAAATGGCGCCCTTGGAATAGGGAAACCCCCCGCACAGGACACATGGTACCAGATGGTAACAGTCCTTGGTACTGTTCACATATTACTGAGATGACCACTGCAAATCATTATGATGTTAATGACTTTCCCTAAAATGAGATAATACAGAGACTGGTACCATTTATCTCTGTTGAGAAATGTGTTCATGCCTCAGGGTAAAGAACGATGATATCCACTACGTTTATGATGGAATGTTTATCGTTAATAGAGACCCTGAGACAGAGCTTCTGAAGATGGATGACTGGAAGTACCATCCCTTCCTGGGACAGGAAGGTGGTAAGCAGTCTGAAAGAACAGGTTACTCAACTGTAACAGTAGTTCTAGGAGTGGTATATGTTGTTCATCCACACTCTTTGGCATGTCCCTTTCCCTTTAAATCTCGCTGGAAAGTCTTCAAGCTGGCTCCTCCCACCCACCAAGGTGGTAAATACCTCGGCTCTGCCCCATGACGCCAGATCTTAGCCCGCTGGAAGCAAGGTGATGCGCCTAAAGCCGGGGAGATCGGGTGGGTACGTGGGGATGAACAACACATACCATTCCTAGAACTACTGTTACAGGTGAGCAACCTGTTCTTCTAGGAGCGTGGATATATTGTTCATCCACACTCTTTAGCAAACTCCTAGCAGTTCTCTGGGGGAAGGGAGGCAAGGCGCACACCCCCTACTTAGGAAACAGAGATTGGAGAACCGAGGCCCCAAAACCAGCATCCCGGCATGATTCAAGGTCGATGTGGTAGTGGGAAATAAAGGTGTTTGCTGACTTCCAGGTAGCAGCCCGATAGATTTCCTGGATAGGGATGTCCCTGGAAGCAGCCACCGATGCAGCAGTATGGCAGGTAGAATGAGCTCTTAACCCTCTGGGAGGCTCCTTGCCCGCCAACTCATAGCACAGACCTATGCATGATATGATCCTTCTTGCAATGGTCCGTTTGGCTGCAGGTCTGCCAGAAGCGGCTTCAGCATAGGTGACAAACAGCTGGTGAATCTCTCCATGAATTTCCACCGTTCTTTCCTTATAATAGGAGACAGCACGCCTCAGGTCCAGAGTATGGGGCCTGTACTCGGCATCCAAAGTGTAGTTATGGTAGTATACCGGCAGAGTCAACACCTGATTAAAGTGAAATTCTGAGACCACCTTTGGAAGGAATTTCAGGTGTGGACGCAGGACAACTTTGTCCCTGTGAAAGACCAGATAAGAGGAGTCCACGGAAAGTGCCTGGAGCTCCCCTGTCCTTCTAGCCGACATGATAGCCACCAGGAAGGCCGTCTTCCACGACAAGTGTGAGAGCTCACACTTGTGCATGGGTTCGAATGGCTTGCCCATGAGCTTTGCCAAAACCAGCAAGAGATCCCACAGAGGTGGAGGTTCACGCACCGGAGGGGATATGTGATCCAGGCCTTTGAAGAAGCGCCCGGCCACCGTCGCCTGTGCCAATGTTGGCTGACTGGCCCACACCCAGTAAGCAGAAATGGCTGTCAGGTGCACCCTAAGGGTCGATGACGGCAGACCCCCTTTGGAGAGAGACCAAAAGTAGTCTATAATGTTAGCCACAGAGCAGGATAAGGGGTCCAGACTCTTACTCTGACACCAAATGGAAAATCTCTTCCATCTGAAGGCATAACATTTCCTGGTTGATTCCTTGCAAGATGCCTCCACCACAGTGTAGACATCCTCAGAAAGACCCAGAGCCTGGAACTCTAGCCGCTCAGGTACTAGGCTGTGAGGTGCAGGGATTGAAGGTCCAGATGGAAGACCTTCCCCTGGTTTAATGATATCAGGTCCGGGCGTGTACAAAGCCACTCCGGGGGCCTGCAGCTGAGGCTGAGGAGATCTGGGTACCAGAACTGGCGTGGCCAATCTAGGGCTACCAGAATCACCTTCGTCTTGTCCCTCCTCACCTTCAGTAACACCTTGTGGATCAAGGGAAATGGAGGGAAGGCATAGAGGAGGCCTGGGGTCCACGGCCTCGAAAAGGCATCCCCCTGTAGCGAGCCCTGCTGAGGGGGGTGGGCATAGTACAGACTCAGCTTGGCATTCTCCCTGGAGGAAAACAGGTCCACCAACGGTTTGCCCCAATGGGAGAACAGACTATAAGCTACCTCTGGATGGAGGGACCACTCGGGGGATGTCTGGCCTAGGTGGCTGACAGCATCCACCAGTTGGTTCAAGACTCCTGCCACATGGAAGGCTAGGAGATCCGTCTCCAACCGGCTGACAAGAGTCCAGATGCAGAGCGCCTCCTTGCACAGCAGACGGGAGTGCGTGCCGCCCTGTTTGTTAAGGAAGTACATGGTTGTGGTATTGTCCATCTGGACTTGAACCACTTGACCCCGGAGCTGAGGAGTGAATGCTAACAGTGCCAGTCTGACTGCTCTGAGCTCCAACACATAGATGTGGCATCGGGACTCCTGAACCCGTGGGCCCTGCTGTCCCCCATGTGGGCTCCCCAGCCCATAAGAGAGGCATCGGTCATGAGGATGACCATCGGCTCGGGGCGGACAAACGGGATCCCTTCCTGCAACCGTTCTGGGATGGTCCACCATTGGAGAGCGTCCCACATCTTCTGGGTTACCATGATCAGATGGTTGAATTGACCATGGTGCTGAGTCCACTGGGTGGCCAGCTCCCATTAGAGGGGGCACATGTGCCACCTGGCCCAACGGACCACAGAGGTGCACACCGCCATGTAACCCAGAAGGCACACAAAGTCCCGGGCAGGGCGCAAAAGCCCAACCAAAAATGATTGGGCAAAGGAGGAAAGAACCTCTGCCCTGTCTGCTGGGAGCCAGGCTCTGGCTTGACGAGAGTCAAGCTCTGCCCCAATGAAGCCCATCACCTGAGACGGCACGAGTTTCGACTTGGCCTCATTGATCAGGAGGCCAAGCAGAGAGCAGGTTATGAGAGCCAGATCCCTGGATGTCTCCACCTCCTGAAGGGAGGAACTCGCCAGAAGCCAGTCGTTGAGATAAAGGTAGATTCGAACTCCTTGACGCCGAAGATGGGTTGCCACCACTGCAATGCACTTGGTGAAGACCCGAAGGACCGATGACAGGCCGAACAGCATGGCTCGGAACTTGTACAGGGTCCCCTCGACCCTGAAGTGGAGGAACCGCTAGTGGGATGGACAGACTGAGATGTGAAAGAACCCGTCCTGCAGATCCAGTGAACAACACCACATGTTTTGCTCCAGGAATGGTATGATATGGTTCAGAGTTACCATCCGGAAGGTGCGAGACCTGAGATACTGATTCAGGTCGTGGAGATCTAGGATGGGGCACCAACCCCCTTCCCATCCGCTTGGGCACCAGAAGTACCTGGATACGAAGCCTGGGTCTACAGGCAGATCTGGCACTGAAGCTACCGCCTCCTTGTGGAGGAGCTGAGCTATGTCAACTTGAAGAGCCGACTGCTTGCGAGCTGAGATCCTCTCCTCCCGAGGGGCACAGGCTCAGCTGGGTGGGTACTGCTCAAATTCCAGAGGCAGTCCCTGCCCGACCACTTCTAGAATCCACCTGTCTGAGGTGGTAACGGACCAGGCGGAAAGAAAGTGGCGGAGCCGACCCCCCACGGGAGGACCCAGGGCAGGTGTGACGGGTGTAGGGGTGGCAACCCCCAACCTGTCACTGAGCAGGCTTAGAGGAGGAGGAAGCTCCTGGACCAGCACCTCTGCCTCCTTTACGGGGCTGTTGAGGGCCCTGCTTGGGCCTAGGGCACCAAGCTTGAGCCTGCTGCTGCTGTTGTTGCTGCTGACCTTCTTGATAGGAGGGCTGCCTGACCGCAGGGGGAGGACTGCCAAAAACGCTTCCTCTTCCTCTTCTGCTGATCGTTGCCCAAGGAACCCTTAGCAGAAGTGGTGTCCAAGGTGGCACTGGACTGCTCAATACGCTGAAGGTGTCCTGCCACTCCTGGGCTGAACAAGTCGGTACCAAGGAAAGGCACATCAGTTAACTTGTGCTGGGTATCCACCAGAAAGGAGGATAACCTTAGCCAAGCCTGCGGTGGGTGGCCACTGCAGCTGCTAAAGAGCGGGCACAAGAATCCCCGATGTCCAGGGCCGTCTGGAGCTGCTGTCTAGTGACAGCACGGCCCTGATCACAGACTTGATTGACTGTGGTCTGCATGTCCGCGGGGAGATGAGGAAGTACTTCATCCAGAGACCCTAGGAGGGCATGGGAGAAGTGTGCCATCATCACAGCCAAACTAGCCTGACAAAGGCCCAAGGAAAAGACCGCGTAGACCTTACGGGCACAGTGGTCCATGTTCTTGGATTCCTTGTCCGGAGGTCAGTCGGTGTCGGCAGAGCTACCAGTATGTCTAAAGATGGAAGCAGTCACCAGGCTCTCAGCCGAGGGATGTTCCGTGAATCCCGGTAGGGATCCCATAGACACCACGTACTTACGGGCCATACGGGCAGATGGTGCTAGGCGGGAGGCTGGACGCTGCCAAAGTTCAAGGGCTGGACCAGTAATGGCTTCAGCCACTGGGAAGGCCTCTGTTGGAGTATCCCCCCCTTAAGGATATCCGTAAGGGGGTACTCACCCTTTTTCTGGATAGACTCCAGGGGCATTCCGGTGGAATTGGAAATGAGGCGAAGGATGCCTTGAAAGGAGGAAGGACCTTCTTCCAGGGCTGCCGAGAGTGACTCCTCATCACCCGGATGGGAGTGCAAACCAGTGGCATCCGAATCCGAAGAGTCGGGATACAGCGGTCTCCTGCCTATGTCCCCCTCAATACGCCGACGGCGGTCAGGGGTAACCGTGATGGACAGACGCTGGGAAAGCCCAGTGTCTGGACAGTCCCCTTTTGAGGGAGCCCCAGAGGGAGGCTGCTTAGGCAGTGGTTCCACCCTAACCGGTGGTGAGACCGGTATGGGCTTATCCAGAACAACGGCCGTCCCCACAGGAGGAGGAACCAAAGATTTCAGGTCCACAGGGGTCAGCGTCAACCCTTGAGGCACAGGCCAAGTAATGGCCAGGGTGGACGGTGTAGCCAGCTTCTGCCTGGCCAAAATCCGCTGTTGCCACGTGAGCTCCTCATAGCGTCGACGGAGTTTCCGTCGAAGCCTCTCCTCGTCCGAGGAGGATGAGGACCTGTGGCAGCACCTCTTTTTTGAATACTGGTGGCCTTTCTTCGGTTTTCCCACTGAAGAAGGCGACCGAGTCCTCGATCGAGACCGACGGCATCGGCCAGAATTGGGAGAAACCGGGCTCGGGGAAAATCAAGGCTCCGGAACAATTCCCTTGATGGGGACACCCGAAGCAAGTGTCACGTCATCGGGGAAAGAAAGGACCGGGGTCCTCTCTAAAGAATCGTCGAATGGAGTCAGTGAAATCAGCTCGATCGGCTCAAGAACAATCTCGGCCGGATCAGCCGATTCCTCGGTCTCTACCTGGCCAGACGGAAGACCCATGAAGCCGGTGGCTGAGGGAGCGATCTCGACCGAAGTCAAGGTTGCAGTGTCCTGGGACTCCAACCTCTCTTGGTCCCAGGAACATCTCCTTTTTGAAGACGCTGGATCATTGTCCCTCTTCCGAGGGTGGGAGGAGTGCGAGCCAGAGGGCGCCTCACCCCTGGTGGGGAGAGACTGGCACAGCTCCCTGAAGGAACCTGTGAAGGAAGAACCGAGGTTGAGAGGCACCAAGAAACTTCTGCTGGCCAAAGCTTGGGCAGCTTCTTCTTCTTCGAAGGCCTTCATCTGCTCTAGCTGCTCAGCAGATCCCGCAGCCATGGAAACCGCCCACCTCGCCTCTTTCAATTTAACTGGCAGGTTCCTTTTCTCCGGTCTCCCCAGCTTAAGGCACACCATGCGGTCGTCAAGGATGTTGGGATGGAATGCCAAGCAAAAGGTACAGGTGGTGGTGTCATGACCGACACCTAGGCAGTACGCGCAGGTAAGGTGGGGATCAGTGTGCAACATTTTCTGGCCGCATGAACACCAGCGAAATCTGGGGGGACAACTTGTCCTCCATGTCCGATGCTCTGTTATCGGAATTGAAAACTCTGACGAGTTTGAGAGATAAATTCGGTAAAAACCGACGATGCGAATCCAGGGCCTACGATGGCTAGAGTTAGCACGAGGGAACCAGAATCTTCCAGCGTAAAGGAAGATCTGGCGTCATAGGGTGGAGCCGAAGTATTTACCACCCGTGTGGGTGGCAGGAGCCAGCTAGAAGACTTTCCGGCGAGATTTAAAGGGAAAGAGACATGCTAAAGAGTGTGGATGAACAACATATCCATGCTCCTAGAATAACTGCTTCCCTTTTAAGGTGGGGGATATGTGACAAGGAGATCCTGCCACTCTTGAGGACCAACCTTTTCTTAAATCTGTTGCAACAGTTCTTCTATTTCTCAGCCTAATCTATCCTTTATAATTTCTAGTCCATAAGGTTGGCCACCTATGGGTGCCCCCCTCTCCTTTCTTGACTATGCTATAGTGTCTGTCTTCTAATTTTCCTTTTCTCTCTCCGGTCCTCATACAGGGAAGTTATTGTGGTGACCTCCGAGCTGATGTAAAACAACAGGCTGTGTTCCTCGTTGTTGGATTTAGTATGCACTATGTCATAAAATACCTTGATGTATACGCCTTATGCGTACGAAACCTGTAAATGTTGAAAATACCATGGCATTAGTTTTTTTTGATAAGGTAAAAAGTTACTAGGGGGCTGTATTATAAAAATTAAGTTACTGGGGTAGAAATATCAGAAAATCTCCGTTGTGTTATTTAAAATGCATGTAAATTACAGATTGTTTGAGAGGTCCGCTGGCATCATGCATTCCTGCTTTAAGCTGAATCAGCCTAAAATGTCATGGTGATCTGCATATACATCGCATGATGCTTTGCATTATGGGGGTATGTGTGATGATGTGTTTCTTTGAAACTTGGCTTTATTGCAAATGCCCTTTGGGGTAACCCTTGCTTCAGTGCTTCTGCACTGAGGTTCTTTGTCTTTAGCTTGTTTTGGGCTCCCCATCACTCAAACACACAAGATCAACATAGGGACTGAAATAATTTTCACTCAAGAGATAGATCAGTAGATCAGTGGGTGCTGATTAAGTGCAGAGGAAGGACATGCATAGTCTGGTGCTGCAAACTGATGTACTGAAGAAGGGATATACAATTGTTTAAGGTTATCCCATTTTAAATAAACATCACACAGAGATTGTGTGTTGAATCTGAAGTTCTATGTCTGGTCCATCTGTTATCCCACAATCTGCAGGCTAACTTCTAGCCCCATCCCACTACATCTCTGCTACCCATCATCCACAACATAGCCCCTAAGATGAGACACACAGAGATCAGTGTTCCTCCGCAAGAATACAGGTGAAGTAGGGAGGTAAGCAGTAGGCGCCAGCAGAACCCAAGAGTACCTGGCTTCATTCTGCCACATTCTCAGGTTTTTCCATTGTTTTCTCCCCTTTGGATGTCCATGCCTTAGTGCCTGCAAGGATGAATAGGCAAGGTGTGTTATTTGAGGGCACACGTGGCACACCCACTTCACCAATGCAGGCAGTTTAAAGCTACACTACCACACGTCATCACAAAAGTGACAATCAAACAGCACCACTTGCCCCGGTCCCTCCCTGGAGGAAATCCTCCTTTGGGATGTTCAATCCGCCTCCACTCACTGCAATGTCATGAAGAGTGTTCCTGAACTTGGGTCAAAAGCAGTGCAAGTGGCACCACTGTGCTGTACTGACATGTTGACCTGTGTATTCACAAGTAAATAAGGACCTGATCAAGGCATTTGACCTTCTTGACCACAACCTATTGCAAAAACTCAAAGCATGTAATTCTGGTACTGGCTATCGAATGGCTTTGTGACTATTTTACCAGTGTACTCAGGTGGCAAAATTCAATGGTGTATAGTCATTGCCTCAGTTTGTACAATATGGGGTCCCACAAAGTTTAGTCCTTGGACCCCTACTTTTTACTTTATTTGTTAATAACGTATCACCAATTTGTAGACATTCTAAAAGGATAATCTATGCCGATGATGTTGTGTGTTACCTTGGCTTGCACAGGGATTTAGATCGTATCTACAAGTTAGGCACTGATTATGAAATAATTAAATCATGGTTTGATAACAATGGGCTAGTTTTAATTAAACAAAAATAAAACAAAGTTGATGCTTTTTGGCACCATAAGTAAATTAAAAATACAGCAATTACTGTCAAACAAACACAAGATAAAACACCCCTCAAAACTGTTAGACATTTTAAACACCTTGTTGTCTACCTAGACTCAAGTCTGACCTTTAGGATCAACTGAATTATATAACTAAGCAAATTCATCAAAAAATTGGAGCACTATACAAATTATGTGATTAGCATACAAAATAATCAAGATAAACTATAGCTCAATCACATTTATTAGCCACTTCAGTTATGGACCTGCGGCCTGGACTCGTCTCAATCAATTTACAGCACTGCAGAACAGTTCCGCACAGATTACTGGGTTGTTTTGTGCAGGCAGCAAGACACAACACTCGTCACTATGAGCTCTTACTGAACAGAAGTAAAACTGATTACCATCGGATTTATATTCAAAATATTGCTTGGCAGTTTTGACTTACAAGACATTAGCTAGTCGTGCTTAGTTATGTTTGGTCAACTTTTTTTCCTATTATAAAGCACAATTTCAGCTTAGCTCTCAAAATGAAAAATTATTAATCATACCAGTGATTAAAATTAATAGGTTCATAGGTAAGGTTACATGTCTAGTAGGTTCATGAGCCATATTTAGACTTGCCACATATCAGTGGATAAATTCTGTTTTCTTGTCCACCATATACTCATCCAATAAATTTTTAAAGGACAACATACTAGTGGCTCTCACAACATTCTCTGGCAATTTATTCCATAACTCAACCACCCTTTCATGGAACCAATTCCCTCTTCTGGTGGTTTTGTACATTTCTCCCCTAAGCTGAAATGGATGCATTCTGGTTGCCCTATCTGTTTTTTTTTTTTTTAATAATCTTGTAGATTCCCAAATGAATTCATTGTGTTGAGCATTATATACATAGTATAAGTCTCCCCTGAGCTTTCGGTATGATATGGAATATAATCCCAAGTCCTTGGGCCTATCATCATAAGCCTTTCCTTTTAATTTATTTTCTCTCTTAGTTATCCTTCTTTTGACTCTCTCCATCAACTTAGTACTACCTACACTTTAAGGGGGGAAAAAAGGAGGCACCATACTCCATAACAGGTCTCGCTAGTGATTTATACAATGGTATTAGAACTTCTTGTTTTCTACTATTAATGTGCCTTAGTATATTCCCCACAATTCTGTTTGCTCGCTTGACAACCCCTCTAGCATGCGTGTCAAAGTTTAAGATATTAGTTATTATAACCCCAAGATCTTTTTCACTATCTGTACTGGTTATGACCTTATTGTTGATTACATATTTTGCTTTAATGTTATTGTACCTGAAGTGCATGACTTTGCACTTATTCTCATTAAATCTCATCTTATATATTTTTGCCCAGTTTCCTAACTGCTTTAATTGTTTTGGGAAGTTACTTATTGATTTGATGTTATTTAGAATTGCCCATACGTTTGTGTCATCCATGTACCTGCATAGCCATGCTTCACTAGACTCTTGCATTGTTGAGACAAACATGCTAAATAAAAGGGGACCCGATAAATGTGGGACAGAAATCCATAACTATGCTGCTCTCCAAATTTGGAACAGTGTACTTTTAGAACTACAAAAATTACAAATCCAGCATAATACACAAAGATTTAAAAAGGTTGCATTCTAAGGTCAAACATAATTGCTTTAATAGCTAAACCATGAGTAATTTATGTATAGTTATATTTTTTGTCATGTTATGTACTGTTTTAACATTTCTAGGACACTCCTGTAAAAGGAAAGGACAGTTACATACGAATTTACCATAACAGTACATCTTTGAGGGAATCTCTTTCATCAGGTCACACCTATGGAACTTAGCCATCAGGCGCTAGGATCCCATGGAAGCTTTTCCACAGCAGTCTACTTGGGGCCCATGTTGACGTCAATAGTACTAAATATACATGGGCAGCCCAGCTCCATCCTCAGTTCTTTCCCCTATGGAGACCGGATAGGAAAGGCCTCCTCTAAGGGACTGAAGAGAGAGAGAGAGAAGAGGTGCCCAGTGATATAGCAGAGACTGGAGCAAACAGAAAATCCAAAAGGAGACAAAAACATAGAAGGGGGATGGAGGGTGGGACGGCATGCCTTGATGAAAGTTCCTCGAAGATCTACTGTTACAGTATGTTCTTATGTAACTGTCCTATCTTCTTTGGGGATATCTCTTTCAACAGGTCACACCTATAGAATGAGTCCCAAGCAGTTACAAATGACTTGACCGAGAGGACGGCTGGAAGCCAGCGGCTGGGGAAAGTAGGACTTGGAGCACAGCAAGGCCAAAACCAGCCCTCCTGCTAAAGGCAACATCCAGACTGTAACTAAAAGGGTGGACAGCAGTCCAAAAAGCATCAGCGCAGATAACAGCAACTGACACATTCCTGGAACAGGCAACAGAGGCCACCCCACCTCTGGAGGAAGGACCATGAACTGCACCAGGAAGGAGAAACACAAAAGGCTATGCCCAGTGAGACTGTGGAGCAATATGTCCACTGGAGAAGCACGTGCAAAGTAAAAGACCAGTAGGTGGCTGGATTAGCTTCAAGAAAAGGCAGACACCATCTTGAAAAGAATGATATGGTGACGAAAAAACGCAGCTCATGAGCCATGGTGGACTCAAAAGGAGGCAGGGTGAGCCACTGAAAGACGAAATTCAGAACCCCAGCTGGAACCTGAAATTGGAGAAGAGGCCTCAAGTGAAGAATGCCTCTTAAAAAGGTATTGGCTACATCTTCCGGGTCGCAGCATGGCCATCAGAGGCACCTGGAAGGCTAAATCAGCCAAAAGGGGTACTTTTAAAGGGTTCCACCCTTACATGGTGCCAGCGTTAGAGGCGGCGAGTCACTACAGCACCAAATGTCTTTGTCACGATCCTCTTTTGTGGTGGCTGCTGTGCTCTCTTCTTGCAGGCAAGCCCTTACCCCTCTACTATATATATACTAACCTAGGGCCAGACCTTGGGAAGAGGGTGGCAAACCCGACATTCGGCACATAAGTAACTTGGCACCCTAATGCTGGCGATCTGATGACCTGCAGTGCATTTAAAGAAGAATCCTGTAGACCAGTCTTGTGTAAGAACAAGAGGTACTCTACATCCTGGTTCACTGGACAAGTAAATGGAGCCAAATGTCAAGAAGGGGTCCATAGAGTTAAATTATCCCCACTTCAACTAACAGCAGGCCCTTGGTGGAGAACATTCTTGCAAACACCAGGATTTTGGCCAATTCTAAGACCCCCAAAGCAAGCAAGAGAAACCCTCTTAGGAGCCGAGCATACAGATGAAGGGACCCGAGTTATGGACAGAGCAGGACTCTCTGTTCCAGGGAGAACAATGCCTGAAAGGGAGGCAAGGGAGCTGGATGCTCCACGGCTAACCCCTGCAGTGGTAGAAATCAGATCTGCTGAGGCCTGAACAGTGCCACCAGAAACGCGGAGGCACCCCACAGCAGGAGGACAATAAGCACCCGTGGTGGGAACCCACAGGGGAGTAGCAGGAAAACAAAAAAGGGCCCCCTCCTACACTAGGATGCAGGGGATTAGCCACCACTGAAGCACCTCCTGGACAGGAGAGGATACAGACTTCAACTGAGCTAGATCATCAGTATTTGGACCCCATCGGAACCCCAAGGATTAAGGGGAAGTCTGTCAATACAGCCTGGCCAAGGAAACTGTAATTATGGCCACTATCAATAAGTTGAGCAGGCACCAACAGGCACTGGACCTGACCACCAAAAGGAGCCTAAGACCTTAGGCAATCTGCCCTGACCTTGAGAAAGGTGCTCCTGAGCAAAGCCGGGAACTGCCCAAGGTATTGAAGCCCACATGAAGGGAATATGGCCAACTAGGGCAAAACAAATGCCCCTGGAGCTCGAACCTGAGGTACCTCCTCTGTGGGGGCTGAGTTGTATGTATAGGAAGGTAGCCCATATGACATATGCACAAAGCGAATCTCCCAGCCAGCAGAGAGGCAGGGGAAAACTATAGTATCATGAGCAAAAAGTGAGACTCTTTAAAGTCGGACAGGACAAAAGATCCTTGTCCTCCTAGGAAGCAGGAGGAGCAGTGAGCATGACCCTGTGTTCCAGCACTGCCTAAGGTCCCGCTCTATGGTCGTAATGCACAGCAAAGCTATGACCATCTCCCTTAACTGGGGAAGGAGGGCCAGAGGAAAGAACAACGCAACAGGTAGGGTGCATAGTGACTGTTCCTGAAGGCCTAGAATATGACCCTGTGGGCACCTTGGGCTGAGTAAGGAAAGATAAGGGGTGGACTTCGTAGCTCTGTCAGCGCACTGCGTGTCAAGCATAATGTCCCATACACCAGGGCCAAAAGGCAGGAAGCCCCGTAAGATGTAACTAAGGCATTCTGCCGGGTAGGGGCTGGCAAGCCTGAAAGTCTGGTGCTGGGAATGGCACCTGGGGGAGATGTCAGTGGGCATAGCCTTGGCAAATGAGCATGCCCCATGAGGGATGGCTTTGAAGATATGTAAGCAAAAGATCCACTACAGCCTGAAGCAAGCCACAACATTCTGGCACTGGAGAACTCATAGGTGGGGTCTGTGCAACCATCATGCCCTAGCTCCAAGAGGTGTAGGATGGGTAACCATGGCAGGGACATATCCTAGCAGACACGAAGGATCATGTACCCCAAAGAATAATCCTCCTGGTCCCTAAAGCAAGATGGAAAGAACCAAGAGACTAGGGTGCCCTGGGCCAGTCAAGGAGAGCTGTGATAACTACGGAAATGATAGAAGGCATCCTAAGGATGGCAGAGAAAGGGGAGATATTGTTAATGGAGGACCTGAATATGCCAGATGTTAACTGGAGCACCTTTGCTGCAGCCACATCCAAGAGCAGGGTCATTCTCGATGCCCTAGCCTCAGTCAGCTAGTGTTGGAACCCACTCGGGAGGGAGCAGTCTTAGACTTGGTACTCTCAAACGGGGATGGAGAGAGGATCTCAGATCTAGAAGTGGGCAGCCATCTGGGAACAAGTGACCACCAAACAGTGTGGTTCATGATAAACATAGCCACAGAGTCAAGCCATACAAAAGTGAGGGTACTGGACTTTAGGAGGGCTGACTCTGTCAAAATGGGAGACTGCTTCAGAAAAGCACTAGCAAACAGGCAAGAAGGAGGGGTGGAGGAACAGTGGGTAAACATCAAAACTGCCATCACAGAGGCAACAAGCCTTTGTGTGAAGCAAATAAATCAAGACAAAAGAAAAAAAACACTATGGTTCTCAAAAGAGGTGGCAGGGAAGGTTAGGGAGAAAAAGACAGTATTCAGGAAGTATAAGGAAACACAAAAGGAGCAGGACAGAGAAGTGTACCAGTTAAAGCAGAAGGAAATGGGGAAGGCAGTCAGAATAGCAAAGGCCCAAACTCAGGAAAAGATGGCCAAATTGGTTAAGAGGGATAAAACCTTTTAAAGGTACATTAGGGAGCAAAGAAAGACCAAGGGGGGATAGTGAGGCTTAATAAAGGGGAAGGTGGGTTGGCAGAGGATCACAGTGAAAAAGCAAGGCTACCGAACGAATACTTCTGCTCAGTATTCTCAAAAGAAGAGATGGGGAGGTACCTAATCCAATCAACAGACGCACTCTAGATAGGGGGGTCGATACCAGTCCTTTCATAGAAGAAAGGGTTCTGAAAGAACTCCTAAAACTGAAGGTGGACAAAGCAATGGGGCCTGACGGGATTCATCCCAGAATTCTTAAAGAACTAAGGGGAGAGCTAGTGACACCACTGACTACCCTTTTTAACAAATCATGGGAGGATGATATAGTACCTAAGGACTGGAGGAGGGTGGATGTGATTCCCCTTCACAAAAGTGGGATCAAAGCAGAGGCAGGAAACTACAGATCTGTTAGCTTGACCTCAGTGGTAGGGAAAATGATGGAATCACTTCTGAAAGAAAGAATTGTTGAGTACCTAGAGGCTAGCAGGGCACAGGACCCAAGGCAGCACGTATTCACAGTGGGAAGGTCATGTCAGATGAATCTGATAGATTTCTTTGACTGGATGACCAAAGAAGTAGACCAGGGAGGGGCTGTGGACATAGCCTACCTAGACTTTAGCAAAGCGTTTGACACAGTTCCACACAAAAGATTAATAAAGAAAGTAGCTAGCCTGGGAGTGGGTCCCATGGTGGTAGCCTGGGTAAAACATTGGCTGGAGAACAGGACATAAAGGGTATTGTGACACTCTGCCCCTGCTTCTGGTTACCTGTATGATATTATTATTATAAATAAAATGGTCTGTGTATGAAATATCAGTATGTGAGAGAGTTGGCCTTTCAACTTACAAGGTCAGCAACTGAGACCACAGGATGTTGTAAAACAGACCAGGAGAACCATTAATTGAGACATCCTTCCAGAGACAGTTTATTGCCTGCTGCTGTTTTTGAAGTTGGAACTTAAATATGAATTTTATGACATTTCAAGAGGAAAAGGGAATTGGGCTGGTTCATCTCATTGTAGCAAACAGCTGAAGAGTCATAAAATCCCTCAAATCTAACTGGTACAAGAAATCAGCCAAGGGACATGAGTGTGGGATTGTTAAGTTCAAAGAGAAATGTTTAATTAAAGACTGTCATATTTGGGAAATGGCTAGTTACAGATTTCTCAAAGAAATGACTCATCCTCAGAGACACTTTTGTCAGAAAATTAAAATCTAAGGGAGGATCTAGCTGACCTCATCAAAAGGGGGTGTGGACAGATAGAGTTAAAACTTGAACACTGTATATGGAATGGTGACAGATGAAATAGACTCTGACTGGGAGAGTACTTAGAAAGGTACTAGAAAGCAATTAAGTCTTTGTGGTAGAAGTGTTTTTATGAAACTTCCTTTTTGTTTTATAAAATTGTAAGCTGTATGATATATTGTTCTGTGTTTAATTTTACATGTTTTTATTATCTTTTAGTAAACAACCATCTCCTTTGAAATACTGCCTGGGTGTCTTTCAGTTCTTTTTGCATGTGATGTATAGGTGGTTAAGTCTAACAGCTATCTGAAAAGCTTGATTGCGTTACTGAGCTTGCTTAAAAAGGTAAGAACTACCTAGGTCTCTTATAGAGTTAAGAAAGGGTTCATTTTGGATACCTGGTTAGATGCCTCTGGTGAAAGACTGTACTTCAGTCCCGAAGAGGGTACATATCTGAGCAAGTACACTGGGTATGCTAGCATAAGGTTCACAGTTTGAATCCCTCCAGAACTCGAGGCTAAAGGCGATTCAGACCCAAGGCAGACAGGAGGGTTACCCTGTCTGTCACACTATTGCGCTCTGAGGTTGGCACTGTAGGAGCAGAGGGCCTGACCTGCGGAGTGCGTTTGTGACAGGTAATAGTAAATAGAGTTCACTCCCAAGAAAGGGGAGTTACTAGTAGGGTACACAGGGTTCAGTATTGGGTCTGATCCTTTTTAATGTCTTTATAAGTGACATTGCAGAGGGACTGGAAGGAAAAGTATGCCTCTTTGCAGATGACACAAAGATCTGCAACAGGGTTGATACATGGGGGATGGAAAGGTTGAGAAGGGACTTGGTAAGGTTGGAGGAATGGTTAAAAGTATGACAGCTTAGATTCAATGCAAAGAAGTGCAAAGTAATGTACCTGGGAAATAAAAACCCAGGGGAAGAGTGCACAATGGGGGGAAGGGGTAGTCACAACAACAAAAATGGAAAGGGACCTGGGGGTAGTCATATCAGATGACCTAAAGGTAAGCTAAGCAATGTGAGAAGGCAGTAGGGATGTCTGGGGGGACTATTGGGATGCATAGGGAGAGGCATCACCAGTAGAAACAGGAAGTTGTTATCCCTCTGTACAGACAGCTGGTGAGACCCCATCTGGAGTACTGTGTGCAGTTCTGGGGGCCCCATCTCCGCAAGGATATAGACAGGATGCAGGCAGTCCAGAGGAGGGCAACTAAAATGGTGCAGGGTCTGCAACAGAAGCCATACAAAGAGAGACTAAAGGAGTGCAATATGTATACCCTTGAGGAAAAAAGGGAGAGGTGGGACATTATATAAACTTTTAAGTACCTCAAGGGAATCAACAAAGTCCAAGAGGGTAGCATCTTTCAGAAAAAGAGATGTGCAAGAACAAGGAGACACAATTTGAAGATGGGGGGGGGGGGAGAGATGGCTCAGGGGCAATGTGAAGAAGTATTTTTTCAGAGATAGGGTGGTGGACGCATGGAACGGCCTTCCTGAGGAGGTTGTGGGGTCAAAAACAGTGGGGGAATTCAAGAATGCATGGGACAGACATAAGGCAATTCTTGTGGGGGGGTAGGAAGAAGTAGGCTGTTGGTTAACTAGGATCTGCAGCTTATTCAATAGGTAGGGAAATAGGCAGACTAGATGGGCCAAGCAGTCTTTATCTGCTGTCAAAGTCTTTTTGTTTCTATGGAAGCATGGTCAGGCTGAGCCACATAGGAAGGATGCCTCTGGGGATGGATAGGCCTGAGCCTGGCTGCAGTTGCACAACCTGCAAAGCAAGGGGAAAGGGAGGAAAGACTTGGGTAGGGAACTCATGGATCCCAAAAAAAGTCCCACAAATTTAGAAAAAAACCCCCTCTGCAGCTTGGAACCCCAGAGAGACAGATAATAGTGGCATGACCACATAGCCAGTGTACACGTCAAGAGAGGGTCTGGATATATACTGGACAGAATCCTCGCGTCTGGAAAATACAGCAAAGCCTGGAGAGGAGACCTCTACTGCAATGCCTATCACACCAAGGGGAAAACCTGGTGGTATACCCCCTCAACGTCAACCCAAACTGAAAATGGGGTCAATGAGCAGGACACCGACACTCTGGAGGGCACAAGACACGGATGCCTAAGAGGAGTTGGCACCCCCAAAGATGCCAGACGGTAATAGGAGGGCCTGGGAAGAAGGAAAGCTGGTACACCAAAGCAAGCATCAGCGAGGTGAGCACAGCATAAAGGTCAATGAAACCGAAGGAATCATTGTAATTGCCGGCAGAGAAGGCCGAGAGCCTGACTCCAATGACGGGCCACAGCCGTCAGGTGGGCCCGAGAGACCCAGTTCCAGAGGGCCTAAGGGGGCCATAGGCCATGGTATGGCATGGATCGATGGCCCAGAGGCCGACAAACTGTCTCCAGCGGCCAAAAAGGTGATGGAAACCACTGCCGTGAGGGGTCTGGCCAAAGTGTAGGCCTGGACAGCCAGGGATGACAACGTCAGAGGGACAGTAGTCAAACCCCCTAAGGAGAAGAATGGAGACAAGTAGGCTGATGAGAGAAAACATCACCGACACAGGAACCACCAGAAGAGACAGAGCAGTTGGTCCCTGTTGCAATACAGCAGGCCCAAGAGATCCATTGTCCAAGAGTCTAGGCGGAGCCGTAGGCCATGGTGACGGGGCAGAGATCGATGGCCCATAGGCTGAAGAACTGTCTCCAGCTGCTGAAGTTGGGACGGAGACCGCTGCAATGAGAGCCCTCATACCAAGAGCCTAGGAAAAATGCAGGCTGCAGAGGCAGGGCAGGGATTGTCGACGAACCCTGGGAATCGACAGCAGAAAAAACAGCATCGATGCAAGGGATGATGGAGAAGGTGCACAGCCCACCGCTGCTATAAGGCGAGCCTGAGAGACCCAGTGCCAAAGAGCCTAGGGGAAACTGTAGGCCATGGTGGCAGGGCAGAGTTCGATGGCCCAGAGGCTGAGGAACAATCTCCAGTCACCGAAGTGGGGATGAAGACTGACATTGTGAGGGGCCCAAAAAGAGCAGAGGCTTTGACAGCAGTGGATGACGGCGCCAAAGCTACTGTCGACGAGCTCCTTTAGGAGAAGAGCAGAGACTGCCAAAAACTGGTGTGAGGGTTGACGAAAGAAACAATGATGACACAAAAATCAATGGAGGGAGCAGAAACAACTGGCCTTCGTAGACGGGCCATCACTTCAGGTGGGCCCATGAAACCCAGTGCCAGAAGGCCCAGGAATGCTGTAGGCTGTGGAGGTGAGGTAGAATAGACGGCCGGAGGCAAATGAATCCTTCTCTGGCCGCTGATGTGATGACTGTTGTAAGGGGCCTGGAAGAAGCAAAGGCCTGGACAGCAGAGGACAAAGCTGAATCCATCGACGTCGAGCTCCCAGAGAAGATGAAAAGAGAGCAAGGAACGGAACGCTCCCAGGGGAAGTGAATCATGGGGCGAACCCAGTGCCTATAACAGTAATCCCCGAAGACAAATCCAGGACCCCGGGAACCTGCGGTCCGCAGGAGAAAGCCAGCGGCAAGGTAGTGGGGAGCCCCATCGAAGATCCCCATGGACAAGCTGGCAACTCTGCCAGGAAGGGAGGAAGAACTCCAGGCAGAACCAAGCAGGAACAGCCAGCGAGTGGTGAGGAGGCTAGGCTCGAGACAACAGAAACATACTCCAGGTCTTCAGCTAAGGATAAAATGAATTCCGCAGCCACGGTGATGGAAAGGAGCAGAGGCGAGTTAACTCTGTGAATAAATAAAATAAAATTAAAGGATAAAGGCCTTTTGGTGGTCGACTGAGCAACAAAGCTTCGGGGGAGTCCATGTGAATAGGTCGACGGTGGGAAAAGAACTGAGGATGGAGCGGGGCCGCCCACGTATATTTAGTACTGGTGACACTGGCACGTGACATTGACATGGGCGGTCCCAAGTAGACTGCTGGGGAAAAGCTACCGTTGGATCCTAGAGCCTGATGGCTATCTAAGTTTCATAGGTGTGACCTGATGAAAGAAATATCCCTGAAGATCATATTTTCATAATTTTTACCTAGTTAACAAATGAATAACTGAGAATGAGAACAAATCACTTGTAACCTACCTAATTGCCTTTCTTCTTTCTTGAGGATCAGCAGACACATACATTTTCATTTCATCAGCAGCCCGTTGCATCTTTACCTCTATAATCTGATCAGATAAAATGTATGTACATATGTATTTATTTATTCACAAACAGGTGACCAAGACAGACACACTGAACCTTTGTTTTCTTACATTTTTCATGCAGTTAATGTAGTGATATCTACTTTCTTCCTGTGCACATTCCTCTCGAAGTCCTCGCACCTCCTGCAGCAAAATAAGAGCAAAAACCCCTTTATTTTAAAATGAAATCAAAATCTAAATATACACACTTATTACACATTAAATTAAACTTACTAAAATATCAACAATGTATTCCTTGTAACAAACATGCAGAGCTACATACTACGTGCATAACCATTGAAGTCCAAGGGGTTCATTGTATCCATTCTTTAAACTTTTTCCTTTCAGTTACAAGCATAACTATAGCAGGGTAGAGCAGGTCATCTCAAAATACCTTTTTAAGTACCCTTGCTGTAAATAAATAAATATATATATGTATTATAATTTTTTTTTTTTTTGCAACAATCCTCAGCCTCCTCCCTTCACTTCTGGCTGGTTCTTGCTCCACAAATTATACACCCTCCTACCGCCCATTTCAGTAGTCACCCTCATCACCAAGTCCATACAAGTCCTCATACTCAGTCCCAAGATCTTCATCCTCTCAGTCTCACTGTCCGGCCGAAATACTGGTAATCTTGCCCGACTACAACAGCCCAAAACACTACTGGGAGAGATTACCGGCATTTGGGCTGAGCGATGAGAAAGAGGATGAAGATCGGTGAGTTATGCTGGACAGCTCACAATACTAATTTTAAACTGCTGGGGATGACTACATACTTTTAAAGGCAGAATGGCACAACACCCAGACATCCAACAGGAGATGGGGTTAAAAGCAGGAACCTATGTAATAAAAAAACAACAGGCTTGCTTTAAATATAAAATGCTACTTGCTAGAGACAAACAGGATTCTCTGCTAAGAGTTACCGCAGTGGAAGAACAAAAGTTGCGGAGTACATTTCAGCTAAGATGGCCCTGTGACTTTGCTGTTTGTCCCTTTGATACACCAAACAAGGCAGGCCTGGCCACTGGAGGCACCACGCCCACTGCCCTTACGCTGGCCTTGTCCAGAGTTCTTGGAGTTGAAGGACTTGGCTGGGTGGTGCTGCTGCTGATACTGCTGCCTCTGTGGCTGCTGTACCTGCTGGTGTTGCAAACCATAACAGAAACTGAGACAGGTGCTGCTTGGTAGTTTGCTTAGTACTAGTGACCTAAGTGATGAATGTAGGTGGCGTTTGGACTTCTCAGTCCCAGTCATGAGCCCCTCAACCACCAGCCCAAACAGATCCTTACTCATGAAGGGATGCTTTACCACCCTTTGCCATATTTCTTGTATGATGGGTCAAAGACGCAGCCAAGCCTGGTGTTGCATGCAGACCACGCTACCAAGACCCTGACTGACACATCGGCTGACTCCAGGGCCACCTGCAGCTGGTGCCTGGCTAAGGAGAACATCATGTCCTGAATGACTTTTAGGTTCTGCTTGCTATCCTCTGTCAGGAGAGGTCATAGGTCACAAAGTAATTTATTTTTGTATGTATGTATTTAAAGTAGCTCATTTCCAGATGCATCTCCTGAGCTTCAGGAGGAGTTTCTGTAGGAGTGGCAATGGTGGGAGGGCAAACAGGAATCTCCCTGTCCAGTCCAATACCAGAGCATTCTCTGGGACTGTCCCTCTGGCTGGTGGTCTGCAACCAAACTGTGACAGCTGACTGCTCAACAAAGGGACAAACAGGTTTATTTTGGGAGTGCCCCACTTTCTGAAAACTGTGGCCAGAACCTGTTTGTTCAAGGCCCATTTGTGATTTCCCTGGCTGATTCTGCTTAAAGAGTCTGCCAGGACATTGTCTTTACCTGGCAGCTGCACCACAGAAATGTTAGTTTCTAAGGAGTATGCCAGGTCCCAGATCCTAGATCCTTATTGTTTCTTTACAATGTTTTGAGGATTTTGTCCCTCCATGCTTGTTTATACAGTACATTGTTGTGGTGCTGTCTGTTCTGATTTGGACAGACTGACCTTTCAGCTGGAAGCAGAAATGAAAATTACGAGCTTACCATAATTCTTGATCTTCTAGGAATATCTTCACCATTGATTTACACTAGTGGGTCTGAGCTGGAGGCGCTAGGACCCAGCAGGAGCCAGACCTTTTCAGAGGGCTGTGCCGAGGTGAGAAGCGTGCATGCATGGCACTGCAATATATAGCATGCGGGTGCATGCTTACCTTGGCAACAGCTCTCAACTGCCTCAGTGCCGAGGTGGTGCAGCATAATCTAGCAAGTACCTATGCACTTAATCTAAGGACATAAATAGCCCTGGTGGGATGTGTAAGAAAGACCACCAAACCAGTAACACCATGTCTTCACAGGCAAACCAAACATAAAGGGATGAAGATCAACACAATGTACGGGAGTGAGTCTGAGGGATGACGGGTGCACATGTGAATCAATGGTAAAAATATTCCTAGGGATCAAGAATTACGGTGAGTATGTAATTTTCATATCTTCCAGGAATCAGTCTTCACCACTGATTCCCAGTAGTGGGTCAAGCAGGGCTGCCATTATGGGGGGACAACCGGGAATTTTTCCTGGGCCCTGAGCTATGGGGGGGCCCGCCTGAGCAGTGCATATATATTTAATTTAGCCTTTGGCCCTTTTCTATTACTGGATGCCTGTGCAGCACCACTGTAATACCTTTTTCTTTTGCCATCCAGGCGGTGGGATAATTTATGCAACAGTCTGACTGTGGACTGTTGCATTTATGACCCCACCTCTCGCTTGGATGGCAGCAAAGAAAAAGGTATTATAGTGGCGCCGCAGACTCCCTACCTTAGACGTGATGATGTGCTCCGTACACTGTGTGTGTTTTGTGACGTTGTGACTGGAGCGGGAACGGCTCCTCTACAATGCCTAGCGCATGCTGCTGTGAGTCTCTCCCTCACGGTGATTCGCATTTCTGTCAGTGTTGCCCACATACAAAAATTGAATACAAGAATGAGAGGGCAGGTAGCTGAAGCAAGAAGTCATTGGGCTGAGTACATCAGGACTGCAGCTGTCCATCAGTGTGATCGGGTCGCTGGCCCATCACCTTCATGCTTGATGAGTCATCAGTCACCTGTGGCCTGGTGATGTTAGGAGGGACTTTGGCTTGTCGTTGTCATCGCCTCATCAAGTAAGCGGCCACCTCAAGGCTCCCAATCCCGAATCCCCTCACAAAACAAATGCGCGGTGATGATGGTGTGTGTGTTTCTCCACTCATTTTTGTTCACCACTTTCTTTGTCCGGAGTGCTACTCAGACATCTAGGCCAGCTTCTACCACCACCATCCAGGTAAAACATCATGAATAAAAAGCTGATATAGTGGCTGAGTACTGGTATCAGTGATGTTACTTAGAAGAAGAGGGTACAGGATGGGGAACAATTTATGCATTTTTTTTCTGCTCCTTACGTTTTGCTCCCTTGCTATTTCTTCTTCAGGTCTGCTAATGCTCCATCTCCTGCTGAAGCAGGTACAACATTTAGAGCTCAGACACTGTGAGAAAGATAGGCTCCCCAAATTCAAAAGTGCTTCTGCTTTTCAACTGATGTTGAAAATTACTACAAACATAAGAAATGGCAGTGCACACAAGGTACAATGCTATTATAGTCATCAAATGGAAAAATAACAACATTATTGGAAGTGCTCTAAAGTGCTTCAGCTGAAAAGCAATTGATTAAAATGACACATGCAGACACAGGCACCCTAACATATTAGGTCTCACTGACCATTCTTCATGCAGTCAAAGAAAAAAAGTAATGGAGACCCAATATATAGGGGTGCCTGTCTGATCTCAGTGTCGGCCAGCTGTGACTGCACATGTAATTTTAACTTGATTAGTTTGTAAATTGCTTAAGCTCTTTTTATTTAACTGGTTTGTAAGTCTTTTGAGCACTTGTAAACATGCTTTCTGCATTTTTTTTATTCTTTGCTTTCCAGGTAAGGCCCAATAGGCAGAAGTTCCTGTTTTCATGGGTGACCTAGGAGCACTGGGGTGGTTAAGTGACTTGCTCAGAATCTCACAGTATGCAAGCAGAGGTTGTGGGAATCAAACCCATATCTGTTGGATGTACTGAGCTCATTCACAGCTCATTACTCTGTCTTGGTTAAAAATAAATTCTTTCATTGATTATGGGCTAGGGAAAGCTTCACAAAATCTTGTTCTTAGCTTCACTAAAAGCCCCAAAACTCACCAGAGAGCATCAAAAACCCCAGAGCTTCTGGGGGCCATCTTAGTTGGTTAGGGGTACAGGGGTAATCAAACTGCCTGCCTGGGGCCCCAGAATTGCTAGCTGTAGCCCTGGGGTCAAGTCCCCTGGACTAGGATGGTAGGAAGCTGAGGACTCACTCTGGATAATAATCCGTTGAGGAACGTCCTGCCAAAGGAGGCACGCTGCCCTGCATGGACATCCAGGGCATAGTGCTTAGCAAAAGTGTGCACTGTGCGCCAAGTCACATCTCCGTAAATATCTCCAATAGGTACAGAACAAATCTCTGCCAGGGACCTGGCAACTGCTCTGGTGAAGTGGGTGCATACCTGGCCCACAAGTTTAACCTGAGCCATAGCATTGGAGTGGCACAGGCAGTTCACAATCCAGGCAGAAATGCACTTTTTTCCTTAATATAGCTGTTTGGACCATTGCATGCTCTCTGCTCCTGCCCTTCAGGTCTCCCGCTGATCCCTAGCCTTGACTGCCACTCCCTCCACTGTCATGGCTGGTAGGGATCCACATGAAGCAAGGCCTGAGGACCACGGAGACTGTCATACTTGGCAGTCATGGCACATAGGATTTTGTGGTTTTCTCCCTCTTCCTGATCCCTGCCTTCCCAATCCCTGACATCTGGTGTAGCTTTTGTTGACCTCAGACATCAGCTGCATGTTGCTGTGCTGGCTCCCAGATGTCTTTCTCCTTGGCTGACTTGTACTCCCCTTGGGAGCACTCCCCAACCTGGCCACCTGATCCTGACATACCTAAGCTTGCTTCCGAACCCAGGTTGCCAGGTCCCATGCAGCATGTTTAGCTCTATTCCTATGAAGTCCACTACTTGAAAAGGTTCTACTTGGGACTTCTGCAGCTTCTACAAGGTGCTTTTTACAGTATAAAGTGAGCACCTTGTCTCTTGTTCCTTAGACTAGAAATTGTCCAGGTAGGAGAAAACCATCACATCTTGCTCTCTCTCTGGTGTGCTGCCACCACACCCAAACACTTTGTGGATACCCTTGGTGCTGAGGTGAGGCTGAAGGGGAGAGCTGTGAACTGGTATTTGGCAGTTCCTAGCTTGAACCTGAGATATTTTCTGTGATGGCCTGAATAGGATACGAAAATTAGCATGTGATCTAAAATGAGTCACCACTTCCCATTTTACTTATGGGTCAGCAGTACCTTGAGAACAGACCCTTGCCACACTGACAGGCAGGGACCTTTTCTACTGCTTTTGCTAGCAGCAATTTCTTTACTTTCAGTTCCAGAAGAATTCATTCTGTGGGAGAGTGAGCTGGAAAGTTTTTGCGTTTCTGCAGTTTGGAAACTTTTTTGAACTGCAGAGACAAACCCTGGCCCGCTACCTCTAGAATCCAATTGTCTGTGGTAATATTTATCAATTCCTGGAAGTAGGGAGCCAATTCCACCCCCCCCCAACTGGCAATGGTTGGGCGACCTGGGCAGAACTGTCAGGGGTTCTGCTTTTGCTGGGGCTTGGCTGCTGGTGCTGCAGCACTATGATTTGTACCCCTTCAGTAGATTCTTTGTGGCTGGTACTCACAGGGGTCACATGGAGTATAGGCTCTTAAAAAGTATCCTCAGCCGGCAGGGTGGCACTGAGGGCTGAGGCATCTGCCTCACCTCGTGCCACGTTGGCAACTTGTGATCGAGAGCAAGCTCAGGCCGCAGGGGGTTGGCCGGGGAGGAGAGGATTGAGCATCTGGAGGACTGCTCTCCTCTCCTGGGGAGGGTGGGTTGTGGACCCCATGGCACCAGCGGCTCCCGGTGGAGACAGAGGGTATCACAGCCAAAGAAACACTTAAGAAGGGGTATGGAGGTGATGGCGGATGTCCTGCGGGCGGGCACGGACATCACTGCATGTCCTTGGCTCTGGGGACCAGAAAAGCAAGAAAAAGCCCTGGCAGCCAGGTGGAGGATGACGGGCCCGACAGTTGGACCCCATGCCCATCGCTGGACCAAGCCCAGGACAGCCTACAAATTTCCTCATCACTCCACCCTGCTGTCTGGATTTCAGAAAGGGCACCAAGTAGAAGTTGGTGGTCCTGGCTCAGGCGGTGTCGAAGTTGGAGGGTCGGCGGGGGTAAGAGCGAGAGGGGAGGAGGTCTCAGGCAGGGCGGGAGAAAATCAGGCTCAATTGGAGCCACGTTGGAGGGAATCCTATGGGGCCAGTGATAGAAGGATAAACAGAGTTTAAAAAAAAAAGTATCCCCTGCCTCTCTCTGCCTCCCCTTCCATAGGGCCTGTAGGAAGTAGTGGCCTTTACTTTCTCATTGTTACTCTTATAAATGGTTTTGTATTCATCCACTTTTTTCATATATGCCTCTGCTTTGTCACCAGAAAGTGTTTCCGTCATAGGAGGGATCCATGGCTTTGGTCTGAGTGTCCTGGGGAAGCATAGCTGTCCTTAACCAAGAAAATCTTCTCAAGGACACTGCATGGGCTAAAACCCTAGCAGCGTCATTAGTGCCCACAGCAGTGTAGAAATTATATTTAGTGGCATCCAGGGTTGATCTTGCTGTGGCAGTTAAAGCCCTGGGCCAGCTCACAATTTTCTTTATCAGCAAGTGCCAGAATTATGTTTCATAGTGCTTTTCTGGTACTGTGCTATATGTGCAAAACAAGCTGCTTGCCTAATGAGCAGGAAAGCTGAGATATAAACCTTTCTGGCCATAGCATCAGATTTTTTAGAGTCCTTTTCAGGGTGCTGTGCAGACATGGAAACTTTTGCGCTCTCACAAGCAGCAGCCTGGTTTACCCCTTGATGATCAAGGTGGGCATACAAGTATTCCACCCCCTCTGTCCACCCAATATTTTCTTTCAATTTTTTCTGCCAATGGCTGCAGCTGAAGTAGGCGCAGACATGATTTTGGTTATGGCTTCTGAAGTGATCTGTGTATGGGAACTAGCAACCTCTTTGCAAGTGCTACCCCCAACATATCCATACATTCAGCAACTTCATCATCCTCATCAGTTTCTTGGGGTCAGAATATCACCAATTCATCTAACAAATGAGGAAAAAGACTAGTCCTCATTATGCCTTGGAGGACAGCCAAAATCTTACTGAGGTGCACCCTATAATTCCAGGGGTTCACCTTCCTTCTCTTGTACACAGTACCCTTCTTCCCCCCCTCCACTCCTCAGGCAGATTGGCTAGAGCCTCAGCCTGGGGAGGGAGTGGCAGTCACATTATTAAAGCTTCCCATGGGCTGGATAGCCTGGAAAAATTGCTATATTTTTGATATGTCTTCAGATGAGGGCATTTTTTTTGTCATCTGTCTGCTCCCTTCTCTACTCTGGCAGAGTGGAAGTGACATTTTTTCTTTAAGTTTTTTTTTTAACAGATATTGTTTCCTGTTTCTGCTCTGTGGCTTTTTTTTCTTTGTGTTATTCACACTTTTTCCTCCTTCCCACTGACCCTTCCAGCCACGTCACCTAGTTTCTCCCTGGACTTACCACTCCCAAGTCCCCCCACAACTCACCCTCTATTTCAGGGTGGCAGGGAGTCCCTTGACCTGCCAATCAATGGATTCAGATTCTGGGAGGCATCTGTGTCACCGGTGCAAGGCCTGTGGAGAGTCGGTGTGTGTCCTGCCAGCCAGGGTGTTTCTCTGCCTTTCGTTCCCCTCTTGTTGCTATGTGGCTCTCCCTTTTTAGCCCTTTTCTTTAAGGCTTTAGGGCAAAAATTAAGACAGGACTCACAATTTGTAAAGTCACAGTCTGGACCCAGGCACTTTAAACAGGATTGTGGCAGTCTTCCCTTGCAAGGAACTGAAAACATTTTTTACAATTTTTTAGAATCTGTTACTCCTAGCCCAGCTTTCTCAGGCATAACAATTCTGAGTCCTAAAGGAAGAATAAATCTGTTACCTAAGAAAAATTATTGTACAACACCCCAACAGTTAAAAACAGCTCTTATACTACAAGAATGGGCCATAGGTTAAATTGTGGTTCCTGTAAAGGGAGCTGATTAATTAAGGTCAAAGACTGCAAACAGAAGCAGAAAACGAAAGCAATCCACTTCCTATAATGGCAAAATGAAAAAAAGATGAAATCACCATAAAAAATAAATCAGTAAGTTGTTTTAATTTAAAATTTAGCAAAAAAATAAAAGTGTAGGCAGTTAAGGTAATCGCCGGTTCTTAGGAATCATTTGGGAATGGGAGAAACCAACAGTACCAAAAATAACTCCCTAACGCAGAGTATCGAAAAACTAACTGTAACAGTAATAAACTTCAGAAGTCGTCCAAGGTCTCCGAGGAGGATAAAGAATACTCCTCCTCCTCCTGGCGCGGGGGAGGAACGGACCCCTTGGGAAGCCCTCAGGAAAGCGTATCCTGCCCTGCCCTGGAACCAGAGGGCTCGCCTCTGGTATCCGGAGAGGGGGAGGGAGGGGGTCTCTCGCCTCCGACGTAGGGGGTCTGGAACCGGGACCAGCGTCGGAAGACAGCTCTCTACTTCCCTGGTGAGCTGAGCCTTGGCCTCAGCCCACCAGGAAGCCAGAGTCTCCTTCAGGTCCACCGGTGGCTGAGGGGGCGGTAGAGGAGGAGGAGGGGTATGGATACTGAGGATATCCGTAAGGGGCGTATCCATATCCAGACAACGGAAAGCCCAGTGTCGGGTATTGGCGCACCATGTACTGCGGCGTCGGGTAGGCCAGCATCGGGTACTGGGGTGCTGGATACTGCGGGCCTGGGTAGGACGGTGTCAGATACGATGGGGTTGGATACCCAGGTACCGGGGGGCTGCAGGAGCAGAGGGCCCTGGAAACAGCCCAGCGGGCGGGCCCGGAACGGGAGGCCCGGCGGGCAGCAGGCCTGACATAGGGGCGGCATCCAGCAATGGTATGTTGTCAGGCATTGGACAGGCCGGCGTCGGCGCCCGAGGATCCGGCGTCGGGTCATCCGGCCCAGTGGGAGGGAGACCAGACGGCAGTGTACCCACCTCCTCTGTGTCACCCAGAGGAAGAAGGGTTACCATCCCCGGGGTCCAACAAAGGAGATGCTGGTGCCTTGGAATGCAACGAGTGTTGCAGCGAGCTCGGGACAGCGGAGAGGCCCGAAGGGTCTGGCGTCGGCTCTAACGCGAGCGGATGCTGGAGGAGCAGATGTCTGCCTTATCGGCAGGATTGGGCAGATGTCGGAGAAGCCGGCGTCTGACTTATCGGACCCAGCGCCCGATGAATGCGCAGGAGCGGCGGCCTTGGCGGGCGCTTTGGAGGCCGTGCACTGCCCTGGATGGTCAGGCGTCTTAGCGGCCTTACCCAGGTGGGTGTCGGAGGAGCCGACGTCCGACTTATCAGGGCTGCTCAGAACCAGAAGACCATGCGTGCATGTGCCTGACGGAGGCTGCCTCCCTTATACCAGGCTCCCAAAGGGCCAGAGCGTGAGCCCGATGGGAGGGCTAACGCTGCCTTGGAAGCCTCCAAGAGGGCCACCACTGAACTGCCTGCCGGGGGAGGCGTTACCTGCAGCACTGTGACCCTAGCCGAGGCCGCGGTGACCGCTGAAGAGGAGTTCCGGTCCCAGTGCTTCTTCTTATGGTGGTCCTCCGGACAAGTAGACACTCGCTTGAGTTTTTTCAGCTCCTTTTCCATGGAGGTCATTTTAAGTTTGAGAACGTGGGCCTCCAGGGACTGCTGCCCCTGTTTTCGGGTGGCCGTGTTAAACTGCTGGCAGAGTTGGCACCTCGATGGGATGATTGGGGCCTAGATAAAAAACGCACTGGGAATGTACGTCCTTGTGCGGGAGCTGGGCACCGCAAGAATCGCACTTGTTTTTGTACTCGGAGGGAGTCGGGGACGACATACACGGCAGCTGTAATTAAGGTTGATGGAAAAACGAAGAAAAGGTTGAAAACAGATGGTAAAACTACTGCGATTCACTGCAAAGCAGTTGAACTTTACCGTGAGGCGCTGCACGAGCTAATGGCGGGAAAGAACTGGAAGGCGGGTGTGGGGAACCGCCCCTTTATACTGACATCGCCTGACGTCCGTCACCTGACGTGGGGGTGGTCCCCCGCCAGAGACTGCTAGCTAGAAATTTTACCCTGGGGTCCTGACGCCTGCCAGCTTCAGTCCCATTTGTAATTACCTACTGCAAGAGCCCTCTCGAAGTAAGATCTCCCATTCCAGGTCATTCCGATGAATAGCATGGAATGGGAGTTACTGATGTCACAGAATGTCTTAGAAATATGAAAATGAAGTACAGTAGCTGGTGAGGATAGTGGAACTCTATCAGAATACATAACCGGCATGGAAAGGAAGATGGAGGGCAGTTAACACATACAGAGCATTAAGAAATGCCTGTAAGAAAGAAATCAAACAAGCAAAAAGCTCTTACTGCAATAACCTATTAATAGACTCCCAGGGGAACCCCAAAAAATTCTGGTCCCATATTAAGTTCTTCCTGGGCTCGAACCAGTCAACCACTCAAAATGATATGACTCTTAATGGCATACATTGTAACAACCCCCTCACTACTGCAAACTTCTTTAACACTCAATTTGCTGACCTCACACAATATACTTCCACTTTCCCTACCTCGTCAAACCCCATACCACCCGAAAACTCACGCAAGCATGCTTTCCATTTCAAGTCCATCCCAACCAGCGTGGTTCTCCGTCTCCTAAGAAACATTTCGGAGTGCACAGCTGTTGGATCTGATAACCTAGAACTTAAGCTCCTAAAACTGGCCGCTCCCCACATAGCTGCTCCACTTGCTAAAATCTTTACCCTCTCTCTATGTCAAAGTACTGTCCTGGATATCTGGAAGACGGCCAGAGTTACCCCTGTGTTCAAAAAAGGCAACCCACTTGACCCATTGAATTACCGTCCTATTGTCATCCTATCTGTTCTCAGTAAAATACTTGAGAAAATAGTTGCTACCCAGACCACTGACTTCTTACTGAAACATGACCTCTTAACTGACACCCAACATGGTTTCCGCAAGGAGTACCACCACTGCCCTACTCAGACTCACATCCGACACCTTAGTTGCTATGGACTCTGGCAGGCTCACCGGGGCCATCTTTATTGAGATGACCAAGGCATTTGACCTTGATGACCACTCCTTCCTCGTCACTACCCTAAACTCTCTTGGCTTCGTGCAAAATGCTGTAAACTGGTTTGACAACTATCTGTTTGATAGGACTCAGTATGTGAACTTCAACTCCACCCTCTCAGATAAGGCTACCATCAACATTGGTGTTCCTCAAGGGTCTATTTTAGGTCCTCTGCTTTTCACCATTTTCATTAACAGTATCACTACGAATCTCCTCAATATCTCCTCCATACTATGTGCGGATGACATTGTCTTATACTGCAGTTCAAATAACACTGCGGACATAAACACAAAACTCTCCAGTGATTACCAACTTTTACAACAGTGGTTTGAAAATCACAAACTAGTCAAACTCAACTAAGACACAAGCCATGTTATTTGGCTCCAGTCCTAAGCTCAAACACTCCCAAACACACTTTACTGTCTCCTCCGTGGATGGCTTGTCTGTTGGTGTGACACACTCATTTAAGTATCTTGGGGTCACTCTTGACCCATCCTTGAGTTTTGATCTCCACATTCATAATATCTGCAAGCAGGTAAACTACAAACTCGGGATCGCCTACCGTACTAGCTATGTGCTCACTCCTTTAGCTAGACTCGCTATAGCCCATGGAATATTATTTCCCTCTCTTACCTATGGGGTTGCTACATATGTATCCGCCAGCAACTCAAGTCTTCGTAAATGGGACGTTACCTACAACAATATCTGTCGCTTTGCATCCAGCCCCCAAACTCAAACATCATTGTCTCCTTATTCTGATCTAGGATGGCTACCACCACTTGAACTAAGGTCTTATGCGCTCGGGTCCCTTACTGATAACATTATCAGGTCCCGTATCCCTAATTTACTGGCCTGTCTCCTTCCCTTCCAGATAACCCACTATGTGCTGTGCTCCGCAGCAAACATCCCTGTCATCATCCCAAGAGATCGCACAAATAAAGGTGGTGGGCCTTTGCCTATCATGCACCTCACTACTGGAACTCACTGCCCATAACCTTGCGCCAATCCGTATCCCACTACTCCTTTGAGAAAAAACTCCAACATCATCTCCTCTCCTCCTACACATGCTCCTGTTTCAAACCTCCCTAGGCCTTCTCTCCAAACCTACCCCGAGTCTGTCATCATCTAGGAGCCTAGGGCCCACCCCTGTCTGTGAAACTCCTTCTCTCCACTTTCACTTCCTCTTTTCTTTCACCTCATTACCCCACTTCCTTCTCTCCCCTTCAGGTTGTCCTATTCATCTTTCTCCACCTTTCTCCCAAGCTCCTCCCTTATCAATCTACGAATGGGGGCTATTGCTCTCACAGATCCTTTTTCCCTTAATCACTTGCATAATTCCTGCTCGCATAATGTTGACCTTATTGTGTAGTTTTTGTGTAAATATTAATCACTATACTTTGATCTTACTACCTCAATTTTTCTATACTGACCTGACTGTATTTTGTCCTAATCTAACTTAAAGAGCTTATTTTGGTCAAACTACCTCAGTTTCTTCATCACATTGCTGCTGTTATGTAATCTGTACTGTGTATCATAATTTCCTGCACTTTGTATGGTGTATTATGATGTTCTTTGGAAGTTTGTCTCTGTACTCTCCCGGGTTATGCCTGAAAATAGTCTTTTTGGCTAGTGCACCTACCCGGTAAACAAAAACTAAATAAAATAAATAAAACTATGTAAAAATCATTTCCTGTCTCCTTTAAGGTCTTATAAAAGTCTGCACTGAATCTATCTGGGCAAGGGGCCTTGTTTGAGGGTAGGTTTATGGTTGCATTGTGTATTTCTGCATCTGAAATGGGTATGTCTAACCAAGTGGCATCCTCCTCTGAAAGTTTTGGCAACTTTAATGCTTATATAAACTGGTGGGTTTTATGCATTACTGTCTCCCCTGACTTGTCCTCTTTATATAATGTTGTATAAAAGTCTGCATATTGTTGGGCTATTTTGTCTGATTGTGTCACATAACCCGCATTTTTTTCTAATGCTCTTATCTTCAAAACCATCCTCTCTGCAGCTCCCTTCCCTCAGCCTGTAAGCTAGTAGAGCAGTGGCTTTTCCCCCTCCCTCATAGTATTTGCATGCAGTATATCTCAGCTGCCCCTCTGTTTTCCTGTTTAGCAAGTCTTGTAGATCTGCTTTTATTTTTCTTATTTCTTTGAGCACTATATTTTTGGGATCTGCTTTGTGAATAACTTCTAATTTCTTTTCTAGGTTCTCCTGTGCTGCCTGCTATTCTTTCTTTTTCACTGCTGACCAACCTATTATCTGACCCCTCAAGACAGCTTTTCATAGCATCCCAGATGCCCATCTGTCTCCTCCACCTCCCCATCTGCATTAAATTGCCTGCATTCTCTAATATCTGTGATTAATTTGTTTTGGAATGCCTTGCCTTTAATAAAGAAGTATTTATCGTCCACTGCATCACTTTCTTTGTCTCTCTCAACCTTATATTTACTGAAATAGGTCTGCATACCTCTTCTGGCAAAAAGGAAGAGGTAGGTTAGAAGAAAAGAACAACCAGCTCAGGGTTTGATTAGAAAGGACTATCCCCCTTTTAGCTTTATATTTCTATTTTATTTTATTTTTTAAAGGGGGGGGGGAAGAGTCAGAAGAAAAAATTACTCACCTTAGTAATGTTTCTTCTAATGGAGTCTTGCTATATTATGACATATGCAGTGAGTCCCAACCTTCGAACTGCTCCGGAGGTGAAAGAGTTAACTTTCCATGCCAGGCATGGAACGCAGAGCTCGAACTCGGTTGAAACTCTGTCTGTTGTTCTTCAAACTCAAACCGTCAGATCTTTACGAGCTAAACTCACTGAGGTCCTGTGTGGAAGCTGTAAACCTACACTAGCCAACTGGCTACTAAACATAAAAACACATTTTTTGGTCCCAAAACAAAGACTCAAGTCAGGAGACCCCAAAAATAAAACAACACCAAGTCACCCCAAAGAAAGAGGAGTGAAAACAACAAGGTGGGCATCTACTAAGTGCCAACACTGCACTGCCCACCCACATCCCAAAAACAGAGGTTCTGAGAGGGGCAGGCGGGGGTCATAATATAGCAAGACTCCATTAGAAGAAACAACATTACTAAGGTGAGTAATTTTTTCTTCAAACAACATGAAGTCTTGCTATATTATGACATATGCAGACTACACAGCAGTACCTCCATGGAGGGGGACAGAACCTACTTAGGAAATAGGCTCTGAAGCATAGCTGTGCCAAACCAAGCATCACTCCTAGCCTGGATGTCCAGGGAGTAATGCTTGGTAAAAGTGTGAACTGTTTTCCAGGTAGCTGCTTGACATATCTCTAGAATAGGGATGTCCCTGGCAGCAGCCAGGGATGCAGCTGTACCTCTGGTAGAGTGAGCCCTCAGGCCGGAGGGAGGAACCTTACCCAGCTTTTCATAACAGAATTGGATACAAGAGACAATCCACCTGGCAATGGATCTTTTAGTGGCAGGTTTCCCTTTACCAACCTCACCATAAGTGAGGAACAGTTAGAGGGAGTCAAACCTGTGACCCTTGGTACGCTCTATGTAGTAACTAAGGGCTCTCTTCACATCTAAGCTGTGCAGCCTCCTCTCGCCAGAGGAGGAATGGTCAGCAGTACAGGAAGAGATATAGATTGATTAAGGTGGAAATCTGAAACCACCTTAGGCAAGAACTTCCTGTTAGTCCTGAGGACCACCTTATCTCTATGAAAGGAGATAAAGTCAGGCTCCACTGACAAAGCTTGTAATTCACTTATGCGTCTGGCAGAAGTGATGGCTACCAGAAACACAGTCTTCCAAGTCAAGAACTTCAGCTCTGCTGAAGACAAAGGCTCAAAGTGGGGTTGCATAAGCTGAGCAATGCAAACATTAAGATCCCAGGCAGGGGCAGGGTCCCTGAATGGAGGGTTGGTGTGAAGCAATCCCTTAAAAAACTTGGAGAATACAGGATGAGCTGAAGGAGAAGAGGGTTTACCTGCTGAAATAAAAGCAGACACAGCTGCCAAATGTACTTTTAGGGTAGCTGGTCTAAGCCCCAAGGTATTTAAATGGACCATATAATCCAGGACTGTGGGTAAATCAGCAGACTGTGGGAAAATATGCTTCCCAGAGCACCATATAGAAAACCTCTTCCATTTGGAATTATAGGTAGCCCTGGTGGAAGGCTTTCTAGAAGCCTTTAGTATATCCATTACACCTTGGGAGAGATGTAGATCAGCAAACTCTAACTCTTCAAGAGCCAGGCCTTGAGATTGAGAGATTTGAGGTTCGGGTACCAAACCCTCCCCTGAGCACAGGTTAACAGGTTGTGATTCCTGGGAAGACACAGGGGAAGATGGACTGCTAAGGACAGTAGGAGCGTATACCAGGGTTGTCTGGCCCAATCTGGAGCAATCAGGATCATCTTGCAGGATTGAGATCTGATTTTGACTAACACTTTGAACAGAAGAGGGAAGGGGGAGAAAGCATAGAGAAACTTCCCTTCCCAATTGAGAACTAAGGCATCCAGAGGGACTGAGCCCAACACTGGGGGCCTGCAGCAAAAAAGGGGAAGTTGGTGATTGTCTGGGGCTGCAAAAAGATCTATCTGCGGGGTGCCCCATCTGGCAAATATCACCTCCAGGACCAGGGGATCCAGTGACCATTTGTGATGGCCCTGGGAAATCCTGCTGAGCGCATCTGCTAGGACATTGTCCTTGCCTGGGAGGTGAACTGCCGTAAGGGAGGTGTTCAGGGAGTAAGCCAGAGATCACAACTTCATTGCTTCGGTGCACAAGGCCGTAGACCGAGTGCCCCCTTGCCTGCTGATGTACCACATTGTGGTGGTGGTGTCTGTTCTGACCTGTACAGCTTTGTTCTGAACAGATTTGGAAAAAACTTGAAGCGCTAGAAAAACTGCTCTGAGTTCCAACAGATTGATGTGGAGCAGAGATTCCTGAGGGGACCAGAATCCCTGGTAGTAGAGGTGCCCATGTGAGCTCCCCACCCCAGAGGATGCATCTGTAGTAAGGATTAAGGGTGAGACTGAGTGACAAAGGAACCCCTTGTCTCAGATTGCTCTGATCCTGCCACCACTGTAGGGCCTGGATCAGGGTTTGAGTTACTGGGATCAATTTGGTTAGAGGTCTTTCCTTTGAGACCAAAAGGCTCTCAAATGGAACTGGATGTCCCTCATCTGAAATCTTGCTCCTGCACTACTGCTGTAGAAGCAGCCATGTGCCCCAGGAGCTGTAGAAAATGCCTTGCTGGTCGAGAGACCTGCAGGGTGAAGGAGGAGGCCAGAGAGACCAGGGTCCTTGCCCTGTCCAAAGGAAGGAAGGCTCTGGCTTCCTCTGTGTTCAGCTCTGAGCCTATGAAGGTGAGGAGCTGGACAGGTTCTAGAACCGACTTTGAAAGATTCAGAAGGAAACCTAGAGGTGAGCAGTTGCTGAGTTATCTGTAAATGTAACTTGACTTGGTCTGGAGACTGGCCTACTATGACCCAGTCGTCCAGGTAAGGGAAGATGGCAATTTTTGCCTTCTTAGGGCAAGCAACTGCTACTGCCAGGCATTTGTGAATACCCTTGGAGCAGAGGTGAGGCCAAGGGCATTGCTCTGAACTGGTAATGGCCTGAGGGCAGCTCGAACCTGAGGTATTTCGATGGGAGCTTCTGATGAGAATATGAAGTAGGCATCCTTGAGGTCCAGGCGCTAGCCAGTCCCCTGGCCTTAGAGAGGTAGAATAATTCCCAGAGTCACCATTTTGAATTTTGGTTTAAAAGGTGCTTGTTTAAGTATCTGAGATCCAGGATGGGCTGCCATTCTCCTGTCTTTTTGGGGTAGGAAGTACCTGGAATACAACCCTTTGCCCTGGTGTGGGGTGGAACCCTTTCCACAGCTCTGAGAGCCAGGAGGAAGAGACCTCTGCCTCTAGGGCAAGTGCCTCTGATGGATTTGCAGGTGGAAAGGATCTGGTTCTCATCTTTGGAAATTTTTTGAAGCTGAGAACCACTCCCTGGCTTACTACTTCCAGGACCCACTTGTCTGATGTTAGAGACTTCCAGTCCTGGACAAAGTAAGCCAGCCTGCCCCCTACGGGTAGCTGAGAATCGGCCCTGTCAACCCTGAGGGGCTTTGGGCTGAGGGGTGGAAGCAGGCCTGCCTGTACCCTGTTTGCCTCTCCCTCTAAAGAACCTCCTCTAGGCATAAGCAGAAGAGGAGGCCTGGACTTGGTAAAAAGGCCTATGAAAAGGCCTGCCCCTGCCCCTGGAAAGCTGCCTTTGAGGAGTGGCCTGCCTTTCCTTGGCCTGTGCACTCCTATAGGTGGTCCTATACTCATCCATTTTCTTCATGTAATTCTCTGTCTGCTCCCCAAACAGAGAATTACCCACAACAGGAAAATCCATGGCCTTAGTCTGGGTATCCTGTGACAGGCTAGTACATCTGAGCCAAGCCATTCTGCGAAGTGCCACCGATGTAGCCATGACTCTTGATGACACATCATTAGAGTCCACTGCAGCATGGAATTGCACCTTGGATGCCTCAATACCATCAGCAGCCACCTGCTCCAGCTCCTTGGCAAGCTGGCCAGGGACCTGTTTTGCTAGGGCCATAACAGTATCCCATCTGGATTTCTGATATCTAGCAACATAAGCCATATAATTTGCCTGTCTGAGTCCCAAGATGCTGCCATGTACTGTTTCTTTGCCATGGCATCAATCCTCCTAGAGTCCTTGTCCGGGGTGTGTGAAGCCAAGGGAATATTTGCCTTGTCACAGGCTGCAGCCTGCACTACCCCAACATGGCTGCATTGTTGTGTAAGGAACTCCGTATCAGAGCCTGACAATGTGTACTTCTTGTCCATTCTCTTATTGACAGGAGGTATAGTGTGAGGAGTTTTTAGAATTTTAACTGTCTGTTTCCCAAAAGATTTATGCAAAGGAATACACAGCCTCCTTGACTCTGGGATATCCATCATTTCCACATAGTCAGGCTCCTCTTGATCATCCACAGCTTCCTCCATAGGAGCTGGAGGTTCAGCCACTTTCTTATAAAACATAAAATGAGAAGGGACTCAGAAAGCCTAGGAGACACTCCTGAAGGTCTGTCTGGGGAGATGTCGGGTCAATGGGCACATCCAGATTTTCAAATCACATTCACTCTCTCATACTCCTCTTCCTCCTCCTCCGGTTCATAATATTCCTCTACATCATACTCCTTGAACCGGTGGAACCAGCAGACCGAACGCTTACACGATAGTGCAGTTCCGGTCGGAAACCTGAAAGCGACTGGACAATTTCAAAAAACCACTGGCTACTTCTTAGCGGTTGAAGGAAAGTTTTGGCTCCATCAGCTGATTTCCCTGAGTCACTTTCCATGGAACGACTCCTCGAGTTGGATCTCCTTTTGCCAGTCTCGCCCTGGTCAGAGGGCACTCCTCAGATTCGGCTGGAACCCGAGACCGGACTAGCCATCAGTTCAGCGGACTTTTGGCCTCCACACCAGAACCTACCAACTCTCTTTTCTAGGGTAGCTGCAGGAAAATTTTACAATCCGCAGTCTGCATTGAGGTGGTCAAACCCCAGACAATAAACACAGGTGGTGTGGGGGTCAGCCTTGGCAAAGACTTCCCCACAGACACTGCAGTGTTAAAACCCAGTGGACCTGGTTTTTCTTTTGGGTTTCTCAGACATAGTGCCAGTCCTAACCAAACTTACCCGTTTATGGCAATCCGCCAGGTAAGACCCTCTTATCGGTTCCCAACCGTGTCACGGGCCGTGGAAAAACCGTAATAAAATCCGTTCTTTTTAGAACCGATAAGAACCGGTAACCACACTCTAAATGACAAATAAATATATTTTAAACAACTTGATCGGTTCAAACCGAACCGATAAATCGTTTACAAGTTCCACACACAATAGAAATCAATGTAAAACTATCTAGTACTCACAATACCACAGACAGAGTCTGAACCGACCAGTTGCGGTTTAATTTCGGTCGAAAACCGAGAAAAAATACTTTAACCGACAAAATGAACCGAGCAGAAGGAGAAATCTCCGGAGCGACTGTTCAGTGAGGCGGAGTAAAGAATCTGATGGTTTGAGTTTGAAGAACAACAGACAGAGTTTCAATCGAGCTCGAGCTCTGCGTTCCATGCCTGGCATGGAAAGTTAACTCTTTCACCTCCGGAGCAGTTCGAAGGTTGGGACTCACTGCATATGTCATAATATAGCAAGACTTCATGTTGTTTGAAGAAGGGAGGAGGCACTGCCCAGAAGTCTGGTTTTGAGGGGAAGGTGGGCGGGTAGCTGTGATGAATTGTGAAGATATTCGGGAAGATCAAGAATTACAGTGAGCACATCATTTTCATATTTTCCCAGAATCAATCTTCACCATTCACCACAGTATGGATCCGAGTGCTAAGCCACCACCCTCAGTAATGTTGGCAAACCCTGAGAGAAAAAACAAGGTCCCTCAGCTTCCTGTGGTGGGGACAAAGAGAGGAGGGGGCCCCTCACGGGTCTAGCGAGACCCAAGACTGGTCAGGGGCAAGTGGAGGCTCCCATGTCCTGAGAGAAGGAAGTCACCCCTGTAGCTCACGCCTGACCTTTAAGAAAAGAAGTGGGCCCCCTGTTATGGTTAGGCAATCACCTTATGCCGGGCCAAAGGTGATAACCTTGAGAGGCGAAGCCACACCATCTGCCTGATACAGACTGCAGTTCGAACAAGCCTGGAGGCTACCTCACTGGTGTAAAGATGCCTGGATGGTGTCTCACCAGCTTCAGGACATCGTGTAAAGACCGGGTAAAACGCCTGGTTGTCTCACAGTCAGGCATCAATGTTAGCAGCTGTCCAGCTTCACCACAGGTGCCTGGCATAGGCAGCCTGGTGTACTGCAACACACAAAAGAAGGCATGCAACTGAGAAAACCCTTCCACCCCAGCGGTCTAGCTCTGCTGAGTCAGACTCAGGGGGGTGGCTGTGCAGTGGGTGATGCCCAGAAGGGGTGTCCAGGGGCTCCACTCCCGAAGTGGGGTGAGGCATAGTTCAGGGAGACCCACGGGTGTGCAGTACCTGCACTGACAGTCCCTTGGGGCTGGAGTAGGGGATGAAGGATGGTGCCAGACACTGTGCGAAGCGTCCACGAATTGCCAGGGCTGGGGAGGTATGACAATTGTGTCAGCGCTGTACTCTCCCAAAAACGACAATGTCACACGCACAGGACTGCATCCTACAAACCTGGAAATGTGCCGGTCCTCTAAAATCCACAAAAGAAAGCGCTGACAGTCAGTGAAATCAGCGTCTGAAGTGAAATGGATGGAAGAGGCCTCCTCCTCAGAGGAGGAAATCGAAGACGCTGAGGAGCTGGATTCAGGGGGCAGGGGTTGTAGGTTGGAAAATGACCTCATCCATGGCTGTCAGGTATCTGGAAAGTGCACCAGCCATAGCCCTGAATTCTTCCCAGGTCATGGGCCTCGCAGGGCAAGAGAAACCTGGAAGAAGGAGAGGAGGAGGCGGCAGAGGAGGAAGGGGAGGAGGGTCATGGCAGACCAAACTAGGTCCTCTGCTAGGGTTGCGGGAGTAGGCAGGGGATCCCTACCCAGGGAGGGAGCTGCCCAACCTGATCACCGAGGTACGCCCAACTGCAGAGGGGCAAATGGGGTGGTGCCCTTGAGTGGGATCCCAGGTGAGGAGATCGGAGCCATACAGAGCCCATCGGGTGGCCCCTGTCCCCACCAACTGCAGCCCTGATGGTTCTGGAGGGGAAAGAAGGCCAGAATCAGCAGTACGGCTCCTCACAGAGCCCCTTGGGGATCTAGAAATGGTCCAGTGCACAGACTCTGACCTCCCAACCCCCGCATCTTCAGAACGGGACCTGCTTCCCAGAAGGAACCTAACGTTAGAAACTAGGCCTGACAGAGGGGAGGAAGCAAGCCAGACACCGTGAGTGGCACCAGAATCTACAGCAACACCTGCTCGGCACCAAGTCCTGAATCGGTGCCAACCACAGCAGCTGAAACAGGCCCAGTACCAGAGATGGAACTGTCTCCCAACCTAGCACTGGCTTCGGCACTGCCATCCCCACCAGTATCAGGGTCAACACCGGAAGCATCCTCGGAACTGTGAGTGGCACTGAAGGACACAGGGGAGTCAGCACCATGGTCAGCGCCAAGAAAAGGACTCCCTGACTCCACAGAAACAGAAGGCCTTGGGCTGGGTCTAGAGGAGTCCTGGGGCTCACCAGAGGTGGGGAGCCAGTCAGGATCATCTCGATCATCGGCCTCCAAGTCAGAGGACAAGATCAGGGAGATCTCTAAATTGGCAACCCCAAGGACAAATCCTCTCTCTGCGCTGTGAACAGCGTTGGAGGTGGACACAGCCGCACAGTTGTCACTGCCTTGCTCACTGACACCAGGGTGCCAGGTGGCACCAGGCCGCGCTGCTGAGGGTACTGCCCTAAGGGAAGCAGGGAAGGCAGTAAGGCAGGCAAAGTCCCAAACTGAGGAAACACTAGCACGAACAGTAAAAGAAGGTGACAAGACTTTCTATAGATACATTAGTGAAAGGAGAAAGTCCAGAGGGGGTATTGCTAAGCTCAATGGAGAAAAGGGAACATGTGAGGAGGAGGACCTTGTAAAAGCATCTATCCTAAACAGATACTTTTGCTCAGTATTTACTGAAGAGAAGGTAGGGCAGGGCCCACAGCTCAGCACCATGGACATGGGGAGGGAGGTGAGCACTACTCCCTTCACAAAAGAAAGGGTCCTACAAGAGCTCGCTAAGCTCAGGGTGGATAAGACAATGGGACCTGATGGCATACATCCCAGGGTACTTAAGGAGCTAAGGGTGGAACTAGCAGAGCCATTAGCAGAACTGTTTAGTGAGTCTCTGAGCACAGGAGAGGTCCCAGAAGACTGGAGAAGGGCTCATGTGATCCCGCCTCCACAAAGTGGTAGCAGGGAGGAGGCAGGGAACTACAGACCAGCAGTGCCTACTCAGTAGTGGGCAAGATTATGGAGGCACCCTTAAGGAAAGGATAGTGCAACACCTGGAATCCATAGGGCACAGGATCCAAGACAGCATGGGTTCACAAAAGGAAGGTCCTGTCAAACATATCTCATAGATTTCTTTGACTGGGTAACCAGAGTGGTGGACCAAGGGGGAGCAGTTGATGTCGCCTACCTTGACTTCAGCAAAGCTTTTGACACTGTTCCACATAGAAGATTAATAAATAAGCTGGGTAGGCTCGGGCTGGGTCAGAAGTTAGTCAACTGGGTGGCAAACTGGTTGACGGGCAGAAAACAGAGAGTGGTGGTAATGGTATACAGTCAGAAGAGATGCTAGTCACAAGTGGGGTACCTTAGGATCAGTCCTGGGGCCAGTCCTCTCAATATCTTCATTAGTGACCTGAGATGGACTAGAGGGTAAGGTTTGTCTGTTTGCAGATGACACCAAGATCTGCAACAGAGTAGATGATCCAGATGGGGTGGGCAGAATGAGAAGAGATCTGGATAAACTAGCAAAATGGTTAGAAGAGTGGCAACTGGGATTTAATGCAAAGAAGTGCAAGATCATGCACATAGGGAAGAGAAACCCTGAAGCCACCTATAGGCTGAGAGGGGAGTTGCTGGCAGTCACAAAGGAAGAAAGAGACTTGGGCATCATCTTCACTGATGACCTGAAATCATCCAAGCAGACCTCTAAAGCAGTAGGTAAGGCTAGGGAAGTTAGGGTGTATAAGTAGGGGTATCACAAGTCATAAGAGAGAGGTAATAATCCCTCTTTACAAGACGCTGGTTAGGCCCCATCTGGAGTACTGCGTGCAGTACTGGAGGCCACACCTTCACAAGGACATTAACCAAATTGAGGCAGTCCAGAGAAGGGCAACCAAAATGGTGCAGGGACTGCATCAGAAGACATGTGAGGACAGATTAACCAAGCTCAATATGTATACCCTTGAGCAAAGGAGGGAGAGAGGTGATATGATCGAGACATTCAAACACCTTAAGGGCATTAACAAGGTGAAAGAGTCTAACATGTTAGCAGTGTCAGTGGCTCAGTGGTAGCACACTGCCTCTGAGGCCAGGAGATCAGAGGGCTGTGGGGTTCAGTTCCCATATCTGGCACTTGTTCAATATCCCAGTACTTGACACTGTAGTGCAGCATGAGAGGGATGCTGCACTTCTGAGGCGCCTTCGGATGAGACATTAAACCGAGGTCCCATCTGCCTGGATTGGTGGTAGTTCAGGTGGATGTTAAAGATCCCATGGCACTTATCGAAAAGAGCAGGGGAATTTCCCCGGTGTCCTGGCCAAATTTCCCTCATTCACTAAAAATACCACCAACAGCTTAATCTGGTTCAAGGTCAGTTGGAATTCAACTGTATCCCCCTTCCCTGGGTCGTGCCTGAAAATAGGCAGGATTTGTCTAGTGCACTTAGACGGTCAACAAAAACTAAATAAATAAAATACAAGAAGAATAGCAGTACAAGAGGACACAGCATGAGATTAGAGGGAGGCCGATTAAGGGGGAATGTGAGGAAATACTTTTTCACAGAAAGGGTGGTGGATGCATGGAACGGCCTACCTCAGGAAGTGGTGGCTATGAATACAGTGCAGGGCTTCAAACAGGCATGAGATAGGCATAAGGGAGCAATACAGATGAGTATGAATAGATAGACCACTGACAGAGCAAAGGCTAATGGCACATTTATAAGGCAGAAAAAGAAATGGGCAGACTGGATGGGCCTTGTGGTCCTTATCTGCCGTCAACTTCTATGTTTCTATGCCAGTGCGAGCACCGCCTATAGCTGCAAGGGGTGCTCAACCGACCTTCTGGAGGCCAGCAGTCCCACAGACCCCCTCACACAGGCCTCCTGTCTCAGTGAGACTGGCAACAGAGGAGGCCTGCTGTCCCTTGGTATGCACAGTACCAGGGAAGGGCTCAGGGGAAGAGACCAGAGACCTGACTCTGGTGTCCCGGGTGATTTGTAGGCCTCTGAAAGTTGAGGGGAGCCGCCCAAACCTCAATGCGTGGATCTGAAGAGTGCAGAGGTCAACTGAGAAGCAAGTGTCACATGCATCCATGTTGTGGTTTGGGCCCAGTCAGGTCAGACAGCAGTCATGGCGATCCGGAACGGTCATGGGCTTGCCACAGGGTCACCAACGCATGGGGCAAGCCCTGCCTTGGTCTCTGTGGATTCTTTAGGCCCCAAACTGGACACAATGCACTGACAGAAAGAAAACAAAAAATACAGAAAAGCACCCAACGCTGCACTGAATAAAAAACAAAATGAAGAAAATAAATTATGAGTCGGCAAATGGCATCGAACTGGAGCACGGCGTTGAGTGGAATAGTGGCAAACACAACTGATGCAGTCTTCTTTTGCAGAGCCCCCATGAAGCAATGTTGTCTCAATGGCGGGAAAAAAAGAACTGAGGAGTAGGGGAAGTCGGCGTTGGTTACTGGAAGTCCACAAGTGCCATGTAGCATATCTGCCTTGTGGGCAGAGCCATCCCCGACATTGGCTCCCCCCACAACAAAAATCAAAGCTGAATGCTCCCATGGGGATCCTGTGCCTCTGGCTGAGACCCATACTGTGCTGAATGGTGAAGATTGATTCTGGGAAGATTCAGAGTTTCAGCATTCAGAGTGCAGCATTTGGTGTGAAAGTCTGCCTATGGCTACGACTGCAAGTCTCTATTCTGCAGAACATAAAGTAACCTAGAAACATTACAGACAGACAACAAATACAGCTGGTTCTGGGTGCACAATGCTACTGTCTAAACAGAAATGCAGTAAAATTGGAAACAGGCTCACCACTCATCACTGATAGCAAGAAATCTGCAGACATCAAGAAGACTTGGCAGGAATTATTAATGCATTCTACTTCAGATGACTTGGCAGAAAATCTTTATTAGTGTGTTTTAACTGCACACGGCCCAACCAAGGCAAACACTGGTGCTTCCACAAGGTCTAGCATGTATCATGCCATTAAAGTACTTTTTCAAGGAACAAAAATGTGCCCCTCTGGCATGAAACACTGGGAGGCATAGTGGGAGTTTAGTGTTTGCCTAGGTTAGGGTGTGTCCAAATAAAACACACTAATAAAGGATTTCTGACAAGTCAGCTGGATGCCTGTAGAGTTCTTACTACAACTGGCGAGTGCAGAGTCTATTTTTTGTTTTACTTAACATATAATAGTAGTTCACATTATGCATATCCCATATTAAAAACTGTTGTGGAAAATGCAAATACACACCCATACAGCATAGGTAAATACTAACTGGGCAAAAGTTTAGCTGTGAAATTTTATACATGGATAAAGGGTGCATCTGTGCAACCAACAGCCTATTGACTTACTTTTAGTTTAAGGTTAAATAAAACCCCACGGAAATCGTATATAAAGAAAGACTTGCCCTTGTTATGTAGAAACTTGATGGAGAACTGTTGGCTAAAGGATCAAAGTATAACCGAACAGCAATATTATAATTGAAAACTATAACTGACTCACTTAGCAGCCATATGAACAACAGGGCAATGGCGACAGGTATAAACAGGTCAAAAAGACTGCAGATAACTTATGATGCCAATAAGAAAGATCAAGCTTTGGACTCGCGTCCCAGGGTTTAGCATCCTTGCTGTTAATTTTGTAGGTCTTGGTATACCACAAAACAGGAGTCCTGTGAGCCATGTGTGCCCATTCGAAGGTGACAATGACCTTTGCCATGTCACATACTGGAAATATTTTGTCCTTTTTTACTGCACTTTTCAAGAAATCTGCTTTCATTTTAGAATCGTACTGCAGGCCATCTTCCCGACCCAAGGTGATTTAGACTTGTTTCATTAACATAGTAAGGTGCTACCAGGGAAAGGCTCTGTCTGATCTATCCTCACCCTGGTCCTCATCCGAAGAATGGTATTCCCCACTTTCTACATCGGATTCCAGGAAGCCCTCACCAGACGGTGCTGGAGAAACCTCTCAGGTTCACAAAACATTTCTGAGACAAGGCCTGGTGAACTTATGACAACTTGAGGGATGATATGAGTTCTGGAGAAGGCCTTTTCCTCTTGCTGAACAGTGATTCCTTCAGCTCCTCCTTCTGGATGTCCAAGGCCTTTGCATGTTTAGCCATCATGGATGCAAAGTCTTCTGGGTCCTGTGGCAGAGACACTGATCTTAATCCCCATTCAGATGATATTGAGGAGAAGTGCGGTGGTCCTTTAGACGATGAAGATACCTTGGGCCTGGACTCAGGGGTGACTCTCTGCTCCGCTGACCCCCTTGAAGGAGTGGGAGGAATCCTAGGTTCTGCTGAAAGGAAGAAGCCTTGTTGCAGGTTCTGAAAAATGAGCTGCCATGGTGGATCACAGCCATGGCTGGCAACTTATATTTGAAAGCCTTAGATCCTGTTGGCTTAAGAGCATGGTCCGAGGATGCCTTGATGACGGTACTGAAAACGAAGTCTGTGGCTTGAGTGGGTCCAAATAACCAGTTTCAAGTATCAACAATATCCTTTCACAAAAAATGTAAATTACGTACCTACAATTCTTGATCTTCTTGGATGAAGTCTCCACCACTCATTCACACTGATGGGACTACGCCGGAGGTGCTAGGACCCAGCGGGAGACATAAATCTTCAAGAGGGCCGGCACCGAGGTAGGCCGCGAGGAAGTGGCACTGCGAGCCTGGCTCACGCCGTATAGACTGCCTCGGCGTCGACCCTCCAACCGCCTCAGTATCTTTTTTCCCCCCGAGGAGGTGCAGCGTAAACTAACCTAGTGAAACTAACCTATGTCGGAAATAAGATAGTCCAAATGACCCATGTAAGACGGGTCAACACAACAGAGTCCTCACAGCCCAGCTATTGATGGAGTGAAGACCATGAGCAGATAAGTGAGCTTGGGGGATGGCGGGTGGGCATGTGAATGAGTGGTGGAGACTTTATCCAAGAAGATCAAGAAGTACGGTAGGTACATAATTTACATATCTTCCTGGACATAAAGTCTCCACCACTCATTCACACTGATGGGAGAGTACCAAGCTAAATAATCCCCCAAGACAGGTGGCAGGAGAGAGAGGAGCTCACTTAGGACAGAAGTCCATTAAGGGCTGTCCTGCCAAAGGCTGATGCTGTCTGCCATGGACATGCAAAGCATAGTGCTTTATGAATGTGTGCATGGAGCTCCAGGTGGCTGCCTTGCAAATGTCTGCAATGGGAACATTACGGATTTCTGCCAGAGAGGCCGTGACTGCTCTGGCCTTCTAGCTTGACCTGTGCCATGGAGTAGCAGTGACGGAGGCATGCTACTAGCCATGCTGAAATACACCAGATAGCCACAGTCTGGCCCAGCCGGGCCGCGCTAAAGGAGACAAACAGTTTAGAAGTGCAGATGTCCTTAGTTCTGTCTAAGTACAACCGCAAGACTCTTTTCACATCCAGGGAATATAGGGTACGGTCTCCCTCATTCTGGAAGTTCGCAAAGTAGGCAGGAAGGATCAAGGGCTGATTCAGATGGAATTCTGAGACAACCTTGGGAAGAAACTTGGGGTGGGTCCTGAAAACCACTTTGTCTTTGTGAAATACTCTATACGGAGGATCTGTGACCAAAGCGTGTATTTCTGACACTGCAGGTGGAAGTGATGGCCACAAGGAAGGACGTCTTCCAAGTCAGAAATTTTAGGTCACACGTAGCTAGGGGCTCGAAAGGTTTACAGGTGAGCATGTTTAGCACAAGGTTAATGTCCCAGGCTGCTACTGGCCATCTGACTGGTGGCCTGGTATGCAGAATGCCCTTAAGAAACCTCTTGACCACAGGAAGCTGAACCAGAGACATGAGTGTATGGGATCATGGTACGCAGAGATTGCGCAAAGGTGAACCTTAGAGGTGGAGTATTGCAGGCCTGTGTTTAAGAGGTCTAGAAGATATTCCAGTACTTTGTTTGATGGGCAGGAAAAGGGGTTCCAGGAGAATTTTGCACACCAGCTGGAGAAACACTTCCACTTAGCCATGTAGGTTTTCTGAGTAGTTGGCTTGCGTGCCGCTAATAGGATATGAGAGACCCTACGCGAAACGTTAAACCTGTTCACCTCTATCTCCTCAGGGGCCAGGCATGAAGGTGGGATAGACTACAGGGCCCTGGGTCAGCAGGTTCGTCTGAAGTGGAAGCAGTTTTGGGGAGGTTTCTGATAATCTGTTGATTAATGGAAGTGAGATCTGACGAGGCCAGAACGGGGTGATGAGAATCATTCTGTCCCCCATGCCTCCAGTTTGAGAAGCACTCTCTGAACTAGGGGAAGAGGAGGAAATGCATACAGAAAACGTTTTGTCCATCACAGTCTGAATGCATCCTGACAAAAAATGCCGGGTCCTGGATTTTTGGAGCAAATGAGAGGCAGTTTTGCGCTGAGTGGGGAAGCAAAAAGGTCCAGGTCTGGAGTTCCCCACTCTTCGAAGAGTGACTGCACGATGATTGGTCAAGAGACCACTCAGTGAGGATCTGTCTCCATTCTGCTGAGATGGTCCGCCAGATCGTTCTGGACTCCCAGCAGGTAGATCGCCTGGATCAGAACTTCGTGCTCCAGGCACCATTCCCACACTCTCATCACTTCCCTGCACAAGGGGTAAGAGAGTGCTCCGCACTGCTTGTTGATGTAGAACATCACTGCTTTGTTGTCAGTCTGGAGGAGAATGGTCTTGTGACAGAGTATGTCCTCAAGGTCTGAACAGCAAAAGGATGTCTCTCATTTCCAGAACATTTATGTGAAGTTGAGATTAGTCCTGACTCGATGACTTGGGTGTGGAGATCCTGGCAGTGAGCTCCCATCCCAACAGGGATGCATCCGTGCTGATGGAGATCTGGGGATCTAGAGGCGAAGGGACCTACCTGAAAGTTGTCCTCCTGAGTCCAACAGGTAAGCCACTGCTTCAGCAGTTCCATCACCTTTATGTGAAAGGACTAAGGGTGTGTGGTTGGATACCACTGAGTGCTGAGCATCCACTGAGTAGTTCTCATGTGAAGCTGAGCCAGAGGGACGGTAAACACTGAGGCTGCCATGAAACCCAGCATCCACTGCATTGAGAGAGCTCGAACTGAGCTGTGTTCTCTGATGGAGCGCGCCATCTACAGGATGTCGTTCCTTCTGTCCTTCGGGAGAAAGGCTCTCACGCTGGAGGTATCCAGAACTGCTCCTATGAAGAGGAACTGCTGAGAGGGCTGTAGCTGCGACTTTCCCAGGTTTAGCAGGACTCCCATGGATGTGAGGAATTTTGAAGCCATATTTACGGCTTCTTGAGTCTGTTGTCTGGAGGGGTTCGTGAGAAGCCAATCGTCCAGATACGGGAATACCTGAATCCCGAGTTTCCTTAGATGTGCTGCGAGAACTACAAAGCACTTTGTAAAAACTCAAGGCACTGAGAATAGCCCAAAGGGCAGGACTCTGAATTGGTAGTGCTAACCCAACGCCACAAATCTGAGGTATTTGTGGTGGTTTGGGTGAATGAGAACGTGTTGATAGGCATCCTGCATATCCAGGGAGACTAGCCAATCGTGCTGATGAATCAGAGGTAACAGAGTACCGAGTAATATCATTTTGAACTTTTCCTTGTAAAGGAACTTGTTCAACTTTCTGAGGCCAGAATAGCGCATATCTCCTGTTTTCTTTGGAACTAGAAAGTAAGGAGTAGAAACCTGTGTTCGCTGTTCCAGGGGACTATCTCTACTGCCCTGTTGTTCAGAAGGCCTTGGATCTTGGTAGCAAGAAGGTCTGACTGAGAGACAGACAGCTTGGGCTGTCGTTTGGGTTAATGATCCAGAGGGGTTTCTGACAAATTTAAAGAGTACCCCTCGCGGAGTATTCTGAGCACCCATTTTTTTCTGATGTGATCGATTTCCACCGGTTGTAAAACTGAGTCAGACGTCCTCCTACTGCCGATGAAGAGTCCCTCTCGGACAGCTGAGGTGGGACCTAAGCTGGAATCTCAGAGGGTGGCACTGGGGGCTTTGGGGCCCTGTGCCTTCTGCTGCAATTTTTTTTGCGGCTGAGATGTCTGGTTCTTGTTAAAGCCTCCGCTGCCTTTACCACGAAAGGAATGACGGTTATGAAAATAACACCTGTTCCCACCCCTTTGAGGGGCGGCGGAAGGAGGTCTAGCCATTTTGATGGCTGTCCTAGTTTTCTGAGTGGCCTCTAGTGCCTGCTCAACCTGAGGACCAAACAGATATGTACCATCGAAAGGTATGGCCATAACTCTTTGTTGGGCATCATTTGTGAAACGCGAGGTGCGCAACCAAGAGTGGTGACGGGTGCAAATACCAGCCGCTGCAGCTCTGGAGGCAGAGTCAAAGACATCCATGGCATCTTTAAGCTGCTGATTATTGGATTCAATACCTCTACTAATGGTCTGAAGGAGCTCTGAGTTAACATTTGAATCAGGAAGCGCTTCCACCATAGCCTTGAGTGAGTGCCAGGGTGTATACTCATACAGAGAGAAGTAGCCCTGGTAGCTAGCAATGCGAATGCATAAGGTAGAAGCAGCAAAGACTCGCTTACCCAAGGTGTCGATCTTGCAAGATTCTTTGTTTATTGGACGTGCTGTGGATTCTTGCGGAAGAACAGCCTTGTCATTTTCTGCCAGAACGATGGCATCAGCAAAAGCTTGAGGTGCCAGAATAGGTCATCCTTAGGAGGGCATATTTCCTATCTATGGACATAGCCACAGAGGCAATAAGTGCCAGATTATCCCACACCATCTCAGAGAGTGTCTCGAAAGAGGGCTGCACCAAAGGGGTTAATTCACAGGAATATCCGGAACATACAGGTACTGCAGATGCAGCAGCTTCCCAGGATTGATACCTGAAGTCTGGAGAGAGAGAGTGGAGCAGAGACTTAAAGGAAAGGTCCTCTACCTCTGTAGAAAGAGGTTTATTCGCCGCACCCAGGGTGTAATCATCGTCAAAGTTGTCCCCTAATCAAGATCAGGATCAGATTCAATGTCATCCCCTGCTAGTCCAGAAGGGACTGTATAGATAGGAAAAGGGGTGAAAAGAAGGAGGAGGGGCAGAGAGAATCGGTGTTGAAAACCTCTGAAACCTATGCAGCACCACAAGTGCTCCCAGTGCTGCCACAGGAGGTGGCACAGAGAACACAGACGACGCTGGCATGGGATGCGGCACCCAGTGTGTCACCGGCACAGGATACAGCGCTGCACATGGTGCCGGCAGCAGAAGTTTCCAATCTCCGATTGACAGAGGAGAAGCGAAGAAATTCAGCAGGAGATAAAGACACCGGTGTGGACCCCTGTGCAGCAGCATTTTGTTGGGGACAGACACCAGGGCGCAGAGTCGACGGCACCGGAGAGGGCGCTGAGTGACTAGGAAACCCCAACTGTCCCGCCTGCAGGTCTGAAGCCGACAGGCCCAAAGGCCCTGGCAATGGACTAGCAGGCTCAGGTAGCCGGGACAACCTCTGCACCCACTGCTCCACAAGAGAGGCCCAATGGTGAAACTGCTCACCAGAGGACCCCCCCCCAACGGACAGGGAGGGGCTCCAGAGTCTAGGATGCCCGGGCACCAAGGACAGAAATGGGAGAGGACTCCAGAAGAAGTGGAGATTGGCCCCTGCACCCAGCAACCAACGATCGACGTGCAGACATACCAGAAGGTGACCTCGAGCAGTGCCATTTCTTTTTCGACCGGGAGGCTGAAGAAGAACTCGAGATTGAGCGGTGCCTAGAATGATACCGCTTCTTTTTGTGCTTTTGGGGAGACCCGCCCATCCCCCCAAAGCACTGGACTGCCTGTAGTCAGCCCCCCAGTAGAGGGCGGCAGACCAGACCCAGCCCGCTGACTTAACAGTTTTCATGCGAAGTCTCCCTACCGTCACCTGCCTGACTCATGGTCGACTCCGTCGATGGAGGGCTGAAGACTTCTTCTGATATAAATTCTTCTAAAATTAATTCTTTTACTTTATTTTCTCTAGAAAACAATAAAATTAAGATAAACTAAACAAAACTGAAAACTAAGCTGCTGCCATATAAACGTGAAGTTTTTTGACTACCGGCAGGTGAGCATCGTCGTCACTGAAGAGCACTCGATGGTGGGGAAAAAAGGAACTGAGGCAGTTGGAGGGTCGACGCCGAGGTACTATATGGTGCAAGTGCCAGGCTTGCGCAGCTCTCGGGTTCTACTCCCGCGCTGGCCTCCCTGTAGATTTCTGGCTCCTGCTGGGTCCCAGCGCCTGCAGTGTGGTCCATCAGTGTGAATGAGTGGTGGAGACTTTATGTCCAAGAAGATCTGGCTAATTACTGTGCTCCGTAGCTTGCAGCATTGACTTTGCGCCAAAAATCTGATGAAAGATGGTTGCTCCAATGTGCACGTGTGGATTGTACTAAGATGGCTGCTGTGCTAACTGCATGGCATGTACCAAGATGGCCACCACCTGTTTACATACAGAATATGCCTCCCACGAAGGTGTCTGACAAGCATGCACTGATGAACAGAGAGGGAACCCCCCCCGAACATCTTTGCTCCTGGCAGTGCTCAAAAAATACAGGTTACTCACCTGTAACAGGAGTTGTAGGAATGGTATATGTTGTTCATCCACACTTATTGGCAGGTTCCTTGCCGCTTTAAATCTTGCCGGAAGGTCTTCAAGCTGGCTCCTCCCACCCACCTGGGTGGTAAAACCTCGGCTCCACCCCATGGCGCCAGATCTGGCCGCTGGAAGCTCAGGTTGTCCAGCGCCGGCGGAGGTCAGGTCGTGGATGAACAACATATACCATTCCTAGAACTCCTGTTACAGGTGAGTAACCTGTATTTCTAGGGACATGGATATGTTGTTCATCCACACTTATTGGCAGACTCCTAGCAGTTCTCCGGGAGGAGGGAGGCAAGGCGCACACCCCCTACTTAGGAAATAAAGACTGGAGAACCGAGGCCCCAAAACCAGCATCCCGGCGTGACTCAAGGTCGATGTAGTAATGGCTAATAAAGGTGTGTGCTGACTTCCAGGTAGCAGCCCTGCAGATTTCCTGGATAGGGACATCCCTGGAAGCAGCCACCGATGTAGCAGTATGACGGGTAGAAAGAGCTCTTATCCCTCTGGGAGGCTCCATGCTCGCCAACTTATAGCAGAGATCTATGCAGGAGGTGACCCACCTGCTTATCGTCCACTTGGCTGCAGGTCTGCCAGGTGCGGCTTCAGCGTAGGTGACAAACAGCTGGTGAACCTCTCCCGATTTCAGCCGTGCGCTCCTTATAATAAGCGGCGCCTTCTAGGGTCAAAGTATGGAGCCTGTTACGACCTCCGAGTGTGACTGGGGTAGAACACCGGCAGAGTCAACACCTGGTTAAGGTGAAACTCCGACACCACCTTCGGAAGGAATTTCGGGTGGGGGCGCAGGACAACCTTGTCCCTGTGGAAGACCAGGTAAGGAGACTCGATGCAGAGCGCCTGGAGTTCTCCCATCCTTCTGGCTGACGTGATAGCCACCAAGAAGGCGGTCTTCCACGACAGGTGAGAGAGTTCATACCTGTGCATTGGTTCGAATGGCTTGCCCATGAGCTTTGCCAGTACCAGCAGTAAATCCCACGGAGGTGGAGGTTCTCGCACCGGAGGGGAAATGTGATCAAGGCCTTTGAGAAAGCGCCAGACCACCTTCTCCTGCGCCACTGACTGCCTCCCTGCCCGCACCTGCAAGCAGAGATGGCTGCCAGGTGCACCCCCTTTAGGTCGTCGGACCTAAGCCCCTTGATTCAGAAAGGACCATAAATAGTCCAAAATGCTTGCCAAGGAACAGGAGGAAGGGTCCAAGCCTATTCTGACACCAAATGGAAAACCTCTTCCATTTGAAGGCACAGCATTTCCTGGTCGACTTCTTATGGGAAGCCTCAACAACATTGAGGACCTCGTCGGAAAGACCCAAGGCCTGGAACTCTAGCCAGGAACCAGGCCGTCAGGTGCAGGGATTGAAGGTCCGGATGGAACACCTTCCCTGATTGACTGAGAGCAGGTCCGGCGAGCTGGAAGCTGCCTCGGGAGCCTGTAGCTGAGGTTGAGGAGATCTGGGTACCAGAACTGGCGGGGCCAGTCTGGGGCTATCAGAATCACCTGCGCCTTGTCCCTCCTTGTCTTGAGAAGCACCTTGTGAATCAAGGGAAATGGGGGAAAGGCGTAAAAGAGGCCCGGGGTCCACAGCCTCGAGAAGGCATCCCCCTGCAGCGAGCCCTGCTGAGGGGGGCGGGCATGAAACAGCCTCAGCTTCGCATTCTCCCTGGAGGCAAACAGGTCCACCTGAGGTGTGCCCCAGTGGGAGAACAGATCTTGTACTACCTCCGGCAGGAGAGACCACTCGTGAGATGCAGCCCCTATCCGGCTCAGGGCATCGGCCAGGGTGTTGGAGGCTCCTGCCACATGAATGGCTATGAGATCCGCCTCCAGGCTGCGCACGAGTGACCAAATGCGGAGAGCTTCCTTGCATAGAAGCATGGAGCGCGTCCCGCCCTGGCGGTTCAGGTAGTACATGGTCATGGTATTGTCCGTCTGGACTCGGACCACTTGACCCCGGAGAAACGGAGCAAAGGCGGTGAGAGCTAGGCGGACCGCTTGAGCTCCAGCAGGTTGATGTGGCATCGGACTCCTGTGGGGACCAGGGTCTGGCACTCGGTGTTCCCCAGATGGGCACCCCAACCCATCAGAGAGGCATCGGTCGATGGAGAGACCGTCGGCTCGGGGCGGACAAACGGGATGCCCTCCTGCAGATGGGATGGAATGGTCCACCACTGGAGAGTGTTCCACATCTCCTGGGTCACTGTCACTAGCTGGTCCAATGGATCGCAGCGTTGTGACCACCGGCTGGCCAGTCCCCACTGAAGGGGGCGATGTGCCAGTGTGCCCAGCGGACCACGCTGGTACAGGCCGCCATGAGACCCAGGAGGCGAGGAAGTCCCGGGCAGGGCGGCGATTGCCCAACCAGAAATGATTGGGCAAGGAGGTAAGAACCTCGACCCTGTCCGCCGGAGTTGTGCTCTGGCTCGAAGAGAGTCGAGCTCTGCCCGATGAACAGGATCACCTGCTTGACTCGAGTTCGACTTGGCCTCGTTGATGAGAAGGCTGACTTGAGAGCAAACCTGGAGGGCCAGATCTCTGGACCGCCCACCTCCTGCCTGGAGGGGCTGCTATCAGCCAATCGTCCAGGTAAGGTACACCGGACCCTCGGCGCCGCAGAAATGCTGTCACCACTGCCATGCATTTGGTGAAGACCCTGGGAGCTGGAGATAAGCGAAGGCATGGCTTGGAACTCGAAGAGGATCCTTCCGTCAAGCGGAGGAATCTCTGATGTGACGGACGGATAGGGACGTGAAAGAACGCGCCCTGTAGGTCCAGAGAGCAGAACCACATGCCGTGTTCAGAGATGGTATTATCTGCGCCAGAGTGACCATTCTGAAGGTCCGAGACCTTAGGAACTTGTTCAGGTCGTGGTAGGTCGAGAATGGGCGCCAGCCCCGTCTGCTTCGGAACCAGGAAATACCTGGACACGAACCCGGTCTAAAGGGAGGTCCTCTACCTCCGTGATCACCTCCTTTGGAGGAGGAGACGATGTCGGCTCGATGAGCCGCCAGTGAGGCTGCGGATTCGAGGCCCCCCGAGGTGCGACGGCTCTGAAGGGTGGGGCCTGCTCGAATTCCAGAGGTAGGCCTTTTCCCACCACCTCCAGTACCCACCTGTCCGTGGTAACAGCGGACCAGGCGGAAAGGAAGTGTCTGAGCCGTCCCCCCACGGGGGGAACCAGGGGTGAGGTGACAGGGATGGGGGCGACACCCCTCAGCCCGTCACTGGGCAGGCTTGGAGGAGGGACCGGCCGAGGGACCTCCTGGGCCTTTACCTCCCTGCTTCCTGTTGGAGGAAGCCGGACGGGCTTGGTTTGGGATACCAAGCTCGAGCCTGCTGGCCCTGACGTTGCTGGGCGGGCGCTGCCCAGGACAGAAGGACAAAAGGGCTTAGGCTGTGGCTTGCGGCCTTTGTCCTTCTGAGCGGAAGAGACCGAGTCAAGGTAGCATTGGACTCTCGATCCTCTGCAGGTGAACTTCCACCCCAGGGCCGAAGAGGTCAGTCCCCAAAAAGGGAACATCCGCCAACTTGTGCTGGGTATCCGAGGTAAAGGTGGATATCCTCAGCCAAGCCCGACGATGCATGGCCACTGCGGCTGCCACAGACCTGGCACATGAGTCCCCGATGTCTAACGCAGTCTGGAGCTGCTGTTTGGCCACTGCCCTGCCCTGGTCCCGCAACTGCCTGACCGTGATCTGCGGGAAGATGAGGGACAACCTCATCCAGGGAGCCCAACAGGGCGTGAGAAAAATGTGCCATGAGGACGGCCGAACTGGCCTGACGAAGGCCGAGAGAGGATGCAGCATAGACTTTTCGCCAGGCATAATCCAATTTCTTGGATTCCTTGTCGGAAGGTTTGTCCACATCCCTGGTGTTCCCGGCACGCCGAAAAACGCTGTCGGTAACCAACCCCTCGGCCGAGGGGTGTTCCGAAAAACCGGACAGGGAACCGGTAGGGACCGCATACTTCCTGGCCAACCTGGTCGAAGGCGCTGGGCAGGAAGCAGGACGCTGCCAAAGTTCCAAGGCCGGACCCACTATGGCTTCGCCACCGGAAAGGCCTCCGAGGAGAACCTCGTCCAGAATCTCCGTGAGGGGATACCTGGCCCGTTTAGAAATGGGTTCGAGCTTCATCCCGATGGACTCCGAGATGAGTTGAAGCAACCCTAAGAAGAACGAAGGGCTATCGTCCACTGACTGCCCTCCCGAGGACTCCAAGTCCATGCACCTGGAGAAGAGGGAGGAACCATCATCGGACTCAGAAGAGTCCTCAAACAGCTGCCTCGGGCCTGAGCCACCCTCCACCTGCCGAGGTTTATCGGGAGTGAGGGTGACAGACAGCCTATGGGGCAAACCCAAGGCCGACCGAGAATTTTTGGTCGGAGCCCCAACTAATGGCTGTGGAGGCGGAGGTTCCACCAGAATCGGTGGGGCAGCTGGAATTGGCTGAACAACCGGCCTGAGAACAGGCTCCTAGACTACAACGAGGGGTTGTTTCGGCTGCTCCGGTGACAGCCACTTAATGGCCAGGAAAGACGACTGGGTCAGCTTATTTCCAGTCAAAAGGAGCTGTTGCCACATGAGTTCCTCGTACTTCCGACACAACTTGCGCCGAAGCCTCCCCTCGTCCGAGGAAGAGGAAGAGCGGCGGCGCCACTTGCCACGGTGCCGAGACCGCCTATGGCGGCGGGATCGGTTGGACCGCGAGGATGTCTGAGACCGACAGTCTCGACTAGGCCGAGGAAGGCGAGGAGAAGTGTCGGAAATCGGCACTCCCCTCGGCTCGGACGATCCCACCGAAGGCTCCGGAACCGGAGGCACAGACGAGCCGACGGGATCCTCAACTCCCACCTGGGGAACCGGGAAGAGGGGATTCTCAGCTTCTCCAGCCGACAACCCGTCTAACGGGTCGAGAAAAATCTCGGATCAAGGCTGATGGAGTCTCGGGTCAACTGGCCTGACAGGGACACCGTGAAGCCAGTTGCCGAGCTGAGGGGTCGACCGAAGTCGACTGTCGACAAGGGAGGGGATCTTTCCTGCTCCCAAGAGCGTCGATGGAGAGACTACTCGCTCTTTTGGACCTGGAAAAAGGTCCGAAGAGTTGGACCCTCACCTTTAAATGAGAGGTCAGACAAAGCTCTATAAAGAAGCCGGTACGAGGTAGCGAGAGAGGGACAAATGCCGGAGCCGAGGTAGAAGGCCCATGCCGCCTCCTCTTCGAGGGCGATCATCTGCTCGAGCTGATCCGGCCGAAAGGCTGTCATGGACACCGCCAATCGGGCCTCTTTAGATTTCACCGTGGAATTTTTCTCGGGCGCCCAGTTGTAATCAGGCAGCACGGTCTTCGGAGACGTAGGCCTAAAAGGAAGAGCACAAGTCGAGGCTCCGCGGGTCGGGCTCAAGGCCCAGGCAATAGGACGACGCGGAGTGCGGATCCGCCCTAGACATCTTTTGCCCGCAAGGCACCTCCGAAACCAGGAGTCGATTGTCCATTGCAGCCGGAGGAGAAGAAGACCGAAGTCTTTTAGCAAAAACTTTTGATTTCGAACTTTCAAGAATTAGGAACCAGTCTTAAACGCATGCTGCTAAGGAGGGAACCTGAGCTTCCAAGCTGTAAGGAAGATCTGGCGTCATGGGGCGGAGCCGAGAGTTTTACCACCCGGGTGGGTGGGAGGAGCCAGCTTGAAGACCTTCCGGCAAGATTTAAAGCGGCAAGGAACCTGCCAATAAGTGTGGATGAACAACATATCCATGTCCCTAGAATGGAAATTACGTACCTACCGTAATTCTTGATCTTCTTGGATGACGTCTCCACCACTTATTCACACTAATGGGAGTACGCCAGAGGCGCCAGGACTGAGTGGGAGTCAAACTTTTTTAGGAGGGCCGGCGCCGAGATGGAGCCACGAGGGAGTGGCATGGTATAGACTATCTCGGCGTTGACCCTCCGACCACCTCAGTACCTTTTTTCCCCAAGGAGGTGCAGCGTAACTAACCTATAGAGGACTAACCTAAAAATCGGACATAAGATAGCCCGAATGACCCATGTAAGAAAGGTCAAATAACCAAGTCTTCACAGCCCAAATATTGAAGGAGTGAAGACCATAAACAAAGAAGTGAGCTTCGGGAATGGCAGGCGAACGTCTGAATGAGTGGTGGAGACTTCATCCAAGAAGATCAAGAATTACGGTAGGTATGTAATTTCCATATCTTCCTGGACATAAAGTCTCCACCACTCATTCACACTAATGGGAGAGTACTGAGCTAAAATAATCCCCTGAGACAGGCAGCAGGAGAGAGAGAAGAGAGAGAGGAACTCACTTTTAAGGACAGAAGTCCATTAAGAATTGTCCTGCCAAAGGACTGATGCTGTCTGGCATGAACATCCAAGACACAGTGCTTAACAAAAGTGCACAGAGTTCCAGGTAGCTGCATTGCAAATGTCTGCAATGGGTACATTAAGAACTTCTGCCAGAGATGCCGTGACTGCTCTGGTAGAGTGAGTGTACACTCTGCCTTCCAGCTTGACCTGTGTCATGGAGTAACAGTGGCGAAGGCATGCCACCAACCATGCTGAAATGCACCTGACAGCAACAGGCTGACCCAGCCGGGTCATGCTGAAGGAGATAAACAGCTGCTGAGCCTTGCAAATTTCTTTTGTTCTGTCCAGATAGAACTGCAAAGCTCTCTTTACATCCAGGGAATGAAGGGTATGCTCTCCCTCATTCTCGAAGTTAGCAAAGTAGGTAGGAAGGACTAAGGGTTGATTCAGATGAAATTCTGAGACAACTTAGGAAGGAACTTTGGATGAGTCCTAAGAACTACTCTGTCCTTGTGAAATACAGTATACTGGGGGTTGTGACCAAGTCATGTATTTCTGATACCCTATGAACAGAAGTAAAGGCCACCTGGAAGGCCATCTTCCAAGTGAGGAATTTCAACCAAGTACAATAGCTAGAGGTTCGAAAAGGTTTATGAGTGAGCATGTCTAGCACAAGGTTAATGTCCCAGACTGCAACTGGATGTCGTGTCAGTGGTTCAGTAGGTAGCACACTTGCCTGAGGCCGGGAGATCAGAGGGCTGTGGGCTCAGTTCCCACATCTGGCACTTAAGTTAATATCCCATACTGACACTGTAGTGCAGCATGAAAGAGGGAAGCGCTGCACTCTGTGAGTAGCCGCCTTTTCGATGAGACGTTAAATCAAGTCCCATCTGCTTGGATTGGTGGTAGTTCAGGTGGATGTTAAAGATCCCATGGCACTTATCGAAAGAGTAGGGGAATTTCCGGTGTCCTGGCCAAATTTCCCTCATTCACTAAAAATACCACCAACAGTTTAATCTGGTTCAAGGTCAGTTGGCATTCATCTGTACCCCCTCCCCAGGTCGTGCCTGAAAATAGGCAGGATTTGTCTAATGCACTTACCTGGTCAACAAAAACTAAAATAAAAAATAAATAATAGGAGGTCTGGTATGCAGAATGCCCTTAAGAAACCTCTTAACTACAGGTAGCTGAGCTAGAGACATAGAAAGTACTGGCTCATGATATGCTGAAATTGGACAAAGATGAACTTTGACTGTGGAGTATTGCAGAACTGTGTCTGAGAGGTCTAAGAGATACTCCAAGACTTTATTCTGTGGGCAGGAAAAAGGATTCCAAGAGGATTTTGCACACCAGATAGAGAAACGCTTTCATTTAGCTGTGTAGGTCTTTCTGGTAGCCAACTTGCATGCAGCTAAAGAATGTCTGAAACTCTACAAGAAACATTAAATTTGCTCACCTCTATCCCTCGGGAGCCAGGCATGGAGGTGAAGAGACCTCAGGTTGGGATGAACTACCGGGCCCTGGGTCAGAAGGTTTGTCTGAAGGGGAAGCAGTTTCAGAGAGGTTTCCGATAGCCTGTTGATCAAAGGAAACCAAATCTGATGAGGCCAGAACAGAGCAATGAGAATCATTCTGCCCCCCCTGTGCCTCCAATTTGAGCAGTACTCTCTGAACTAGGGGAAGAGGAGGAAATGCGTACAGAAAGCATTTTGTCCACTGCAGCCTGAATGCATCCTGACAAAAAACATCAGGTCCTGGATTCCTGTAGCAGAAGAGAGGCAGTTTTGCATTGTGTGGGGACACAAAAAGGTCCAGGTTTGGAGTTCCCCATTCTTCGAAGAGTGACTGAACAACGGTTAAATCAAGAGACCACTCGTGAGGATCTGCCTCCGTTCTGCTGAGATGGTCCGCCAGTTTGTTTTGTACTCCTGGAAGACACAACGCCTGAATCAGAGCCTTGTGCTCCAGGCACCATTCCCACACTCTCATAGCTTCCCTGCATAATGGGTAAGAGTGTGCACTACCCTGTTTGTTGATGTAATATATCACTGCCTTGTTGTCCGTTTGTAGGAGAATGGTCTTGAGAAAGATTATCTCATTCAAAGCCTGGAATGCATAGAGGACGCCCACGGTGTTGATCGTGTGAGACTGTTTGTTTATAGGATGGGTGTGGATTACTGAGGAAGGACAGCTGTGGATTACTGAGGAAGGAAGACTTGGTTTGCTGGCCAAGGCACCTAGCTTCACATGAGCGCTTTCCTTCTAAGATTGCTTGAAAGGACAGAGCAGAGAATCTTACCAGAGCAAGGGAAAAGAATTAAGACTTCTTTTGGCTAAGCAGATTTACTGAATGTTATTTTTATTTTGTACTCACAGGGATTGCTACTGTTTGTTGCTAACATTTCATTGCTTTATTTTTCTGTGATTCAAATTGTTGTTGCTGGTATACCTTCTTCTGCATTATTACAAGGTGTGCCTACAGTGCGTATAACAAATTACTGCTGTAATATTCCAATACAAATTTTCTTTGCAAGGTATATTTTCTGTTACTGCTTTATTTTTCTCTGTAGTAAAGTGTTTCTTACAGGGTATATCTTGCTGAAATTATTACAGGTGGTGCTTTACAGGTTTTATAGTTTTATCTAACATTAGGATAAGCGTTCAGGGTTACTGTATTTGTTGTTGACTGATTGTTTCTGCCTTACCTCCTTGTTCTTTCATCTGTGGTTCTTCTTTTCAGCAGGGAAGGGCCAAGCCACCAACCCCATCCCCAACCACCCACACTACACTCCTTTTATAGGGTACCACAGTTGTGACATTTCCTGTGGCAAAGCAGGAAGGGGCGGATCAGTGGGGCATCCACAAGGTGAGCTCAATTACATGGGCACTAGTAATTTAACTTGTTATAACAAGTTATACGAAAACAAAACACAAAATCAAACCATTACTTGCTTTTTGTTCCTTCTAATTACTCTGACCAGGTTATAAACCCAGCAACTTATCTGGAATGGATATCATTAACTGCAGGTACTGTGGAACACTTTTCATCAGGACAGTCTTACAGGATTTAGGACACTGTCCTACATGCTGGGCCATTGAAGATCTTAGGGCTCAGCTCCGGGCAGCATGGGCAGAGATTGCGCACCTCAAATGTCATATTCAAGAAGAAATACATTATAAGAACCACCAGCCATTTCCCCAACATCCAACAGAAGAACCTCGACCGCAGAGGGTAGTTGGTCCAGGAGGTTGGCAGGTGGTTAGGAGGGGCAAATCGAGTGCCCCATCACTCTGTGCTCTCCAAAAACCATATAAACACTACAAACAGGTATCTGCCTCTATCTCCGAAAACAAAGGGGCAGAGGACACTGCAGCACAGCAGCTAGCACAACAAAACTCGCCCAAATCAGGAACCAAAACAAAAAAAGCAAAAAGGAAATCCAAAAAGCTTCTGATCATAGGAGACTCCATGATTCAGGGAGTTGATACCTATCTCCAGACAGGGGTAATGGTCAGATGTCTCCCAGGTACATCAGCGTGGAGAGACACTGACCGCATTGCTAAAACTGTTCACAAAGCAGGAGAAAACATTGATGTCCTGGTACACATAGGGACTAATGATCTCGCCAGCCGGTCAGTTGTGGAGACCAAGGAACACCTGACCAGGCTGGGTGACAAACTATCATCCATTTCATCCGACATCTCCTTCTCTGAGATCCTGCCAGTCTGGGAGAGGGGGGCAGATGGACGGAAGGTCAGAGAAGGAGAGATAGGGGAGCTAAACATGTGACCTCAAGGGCTGGTGCCAGGAAAAAGGACACAGATTTGTAGGGAACTGGCAACAGTTCTGGGAGCGAAAGTTCTTAAATTTGATGGACTGCATCTGACTAAGGAGGAGTCAGTGCACTGGGACATAAGTTTGACGCTCTTTGCAGAATATTTAAACTAGCAAATGGGGAGAGGGGGAGCACCCCATACGTCGAATGGGAAGAACATCCCCCCCCCAGCTAGTGGTCAAACAAGGATTCAGCATGTTTGCAGTTCATTTGTATCACCAGGTAAGAAAAAAGGTCCATCTCCCCAACGACGCACAGGAGAAATGTCAAACCTCACCCAACAACTAACACACTGAAATCTGGCCAATGGAAAATCATGTACACAAATTCTCACAGCCTGAGAAATAAGATCCCAGACCTGCAGGCAATAATGTCAGAGGCTAAACTGGACATAGTAGCAATTAATGAGACGTGGTATACCAGTATCCACACTTGGGAGACTTCAGTACCTGGCTATGTACTGTTCAGAAGAGACTGAGGTGCAAAAAGGGGGGGGGGGTGGAGTGGCCCTGTATGTCAATGAAAATATCAAAGCTACAGAAATTCAGAATACACATAAGGAGCCAGAAGAACTGAGGGTCACCCTGGAAACAGGAAATGGGACAGCCATAAGACCTGGGGTTGTCTACAGGCCCCCAGAACAGGGGGAGGACACAGACACATTACTGTTAGAAGATGTACAAAACATGATAGCTAAAGGGGAGGTTCTGATAATGGGAGACTTCAACATGCCGGATACAGATTGGCCAATACCAGCAGGAACATCTGCCAGAACTAAACACATGATGGATTCCTTGCAGGGGGAAGGCCTCAAACAACTGGTACAACAACCCACAAGAGACAGGGCTATCCTAGATCTAGTACTGACTAACAGGGAAGGGATCACAGATCTCCAGGTAAAAGGTCACCTGGGGCCAGTGACCATCACATGGTATGGTTCAATTTGGCCACTACATCTAAATCATCCCATTCCAAGGCAAAAATATGGGACTTCAGAGGGCTGACTTTGATAAAATGGCCAACAGAGTTAAGCTAGCCCTGGCAAAAGAAACACAGGGGAAGGGGTACAAGCAAAGTGGGCAAGCATTAAGGATACAATACTTGGAGCAACATCCCATTGTGTTAGACAGAAAAGGAAGTGCAAAAGAAGAAGAAGGAAACCACTTTGGTTCTCAAATACAGTAGCAGAAAAGGTCAGAGCCAAAAGGCTGGCCTTCAGCAAATATAAGGGAACACAGTGGGATGAAGATAGGGAGGCATACCAAACTGCCCTAAGGGAAGCAGGGAAGGCAGTAAGGCAGGCAAAGTCCCAAACTGAGGAAACACTTGCACAAGCAGTAAAAGAAGATGACAAAACTTTCTATAGATACATTAGTGAAAGGAGAAAGTCCAGAGGGGGGTATTGCTAAGCTCAAAGGAGAAAAGGGGGCATATGAGGAGGAGGACCCTGTAAAAGCATCTATCCTAAATAGATACTTTTGCTCAGTATTTACTGAACAGAACGTAGGGCAGGGCCCACAGCTCAGCACCATGGACACAGTGGGGAGGGAGGTGAGCACTACTCCTTTCACAAAAGAAAGGGTCCTACAAGAGCTTGCTAAGCTCAGGGTGGACAAGGCAATGGGACCTGATGGCATACATCCCAGGGTACTTAAGGAGCTAAGGGTGGAACTAGCAGAGCTATTAGCAGAACTGTTCAGTGAGTCTCTGAGCACAGGAGAGGTCCCAGAAGACTGGAGAAGGGCTCATGCGATCCCGCTCCACAAGAGTGGTAGCGGAGAGGAGGCAGGGAACTACAGACCAGTCAGTCTTACCTCAGTAGTGGGCAAGATTATGGAGGCACTCCTTAAGGAAAGGATAGTGCAACACCTGGAATCCATAGGGGCACAGGATCCAAGACAGCATGGGTTTACAAAGGAAGGTCCTGTCAAACTAATCTCATAGATTTCTTTGACTGGGTAACCAGAGTGGTGGACCAAGGGGGAGCAGTTGATGTCGCCTACCTTGACTTCAGCAAAGCTTTCTACACTGTTCCACATAGAAGATTGATAAATAAGCTGGGTAGGCTGGGTGGGTCAGAAGTTGGTCAACTGGGTGCAAACTGGTTGACGGCAGAAAACAGAGAGTGGTGGTAAATGGTATACAGTCAGAAGAGATACAAGTCACAAGTGGGGTACCTCAGGGATCAGTCCTGAGGCCAGTCCTCTTCAATATCTTTATCAGTGACATTGCAGATGGACTGGGAGGTAAGGTTTGTCTGTTTGCAGATGACACCAAGATCTGCAACAGAGTAGATGATCCAGATGGGTGGGCAGAATGAGAAGAGATCTCGATAAACCAGCAAAATGGTCAGAAGAGTGGCAACTGGCATTTAATGCAAAGAAGTGCAAGATCATGCACATAGGGAAGAGAAACCCTGAAGCCATCTATTGGCTGGGAGGGGAGTTGCCGGCAGTCACAAAGGAAGAAAGAGACTTGGGCATCATCATCACCGATGACCTGAAATCATCCAAGCATACCTCTAAAACAGTAGGTAAGGCTAGGGGGATGTTAGGGTGTACTAGTAGGGGTATCACAAGTCGTAAGAGGGAGGTAATAATCCCTCTTAACAAGACACTGGTTAGGCCCCATCTGGAGTACTGCGTGCAGTACTGAAGGCCACACCTTCCCAAGGACACCCGTCCATAAAAGTGGGGATAAGACGAATCACTCAAATTATCGCCCTATCTCCATACTGCCCCCACTCTCTAAGGCACTCGAGCGCATCGTGGCTGATCAACTTACCAACTACTTGGATAAATACAATATACCTTGTCCACAACAACATGGCTTCCGGAAAGGTCACAGCACCACCACAGCACTTCTTGAGTTCACTGGAGCGTTGCACAAATCCCTTGACAACAGCCTTCTCACAGGGGCCGTTTTCTTCGACCTCTCCAAGGCCTTCGATACAGTACACCATGGACTACTAATTCATCAACTACTGAATGCCGGACTATCACCTGACTCCTCTCTCTGGTTTAAAAGCTACTTAGAAAACCGGTTGCAGAGAGCAAAACTTGCGAACGCTCTTTCTGACACCCTGCCTGTTCGCTTGGGTGTCCCACAGGGATCCATACTGGGCCCCCTCCTTTTTAGCCTTTTCTTAAACTCCCTCCCTTACCACTGCTCTGAGCAGATCATACTATATGCCGATGATGCTGTTGTATTCTCCACTCACAAAGATCCTGCAACTCTTCAACACAACCTTCAACTTGGTTTCAGTTCTGTAGAGACATGGTTTCTTAATCATAAACTGGTCCTCAATGACAAGAAAACCAAATCTATGCTCTTCTGCAGCTCTCATAACCCACACAATCTACACCGCTTGGCTATCTCCACCACCCAGGGGAACACTCTAGATCAGGTGGGATCCTTCAAATACTTAGGGCTACAGCTTGACCCTAATCTCTCCTATGGACTTCATGCAGATAATGTAGCTAGAGCTGCTACTATACGGCTTGGTCTCCTCTACAAACACAGACCACACCTCACTCCAGAAGCTTTGAAGGTTGCAGTCCTTTTTTTTATACTTTATTTTTTATTATTGCACATGTAATCATACACGTTAATAGATCCATATCAGAGACAGACCATGAAACAAAAATAAGTCTCCATCTGGAGAAACAATAACATTTCCCCTTAATATTTAGGATTAAATGCATCCCTGATACATTAATACCACATAGAGGGGTAGCTAAACATTGTTAAAACCAGTTTATATCAAAAGCAAAATTAAGCTGTATAATGGGCCCATGAGCAGTATGACTGAGTCCTGAGAACTTAAGTCCATGCAAGTCCCGAAAAGCCTTGCCCCTGCTGAGGGCTATTGGTGTCATACATTTAAACTAAAAGTTTAATATCATGAGTAGGTATTCCTAAAGCAGCAACATCGTGAAACTTTCACTCAATCCACTTTTTTCGAGATAACATTCAGGATAAACTCATCCAGCACTTTATAATTCTTTTCAAGGTACAAAATCCCAACAACTATTAAACTTTCCAAAACAACATATCCCTTGTTTTAACGGTGAGGCTGGATTATTACGATACTTTAATGCTTTAATGCCTTCAGGTTATAAGCAAATTCCACGAGCATCCTCAAGAATAAATATCGGATTACTTTAAGCTTAACATAAAGCTAAAACTTAAAATTATCAGTTATATTACATTATAGTTCATTAAGAATCATTCCTCTGCATCCGAATCAGCTTCTCCAGGTGCTCGATTTACGATCTCGATCCGAGGCAAACCTCGAGGCCCATTTTCCGCTTCAATGGGATCGGAGAAGGCCCAAACCTTGCCCTCATGCACTATTCGCAATCTGGCAGGGAAGATCATCGAGTGGGTGATTGATGCTTCTCGTAGGACTTTTCTTACCCCATCAAATTTCTTCCTCCTGGTACGCGTAGCATAACTTAGATCAGGGAACAAAAAAACATTTTGGTCATCCTGCATTATAGGGCTTGCTTGTTTTGCGAGGAGCAAAATTCTGTCCCTGGAACCGACTCCATCCGTGACTAAAAGCAGTGTCCTGGGTTTTCGGCATTTTCTCGATGTTCTCTTGGAGTGATCCGATACGCCTTCTGCAAGGAAATATTTAGGCTCTGACCCTCTGGCATCAATTTTAAGTCCAACCATTCGCACAGAAACATAAGCAGGTGATCTCCCTCTATCCCCTCGGGTAGACCCAGGATTCGGACGTGCGAAGAGCAGGCTTGATTCTCCAAGGTTTCGAGTCTAACTCTCAAGTGGTGATTCTCCTTCACCAAAAGCGTGGTTGCCGCCGCTGCGGATTCTGCTTGCCGCTTCACATCTTCCGTCTCCACCTGCATTCCTGCCACTGAATTCTCCACCAAAGTAACCCTTGTTGCAAAAGTGTCCATTTTAGAGTTTAAATCTGTGACAGATGCGATTAATTTTTGCAGCTTAAGGCCGATAGAGGACGTGGTCTCCTCCGGTTCCAAAAGTGATGCAGCCTGCTTCTCTGAGCCATGACTCGCTGCCTGCAAGGTTCCTGTAGATTTAGCACTTGAACCGCCACCTCTGTCCTTCCTGGGATTTCCCATATTAATTTTGTGAGGTTCCTTGATGTATCCTCTGGGTTTATTTCTTAAATTAGTCGCCAAAATAGTGGATTTTGATCTATTTTAAAGCTTTTTATGCGGAGCTATTCCTAGTTGCTGCCTGTTAGCTCGGGCTCCACAGTGCCCCGAAGGTTGCAGTCCTGAGCTCTGTGATCTCTGTAATAGACTATGGTCTCATCATTTATGGCTCGGCACAACCACAACCCTTAGGCGCCTCTCAACTGCCTTAAATAAGGCATGTCGGCTCATCACTAGTGCTCACCATCTCACCAACATGTGACCTGTACACTCAGACCGGCTGGCTCCAACTATCAAACTGCATAAAGTTCTCACCTGCTCCATGGAGAAAAAATCTACCTTGGCCTTGCACCTTCTGGGGTCTCAACTCTGTTACAACACCGAATTAACAAATGGTGCCTTAGGAGATCCACGCTACAGCTACTGAAAGTCCCCCACTGTCACACTTCACAGGGACAACGCTCTTTTGCTTATCGAGCGCCACTCTGGTTCAATGGCCTCAGCCCCACCATCTCCTCTGCCCCAACAACTGGTATGTTTAAAACTAGGCTCCGGGACTATCTCACTACCAACAGCTCCTGTGACTGCCCAACTTAACCTTCTTCTTCACTTCACTTCCTGCTCTAGTGGTCCCCCCTCCCCCTCCTCACTGGATTCTACCCTCACATCTTGGTCTACCCAGTGCTGCACTTTTCACCCTCTCCCCACCCTTCCTACATCCCCCCCCCTTCTCTCTCCCTATGACTCTGCACTTCTTATCTGTTGTCTATTTTCTCTGACAAATGCCACTGGCTGCCTTGTTACAATGCTACCCTTGAATTGTATCAATCTGTACTCTGTTTGCAATGTCCACATTGTTGTAATGTCTGTCTTGATGTTCCCCATAATTTGTATTTCTCTGACGTGGAACCTTTGTAAAAGAGCCAAGGCTCAAAGGTATTTGTAATCCTAGACTTAATAAATAAAATAAATAAAAATAAGGACATTAACCAAATTGAGGCAGTCCAGAGAAGGGCAACCAAAATGGTGCAGGAACTGCATCAGAAGACATATGAGGACAGATTAATGGAGCTCAATATGTATACCCTTGAGCAAAGGAGGGAGAGAGAGGTGATATGATTGAAACATTCAAACACCTTAAGGGCATTAACAAGGTGAAAGAGTCTAACGTTTAAATATAAGAAAAATAGCAGGACAAGGGGGACACAGCATGAGACTAGAGGGAGGCCGATTAAGGGGGAATGTGAGGAAATTCTTTTTCACAGAAAGGGTGGTGGATGCGTGGAGCGGCCTACCTCAGGAAGTGGTTGGTATGAATACAGTGCAGGGCTTCAAACAGGCATGGGATAGGCATAAGGGAGCAATACAGATGAGTATGAATAGATACGTCTACTGATAGAGTAAAGGCCGATGGCACATTTATAAGGTAGAAAAGAAATGGGCAGGCTAGATGGGCCTTGCAGTTCTTATCTGCCATCAACTTCTATGTTTCTATGTTATCATTCTCTGCCAGGATCACTAAGGCATCAGCAAAGGCCTGTAAGGCCAAGATAGAGCGATCCTGGAAGGGGATATTTCTATTTATGGACTTGGCCACACAGGGAATAAGAACCAGATTCTTCCACACCATCTGGGAAAGACTCTTGAAAGAGGGCTGTACCGGAGGGTTAAATCCATAGGGATTTCAGGAACATGCAGATACTGGAGGCGAGAAGCTTCCCAGGTCCATTTCCTGGTCTGGAGAGAAAGAGTAGAATTTAAGTTCTTGAGCAGAGACTTAAAGGAAAGGTCTTCCACCACAGGCTCTGCAGGAGATTGATCTCTGCCCCAGGGCAGAATCGGCATCAACATCATCACCCAGCGGAAGATCAGGATCGGGCTCAATATTGGCTCCTGACAGTACGAGGGACTGTATAGAAAGGAAAGGAATGAAAACCAGGAGGAAGAAGAGGAGGAGACAGAATCGGAGTCGAAAACCTCTGTAAACTATGCGGGGCTGTCAACCCCGCCCCGGCACCATTGAAGAAAGCGGCGCTGAGAACAGAGACGGCGCCAACACAGAAAACAGGGCCGTGTATGGCGCCGACAGAGAGCGCGGCACACACCATGGTGCTGAACACGGCACTGACCACCACAGCGCCGACCACCACCACCCGCACCGCACATGGCAGCAACACCACCCCGGCACCAACAGGGCATGTGGCACCGAAAACGTCGCTGACACCACACATGGTGCCGAAAAAGGACCTCGGCGCTGGAGAAGCCCGCACCACAGGCAGCGGCACCCCGCAGAAGTCTGAACTGCGAGTTGAAGGTAAAGAATGAAAAATGGCAGAAGATAAAGGCACTGGTGTGGACCCCTGCGCCGCAGCCATGTGAGGGGGATAGACATTGGAGAGCGGAGTCAACAGCACTGAAGAAGGCGCTGTGCGACCAGGAAGTCCTAAGCGCCCCACCTGCCGATCTGAAAGTGACAGGCCCGAAGGCCCCGGTGACAGATTAGCCAGTTTGGGCAATCGGGACAACCTCCGAGCCCACTGCTCCATAACAGTGGCCCAAAGGTGAAACTGCTCATCAGAAGCCCCTCCAATAGGCGGTGAGGGGCTCAGATGCTGAAGAAGATGGCAGTCAGAGACAGAAACCAGCGACTCCAGAAGAGGTGGAGACCGGCCCCTGACTCCAACAATCAACCATCTATGCGCAGACTTACCAGAGGGCAACCTCGAATGATGCCGTTTCTTCTATGACTGGTGGGCCAAAGAAGAACTTGAGGCCTAATGATGCCGTGAATGGGACCGTTTCTTTTTATGCTTTCAGGGGGACTGCCCATCCCTCCCGAGCACTGGACCGTCCGTTGTCAGACTCCCCCTCCGGAGAGGACGGTGGACCAGACCCGGCCCGACTGACTGACTGAACAAGCTTTCATAATGAAGTCTCCTTACTGTCACCTGCCCCACTCATGGCTGGCTGAAGACTTCTTCTTGTACAAAAGTAATTTTATTAAATGATATTTGGTACTTTTATTGATAAAATACACAATAATAAAACTGAAAACTAAGCTGCAAGTCTGAAGCTCGACTCCGGCAGGTGAGCAACGCCGTCACTGAAGCGCACTTGACGCAGGCAGGAAAAAGCTGAGGTAGCTGAAGGGTCAATGCCGAGTCTATACCACATGAGCCTGGCTCTGCAGTGCCGCCTCCCTTGTGGCTCCATCTTGGTGCCGGTCCTCCTGAAAGAGTTTGGCTCCCGCTGGGTCCCAGCACCTCCGGTGTACTCCCATTAGTTTGAATGAGTGGTGGAGACTTTATGACCAGGAAGATTAGCCCTCAGACACTCCCTTCATCCTTATATCCTGGTCCTGTCCTGTCTTCAGTGGGGCAGGGCAAGAACTGGCCCCACCAAGCACCAGAAAGGAGACTGTGGACTATAGCAATGCTACCAGGTACTGCAGCCCTGGGCTCCACCTGCAGACATGGCTCTTGCTGCATGCAGCACTGTGATGACAATGATTCTCCTGTGTCTGTTGTCATGCTACTGCAGCTGAAGATTGTGGGATCCACATGGCTTTCTAACTGCAGCATGGGGTGTTCTGCATGCAAAAGGTATACATACTGTAGTGCCATCTCACATCTGAACCTTCTCAATCCTTTAAAACAAATTTGTGTTGTTGGATCAGGAGGTTTCACAAAGGAGGAGTTTTGGATCTACACCCTAGGAGCTAGTGAGTGGCCAGGTCTCAACTCAGTTTCGACCTAGTGGTTCATGCACCGGTGAGGACAGGTGGTCAAGACCCTTAAAGAAGCACCCAATCACCTTTTGCTGCACCACCAATGGCATAACAGCCTGCGCCCACTACGTAGAGATGGCTGCCAGGTTTACCTTGAGGGCTGTCGACCTCAGGCCCAACAGGTGGTACAGAATGCTAGCCATGGGGCAGGACAGGGGATCTAGCTCCCTGGCCTGGTGCCAAATGCAAAAGCGCTTCCATTTGAAGGCATAGCACTGGTGGGTCGATCCCTTCTGTGAGGCTTCACAACCTGGAGAACCTCCCTCAGAAAGACCTAAAGCCTGAACTCTAGCCTCTCAGGAACCAGGCTGTAAGGCGCAGGGACTGCAGGTCCAGGTATAAGACCTTCCCTTGTGACAGGAGAGCAGGTCCAGGCATAGAGTCAAGCACCACAGAGGCCTGCTACTACTGAGGCTGAGGAGATCTGGGTACCAGAACTGGCACGGCTAGTCTGGGGCTACCAGGATCAACTGTGCCTTGTCTCTCCACACCTTGACCAGCACCTAGTGGATCAGGCGAAAGGGAGAGAAGGCGTAAAAGAGGCCTGGGGTCCAGGACCTCATGAAGGCATCCCCCATCAGTGTTCTGCACTGTGGGGGGTGGGTACTGAACAGCCTCAGCTTTGCATTCTCCCAGGAGGCAAACAGGTTGGCCATATATCCCACCAGCCACAGGAAGTCCCGGGCAGGGCGCGAATACCCACCCTGAGATGATCGGGCAAAGGAGGAGGTCCGCTGCCCAGTCTGCTAGGAGATGGGCCTTGGCCCGAGGCAGTCGAGCTCTGCCCCAGTGGAGTGGAAGGTCTGAATGGTCGAAAACTAACTTGGCCAGGTTGACAAGAAGATCAAAGGCGGGTAAGTCTGGAGGGCCAGATCCCTGGACTGCTCCACCACCTCCTGGGATAGACTGGCAACGGCCAGTTGTCCAGGTAAGGGTAAACCCAAACCTGATGCACTTCAGAAATGCTGCCACCACTCGATGCATTTTATGAACACCTGGGGGCAGAGGAGAGCCTTAAGGCATGATCCGAACTCGTACAGCACCCCTTCCACATAGGACTGAAGGTACCGCCAGTGGGATGGACGGACTGGGATGTGAAAGAAAGCATCCTGGAGGACCAGAGGGCAGAACCACATGCCCTGTTCCACAGATGGGATTATCTGGTTCAGAACAACCATCCTGAACTTGTGCCTCCTCAAGAACTGGTTCAGTGGCTGGCCTGGTGGCGCTGAGGGTTGAGGCGCTGGACGCCACACCTCATGCCAAGCCAGTGACCTGGGTTCTGGAACGAGCCCGGGCCCGACAGGGGGGAGAGAGAGGACTGAGCGTCTGGAGGACTGCTCTCCTCTCTCGGAGGGATTCAGGCGACTGCCCAGCACTGCAGTGGCCCCCGGTGGAGACCAGAGGCACTGCAACGCTTAGGGATGGCACAGAGGGGACTGGAGCCGCGATGGGCGTGCCGTCATTGCATGCTTTCGGCGCTGCTAGGGGAGGAGGGAAGGGTGTAAACTATCTAGAAAAAATCCCTCCCACTGACAGGCGTAAGGCGGGTCCAGGAGCTACGGCCCCATGCCCAATGCTGGACCTTCAGGCGGGTGCTCCTCAGGTCCCCCCCTTCAGCCAGCATCGCCCGCCAGCATTCTAGATAGAGCACCAGAGGAGTGGCGGTCCTTCCCCGGAGGAGGGTTAAGGTGGCGCTGGAAGAGGTGGGGAGTCTGGTGACCGATGGAGTGCCGCCAGGGATTCAGGCAGGTGGGCAGAGCTGTAAGCTGAGCAACCTTGTTGGAGAGAGGTCAGTGGAGGGGTGAGAAAAAGAAATTGGAAAAAAAAAAGAACTGGTTCAGGTCATGCAAATCCAGTATGGGGTATGAACCCCTAGTCCATTTGGGGACCAGGAAGTACCTGGACACAAAGCGCTGGCCGGCCACGGCATCTAGAACATGAACCACAGAGCCTTTCTCAAGGAGCTGGGCAGTGTCTTCCCTGTGGATGGACAGCATGTCCTGGAAAGCCACGGACTCCTGTGGGGCACAGGACTGATAGGGCAGGAAAGCCTTGAAGTCAAGCGGGCAACCTCAACCCACCATGTCTAGCACCCATTTGTCCATAGTAATAGCGGACCAGGTGTGCCAGAAATGGCGAAGCTGGGGCAGGTGCCTCCAAGCCTGTCACTCAGCAGCCTTGGAGGAGGAGGATCTGGCACCAGCCGCTGGAGGAGCACTGGTGCTCTGACCTCTAGATTTTCTGGGGCCCTGGATGGCCAACTTGGGCTTGAGCTGCCAGAAGTAGGACTGCCTCGACTGGGGCTGCTGTTGCTTAGGCTGCTGGGACTGAAAGGGCGAAAATGAAAAAGGCTTCTTCTTCATTTGCTGGCCCTTGAGTCCTTTGCAATGACGTGACAGTGTCCAGGGTAGCACTGGACTTCTCAGTCCTTGTAATGTGACCCTCTACACCCGCCCAAAAAGGTCAGTGCCCAAGAACGGACATCCACCAGCTTATGCTGGGTATTCGCCGTGAAGGTGGAGATCTGAAGCCAGGCTCTACGGTGCATGCCCACTGCCGCTGCGCAGGAGTCGCCTATGTCAAATGCCACCTGGAGCTGATGTTTAGCAAGAGAGTGGCTTGGTCATGGACCACTTTTCACTGCAGACTGCAAATCCACAGAAAAGTGTGGAATGACATGGTCCAGGACCCCCATAAATGCGTGGCTGAAGTTGTCCATAATGGCAGAGCTCGCCTGCCTCAGGGGAGGACACAGCATACACCTTTTTGGCATCATGATCCAGCTTCTTCGATTTCTTGTCGGGGAGCTTGTTGACATCCCCAACATTGCCTGTCCAACGGAAAACGGAATCCGCCACCAACCCCTCGGCTGAAGGGTGATCAGAGAAACCAGAGAGGGACCTGGTCAGGACCGTATACTTAAGGACTAAATGGGCAGAAGGCACAGGGCAAGAAACTGGATGCTGCCACGACTCCAGGGCGGGACCCAGGATGGTTTCCACCACTGGAATGGCCACTTCTGGGGAGTCATACCTGTCAAGGATCTCCATCAGAGGATACTGAGCCCGCTTCTGGACCAGCTCCAGCAGGATCCCATAGACTGGGAGATAAGTCAGAGCAAGGCCCCAAAGGAAACAGGGCCCTGGTCAGAGGCAAGTTCCTCAGAGGACTCCGATCAAAGCCCTGGGTCCTAGAGGAATGCATTGAGGAACTGTCTGCATCTGACTCCTCGAACACGCCATCGTCCCCAGTCCCCATGCACCACTCTGGATTCATCAGAGTGGGTAACCTGTACTGAAATTCAGCCAGGAAGGCTGGAGGCCAACCAAGCAGCCTTAGATGGAGCCCCGTGCAAGGGTCACTTGGGTGGAGACTTCACTAAAATAGGCAGAGAAGCCAGGGAAGGCTCGACCAGACAAGGTTGGCTGGAATCAGCCCTCACCGAGTAGACCACAGAAGCGCTGGGGCCTGCTAGGGAGTACTGACCCTGCCAAAGGACCCATGCTGCCACTGAGCTCCTCATACCGCAATTTGTGGGGGAGCCTTTCCTCATCTGAAGATGAGAAGGAAGAGGAGCATAGACAGTGCTTTCATGGAGGTCAAGAATGGGAATGACTTTAATCCTGAGATTGGGACTGGGACCTGGTCCTCAACTTAGACCTTGACCAGCAATGAGAATGCTGCCATTGAGGGGACATGGGAGGAGGGGCTGTGTAGACCATGCGGACCGGGTTCTGCTACGAAACCCCTGAAATGAAAATCTCCTGGGAGAAAACAGCAGGGCCAGCCGACCTCGCCTGTCCCTCCTGGGAGTAGGCTAGAGGACTGGAGTCTGGGAGAGAAAGTTGCCTCAATCTGTCCGGTAATGGGTCGACTGGGTTCAGAAAAATCTTGTCTGGCTGGTTGGCCCGCGTCTCAGCCAGCAAGCCCAACAGGGACACCAAGGATCTGGCTGCCTGTACTTGAGCCCTGGTGGGATCAGCCAAAGCCGACTGCTCGATGACTGTTGAGCGGCTGAAAGAGTCTCAAGCATGAGAAGTGCGAAGCCCGCCTCGGTCCCACACAAACTATGGCGGGACTTTCACCACAGCCTGAGCTGCCGCTCACTCAAGGGCTTACCAACCGTGAAGTGGAGTCTGCCGCTGCAACCAGCTTACGGGTGCTATGGACTGAACTGGAGGATCCTGCACATCCGCCAGCCAAGGAGAAGACAGCCATACCTGTCCTCAAGAAAGGAGGGAGCAGGGTCTTGCACACACCAGAAGCTCCTCGTGATCATGCTCTGCCCCCAAACAATAATGACGGTATAGTCGCAGGTGACATTTTTGGTTGCATGTCAGCACCGCTTGAACTCTGTGCAAGTTTGGGATTCGCTGCACTCTATCAGAAGGACAGCTGGATCGAAAAGGAAACAAGCCACTGCAAAAACACAATGCTCAAAGACTATTTTCTTTGAAGAAAACGCCTTGAAGACGATGAAGGAAACAGGGCCTACACCATGCACAGAGAGCTGCAAAAGCAGGAGACCTTACGCTCCAATGGAAAAGGAAGATCCGATGTCATGAGGCGGTGGCAGGAAGTTTCCACCCAGGTGGTGGAGGAGTTAGCTTGAGTCGCTCCGCTGGATTTAAAGGGAAAGGAAGACTGCCAATGTGTAGATGTGCACCACATCCACATCCCTAGAAATCGGTTTCTGCACCAGCTATTTCAGCATCTCTAGCAGTTGTTCGGCAGTGCTGAGTGCTATAGATATCTCCTCCTCATTACAGCTAAAGCCTGAAAGACGCTTGGAAGAAAAATACTGAACACTGAAGACAAAACCCACTTGCTGAGGAAAAAGGTATCCCTGCAGAGCAGAGACCTGTCTACCAGCTAGGACAGATTGTAAAGATTGAGAGAGTCTGGCAAGAGGTGTGTTCTAAGACTTCTCAGACTGTTACAATCTGTCTCAGCTCACAGGGAAGGTCAGTCCTACAATATACACAGTGGGGGGGGGGGTGGTATTTGGGCACACAAATCTATAACCAATACTGGAGATTGTTGTACAGGAAAATTATAGTGATCACAAACGACACCAATTTGAACTGAAAACAAAATACAATATCTCTCTGAGGAGAGCCAGTGTGTTTAATGCAAATAACATTACCTTTCGGTCCTGAAAAGTCGTTTTGTATGCTGCAAGTAACAGGATCGATCTTCATTAGAAGGGAATGCAGGGCAGAAGTTGAGAGTAACTGGGCAAAATGTAGCCCTGCTTTCATGTTTTTGGCATGCCATATTTGCTGACAGAATGCAAATACCATAAAAATGACATATTCTATAGAAAAATAAGTGGAAGGATGCCACATCTTATTGGAAGAAAATCAGCACCTCATAAGATTTTTGTTTTAGACACCTGTTTATTTATGTGATTAAACTGCTAACATCATGATGGTCAATATTTGATTTTGTGAGTTTTCTGCGATGTACATGTATTTTTGCTTGTATTTCATTTTTTCTTCATTAATTCAGTCAGATACATCTACCCTGCTGGCTCAAGTCAGAAGCAGCCTCTTTAAAAAACACATATAGTCACCCAGTTGCACGGAGGGTTGAGGTGCTGGATGCCAAACCTGTCACCACACCAGTGACCCAGGCTCAAGACTGAGCCTAGGTTGCTGGGGGCCAGGGAGGAGAAAGAGGAGGAATGAGCGTCCTAGAGGATGCTCTCCTCCTCCAGGAGGGAGGGCAGTCATGCTCAGGCACAATACTACCATCTGGGGGACCACAGGTAGCAGTGCGCTCAGAGAGACTTACTGGATGAGGATGCCAGTGGTGATGTGCTCCATGCTTGCATGTTAGTTTGCACACCACCCCCAAGCCGGTGTCCCAGGGGAGAAGACAAGGAGGGAAAATCATGGACAGAGCAACAATGAGAATTCCAACCCTGGCAGGCCACGCACTGGCAGTAAGGCCCTTACAGGATCCATTCTCCAGCAGCTAAGGGAGGCCTGCTCACCCAGCTATTGGGGGGTGGGGGGAGAGTGGAGGTCGAGCTAAGTCTCTTGGAGATGCTGAGCGGTGGGGTGGGGAGCTGTACCAAGGTAATAGGGCCGGTACCGGAGAAGCATAAACAAATTAACTAATAAAAAAAAAAAAAAACCCACATATAGTACACATACAGTAAACAGAACAGAGAATCAGGACAGAGGTACAACAGATTCCTACTATGGAAAAGTCAGTGCATTCAGCTATCCATGTAGCATGTAATCATTACTATGGCACTTAGCAGCACGATCAAACCATGTTCTCTAGAGGTCACAATCGCGTGTTCTTACCACTCCAATATGATGGCTGCTTGCTTCATTTGTCATATGATGGTTACTCTAGCTTTTTGTTATACAACTCTGTGGATATACCACACCATCATGCATTCTTGCTTATTTGGTTAAGTATGCAATTATGATACACGTGCTGCCTTTGTAGAAGTAATTTTATCTGTCTGCTGCCGTCATTGTCTATGTTTCCATGTCTGAAGGCAAGCAACCCTAGATAATGTCTTTTCATTTGAAAGAGAAACTGACACTTGCAACCATGGGGCAAGTCACTCCAAAGTGCTACCTGCCTCAAGATATAGAAAAGTTGGTTTTCAGTAAATAGAAAAGTAATTAGGTACCTTTCTATACAGCAATAACAAAAACTAAGTCCAGCACCACTTAATATAATCCCACCCCAAACCAGCGTTTTGATGATGTGCATTGTAGAACAAGGGGGCATTCATGAGCAGCTAAGGAAGCAATATGTGGTATCTTTGAGCTCCTGACCCACAGCCAATTAAACTATAAATTTCTGAACTCTACTGTATATCTTGGGTGAAGAAAACACTTGGTAAAGATGGCAAACAAGAAGATGGCTGAATTTCTGGCTACTCCTGCCACCGGCAGTAGCGAGGGCTGAATAAAGAATGGAAGAAGGGCACACCTGTCACTGGATTGGAAGCCCACGCTGATCAGATGGTCTCAGAGGAGATGGCAGTGCTAGGCCAGTTAATCTCCAACCAGATGCTGGCGGCCCTCACCCTGAAGGCTGATGAACTGTCAATGAAAATCTCCATGCTCACCCACCAAACAGTGGGACACTGAGAGAATCAAGAGGCTGAAAAAGAATCTTGAGCATGGAGGACGAGTCAGAAACCTACTGAGGAAAGTAAACTGCCTGAACAGTGATCCCCTCAGTCCCTGTCTATTCTGTAGAAATGAAAATTAAATACTCCCTGTAATTATTTTTTTTTTTTGTACTTGGTATTTATTGTTTTATGTAAACAAATAGCATACATTCCAAGCAGTGACATATCGAATGCTAATAAAATGGACACACTGAGGGCGCCACTCCTCATAAGTTACAATACTATACTTATTCTACTGCTTTTAGATACATCTTTGGAGGTTACTAACTTTATACATCAAGTTTAAAACAATGCTTTGTAGCTGCTTTAGAAAGCCAATGAGCTGCATGGAGGAAAAAACTATTCAATACAAATGTATGAAGTCCCAAAGTTCTGCCACTCAAAAGAGGGTACATACTAAAGTCCATGCTTTATCTATAATATGAACACCCTAAAGGTGCTATATCCAATAAGATAGTGCTACTTCTCTTGCACAAATAGTTCACTTGGGAGAGCATATATTTATATGACAAATAACTAAAACTGTAAGAGTTTCCTGAGCCTAACTAAACCTGGCCAAACTTTCCATCATGAGATAATTAGTGGAAAACAACAACTAAGTGAAATTGTATGTATAACAGTAAGCCTTAAGCAGTAAAGGAGAAATATATAATAATCAAAACTGAGAGTCTTCATAAAAGTTTGAGTATGTGCTCACGCACTCCCACTTCGGGAGTTACACATCAATTTAAAGGCAGGATGTCTCTATCCCTGTAATTCTTAATCTTCTAGGAATATCTTCAACACTGATTCACACTGGTGGGTCTGAGCTGGAGGTGCTATGACCCCGCGGGAGCCAAAACCTTTCAGGAGGGCTGGCATCAAGGGAGGCTGCACGTATAACAGCTGCATGTGATTAGCTCACGGGCACAGACTTTTTTGGCACTGGCCCTCAACTGCTTTTTTTACTGAGGAGATACAGCATAACCTAACAAGTACTTCTGCAATAAATCTAAGGGCATATGATAGCTCTGGTGACCCGTGTAAGAAGGATCAATAAACAAGTAACACTGTCTTCATAGCCCAAACCAAGTACAAGGGGTGAAGACCAACACAACATACTGGATTGAGCCTGGGGAATGGTGGGTGGGTGTGTGAATCAATGGTGACGATAGCCCTAGAAGACTAACACGGTGAGTACATAACGTTCATATCTTCAAAGAATCAGTCTTTACTGTTGATTCCCACTGGTGGGTCAGAGTACCAGGCTCAGAGAAAATCCTGGTGACTAGGGTGGTAGGAGTCAAGGGCTCATATAGAAAGTAATCTATTCAGGATCTTCCTGCTGAAGGTGGCATGCTGCCTGGCACGGACATCCAGGGCACAGTGCTTAACAAAAGTGTGCACTGTGCTCCAAGCTGCAGCTCTATAGATATCACCAACAGGCACAGGGGGAATCTCTGCCAGGGATGTGGCAACCACTCAGGTAGAATGGGCACATACTTGGCCCTCTAGCTTAACCTGAACCATGATATAACAGTGGTGCAAGCAGCTCACAATCCAAGCAGAAATGCACTTGATTGTAACAGGCTGTCCTTTTCTATTATGATCAAGGGAGACCAAGAACTGTTTGGATTGTCTGAAGTCCTTAGTCCTGTCAAGGTAAAACCTAAGGAATCTCTTTACATCTAGAGAATGGAAAGTGCATTCTCATTCATTATGGGGGCTGGCAAAGTAAAAGGGTAGTACCTGTGGCTGGTTAAGATGAAATTCCGACAGCACTGACGGCATGAACTTGGGGTGTGCATGTGTGCAGAGAAAAACAGGTTACTCACCTGTAACAGTAGTTCTAGAGGTGGTATATGTTCTTCATCCACACTTCCTGGCATGTCCCTTTCCCCTTTAATTCTTGCCAAAAGGTCTTAGAGCTGGCTCCTCCCACCCACCCGGGTGGTTTAAACTTCCGCTCTGCCCCATGACGCCAGATCTTAGCCTGCTGGAACTCAGGTTGTGCGTCGCAGCCAGGGAGGTCGGGTGGGTCAGTGTGGATGAACAACATATACCACTCCAAGAACTACTTTTACAGGTGAGTAACCTGTTTTTTCTAGGGATGTGGATATGTTGTTCATCCACACTTCTTGGCAGACTCCAAGCAGTTCTCCGGGAGGAGGGAGGCAAGGCACACACCCTCTACTTAGGGAACAGAGAATGGAGAACTGAGGTCCCAAAACCAGCATCCCGACGTGACTCAAGGTGATGTGGTGGGTGATGAAGGTGTTTGCTGTCTTCCAGGTAGCAGCCTGACAGATTTCCTGGATAGGATGTCCCTGGAAGCAGCCACCGACGCAGCAGTATGGCAGGTGGAATGAGCCCTTAGTCCTATGGGAGGCTCCCTACCCACCAACCTATAGCAGAGATCAATGCAGGAAGTGATTCACTTGCCAATCGTCCACTTTGCTGCAGGTCTGTCAGGTGCGGCTTCAGCGTAGGTAACAAACAGTTGACGAACCTCTCCCCAAACTTCCGCCATTCTCTCCTTGTAATAGGCGAGAGAGCTCATTGCAGGTCCAGAGTATGGAGCCTGTACTTGGCATCTGAGGTGTAGTTCGGGTAGAACACAGGCAGAGTCAACACCTGGTTAAGGTGGAACTCCGACACCACCTTCGGAAGGAAATTCGGGTGGGGCCACCGGGACAACCTTGTCCCTGTAGAAGACCAGGTAAGGAGACTCCACTGAGAGCACCTGGACCTCCCCAGTCCTTCTGGCTGACGTGATAGCCACCAGGAAGGCGGTCTTCCATGACAAGTGTGACATCTCACACTTGTGCATCGGTTCGAATGGCTTGCCCATGAGTTTTGCCAAAACCAACAGTAAATCCCACGGAGGTGGAGGTTCACGCACCGGAGGGGATATGTGATCTAGGCCCTTGAAAAAGCGCCATACCACCTTTTACTGTACCACCGTCTGCTGACCAGCCCATACCTGGTAAGCAGAGATGGCTGCCAGGTGCGCCTTTTTTTTTTTTTTGTTAACTCTTTTTCACTCCGATCACGGCTGTGGGGCCTTCTCTCAGACATCCAGTCTTTCATCCTGCCCGCCTGTGGATCCCAGGACCGTACCCTCCTCTCTCCCACTCCTCCCTGCAACCGCACACCTGGTTTCACCCACCTGGGGAGGGTAGCCCTACGCTCTTGGGTTCTCTTTCTAGTAGACAGACTCAGTCTGAGGGTGGACCCAGAGGGAGGAACTGGAGGCAGGGTGGACCCAGAAGGAGGAACTGGAAGGCAGGCAGGAGAACCTGGCGGGGGAGGGCATGGGGACTAGTGCGCTGCCTGTCCCAACAAGCCGGGTTTTCCTTTTTCTCCCCCACATTGGCGCACAGCAACTCTGCCAGCCAGCCACCGCCACAGGCTGCCCAGTGCACCGCGATGTCCCTGATCTCCACATCAGGGGTCGCCGGAGCGTGGGGCCCCTGACGCCCTCCCCCTGGGATAGGAGAGCAGCTGAACGGACGCTCAATCCAAACCCTCCTCTGCCGATCCCGACACCCAAGCTTGCTCCCAAACTCGGGTCGCCGGTATGGCGTGAGGTGTGGCATCCAGCGTCTCAACCCTCAGCGCCACCGGGCCAGCCAGGTGCACCTTAAGGGTCCCAGACCGAAGACCCCCTTTGGACAGTGACCAAAGGTAGTCTAAGATGCTAGCCACTGGCAGGACAGAGGGTCCAAGCCCTTGCCCTGACACCAAATGGAAAATCTTTTCCATTTGAAAGCATAACACCTTCTCGACTCTTTTCTGGATGCTTCCACTACCGTGAGTACATCCTCAGAGAGACCCAAAGCCTGGAACTCTAGCCACTCAGGTACCAGGCTGTCAGGCACAGGGACTGAAGGTCCAGATGGAATACCTTTCCCTGACTTGACTGAGATCATGTCCAGGCGTGCTGGAAGACACCTCGGGAGCCTGTTGCTGAGGCGATCTGGATACCAGAACTGGCGTGGCCAGTCTGGGGCTACCAGGATCACCTGCGTCTTGTCCCTCCTCACCTTGAGAAGTACCCTGTGGATCAAGGGAATTGGAGGGAAGGTGTAGAAGAGGCCTAGGGTCCATGGCCTCAAGAAGACATCCCCCTGCAGTGAGCCCTGATGAGGGGGGTGGGCACAAAACAGCCTCAGCTTGGTGTTTTCCATGGAGGCAAACAGGTCCACCATCGGCTTGCCCCAGTGAGAGAACAGGCTGTGAGCTGTCTCTGGGTGGAGAGACCACTGTGGGATGTCTCGCCTATGCGGCTAAGGGCATCCGCCAGTTGATTTGAGGCTCCTGCCACTTGGATGTCTAGGAGATCCATCTCCAGTTGGCTCATGAGTGTCTAGATGTGGAGCGTTTCCCTGCATAGTGGTCAGGAGTGCATGCTGCCCTGTTTGTTGAGGTAGTACATGGTCATGGTGTTGTCCGTCTGGACTTGAACCACTTGACCCCAAAACTGCTAAGCGAATGCTGACAGCGCCAGTCTGACTGCTCTGAGCTCCAGCAGGTTGATATGGTAACAGGCTTCCTCGGGGGTCCAGAACCCGTGGGCCCTGTTGCCCCCCATGTGGCCTTCTCAGCCCGTGAGAGAGCCATCAGTCGTCAGGACGACCATCGGCTCGGGGTCGACAAATGGGATCCCTTCCTGCAGATGATCCAGGACGGTCCCCCACTGGACAGCATCCCACATCTTCTGGGTCACAGTGATCAGCTGGTCAAAATGACCCTGGTGCTGAGTCCACTGGGCAGCCAGCTCCCATTGGAAGGGGCCCATTGGACCACGGTGGTGCAGGCCATCATGTATCCCAGAAGGCGCAGAAAGTCCCGGGCAGGGCGCAAGTGCCCAACCAGAAATGAATGGGCAAAGGAGGAGAGACCTCTGTCCTGTCCACGGGAAGCCAGGCTCTGGCTCGGCAGGAGTCGAGCTCTGCCCGATGAAGTATATCACCTGCAAAGGCATGAGCTCGGACTTGACCTGGTTTATCAGTGAAGCCAAGCTGAGAGCAGGTTTGGAGGCCAGGTCCTGGGCTCTCCACCTCTTGCTGGGTGGAACCTGCTAAGACCCAATCGTCGAGGTAGGGGTATATTCTGACCCCTCGATGCCCAAGGTGGGCAGCCACCACTGCACTGCATTTGGTGAAGACCCATGGGACCGATGACAGGCCGAATGGCATGGCTCGGAACTCATAAAGGGTTCCCTCTGCTCAAAAGCAGAGGAACCTCTGATGAGACGGGTGGATTAGAATGTGGAAAAACGTGTCCTGTAGATCCAGTGAGCAGAACCACATGTTCTGCTCCAGGGATGGTATGATCTGGGACAGAGTTACCATCCTGAAGGTGTGTGGCCTGAGAAACTGGATCAGGTTGTGCAGATCTAAAATGGGGCTTCGGGACCTGGAAACAAACGCTGGGTCGACTCTGGGATCTGTCACTTGGGCCACTGACTCCTTGAGGAGGAGTTGGGCTATGTCATCTCTCAGAGCCGACCGAGTGTGGACTGATACCCTTTCCTCCCGTGGGGCGCGGGCTCGGCTGGGAGGGTAGTGCCCGAATTCCAAAGGCAGACCCTGGCCAACCACTTCTAGAATCCACCTGTCCATGGTAACAGCGGACCAGGCAGAAAGAAAGTGGCGGAGCCAGCCCCCCACGGGAGGACCCAGAGCTGGTGTGACGGGAATAGGGGTGGCAGCCCCTATCCCGCCACTGGGCAGGCTTGGAGGAAGAGGGTCCAGATTGGAAACCACCTGAACCTCGACCTCCTCTGCGGGCCATTGGAGGCCCAGACTTGGGCCAAGGGCGCCAAGCATATGCCTGTTGTTGCTGCCCATCCTGGGCTGCTTGGCTGCAGGAGCAGGGTGCCGAAATGGCTTCTTCTTCTTCTGCTGTTTCTTGGTGCCAGGGGCATCTTTCTGAGCAGAAGTAGCTGAATCCAAGGTGGCATTGGACTGCTCGATTCGCTGAAGGTGACCATCCACACCTGGGCCTAAGAGATCGGTGCCCAGGAAAGGAACATCAGTAAGTTTGTGCTGGGTATCCGCCATGAAGATGGAAATGCTCAGCCAGGCACTGCGGCGCATGGCAACCGCAGCTGCCACCAAACAGGTGCATGAATCCCCGAGGTCCAGGGCCATATGAAGTTGCTGCTTGGCAACGGCCCGGCCCTGATCCCAGACCTGCTTGACCGTAGTCTGAAGTTCCGCAGGGAGGTGCAGGAGAACCTTATCCAAGGAGCCCAACAGGGCAGAGAGAAGTGCACCACGATGACAGCTGAGCTTGCCTGACGGAGGCCCAGTGAGGAGGTGGCATAAACTTCCTGACACAGTGGTCCAGGTTTTCTGACTCTTGTCTGGAGGTTCATCGGTGTCGGCAGAACTGCCTGTGTGTCTGAACACAGAAGCGGTCACCAGCCCCCAGCCAAGGCGTGTTCCATGAACCCCGAAAGGACCAATGGGCAGCGATACTTGCGGGCCACCCGCAGATGGTGTTGGGCAGGAGGCTGGGTGCTGCCAAAGCTCCAAGGCCGGACCAACAATGGCCTCGGCCACTGGGAAGGCTTCCGTAGGGGTATCCCCTATCTTAAGAATATCTGTGAGAGGGTACTCCACCCATTTCTGGACAGGCTCCAGGGGCATCCCCGTGGATTCGGAGATCGAGGAGGAAAATCCCCAAAAAGGACGAAGGACCTTCCTCCATCAACAGACTTCCCACGGACTCATCATCAAGTGGACGAGAGTGTAGGTCGGAGTCGTCAGAATCCAAGGTATCCAGATAACCGGTCAAGTCACCAAGGTCCCTTCCACGCCTGGGGCAGTCAGGGCGAGGGTGACCAAATCCTGCGGGGAAGATCTGGAACAGTCCGAGTTTCCTTTGAAGGAGCCCATCCTGTGAGCTGTTTAGGTGGCGGCTCCACCACTACCAGTGGAGAGGTCGATTTTGGCTGAACTGGGGCGGGTTCTACCAGTTCCGCCGGCAGAGGAACCGAGGTGATTGGTTTTGATGGAGCCGGCTTTGGCCTAGAAGGCGAAAGCCAGGTAGTGGCCGGTGAGGAAACCGAAGCCAGTTTCTGGCTGGACAAAATCAGCTGTTGCCACACAAGATCTTTGTAGCATTGACGGAGTTTCCGTCGAAGCCTCTCCTCTTCTGAGGAGGACGAAGACAAATGCCGCCATTGCCTTTTCTTTGAGCACTTATGCACCTTCCTCGGCCTATCAGTAGAGGGGGTTCGAGACCTTGACCTCGATTGGACTGGCCAACTGGGTCGCTCGGTAGACACCAGGGGAGCTGGTGACTTTCCTGGATCAGGGACCGGCTTCTCAATGGGACTGGCAGCAGGCTGGGTCTCCTCATCGAGAAGAAACAGAACAGGGGTCCTGTTAAGAGAGTTGTCGGCCTCATCGGGCGACAACAGACTGACAGTGTTGAAAACTATCTCAACCACGTTGTCGCTCGAGACTTCGGTTGGCTGACCAAACGGTGGGACTGAGAAGTCAGCGGCCGAGGTTGAGACTGGAGATTCCTGGGACTGAGATCGCTCTCAATCCCAAGAACGTATTCACCGAGACAAAGAATCTCTCGGTTCCTTGTCCTTTTTATGGGACCGGGAGACATGCACGCCTGAGGGTCCCTCGTCCTTAGTGGGAAGAGACTGGCACATCTCCGAAAGAAGCCTGAGAAGGTGGGCCCAGACTGAGTGGAACAAAATCGAGACGAGAGTAGAGTTCATGACACACTGCTTCTGCCTTGAAGGCCTGCATTTGCTGTAACTGCTCGAGGACCCACAGCCGCGGACACCTCCCCACCGGCCTCCCTCGATTCACACCGGTGGATTCCGTTTTTCGGGCCTGCCAAGCTTAAGTCATGTGAGATGATAGTCAAGGACGTTCGGGTGGAACGCGAGACAAATCTCGCAGGTCTAGATGTCATGGCTGACCCAAACAGTACACACACGCAGTATGTGGATCTGTGCGCGACATTTTCTGGCTGCATGGGTACCAGCGGAAACTGGGGGAAGATTTATCTTCCATGATTGAGAAACAACGATCACAGTCGCTAGCTCGAACGAGCTTAATCTTCAAAGAATCCAAAGCGAAGCCAGGGCCTACAGAACGCGGCAGCGAAGAGGACGCAACCTGTATTTTCCAGCGGAAAGGAAGATCTGGCATCATGGGGCAGAGCCAAAGGTTATACCATCCGGGTGGGTGGGAGGAGCCAGTTTTAACAGCTTCCGGCAAGAATTAAAGGGGAAAGGGACATGCCAAGAAGTGTGGATGAACAACATATCTATGTCCCTAGAAATTAAAATTATGTACACACCATAATTCTTGATCTTCTAGAGTATCTTTACTATTGATTCCCACTAGTGGGTCTCAGACAGAGGTGCTAGGACCCCGCAGGAGCCAGAACCTTTCAGGAGGGCTGGCACCAAGGTAAGCTGCGGGCATGCTCGGTGCTATGACAGCAAGCTTGTGGGCACAAGCTTACCTTGGCGCTGGCCCTCAACTGTCTCAGTACCTTTTGCAGAGGAGGTGCATCATAATCAAACAAGCACTTAGGCACTTAACCTAAGGGCATAACAGGGATCGATTTTAGCAGTGGCCCGAGGCCAGCTAATTTGAAGGCGGGCCAGAGGATGTCCTGCTTTGCTGGCCCGATTGGCCAGCACATTTTTAAAGTAAATATTGCACTGCACGTTTAAGGAATAAAGGGTTGCCAGTGCTAGAAATCTCCCATTTCTTGGTTGCGGACATTGCCGCACTCGTGCATGAACTGATGTACTGGACCTGAAATCACGTGCGGAGAGACGCGCATGGCAGTACATAGTGGGAAGGCCAGGACTAGTCACGTCAAGGTGGGCAGTAACTCTAGCATGATCGGTGGGAACTGTCGCAGGCAGGAACAACAGGTTGGACAAATGTGACAACAATGGTACTCCAACGCTGATCATGTAACTGCTAGCTTCTAGCTGACCTTGCTGACAGATGAAAGAACACACAGTTCTGGGCAGCAGGCAAACCTGCCCTAAGCTGTGGTGCAACCTGTTAATTTAAACAACAAACTCTAGCAAAATATTTTTTAATTCATTGTGGAGAGAAACAGATTTAAAAGAAGTAGTGAGAATTCATCCATTAGTTGGAGAAGGGGACTGCAGATAGCTTGTAGCCTCTCAAATAAATTAAGTTTTCTTTTCTATATAAATTCTCTGTGTAAAAAATTTCTATCCACTGTCTGATTTTGCTACAAGAAAATTAAGTGTCTGAACTGTAGCTTCGTACAGTAACTCTCCTCAGAAAAATCTAAGTGAAGTCCATCAGTGTACAGTTTGGTAGTGAAATAGACTCCATCTTTAAAATATTTAGAGTGGTCCTCTGTTGGTAACGTACTAATATACTGGAATAAGTAACTAGTGTGTCATAATTTGGGCTCTTCATGGTCACTTTGGTAAACCAGTCTCTGTGCCAGTTTTCCTTCCCTAGGCACCAACATCTGTGTTCCATGTATTTACTCGGAAACTTACACTCATTTCTGCCCCCCCCCAAAAAAATAAAGGTCATCTATCAGATTTGTCCTTGTCTTATTAAGCCAGTGTGAGCAGAGTAAGGCAGTAGTATCATACTAACGGGCCACCAAAATTTTATGCGGGCCATTATTTTTAGCTAACTCACTGGCCCGAGGCCACTAGGTTTTTTGGGGCTAAAGCTCAACTCCCTGCATAAGACAGACCTGGTGACCATGTAAGAAGTGTCAACAAGTCAGTAACACAGTGTCTTCACAGCCCAAAGCAAGATCAAGGGATGAAGACCAATAAAAGGTACTGGAGTGAGCCTGGGGATGGTGGGCAGTAATGTGAGTCAGTGGTGAAGATACTCTTAGAAGATCAGGAATTATATGGAATACGTATTTGTCATATCTTCCAGGACTGTCTTTACCATTGAATGCCACTAGTGGGTAAGAGTAAAAAGCTCAGACAAAATCCCCGGACTAGGCGGTAGAAGCCAAGGGATCCTCAGGATAGTAATTCATTCAGGATTATCCTGCCAAGGTGGCATGCTGCCGATATGGACATCTCAGGCATAGTGCTTAACAAAACTGTGCACTGTGCTCCAAGTTGCAGCTCTGCAAATATCACTGATAAGGCAAAGAGCGAATTTCTGCCAGGGACATGGCAACCACTCTGGAGGAGTGGGCACGTATGTGACCCTCTAGCTGAACTGAGCCATGGTATAGCAGTGGCACAGGCAGCTTACAATCTAGGCAGAAATGCAAGTGACTGTAACAGGCTGTCCCTTCCGACTGGAAACAAAGGAGACAAAGAGCTGTTTGGACTGCCTAAAGTCCTTAGTTCTGTCCACGTAAAACATAAGGATCCCTTTAACATCCAGAGAATGGAGAGTGTGCTCTACTTCATTCTGGAAGTTGGCAAAGTAGGTAGGCAGCACTAGTGGCTGGTTCAGATGGAACTCAGACACAACTTTAGGTAGAAACTTGGGGTGCGTCCAGAGAACTAACCTGTCCTTATGGAAAACAGTATACAGAGGATCTGTGACTAGGGCATGGATTCAGACACTCTGTGAACAGAAGTGATGGCCACTAGAAATGCTGCTTTCTACATTAAAAACTTCAGTTTACAAGTCAGAAGGGGTTTGAAAGGTTTACGAGTGGGCAAGGCAACACAAGGCAGATATGCCAGGCAGCCACTGGCTTCCTGATGGGGAGCCTTTTGTGCAAAATGCCCTTAAGGGGACACAGCTAGCAGCCCAGCATGGAAGTCGATCTTATGTGAGCTCCAATACAGCAACTATCAATATTACACCTCTAGCGGAATTAAGAGCTGACATTGCAGGTGACTGTACCAAAAGGAAGCTTTTGTTGGTCTGCTTTGGAAAATCCATTTTTTGGAAGATGGGCTAAACTAGAAACACTCAAAAACAGGAACACATGGCGGCAGGCACGTTGCAAGCTCTGGGGCCTGTAACACCCTCAAGCAACACAGGGGGTTTGCCCTCGTCCCTGGACTCACTGCAAGCCACATTTAACAACCTAACCAACTCCATCAGGCTACTGGATAAAAAATCTGATGCATATATGGAACGCCTGTTAAAGGTCGAAATGTCTATGGAAGTGATGGGACCAACAGTGGAAAATTCAAACTGTACATCAGGCAAAGCCCTGGCAGCAGTGGCGACCTCCTTAAAAGAACAAAGCTTGATGAAGGCTCACCTTGAAAAGCTGGAAAATTCAGTCCGTGCACCCAGTATCAGACTGTTGGGAATCCCAGAAGGAACAGAGGGGAAGACTCAGTGAGTTTTTAGAGCGTTGATGCCAGAGGCCTTGGGGCTGGGGTTTGCTCTGGTAATACTGAAAGTGTACCAGATCACTCCTAGGCGGGCCTGACAAGCAGAGGAAGGGCTGCAGATGATACTGGTGGTAATGCAGTCCTCCAATATGAGGGACATGATTCTGAAGGCAGTGAGACACCAAGGGAGGATTGATTTCGAGGGAGCTAGAATATTAATGTTCCTGGATTACTCATTTGCCACTAGGAACTGAAGGAAAGCTTTTGATGGAGTAACCCCAGATGTTATGGGTGATGGACATTTCCTACAGGCTGTTTCCCCACAAGACTACAGTTTACGCTGCAAGACAAGACATATTCGCTTACCGATCCTAAGGCAACGGAGGCCTGTATTGCCAAAGTTCAGACCCAGGCAGAAGTGGACAACAGGGATGGCTCTGACTCCGGTGAGGAAGTGGTAGGAGGCAGTGAATGATCTGTAAGTACACTGGGGTACTACCGCTGTACTAGAGTTGGGGTCTGAGAGATGCTTATCTTGGTACTTCTGTTTCCACCGGAGAGGGACACATACTTGATCGTTTTTGAACTCGGAGGAACATGGATACAAGGGATACTGTTTAACATGACTAAAAATGTTTTTTTTTTTCTTTTCTAAACAATGTGAATACTTTGTGTGCTCCACGACTTCCAACCTCAATACGCACACCGTCTTTCCAGCCAACGCTGTTTATTACTGTCAAATCTTATTAATTAAGGTGTCCGGATGGTAAGAAAGGGGTATGTTTTAGGGGGGTTTAAAAGTTAGTACCCTCAATTGAATAGGCGACAATTGTTGCAGATTGGTTAAATTTGTGCGACACAAAATGGCGCCTATATGCCATGTGTTTGAGGGCTGGCAACACTGCGGTGATCTGGAGGAGTTCTGGATGATCAGCGAAGTCTGCACAGCACTCCTTTCTTTCCTTTTTCTAACTTACCCCTCTAAGCCCTGTAGATGTTAATCACCATCAGGATCACAGCCTCAGGTAAGACATCTCTCGTGGGAAAGCGTACTGGCTCCTACTTCGCCTGGGGAGACTAGAAGTAATATTAGTACTAGCTCTTATCAGTTCCAAACACTTAAAACAATACCACCACAGGGGTGTTAATTAGTTGCTATGTTGAATGTGGGCTCACATAAGACTGCATATGTCAATGAAGTATTTTATACAACCAAGATAGGCTATGCTTAGCCTGGTAAAAAGAATTCTGCTTATTAGCCTAAATCATAGATTAAATTGTATTGGCTGCAATAGGCTTTAAATGGTGTGATGTTTAGTGTTACATAAAAGTGCATGCCCTAGTATAGAGGTTAAACAAAGAATAGTGAAGCTCTACTCCTGCAATGAATATCTGAATGTTTAATGATTTATGGTGATTCTACATATGTTAGGGCAAAATTATGTTTGTAAAGTTGATGAAAATTTAATAAACAAAGTTAAAAAAATGTCCTTAAGGAACCCTTTAATCAGTGGCAGCTGGGCCAGACAGAGGGTACCAGCGGGCTTGTGGTTATGCAGATATAGCATACAGGTGGGCTTTTACTGTGGAATATTGTAGGCCAGCATCAGAGAGGTCCAGCAAGTACCCAGAACCTTGTCAGGCAGGCACCAAAGGGTGTGTTTTGAACACCAGATGGAAAATCTTTTCCATTTGACTGTGTAGTTTTCCTAGTGGAAGGCTTGTGAGCAGCCAAAATTATGTCATAGACCCTCCAAGATACCTGGTACAAGTTCACCTCTATCTCTTCTGGAGCCAGGCCTAAAGATGAAGGGAGTGCAGTCTGGTGGGACCAGGTGACCCTGAGTTAGCATGGTCATCCTGAGTGGAAGAATTCATGGTTTTCTGACTGACAGTCTGTTCTGGAAACCATATCTGTCGAGGCCAGCAGGGGGCAACTAGTATTATCCTGCCACTGTGTGCCTCCAGTTTGAGCAATACCTTGTGCATCAGAGGGACTGGTGGGAATGCATAAAGTAATACATTTTGCCACTGCAGCCTGGAAACATCCTGACAGAAAATGCCATGTCTTGGATTTCCGGAGAAGAATAGACAGTTTGGCGCTGAGTGGAGACACAAAAAGGTCCACGTCTGGGGTACTCCACTAGTCGAACAGCAATCTTGTGACATCTGGAGCTAGTGACCACTTGTGGGGATTGGCCTCTGTTTGGCTCAGTTTGTCTACCAAAGTTTTTCTGGACTCCTGGCAAATAAACTGCTTGATGCAGGACCCTAGCTCCAGGCACTATTCCCCCACTCTCATTGCCTCCCTGCAGAGAAGGTAAGGAGTGTTCTTCCCTGTTAGTTTTTTGTATTATTTTTTCTCCCTCACCAGTCCCTTAGGTCTCTATCCAGCTCTACTCACTCACCCCCGATGTCACGCTCTGTCTGAGACTCCCCCGATGTTCTGTCTCTGAATCCCCTCCCATTCTCTCTAGGTGACAGGCATCCTGGCTGGGGCTGCCAACTCCTCCAGCACTCTATCTATAGGGTCCAGGCTGCCATCTGAAGGTTGGAAAGGCAGAGAAGTACTCTGGGTAAGTCCGGCGCTGAGCATGGCTGGGAGTGGTGAGTAGGCCTTCGCCTACCCGGGTGCCAGCTATTTTCCCTTTTTCTTGGTTTCCTTGAGAGTTCGAATGTGCAATGACGTCCAGTGCAAGACAGGCATGCTCCCGCACCCACCCACAGGACATCTGCCGCAACTCCCATACCCATATGTTTGCCTCCACTGCTTGGGATCTCCAGCCACCGCTAGAGGTTGCTCTTACAGCAGCAGACACTGCCCCCCCAGGAGAGGAGAGCAGTCTACGGACGCTCAATCCTTTCCTGCCCCTGCCAACCCCTAACAATCCGAGTCCGTTCCCGAACCCGGGTCGCTAGTGTGGCGTCCAGTGCCTCAATCCTCAGAGCCACTGGGCTGGCGGATCTTCCCTTTTTGATGATGTAGTACATGACAGATTTGTCTGTCTGGAGGAAGACTGTTTTGTGGATGACTAGGTCCACTAGGGCTCTTAGGCTGTACATAACAGCTTGTACCTCCAACACACTGATGTCGAGATGCGTCTCTAACAGGTCCCAGACACCTTGTGTTTGAAGGCCCTGACAGTGGGCCACCCATCCGAACAGGGACGCATATGTGGTGAGAGTCACCTGAGTTTCTAGTTGTGAGAAGGGAAAGTCCCGGAGGAGATTGTTCTCCACTGAGCACCATGTGAGTGACTGAACTAAGGGCTTGGTCACCTGAATGGGGTAGGTCTGAGGATGTAATGTTTGTGCCCACTGTGCACTGAGCATCCACCGAGTCATCCTCATGCTCGACTGTCAGTCATTTTTCCAGTAGAAACTGTTTTTTTTTTTTTTAAGTACTGGTTCAAATGTTGTTCTTGTTCCATCTATATGGACCTATTAGTAACCTTAATGGGTGTTCTGATTTATGCATGCCCTCCATTCTTGAACTCAGAAATCTTAAATTCATGGATTAAGAATAATTCAAGGTAATTTCTTTGGGATCTCTACTTCCTTCCTGAAATCTCAGGATTGATTAGCTTTCCTGGATATGCAGGATGCATACCAACACATACTAGTGCACCCCCAGTTACCACAGATACCTCAGATTTGTTGTGCCGGGGCAACATTACCAGTTCAGAGTCCTGTCCTTAGTGCCTCAAGTCTTTGCAAAGTGCTTTGCAGTACTTGCAGCACAGCTGAGAAAGGTAAGACTCCAAGTCTACCTGTACATGGACAACTGGCTGATTGCCAGTCCATCCAGGCAGGAGATAGAACGGCAGTGCTCACTGCCTCCCAGTGTCTCACCTCAGTGGGGATTTGGCTTACAGTTTCAGTGCAGTTCTCCTTTAAGCTTGCTTCAAAGGGTATACTAATACTTAGAAAAATGCCCTTGGTAGCTGCAGTGTGAGCACGCTTGGCCATCGAGTCAATCTTGCGCGACTCCTCGTTAACATGGTTTGCAGCGGTCTCTTGGGGGAGACTGGCCTTGTCATTCTCAGTGAGGATAACAATGGCATCAGCTATAGGTTGACAAACATATACTGGCTTATTCCTAGGGGCAGTGTACTTTTTGTTGATCTGCTTGCAGACCAATGCTACTGTAAAGGCCTACTCCACACCACATCAGACAGAATTTCAAATAGGAGAGGAATAAGAAGAACTAAACTGACTGGCACAGTAGAAATGTTTATCCACTGCAGACGGAGACGTTTACCCTGGTCTATGGCTATAAGCTCAAAGTTAAGGGCAGCATGCCCATTTCTGAGCAAAACCTTGCAAGAACAGTTACGTAAGAACTTACCATAACAACAGATCTTCGAGGGGATCTCAGTTATCAGGTCACACCATAGGAACTTCACCATCGGTGAAGCAGGATTCACATGGAAGATTTTTCAGCACGTCTTCAACCCTATAAAGGCGTGAGTGGTTGTGCCTTCCTCTCTGTTCTTTTCCTGAGACTAAGGGAGATACCCATGCCATGGGAGACAGAGAGAGAAAGAGGTGCCCTGGCCTGAATAAAAGGCTGGATACACGAGATAGCCAGTCTGAGACAAGAACCTCAAACAGGGGGATGGTGGGAGAGAAGGCAGACCCGATGACTGAGATCCCCTAGAAGATCTACTGTTACAATAAGTTATTTCGTAATTGTTCTATCTTTTTCGGGGGTATCTCAGTCATCAGGTCACACAATTGGAATGAGTCCCGAGCAGTTACAGGTGCAGCAGAACAGTCTGAGAGGAAGGCCAACCAAAGCCTAGGACAAGAGGCCCTGCAGAACAGCCCTGCTGAAGCCTGCACGGGTTCTAAAAGCAATGTCCAGACTGTAGTGCTTGGAGAAAGTATGGACAGTACTCCAGGTGGCAGCAGCACAAATGTCAGCGGCTGAGACCTCCTTAAAACAGGCCACAGAAGTAGCCATGACCCTTGTGGAGTGGGCTTTCACCACCCCTGGCAACTCCTTGCCATGCTTATTGTAGCAGAATACAATACAATGGGCCAACCATTTGGACAAACATTGTTTAGAAATTTGAACGCCATCTCTTCCTGGGGTGAAAGAAACAAAAAGTTGATTTTTCTTTCTGCAATCCTTATTATGGAGCAGATAATATTTCAAAATTCTGTGCACATCTAAAGTATGGAGCAGTGTTTCTCCTAGATTGGCAAAGGTAGAAGTCTCCTCAAAGAAAATTAAGACAGGAAGCCCTGAAGGATCATGAGTCCAAAGCTAGCTCTGCAGCGAGAAGCAATATCCTGACTGTAGTGCTTTCAAGGTGTGGACAGAACTCTAAGTGGCAGCTACACAATATCAGCTGCAGAAACGTTTCTTCAGTGAGGCTAAAGAAGCTGCCATGCCCTGGTAGAGAGTATTATTGTAGCAAAACACAATGCAGTTAACCAACCATTTGATAAACACCATTTGAAACTGAAGCCCCTGCCATTCGAGAGGCAAAGGAAACAAACAACTAATCAGACTGATGAACAGGACAGGTGTGCTCCAAATAGTAACGGAACACCCTGTGGACATCCAGAGTATGCAGCAAGGCCTCCTCTGTTAGTGCACTTGGATAGTATACCAGTAGGTGGATACCTGATTCAAGGTAAATTCCTAGACCACCTTCGGCAGAAACGTAGGATTAGTTCGCAAGGACACCCTGTCCCTGTGGAAAACCAAATAAGGTTCCTTACACATCAGGGCCTGTCACAGCATGTGGGAATAAACGTCAGCCGAGGCAAATTCACAGGTTTAAAACACACTGGAGACCCAATCTCTGCAAGGACATAGACCCAATCTCTGCAAGGACAAAGACAGGATGGAAGCAATCCAGAGGAGGGCAACCAAAATGGTGCAGGGTCTGCACCAGAAGACATATGAAGAGAGACTTAAGGAGCTTAATATGTATAACCTCGAGGAAAGGAGGAGATGGGGACATGACAGAAACGCTCAAGTACCTTAAGAGAATCAACAAAGACCAAGAGGGTAGCATCTTTCAGAAAAAGAGATTGCAAGAACAAGGGGCACAATTTGAATATAGAAGGGGACAAGCTCAGAGGTAATGTGGAGGAAGTATTTTTTCATGGAGAGGGTTGTGGATGCATGGAACAGCCTTCCTGTGGAGGTTATGGAGTCAAAACAGTGGATGAATTCAAGAATGCATGGGACAGACATAAGGCAAGTCTAGGGGTTGGGGTAGGAGGAAGTAGGCTGTTGGTTAACTAGGATCTGCAGCTTATCCAGTAGGTAGGGAATGGGCAGACTGGGTGGGCCAAGCAGTGCTTATCTGCCGTCAAATTCTATGTTCTATGTTTCATTGTGGTGTGATATTTATTTTTCAAAAGTTCGAAAAATAATGCATGGAAACAAAAAAAATTGCAAAGAAAATCACTTAACATCAGTAGTTTCTTCCATAATATAGTCCTGGATCTTAGAGCTTCTAAGAACCTTCTCATCTGCATTCAACAGCTTGTCTGCGCAAAGAGTAGAACTTCTCCTCCTCTCTCAGGGCTGAGGCCCACTGGACTGCCTGAACTGCTCTGAGTGAAGAGGTTTTATATCTTTTGGTGGGGTCAGCTGACTAAGCCCTTTCTATTTACATGTCTAGACATGTTGTTTCAAAACAAGGAGGGTTTTGTTTCAGGAGACTTCTGGTTCAGTTAAAGGTACAGTGTACATCTCCACAGATATTGACTCTATATCTCTGATCCACAGTGACTAAGTGCTTTTATAAAACATACCATTCAGCCTCATACATAAAACCTTATACAGTAACATGTTTATAGTGTGAATTCATGAAAATACCTTAAGGATTTCTTACAACTGTACTAATCATGAAATTATTATTCTTTATATGGCTCTGAATCATTTTTATTTAAAAAGGCTTTATTAACTGTATTTATTCCTATTTAAATAGCCTTCATGCTTTTTGTACACAAAATGCACTTATGCAGTTTACACAACACCTCTCTGGGTGTTTGCATGATTTCAGGGACTGGATGGATGGAAATGGAAAGAATGAAAAGAGAAAACTAGTAAGAAGTTTAGTAGGGATAGTAAAGAGCTATGCTAGGTGGTCAACCTAGGTGGGGTGGGGAGAGAAGAAAAGCAAAGAGAAAAGCTGCTAACTGTTTGCGACAGAAGTTTTGGTAGCTAGGAAATAAGGAGAGAGAAAAGTGGTCCATCAGTCATAGCCGAGGGTGTAGCCTAACTCCACCACATGGCCTGAAGCTCAGAAATTCTCTTAACAGAAGTAATGGCAACTAAAAATAACGCTTTCCACGACAGAAAGCACAGCTCGCAGCAGGCTCAAAGGGAGGCAGAGTGAGCTTCTCTAAAACAAACAACAGATCCCAAGGCGAGACAGGATCCCAGATGGAAGGCTTCAAGGGTAGAATACCCCACAGAAAAGTGTGGGGAAGGTCCAGCTGGGCAACGTACTTGCCCATAGGTACATGGTATGCGGAAACGACAGACAAGTGCACCTTTAGCGAAGAGTAGATGAGTCCTGCATCTGAAAGAGAAAGAAGGTACTCCAGCACCGAATCCACTGGGCAGGTGAACGGATCCAGATGTCTAGTGGTGGCCCAAACCCAGAACCGCTTCCATTTCATAGCATAGGTTGCCCTAGTGGAGGGTTTCCTGGCTGCCACTAGGACATCTACTACCGGCAAACCCCAAATCTGGAGATGGTGAGGTCTGCAGGAGCCACGCATGTAGATGCAGAGATCCGAGATCCGATGGACCAGGAAGCCCTGCTCCTGGGAGAGAGAGTCCAACCAAAGGGGTAGGGGCAGCAGAGGTTCCACCGCCAGTTGCTCTAATAGTGGGAACCTGATCACACGAGGCCAGAACAGAGCTAGCAAGATCATTTCTGCCCCTCCAACTGCAACTTGATAAGCACCCACTGCAGAAGGGGAAAGGGAGGGAATGTGTAAGAACGCGTCTTGCCAGAAAGCACCAGGCCCCGGATGTAGCAAGCAAATATTGGGCAGTTTTGCATTGGATAGGGAGGCAAACAGATCGATTTCTGGGTGACCTCATCTGGTGAAAAGATCTTTCCCCACTGTGGGAAGCAGCTCCCACTCGTGGGCCCTGGACCAAGTCCGACTGAGGCTGTTGGCCAGAGTGTTCTGAATGCCCGGGACGTGGACTGCTGAGAGCTCCAGATGATGATCCACTGCCCAAGTCCACACTCGCATGGCTCATCCGCAAAGAGGATAGGAGTGTGTCCCCCCCCCCCCGCTTGTTGATATAAAACACCACTGACATGTTGTCAGTTTGTATCAGCAGAGGGCCAGGCAGGAGGACTGTCTGGAAGGCTTGCAAGGTGTAAAGGATTGCTCTCATTTCCAGAATGCTGATGTGGAGATAATGCTCTTGCTGAGTCCAGGAAATGGAAATTACATACCTACCATAATTCTTGATCTTCTTGGACGAGTCTCCACCACTCATTCACACTAATGGGATCTGCGCAAGAGGCACTAGGACCCAGCGGGAGCAAACTTTTTGCTAGAGGGTCGGCACCAGAGATGGAGCCGCGAGGAGCGGCACCGCGAGCCTCAGCTTGTGTGGTAATGACTATCTCGGCGTCGACCCTCCAACTACCTCAGTACCTTTTTTTTCGAGGAGGTGCAGCGTAACTTAACCTAGAAGGATAGCCTAACCAAAAAACGGACATAAGATAGTCCGGACGACCCATATAAGAAGTGTCAACAAAGAAGTCTTCACAGCCTAAAGATTGAGGGAGTGAAGATCAACAACAGAGGTGAGCTCGGGCGAGGAGAGCGTAGGAATGAGTGGTGGAGACTCCGCCCAAGAAGATCAAGAATTACGGTAAGTACGTAATTTCCATATCTTCCTGGATATAAAGTCTCCACCACTCATTCACACTAATGGGAGAGTACCACGCTAATACTCCCCCGAGAGGGTGGCAGGAGAGACCAAGAGCTCACAGTTTTAGGACAGGAGTCCATTAAGGATGGTTCTGCCAAAAGAAAGATGTCGTCTGGCATGGACATCCAGGGCATAGTGTTTGACGAAAGTATGCACTGAGCTCCAGGTGGCCGCATTGCAAATATCTGCAATTGGTATGTTGTGGATTTCCACCAGGGATGCCGAACTGCTCTAGTAGAGTGAACGTAACTCTGCTCTCTAGCTTAACCTGTGCCATGGAATAACAGTGGCAAAGGCATGCCACCAGCTATGCTGAAATTCATCTGATAGCGACAGATTGACCCAGCCAGGTCTCGCTGAAGGAAACAAACAGTTGTTGAGCTTTGCAAAGTCTTTTGTTCTATCTAGATAGAAACGCAAAGCTCTTTTGACGTCCAAGGAATGAAGAGAATGCTCTCCTTCATTCTGGAAGTTCGCAAAGTAAGTAGGAAGGACCAAAGGTTGGTTTAGATGGAATTCTGAAACAACCTTAGGGAGAAATGTAGGATGGGTCCTAAGAACTACTTTGTCTTTATGAAACACAATATATGGAGGGTCTGTGACCAAGGCATGTAACTCAGGGACCCTGCTGGCTGAGGTAATGGCCACTAGGAAGGCCGTTTTCCAAGTGAGAAATTTTAACTCACAGGTAGCTAGAGGCTCGAAAGGTTTTCGAGTAAGCATGTCTAGCACAAGATTAATGTCCCAGGCTGCGACTGGACATCTTATAGGAGGTCTGGTATGCAGAATTCCCTTAAGAAACCTCTTAACCAAAGGTAACTGAGCCAGTGACAAGGAAAGTACTGGCTCATGATAAGCTGAAATGGCACAAAGGTGAACCTTAACTGTAGAGTACTGCAGACCTGAATTTGAGAGGTCTAAAAGGTACTCTAGAACTTTACCTGGTGGGCACGAAAAAGGATTCAAAGAGGATTTTACACACCAGAGTGAAAAACACTTCCATTTGGCTGTGTAAGTTTTCTAGTGGTTGGCTTAGCCCGCAGCCAGAAGAATATCTGAAACCCTGTGAGAGACATTGAACCTGTTCACTTCTATCTCTTCAGGAGCCAAGCATGAAGGTGAAGTGACCTCAGATTGGGATGGACCACAGGCACCTGAGTCAGAAGGTTCGTCTGAAGGGGAAGCGGTTTCGAAGGAGTTTCCGACATACTGCTGAGTAGTGGAAACCATATCTGTCGAAGCCAGAAGGGAGCAATGAGGATCATTTTGTGCCCCGGACTCGAACTTGAGAAGTATCTCGGAATTAGAGGAAGAGGCGGAAAGGCATATAGAAAAAGTTTTGTCCACCGCAGCCTGAATGCATCCTGACAGAAAATGCCAGGCCCTGGATTTCAGGAGCAGAAGAGAGGCAGTTTTGTGTTGAGTGGGGATGCAAAAAGGTCCAGGTGTAGAGTTCCCCACTCTGCGAATAGTGACTGAGCTATGGCTGAGTCGAGAGACCATTCGTGAGGATCTGTTTCTGTTCTGCTGAGACGGTCTGCCAATTCGTTCTGCACCCCCGGCAGGCAGACCACATGAATTAGAGCCTTGTGCTCTAAGCACCATTCCTACACCCTCATCGCTTCCCTGCATAAGGGGTAAGAGTGAGCACCGCCCTGCTTGCTGATGTAATACATCACTGCTTTGTTGTCCGTTTGAAGGAGAATGTTCCTGTGACAGAGCGGACTGCATAAAGGACGGCTCTCATTTCTAAGACATTTATGTGAAGCTGGGACTCGAGCTGAGTCCACATACCTTGAGTGTGGAGAGTCTGATAGTGAGCTCCCCACCCCATCAGGGACGTGTCTGTGGTAATGGAAATCTGATGATCCAGAGCAGCAAAGGGATACCCTTCCAGAAGACTGTCCTCTTGCGACCACCAGGTGAGTGATCTCTTCAGAGGTCCTGTCACCTTGATGAGTAAGGACTGAGGTGAGTGGTCGGGGACCACTGAGTACTGAGCATCCACTGAGATTTTCATGTGAAGGCGTGCTAGGGGTACAGTGAACAACGAGGATGCCATGAGACCTAGCATTTGTTGCGTCGAGAGAGCTGAAGCCGAGCTGCTCTCTCCGATGTATCGGGCCATCTGAAGGATATCGCTCTTCCTGTCCTCTGGAAGAAATACTTTTGCATAGGAGGTGTCCAGAAGAGTTTCCATGAAAAGGAGCCTCTGGGAGGGCTGCAGCTGCGATTTTTTGAGGTTTAGCAGGACTCCCATGGATGTGAGAAAGTATGAAGCCGTGGCTACGGCATCTAGAGTTCCCTGCCTGGAAGGACTTGCTAGAAGCCAATCGTCCAGGTATGGGAACACCTGTATTCCGATTTTTCTGAGATGCGCTGCGAGAATTGCACAACACTTTGTAAAAACTCACGGCGCCGAGGATAGCCCAAAGGGCAGGACTCTGAACTGATAATGCTGTCCTAAAGTCACGAACCTTAGGTATTTGTGATGCTCTTGGTGAATAGGAATGTGCTGGTAAGCATCCTGCATGTCCAGGGAGGTTAACCAGTCGTGTTGATGAAGCAAAGGTAACAGGGTTCCTAGCGATATCATTTTGAATTTCTTTGGAAAGAAATGTGTTTAATTTTCTGAGGTCCAAAATGGGGTGCATGCCCCGGTTCTCTTAGAACCAGAAAGTAATGGGAGAGAACCCTGTGTTCCATTGATCCAGCGGAACTACTTCCACTGCCCTGTTGTTCAGAAGGCCTTGTATCTCGGAGGCAGAAATTCTGACTGAAGAACTGACAGCCTGGGCTGTCATCTGGGGAACGATCTGGAGGGTCGCTAAAAGATTGAGGGAATACCTCGCGATTATCCGGAGGACCCATTTGTCTGAGGTTATGGACTTCCATTGATTGTAGAAGCGAGTCAGACGACTTCCCATTGCTGAGGAAGAGTCCCCTCGGCAGCTGAGGTGGGACGTGGGCAACAACTCAGAAGGCGGCACTGGGCACTTTGGATCCTTGCGCCTTCTGCTGCGCTTTTTGAGGCTGAGGGGCTTGGTTTTTATTAAAACCTCCCCTGCTTTTGCCCCGAAGGACTGATAGTTATGAAACTGGTGTTTGTTAACACCCCCTCGAGAGGGAGCGGGAGGAGGTCGAGACAATTTAATGGCTGGCCGACCTAGTCTTTTGTGTGGCCTCTAGAGCCTACTCTACTTGAGGGCCGAAGAGATACACACCATCGAAAGGCAACGCCATGACCTGTTGCTGGGCATCATTCGTGAAACCTGAAGTGCACAGCCAGGAATGACAGCAGGTACAAATGCCCGCCGCCGCTGCTCGGGAGGCAGTATCGAAGGCGTCCATAGCTGCTTTAACCTGCTGGTTGTTGGACTCGATACCCCTGGTTATGGGCTGAAGAAGCTCTGAATTAGTGTCCGACTCCGGTAGAGCTTCAACCATTTGTTTGAGTGAATGCCAAAGAATATACTCATATTGAGAGAAATAACCTTAGTAGCTGGCAATACGCATACCTAGGGTGGAAGCAGCAAAGACCCTCTTACCTAAAGTGTCTATCTTACGAGATTCTTTGTTAATAGGTTGAGCTGTAGTAGTCTGGGGAAGGACGACCCTATCATTCTCTGCCAAGACTACAATAGGATCTGCAAAGGCTTGGGATGCCAAAAAGGGTCGCCCTTGGGAGCAGCATATTTCCTATCTATGGACTTAGCCACAGAAGGAATGAGAGCAGGATTATTCCATACCATTTGAGAAAGCATCTCAAAGGAGGGCTGTACCGGAGGAGTCAAATCCATAGGGATCTCTGGAACATGGAGGTATTGGAGTCTTAACAGTTTCCCAGGATCAATATCTGTAGTCTGGAGAGAAAGAGTGGAATTCAAGTTTTTCAGCAGAGACTTAAATGACAGGTCCTCGACCACAGGCTCTGCAGCAGGATTAGATCCTGTTCCTTCCACATCATCACCCAGCCTAGGTCTGGGTCAGGCTCAGTGTCATCTCCTGACAGCCCAGGAGGGACTGTATGGACAGGAAAGGAGTGAAAATCAGAAGGAAATGAGGAAGGGAAAGGATTCAAAGAAGAGGAGCCCTGAAGACTGGATGACGCCCTAACAGGCCTCGGACGCCGAAGAAGAGTACATTGCCGAAAAAACACATGGCGCCGAAGACGGCGCCGAGAAGCCACATGGCACCGAGGACAGCGCCGAGAAGTCACATGGTGCCGAGGACAGCACCAACAAGGTGCATGGCGCCGACAACCCCAACAACGTCGAGGACAGCACCGATAGACGCACTGGCGCCGAAGATGGCGCCGAGCGTGCCATCGACGCCAAAGGCGTCGAAAACATCCCAAGGCCCAAAAACGGGATTTGAGGAGAAAGAAGGATGAATTCCAGGAGATAGAGGCATTGGTATGGCCCCCTGAGCTGCAGCCATGTGAGGGGGGGAAAAACACCTAGCTGGAGTCAAGGGCACCGAAGACGGCGCCGCGCGACTAGGGAAGCTCAACCGCCCTACCTGATCTCCCGAAAAGCCCGAAGGCCCCTGAGTGACCAGGCCAGGCAGCTGGACCGACCTCCAAGCCCATTGCTCCATAAGAGCAGCCCACTGATGAAACTGCTCATCTGAAGACCTACCAAAGGGTGGGGTAGGGCTCCGATGTCGAAGACGTCGGCGACCAGAAACAGAAACCGCTGACTCGAAGAAGGAGACGGACAGCTATCTTAATAACCCGACCGTCTCATGGCAAATATATCGAAGCGACCTCAGTGATGCCTTCTCTTTTTGACCTGTGGGCGAAGAAGAGCTCGAGGCTGAACGGTGCCAGAGTGCAACCGCTACTTATTATGCTTTCAAGGGGACCGCCCACCCCTGGCATTGACCGTCTGTTGTCAGACACCCCACCGGCTGACTGAACAGCTTTCATATGAAGTCTCCTCACCGTCACCTGACCTGCTCGTGTCGACTCCATCAATGTAGGTTAAGACTTCTTCCTTTAATAAGAAAAATAAACTAAGCGGTACTTTATTTGAGATATTATTACAAAACAATAAAACTGAAAACTATGCTGCTAGTTTAAAGTTTGACTCCCAGAGGTGAGCGACGTTGTCACTGAAGTGCACCCAATGGCGGGAAAAAAGGAAATGAGGCGGTTGGAGGGTTGACACCGAGATAGTCATTACCGCAAGAGCTGAGGCTTGCGGTGCCGCTCCTCGTGGCTCCATCTCTGGCGCCGACCCTCTAGCAAAAAGTTTGCTCCTGCTGGGTCCTAGTGCCTCCGGCTCAGATCCCATTAGTGCGAATGAGTGGTGGAGACTTTATGTCCAGGAAGATCCCCGAGTCTGGCGAGTGCCCAGATGAGCTCCCCAACCCTGGCCCGACGCATCTGTGGTCAGGATATGGGTGGGAGATTCCCTCTGGAAGGAAACCCCTCTCGAAAGGTTAGAAGTATCTAGCCACCATGTCAGGGACTGTACGACTGGGCTGGACAACAGGACCAGTTGGTCCAGGTCGTCTGACCTCATATTCCACTGAACCCTGAGTTTCCAATGGATCATCCTCATGTAAAGTCGGACCATGGAAACCATGGCAATGGTTGCTACCATATGTCCCAACAGTCTGAGTACTGTCCCAGCCAGAACTTGGCGAGCTGAGAGTAACTGCCGAGCATGGGACTGAAGGTGCCTGCTCTGTCCTGGGGGAGGAAGGCCTTGCTTTGTACTGTGTCCAGGATTGACCCCATGTATTGAAACTGCTGACATGGCCAGGGGGAGGACTTGGGGAGATTCAGAGTGACCCTGAGGTCCTGAAAGAGGAAGAAGGTACCTTGAATGGTTTCCATAAGCTGGTCCCGAGAGAGAGTAGTTAGAAGCCAGTTGTTGAGGTAGGGGAAGACATTAATGCCTGCCTCCTGAGACATCCGGCTATCATGGCAAGGCACTTGGTAAACACCTTCAGTGCCAAGGACAGGCCGAAGGGTAAGGCCCTGAACTGGTAATAGCACCCCTGAAGGCAGAATCACAGAAACCTCCTGTGTGGCTGGAAAATCAGAATATGGAGGTATGCGTCCTGCATGTCCAGGGAGCACAGCCAATCCCTTTGATGAAGCACGGGAGCAAGCCTAGTAGGGTAACCATTCTGAACTTTTTGTACTCAATGTACTGGTTCAGGTGGGCTTATGTCCGAGATGGGACAAAGATCCCTCATCCTCTTCGGCACGAGGAAGAAGTGGAAGTAGAACCCTGTCCCTCGTCGTTTTGGGGAAACAGGCTCTATGGCCCTCTTTTGAATAAGAGCCTAGATTTCCTCTGCTATGAGGGTGCTGTGGGCCTGAGAGTAGTGAGACTGTACAGGAGGGTTGTCTGGAGGAACCTCTGTGAATTCGAGAGTGTGGCCTCTCTCGATGAGCTGCAGGACCCAGCGGTCCGACATTATCCAACGCCACCATTCGGTGTGCAAGGAGACCTGACCTATCCCCCCGCCTCCCCTGTGGCATCTGCTGGTGGGGAGGGGGGGGTCAGGCAGTGAGTCAGATGGAGAAGCTGGGGAGGGGAAGTGCAGGCTGAGAGGTTCTGGAGGCCTGTGGGGCAGAACCTCTGATGGCAGGGGTGGAGGCCTTATGTTTGAAGCCTGTCCACTGGTGCTGCTCTCCTCTACACTGCTGCCTTCCAGTCTTACGAAAGAAAATCCAAGAAGAAACACACCGCAATAGCCCAGGTTGGGAGGGGTGCAGACAAGGGTAGTTAGCCCAAACAATATACCAAGTCCCAAAAGTACCTGCATTCTGCTAGAGCCAATAACATTACGTACAACTCACTCTAAGATGTCTTTTACCATTAATGTGATTTATAGCAAATGCAATCTTGAGGCAAGACTCTCCACTGCCACAATGCCCCTGTGGCAGTGGAGAGGTCTGTGCATGTTCATGCTTGCATTTTGCTTAATAAAGTTCTAGTGGAGTGCAGGTACGTTTGGAACTCAGTCTTACGAAAGGACTGTTTAGGTTGTTGCTTGGGTCTGTACTTGGTATGCACTGATCTAACTGCTTTCCCAGCCTCTTGCAAATGGGTATTGATATTCTGAGTATCTTCTCCAAATAGAACCGGCCCTCTGAAGGGGGCAGCCATAATTTTGGACGGGACATTCTGGGCGAACCCGAAGACTCTCAGCAAGGAGTATCAGTGGATACAGACCGCAGAAGCAGCTTCTCTACCAGTGAATCCACGGTATCACGAGGCCCGTAGGACGTGATTACCGACGTCAGAGCAGGACTTCATAATGGCCATGAGCTCCCCCCATCCGGGGGTGTCTGGCATGGCTTGAACAATCTCCAGTGCCTTGTCCCACAGGGTATTTTGGTAACAGACCATGTGGGCAAGGAAGTTCTGCAACCAGATGGCACAAATAGTACAGGAATAAACTTTCTTGGTCAGATGATCGAACTGCTTTGAGTCCTTATCTGGGGGCTGTGTGGTAAGGTGCCGAGGGTGTCGGGATCTGTCGTGGGCCACATTCAGCACAATGGAGTCTGCCTCTGGTTGTTCTCTGTAAAAGGGGTCCTCCCTGGGAACCTTGTACAATCTGTCCAACTTTTTGGACACTGCTGGGATCAGAAAGGACATTTCCATGCTAGCTTGTTGGCGTCCTTGTAGGATTCAACCACTGGAGGGACTACCATGGCTAGGGTGTCGTCCTTCCGAAGAAAGATGACCAACCGCTTCCGTTCCGCACTGAGATCTTCCGAATCCCACCTGTTCAGTTGTTGGATGTGACACATCACATCCATGAATGAAGGGTCATCAGGCGGAGAACGTGGGGCATCCTTACTGCCGTCAAGGTCAGACGAAGGGTCTGAATCCACACGGTTGGAGGAGGATAGGGATCCACGTCCAAGTCCTCTGAATCCGAAGAAGGGGAAGGCAACCTCAGGGGCTTGCGTTGTCATTCCCTGGGAGAAGGAAGGTTCTTGTCAGGTGTCAGCCTCTTGGGAGGCTGAGTAGAAGGTTGGCTCGAGGGCTCATCTGGAAGAGGCCCTTGGGGAGTTGGTTTAGCAGGAGCCGTGGGGGCCTCTTTATTTTTAAAATAGGCCCACTATGCTGTGAACAGCTCATTTAGTCCTTGAGGGAGGGTTCTGTGGCAGGGATGGAGTATCTGGCATTGGTGGGGCGGGTGTAGAGGGCCCCGGTGTCACTGTTGTCTGACTGGGGTAACCCTGGTGTTGGGGTGGTCTGGTCCTGATCATCTGGTGTCGGGACCAGTGGGATTCCCCCTGGCGTCGGAGGTGTCGGATCCGGTGTCCAGTCATTGGGTGTCAAGTCCTCGTGCGTCGGCCTGTTAGGGTGCTGGAGTCATGGGCGCCTAGACAGAACACGGAGTGCCGGGCTTTCCCCGAGGAGTTGTTGGGGAGGCTGGCATAGAGGGGACTGATGTAGGCAGAGGCCAGGCTGGAGAATTAGCCAGCGGAGTCACCTGCAGTGGAGGAGTAGCTCCTGAGTGGGACGTATGCCCGCTGCTCCCAGAAGAAGAGGGTGACTGTCCCAGGTGCAACCTGCTAGCATCGGCCCCAGGTGTCAGGGTGGACTCGGCAGACACCCTGGCCAGGAGGGCAACAGACAGTGGCCTGCCACCCGAAGAACCACTGGCCGAGCCACTAGGCTTACAGCCCCCAGGGGTGATGGGCTTAAGCTTGAGCGGCTGAGTGGCATGGGAAGACTTCCTGCACCCCAAAGAGCCATCTCCTGAGATGGAGATGAGGAAGGGAGGCTTAGAGACCAGAAGCCCAGAGGAGGAGGGGTTCACCGACTTCGTCAGGGACTGAGAGCAGTCTTCTGCCTGGGACTTCTTCTTGTGCTTACTGCTCGATTTCTTCCTTATGAGAAGATGAAGAAGAGGGAGAAGAAGAAGAGCTCTTTGCGTGAAGTTCCTTCTCCATGGCACATAGCAGTTTCTAAAGCAGAAAGGCTTTGAGGGTTCTCTGGCACCAGAGCCACATGTGCTGGCTGAAATCAGGCAGTGCTGGCAGGCCTTGATGTTGTGATCGGGGTCCAGGCAGAAAAGGCAGGCTGAATGGCCATCTTTAAGTGGGATCTGCTTATTGCATGCACACTTGAAGGGCACTCTCAACTGACGATGTTGGCGTAAGAAGATGACATGCACAAAATCGTCCGGAATACCTACGAAAAGTAAAATAAAAAGGTGTTGAAAATGTGGTAAGGATGGCGGTCCAACCAGCTGAAGGCATCTGCGGAGGTCCAACTTGCGCAGTTGGCGGCGGGAAGAGAACCAGGGATAGGCTGGGGGACCACCCCTTTTATACCATGCATGAAGTCGGTAGCAGGCAGACATCATGGATGGCCCCCGGCTGGGTACTGCTAGCTAGAAAGTTTCCATGAGGTCCTGGCACCTGCTGGCTTCAGTCCTAAAGGTGTTACCTGCTGCAAGAGTGAATCTCGAAGTAAGATCTTAGGATCTGTGCACAAAGACACCTTGTCTTAGTGAAAAATCAAATAAGGCTTCTTACATCAGTGGGCCTGAAGCTCGAAAATCCTTCGAGCAGAACTAATAGCAACCAAAATAACGCCTCCAAGAAAAGCATAGCTCGCAAGTCGGACTGGCTCAAACGGAGACAGGGTCATTTCTCCAAAATAAAATTTAAATCCCAAGCCAGGACAGGGAATGGACTGGAGATTTCAGGTGCAGGATACCCCTGAGAAAGTATGGGACACATCTAACTGAGCCACAGTTCGACCACCCATGGGCTTGTGAAAAGCAAAATAGCAAAAGGTGCAGCTTGAGGAGGAGTACTGGAGGTCTGACGGAGGAGATCAGGTAGTGTAGGATCTGGCTCACCGGACAGGAAAAAGGATCCCGATGATGTTTGGCAGCCCAGATGGCAAACCTCTTCCACTTCATGTCATATGTGGCTCTAGTGGAGGGTTTCCAAGCTGCCATGAGGACTCTGCTACCCTCTGAGTTATTCCAAACTGGGCTGATTGCTATGTCCTCAGGAGCCAGGCATGCAGACAAAGGGACATGAGGTTGGGTGGACTAGTGTCTCCTGAGCCTGCACCAAAAGATCCCTGCAAAGGGGCAGAGGTACCGGAGGTCCCTCTGCTAACTGTTGCAGTAATGGAAACCATATCTGCTGTGGCCAGTAGAGTGTGACCAGGATCATGCTGGCCCCCTCCATCTGCAGCTTGATTAGTACCCTCTGAATCAGAGGAAATGGAGGGAAGGCATAAAGAAACCTCCCGCTCCAGGAGAGGGACAGCATGTATCGCCAGAAAACTCCAGGCCCTGGATCTAGGGAGCAGAAACTGGGCAGTTTTGTGTTGAGTTGGGATGCAAAAAGGTCCAACTCTGGACGACTCCATCTGTCAAACAGATCTTCTGCAGTGGATGAGAGAAGTTCCCATTCATGCATCCTGGACTGAGACCGGCTGAGACTGTCCGCCAGGGTGTTCAGCATGCCTGGGACATGTACTGCTGAGAGATCCAGGCCATGATCAAGTGCCCAGTACCAGACTCTCATGGGCTCCCTGCACAGAGGGTATGAATGTGTTCCCCTCCGCTTGTTGATGTAGTAGACAACACTGAGATTGTCTGACTGGATCAACAACTAACCTGGAAGGAGGTGGTTCTGAAAAGCCTGCATGGCATATAAGACCGCCCGCATCTCAAAGATGTTTATATGGAGGGACATCTCGATCTAGGACCATGTCCCTGGAGTCTGAAGAGACCTGTGCGCACTCTCACCCAAGCCAGAGGCATACGTGATGAGAATCTGCAGGGGAATGGAGACTGGAATGGGACCCTGATAATTTTAGTAGGTTCTGGGATCCATCCACCACTGGTGCATCCTGCAAACCAGAGAGGAGACCAGCACCAACTGCTCCAGGTCATCTGTTCTGTTGGTCTCACTGCACTCAGAGGGTCCACTGGAGCACCCATATGTGCAGTCTGGCCAGAGGGACCGTGGCAATGGCCACAACCATGAAACCTAGAAGCCTCAAGTACACCCCAGAAGCATAACAGCTCTGGGCCACCTCCTGAGCCTGGGAAATAAGGCACCTGCCCGGTACTGAGCTGAGTCCAGGACTGCCCCTATATACTGCAGCCTATGGGACGGAGTCAAATGGACTTGGGCAGGTTGACAAGGATGCTCAGAGAGTGGAATAGCTGGAGGGTCCTCTCCAGGGTCTGGAGGAGCTGAGCATGGGATGGGGCTTTGAGAAGCCAGTCGTCCAGGTAGGGGAAGATGTACAGGCCTTCTCACCAAAAGGTAGCAGCTACTGCTGCTAAGCATTTGGTAGAGACCCATGGTGCAGAGAATAAGCCAAATGGCAAGACCCTCAGTTGGTAATGTTCGCCCTCAAAAAGAAACCGGAGAAATCGCCTGCGCGTAGGACAAAACGAGATATGCAGGTAAGCATCTTGCATATCTAAGGAGCTCAGCCAGGCACTCTGCTTGAGCCGGAGCAGCATACCTGGAAGAGTGACTATGCAGAATTTTTTGTACTGGATGTAAAGACTGAAGTCTTTGAAATCTAGAATAGGCCTCAGATCACCAGTTCTTTTGGGGACCAGGAAGAACCTGGAATAGAATCCCTTATTCTTCTGTCACTTTGGCACTGGCTTGATGGCCCTCTTTCAGAGAAGGGACTGTACCTCCTCCCGGAGAATCATAGCAGGCCAGAGGGTAGCTGGAGGGTATCGGAGGAGTCTCTGGGGGCTGTTCTATGCGCTCCAGAGTGTGACCCATTTCTATAATCTGAAGAATCCAAGCATCTAAAGTTATAGTTCTCCACTGATTGAGATGGAGGGTGAACTGACCTCCAACCACCACCTTTGGTCAGGGACCAGATAAGGGGGACTGACATACAGTCAGGCAGAGGTGGATCTGGCCGCTGGGCCATCCATTGCCTCTGGGCCGTTTCGCGGTAGGACCCATGGAAGGGGGGTAGGCAAGGCAGAGGTAGCCTTCCGCTTGCTCTGGGAATGGGAGCCTGTACCAGACTTGTGGGACACCTTACGAAAGGGCAGGTGCTGTCTGCTCTTAGGCTGGGTATGGTAGAGTGAATGGACGACTTAATAGCTCTACCAGAGGCCTGCAAGTCATTAATGATGTCCTGGACATCTGGTCCAAAAAGCTTTGAGCCACTGAAAGAGGCATTCAGCATCTTCTGTTGGACATCTACCACGAAGCCCACGACTCTCAGCCAGGCTTGCCTATGAAAGCATATGCCTGTGGCAGCAGCCCTGGCATCAGTATCAGAAATGTTGTACAAGGCCCGGAGGAAATGCTTACTAATTCTCTGTGCCCTATAAGGACTTGACAACCTCCTGTTTCTGGGAACACTCTGGGAGGGCTTGAGCAGCAGCCTTGCCCTTCTTCCAGATGGTGTTCTAGTACTTGACCATATGTGATAAATAATTAACAATCCAAAGTCCCAAGGTGGAGGAAGCATAAACCCTCTTACCCCAAAGGTCGATACATCTGGATTCTCCCGTCAGGGCGAAGGGAGCTAAGGTGCTTGGGCACCCTGGACCTGTCATGAGCTGCCTTGATGCCTACAGAGTCAATTTCAGGTTGGGCAGTATAATAAGGCAGGCCCTGAGGGGCATGATAGAGTTTAAATACCCTGCGAGGCATGGTCGGAACCATATCTGGGTGATGCCAGGCAGCAATGGTGGCATTCCTCAGAGCTGTTAGGATAGGAGGAATAACCTTAGGGGTAGATTCTGGGATCTCCAAGAAGTCCTCCAGGTCTCTCCTGGTGACAGCCTCTTCTTAAGTATGGAACCCCATAGTTGTGGACAGCTGCTTCATGTCACTGAAAAAGAAAGGATCTACAGGAGGGGACCTGGAGTTTAACAGAGTCCTTGCTCACTGAAGAAGCAGTGGACCTATCTGAAGAAAGAGGTTCCTCCTCCTCCTCCTCCTCCTCGTCCTCCTCTTTCTCAGGGAGGATGAAGTCAGTGTGCTACTCCTCTTCGACGCTGACCTGCTCTAATTCAAGTTCTGATGAGCAAGGGACCAACGGCAGCCTGTGAGGCACAGTCCCAGAAGGCCTGAGTGGTGCAGATGATGATGGAGCGGTTGACAACACCAGGACCCAGGTCTGTAAGTGCCCAACTGGCGCACCAGGGCTGTAGTTATCTTGGTCAAAAGAGTATTAAGGTCGATGGCAGGAGAAGTTGCACTGACGGCAAAGATTCACCAGCACAGTGCGCCGACGAATCATCCATCGGGTCCAGAGAGCCCAGGGGCCCGGCGTTCAACAGCCTGGGAAGTGTCATCCTTGATGGAGGGGCTGACGTCAATGACTCGAAGGTCAATGACTGGGAGGCCGATGACCAGAGGGTTGATGCCTGACTTCCCTGTGAAACAGGAGGAGGCGCAGTCAGTAGAGGCCTGGGAGAAGCAGAGGCCTGGACAGCAGTAGGTATCGGTGTAGCCGCAGCTGATATAGTACCCTTGGATGAGGAAGAAAAAGTCGATGGGAACAGGAGCACCGCCAGGGGAGCGGTCCTGATCGCAGTCTTTTTTATGACTTTTCCCCCCCAAGGACCTGTCTCGGGCCTTTGAGGCCTGTGACCTTGATGAACCCACCGGCAACTGGGAAAGAGGAACCCCAGAGGACCCCTGCCCCCAGAACTGGCTGCTTGCTGTCCCATAAGAAATTTCTTCAAAGCCTTTTTGCATTGCCTAAGGGTTGCAAGGCTAAATTTTTGGCAGAGCTCACAGCCAGAGAAGTCATGGTGAGCCCCAAGACATCAGACACAAGGGTTGTGGTCATCTGAAGAAGCAATCTTCTTTCTGCAGCAGCAGTGACAGAAGAGAGATGTGGAAAGAGTAACTCTCGACATAACTGAGGTAAAGGAATCTCTTGTAAAAAGAAATTCTAAAAACTAAGGCAAAAGAAAAAAGCATAGGCAAAAATGGCATGAACTGCGATGGAGCTTCTGCAAAGACCCACGCAAGTGGAGTCGACGGGAAAGAACTGAGGAGGGAGCAGGGCTGCTCGCGGCTTTATAGAGTTGATGATGTCGGCAGGTGACTTTGGCGTGGGTGGCCCCAGCTGTAATGCTGGAAAATCTTCCGTGTGGATCCTGCTTCACCGACAGTGAAGTTCCTACGGTGTGACCTGATGACTGAGATACCCCCAAAGAAACTCGTTCAATCCGCCTGAGGCATAGATACAGAAACTGGGTCCAAACTATCTAAGTTGAAGAAATAGTCATCATTGCTGCCTTCAGAATGATGACGATCCTTCTAGACCCTCCTTGGAAGGAGGGTCATAGAGAGGTGTAGATCATAGGCCCTGTAATCCAGAATACAGTCACAGCAATACCAGAGACACCGACCACAAAGGATGCGAGGCCATCACCAGGGTCACGTCAGAACTGAATCCAGCACAAAGAGCATCCCAGGCACTGAGGGCAGCACTGGAACCGGCACAGGGTCAGGCCCCAAAGGGCTTAAACCCAGCACCAGCATCAGACCCAGCACCAACAACCCAGCTGGTACCGGAATAACCGGCAAAGGTACTGAGGCAAGTCCCATCCCAATCCAGGATAGGGGTGCGGTCAGTGGGACAGGAGTCGGCGGGGTGGTCACTGGCAAGGACCCAAGGGCTGCTGCCAGAGCCAAATGCTCTACCCAGCCTGAAGACCCCACTTTGCTCACCAGTTCCAAGGGTGGACTCGGGAGACCAAGTGGCACCGGAGGACACAGAGCACCACCGGAGGAGCGACTGAAACAGTGGCACTGAAAACTGAATGGCTAGGCCTAACCAGGCAATGGGACTCCTCAGAGTTGGGCAGCCATTCCAGATCACCTGGATCCACCTCCTCTGAAGGGGAGGAGATCAGGGAGACTGGCAGAGGGGCAACCCCTGAAACCTTCCCACCCTGAAAGCCACCGGCGTCACCAGAAGTGGGCCTAGAATGGAACGTGACACCACCTCGCCATTGGTTCCAAGGGTGGAGTCAGGAGTCAAGCGCGCAAGAAAAATTACTCACCTTAGTAATTATGTTTCTTCTAATGGAGTCTTGCTGTATTCTGACAATTGCAGTGATTCCCAAACCTTGAACTGCCCCAGAGAACAAAGAGTTAACTTTCTATGCAGGGCATAGAATGCTGAGCTCGAGCTCGTTGAAGTCTCTGTCTGGAGTGTTTCAAACTTAAACCGTCAGATTCTTATGAGCCCAACTAACTAAAAATTATATGTGAAATTGTAAAATTCCTACTAGCCAACTGGTTGAAAAAGTTTTGGATTCCCAGGAAGAATCAAGTCAGGAAACCCAAAAACAAAACCAATCTAATACAAATAATAATAATAAATCAGCACCCAAACAAAAAGGAGGAGGGTGCAAGCAAAACACCCCTGGGTGCACACTGCACCTGCACACCCACTTCCCACAAACCGGTTCTGAGAGGAGGCAGGAGGTCAGAATACAGCAAGACTCCAATAGAAGAAACATAATTACTAAGGTGAGGAATTTTTCTTCAAACAACATGAAGTCTTGCTGTATTCTGACAATTGCAGACTACAAGCAGTACCGCCATGGAGGAGGGACAGAACCTATTTGGGAATAGGGTTCTGAAGCACAGCTGTGCTAAACCCAGCATCACTTCTAGCCTGGATATCCAGAGGGTAATGCTTGGTAAACGATGGACTGTTTTCCAGGTGGCTGCTTGACAAATTTCTAAGAGAGGATATCCTGGCAGCAGCCAGGGAAGCAGCTGTACCTCTGTGGAATGAGCCCTCAGGCCTGAGGGTGGAGTTTTTCCCAGTTTTTCATAGCAGAATTGTATACAAGACACAATCCACCTGGCAATATATCTTTGGTGGCAGATTTGCCCTTTCTCACTTCTCCATAAGTGAGGAACAACTGGAGGAGTCAAACCTGTGACCCTTGGCTCTGTGTAGTAACTAAGGGCTCTTTAACATCTAAACTGTGTAGCCTCCTCTCTCCTGAGGAAGAATGATCAGTGAAGAAAACAGGAAGAGACATAGACTGGTTTAAATGGAAGTCTGAAACCACTTTGGGCAAGAACCTTCTATTAGTTCCAAGGACCACTTTATTCCTGTGAAATGCGATAAAATCAGGTTCTACTGACAGGGCTTGCAGTTCACTGATACGCCTGGCAGAGGTAATGGCTACCAGGAACACAGTTTTCCAAGTCAAGTACTTAAGCTCTGCTGAAGACATAGGCTCAATAGGGGGCTACATAAGTTGAGCAATGCAAACATTCAAATCCCAGGCAGGGGTAGGGTCTCTAAAAGGAGGATTGGTGTGAAGCAATCCTTTAAAAAATTTACAGAACACAGGATGAGAAGATAGTGAGGAAGACTTCCCCACAGACAAAAACGCAGAACCAGCTGACAAGTGTACCTTGAGAGTAGCTGGTCTGAGGCATAGGCCATTAAGATGGACAATATAATCCAGAATCGTAGACAATCCAGCAGTGTCTGGAGAAATATGCTTCTTAGAACACCAAATGCTGAATCTCTTCCATTTGGAGTTATAAGTCTTTCTGGTGGAGGGCTTTTGAGAAGCCTTGAGGATATCCAGAACCCCTTGGAAAGATGCAGATCTGCAAACTCTAAGTCTTCAAGAGCCATGCCTTGAGATTGAGAGACTGAATATTGGGGTACCAAATCCTGCCCTGAGAGGGTGTTAACAGGTTGTAATTCCTGGGAAGAGACAGGGGAAGATGGACTGCTAGGTACAGCAACAGGGGGTACCAGGGCTGTCTGGCCCAATTTGGAGTAATCAGAATCACTTTGCAAGGTTAAGACCTTATTTTGACCAAAACTTTGAACAGGAGTGGGAAGGGGGGAAAGGCATACAGAAACTTCCCTTTCCAATTCGTAATCAGGGCGTCCAGGGGAACTGAGCCCAAGACTAGAGGTCTACAACAAAAGAGAGGGAGTTGGTGATTGTCTGGGGCTGCAAAGAGATCTATCTCTGGAGTGCCCCACCTTGAAAAAATCACTTTCAACACCCGAGGGTCCAGGGACCATTCGTGATGGCCCTGAGAGATCCTGCTCAGTGTATCTGCTAGCACATTGTCCTTGCCTGGAAGGTGAACTGCTACAAGAGAGGTTTGCAGGGAATAAGCCAGGGACCACAACTTCATGGCTTCTGTGCACAAGGCCGTGGACCGAGTGCCTCCCTGCTTGTTGATGTACCACATGGTGGTGGTATCCGTTGTGACTTGAACCACCTTGTTCTGTACTGACTGAGAGAGCTTTTAGGGCCAGAAAACTGCCCTGAGCTCTAGGAGATTGATGTGGAGAAGGGATTCTTGGGGGGGGGGGGACCACAGCCCCTGGGCAGTGAGGGACCCCAGATGGGCTCCCCAGCCCAGAAGAGAAGCATCCATGGTAAGGACCACCGAACAAGGCTGAGTAACAAAAGGAACACCTTGTCTTAAATTGTCCCAATTCTGCCACCACTGGAGGGCTTGGATCAAGGTCAGAGTCACTGGGATCAGTTTGGTAAGGGAATCCTTCCTCTGAGACCAAAAAGCTCTCAGGTGGAACTGAATATCCCTCATCTGGAATCTTGCCCCTTGGACCACTGCTGTTGAAGCTGCCATGTGGCCCAACAGCTGGAGGAAATGCCTTGCTGGCCGAGATACCTGAAGGCTGAAAGAAGAGGCTAGTTCCGTAAGAACTCTCGCCTCTTCTAGAGGAAGAAAGGCTCTTGTTTGAGTGTGTCCAGTTCTGTCCCTATAAAGGTAAGAAGCTGGACTGGTTCAAGAACTGACTTGGGAAGGCAGAGAAGAAATCCTAGAGAAGTGAGCACTTGCTGGGTCACTTGCAGGTGAGACTTGATTTGGTCTGGAGACTGACTCACTATTAGCCAGTCGTCCAGATATGGAAAAATGGAAATCTCTTAGAAAGGCAACTACTACTGCCAGGCACTTTGTGAAAACCCTTGGGACTGAGGTTAGGCCAAAGGGCATTGCTCTGAACTGATAGTGGCCCGAGGGCAACTTGAACATGAGGTACTTTCTGTGGGAGCACCTGATGGGAATGTAAAAGTAGGCATCTTTGAGGTCCAGGGAGGCTAGCCAGTCCCCTGGCCTTAGAGAACTTGGGTTTTAAGAGATGTTTGTTTAGATATCTTAGGTCTAGGATAAGTCGTCACTCCCCTGTCTTTTTGGGGTCAGGAAGTACCTGGAGTACAGTCCTTTGCCCCAGTGTAGGGTAGGTACTCTCTCTATGGCTCTTAAAGCTAGGAGAGAAGAAACCTCTGCCTCTAGGGCAAGGGTTTCTGAAAGATTTGCAGGTGGAAAAGATCTGGCTCTCATCTTTGGAAATTTTCTGAAGCTGAGAACCAATCCCTGGCCTACTACTTCCAGGACCCACTTGTCGGATGTAACAGACATCCAGTCCTGGACAAAGTAAGCCAGCCTGCCCCCTACTGAAATAGAAGAGTCGACCTGGGCAGGCCCATCAGGGTGTCTGCTTGTCAGAGGCTTTAGGCTGAGGAGTGGATGCAGCCCTGCTCATCCCCTTTCTGCCTCTCCCTCTGAAGAACCCCCTCTGAGAAAAGGAAGAGGAGGCCTGTGCTTAGTAAAAAGGCCTTTGAAAAGGCCTGCCCCAGCCCCTAGACTGCTGCCTGTGAGGAGCTGCCTGCCTCTCCTTGGCCTGAGCACTCCTGTAAGTAGTCCTATACTCATCCATTTTCTTCATGTAATTCTCTGTTTGCTCCCCAAACAGACAATTACCCACTACAGGAGAATCCATGGCCTTAGCCTGGGTGTTCTGAGAGAGGCTAGTACATCTGAGCCAAGCCATCCTCCGAAGAGCCACAGATGTAGCCATGACTCTTGATGACACATCATTAGAGTCCACAGCAGCATGAAACTGAACCTTAGATGCCTCAATCTCATCTGCAGCCACTGCCTCCAGCTCCTTGGCTAGCTAGGGGAGGCCTGTTTAGCCAGTGCCAGTACAGTGTCCCACCTGGACTTCTGGTACCTGGCTGTATAGGCCATGTAATTCGCCTGCCTGAGTCCCAAAGAAGATGCCATGTACGGCTTCTTTGCCATGGCATCAATCTTCCTGGAGTCCTTGTCTGGGGTGTGTGAAGTCAAGGGAATATTTGCCTTGTCACAGGCAGCAGCCTGCACTACCCCAACATGGCTGCATTGCTGATATAAGAACTCCGTGTCTGAGCCTGAAAGTGTATACCTCTTGTCCATTCTTCTATCCACAGGAGGTATAGTGTTAGGAGACTTTAGGATTTTTTGTGTCTGTTTCCCAAAAGATTTGTGGAGGGGAATAGACAGTCTCCTGGACTCTGGGATGTCCATCATCTCTACATAATCAGGCTCCTCTTGATCTTCGACAGCCTCCTCCATAGGAAGCTAGAGGGTTTCAGCCACCTTTCTGTAGAACATAAAGTGAGAAGGGGACTCAGAAAGCCTAGGAGGGGAAACACCTGAAGGTCTGTCTGGGAGATGTCCGTTCCACAGGACATCCAGACCCCACTTCCTTCACCATCCTCAAATTCCCTTCCTCTTCAAATTCGTTCATAAAAATCTTAAGGTATAATCTTGAACTGGGGGAACCAACCGAACTGAACCCCTGCCAGAAGGAGCCGGATCGGTAGGAACTGGACGGAGGGATTCCACAATCTGAATCGCTCTGGCTATCTCTTCGGTGGTCGGAAGATGAACCTCTGGATCCGAACCGGTAGATTTGTCTTTGCATTTTCTTTTTGTCAGAACAGATCCCTCGGAATCGGCTCTCCTTTTGCTCGAAGAAGTATTGCCCTGGTCAGGGGCACTCCTAGTTCGGTCGGAACTGAACCGGGCTGGCCATCCGGGTCAGCTGACTTCTCAGCCTCCTTTTCCCTCAGTCTACCTATTCTCTTCTCAAGGGTTGATTTGGGAAAGTTTTTACATATTTGGCAGTCTGAATCGAAGTGGTCAAACCCCAGACAATAAACACAGGTGGTATGGGGATCAGCCTTGGCAAAGATCTCCCCACACTCACTGCAGTGTTGAAACCCAGTGGGCCTGTTTTTTTTCTTGGGTTTCTCAGACATGGCCAACCTAACCAACTTACCCTTTTCATGGCAACCACCAGGCAAGACTCCCTTATCGGTTTCTAACCGTGTCACGGGTATTGGAAAAAAACATACTAAAACACGCTTTTAGAACCGATAAGAACCAGTAACCACACACTAAGAAAAACAACACAAAACACAATATTTCACTATCAAATGGCTGGTTCAGCTGAACTGAGTCGCACTTTTACAAGTTCCACACAGAAAAACAGAACAATTCCTATCTAGTACTCACGGCACCACAGACAGAGACTGAACAGACTATGCGGATAACTTTTTCGGTTTAAAAAACTGACAAAAACTGAAACTTTAACCGACTTTTGAACCGAGCTGAAGGAGGAATCTCCGGAGCGACCGTTCAGTGAGGCGGAGTAAAGAATCTGACCGTTTAAGTTTGAAACACTCCAGACAGAGATTTCAACCGAGCTCGAGCTCAGCATTCTATGCCCTGCATAGAAAGTTAACTCTTTGTTCTCTGGGGCAGTTCAAAGGCTGGGAATCACTGCAATTGTCAGAATACAGCAAGACTTCATGTTGTTTGAAACGGGCGGTACCGAGAACTTCATCGGCTCGAACCCAGTGTATAGCTGTGACCGTGAAACCGAGGGTATATGCACTTTCGAGAAGCGCGGATGGTGAAGGGTGCTCAGCTGACCCCTGGAGGAGGTTGACTGTCTGCCTGACCCTCACGCAGGCCTCTGGTCTCAGCGAGACTGGAACCAGCCAAGGCTTGCTCCCCTCAGTATGTATAGTATAGAAGGGGGACCCGGGAAAAGGGCCCAACTTCCTGACCTTGGCGCCTCAGGACCAATGACGCCACCCCAAAGGTGGGAGGATCCCGACCCAACTTTAATATGCACCTCAAGGACCTGGCGGTCCATGGAGAAGCAGGCATCGCTGTTGTCCATATCGTGGTGGGGACCCAAGCAGGTGAGACATGATGGTCTGATACGGTCATCAGCTTGCCGCAGGGGCACCGACTCATGGGGCATGCTCTGCCTCGGATCTGGAAGAAGGCCCCGAACTGGACATGATCATTATGAACAACCTTAAACTAACTAAGACAAAGATCTGGTGCCATAGAAACCAGAAAACAAGATAAATAAAAGAAATGGTTTTACCGGTGTTGCAGATATCCTACGGCATCGAGTAACAGCAATGGTAGAACTTTTCGGCGGTCGATGTGAACTTTTACAACATACGTAATAGGAAATGCGACAGCTCCCACAAAGTGATGCACCTAGAAGGCAGGAAAAAACAGAACTGAGGTGGTGGAGGGGCCAGCGATGGTTACTGGCCAACCCACGGGCACCACACAATATGTCAGCCTCGAGGAAGGCACCATCCCAACACTGTCCCATCCTCCTAGAGAAAACAAACTCTAAGCTAAAGCTCCCGCAAGGTCCTAACGCCTCCAGCTTGAACCCACTAGTGATGAATGGTGAAGATTGAAACAGTTAAGAGCCACCTTGTCTTTATGGAAAACAGTATACGGAGGATCTGTGACCAAAGCATGCATCTCAGAGGCTCTGTGGGCAGAGGTGACAGCCACTAAAAATGCAGTTTTCTGAGTTAGGAAATTGAGAGCAAACACAGCCAGAGGTCCAAAGGGCTTATGGGTGAGCAATGCCTACCACAAGGTTCAGGGTCATAGGCAGCGACAGGTTTCCTGACTGGGGGTCTTGTATGAAAATGCCTTTCACAAGAACTCTTTAAAAAGAGGAAGTTCAGCTAGCGTGAGGTTCTGAACTGGCTCGTGTATGCTAAAACAGCACACAAGCGGACCTTAACTAAGAAGTACTGCAAATCTGCATCAGAGAGGTCCAGTAAGTACTCCAAAACCTTGTCCAGCGGCATAGAAATGGGTCTATATGGGATTTGGAGCACCATTCAGAAAACATCTCCATTTGGCGCTGTAAGACTTTGGTAGAGGGCTTGCCAGCAGCGAGGAGAATCTCAGATACCTCTGGGACATCTTAAACTTGGTAATTCTATCTGTTCATGAGCCAGGCATGAGATGAAGGAGCGAGGTTAGGATGAACCAGGGACCACTGTGTCAGAAGGTCTGCCTGGACAGGAAGGGGTCTTGGAGGGCAACTGGCAATTTGTTGAGTAGGAAAAACCATATCTGCCAAGGCCAACATGGGATGATCAGGATCACCTTACCTTGTGTGCCTCCAGCTTGAGCAATACCCTCTGAACTAGAGGAAATGGGTACAGAAAGTGATTTGTCCACTGCAGCCTGAATGCATCTTGACAGAAAACACCATGTTCTGGAGCAGAATCGAGGCAGTTTGGCATTGAGTGGGGATAAAAGGCCCACCTCTGGGGTTCCCACCATTAAAGAGAGACTGCATGACGCCTGCCGCCAATGACCACTCATGAGGATCTGCTTCTGTCTGGCTGAACTCGTCCGCCAGACTGTTCTGAGCCTCTGGTAGATAAATCACTTGGATCAGAGCATCCTGATCCAGACACCATTCCCACACTCTCATTGCTTCCCTGCAAAGAGGATAAGAGTGTGTTCCCCCTTGTTTCTTGATGTAGTACATGACAGAAGTTTTGTCCATCTGAAAAAGGATTATCTTGTCACAGACTAAGTTGCCCAGGGCCCGGAGGGCATAAAGGACTGCTCTCATCTCCAAGATATTGATGTGGAAATGAGATTCTGTAGGGCTCCAGTCTCGAGTATGGAGGCCCTGATAGTGGGCTCTACACCCCAGCACAGACACATCTGTGGTAAGGGTCATCTGAGGCTCTGGGGGAGAGAAGGGGAGATCCTAAAGAAGATTGTCCTCTTGTGTCCATCAAGTAAACGATCAAAGCAGAGGCTTTGTCACCTTGATGCAGTAAGGCTGAGGATGCGTTGTCAGAGACCACTGTGTGCTGAGCAACCACTAAGTTGTCCTCATGTGCAGGCTCTACTGTGAAAAGAGAGGAGGCTATGAGACCCAACATTCACTGCATGGAGTGAGCCCAAATGGACTTGTTCTCCATGATGAATTGAGCAATCTGAAGGATCGCTTTCCTTCCTCTAGGAGAAAGACCCTCGCCTTGGTGGCGACCAAGAGGGCTCCGAGGAAGAAAAGCTGTTGAGAAGGCTGAAAATGCAACTTCTATAATTCAGCAGAACTCCCATGGAGGTCAGGAACTGAACTGCTGTGGTCACTGCTCATTCCGTGTCCTGCCTGGATGGGCTAGTAATCAGTCCTCCAGATAGGGAAACACTTGGGAGTCCAAGTTTTGGAGGTGCAGCACGAGAACAGCAAAGCACTTTGTAAAGACTCAAGCGCCAAGGGTAGCCTAAAGTTTAAGACCCAGAATTGTTAATTCTGGCCCAATGCCACAAAACGAAGAAATCTGTGGTGGATGGGGTGGACCAGAGTATACTGGTAGACATCTCGCATATCTAGAGAAGCCAACCAGTACTGCAGCTCGAGGAGCGGCAGCAGGGTCCCTAGGGAGACTATCTTGAACTTCTCCCGGTGTACAAACTTGTTCAGCTTTCAAGGTTGAAAACGGGGCTCATGTCCCCTGACTTCTTCGGAAAGAAGATAAATTTCTAAGATAGGAATATCCCTGGCAGCAGCCAGGGAAGCAGCTGTACCTCTGGTAGAGTGAGCCCTCAGGCCTGAGGGTGGAACCTTACCTAGTTTTTCATAGCAAAATTGGATGCAAGAGACAATCCACCTGGCAATGGATCTTTTAGTGGCAGGTTTTCCTTTACCAACCTCACCATAAGTGAGGAACAGTTGGAGGGAGTCAAACCTGTGACCCTTGGTATGTTCTATGTAGTAGCTAAGGGCTCTTTTCACAGCTAAACTGTGGAGCCTCCTCTCACCAGAGGAGGAATGGTCAGTGAAGTACACAGGAAGAGACATAGATTGTTAAGGTGAAGCCTGAAACCACCTTAGGTAAAACTTCCTGTTAGTCCTGAGGACCACCTTATCTCTATGGAAAGAGATAAAATCAGGCTCCCTGACAGGGCTTGTAACTCACTTATGCACCTGGCAGAAGTGATGGCCACCAGGAACACAGTTTTCCAAGTCAAGTACTTAAGCTCTGCTGAGGACAAAGGCTCAAAAGGGGGTTGCATGAGCTGAGCAATGCAAACATTAAGGTCCCAAGCAGGGGCAGGGTCCCTGAATGGCGGATTGGTATGAAGCAATCCCTTGAAAAACTTGGAGAATACAGGGTGAGCTGAAAGAGAGGAGGGCTTACCTGCTGAAATAAAAGCAGAGACAGCTGCCAGATGCACCCTTAGTGTAGCTGGTCCGAGTCCCAAGCTATTCAGGTGAACCATATAGTTAAGGACTGTGGGCAGGTCAGCAGACTCTGGGGAAGTATGCTTCTCAGAGCACCATATGGAAAAACTTTTCCATTTGGAATTATAAGTAGTTCTGGTGTAAGGCTTCCTAGAAGCCTTTAGAATATCCATAACACCTTGGGAAAGGTGTAAATCAGCAAACTCTAACTCTTCAAGAGCCAGGCCTTGAGACTGAGAGATTTGAGGTTTGGGTACCAAACCCTCCCCTGAGCACAGGTTAACATGTTGTAATTCCTGGGAAGAGACAGGGGAAGGTGGACTGCTAAGGACAATAGGAGAGGGTACCAGGGCTGTCTGGCCCAGTCTGGAGCAATCAGGATCACCTTGCAGGATTGAGACCTGATTTTGACTAGCACTTTGAACAGGAGAGGGGAAGGGGAAGCATACAGGGACTTCCCTTCCCAACTGAGAACTATGGCATCCAGGGGAACTGAGCCCAACACTAGGGGCCTGCAGCAAAACAGGGGAAGTTGGTGATTGTCTGGGGCTGCAAAAAGATCTATCTGTGGGGTGCCCCATCTGAAGAAGATCACCTCCAAAACCAGGGGATCCAGTGACCATTCGTGATGGCCCTGAGATATCCTGCTGAGAGCATCTGCCAGGACATTGTCCTTGCCTGGGAGGTGTACTGCTGTGAGGGAGGTGTTCAGGGAATAGGCCAGAGACCACAACTTCATTGCTTCTGTGCACAAGGCCATAGACCGATTGCCCCCTTGCTTGCTGATATACCACATTGTGGTGGTATTGTCTGTTCTGATCTGAACAACTTTATTCTGAACAAACTTGGAAAAAGCTTGAAGTGCTAGAAACACTGCTCTGAGTTCCAACAGATTGATGTGAAGCAGAGATTCCTGAGGGGACCACAACCCTTGGGTGGTCAGGTCTCCAAGTGAGCCCCCACCCCAAGAGGGAGGCATCTGTGGTAAGGATTAAAGAGTGAGACTGAGTGAAAAAGGGAACTCCCTGTCTTAGATTGTTCTGATCCTGCCACCACTGCAAGGCCTGGAGCAGGGTTCGAGTCACTGGTATCAGTTTGGTCAGCGGGTACTATTTCTGAGACCAAAATGCTCTCAAGTGGAACTGAATGTCCCTCATCTGAAATCTTGCTCCCTGCACCACTGCTGTACAAGCAGCCATGTGCCCCAGGAGCTGCAGAAAATGCCTTGCTGGTTGAGACACCTGTAGGGTGAATGAAGAGGCCAGTGTGATAAGGGTCCTTGCCCTGTCCAGGGGAAGGAAGGCTCTGGCCTTTTCTGTATCCAGCTCTGCGCCTATGAAGGTGAGGAGCTGAACAGGCTCTAGAACTGACTTTGAAAGATTCAGAAGAAAACCTAGAGAGGTGAGCAGTTGCTGAGTTATCTGTAGATGTAACTTGACTTGGTCTGGGGACTGGCCTACTATGAGCCAGTCATCCAGGTATGGGAAGATGGCAATCCTTTGCCTTCTCAGAGAAGCAGCTACTACTGCCAGGCATTTTGTAAACACCCTTGGAGCAGAAGTTAGGCCAAAGGGCATTGCTCTGAATTGGTAATGGCCTGAGGGCAGCTCGAACCTGAGGTACTTTCGATGGGAGCTTCTGATGAGAATATGGAAATAGGCATCCTTGAGGTCCAGGGAGACTAGCCAGTCCCCTGGCCTTAGAGAGGGAAGAATTTTTCCCAGAGTCACCATTTTGAACTTTGGCTTTAAAAGGTGCTTGTTTAAGTATCTGAGTTCCAGGATGGGCCGCCATTCTCCTGTCTTTTTGGGAGTAAGGAAGTACCTGGAGTACAATCCTTTCCCTTGGTATAGGGGTGGAACCCTTTCCACAGCTCTGAGAGCCAGGAGGGAAGAGACCTCTGCCTCTAGGGCAATTGCCTCTGAGGGTTTTTCCAGGTGGAAAGATCTGGTTCTCAGCTTTGAAATTTTTGAAGCTGAGAACCAGTCCCTGGCTTACTACTTCCAGGACCCATTTGTCTGATGTTAAAGACTTCCAGTCCTGGACAAAGTAAGCCAGCCTGCCCCCTACAGGTGATGAAGAATCGGCCCTGGCAAACCCAGCAGGGTGCCTGTTTAGCAGGGGGTTTAGGCTGAGGGGTGGAAGCAGGTCTGCTTGTACCCCTTCTGCCTCTCCCTCTAAAGAACCCCCTCTGAGCATAGGCAGAAGAGGAGGCCTGGGCTTGGTAGAAAGGCCTATGTAAAGGCCTGCCCCTGCCCCTGGGATGCTGCCTCTGAGGAGTGGCTTGCCTTTCCTAGGCCTGAGCACTCCTATAGGTGGTCCTGTATTCATCCATTTTTTTTCATGTAATTCTCTGTTTGCTCCCCAAACAGAGAATTACCCACAACAGGAAAATCCATGGCCTTAGTCTGGGTATCCTGCGACAGGCTAGTACATCTGAGCCAAGCCATTCTACGAAGTGCCACAGATGTAGCCATGACTCTAGATGAAACATCATTGGAGTCCACTGCAGCATGGAATTGCACCTTGGATGCCTCAATACCATCAGCAGCCACCTGCTCCAGCTCCTTGGCAAGCTGGCCAGGGACCATTTAGCTAAAGCCATGACAGTGTCCCATCTGGATTTCTGATACCTAGCTGTATAGGCCATATAATTGGCCTGCCTGAGTCCCAAGGATGCTGCCATGTACTGTTTCTTTGCCATGGCATCAATCCTCCTGGAGTCCTTGTCTGGGGTGTGTGAAGCCAAGGGTATATTAGCCTTATCACAGGCTGCAGCCTGCACTACCCCAACATGGCTGCATTGTTGTGTAAGGAACTCCGTATCTGAGCCTGACAGAGTATACCTCTTGTCCATTCTTTCATCCACAGGAGGTATAGTATTAGGAGTCTTTAAAATCTTAAATGTCTGTTTCCCAAAAGACTTGTGTAAGGGAATAGACAGCCACCTGGACTCTGGGATATCCATCATTTCCACATAGTCAGGCTCCTCCTGGTCATCCACAGCTTCTTCCATAGGAAGCTGAAGGGTTTTGGCCACTTTCTTGTAAAACATGAAATGGGAGGGGGACTCCTGAAGGTCTGTCTGGGGAGATGTCCAGGTCAATGGGCACATCCAGACTTTCAAAACCACATTCACTTTCCTCATATTCCTCTTCCTCCTCCTCCGGTTCATAATATTCTTCCAAATCATAATCCGGAACTGGTGGAACCGGCCGAACCGAGCGCCTTCCTGATGGTGCCAGTTCGGTCGGAACCGGGGAAAGCGACTGCACAATTTTTATCGCTTTGGCTATTTCATCAGCGGTTGGAGAAGAAACTTTTGGATCCGCACCAGCTGATTTTTCCCTTCTTGTTCTCTTAACCGGAACCAACTCCTCGGAATCGGTTCTCCTTTTGCCCGAAGAAGTTTCACCCTGGTCAGAGGGCACTCCTTCTGGTTCGGTTTGAACCAAACCAGGCTGGCCATCCGGGTCAGCAGACTTTTTGGCCTCCCTTTCGCTGAGCCTACCAACTCTCTTCTCTAGGGTAGCTGCAGGAAAATGTTTACAAATCTGGCAGTCTGAATCAAGGTGGTCAAATCCCAGACAATCAACACAGGTGGTGTGGGGGTCAGCCTTAGCAAAGACTTCCCCACACACACTACAGTGTTGAAACCCAGTGGGCCCGGTTTTTCTTTTGGGTTTCTCAGACATGGTGCCAGTCCTAACAAAACTTACCCTTTTAATGGCAATCCACCAGGCAAGACACTGTTATCGGTTCCTGACCGTGTTACGGGTCGTGGAATAAAACCGTAGTAAAATCCATTATTTTTAGAACCGATACGAACCGGTAACCACACTCTAAAAGAAGAGATTAAGATTTTTTCAACAAACTTGATCGGTTCAAACCGAACCGATGAACCGTTTACAAGTTCCACACAGAATAGAAAACAATATAACCTATCTAGTACTCACGAATACCACAGACAGAGACTGAACCGACAGGTTGCGGTTTAAATTAGGTCGAAAACCGAGAAAAGCGGTACTTTAACCGACAAACTGAACCAAGCAAAGGAGAAATCTCCAGAGCGACTGTTCAGTGAGGCAGAGTAAAGAATCTGCCGGTTTGAGTTCAAACAGCAACAGACAGAGTCTCAACCGAGCTCGAGCTCAGCGTTCCATGCCTGGCATGGAAAGTTAACTCTTTCATCTCCGGGGCAGTTCGAAGGTTGGGACTCACTGCTATTGTCAGAATACAGCAAGACTTCATGTTGTTTGAAGGGGCAAGCGAGTCAGACATTGTACCCACTGCTCCATAAGAGTTGCCCAGTGATTAAACTGCCCACCAGAGTCGCCACAGGACAGGGAGGGGCTCCAGACCAGAGACCTCGAATGCCCACAAGCAGGAACTGTCAGGGGATATTGACGGTGCCAGGGAGGGCCTACTGCTCATGGACGCCAAGGACCTTGCAGCAGACATACTAGAGGGTGACCTTGAGCAGTACCACTTCTTCCCCTTCTGATGAGAAGAGGAAGAACTTGAGGTCAAGCATTGCCGGGTCCCCGACCGGGATTGAGAATGGGTCCGCTTTTTGTGGTTATGAGAGGGCTGTCCTCCTCCCGAACACAGGACTGCCCATCGTCAGAACCCTCCCCAGAGAGGGAAGTGGACTCGATCTTGGCCCCTGCTGCTGCAGCAGCATGCCTGAAAAGGATCCCTACCATCACCGCTCAATGTCCATGATCTTCGAGTTGTTCGGTAGGGCTGTGAGACACTGTTTTTCTTTCCTTTGTTAACTATACTGACACAAAATAACAAACACTAGCTTTGAACACTAAAACGAACGGACTGAATGCTGTTGTCATACAGATGTGAAGTTCTGATTCCTGCTGGGCGAGCAACATCATCACCGAAGTGCACTCGATGGCAGGAGAAAAGGATCTGAGGCGGTTGGGGGGCTGGTGCCGAGGTAAGCCATGCAACGCGAGCTAGTCTCATGGTGCTGTGCATGCACACAGTCTACCTCGGCACTGGCCCTCCTGAAAAGGTCTGGCTCCCGCAGGATCCTAGTGCCTCCGGCTCAGAACCCACTGGTGTGAATCAATGGTGAAGACTGGTCCTGGAAGATCACGAAAACTGGAGGCAGAGCACCACCAAGATCCTGAACAGGATCAGGACAGGCCCACTTTTGTGCTTCCAGGAGGGCTGTCCTTCCTCCTGGGTACTGAACCGCCTTGGTCAGAACCCTTCCTGACAGGGAAAGTGGACCAGACATGTCCCCAGTGCCAGAGCAGCCTGCCTGAGTAGGGTTCCTACTGTTCTCCATGGCCTTCACCATTGACTCAGTAATGGCTGAGAGAAACTGATAGAACTATTTTGTAAAATACACTAAAACATGCTAAACTGACCCAAAAATAAAAAACTCTAGCTTTAAACACTAAACTGAGAAGAACAGAACATTGTTGTCATACAGATGTGAAGTTCTGACTCACTATGGGTGAGAGATGTCGCCACTGATGCGCATTTAACGTCGGGGGACTTAGGTGGTTGAGGGCTGGTGCTGAGGTGTTCTGTGCCTGCAAGTTAATCTCATGAAGCCACACATACGCATAGTTTACCTCGCACCAACCTCCTGAAATGGTCTGGCTCCTGCAGCCCCAGCAACTTCGGCTTAGACCCAGTAGTGGGAATCAATGGTGAAGACTGATTCCTGGAAGAGCAGAGCAACGTCTCTACATGACAGGCTTCCAAAAACATGATTTCTAAGAGCTATAGGGTATCAAAGCAGAGGAAGTGGATCTCGTGTTAAACACTCAACAAAAATGAATTTGTGAATAAAGCTTTCCAGATGAAGGGTGGTCAATAATTTGTGAAACCCACACAGGTTTACTACTCAGTAACAGATGCAAAGAAGCACAGTTCAGTTTTGTTACTTACTTCTTCTCTCCCAAAATATGGTAATTAAATTTAACAAAGGAGTTTCTCCAATTTGTGGGAGATGCCAGAATGACAGGGGGACTTATTTCACTGAATTTTTGGACCGGCCCCACATCTTGCCTCTTTTGGACACAAGCGGCTCAAGAACTTTCCAGAATTTTCCAGTGGCCCATGCTGAACACTTTGCTCCCATGTTATCCATTGTGGAGGGATTGAGGATGGCTAGGCCCCTTTTTCCAGAACAATACAAAATATGCAAGTGCTGGCAAGGACGGGCATATAGAACATCTGGGTCTCCTTGGCCAGACCTATGTTCAGCAGTGGAAAATGCTACTGATTCAAACCCTTCCTTTTGAACCCTTAAAATGATCTGAAAGAGAGAACTTTTTTTTTTTTTTTTTTAGCATTAATGGGGACTGTTCCCTGTCACCATACTCTTATCAGCAGCATACCTGGTCAGAAGGGGAACAATACAACACAAAGCTTCTAAGGGAGTCACAGAGACCTAACCCAAAAATAGAAAAAGTTTCATGAAATACTGGTACTTGAGTGTGTGATGTATTTATAACTGCACTGAGCCAGTGACCTTATCAATCAAATGTTAGTATTCAAAGTAGACTGATTATGGTAGAAAGCCTTACAATCTAATTTTATTGTTGTTGAATGAATTTTATTAGTCTGTCCATGTACGTCCTTATGGAAAATCAATAGAGACACCTTCAAAAAAGTGGGACCATAGTGTGTTCTTTAAAGCATCAAGAAAAGACGGAGGGGTAGTATAAAAGAGCAGTGTGGTCTAGCGGTTAAAGCACCAGCTTGGGAACTATGTGATCAAAGGTTCAAACCCACCTAGAGTCAAATACTCACTCTGTGACCTGTGGCAAGTCAACTTAACTCCCAGTGCTCCACTCCACCCAGCTGCAGAAATGGGTAGGAGCCAGCGGCGAGGCATCCATCTGCGACGTAGACATAGGAAAATTACGTACCTACCGTAATTCTTGATCTTCTTGGACGAGTCTCCACCACTCATTCACACTAGTGGGATTAGCGCCGGAGGCACTAAGACCCATCGGGAGCAAACTTTTTGCTGGAGGGTCGGCGCGAGAGACGGCGCCGCGAGCAGCGGCTCGAGCGGTAATGACCATCTCGGCGACGACCCTCCAACCGCCTCAGTACCTTTTTTACCAAGGAGGTGCAGCGCAACTAACGTAAAGAGTAAACCCAACATTAAAAAACGGACATAAGATAGTCCGTATGACCCGTGTAAGAAGGGTCAGCAAAGAAGTCCTCACGGCCTAAAGATTTGAGGGAGTGAAGACCAATACAGCGGTGAGCTCGGGGGATGGAGGTGGGAGGGGCGTAGGATGAGTGGTGGAGATCATTCAAGAAGATCAAGAATTACGGCACGCACGTAATTTTCCTATCTTCCTGGACATAAGTCTCCACCACTCATTCACACTAGTGGAGAGTACCAAGCTGATAATCCCCCAAAAGGGCGGCAGGAGAGCCAGAGCTCACGCGTCTAAGATAGAAGCCCATTAAGGATAGTTCTGCCGAATGCGGAATGTCGCCTAGCATGAACATCCAGTGCATAGTGCTTAACGAAGGTATGCACTGAGCTCCAGGTGGTGGCGTTGTATATATCTGCAATTGAACATTGCGACTTCCGCTAGGGATGCTGACGCCTAGTAGAGTGAGCTGCATACTCTACCTTCTAATTTAACTTGAGCCATGGAATAGCAATGACGAAGGCATGCCACTAACCATGAAGAGATGCATCTAATAGCGACAGGTTGACCCAGCCGGGTGTCGCTGAAAGAAACGAACAGTTGCTGAGTCTTGCAAATATCCTTGGTTCTATCTAAATAGAACCGCAAGGCTCTCTTAACATCCAAGGAATGAAGAGCTCTGCTCCTTCATTTTGGAAATTAGCGTAAGTGGGAAGTACCAGAGGTTGGTTTAGATGGAATTCTGACACAACCTTGGGAAGAAATTTAGGATGAGTACGGAGAACTACGTTGTCTTTATGGAATACAGTATACGGAGGGTCCGTAATCAGGGCATGTATCTCAGAGACCCTCATGGCTGAGGTAATGGCCACCAGGAAGGCAGTCTTCCAGGTAAGAAATTTTAGCTCACAGGTAGCTAAGGGTCTGAAGGCTTCCGAGTGAGCATGTCCAGCACCAGGTTAATGTCCCAGGCTGCAACTGGACGCTTAACAGGGGTCTGGTATGGAGAATCCCTTAAGAAATCTCTTCACTATAGGTAACTGAGCCAGAGTTAAGGAAGAAACCGCTCATGGAACGCTGAGATGGCACTAAGGTGAACTTTAACTGTGGAGTACTGAAGACCTAAGTTTGACAGGTCCAAAAGATACTCCAGAACCTTGCCAGGAGGACAGGAAAGGGATTCCAAGAGGATTTTGCACACTAGAGAGAAAAACGCTCCATTTGAAGCGACGCTGGGTGGCTGGCTTCCGAGCAGCCAGAAGGATGTCTGAGACTTCACGAGACGTTGAACCGATTCACTTCTATCTCTTCAGGAGCCAAGCATGAAGGTGAAGTGATTTCAGGTTGGGATGGACCAATCAACCCTGAGTTAAAAGACTGATTTGCAAAGGAAGTGGTCTCGAGAGGCTGCCAACATACTGTTGAGTAGAGGAAACCATAGTTGCGAGGCCAGGAAGGCGAATGAGAATCATCTTGGTCCCCTGAGACTCGAACTTGAGGAGTACTTCTGGATTAGAGGAAGCGGTGGAAAGGCGAAGAAAGCTTTTGTCCACCGCAGCCTGAACGCATCCTGACAGAAAATGCCAGGCCCTGGATTTCTGGAGCAGAAGAGAGGCAGTTTTACGTTGAGTGGGGATGCAAAAAGGTCCAGGTCTGGAGTCCCCCACTCTTGAACAGGGACCGAGCTATGGCTGGATCGAGAGACCACTCGTGAGGGTCTGCCTCGTTCTGCTGAGGTGATCTGCTAGGTCGCTTTGTATACCTGGCAGATAAACCGCTTGAATCAGAGACTTGTGCTCCAAGCACCACTCCCACACCCTCATTGCTTCCCTGCAAAGGATAAGAATGAGCACCGCCTTGCTTGTTGATGTAATACATCACTGCTTTGTTGTCCGCTTGAAGGAGAATGTTCTTGTGACAAAGGACATCCTTCAGAGCTCGGATTGCATAGAGGACCGCCTCATCTCCAGGACATTTATGTGGAGATGAGTTTCAACTGAGTCCATACACCTTGAGTGTGGAGGGAGAGACAGTGAGCTCCCCATCCCATTAGCGATGCGCCTGTGGTGATGGAGATCTGATGATCCGGGGAGCAAAGGGAATCCTTCCAGGAGATTGTTTCTGAGACCACCAGGTGAGAGACCTTCAAGGGGCTCCGCCACCTTGATGGGATAAGATTGGGGTGAGAGGTCGGGGACCACTGAGTGGAGAGCATCCATTGGGTGGTTCTCATGTGCAGTCAGGCCAGGGGACAGTGAAGACCGAGGACGCCATGAGACCCAACATGCTGCATCGAGAGAGCTGTAACGCATTGGTTCTCCCTGATGTAACGGGCCATTCAAGGATGTCGAGTCTTCTGTCCTGGAAGGAAAGCCTCGCTGAAGAGGTGTCTCAGAAGTGTCCCTATGAAAAGGAGCCTCTGGGAGGTTGCAGTTGAGATTTTTCAAATTCAGCAGAACTCCCATGGACGTGAGAAGACGAGAAGTCGCTTTGCACGGCTTCCAAAGTCCCTTGACGGAAGGGCTTGCTAGAAGCCAATCGTCCAGGTAGGGGAAACACTCGGAGCCCGACTTTCTGAGATGCGCCCGCGAGAACTGCACAACACTTTGTAAAACTCTCAAGGCGCGTAGGATAGCCCAAAGGGCAGGACTCTGAACTGATAATGCTGACCCAAAGCAGCAAACCTGAGGAACTTATGTGGGTCGGTGGACGGGATATGCTGGTAAGCATCCTGCATATCCAGAGGCCAGCCAGTCGTGTGTGATGCAGCAAGGGTAACAGGGTACCTAGGGAAATCATCTTGAATTTCTCCCTGGGAGGAATTTGTTTAACTTTCTGAGGTCTAGAATGGGGTGCATCCCCAGATTTCTTTGGAACCAGAAAGTAATGGGAGTAGAACCCTGTGTTTACATGAGTCTTGGGGGCACCAGTTCTATTGCCCTGTTGTTCAGAAGGCCCTGGATCTCATGGTGAGGAGGTCTGACTGAGAGGCCGACAACCTGGGTTGTCGTCTGGGAGGACAATTCGGGGGGGTTTCCAAGAAATTGAGAGAATAACCCTCGCGAATTATCCGAAGGACCCATTTGTCCGAAGTTATGGACTTCCACTGGTTGTAGAAGTACATCAGACGACCTCCCACTGAGGAGAAAGTTCCACCTCGGCAGAGTGGATGGAACTTGGGCCAACGACTATAAGGTAGCGCTGGGAGCTTTAGGCCCCTGCGCTTTCTGTCTGTCTTTTGAGGTTGGGCAGGTTGGCTTTTATGGAAGCTTCCCCTGCCTCTGCCTCGAAAGGACTGACGACTATGAAACTGACGTCTGTTCACATGCCCCCGAGAGGGGGCAGGCGGAGGTCTGGCCAACTTAATGGCCGATCTAGTCTTCTGAGTGGCCTCTAAGGTTTGCTCCACCTGAGGGCCAAAAAGAAAGGAGCCATCAAAGGCAGCGCCATCACCTGCTGCTGAGCATCATTCGTGAAGCCAGAAGTACGAGCCAGGAATGGCGCCGAGTACAAATCCCGCTGCTGCTGAGCGAGAAGCAGTGTCGAAAGCGTCCATGGCGGCTTTGACCTGTTGGTTATTGACCTCAATACCTCTAATATAACGGTCAGAAGAAGCTCTGACTTGGAATCCAATCTGGAAGAGCTTCAACCATTCTTTTCATAGAGTGCCACAGGATATACTCATACTGGAGAAAATAGCCTTGATAACTGGCAACACGCATACTTAGAGTGGAGGCAGCAAAGACTCTCTTACCTAATGTATCAATCTTACGAGACTCTTTGTTAATAGGTCGAGCTGTAGTAGTTTGAGGAAGAACGACTTTGTCATTCTCTGCCAGGACTACAATAGGATCCGCAAAGCTTGGGATGCCAAAATGGGATGATCCTTGGGAGCTGACTACTTCTTATCAATGGATTTAGCCACTGAGGGAATAAGAGCAGGATTATTCCATACCATTTGAGACAAGCGCTCAAGGAAGGCTGGATCGGAGGAGTCAAATCTGTAGATCTCCAAGCATGAAGATACTGGAGTCTTAATATCTTCCCAGGATCGATGTCTGTAGTCTGGAGAGAAAGAGGATCCCAGGTTCTTCAACAGAGACTTAAAGGACAGGTCCTCGAACAGGCTCTGTAGCAAAGAAAGATCCTGTTTCTCCACTTCATCACCCAAACCAAGGTCTGGGTCAGGCTCCACATCATCTCCTGATGGTCCAGAAAGGACTGTTTGGACAGGAAAGGAGTGAAAATTAGAGAGGAGGAAATAGCAGAAAACAAGGAGAGTCCCTAGGGCTGCGGCGCCGAGGCGCAAACGGGCTGAAGACGGCACCAGGAGGCGCGGCGAGAGCACGCGTCCGCAAGCACCTCCGGCGCGCGCGGACGACAACGCCGCATGGCGCAGCCGATGACGCCAAGACATGGCGCCGCAAACGGGCGCCCGGACGACGCCGGGCGATAGGCGCCGCAAACAGCGCCGCCTATCTAACGCACCACCGGGCGGCGCTACGAGACCACAGTGCCGGACGGCGCCAAGACCCAGCGGCACCGAAACGGCGCTGACAAGCCAACAGACCCTGCCGAGGCGCTGAAAAGCCCTAGGAACCTGGAAGGCAGAGAAGGAAAACCAGGAGATAAGGGCATCGGTGAGGCCCCGCGCCGCAGCCATGTGAGGGGGAACACTTGGCACGGAGTCGCTGGCACCGGAAGAAGGCGCCACGCGACTAGGAAGGTCCAACCGCCCTACCTGATCGCCGGAGGGGCCCGAGGGCTCCGGGGCAACCGAGCCAGGCAGAAGAACCAACCTCCGAGCCCATTGCTCCATAAGAGCGGCCCACTGATGAAACTGCTCATCTGGAGTCCTACCTATAGGCGGGGAGGGACTCCGATGTCGAGGACGACGATTACCGGAAGTTGGCGACTCCGAAGAAGGAGACCGGCAACTAGCAACGATAACCGAGCGTCGACGGCAGAGACATACATAGAGGGCGACCTAGTGATGCCTTTTTTGACCTGTGGGTCAAGAAGAACTCGAGGCCGAACGGTGCCGAATGCGCCGCTTATTTTATGCCGGTGGGGGACCGCCCATCCCCGGCATCGGACTGACCGTTGTCGGAACCCCGCTGAGGAGAAGGAGTTGACCGGATCCAGCCCGGCTGACTGAACAGTTTCATCACGAAGTCTCCTACCGCCACCTGACCTGCTCATGGTCCATCACGCCCAGTAGGCGAGACTTCTTCAAGTAAAATTTAATATTAGAAAAATTTAACGAAAATAGAATAAAATTGGCGATACTACTTATCGAGATAAAGTTACAAAACAAACTGAAAACTATGCGCTTAGTTTGAAGTTTGACTCTGGACATGCAGCGACGCGTCACTGAAGTGCACTCTCGACCAGGGAAAAAGGAACTGAGGCGGTTGAGGGCGCCGCCGAGATGGTCATTACTGCCCGAGCTGCTGTCAAGGCGCTGCAGTCTCGCGCGCCATCTCTCGGCCACCGACCTCCAGCAAAAGTTTGCTCCCGAGCGGGTCTTAGTGCCTCCGCGCCAATCCCACTAGTGTGAATGAGTGGTGGAGACTTATGTCCAGGAAGATCCTGGGTTTTGGGATGCACTGCGAGTCAGAGGACTGGCTGGAGAAGAACTGTGCATCCCATGGACTGCTCTCCTTCTCTGGGAGGAGGGGGGAAGAGTGTCCAGCACAATGAGGACCTCTGGCAGTACTGCCGCAGCCGGCGCCACACATAAAAGGGGAGGCAGGGCGGATGCTGGCGTCATTGCACTTCCCTGCCCCAGGGAAGAAAAACTGTTAAAAATCATCATCTGCTAATGACAGCCCCCGCCTCCGCTCCCTGCTGCAGACCAAAGTCTGCCGGGGTGTCCCACTCCCATGGTCCCACCCTGGGGAGCAAGCCAGGGCCTTCAGACCATGTTTCCTGGGGAGAGGGTGCATGCCCTGCAGCTCCGCCCGGGGGTAAGTCTGGGGATTAGGGGGGAGCGGCGAGTGGGGGGCCAGAACCTCCCGAATAGGAAGTAACTGCTGAGAAGAAAAAAAGAAATGGGTAGGAGCAGGAACCCACTGGAAAAGAGAAGGTATTTACCATATGAAAAAAATGAATCACCGTAGTAATGTTGTTTCTTCGAAAGGGATCCCTCACTATGTTTAACAACATCAACTGTTTCCCATGGAATGAGTAGCCCCAGAGCTTTAGAATTTTATGAAAACTAGGGAATTTTCGAATGAAATTCAGACTTTGCTGTGTAGTCATGGCTACTCCTGCCTTGTAACATCAGATTTCTAAAACTAGGGTAAGCTGTAACAACTAAAACCAGCTAAATGACTAACAAATATTCTAATTATTTATAAAAATTCTTGAAAAGTTTGAAAATAAGACAGAACAAACCTGTTTTGAAAATAATAATACAATTCAGATCACTGAACAATTGTAAAGGCACTGTGAGAAGTAATGCTCGAGCAAGTAGAAAAACCAGATTCCTGTCCCAAACCTTCTACCAGGTTCTGGAAGGAGGCAGGGATTAGAGATTCTTAAACATAGTGAGGGATCCCTTTGGAAGAAACAAGTGAGTAATAGTTTCTTCAAACCCCAGGAATCCCTCACTTAAATTTAACAAGAGACTCCAAAGTAGTACTTTGAGAGGCTGGTAACAGAACTTAGGGAAAAGGTTCTGCAAGACAGCGGTACCAAAACTTGAATCCCTTCTGGACTGAATGTCCAGACAGTAGTGTTCTGTGAAAATGTGTTACTGTTTTCCAGGTTGCTGCTTTACACATTTCTTGTAGGGGGATAGTCGCTGATGCTGCCACAGAGGTGGAGGTGCCCCTTGTAGAGTGTGCTCTGAGGCCTCTGGGTGGCAATTTACCAACTCTGTCATAACTATTTTTTTTAAACTCTCAATCTTTATTGAATTTTCATTTGTTTCCATAAAGACAGACAATACACAAACATACAATATACATCAAAACATAAAATAAAATAACAGGCTCATCAACAAAGGACACATACAATGGGCAGTTTTAGCAGTTAATCTAGATTAATCAAGTCACACATATTAAAATTAATTTGGGGGAAGATAACCCTGAGAAACCATAAAGTGCAGTTATCACACGGGGGCAGGGGACAAACCCAAAAGTTCATATTACAGAGTCCCTACCTACGGTACAAAATCAGGTATTACCAGACCCATGTACAGAATCCATCTTCTCCAAAGCAACTCAAACTGGGCTTGCCTCTTATTAAGGGTGGCTGTAAGAGCCTTATCCAATAAACAGAAATCATAATTTCATGCCAGTGAGTTATGGTGGGTTCCCTAGGGGTAAGCCATAGCTTAGCTATAGCTTTCTGGCTTCCAAGTAAGGCATGTCTTAACAGTTTCCCCTTATTAGGATCCTTATAATTTCTCGGGATATCAAACAAGAAGTACAAAGACTCAGTCGGCTTAAGATCAGGATCAAAGACAGACTGTAAGGCCCGCTCCATCTCTTGAAGAAAGGAAGCCAACCTCGACACTCCCACATCACATGATGTATGGCTGCCAGGCACACCCACACCCTCCAGCAGGTTGGGGCTCGGGAGTTCTGGAATTTCGCTTGTATAGCTGGGGTTCTAAAGAATCTAATGAGCATTTTCCAGGGGAATTCTCTCCAGCTAATAGTTGACAGACACCAGTACACTCTCTTTTGTGGCCATGCCCATGTTTCATCAGCTGCCTGGGTATCCGTATCTCGGGGCCATGCCCTCCGAACTGGTTCTCTATTATCTCCCTTCCAAGAAAAAAGTGCTCGATAAAGAAAGGAGATTAGATGGTTTGATTGAGCTCTATTCTCCACTGCAGCCCTAAGAATAACCAATATCTGCGGTTGAGAAGGGTCACCTTCACCTTGTCCAAATTGTACTGTTCTAATATAATTTTGTGTCTGAAAATATCTAAACCTATCCTTCCAGGAGAGTCCATAACTGGTCACTAATTTCCTGGAAGGATTTAATCTCCACCCTTCCAAGAAATGCCATATCAGGTGGAGTCTCTTTTTTTCCCCAGCCTCGAAACCCAGCATCCCATTTGGCAGGATCAAATCCCTCATATGTGGGAGTGAACACATAAGGTATCACCATTTCCCAAGACTCCTGTTCTCTATTACCCAAAATCAGGAGCCCAGGGTCATTTCTGTAAAGAGTTCAGCTCTCCTCTGCAGAAGCTTCCCTGCCACCCCCAACAAGGCATGAAGGTCAGCCAGGCTTCCCTCTGACAACTCCAGTGTCTTCCATTTAGTTATGTATCCTCTACTGAGCCAGTATAAAGCCGTTCTAAGCTGGGCTGCCCTATGGTACAACTTAAAATTGGTAGCAAGCCTCCCTCTGTTTCTTTGATATCTGGAGGACTGTCAATCGACTCTCGCCTTTGCAGGCCCAAGATAAACTGAGTGATCCTCTTATTGAGAATATTATAAAGAGTCTGGGAACGGGGTAGGTAATGTTTGTGCTAAATACAGAAACCAGGGAAAAAAATACAATTTTTACCATCTGGATCTTTTGTAGTAGGGAGATGGATACACCCTGCCATCTGTCGAAATCTGACTTAATTCTGTCAATCGGGGGGAATGGTTAAGTGCAAACAGCTGGTCGCATTCAGGCTCCTGTTGTACCCCTACGTACTTCAGGTATTTTAAGTGCCAACGAAAGGGGAACCGTCTCCTAACCACTTCAGAAGGTTCATAATTGATCTGTAATACCTCTGTATTGGCTGTATTAACTTTATACCCTGCCATATCGCCAAAGTCCTTCAGACTGCCAGATAGTCGGAGTAAGGCCTGTTCAGGGTCCCCCAAATATACTAACAGGCCGTCAGCATAAAGTGCCAGTTTATGCTCTTCTCCACCCAACCTAATCCCCTTAACCTCTGCGTCCTGCTGAAGAGCGGCAGCCAATGGCTCCAGATACAGGGCAAAGAGGAGGGGGCCAGAGGGGACACCCCTGCCTAGTACCCCTCAACAAAGGAAATGTTTTTGAAAATTTTGATATAGGCCTTAGGCTTACAATAAATAGTGTTAGTGGCTTTCACAAAGGACTCAGTGATGCCAAAATGTCTCAATGTTGACGCAGGAAATTCCATGCTACCCAGTCGAAAGCCTTCTCCACATCCAAACTTAAGATTAGAAGGGAGACCTTGACCAGGAAGCATGGTGTAGAATATGTAATGTTAGTCTGATGTTATCCTGGGTCTGCCTGTCTTGACACAAAGCCCATTCGACCAAGTCAATAAGGGAGGTAATATCCCCTCCAGCCTCTGTGCAGGATTTTGGCATTATACTTTATAATCTGTATTAAGTACAGATATCGGTCTGTATAATGCACATTAAGCAACATCCTTCCCGGTTTCGAATACTGAGATTAGTGCATAGTTCCATGTGTCAGGAAAAGATTCTCCCAGGTGTGCTTCCCACCAGTTCCCCTCTATCTCTTTCTTAAAAATTTGGGGTACTATCCATCAGGGCCTGGAGCCTTGCATGATGTTAAGACCATAATCGCTTGGCTCACTTCCAGCTGAGTGATAGGGCAGTCCAGCAACCTTGCCTCTGGGCCAGCAATGTTAGTTTGGACAAACAGGCCTCCATTTGAGCATCATCTGAAGAGAATTCTGGGGTATATAGTTTCTGATAATAAGTTCTGAAACAAGATAAAATAAGTTCAGGTGTTCTCACCTGTCTACCTGATCCTGACTCCGTAATCTGTGCTATAGTAAGTAGAGTACGCATTTGCTGCCATAGACAATGAGCTAGAAGTCCAGTTGCTCTTGGGACCACCTCCCGTATCTCTGCCTTAGGCGCTGAGGCCTGCTCCGTTTTACCATCTATTTGTTTTGTTTGTTGTTTCAAGCTCAGAATCTTAGGCAGCACTGTGCTCTCCCTCCTGCATGGGCGCCTGTGCCTCCTTCAGCTGCAAGTGGAGGTTTCCATCAAAACATCTGAACATCGAATTTGCCAGCAGATAAAGGCCTAGAGGTCTATCAAGTCTGCTAGAATGTGCAGCTAGCACCCCTGATTCCTGCAGTTGCCTCTCCTTCCACCCTTCCCCTTCATTAACCCTCCCTTGTCCTGTCCCATCCTCGCTTGAAGCAGTCCACTGTTCTACTGCATACCACTTCAGCAGGTAACGCATTCCACCCAGCCACCACCTCTCTAAAAGTGTCTCCTCATCTCCCTCCTGAACCTTCCTCGCCTCCAGTCTCATATCATGGCCCTTGGTGGCCCTCCCCTCCCTTACTTTGAACAGCCCCTCTGTACTTGTCTTGTTTATTCCTTTCATGTATTTAAAGGTTTCAATCATGTCACCCCTGTCTCTCCTCTCCTCCAGTTAGTACATGTTCAACTCCTTCAACCTCCTCTCGTATGATAAGTCCCCCAGCCCCTTGATCATCTTTGTCACCCTGCGCTGCACCCCCTCCAGTAACTTAATGTCCCTCTTAAGATACAGACGCCAGTACTGCACGCAGTACTCCAGGTGTGGTCTAACTAATGACCTATACAGTGGCAGAATCACCTCCTCCCTCCTCGAGGATATACCCCTTGCAATACAACCCAGCATTTTGTTAGCCTTTGCAGCTGCCTTCCCACATTGTGCCGAGTTGTTCATTGACCCTGTAATGAGCACACCCAGATCCTTCTCCTCCTCTGTCTGGGCTAGCTGCACTCCCCTAGCTGGTAACTCCTCCTTGAGTTCTTTATCCAAAATGCAGCACCTTGCACTTTTGGCATTAAAGCCCAGTTGCCAGGTGTCTGACCAGGTTTCAAGCTTTGCCAGATCATCCTGCAACCCTGCCATCCCCTAGGTCATCCACCACCGCGCCTACCTTGGTATCATCAGCAAACAGACTGATCTTGCTCTTGATGTCCCATGATATGTCTGCAATGAATATCCCAAACAACACTGGTCCCAACACTGAGCCCTGTGGAACACCGCTCGTCACTGCCCTTGGGTGTGAGAGCTCCCCACCACCATCCTCTGTTGCCTTCCCTGCAGCCAGTTTCCTACCCATCTCACCAGCTTTGCACCCGCCCTGTGCCTACTACTTCCTTCCCAGCCTTCCATGTGGCACTGAGTGAATGCCTTACTGAAGTCCAGATACAGGACATCCACTGCATGGCCCCTGTCCGTTGCCTCAGTTACCCAGTCATAGAACTCGACCAGGTTGGTTTGGCAGGATCTGCCGTATGAAGCCATGCTGTCTGCTGTCCTGTAGTCCTTTGGCCTCTAGGAGGGCCACCAGCCTCTCCTTCAGGATAGTCTCCATTAGTTTACCCACGATGGATGTGAGGCTCACCGGTCTGTAGTTTCCCAGTTCATCCTTGGAGCCACTCTTGTGGAGGGGCACCACATGAGCCATCCTCCAGTCCTGAGGTACACACCCGAATGTAGTGAGGCATTAAATAGGTCTGCCAAAGGTCCTGCAAGGACCTCTGCCAGCTCCTTCAGTACCCTGGGGTAGATGCCATCTGGGCCTGGCGCCTTGTCCACCCTCAGTGCCTTCAAACCCTCTCGAACTCTACTCTCCATGATTTCCCCATCTGTCACCACTTCCCCGCTTCTGCCATTTCTCCCACCTTGGGTGTCAACCCCTCTTCTCTTTAGTAAATACTGAGCAGAAGTACTCATTTAGTGCTTCCGCCTTATACCTTTACTGCTTCCACCAACCCCCCTCCTTCCTAATCCTTACTATGTGGTCCTTACAGCTCCTTTTCTCCTGATGTGCCAAAGTCCTCCCCTTCTTAATGCCTTGTCCAGCCTGAGTTCCGTAGATGCTTTTGGCCCCCACTGCCCTTGTCACCTCCTTGATTCTGTCAAGTACTCCTCCTGTCCTCCCCTCCCTGTTTTCTTGTACTTCCTAAAGGCAGCTCTTTTCCTCCTTACCTTTTCCATGACCTCCTTGCTCAACCAGATCGGTTTCTTAGCCCTAGCCTTCTTGCTCTGGGCTTTGCAGCAGGTTTTGGTTGCCTCCACTATCCCCAGCTTTATTAAGCAGTCTTTAAGCAGTCTGTTGTTTGTGAAAATGGGCCACAAACTTAATAACCTCCCACCTCATGACCGTCTTCATCGTATCTCATAATGTGGCTCTGGAAATATCCAGTGAAGTATTTTCCCTGACAATCTGTTGCAGTCTAAATTTGGTCATGTTGGTAAATTCTTTCGAAATTAGAAAGCAGTTATTAAACTTCCATAACGTTTGACCCTATTTAGTTTCCCAATCAATGACAGAGGAGAGCTGTCGTGGCCCAGAAGGATCGGGGGTTTGCTCACAGGAAGTTATCTGGTATTGATGCTCACTGGATATTAAGAAGTAGTCAATACAAACATAAGAGCCATGTGGTGGGAAAAATGAAAAAATACTCACCTTAGTAATTATGTTTTTTCTATTGGAGTCTTGCTGTATTCTGACAAGTGCAGTTAGCCCAGCCTTTAACCAAAGGGTTAACATTTCTATGCAAAGTATAGAATGCAGCTGAGCTCGGTTGATGTCTCGGTCTGTTTCCTTTGAAAGCTAACAGTCAGATTCTTACGGGCAACTCTAATAGTATTCTATGTGGAAACTAAAAAAAAAAAAAAAATTTTTAATAGCCAATCCAACAAAAGTTTTGGACTACCAAAGAAAGACTCAAGTCAGAAACCCAAAACTCAAACCCAAACCAAAGAGGAATATAATAAAATAAACACCCATACAAGAAGAGGTGTAAAAAGAGCACCCCTGAGGTGCAACACTTCACCTGCCCACCCACTTCCCAAAAGCAGGTTCTGAGAGGGGAGTCAGGGAGGGAGGTCAGAAAAACAGCAAGACTCCAATAGAAGAAACATAATTACTAAGGTGAGTAATTTTTTCTTCAAACAACATGAAGTCTTGCTGTATTCTGACAAGTGCAGACTACCAAGCAGTACCTCCATGGAGGAGGGACAGAACCTACTTTGGGAATAGGCTCTCAAGTACTGCTGTGCCAAACCGAGCATCACTCCTAGCCTGGATATCCAGAGAGTAATGCTTGGTAAAGATACAGACTGTTTTCCAGGGGGCTGCTTGACAAAATTTCTAAGAGAGGGATATCCCTGGCAGCAGCCAGGGAAGCAGCTGTACCTCTTGTGGAATGAGCCCTCAGGCCTGAGGGTGGAATTTTTCCCAGTTTTTCACAGCAGAATTGTATACAAGATGCAATCCACCTGGCAACAGATCTCTTGGTGGCAGGTTTGCCCTTTCCCACTTCTCCATAAATGAGGAACAACTGGAGGGAGTCAAACCTGTGACCCTTGGTGCACTCCATGTAGTAACTAAGGGCTCTTTTAACATCTAAACTGTGTAGCCTCCTCTATCCTGAGGAAGAACAATCAGTGAAGAAAACAGGAAGAGACATAGACTGGTTTAAATGGAAGTCTGAAACCACTCTGGGCAGAACCTTCTATTGGTTCTAAGCACCACTTTATCCTGTGAAAGGAGATAAAGTCAGGTTCCACTGAAAGGGCTTGCAGTTAAGCTGTATATGCCTGGCAGGCGTAATGGCTACCAAGAACACAGTTTTCCAAGTCAAGTACTTAAGCTCTGCTGAGGACATAGGCTCAAAAGGAGGTTGCATAAGTTGAGCAATGCAAACATTCAAATCCCAGGCAGGGGCAGGGTCTCTAAAAGGAGGATTGGTGTGAAGCAATCCTTTAAAAAATTTACAGAACACAGGATGAGAAGATAGTGAGGAAGACTTCCCCACAGACAGAAATGCAGAAACAGCTGAAAAGTGTACCTTGAGAGTAGCTGGTCTGAGGCCTAGGCCATTAAGATGGACCATATAATCCAGAACTGTAGGCAATTCAGCAGTATCTGGAGAAATATGCTTCTTAGAACACCAAATGCTGAATCTCTTCCATTTGGAGTTATAAGTCTTTCTGGTGGAGGGCTTTCGAGAAGCTTTGAGAATATCCAGAACCCCCAGAGACAGATGCAGATCTGCAAACTCTAACTCTTCAAGAGCCATGCCTTCAGATTGAGAGACTTGAAGATTGTGGTACCAAATCCTCCCCTGAGAGGATGTTAACAGGTTGTAATTCCTGGGAAGAGGCAGGGGAAGATGGACTGCTAGAGACAGCAACAGGGGGTACCAGGGCTGTCTGGTCCAACCTGGAGCAATCAGAATCACTTTGCAAGGTTGAGACCTTATTTTGACTAAAACTTTGAACAGGAGTGGGAAGGGGGGGGCATACAGAAAAGTACAGTTACGTAAGAACTTACTGTAACAGTAGATCTTCGAGAGAGGCTCCTGCAGTAGGTAATTACATATAGGACTGACGTCGGCAGGCGGCAGGACCCCACAGAAAAATTTCTAGCTAGCAGTCCCTGGCAGGGACCGCCCCCACGTCAGGTGACCGGTGTCAGACGACATCGGTATAAAGGGGCGGTCCCGGACGCCCGCCTTCCAGTTCTTTCCCATCACAGGCCCGGAAGGCCCGGACGAGAGAGAAGCAGATATTTCCCTCAATGGAAAAGGAGCTGAAAAAGCCTAGGGGGATGGAGGGCGGAGAGACTATTTACTGTCAAGAGCTCTCTCGAAGATCTACTGTTACGGTAAGTTCTTACGTAACTGTACTATCTTACTTCGAGAGGGCTCTTGGTAGGAATTACATAGGACAGAATCCCAAGCAGTCTGGAACAAATGAAAAGGCACGGAGGAGGAACTACTCCAAGAAGTAGCAAACAACCCTGCAAACCTCAAGATAGGAGGCGCACAGACAGCTAACCCAAAGCCTGCTCTCTGATGAGAGGCAATGTCAAACTGTAATGTTTAGTAAATGTGGACGGAGTCAGAGTGGCGGCAGCACAGATGTCTGCCGCAGACACATTCTTGAAACAAGCCGCAGAGGCTGCTACTCCTCGAGTGGAGTGACCTCTGACTTGACCCGGTAGGGTCTTGTTATACTTGTCATAACAGAAAGTGATGCAATGAGCCAACCACTTTGATAGGCATTGCTTGGAGACACCATTGCCTTCCCTTTTGTGAGCAAAAGAGACGAACAACTGATCAGTCTTTCTGAGATCCTTCATCCTATCAGTGTAGTATCTCAGAATCCTGTGGACATCCATGGTATGGAGCAAGTATTCTCCTTGGTTGGAGTACTGCATGAAAAAGGCAGGTAATTCAATAGACTGATTTAAGGTAGACTCCGCTACCACTTTTGGGAGAAACTTAGAATTTGTGCGAAGAGCTACTCTTTCTTTGTGAAAGATCAGATAAGGGATTTTGCACATAAGGGCCTGGAGCTCGGAAATTCTGTGAGCAGAAGTAATGGCCACCAAGAAGAGCGTCTTCCACGATAAGAACTTCAAGTCTGCGGAAGCCCTGCAGGCTCAAAAGGAGGAAGGGTAAGTTTCTCAGGAACAAAGTTCAAGTCCCAGGGGCGAGTCGAACAGGGGTCTGAGATGAAGGACCCTCTGAGAAAAGTCTTGGATACCTCAGTTGGGCAAATGCCTTATCAGCGAAAGGGACATGGTAGACTGAAATAGCCGCCATATGGACTTTCAAAGAGGAGTGACTGAGACCCAGGTCGAAAAGATGACACAGGTAATCAAGCAGAATGGCTACAGGACAGGAGAAGGGCTCCATGTTCCTGGATGCCGCCCAAATGGAAAATCTTTTCCATTTCATGGCGTAGGTGGACCTAGTGGAGGGTTTTCTAGCCTCCACCAGAATCTCGGCCACCTTAGGGGAGACGCCAAAGCGAGATTGGGCTAGGTCTGCAGGAACCATGCATGAAGCTGAAGAGACTTGAGTCCCAGATGGACCAGGGTCCCTTGATCCTGGGTCAGCAATCCTCGAGATAAAGGAAGAGGAAGAGGAGGAACCTCTGAGTATTGTTGTAGAAGAGACAACCAGATTTGCCTGGGCCAGAAAGGAGCGATCAGAATCATTCTCGCTCCTTCCAATGCCAGTTTATGCAACACCCGAGAGACCAGAGGAATTGGGGGAAAAGCATAGACAAATCTGTCCTTCCAGTTTAGAGACAGAGTGTCGCTCCAGAAAGCGCCTCGCTCTGGAGCGAGCGAGCAAAAGGTTGGAAGCCTTGCGTTTTGGGAGGAGGCGAACAGGTCTATCTGTGGAGTCCCCCAAATCTGGAAGATACTTTTTAGAACTTTTTGGTCCAGTTCCCACACGTGTGGCAGAGCCGAAGAACGACTTAGCTAGTCTGCCAGGACACTGTCGACTCCCGGAACATGGATCGCCATGAGGTGAAGGTTGTGAAGAGTTGCCCATTCCCAAACCCTCATCGCTTCCCTGCATAACGGGTAGGACCAAGTCCCTCCCTGCTTGTTGATGTACCACACCACGCACATGTTGTCTGTTTGGACGGCTAGGTGACCGGAAGGATGTATTGGTGAAGGCCTGGACAGCATACAGCACTGTCAAGCTCGAGCACAGTGATGTGAGAACTAACTCCAATTTTGACCATAAGCCCTGGGTTGGTGAGGACTCAGATGGGCTCCCAACCTTCGCCTGAAGCGTCCGTGGTCAGAGTCTGAGCGGGGAGGATGAAAAAGGGACCCCCCGGAATAGGTTCTCTCGAACCATCCACCATTGCAAGTCTCTTATCATCGTGAGGAGATCAGTACCAGATGATCTGGGTCATCTACCAGTTGATCCCTGAGAGTGGAGAGTCCACTGAGAGATCCTCATCTGGGGCATACGCCGGAACCGTCGGGATGGCGGCGCCGCCAAGCCCCAGGAGGCGGAGCACCGACCTGTAGAACCCTCCTGCGTTCGATAGAAGAAATCTGGGACGGAGAGCCCCTCTGTCCGGAGGCAGGAAGGCCCTGCATTGTCATGCTCAGATTGCCCCAATGAACTGGAGTCTCTAGGAAGGATCCAGGTGAGACTTGGAATGATTGATGGTGATACCCAGACCAGTGAAAACCTGCTGGGTGAGGGAGAGAAATGCAGGAGTTCCTCCTGGACAGGGCTGAGGAGCCAGTCGTCAGGTGAGGAAAACCTGAACTCCCAAAGTGCGCAGGTGGGCAGCTACCACCGCCAGGCATTTGGTAAAAGACCTGGGAGCCGAGGAAAGACCAAAAGGAGTGCCCGGAATTGGTAATGGTCCCCTGGAATGCAAACCCTGAGGTACTTTTAGTGCGATGGCGAATGGGATGTGCAGGTACGCATCCTGCATATCCAGTGCACAAAACCATTGGCCCGGCGAAGCAGGGGCAAGAGGTTAGAAGGGAGAGCATCCTGAACCTCTTGTATTCCACATATAGGTTCAGGGACCTGAGATTGAGAATGGGTCTGAGATCTCCCGTCTTCTTTGGTACAAGGAAAAATGGGAATAGTAACCCGTCCGTGAAGGTGAGGGGATGGGCTCTATGGCCTGCTGAGGAGGAAGAATTTCTTCCTTGACCAAGGAAGATGGTCCCTTAGTGGAGGAGTTCAGAGGGGGTGGCGTGGAGGTTTCTGCAGAAACTCTATGGAGTGCCCTCTGCTATGATCTGAAGCACCCATGAATCCGATGTTATCCTCTCCCAACCTGGAAGGTGGAGGGAGAATCTCCCTCCTACCGGTTCCTCAGGCGTCAGAGGCGGTGGGAGAAGGGAATCAGGTGGTGTGAGGCAGCGCCCGCTGGGGCACCACTGCTTTTTGGGTGGCGGGACTCTGGCAGCTGTGGGGAGCCCGATGTTCGGTGGCCCGCCTTCCCTGAGGTTCCGCTTGAGGCTGGCTGCATCTGTGAAAGGGACGGCACTGCGGGGGATGGGGACGGTACATTGAATCAACAGATTTAAGGGCCATCCTCTTCTGCAAGTCAGTGATGATGTCCTTGACATCACCACCGAAACACAGAACCTCTAAAAGGTGCTTCTTGGATTGCTGACTTCCTCGGGACCAGACTGACCACACGGAGCCATGAGTGATGCGAAGACTTGCGGCAAATGCAGAGCTCCGTCCTGCGGTGTCCACTGCATCGTAGGTCATCCTCAGGAATGTGACGACTGGCCGAACGAGCAGAACGGACCAGGTCGGCTAACTCCTGCTTGACTTTGGAGTCAGGCAAGGAGACAATCTTGGATTCCGCCTGGGTAAGGACAGCCTTCTGGTAATCCCCCATATGTGCTACATAATTTAGGGCCCTAATCCCCAGTATGGAAGAAGCATAGATCTTCCTTCCATACTGATCCAGAAGGTGAGATTCCTTATCCGGGGGAAATAAGCTCAAATGTTTCGGGTGTGCTGAGCGGCCGTGAACGGCGCTAATCACAACAGAGTCTGCACAGGGGTGAGAGTCTAAAAAGTCTACACCCTCCGGAGCCTGGTATAGCCTGTTGGACTTCCGAGGAAGTGGGGCTAAAGCCGACAGTTGTTTCCAAATGGTGGAAACAAAGGTGGGCATGAGCTCGATCAAGGTGGCACTAGAGTAGGGAACGTGAGGCAAGTCCAGATGTTTGGCCAAGAGTTTAACCGCTGAGGATCTGGCTCTAAGGCATCACTGATGGACTTCCTGGATCTTCTGAGCAACTCCGTGAAGGAAGGATCCTCGGAGAACCGGAGGAGTCCTCGGCCGGGGGCTTGGGCGGAGGCGAGGCTGGCGTGCTTTCTGGAACAACCATTGGAGGAATCCAAGGAGTCCGAGAGAAGAAGAAGAGAATTTGAAGCAGGTAAGACTCCTAGCTCATCTAGGGGAGAGCAGGTTCCTTGGGGATCCTGGCGTGTGTCCTGCCCCTCTCTGGATCGAGGCAGAGCCGGGAATCGGAGGCGGAGAGAGTGTGCCGTCTGGGGTGTAGGGGAGCGGAGGTGGCACCATCGCCGTAAGATGGCTCGCACTTCCTTGGTGAGCTGAGCCTTGGCCTCCAGCCCACCAGGAGGCCAAAGTCTCCTGGAGATCCACCCGGCCTAGGGGCGGTGGAGGAGGAGAGAGAATAGCTGTACAGATGAAATCCGTAAGGAGGTATCAAAGTAACTTGACTGCGGGGAATACCGAAGCTGAGTGACTAGTGACATCCGGTACTCTGCGGCGTCGGTGGAGTCGCGCCCGGGTACTAGCAGCCCAGAGATACTATGGACCTGGGTAAACCGGCGTCAGATAAGACGGTGGATACCAGGTACGGAAGAGCTGCGGACAGCAGGCCCAGTGGAAACTCACGGGTGGATCAACGTGATAGGCCCGTGGGTGGAGGGCCCGATGGGAGAATATCCCGGCGTTGGAGGGGCGGCGTCGGAACCAGCGTCGGGGCGCGGCGTCGAGGCGAGGAGCGGCGTCAGATCCAGCTCTGTAGGGGAGGGATCCCGGCCCGGCAGAGCAGCATCCCAACCGCCGGGGGCCGGAGGAAAAGTCCCGGGGTCAGGCAGGGGACTCGGGCTCCCGGACGGCAGCAGCTGTGGGGAACCTGGGGCGACAGACAGAGCAGGGTCTGCCGTAGGCTCCGAGGCCCAGCGCCCGTCAGAAGAGCTGATGTGCGACAGGGCGAATCGGCCGGGCGCCAGAGGAGCGGTGTCGACTTCGGGGTCCCTCGCCGAGGCGGGCGAGGATGGGAAGAGGCCCGGTCGGGGGACACTACCGTCGCCCGCCCGAAGGATCAGGCGTCTGGCGGCTTCTCCGGGCGTCGGAGGAGCCGGCGTCCGGCTGCTGGGCGCCCGCGCACAGTAGGCCGCCAAGCCTCTTGGCGGTACTGAACCAAGCCTCACTTTGCCTGGAAGGCACCCGGCGGGCTCGAGCGCGAACCGGACAGGCGGGCGACCACCTCCTCAAAGCCTTGGAGGCTGCCGTCGGCGATCCCGGAGGATGTTACCTCAACCGCGGCTCCGGCCAATCGCGGAGGAGGAGCCTTCTCCGGTGCCTTTCTTTGTCCCGCTTCTTGTGTCCTTCAGGGGAGGTCGACGCCTGCCGAAGCTTGTTCAACTCCTTCTCCATTGCGGACATCTTCTTTTTGAGGAGATGGGCTTCAAGAGACTGCTGGCGTCGTCTGTGTGTGGCCGCGTTGAAATGAAGGCAGTGCGGGCACTTGTCGACCGCGTGGTCGGGGCCTAAACAGAAAAGGCAGAGGGAGTGACCGTCCTTGTGAGGCAGTTGGGCGCCACACGAGTCGCACTTATTTTTGGAAGGGGACGACATAACAAAATACTGATACTTTTCGGAAAAACCGATGAAGCAACAGGACTGAGTTTTATGAACTTCACCACGAGGCGCTGCACGAGCTGATGGCGGGAAAGAACTGGAAGGCGGGCGTCGGGACCGCCCCTTATACCGGCGTCGTCTGATGCGGTCACCTGGCGTGGGGTGGTCCCGCCAGGGACTGCTAGCTAGAAATTTTTCCGTGGGGTCCTGCCGCCTGCCGACGTCAGTCCTATATGTAATTACCTACTGCAAGAGCCCTCTCGAAGTAAGATTTTCCCTTCTAAATTCAGAATCAGGGTGTCCAAGGGGACTGAGCCCAAGACTGGAGGTCTGCAACAAAAGAGAGGGAGTTGGTGATTGTCTGGGGCTGCAAAGAGATCTATCTCTGGAGTGCCCCACCTTGAAAAAATCACTTTCAACACCCGAGGGTCCAGGGACCATTCGTGATGGCCCTGAGAGATCCTGCTCAGTGCATCTGCTAGCACACTGTCCTTGCCTGGAAGGTGAACTGCTACCAGAGAGGTTTGCAGGGAATAAGCCAGGGACCACAACTTCATGGCTTCTGTGCACAAGGCCATGGACCAAGTGCCTCCTCTTGTTGATGTACCACATGGTGGTGGTGTCCATTCTGACCTGAACCACCTTGTTCTGTATGACTGAGAGAAAGCTTTTAGGGCCAGAAAAACTGCCCTGAGCTCTAGGAGATTGATATGGAGAAGGGATTCTTGGGGGGACCACAGCCCCTGGGCAGTGAGGGACCCCAGATGGGCTCCCCAGCCCAGAAGAGAAGTGTCCGTGGTAAGGACCACTGAACAAGGCTGAGTAGCAAAAGGAATACCTTCTCTTAAATTGTCCTGATCCTGTCACCATTGGAGGGCTTGGATGAAGGTCAGAGCCACTGGGATCAGTTTGGTAAGGGGAATCCTTCCTCTGAGACCAAAAAGCTCTCAGGTGGAACTGAATATCCCTCATCTGGAATCTTGCCCCTTGGACCACTGCTGTTGAAGCAGCCATGTGGCCCAAGAGCTGAAGGAAATGCCTTGCTGGTCGAGATACCTGAAGGCTGAAGGAAGAGCTAGTTCCATAATAACCTTGCCCTTTCTGGGAAAAAGAGACTCTTGCTCTGGGTGTGTCCAGTTCTACCCCTATAAAGGTAAGGCGCTGGACTGGTTAGAACTGACTTGGGAAGGTTGAGAAGAAATCCTAGAAGTGAGCACTTGCTGGGTCACTTGCAGGTGAGACTTGACTTGGTCTAGGACTGACCCACTAGCCAATCGTCCAGATATGGAAAAATGGAAATCTTTGCCTCTTAGAAAGGCAACTACTACTGCCAGGCACTTTGTGAAAACCCTTGGGGCTGAGGTTAGGCCAAGAGTATTGCTCTGAACTGATAGTGGCCTGAGGCAACTCGAACCTGAGGTACTTTCTGTGGGAGCACCTAATGGGAATGTGAAAGTAGGCATCTCTGAGGTCCAGGGAGGCTAGCCAGTCCCCTGGCCTTAGAGAGGGAAGGATTATTCCCAGAGTTACCATCTTGAACACTGGTTTTAAAAGATGTTTGTTTAGGTATCTTAGGTCTAGGATGGGTCGCCACTCCCCTGTCTTTTTTGGTGTCAGGAAGTACCTGGAGTACAGCCCTTTGCCCCAGTGTAGTGTAGGTACTCTCGCTCTATGGCTCTTAAGACTAGAAGAGAAGAAACCTCTGCCTCTAGGGCAAGGGTTTCCGAGAGAATTGCAGGTGGAAAAGATCTGACTCTCATCTTTAGAAATTTTCTGAAGCTGAGAACCAGTCCCTGGCTTACTACTTCCAGGACCCACTTGTCTGATGTAACAGACATCCAGTCCTGGACAAAGTAAAGCCAGCCTGCCTACTGGAATAGGAGGTTGACCGGGCAGGCCCATCAGGGTGTCTGCTTGGCAGGGGCTTTAGGCTGAGGAGTGGATGCAGCCCTGCTCATCCCCCTTCTGCCTCTCCCTCTGAAGAACCCCCTCTGAGAAAAGGAAGAAGAGGCCTGTGCTTGGTAAAAAGGCCTTTGAAAAGGCCTGTCCCTGCCCCTAGACTGCTGCCTTTGAGGAGCTGCCTGCCTCTCCTTGGCCTGAGCACTCCTGTAAGTGGTCCTGTACTCATCCATTTTCTTCAAGTAATTCTCTGTCTCCTCCACAAACAGAGAATTACCCACTACAGGAAAATCCACGGCCTTAGCCTGGGTGTCGTGCGAGAGGCTAGTACATCTGAGCCAAGCCATTCTAGGAAGAGTCACAGAGGTAACCATGACTCTTGATGACACATCATTAGAGTCCACAGCAGCATGAAACTGAACTTTAGATGCCTCAATCCCATCTGCAGCCACCGTCTCCAGCTCCTTAGCTAGCTGGGAGGAGGCCTGTTTAGCCAGTGCCAGTTCAGTGTTCCATCTGGACTTCTGGTACCTGGCTGTATAGGCCATGTAATTCGCCTGCCTGAGTCCCAAGGAAGATGCCATGTACTGTTTCTTTGCCATGGCATCAATCTTGCTGGAGTCCTTGTCTGGGATGTGTGAAGCCAAGGGAATATTTGCCTTGTCACAGGCAGCAGCCTGCACTACACCAACATGGCTGCGTTGCTAGTATAAGAACTCTGTGTCTGAGCCTGAAAGTGTATACCTCTTGTCCTTTCTTCGATCCACAGGAGGTATAGTGTTAGGAGACTAGGATTTTTTGTGTCTGTTTCCTAAAGGATTTGTGGAGGGGAATAGACAGTCTCCTGGACTCTGGGATGTCCATCATTTCTACATAATCAGGCTCCTCTGGATCCTCCACAGCCTCCTCCATAGGAAGCTGGAGGGTTTCAGCCACCTTTCTGTAGAACATAAAGTTAGAAGGGGACTCAGAAAGTCTAGGAGGGGAAACACCTGAAGGTCTGTCTGGGGAGATGTCCGGTTCCACAGGCACACCCAGACCCTCACTTTCACCATCATCATCCTCAAATTTCCCTTCCTCTTCAAACTCCGGTTCATAAAAATCTTCAAGGGTATAATCTTGAACAGAGGGAACCAACCAAACTGAACCCCTGCCAGAAGATGCCGGATCGGTAGGAACCGGGCAGGGCAATTCCACAATCTGAATCGCTCTGGCTATCTCTTCGGCGGTCGGAACATGAACCTCTAGATGCAAACCAGATGATTTGTCTTTGCGTTTTCTTTTTGTCTGAACCGATCCCTCGGAATCGGCTCTCCTTTTGCCAGAAGAAGTATCGCCCTGGTCAGAGGGCACTCCTTCTGGTTCAGTCGGAACTGAACCGGGCTGGCCATCTAGGTCAGCGGACTTCTCGACCTCCTTTTCCCTCAGTCTACCTAATCTCTTCTCAAGGGTAGATTTGGGAAAGTTTTTACATGTTTGGCAGTCTGAATCGAGGTGGTCAAATCCCAGACAATAAATACAGGTGTTGTGGGGATCGGCCTTCGCAAAGACCTCCCCACACTCACTGCAGTGTTGAAACCCAGTGGGCCCAGTTTTTTTCTTGGGTTTCTCAAGACGTGGCCAACCTAACTAACTTAACCTTTTTATGGCAACCACCAGGCAAGACTCCCTTATCGGTTCCTAACCGTGTCACGGGTATTGCAAAAAAACGTACTAAAACACTTTTTTTTAGAACCGATAAGGACCGGTAACCACACACTAAGTAAAAACACAAAACACAAGATTTCACTATCAAATGGCCAGTTCAGCCAAACCAACCCACACTTTTACAAGTTCCACACAGAAAAACAGAACAATTCCTATCTAGTACTCACGGCACCACAGACAGAGACTGAACAGACTATGCGGATAACTTTTTCAGTTTAAAAACCGATGAAACTGAAACTTTAACCGACTTTCGAACCGAGCTGAAGGAGAAAATCTCCGGAGTGACTGTTCAGTGAGGCGGAGTAAAGAATCTGACGGTTTGAGTTTGAAACACTCCAGACAGAGACTCCAACCAAGCTCGAGCTCAGCATTCTATGCTCTGCATAGAAAGTTAACTCTTTGTTCTCTGGGGCAGTTTAAAGGTTGGGGATCACTGCAATAAGTCAGAATACAGCAAGACTTCATGTTGTTTGAAGGCAACAGACTCATTCTGAAACAAAACACAGAACAGAGCCAAAGACAGCAGCAGAAATGTTAACCTGGCAGAATCAGACCATACTCAGCAAGCAGGAAGATTCGGGAGCGTAACAGGACCCGAGCACAAAGCCAGCAATGACTGTAGTGCCATAAAGGCATGCAGGCATGGCAGCCTAAGTCGATGAAGAGAATGTCGACAGCAAAAAAAGGCAAGAGTCTCTAAAGTAAAATAGAACACAGTCAAAGAGAGCTGTAGGAATGTCGATAAGGCAGGGCCAGGTGAAGACCAGCAAGCAGAGAGCTGCAGCCTGGCATAAGGACCCAGGCTTAGCACAAGCAACCAACCCTGGCATCAAAAATGCAAACGGAATGTCTGGAGCAGTCAAAGATGTCAACAGCAAGGAAGGCAACAGACCCTGTAGTGAAACAGAGGCCAAAGAATGGCAAAAATATCGACAAAGCAAAACCAGGTGACAACCAAGAAGCAGAGAGCTGTATGCCAGCATTAGGACCTGAGCATATAGCCAGCTGCCAACAATGGTGCCCTAAAGGTAGATGGAGCCGCTGGAGCTGGCAACAGGAACTTTGACAGAAAAAAGGCAAAGTCTTGGAATAAAACAGAAAACAGGGCCAAAGAAAGCTGCAGGGACATCATGGCAGAACCCGCGAGCAGACAGCTGTGGGCCAGCATAAAGACCCGAGCCCAGTGCCAGCAAACCACTTTGGTGTCACAAAGATGGTCAGAGCAGCAACAGAGGCTGAGGTTATAGCTAGAGTGTATGCAAAGAAAGAATCCAATGGTGGAGCACAGGGACTCAGAAGGCAGGTTCAGCAGCAATGGTAGATAAGACGGTGAAGTGTTCCAGAGAGAAAAATAGAACAATATAGATGCAGCAGCAGTTCTGAATAGGGGGACCACTGCGGGGAAATGCTGGAACTGAAGAGCAGCAGGAGGCAAAGCACAGAGGTGTGTCCAAGGTGCCTTGGGGTGTGAACTGTCCTTACAAAAAAGCTGCTGAAAACCACAGCAAACAGTATTAAAGTGGAGATGCAAAAGCAATGGTTTTATCTACTACAATGTATTTTTTTGTTAATTCTGTGCTTATTAATCATTTTATCAGTTTTACAGGTGCATTATGCTACAAGCAATATCCAAGAACCATTAAGAAAAGTGCCAGTTATGTCATATTACGATCCACTGCAATGGTGAAAACAAATGTTATTAAAACAGAAGAGAAAGAAAATACACATGACAGAATTCAATGACAGTACCTCTTCCGTCTGACATGAAGTAGACAGCAGGAGAAATAAAACTGAGGAGGTATGGGGCTGCCCACAATATAAAGGCACCAATGATGTATGTCATCGTGGGTGGACCCAGCTAGGCAAATATTTCCAAGTGGTCCTCAGGCCGTCGACTTACAGTACACTTCCAAAGGTGAGGCTCTATAGAAGATGTCCTCGAAGATTCACCATTACTGAAGGAACATTTTCCTTTGCTGTGTAATCTGAAAGGCCACTGGCAATGTGCCAGCTATGTGCAGATGCATCAGTCTACTGCCTATTTAGGTGAATAATTATGGACTGGTAACGATAGGGTGGGGTGTGGAAGCAATGTCTACAACATACCTGCTCAAGTTTGGATCGATTGCTTTCCAGACCTGCAGCACAGCTGTCATACTGCTTTTTCTTCTCTTCATACTCTTCAGTTAATTCCTGTCATGAAAGGGCAAAAGAGGAAGCAAATTAGCTATACATGAGCATGCAATAACCAAATAATATGTGTCCTTGTCAGCCAACAGCTTGGACTGTGCCTGCTGGCACACATATACTACTATAAGCTTATATAAATTAAACAAACAGTTTAATACCATGACACATGGGGAAAATGCTAGTACTACATACTTCAGGCTGCACAGTTGATCCGCAGTTTTATGTGCCAATGCCATTTTAATCTATGCCCAGTTCTTTTAGCATTAACATTGACCCACTGTTAGATTTTTCTATTCCACGTGCTTACGTTTTCTAAAGGAGTCTACAGTAAAACATACCAAGGTGCAACAACATGCATAAGGCATTTAGTTTTGTAAGGCTTTGTTGTTCTCTCCATAAAAGTTACTTATATTAAGACTACTTATGTCCCAGGAAATCTTTTGGTTTTGGACACAGTTCAGTTTATATTTCACATAAATTCTGCATTTTTCTACACTGCTTCTCTGTTATGAAGGATAGCTGCATGAAAATAGGATCCTTGTCTCCTGGACTTTTATCTACTTCTGCTGCCTGCCTATACATACAAATCATAATCCTCTAGAAGTAAAGATTTGATTTGTTCACTTAAAAAAACTATTACAAATACTGTACACGTGACCTGCATCATGATGTGTAGGTATCATAATGCCAGCCTACATTGGCTGGTGCTCAGTTTTCAGGGCAGAAGGTAGGTGGGCATGGTATCAGCCACTCCTTGATCAACAGCAGGCATGTCTCAGTGCATGTCCTACTGTTAGTAGGTGTCTGGATTACTGGATCTGAGGAAAACCAGGCTGGCCTTATACATTCAATCAAGGTTATCTGGGTCCTGTCTTAGCATGGAAGCTCCTACCCCTCCAATCAGCAAATTCCAGAACTGCAGTGTTCCTACTGACACTTCCATCCTCTATGGCTCCACCATTTGGGAGTAAACCACAATTAGAAATAGAGGATGGTGATTTGGGCTCTGTAGCAATGAGGTTGAGATCAGGGAAAGCAATGGCTTCTGAGATAGGCAGAGGCGTACAGACGCAGAAAGAAAAAAAAAAACTGTACCAGACTTGGCTTCATTTTTTTTTTCTGTTAGCTCCAACGTTGTCAATGGGAATTATTTATACAATGGCTTGAATGAAACGAGCAACCTGATTGGTCAAAACCAGTCACATGACTGTGCATTAATTTCAATTACGGCTCATCTTAAATTTTACTTTTTTTCTCACTTTTATAACATAAGTCCATTGTATAAGTGTAATAACACACTCCAGGATGTGCGGTAATGCAATAAATTATCATACTTCCCATGGTGGTTGAAGGCACTCAGTTGTGCCTCATGCCTCAGAACCTACCTGGGGCATGCGGTAATTTAGCACTGTAGCACACTCTGCCATGTGTTATTGCTTAGGTACAACATGAATAATAGGCACCTCGACCACAGGCTTCATGGTACAGCTACAGCATTTTTTGTTTTAGAGCAGAACCTAACAGCACAGAATGCTGGTATCAAGAGAATTCCAATGCCTCATTCAGGCGGTCTGCAGAAACTGCTATGGAGTACAGTACAGATATAAAGAACCCCCCTTCCTCAAACTACCAATCCAAGGAGCTTGTACTAAAATGACAATAATAAATGAAAAAAAAAAAAAAGTTTTCACGGTATCTTTAGCAAAGAAATCAGCACTCGACTTCATGCTCCCTATAATATGGAGATGCTGGTTTCACTGTCAACTGTCAGACTGTGAAATTTCAATAGGAGAAACTGGTGAGAGTCATACAACTGTAATGTTAAAAACATGTCTACAGTCGGCTCCGTGGCGCAGAGCGAAGGGGGTTCGCTCGGCACCCTGGCGACCCTGGTTCATGCCCCGAGCTCGGGTACCAGGAGCGGAGACCGGCAAGGGAGAGGTTCTATAAGCACCCATTGGACACTTCCCTCCCAGGGGGGTGGGATTTGCCTGGGGACCTGTGGGCGGATTGGTGGCGAGCTTTGGGACGTGGTGCCTCGACATGCCTACAGCACGCCCCCGCCCCAGGAATACCCTGCATGCTTACGCAAAGGCGAGAACTCGGGTAGCCGGGCACAGAAAAACGGAAATTATGCCCCGTTCCAACCGGATGACGAGCACCTCAGCCCCTACCACCCAAAGCCCCGGAGCCAGCCCGGATCCAGCCCCGCAGCACCTGGGATGCAAAGTCAGCCGTAAGGCCATTCCCCCCCAGAAGAAAAGGACCCTCCCGGCATAGGGATATGCCGGGCTACCCAAGGTAGGCTGCAATTGGGGCTGGGAATAGGTGGCAGGAGGAGGTCGGGAGGCAGGAAGGCACTGACGCTCCAAAGAAGTGGCCAGTCGGGGTGTGGGAAGCACATAAAAAAAAAAAAAAAGAAAAACACATGTTTAACTGGAAAGTAAACAGTGTGATACTACAGAGCAACATGAAATGCTTAGTCAAATGTCTGTTATATGCGATGAATAAATCAGAACTTTGAATTATTGGAGTGACAATTTGATGAAATATTAACCGCGCCACTATATTTAGGGTTGAACTGGGGTTTCTATGTTAAACTTGAAATTTTGCACTTTAATATCTTCGCAACAGTTCAATGGATTTGTATGAAATTTGCATGTGCAGTATTCTGCGGTAGATCTCTGGATGTGTCAAGTTTCATTCTGGTTGGATGTGCAGTTTTCGAGATTTGGATAGTGAAAAAAAGTGATTTTTCATAGGTTTTTTTTCCCACTGGTTTAAATGGAATTTTTTTTCCATATACAGTTTTCTTGTTTTTACCGTTTTCTCCCTTTTTCCCGGGGTCAAGGCAAACACAAGTGTATGCGTGCATGGAGTCGCGCGCATGCCAGGATTCGGTGATCATTTCCACCCCACCCCAGACTTGCGTTGCCGCTCCTGCCACCTATGCACTCATCGTACCTCCACCCGATGGGTGAGGGACTACGGAGGAGCGGGCATCCACTCCTGGAGGGGAATCACGCTCCCCCCAGCCGGCTCCCCGGCAACCCTAGGTCGTTCCCAAACCCGGGATTTCTTTTAATTTAGTTACAACCCAAACAGTTTTGAATTTTGGTCTAAAAATGTCAAGGTAGAAAGGAACTGACCCACAGATGTGCCTTTTGCTGGTTTGGCGAAAAAACAGTAATCCGCTCCAAAGTTATTTAATTTTAAAATTTTTGTAAATTGTTTCGGAGCATACTCAGTAGGCACCTCAAAATAGCTGTATGAAACAAAAAAAGAATTCCTTGTTCATACTGACCTCATCTTTTATCGTTTCAGGGAAATTCTTTTTTGTTTGGCCACCATCTTGTTTTTCTCAAAAAATCTACATTGAAAAAAGCATATAGTTGAGGTTGCGCGGAGCTACCAAGACATGTATCTTGCTTATTGGGATCCCTTAGCTGCATTCTCCACTTAATTGTTCATGGAATGCCCCTAAAATATATTTTTGTGTGTTTATAAATTAATTTTTCATATTGTGTGATACGAAAAAAGATTATTTTTTTATATCACAATCTTTTTTCGTATCACGAGTGACGGAAAAGAACAGGTTACTCACCTGTAACAGTAGTTCTAGGAGTGGTATATGTTGTTCATCCACACTTCTTGGCACGTTCCCTTCCACTTTAAATCTTGTCGGAGGTCTTCAAGCTGACTCCTTCCACCCACCCGGGTGGTATATACTAGCTCTCAGCCCCATGGCCGCCAGAGCTTAGCCCGCTGGAAGCAAGGCTTCGTCGAAGCCAGGAGGTTGGTGGTATCGTAGGATAAACAATATATACCACTCTTAGAACTACTGTTACAGGTGAGTAACCTGTTCTTCTAGGAGTGTGGATATATGTTGCTCATCTACGTTTCTTGGCAGAATCCAAGCTGTTCTCCGGGAGGAGGGAGGCAAGGTGCACACCCCCTACTTAGGAAATAAAGACTGGAGAACCGAGGTCCCATAACCAGCATCCCAGCGTGACTCAAGGTCGATGTGGTAGTGGGTAATGAAGGTGCTTTCTGACATCCAGGTAGCAGCCTGGCAGATTTCTTGGATAGGGATGTCCCTAGAAGCAGCCACCGATGCAGCAGTATGGCGGGTACAATAAGCTCCTATCCCTCTGGGAGGCTCCTTGCCCGCCAACTCATAGCACAGACCTATGCATGATGTAACCCATCTTGCTATGGTCCTTTTGGCTGCAGGTCTGCCAGAAGCAGCTTCAGCGTAGGTGACAAACAGCTGGCGAACCTCTCCATGAATTTCCACCGTTCTTTCCTTATAATAGGAGAGAGCACGTCTCGGGTCCAAAGTATGGAGCCTGTACTTGGCGTCTGAGGTGTAATTAGGGTAGTATACCAGCAGAGTAAACACCTGGTTGAGGTGAAACTCTGACACTACCTTCGGAAGGAATTTTGGGTGGGGGCGCAGGACAACTTTGTCCCTGTGAAAGACCAGATAAGGGAAGTCCACCAAAAGTGCCTGGAGCTCCCCTGTCCTTCTGGCTGACGTGATAGCCACCAGGAAGGCCGTCTTCCACGACAAGTGTGACAGCTCGCACTTATGCATGGGTTCGAATGGCTTGCCCATGAGCTTTGCCAAAACCAGCAACAGATCCCATGGAGGTGGAGATTCAAGCACCGGAGGGGATGTGTGATCCAGGCCTTTGAAAAAGCGCCCGACCACTGTCTCCTGTGTCAATGTTGGCTGACCGGCCCATGCCTGGTAAGCAGAAATGTCTGCCAGGTGCACCCTAAGGGTCGATGACCGTAGACCCCCTTTGGAGAGAGACCAAAGGTAGTTGAGAATGTTAGCCAAAGAACAGGTTAAGGGGTCCAGACTCTTACACTGACACCAAATGGAAAATCTTTTCCATCTGAAGGAATAACATTTCCTGGTCGATTCCTTTCGAGATGCCTCCACCACGATGTAGACATCCTCGAAAAGACACAAAGCCTGGAACTCTAGCCGCTCAGGTACCAGGCTGTCAGGTGCAGGGATTGAAGGTCCGGATGGAATACCTTCCCCTGGTTCAGAGATGGGTCCGGGCATGTACAGAGCTGCTCCGGGGGCCTGCAGCTGAGGCTGAGGATATCTGGGTACCAGAACTGGCGTGGCCAGTCTGGGGCTGCCAGAATCACCTTCGCCCTGTTCCTCGTCACCTTGAGTAATACCTTGTGGATCAAAGGAAATGGAGGGAAGGCGTAGAGGAGGCCTGGGGTCCACATCCTCGAGAAGGCATCCCCCTGCAATGAGCCCTGCTGAGGGGGGGGGCATGTTACAGCCTCAGCTGGTTGTTTTCCCTGGAGGCAAACAGGTCCACCATCAGTTTGCCCCAACAGGAGAACAGGTTGTACGCTACCTCTGGATGGAGCGACCACTTGTAGGATGTCTGGCCTATACGGCTGAGAGCATCCGCTAGCTGGTTCAAGGCTCCTGCCACATGGATGGCTAGGAGATCTGCTTCCAACTGGCTTACGAGGGTCCAGATGCGGAGCACCTCCTTGCACAGCAGACGGGACTGTGTGCTGCCCGGTTTGTTGAGGTAGTACATGGTCGTGGTATTGTCCGTCTGGACTTGAACCACTTGACCCCAGAGCTGAGGAGCGAAAGCTGACAGTGCCAGTCTGACTGCTCTGAGCTCCAACACGTTGATGTGGCATCGGGACTCCTCGGGGGGTCCAGAACCCATGGGCCCTGTTGTCCCCCATGTGGGCTCCCCAGCCCATGAGAGAGGCATCAGTTGTAATGACGACCATCAGCTCGGGGCGGATAAACAGGATCCCTTCCTGCAACCGGTCTGGGGCGGTCCACCATTGGAGAGCATCCCACATCTTCTGGGTTACAGTGATCAGCTGGTTAAAATGACCATGACACTGAGTCCACTGGGCAGCCAGCTCCCACTGGAGGGGGCGTATGTGCAACCAGGCCCAACGGACCACTGAGGTGCACGCCGCCATGTAACCCAGAAGGCGCAGAAAGTCCCAGGCAGGGTGCAAGTGCCCAACCAGAAATGATCAGGCAAAGGAGGAGAGAACATCCGCCCTGTCTGCCGGGAGCCGAGGTCTGGCTTGACCAGAGTCGAGCTCTGTCCCTATGAAGCCCATCACCTGAGAGGGCACGATTTCCGACTTGGCCTCGTTGATCAGGAGGCTGAGTTGGGAGCAGGTTTGGAGGGCCAGATTCCTGGACCTCTCCACCTCATAAAGGGAGGAACCTGCCAAGAGCCAGTCTTTGATTTAAGGGTAGATTCGGACTCCTCGACACTGAAGGTGGGCCGCCACCACTGCAATGCACTTGATGAAGACCTGTGGGGCCGATGACAGGCCAAATGGCATGGCTCGGAACTCGTACAGGGTCCTCTTCGACCCTGAAGTGGAGAAAACTGCTGATGGGACGGACGGATTGGGACGTGAAAGAATGTGTCCTGTAGATCCAGTGAACAGAACCACGTTTTGCTCCAGGGATGGTATGATCTGGTTCAGAGTTACCATCTGGAAGGTGCGGGACCTGAGATATTGATTCAGGTTGTGGAGATCTAGGATGGGGCGCCAACCCACTGTCCGCTTGGGCACCAGGAAGTACCTGGACGTGAAGCCTGGGTCTGTAGGAGGATCCAGCACTGGAGCTACTGCCTCCTTGCAAAGGAGCTGAGCTATGTCATCTCAGAGAGCCGACTGAGTGCAAGCTGAGATCCTTTCCTCTCGAGGGGTGCGGGCTCGGCTGGGAGGGTACTGCTTGAACTCTAGAGACAGTCCCTGACCAACCACTTCAAGAACCCACCTGTCCGAAGTGATATCGGACCAGGCGGAAAGGAAGTGGCAGAGCAGTCCCCCCACAGGAGGACCCAGAGCTGGCATGATGGGTGTAGGGGTGGCAACCCCCAACCCGTCACTGAGCAGGCTTAGAGGAGGAGAAGACTCCTGGACCTGTGCCCTCAGCCTCCTTTACGGGGCTGTTGAGGACCCTGCTTGGGCCACGGGCGCCAAGTTTGAGCCTGCTGCTGCTGCTGACCTCCTTGACAGAAGGACTGCCTGACCAAATGGGAAGAGTGCCGAAATGGCTTCTTCTTTCTCTTCTGCTGGTTCTTGCCCGAAGAACCCTTCACAGAAGTAGCATCCAAGGTGGCACTGAACTGCTCTATGCGCTGAAGTTGACCGGACACTCCTGGACTGAACAAGTCGGTGCCTAGGAAGGGCATATCAGCCAGTTTATGCTGAGTATCCGCCAGGAAGGAGGAAAGCCGCAGCCAAGCCCTGCGGCGAGTGGCCGCTGCGGCTGCTAAAGAGCGGGCACAGGAATCTCCAATGTCCAGGGCCATCTGGAGCTGCTGTTTTGCAACAGCACTTCCCTGATTACAGACTTGCTTCACCGTGGTATGCATGTCTGCCGGGAGATGAGGGAGGACCTCGTCTGACGACCCAAGGAGGGCAAGAGAAAAGTGTGTCATGATAACAGCCGAGCTGGCCTGACAAAGGCCTAAGGAAGAGGTCACATAGACCTTACGGGCAGAGTGGTCCATATTTTTGGACTCCTTGTCTGGAGGTTGGTCAGTGTCGGCCGAGCTACCAGTACACCTGAACACAGAAGCGGTCACCAAGCTCTCGGCCGAAGGGTGTTCTGTGAACCCCGCCAGGGACCCCATGGGCACTGTGTACTTGAGGGCCATGCAGGCAGATGGTGCTGGATAGGAAGACGGACATTGTCAAAGCTCAAGGGCCAGGCCAACAATGGCTTTGGCCACTGAAAAGGCCTCCGTCGGGGTGTCTCCCCTTTTAAGGATATCAGTAAGGGGTACTCCGTCTTTTTCTGGATGGACTCCAAGGGTATTCCGGTGGATTCGGAGATCAGGCAGAGAATGCCCTGGAAGGAGGAAGGGCCTTCCTCCAACCCTGTCACGGACTCATCGACCTTGGGATGGGAGTGCAATCCGGTGACATACGAGTCCAAAGAGTCGGGATACAACGGCCTCCCGCCTATGTCTCCCTTGATACACCGAGGGCAGCTGGGGGTGACTGTTATCGACAGATATCGGGGAAGCCCGGAGTCTGTGCGGTCCTCTTTCGAAGGAGCCCCTTCCTGAGGCTGCTTAGGTGGTGGTTCCACCAGAATCAGTGGAGAGACTGGGATAGGCCGAACTGGGATATGGGGTGGCCCCATGGGCGGAGGAACCGATGGCTTCGGTTCCGGAGGGGTTGGCGTCGGCCTGGGAGGCGGAAGCCAAGTGATGGCCGGAGTAGGTGATGGAGCCAGCTTCTGCCCAGTCAAAATCAGCTGTTACCACATGAGGTTTTCATAGCGTCAACGGAGTTTCCGCCGAAGCCTCTCCTCGTCAGAGGAGTATGAAGACCTGTGGCGTTGGCTCTTTTCACAGCGCTTATGGCTCTTTCTTGGCCGTTCAGTCAAAGGGGTTGTGGACCTCGATCAAGATCGGGGAGGCCGACTCAGTCGATCGGGAGACACCGGGGTCGGTGAAAACCGAGGGTCCGGAACTGGGTTCTCAATGGGGACACCAGCAGGCTGGGTCTCCTCATCTGGGAAGACAAGGACCAGAGTCCTTTCCAAGGAGTCGTCGGGCTGAGCCGGCAACAGAGGGTCGATAGAGTCAAGGATGATTTCAACCTTGTCGACCACTTACTCAGTCCCCTGGCTAGACGGAAGTTCCATGAAGCCGGCAGCCAAGGATGCGATCTCGACTGAAGTCGCGATCGAGTGCTCTTGAGACTCGGACCTTCTCGGGTCTCAAGAGCATCTCTGCCGAGATTTAAAACTTCCTGCTTCTCCTCTTGCGAGAGCGTGGAGGAGAGCATGCCAGAGGGCGCCTCACCCCTGGTAGGGAGAGACTGGCACAACTCCTTGAAGAAGCCTGAAAAGGTGGAGCCAAGGTTCAACGGAACAAAATAACTTCGATTGGCCAAAGCTCGAGCTGCTTCCTCCTTAAATGCCTTCATTTATTCCAGCTCCTCGGCAGATCCCACGGCTGCAGAAACCGCCCACCTCGCCTCCTTTGACTTCATCGGTGGGTTCCTTTTCTCCAGTCTCCCCAGCTTTAGGTGCACCTTGCAGTCATCCAGGACATTGGGATGGAAGGCCAGGCAAAATCCACACAACGAGGTGTCATGTCCAACACCTAGACAGTAGACGCAGGTTAGGTGGGGATCGGTGCGTGACATCTTCTGGCCGCAAGGGCACCGGCGAAATCTGGGGGAAGATCTTTCCTCCATGTCAGATGCGGTAAAATTGCAATCACAAACTCAAACGAGTTTCAAAGTAATATTCAGCAAAAAAAACGATGTTTTGAATCCAGGGCCTACAAATTGCTGCAAGAGCACGAGGGAACCTGAATCTTCCAGCAGAAAGGAAGATCTGGACGACTTCTGGTGACGTCACGGAACTGAAGCAAGCTTAACCCACAGAGCTCCCATCCCAGCCGACTAGTAAAACCTCCAAAAAACCTTGAAAATCTACTTAATGCTCGTTAAAAATGTCTAAAAACACAGGAGGAGCATCTCTTGTCAATAACAGAGGCAAAAATCGACCAGATCACAAAAATAAAGAGAAGGATGCCACCAGATCGAAAATGGGCCTACCTAGCGGACCTTCCTCACCAACTAACTCCCAGGCAACCAAGTATGACACGGGTGGGGAATGTGAACAATTGTCGCGCTCCAGGTTTGAAACATTACTGCAGGAAATAAAGGAATCCAGGAAAGAAAATAAACAAGAATTCAGAGCAATGCAAAATCAATTAGCTACCTTTGAAAACAGAATTGGAGCAGCCGAGGAACGGATCTCGGTAACAGAGGATACCACAGCGCAACTCACAGAGATCATTCAAACCCTACTTTATCAAACCGAAGCTTTACAGGCAAAATGTTTAGACCTGGAGGGTCGGTCCCGGCGTGATACCCTCTGACTGTATGGCCTCCCAGAGAACATGGAGACAACCCCATTGGCACCGTTTGTTGAGAATCTACTATGAGATGTGTTAGATCTTCCACCTACCCTTAATTTCCACGTGGAAAGGGCGCACAGATCATTGCAAAAAAAAAAAACACGGACCCCGCAGCTCGCCGTCGGACCATTGTATTTAAGCTGAACTCATTTAGTGCAAAAGAAGAAATATTGAGACGAGCTTGGAGCAAAAAAGAAGTAAAATATCTTACAAAGCAGCTGTTTCTTGACCACGATTATCCACAAGAAGTGCAATCCCAGAGAATTAAATATCTCCCCATTCTGAGAGCACTATGAGAGAAGACCATTCGCTTTCATACCCCTATCCCTCCCGATTAAGAGTATTTTGGGAGGATGGAGTGAAACTTTATTCAACTTATGAGGAGGCACAGGATGCATTAAAAGAGAGAGGAATATCTATGGAGGAAAACAGGAACCAAGAGACAGAGAAGAGGGGGCCGTTCAGACAGCGCACCATGTACAGGAAGGCGGGGGGAAACAAACCCATGTCACATGTGGAAGCAATACGCAGAATCCAAAGCATCCTGAAGAAAAATACAGAACAGAACCAACCAGATAAATGAAGAGAAAAAGCGATATTATACAGTCATATTGCTTAAACAACTCAAATGACTTTTGAGCAGTTACTGAAGAACACCCGATTTGCAACTCTACCCCTCGGATAAGTACTGATCACTTAATCTAACTCAGAATATCTCAATAAAGGGAATGGAGTGTATATGGAAAGGGGGGAGGGCTGTGCCAAGAAGGCATATAAATATACCCGATGAACAAATAAAGAAGAAAACAAAAGGGGACTTTGTTCATGCACATTTCCACAACCTTTGTGTAACTAATCGCAAGACACCCTGTTAAACCACTAAGGACCCACAAGATGAAACAAAAATGTTTACTGAGCTACTCTTTTTTTCTTTATCCTTAGAAGATACTGACTAAATCTGAGAACTCAATTGGGGTTTTGTCGATTTTAAATGCTATATAAGGAGTCCTCTCTCTCCCTCTCATGTAACTGAGGGCAGATTAAATGAGTTGCAAAGGGATCTAACGCTAGGCTAGACGTCACCCAATTTGATATTCTTCAGGACATCCATCTCTCTTGTCTTTGTAGCAAGCCTAGTTTTTCTTTTTGTAGTTGGCTGGGTACGGGGCCTACTGGAGATCCATCAGCCCATAACCTTCACACAACTAAATAGGGAGCCCACTGTCAACGAAGCTCTAGAGGAGGTCCTCCGGTAACGGAGGCACACGCATTCCTCCTTGTTCTCCCTTTTATAGGAGTACACAGGGGCTAAGAAGGTATCAAGCCCTCAACCTTGGAAGCACATACTGTACCTGTATATAAGTTTACAGACAGCCATGTTGGCTTTACAGTTTTTTTTTAATTTAGCAGGACAGTTGGAACTTTTAAATAAGGAACACTATCAATGGTATAAAAGTATTGGGAATGGGAAGAGGCCATCACCAAGGAGAACAGAAGTACAAATTATGCTCTTTAATAAAATGGGAGTAACTGATTTTATTTGACATGGCACAACCTTATGTAATATGCACTTATAACGTGCATGGTATCACTAACCCAGTCAAAAGGAGCAAGATATTACAATATATGAGGAGGGAGGGAGCTAACATTTTATTATTACAAGAAACACACCTTTCCCAAAATGAGCATAAAAAATTTGAGCGTCTGAGGTTTACCCGCGTGGTGGCCTCCTCATATCAAGGTGGGAGAAGGCGAGGGACCGCCATCATGATAAAGCATGGGGTACACTTTGAACCGAAGGACCAAATTATAGACAAAGAGGGGCATTTTGTTTTGTTAAAAGGCCTGTTAGATGGTCAGATGGTAAAACTGGCCTCTATTTATATACCCCCAGCGTCAGACCTCTCAATTTATAAAAACTTTTTTAGTAAATTATCGGAGTGGGCAGAGGGTAGGGTGATCTGTGGGGGAGACCTAAATATCAATATTACTGGTGAAGGTAGAGATCAAATCACTCAGGGACGAATAAATAAAACAACCAGAAGTGTTAGAAAGCTGATACAGGAAATTGGCTTTGACAATATATGGCAATACATAAATGGACCCTCTAGGAGACACACCTTTTACTCGCAGGCTCATGATTCCTATTCACGTTTAGATTTTCTGTTAGCTCCAAAAAAAGCAACTGAATATGGTACAAAGCATATGACAGGGGACCTTTAATCTCTCGGATCATGCTCCCATCTTTTGTAACTCCAAACACAGGCCACCCGAAGGAAGACCTTCTGGCAATTAAACCTATCCCGCCTTAGAAACCCAGAGGTGCGGAAATCGATTACAGAAACAATAACTCAGGCCTTACAAGATAATGATACACAGGACACCTCAATAGCCATGATTTGGGACACCATTAAGGCAATAGTAAGGGGGAAACTAATAGGGATTTCATCTCATCAAAAAAAAACAAAGGGAATCTCATAGGCTCGCTCTAGAAACTCAAACAGAGATACTAGAGGGCCTCCAATGAGTGAAACACTGTAAGGCAAGATCTTGTGAGCTTACCTCCCTTAAAAAAGATCTAAATGATATCCTGGATTATGCTATCAAACAGAAACTCCTGTTCTTAAGGCATAAATATTACAACAGGGGACCTAGATCTGTAAGATTAGTTGCAAGTCAACTACGGGCCATGAGAGTTAAATCTTCAATATTAAAAATTAGACACCCCATTAATGGTGATCTTAAAAATAATATGGTTGACATTTCTGAGGCTTTTCGCCAATTTTATACAAAATTATATTCAAAGAAATCAGCCCCTCCAACCGAAAGTATAAGTGAGTTTCTGTCTTCCCTGGATCTCCCCACTATAACCCGGCAACAATCCCTTAGTTTGGTAACCCCTATATCCTCTAAAGAAATCATAGCATCAATTGCCAATCTAAAAACTGGAAAATGTCCAGGCTCCGATGGACTCCCGGGACAGTTTTATAAAACTTTCTCTAAGACTCTTGCCCCGATAATGAACAGGTTATTTACCTATGTGAATACAGAAGGAGGAAAAATCCCACCATCCTGGAATGAGGCTATAGTCGCAGTAATACCAAAACAAGGTAAAGACTTCACAGATTGCTCCTCTTTTCGACCTATATCCATATTGAACACAGACTACAAAATCTTTGCATCCATCTATGCATCGAGACTTAAACAACTTGCACCACCCACAACACACTCGGACCAGTGTGGTTTTAGCCCAGGATAATGTTAGACGAACGGTTTATATAATTGAACATATTTGTGCCCCAAAAATCCCCCCAGTTATAGTGGGATTAAACACAGAAAAAATGTTCGATATGGTGTCATGGGATTTTTTGAGGGGGGCATTGACTAGATTTAACTTCCCACGCCAGTTTGTAGATACCATCTTTAAATTTTATACGAACCCTATAGGATATATTAGAGCAAACGGTCATATATCAGAGAAATTCCCTCTATTTAGAGGAACCAGACAGGGATGCCCCCTCTCCCCACTCATATTCGCTTATTATATCGAACCTTTGGCCCAGTACTTACGCCAAGTTCAGGATGTTAAAGGTGTTGAGATAGCAGGTTTAGAACAGAGATTGGCCCTTTTTGCCGATGACATTCTTTTGTACCTGTCTAATCCAGACACCGCCTTGCAGACTCTTTTTCAACATATCAGTAAATTTTCTAATATTTCTGGTTTTACCCTAAACATAAATAAAACAGAGGTCTTAACCTTCGATTATGACCCCCCACCAAACCTTAAAAAAAAATACCCAATCAAATGGGATAAAACATCTATAAAATATTTGGGAATACAGATCCCAAAAGACCTGGACCAACTTTTTAACTTAAATTACCACCCTCTAGTGAGTACAATTAAACAGGATTTGAGAAGATGGGACTTGTTACCATTCTCCTTTTATATAAGAACATTATTGCTTAAGATCAATGCCCTACCAAGATTCCTGTATTTATTCCAATGCGTGCCATGTGTAATATGTCTAAAAGAACTTCTCTCTTGGCAAAAAACTTTAAATGCATATCTATGGAATCAAAGGAAGCCAAGAATAAGCCGTGCCAAGCTGTATTTGCCAAAGGCTTTGGGAGGAGTAGCCCTTCCCTTCCTCCAAAATTATTGGATCTCAGCCCAGATGCGATTGGCACTACTGTGGGGTGCAAAAGAATACCAAGCAGTCTGGAAGCAAATTGATCTATCCAGACTTGTCTCAACCTCACTTCCAGCTTGCCTATTCTCCCCATTTCACCTTAATAAAGCCAAGAAACCCCATTAGCAACTGCCACTATACTAAAACGATGGCAACTGGGGATGAAACATAAAATGTTCCAAAAGTATTTATGGAAATATAAGTCTTTTATATTAAACCCCCCTTGACACATCAATGCATAACAAATGGTACAGGAATCAGTACTCTAAGGGATTGGAAGCCCCGTGGCAGTTATTAAAAGGTAATGGGTTTGTAGATTTTTTGGAGGCTGGGAGGCTATATTCCTGAACAGAAAAGGATAGGCTATACTATTACCAAATTAGAGACTATGTCCAAACACAAAATCAGAAAGGGATCCCCACTTGGGAGAGCACAGTACTCCCTTTATACAGGTTTGGACCTCTCATCTAGGGGAAAAGGCAATATCTATAATATATAACTCTCTTATACAACAACCTACACATGCCATGATGGCAGTTCAATCTAAATTGCAACAGGAACTTGCATATTCCATATCCAGTAAACAGTGGCTTAAGATTTGGGGAAACACATGGAAAACTACCTCCTCCCCTATCTGGAGGGAATTTACATGGAAAGTTAGAGCAAGGTTTTTCCTGGTTCCCTCAGTGGTATCCCTAACAAATCCGGGGTCCGCCTCCAGATGTTGGAGGGAATGTGGAGAGGTGAGAGCTTCACATAAACATATTTTCCTGGATTGTCCGGGACTATCAGCCTTTTGGCTCCAGGTAAAAATGCATATGAAATCAATCCTGAATATACAGGGTGAATTTAAGGGTGCTAATCTAATCCTGGGGATTCCACCAGAGGAGATCAAGGATAAGGCCAACTTATATCTATGGGCCATATTTTTGGGCTTAGCCTATAAATCCATAACTCAGAAATGGCTTCTCAAGGCCTCTCGGTGATTCCTGATTGGAAAGCAAACATACTAAACATCCAACACAATGAACAGATCTCTTTTAAACTCCAGGACAAGATGGAAAATTATATAACATGTTGGTCATGGTGGGAGCTATACCAGGGACAGCTTTAGAGGGGGAACAGGGCCTCAAACTTATGTCTGTCCTTTAAGCTGTAAAGGAATGAACATAGGGCCTGGGGAATTGAGGGTATGGCTTATTGCTTGAAGGAAGGAAGGTATGGTATTGTCACATCATTTAGTTCTTCCCCTTTCTTTTCTTCTCTCCCTTAGAGTCTCCATCTTAGCTGATGTTAAAAATGTCACCCTAAGGAAAAAGAATGAAATGTAAATGTTGATAACTGGTAGTACCTTATGTTCCAAATTTTGTTTATTATCCTGCTAATAGTTGGATTAAGTTTGAAAATTAACTTTTATAATGTTATGCTTTACATTTTTTAAGATGACGACAAGCTGTAACAGTTTTAACTCAATAAAAAAAGGAAAAGGAAAATATGTAAAATAACATTCAAACGAATGTTAATGTATTATAAATGGATGTATGAAACGAAATCCTTTAATAAAGCAAGTATAAAAAAAAGAAAAGGAAGATCTGGCGTCACGGGGCGGAGCTGAGGTATATACCACCTAGGTGGGTGGGAGGAGCCAGCTTGAAGACTTCCGCCAAAATTTAAAGTGGAAAGGGACATGCCAAGACGTGTGGATGAACAACATATCCACACTCCTAGAAGGATTATTTTTCATCAGGGAAAACTGCTTTCCCTGCTATGTAGTAGCATCCGCTGCTCTCTAATGCCTTTCCCCTTCATGTGATACTTTTCCCTGGTGTCTAGTGGCACCCCCCCGGCCTCCGATCCCTGTCCCCTTGTTAAGAAATACCTTGTCATGGGTTCTAGTGGCGCCCCCCCACACATCACCTCTCCATGGTAAGAACAATTTGCCCTGGTGTCTAGTGGCACCCCCACCCTCTGATGGCTGTCCCCCTTGTTCTTTAACTTTCTCTGGTGTCTAGTGGCACCCTCCAACTCTCTGATCCCTGTCTCCCTTGTTTTAATGATTTCCCTAATGTCTAGGTGGCACCCCCCCGACCTCCGATCCCTGTCCTCCTGGTTTTGATGATTTCCATGGTGTCCAGTGGCACTCCTGCCCTCCAATCCCCATCTCTCTCTTGTAATTTCTTTGTTTGCACTTTGCCCTTCTGTCTAGGAGCGCCCCCTGTCCTCCGATCACTGTGCCCCATGTAATTTTCACTTCCTTGGTGTCTAGTGGCACCTCCCACCCTCTGTTGCTGCTTTTTTCCCCTGTAATAAAGAAAATTGTCCCTCAATATCTTTTTTTTTTGGCCTGTAAAAAAACACACACACAAAAAAGAAAAGGTCCCTCGCCGATCCAACTCCTCCCAAACCCACCTCCCACTCAGCACCCACCACCCCACACCACCACAGAGCCTCACTCACCTGAGCAGGTGCCGTGGTGAAGATCAACTCCCAAATCAGAGACACGTCTTGCTACTGGAACTGGCGACTGCAATATGAGAAAGTAAGGTAAATCCGGTTCAATGTATTTTTTATTTATTTATTTTTATTTATTTATTTGTTCTAGGATTACAAATACCTTTGAGCCGAGGCTCTTTTACAAAGGTTCCACGTCATTGGTACAATTGAGACAATCATAAGCAAAGATAACAGTTTATAAAATAAAAAAAAAAAAAAAAAAACACAGTCTAGTAGATGAAAAAAGAACAATAAGGTGAAACTTTGGGGAGGGGAAAGGAGGAGGGTGAAATCAGGGAGACTAAGTGGATGGGAGAAAAGGGGAGGTAGGTTGGGGGGATAGAGAGAGGAGAGGTGGAAGGCGGATAAGAATAGAGGGGTAGTGCAGCTGGGTGGCATTTGTCATGGCCAGCAGGGAGGGAAGATGGGGGTGCTGGTAAAGTGCAGGAGTAGATGTGGATCCAAAAGGGCATCTTCAGCTATGGAACCAAAAGACATGTTTAGCCACAACAGTCACAGAGGTTGGAGGCAGTGAGTGTTAGGTGGAGACGAGTCTTAAAGTGCTAGCGACAGTGAGGATGAGATGTCGCTAGGAAGCACCTCTGTACCAACTAATGGCCTGGAAGCAAAGGATCTTTGGCCTTGTGTTGTGCGGGTAATGCGGGATTTGCAGAAGCTGAGGTTTCATCTCCTGGTATGTTTGTGGATTCTCGTTGTATGAGGGCACAGACTTCGGGGGTGGGGGAAGGGCCCAGCAAGATTTTCTTAGTAGTAATACAAGTTTGGTGTTTTATTCGATTGGCAAGATTCAACCATCCAGTTTGAGAATAGAGGTCACAGGTGTGACTTAGGCGTTGGGAGCCAGTGACAAGTCGACAGGCCTTGTTGAGGGCAGTGGATACACGTTTGAGTGCGGTGGTTGTAGCAGAGCTGTAAATGATAATGCCATAATCAATGATGGATATGATGGAGCTCTGGACAGCGACAGCGAGGGCTTCGGGTGTCAGGTGTTTCCTTTGACGGAATAGCAGGCCTAGCCGGGAGTTAGCAGCTTTGGCGACATGGTTGATGTGGGCAGTGTAGGAGAGGTGAGGGTCAATTTTTCAATGGGGTTTTCAACTTGGGTGCACAACTTTGTCATTTTTGCATATTTTTACACCAAATTTTCAACATACCCTTTATGAGACTCCTCCTCATGAACAATGTTGGTGTTGTTTCGCAAATCCTGCCTGAACGGTGATTTTGCAGTTGGTTTGCTAAATCATCTTTCAGGTGGGATTTCAAAATTTTTACCATACTTGTTCATGAGATGGGGTCATAAGAAAGGTATGTTGAAAGTCTGAGGTGAAAATATGCTAAAACAGCAAAGTCCTGTGCAGTCATTGACATTTTGCTACGCTCGTTCATAGTTTTAATATTTTTCAATATTTGAACCCCAAATTATCAACATAGCCATTTTTTACACCACCTTATGAATGTGACAGCTGTCATCTTTCAAATCTTGTATAAAATGTCCTTTCGTGTCCCTGGTGCAAAATGACGCTGTGGTGGCATGGAATGATGTTTTCCTGGGGATCTGACAATTTTTACTATTGGATTGATGAGGTGGCGTAATAGGAAAGCTATGTTGATAATTTTGTTGCTGTTGTCCTACAAATGGAAGCATCACCATAAAGATATATATACACATCTATGGAGGCATGGAAGGCCCTGCGCTCCATCAGAGAAATAAGGATATGATTACACTATCTCAAGAAGTATGGATGCATTGGAGTGCAGGGCCCTCAACAGGAAAATAAGGATACCATTATGCTATCTCAAAAAGTAAGGAAATTCTTTGCATAAAACTGCATTATTGAAGCATTTAAGGTTGAGGGTAAATTGTCAAAAGTGGGGAAATGTGGCTCTAGGGTTTCCAACCTTAAATAATAATAATTTTATTTATAAGGCGCCTAACAATTTAACAATAATTAATATAAAATCCAATAAGAGAACAATACAACTAAGAATCATAAACAATCAGATAAATACTTCAGTTAACTAAAAATGCTTTATTCTACAGAAAGGTTTTTAAGCCCGTCTTAAATTCCTGCACAGATGTGCGCTCCCGTAACCGACGGGGTAGAGAACTCCAAATCCCAATGCCAACCTTAAAGCAAATCGGGGTGAAGTCTTCCTAGGGGACCAGGTCAAAAGTTGTTCTTCAATGCCTCATCACCATACTTGTTCAATGGATGGGGTCATAAGTAGGGTGATAATTTTGAAATCCCACCCAAAAAGTGATTTTGCCAACTAACTGAGAAATCACCTTTTGGGAAGGATTTGCGAAATGACACCAACATTGTTCAAGAGATGGGGTATCAAAAAGGGTATGTTGAAAATTTGGTGTTAAAATCTTGAAAAATTACAAAGTTATGAACGAAAGTTGAAAACCCCATTGAAATACATTGATTCCCCATATGAAAAAAGATCTTTTTTCGTGAGTCATCATTCAAAACAAGAATCTTGTTTCATATCATGAAACACAAAACAAGATCTATAATCTTAAAAAAACATTTTAAGGCATTTTTGCAACAGTTAAGTGCAGTATCCAGCTAAAGGGGTCCCAATAAGCAAACTGTATGTGTTGGTTGCTCTCAGGAATGCCATTTTTGTGGGTTTTCAAATGTGAGATTTTAGGGAAAATGGGAAAACAAGATGGCGGCAAATAAAACTAATTTTTCCCCTCATGGAAAAACGATTGGCTCCATATGAAAAAATATTATTTTTACGTTTTATACAGCTATTTTTCAGTACTTACTGAGCATGCTCAGAACCAAGTATTCAAAATTTCAAAATGAAATAACTTTGGAACAGATTAATATTTTTTCACCAAACAAGCAACAGGCACATCTGTGGTCCAGCCTCTTTCTACCCAGAAAATTTCAGGCCAAAATTCAAAACTATCTGGGAGCTAGCAAAGTTGACAGAAAACCATTCAAACCAATGGAAAAAAATTCTGAAAAATTCACTTTTGGCACCATCTATATCTCCAAGTCCGCACATCTGACCGGAACAAAACTTGGTATGTCAACAGATCTGTCCCACAAAACCACACATGCACAATTTCATGCAAATCCTTTGAACCGTTGCAGTTATTAAAGTGCAGATTTTGGGGTTTAACACTGAAGTGCCCGTACAACCCTAAATATAACGGCGCGACTGCGCTCCATAATGTATATGGAACTTTTTCTCCACTGAAGACTTCATCATTTATTTTTCTATAAATCTATCACTTAAAGAGACACCATCAACCCTTTTTGCATTATACTATTTCTAGCTGAAAACCCACATTTTATGATTGCTCACTATCTCTAAAATTTATTGATGTTGCTGGTTGTTCTATTTGTTTCCTTTCTTAGTAGAAATGAAATCCATGCTAATGGTGTAGTTATACCCAATCTTGTTTTGTTTTAAATCCTTGATCAGCGTTTACTGCATATTTCCTGAACATTAGGAACACTTCCAAACAGAGCAGGCACTCATGAAGCAATAGTTTCATCTCCTCCTGCTGCATCTTAAATGACTAGACTGCATTGGGGGTGTTCCCAAGTCCAGGAAAAATGCAGTGGGAGTGGATTAAGGAATGTAAACAAACACATTTTGGTGTGGTAACACCAGTATGGTGGGCAGTCTGTTTTTCACTTTTAAAAAGAAAAAAGGAATCAGAATCAAAGTATGAGTGGCAAAATTATTCAGCATAAAATGACCTTTCCAACAGTGGTATGCAAGGAATAGCAGGTAATTTAGTTTTATTTCTGTGCTGGTTGAAACAACAAAACAAAATATTTTTTCCACTAAAAAATGCACCATAAACCTTTTTTTTGTTGGGAAATATGTAAAATATCAACACCAAATTAAGCATCCAGACATTAGATGTAATTTTAATAATTTGTTTGTAAAACAAACAGCTATTTCTGTAGTATTAAACATCATTTTTCCCCATTTGAGTCAAGGTGTATTGGTGAGGTTTGAGGGACAAATCTGAACCATACACACCATACCATAAACAAATGCATATAGCTCCTAAAGTATACATGACACACACAACGTATCAGTGGCAAAGTTGTTCCACACAAAATTGCCTTTCCAACGGTTCTATGCAATCAACTGTACTCAATTTGGTTTTTGTTTTATACTGGCTAAGATACCCAGAATGCGTGTTTTCTTCAAAGTGCTTAGGTGGTTCTAGATTGACAAAATGTCATAAACAAATAAGAATAACTCCCAAAGTAAACATGATACACACAAAGTGTCAGTGGCAAGGTTTTTCAGCACAACAACATTACCTTTCTAATCGTACTATGCAGTCAATTCTAATCAATTCTGGCTCACAAGTAATATTAAAATATGTGAGTGACTTCTCCAGACGTTTCTAGGGCACACAGGAAGTCTGTAGGTGACTTCTGTAGGCGTTCTGGGACACACTGTAGTTAGATTTGCTGATGCCTACTGACGTTTCTAGGAGGCAATGAGTTAACTATGTTAGTTACGTGTGTATCAAAGGATAAGTGCTCGTCCGGAGTCCGTTCTAGGTATTTGAAAGAGGCAACCCCTTCCAGCGGTACGCCTGAGGAGGATTTGATTGTGAGAGGAGTCAGGGAAGTATCAAAGTAGGTAAGATGGAACATGGATTTGGTTTTTTGGTATTCAGGACCAACAAGTTACCCTTAAACCATTTTTCGAGGGTTTGGAAGTCATTTTCCAGGTCAGAGTTTATGCAATTGACATCTCTGGAGGATCTGTATAGTATGGCATCACTGGCATACAGCTGAATGTGCCCTTCCACAATTTTGAGGCACATCATTAATGAACATTGAGAATAAAAGTGCACCACAGATTGACCCCTGAGGGACCCAGTCAGTGATAGGGGACAGGGATGATATCGCTACTGCCCATTTGATGCACTGGGACTGATTTAAGTAGCATGAGACCCAGGAAAGGGAACTGTCAACTAGGCCAAGGCAATGGAGCTTGGATATGAAAATAGGGTGGTTGACAAGGTCGAAAGCCTTCGTGAGGTCCACGAGGGCTGCCCCTGTGGCTTTACCCAGGTCCATGGCTTGCCATATGTCAGTGGTGACTCTTAGGAGAGCAGATTCAGTACCGTGTAGTTTCCTAAAACCTTGCTGGTGAATGGTGAGGGCATTGGTCAATTCAAAATAAGAGTACAGCTGGTTATATAGTATTCTTTCTTGAATTTTATTGATTGGGCATAGGATGGATATAGGTCTATAGTTTTCAACGAGGTTGGTCGGATCACTCTTGTGTACTGGGATGACTGCTGTTTTCCATTTGTTAGGGATAGACTGAGTGAGGAAATATCTATTAATTAGTAGGGCAATAGGATAAGCTAGCGCAGATGCTCCTATCTTGAGAAATTTAGGTGGTAGGGAGTCGAAACCATGAGAACTGTCAGGGTTGAGACCATTCAGGAGTTTGAGTACCTCTTTCCAAGAGGTTATTTTTAATTTACAAAAATATTTCTCTCAGTTTCTTATAGTTGCCGAGTCAACAGCTGACGGCCATGGACAATGACAGTAGGAAGCCTCCTCAGACAAACTGCTCTGGCAGTGGTGTGATGTCTGGTCCACATCTTGCTTTGGCGGAGGGTTCTAACAGGTGGTCCTCTGCCCGGGAGGGAGGACAGTCCTCACAGAAGCATAAAAATGAAAATTACATACCTACTGTAATTATGACCTTTCTGTGTATCTTCACCATTCATCACATTTGGGTTACTGGCCAGGGGTCATGACCCCACGAGAGCAGCTTTTTTTTTTTGATGGGCAGAGTCGACGCTGCCCTCGAGGCCGATGCACTGCGTGGCGCTTGTGGGTTGGCCGTTATGTGCTGTTGGCTCCACTGGAGAGGTGAGGAAAGGATGGAGGGTGGGACAAGGAAGTCCAAGGGACAGACAAACGAAAAGATATATAAACAAAAGGAGAAATAAACGAAAGAAGAAGGAAACTAAGGGGATTGGATAGGGGACCCAATCTCTGGAAACAGGTAATAGAAGAGAGGAGGAATTTAGGGTAAGCTTGGGGGTTGGAGGTAGCAACCATACCCTGGACCTTGACCTGTCTCCAGATTGTAAAGGAACTGCCAGGAGTAGCCAAAGGCTTAATGACAGAATTCAAGGTACAGAATTACTGGCAATACTCCAAAAGGCAGAAGCTGTTATTCTGGAAGAAAGAAAGGACACAGCGATTCTCCCCTCCCTCAAGGAAATGACGTTTGTTGTAAGAAAATTTTTTTTTTTTTTAAATATGGAAGGATATGTCCAACGGACAAAGAAAATAAAGGCTTGACGGGAACAAAGGAAGAGCACAGGATGGAGGGCAACTGCCAGCTCCCACCCCACAGGGGTGGAGCCAAAGCATTGGAGAAGGAGTGCCACCCATGCCGACCACTCTCCCCTAGAAATAACATCCCTCTATGTGCCCCTGTTTATCCCACTCCTGAGAAAAAAGGAGGTGGGCACAGAGAGGGAGGGGGATCCAGAGACTGAGGCCCTGGGGATGGCAGGCAGGATTGTGATGAATGGTGAAGATACACAGAAAGATCATAATTACGGTAAGTACATAATTTTCATATCTTATCTGTGTCAATCTTCATCATTCATCACATTTGGGTGAGTGCCGAGCCCCCCGAAGGGGGTTTAAACCCTAAGGGACAGAGTCCCTTAGCTCTCAGTGGGTGACACACAAAGAGGGAGAACCTTCAGGACCTGGGGAGGCCCTAGTGTGGGGAGAGTGAGACGGGCACCCTCCCAGGGAGGAAGAAAGTTGCCCCGACAAACGCCGTCTCGCTCTACGGGAGAAAAGATAGGTTCTCTGGTGAACGGAGTTAATCACCCTACTCCGGGCCAAGGGTGACAACCAGGAAAGACGTAGCCTTACCGCCCACCTAGTGCAGATCGCTGTCCCTACGACCCTGGTAGCTATCTTGTTGGCATCGTACGATGCCCTCACTTGGTGCCTTGCTAGCTCCAGGCCACATGCAGAGTGCGTGATGGCTTGTCTGGTTTGCTCCGTGTCAGGCAAAGAGGCTAGGAGCTGACCTAGCCTGGACCACAAGAACCTGTCATAGGATGCACAGTGGGCCTGATGTGCTGCGAAGGAGAGCAGCAACCATGCCAAGCAGAATGTCCTCCTCCTCCCCCTGAAGTCAAAATCCAAGGAGTCTTGATCTGGGGGCTAGTCACGGTGGAGGGTGCAAAGCCCATCAGGAGTGTCCAGCTGCATCAATCCTGAGTGAGGATGAGGCATGGAACCTGGAGACTCCGGGGGGGGGGGCGCAATACCACTGGCAGAGATCCCTAGGGGCCGGAACTCTGGAGAAAGGTCTCTGCCAGGAACACAACGACGCCTCCCGAAAGGGAGCAGGCCAGGGGGGCACCACAAGGGTGTCCTCGCTGAAGTCGCCTAGCAAGGCATGCGCCGAGTGCTCTGGATTGCTTTGAGTGGGAAGGGGTGATGTGCAGGTCCTCCAACATCCTCACGAGGAATCACTGATACTCTAAGAGATCAGCAGCTGGGCAGATGTGGACAGAAGGCTCCTCTCCCTCAGAAGAGGGGGATGAGGAGTTAGAGGACCTCAACTGTTCAGAGCGTGGCTGCTCAGGGGGAGGTTGAAAAACCAGACTGTCCACTGCCCTGACATAAGTGGGGAATCAAGCAGCCACGGCCCTGAACTGATCCCAGGAAAGAGGCCTACTAGGACCAAGGATGCCTGGGCGCACCGGAGAATGTGGCAGAGGAATAGGGGCACAGTCGAGAAATCAGCTGACCTCCGCCTGGGCTAGGGAATGCACTAGGAGCACCGGCAGAAGAATGTGCTCCGGAAGACCCCACAGCCGACAGCTTGAACAACCATTTAGGAACTGCCCTTGGCTGCGCCCGGAAGAATCCACCCTGTGAGGTGACCGGGGCCGTGTAGGTCCAGAAGGACGGTCCCCTACCTCCAAAGAACGGGGCCTTCTCAAGGAAACAGAAGGGGAAGAACGGAGATCTGTGCTATGGCTTCTCCCCGAGCCCGGGTGGACTCCAGAAAAAGGCCGCTGCACAGAGCCCATGCCCCTCGACCCCTCGGAATCTGAGAGTGCCCTCCTCCTTGAGAGAGCCAGCCTAGGGAACTGACGATCTAAGCACACCACCTGAGTCAGAGAACCCTCCGAGGCCAGGCTGCAGCACAATGGTGGCCTGCACCGCTGCCTGCTGGTCAGAACCCCTGACCCGAGCCCCGGCAGTCTGGAGGGCTGACTCTGGCCTGTCGAAGACACTACGAGGGTGCCCACGCCAGCAGCTGACTCTAAGGAGCCAGACTGCCCGTCTGACTCACAGTCTGACTCCTAGCTGGCCCGGTGGCACTGAGGGTTGAGTTGCTGGATGCCACAATGCACACCACACCAGCGACCCGGGTTCGTCAACGGACTCTGGCCATTGGGGGCTGGCAGGGGAGAGGTTGGATTGAGCATCCCAGGACTGCTCTCCCTCCTCTGGGGTGGGCTCGTAGGGTTGCGTCACACTGAGCAGCCCTGGTGAAGACTGGGAAGTACAGGTGCGTGTGCTAGCATGGGGGAGGAGTTCGCAAGACGCTGCGTAAGTGCAGCACATCACTGCACTGCCAGCTCTGGGGAGGGGACAAAAAAATCAAGGTGGAAAAAGGGCTGGGCGCAACCGAGCAGCTTGATGGCCGCACACCCGCCGACCTGGAGGCCTGTTGTGGAATTGCTTCGGGGGGAGGCCGGTGACGGCTGTGCTTTGACCCTTGCGTAGGAGTGAGCCTGCTGTCCTCCGGGTCGGTGGGAGCCAGCGGCTGGATGCCCCAGCCGGAGCACTGCAGAGGCGCAGAAACCGAAGTACAATAAAAAAAAGAGTCCGACTCCACCTCTGAAGAAGTGGAGATCGAAGCCCTGTGCCAAGCAGTTGACGGGCGCCTGCTGTCATCTCGACCAAACAGGGCACCAGAAACAGAGACCGTACCCGAGTCAGTACCAGTGACCTCCACAGCACTGCAAACGGTGGCAAAAGAAGACATGGCTCCAACCAGGGCAGCAGTCTCTGAGCCAGAAGCTGACGGTGTCGCCCTACCCCATGGCACCGCCGAACGGTTGCTGGCGACAGAGACGGCACTCAACGGCGTTTGATAGCACTCTCGGAGCCGTGAATGGCGCTGCCCCACTCCACAGCACCACGAGTGGCACCGAGGACAGAGACAGCACCGACGACAGTTCCGACAGTGTGAACGCCGCTAAGATCCAAAACCCCATGGCGCCGTGCCCATGCCCAAAACTGCAAACGGTTCTGGAACTGGACACAGTGCCGTGCTCAACCTCAGCGCCGCGGATGGCGCAGAGGCAAGAAATGGTCAAAGACGGCGCCGTAGAATGTCCCACGGTGCCGCTAGCAACATTGGCTCCGCGAATGGCACCGAGCGAATGACCGGCACCGATGACAACTGTCAGGGCCCATGGCGCCACAAATGGCATCAAGGATGCCGCTGGCCCGGGCCTTCCGAGCCGTGGGTCCGACACCGGGGGGAGCCTTCAACCCCGAAGGGGCGATTGTCAAAATGGTGCCTCCCGTCCGTCTCCCGGAGGAAACGGACTGGGCCTCCTGCACCGCTGAAGAAGCTTCGGCCATGGCTAGGCTACAAGAAGTCGAGGCTCCCTCCTCCTCGGTCCGTATAGAACTGGGAGGGGACCTGGAGGAAAGGCTGAGAGAATGCGGCTTGGCCCGATGAGTGCGCGCCTGACCCCCGAAAGTCGGTGGAGCTTGCCCCACTTTCCACGCATGTTGCTCGATGACCTGGCGGTCCATAGAGAAACAGGCATCGCACGAATTCATGTCGTGAAGTGGGCCATGACACGTAAGGCAACGGTCGTGCTGGTCAGTGACGGAGTATTTTCGGCTGCATCGGCACCAACACGTGGGGGGCCACCCCGTCTTTGAAGATTTCTTGCCCTCCGACCGAGATATGACCTATGGAGAAAAAAACACCAAACAAGACTCGACGTCGCAAAAATAACAAAGAAATGGAAAGATCTAACCGGCGACGTCGACTGTGGCAAACAGAATCGGCAGGAGGGAGCCAATGGACTGCAGCACCGAGAAATACGACACGGGGTCGACAAATTAACTTCGAAGCAAGTAGGCCTCAGATTCTTCTTCGAAGCTCTCACGAGGTAACCTAGATCGTGGGAGACGAAGAACTGGTGGGAGGGCAGAGTCGACAGCACATAACCGCCAACCTACGAGCGCCATGCAGTGCGTCAGCCTCGAGGGCGGTGCCAATGCTGCATCGACTCCGACCATCCCAAAAAAAAAAAAAAGAAAAAAAAGAAGCTCCTGCGGGGTCATGACCTCGGGCCAGTAACCCAAATATGATGAATGGTGAAGACTGACACAGAAAAGATAAAGCAGGCCCATTCTCGATCCAGGTTGGGGTTGCGGCACCGCTCGGCCTCAAGTTCTTCCTCTTCCCGTAGGAAAGGGAGGAAGTGGTACCACTTGAGGTCAGCCTCTGCAAGGTCTGCCACGAGGTCCTCAATGTCTCAGAGTAGTAGGCCCTCACTGGTGTCACTGGGGCTTCCATTCACAGGAGGTTGAGGTCTCAGGCCCGGCCTTCCTGTCAATTAGTGGGAACTCTGGTGGGTGGGCACTTCCACCATGGGTAGCTTATATGGAGCAGTGGGTGCAGTGTCTGGCTCATTTGCCTCTGCCTGCAGAACCAGTCCCTGACCCTTCAGTGCTGGTGGTACTGGATCCGGAGGTGGGGCCTTCAAGTCAGGTAGGGAGTTTGGCTCCAATAACAGCCCCAGGGCCCTTGCCAGTGACTGTACTGCTGTCTCCTGCCCCATTGGCCACATCCCCATTCAGGTCACTGCAATGGGACTGGCCGCAGTGCCTTTGCCAGTCACTTTGGTGCTGGCTGGATCGTTGGTGCTGGTGCCAGCTTTAGGCCTCATGAGGCTTTTCCCAGAACCAGCCCTGGCGCTGGGAGACCTCCTGGTGCCAGATTCAGTTCTGGCCATGGCACCGCCTCTGACACAGGCTCCCCATAAATTGGGACCAGTGACACCAGTGTTGTTTAGGCCTCGTTCTGAATTGGGAAACTTGTAATCCATTCCCCTGCCTGATCCTCCATCCGGAGGGGGTGAGGTGGGGAATGGAACAGGATAAGTCTGACCCTGAAATCATTATTTCTGAGGGTGGTGACAATGACGCTTTCTATTGCCTGGACTCCTCGGACCCAGGCCCTCCTCTCCTGCTTCTCAGGAAGATTTGACTTTCCTGGCTTTTTTAAAAATATGTATTCTGCACTTGATTTTGAGCTTTTAGCTACTGATCCAGATAAACATCTCCATCTACAGTGTTTAAACATCTCTACTGTATCAGTCAGTTTAGTTCCGCCTATCCCTCCAGCATCTCAAACCCTAGCGAATGCAGTATGGAATAGGCCTGCCTCTATTCCACCTGTCTGTAGGCAGATAAATAGAAAGCACACTGCCCTTAAGGACAGACCAGTGCATGTCTCTTAGGCTACAGTTGATGCTATTGTTATTCTTGCTGAGAATGACAAAGCCATTCTGCCCCAGAAGGTCACTGTGCATCCCATTAACATGGAGTCACACAAGACAGACACTGTGGGTAAGTGAGCTTTCACTGCTGCTACCCTGAGCATGAGAACTGCCAAGCTACCAAGAGCATTTTTCCAAATCCAAATATACCTTTTGGACCTCAGTTAAGTCTCTCACATAGTCCTTGACTGATTCTGAAACTAAAAAAGAAAGATCCTTTAAACTGTTACTCATGGCATTGAATCTAACAGTCAGCTTAAAAGAGCTATGGATGCATTTGACACTGCTTCACACTCTGTTGCCATGGGCATTTGTATCAGAAGGCATTCCTGGCTTCATACTTCCAGATTTTTGCAACACACTGATGTAAAAGTGACACTCTGTAGGGCTCCATACTCCCAGAGTGTGGCGGGCCCTGAAAATGGGCTCCCCAACCCAGCAGAGACACATCCATGGTAAGGGTTACCTGAGGCACTGGTTAAGAAAAAGGGAGACCTTGGAGGAGATTGTCCTCCTGTATCCACCATGCAAGTGACTGAAGCAGAGGCTTCATCACTTTGATGGGATAAGACTGAGGATGCGTTGTTGGAGACCACTGCTTGCTGAGCATCCACTGTGTAGTTCTCATGAGTAGCTGGGTCAGAGGTACCGTAAAGACGGAAGAGGCTATGAGGCCTAACATTCGCTGCACTGAGCGAACCCGAACTGAATTGTGCTCCATGATGAATTGAGCCATCTGAAGGATAGCTTTCCTTCTGTCCTCTGGAAGAAAGGCCAGGAGGGCTTCAATGAAGAGGAGCTGCTGGGAGGGTTGAAGCTGTGACTTCTCCAGATTTAGCAGGACTCCCATGGAGGTCAAGAATTGAGAGGTTGTGGCCACTGCTTGTTCCGTGTCCTGCTTGGATGGGCTAGCTAACAGTTGTCTAGATAAGGAAAAAACGTAGAGTCTGAGCTTTTGAAGGTGTGCCATGAGAAATGCAAACCACTTTGAAAAGACTCGAGCCGCCGACGATAGCCCAAAGAGCAGGACCTGGAATTGGTAATGCTGACCCAAAGTCACAAAGAAGAGAAATTTGTGGTGGCTGGGGTGGACCGGGATATGCTGGTAGGCATCCAGCATGTCCAGGGGAGCTAACCAATCCTGAGGCTTGAGGAGCAGCAGCTGTGTCCCTAGGGAGATCATTTTAAACTTCTCCTGCTGTATGAACTTGTTCAGTTTCCTGAGGTCAAGAATGGGGTGCATGCCCCCTGACTTTTTCAGAACAAGGAAATAACGGGAATAGAAGCCTGTGTTGTGCTCCACCTCCGGCACTACTTCCAATGACCTGTTGCTTAAGAGGCCCGCAATCTCCGTCGCGAGAAGGCACAACATGGGTGCTGGGGGGGGGCATGCTTCCTGGGTGGATAATCCGGGAGGGAGTTCTGAGAAATTCAGTGAATATTCCTCTCAGATGATCTTGAGGACCCACCTGTCTGTGGTGATGGATTCACATGGATGGCAAAACTGAGTCAGACAAACCCACCACCCCACCGGAGAGGAGAGGTCTGCCTTGGGCAGCTGAGGCAAGACCAGGGCTTGAATTTCAAAGTGGCACTGGGCGCTTTCGGGCCTGTGTCTTTTGTTGCACTTTCTTTTGCATCTTTGAAGGCTGGGACTTGACTGGAGTACCTTTTCCTTGGAAGAACTGCTTACTCTGATAAATAACTGGCTCTGGGCTGGCCCTCTGGCACAGCGGTAGCACTACCACTTGTGATGCACTGACCCAGGTTCGGGAACATGCCCGGGAGTCTGAGGACCGCTCGCCTTCTCCAGGGAGGGAGGGGGGTTGAAGCTCAGCACTTGACTGGCCTCTGGCGGAAGCTGGAGGTGCAGCAAGCATCAGAGCCAGTCCAAGGGGGTTGGGGCGTGATGGACATCAGTGGCAGTGTCTTGACGTATGGGCGCACGTCACGCCCCCTAGAACAAGGAAAATTGGCTTTTGGAGCACTGGGAAGACAGAGTGCCCAGTGCAGACCCCACAACTCCTGCCTGCCTGTTCTGCTGGGTGCTCGATGAGAACAAGGATGACTTTGGGGTGTATGGGCCCCATCTCGTACGCGCCTGGGGGAGTATAGCCACAGCTCCATGGGGGTTCACCCATAGGTCTCAGGTAGGTGGAGAGAGGGTAAGACACCATAGGTGACTCCCGATGGTGTGGGGCTCCAGGAGCGGGGGAAGGATAAATTGGAAGTAAAATTTGCCTCGTTCCCCTCTGGGGGTGAGTAGGGGCAGATTGAGAAGTCTTGATGGCCATTCTGGTCTTCTGGGAGGCCTCAAGGGACTGTTCTACCTGTTGGCCGAACAGATATGAGCCACTGAAAGGAATATTCATAACCTGCTGTTGGACATTGTTGGAGAAACCAGATGTCCGAAGTCAGAAGTGTCTTCTAATGCAGATTCTTGCAGCAGCAGAGTGTGAAGCAGTGTAAAAGGCGTCCACAGCTGCCTTCAGCTTGTGACTGTTTGACTCAATGCCATGGGTAACAGTCTGAAGTATCTTATGCTTAGTCTTCAACTCAGGCAAGGTCTGCACAAGAGACTTGAGAGCGGTCCAAAGGGCATACTCGTACTTGGAGGAATACCCCTGGTAGCTTGCTATTTGCATGTTACGGGTAGCCGCAGCGAATGCTCTTTTCCTCATCATATTTATCTTACACAACTATTTATTGATGGGATGCGCTGTGACCTCCGGAGGAAGAATGGCCTTGTCATTCTCAGCCACAATAACAATCTTGTCAGCAATAGGCTGGGAAGCAAGGATAGGCCTGTTCTTAGGGGCAGTATACTTACAGTCTATCTGCCAACAGACAGAGGGAATAGACCTGGCCTAGCCCACACAGCATCTGAGGTGTCTCAAATGCAGGGGAATAGGAGGTGTGAGGTTGACCAGCATGGTGGAAACGTTGAGCCACTCCAGATGGAGACATTTCCCTGAGTCAATGGCAGTAAGCTCAATAGCAAGAGTTGCATATATGTTGATAAGAACAGCCTGAAAAGACAGATCCTCCTGTTGTACAGGGGATGGACCTGGGGCTGGGTTATCCATGCTGTAAAAAGAGGCTCTGCCCTCAGAAATAATGGTTGGGGTCAGAATCTTCCCCCCTCCATCTCCTCCCTGGGAAGAGGGTCCAGGAGAGGGGTGGACCTAGAATTGCCTAACCCAGCTCTAGGAGTCAGACAGACAAGTGACACCCGCACAAACAGAGAGGCAAAGGGGAGCCAGTGCCAGCAAAAGGGAAGTCGGAATCGGTGCCTGCAAAAAGGAAGCCAGTGCTGGAGGTGGCATCACCAAAGACATTGGGCCTGGTGCCAAGGGCTCTTTCGACACCAGGTGCAGCACCGGGCACAGCACCACCCATGGCATTAAAGGTCCAGCCAGCACAGGAGTGAGGGGCGGAGGTACTGGAGCCAGTCCCAAGAAAGGGACACTGCAAGGGGGTGCGGCCAGTAGAAGAGGCGTCCGCAGCACGGTTACCTGCAAGGACCCCAAGGCCGTTGCCAGAGCCAAAAGCTCTACCCAGGGCGACACTGGGCACAGCGCTGGAACAGGCCCCAAAGATCTGAGCCCAGCACCAAGCCCAGCACAGCCCGTGGCATCAAAGGTCCATCCAGCAAAGGAGTGACCAGTGGAGGGACCTGGGCCGGTCCTAAGACAGTGACACTACATAGGGGTGCGGCCAGTGGAAGAGACGTTCGCAGCATGGTCACCGGCAAGGACCTGGAGGCTGTTGTTGGAGCCAAACGCTCTACCCAGCTGGAGTGTCCTGACTGCAGGTCCAATGCCCCTAGCACTGAGGGGGCCTGGGGCTGGCTACGCAAGAAGGGGTAAATGAGTCAAACTCTGTATCAACTACTCCATAAGAGCTGCCCAGTGATGAAACTGCCCACTGGAGTCCCCACAGGAAGACAGGGAGGGGTTCCAAGCCCCAGACCTCAAACGCCCATGAGCAGAACCGTCAGTGATACAGATGTCACTGGGGAAGGCCTCCTGCTCCTAGATGCTGAGGAACTCGCAGCAGATCTACCAGAGGGCAACCTTGAGCGGTACTAGAAACATAGAAACATAGAATTTGACGGCAGATAAGAAAAAATTACTCACCTTAGTAATGTTGTTTCTTCTAATGGAGTCTTGCTATATTATAGACATTAGCAGTTTGTTCCAGCTCTAGAACTGCCCCGGAGTGAAATGGTTAAAACCATTCCAAAATAGAATTTTGGCACGAGAGCAGCTCTATCTGTCTCATTTCAAACTTGAACTGTCAGATCTTTACGAGCCAAACTCACTAAGGTCTGTGTGGAAGCTGTAACCTACACTAGCCAAATGGCTACCTAAATAATAACAACCATTGATGGTCCCAACACCCAAGACTCAAGTCAGGGGACCAGAAATACTAACACCATTCTAATAATATGAAAATGGAACATAAGTATAATAAAAACACACACACATGCACACACACACCCCAAAGTCCCAAAGGGGACAAATGCTAACAGGACATAAGTAGTGCCCACACTAAGTTGCCCGCACCCCACCAAGTAGAGGTTCTGAGAGGGCAGGTTGGGGAGGTTCATAATATAGCAAGACTCATTAGAAGAAACAACATACTAAGGTGAGTAATTTTTTCTTCAAACAACATGAAGTCTTGCTATATTATAGACATTAGCAGAATACACAGCAGTACCTCCATGGAGGAGGGCAGAACCACTTAGGGAATAGGCTCTGAAGAACAGCTGTGCCAAAGCGAGCATCTCTCCTGGCCTGGACATCCAGGAGTAATGCTTGTAAAAGTGTGTACCGCTTTCCAAGCAGCAGCCTGGCAAATCTCTAATAAAGGGATATCTCTGGCAGCAGCTAGAGACGCAGCTGTACCCTGTAGAATGAGCCTCAAACCGGGGGCTCTGCCCACCTTCTGATAACAAAATTGGATACAAGAGACAATCCACCTGGCTATTGATCTCTTAGTGGCAGGTTTGCCTTTCCCAACTTCACCATAGGTAAGGAAAAGTTGAGGATTCAACCTGTGACCTTTGGTACACTCTATATAATAACTAAGAGCTCTCTTAACATCCAGGCTGTGCAACCTCTCTCACCTGAAGAGGAGTGATCAGTGAAAATACTGGAAGGGAGATAGATTATTAAGATGGAAATCTGAAACCACCTTAGGCAAAACTTCTATTAGTCCTAAGGACTACCTATCCCTGTGGAAATAAATAAAGTCAGTCTCCACTGACAAGGCTTGCAATCCACTTATGCCTGGCAGAAGTGATAGCCACTAGAAAAACAGTTTTCCAAGTTAGGTACTTAAGCCTGCAGAAGATAGAGGTTCAAAGGGGTTGCATTAACTGGGCAATGCAAACATTAAGGTCCCAAGCAGGGGCCGGTTCCCGAAAGGGAGGATTAGTATGGAGTAATCCCTTAAAAAACTTGGAAAACACAGGATGAGAGGAAAGAGGGGATGACTTTCCTGCTGACACAAAAGCAGACACAGCTGCCAAATGAACTCTCAGGGTAGCTGGTCTGAGACCCAAGGAATTAAGATGTACCATGTAATCTAACAAAATGGACAATTCAGCAGATTCTGGGGAAATATTTTCCCAGCACACCAAATGGAAAACCTTTTCATTTAGAACTATAAGTAGTTCTAGTGGAAGGCTTTCTGAAGCCTTTAGGATCTCAAGAACACCCTGAGAGAGGTGTAAATCAGCAACTCTAACTCCTCAAGAGCCAGGCCTTGAGGTTGAGGGATTTGAGGTCCGGATACCAAACCCTTCCCTGGGCACAAGTCAACAGATTGTGATTCCTGGGAGGCACAGGGAAGATGGACTGTCAGAGACAGAAGGAGTGGGTACCAGGGCTGCCTGGCTCAATCCGGGCAATCAGAATCACCCTGCAAGGCTGAGATCTGATTTTGACTAGTACTTTGAATAGGAGAGGAAAGGGGGAAGCATAGAGGAACTTCCTCCCAATCCAGAAGAAGGGCATCCAGGGGAACTGAGCCCAGCACTGGAGGCCTGCAACAGAACAGAGGAAGTCTGTGATTGTCTGGGGCTGCAAAAAGATTCATCTGAGGGATGCCCCACCTGGCAAAAACTATCCCCAGCACTTGAGGATCCAGGGACCATTCGTGATGGCCCTGGGAAATCCTGCTGAGGGCATCCTAGACATTGTCCTTCCCTGGAAGATGAACTGCTATGAGGGAAGTGTTCAGGAATAGGCCAGAGACCACAACTTTATTGCCTCGGGCACAAGGTCAAGACCGAGTGCCCCTGTTTATTGATGTACCACATTGTTGTGGTGTTGTCTGTTCTGACTTGTATCACCTTGTTGTAGACAGATGCAGAAAAAGCTTGAAGAGCTAAAAAGACAGCTCTGAGTTCCAGCAAATTGATGTGGAGCAGAGATTCCTGGGGGGACCAAATTCCCTGAGTGGAAAGGTCGCCCATGTGGGCTCCCCAACCCAGAAGGGAAGCATCTGTAGTGAGAGTCAAGTCGTGAGAAGGGGAAATGAAGGGGACCCCCGCTCTTAAATTGCTCTGATCCTGCCACCACTGGAGAGCTAGGATCAAGGTTCGAGTCACTGGGACCAACTTGGAAAGGGGTCTCTTCTCTGAGACCAAAAGGTTCTCAAGTGAAACTGAATGTCTCTCATCTGAAATCTGGCTCCCTGCACAACAGCTGTGGATGCAGCCATGTGCCCCAGGAGCTGCAGAAAGTGTCTTGCTGGTCGAGAGACCTGCAGAGTGAAGGAAGAGGCCAGAGCCACTAAATTCCTTACCCTTTCTGGGGAAGAAAGGCTCTATTTAGCTTTGTCCAATTCTGCCCCTAAGGTGGAGTACCTGGACTGTTCCAGAACTGACTTTGGTAGGTTTAGCAGAAACCCAGGAGGTGAGAAGCTACTGGGTGACCTGCAGGTGAGATTTTACTTGTTCTGGGGACTGGCCTACAATGAGCCAGTCGCCTAGATGGGGAAAACAGCAATCCTCTGCCTCCTTAAGTGGGCCACTGCCACTGCTAGACACTTTGTGAATACCCTTGGAGCAGAGGTAAGGCCGAAGGGCATTGCTCTGAACTGGTAATGACCTGAGGGCAGTTCGAATCTGAGGTACTTTCAATGGGATCTTCTGATTAGGACATGGAAATAGGCATCCTTGAGGTCCAGGGAGGCTAGCCAGTCCCCTGGCCTTAGGGAAGGTAAAATCATTGCCAGAGTTACCATTTTGAACTTTGGTTTCAAAAGATGCTTGTTCAGATATCTGAGATCTAAAATGGGCCGCCATTCTCCTGTCTTTTTTGGGGTAAGGAAGTATCTGGAATACAGACCCCTGCCCTGATGCAGGGAGGAACCCTTTCACTGCTCTGAGAGCTAACAGGATGAGACCTCTGTTTCCAGAGCGAGGGTCTCTGAAGCACTTGTAGAAAAAGTCTGCTTCTCAACTTGGGAAACTTTTTGAAGCTGAGAACCAGACCCTGGCTTACTACTTCCAGAACCCACTTGTCTGAGGTTAAAGAAGCCCAATTCTGACTGAAGTAAGCCAGCCTGCCCCCACTGGTACAGGAGAATCGGCCCTGGGCACCCCATCAGGGTGCCTGTTTCAAGAGGAGTTTTAGGCTGGGGGTGGGAGCAGGTCTGCCCACCCCTCGTCTGCCCCTGCCCTGAAGAAGCCCCTCTGAGCATAGGCAGAGGAGGCCTGAGTCTGGTAGAAAGGCCTGTGAAAAGGCTCTACCCTACCCCTGGGGCATGCCTTGAGGAGTGGCTTGCCGCCCTCAGCCTGGGCACTCTTGTAAGTAGTCCCATATTCATCCATCTTTCTTCATGTAATTCTCTGTCTGCTCCAAACAGAGAATTTCCCACCACAGGAAAATCCATAGCCTTAGTCTGGGTATCCTGTGACAAACTAGTACACCTGAGCCAGGCCAACCTACTAAAAGCTACAGATGTGGCCATGACCCTAGAGGAAACATCATTAACATCCACAGCAGCATGAAACTGAACCTAGAGGCTTCAATGCCATCAGCAGCCACCTGTTCTAGTTCACTAGCCAGCTTGGCCATGGGCCTGCTTGGCCAATTGCATAACAGTATCCCATCTAGATTTCTGATACCTAGCTACATAAGCCATATAATTTGCTTGCCTGAGTCCCAGAGAGGCTGCCATATACTGTTTTTTTGCCATGGCATCAATCTTCCTGGAATCTTTGTCAGGAGGATGTGAAGCCAAGGGAATATTAGCTTTATCACAGGCAGCAGCCTGAACTACCCCAACATGACTGCATTGCTGAGAAAGGAATTCTGTATCAGGGCCTGACAATGTATACCTTCTGTCCATCTTTTATCTACAGGAGGCACAGAATTAGGAGCTTTAAAATTTTAATTGTTTGTTTTCTAAAGACTTATGTAAAGGAATAGACAATCTCCTAGACTCTGGAATATCCATCATTTCTACAAAATCAGGCCTCTTGCTCATCCACAGCCTCTTCTAAAGGAAGCTGGGGTTTCAGCAACTTTTTATAAAACATAAAATGAGATGGGGACTCAGACAGCATAGGGGAGATTCTAAAGGTCTGTCTGGGGAGATGTCCGTTCAATGGGCACACCCAGACCTTCCCAGCCACATTCATACTGTTCATAATCCTCCTCCTCCCTCTGGTTCATAAAATTCCTCAATATCATAATCCTGAACCACTGGGACCGGACGAACCGACCTTTACCAGATAGTGGTGGTTCGGACGACCCTGAGACAGTGACTGGACAATTTGTATGGCTTTTGTTATCTCTGCAGCAGTTGGAGAAGGAATTTGGACCCAGACCTGCTGATTTTCTTGTTTTCTTTACTGGAATTGGTTCCTCAGAACCAGCTTTTCTTTGCCCGAGGAAGTCTGGCCCTGGTCAGAGGGCATCCTCTGGTTCGGGTTGGCACCGAACCGGCTGGCCATCCGGTCAGCGACTTTTGGCCTCTCGCCCTGAGCCTGCCCAATTTTTTCCCAGGGTGGCTGCAGGGAAATTTCACATACCTAGCAGTCTGACTGGAGGTGGTCAAACCTCAGACAAAAACACATGTGGTGTGTGGGTCAGCCTGGCAAAGACTTCCCACAAACATCACAGTGTTGAAACCCAGTGGGCCCGGTTTTTTGGGTTTCTCAGACATAATGCCAGCTTAACCAAAATCCTTGCCCTTTAACGGCAGTGCCAGGCAAGACACCTTTATCGGTTCCTAACCGTAACACTGGTATTGGAAAAACGTAATAAATCCGCTTTTTTAGAACCGATAAGAACCGGAACCGCACTTCAAAATAGTAACTTTTAGTTTTAAATGAGTTTTAAACCACTGATCGGTTCAAAACCGAACCGATAACTTACAAGTTCCACACAGACAAAACTTTCATTTACTTACGGTTACCACAGATAGAGCTTGAACCAAACGGTTTTATGTTAAATAAAACTATTCTCGTTAAATCCAACCGAGAAACACTTTTTAAACCGAGAACTGAACCGAGCAGGAGAAATCTCTGGAGCGACTGTTCACTGAGGTGGAGTAAAGAATCTGACAGTTCAAGTTTGAAATGACACAGATAGAGCTGCTCTCGTGCCAAAATTCTATTTTGGACTGGTTTTAACCATTTCACTCCGGGGCAGTTCTAGAGCTGGAACAAACCGCTAATGTCTATAATATAGCAAGACTTCATGTTGTTTGAAGGACTGCTTGGCCCACCTAGTCTGACCATTTTCCTACCTAACAGATAAGCTGCAGATCCTAGTTAACCAACAGCTTACTTCCTCTTACCCGCCCTTAGGACTGCCTTATGCCTGTCCCATGCATTCTTGAAGTCCCCACTGTTCTTGACTCCACGACTCCTCAGGAGGCTGTTCCATGCATCCACAACCCTCTCGTGAAAAATACTTCCTCACATTACCCCTGAGCCGTCCCCTCTATCTTCAAATTGTGCCCTTGTTCTTGCACATCTCTTTTCTGGAAGATGCTACCTCTTGGACTTCAATTCCCTTGAGGTACTTGAAAGTTTCTGTCATGTCCCCTCTCCCTTCTTTCCTCAAGGGTATACATATTAAGCTCCTTTAGTCTTTCTTCATATGTCTTCTGGTGCAGACCCTGCACCATTTTGGTTGCCCTCCTCTGGACAGCCTCCACTCTGTCTATGTCTTTATGGAGATGAGGTCTCCAGAACTGCACACAGTACTCCAGATGGGTCTCACCAACTGTCTGTACAGAGGGATAACAACTTCCTGTTTTCTACTATTGATGCCACTTCCTATGCATCCCAGTATCCCCAGCCTTCCTTACTGCCTTCTCACATTGCTTGCCCATCTTAGGTCATCTGATATAATTACCCCAGGTCCCTTTCTATTTTTACTGTTGTAGTATCTCACCCCCATTGTGTACGCTCCCTGGTTTTGTTTCCATGTGCATTACCTTGCACTTCTTTGCATTGAATCTGAGCTGCCATACATTTGACCATTCCTCCAACCTTGCCAAGTCCCTTCTCATCCTTTCCACTCCATCTTGTGTATCAACCCTGTTGCAGATCTTTGTGTCATCTGCAAGAGACATACTTTTCCTTCCAGTTCCTCTGCAATGTCACTTATAAGACATTAAAAGGACTGGTCCCAGTACTGAACCCTGCTGGTACCCCACTAGTTACCTCCTTCTTCACTGTGTACTCCATTTACTACTACCTTTGCGTCCCTGTTGTCTAGCCAATTTTTATCCAGGCTACCAACCTTGGGACCCATTCCATGGCTGGCTATCTGTGTATTAATCTTTGTGAGGGACTGTATCAAATGCCTTGCTAAAATCTAGGTAGGCCATGTCCACAGCCCTCCTGGTCTACTACTTTGGTCACCCAGTCAAAGAAATCTATTAGATCTGCCTGACATGACCTTCCCATCGTGAATCCATGCTGCCTTGGGTCCTGTGCCCCACTGGCCTCTAGGTACTCAACAATTCTTTCCTTCAGAAGTGATTCCATCATTTTCCCTACCACTGAGGTCAACCTAACTGGTCTGTAGTTTCCTGCCTCTGTCCTGCTCCCACTTTTGTGAAGAGGAACTGCCCTCCTCCAGTCCTCGGGTACCACCCCATCCTCCCATGATTTGTTAAAGAGAGTAGTCAGCGATGTCACTAGTTCTACCCTTAGTTCTTTTAGAATTCTTGGATGAATCCCATCAGGCCCCATTGCTTTGTCCACCTTCAATTTTATTAGTTCTTTCAGAACCCTTTCTTCTGTAATGGACTGGTATCGACCCCCATCTTCAGAGTGTTTCTCTTGTTTGGTTTAGGTAATCCTCTTCTTCCTTTGTGAATACTGAGCAGAAATATTCGCTCAGTATCCCTGCTTTTTCAGTCACCCTCACCCACATTCCTCCCTTTATTAAGCTTCAGTATCCTCCTTGGTCTTTCTTCCCTAATGTACCTATAAAGGTCTTATCCCCTTCTTAACAGAATTGGCTATCCTTTCCTCGGTTTGGGCCTTGCTATTCTGACTGCCTTCCCAGCCTCTTTCTGCTTTAACTGATAAAGTTCTCTGTCCTGCTCCTTCTGTGTTTCCTTATATTTCCTGAATGCTGTCCTTTTCTTTAACCTTCCCTGCCACCTCTTTGTGAACTATAGCGTTTTTCCTTCGTTGTGTTTTATTGATTTGCTTTACACAAAGGCTTGTTGCCTCTGTGATGGCTGTTTTGATCACTCCCATTGTTCCTCCACCACTCCTTCTTGCCTGTTTGCTAGTGCTTTTCTGAGGCACCTCTCATTTTCCCAAAGTCAGCCGCCCTAAAGTCTAGTACTTTGCTTTTGTATGGCTTGATTGTATGGCTGTGTTTATCGTGAACCACACTGTTTGGTGGTCGCTGTTCCCAGATGGCTACCCACTTCTAAATCTGAGATTCTTTCTCCATCCCCATTTGAAGTACCTAGGTCTAAGATTGCTCTTCCCGAGTGGGTTCCGATACTAGCTGTCTGAGGCATGCCCCTGTAGGGCATCAAGAATGACCCTGCTCTTGGATGTGCCTGCAACAAAGGTGCTCCAGTTAACGTCTGGCATATTCAGGTCCCCATCAACAATATCTCCTTTTCTGCCATTCTAAGAAAGCTTCCATCATTTCCTTGTCCATTCCTCCTGAGATGGGGGTCTGTATACAACCCCATGCGGATTGTGGTGACATTTCCTGTCTCCAGGGTGACCCAAAGTGCCTCATCTGTTCCCTGTTTACTCTTTAGTTCTGTTGCTTGATCCCTTCCTTTACATAGAGAGCTACCCTCCTCCTTTACCCTCCCTGTCCCTCCTGTAGATTGTGTATCCTGGTATGTTGACATCCCAGTCATGGTTCTCTGTGTACCATGTTTCTGTGACTGCCACAATATCCAGGCAACCCTCTTCCATCAAGGCCACTAGTTCAGGGAGCTTGTTACACAGACTACGGGCATTGGTACTCATCACGCTCCACTTTTTGATAGCCTTTCCCCTTTTAGCCCCATTTCTGTCCTTACTGCCTTTGCCTTTTTACATTTAAATCTGTTATGCTCCCTAATAACTTCTGTACCTGGTGTTTACCTCACTAATCACCATGTTTTGTGGGGGAGGCTCGATTTCTGCTTCTTTTAGTGCCTCCCTTGGCTAGTTTAAATGCTTGAACAATGAAGCATTTAAACCTCTCACCTAGGATCCTGGTTCCCGCCTGGACAGATGCAGACCATCGCACCAGTATAGGTCTGCATCCCTCCAGGTGGCTCCTCAGTCCCCAATGAAGCCAAAACCCTGAGCTCCACACCAGTTTTTCAACCACTCATTGAATTCCCTGGTGAGGAGTGCCCTAGCATCATCCTTGCCATAGACAGGCAGCACCTCCGAGAAGGTTACCGTATGCTACTTGTCTAAGGCCCCTTCCCAACTCTACAAACTCCTCTTGCACTGCTCTGATCCTGCTCCTAGCCAGGTCATTTGTCCTAGGTGGACAATGACATCCAGCTCCCTCCCTCGTGCAGCTCCTCCCACGATCCTGAGGATTCGCTTCCTGTCCCTCCAAGCTGTGGCGCCAGGAAGGCACCTTACCTCCTCTCCCTTCCTCCCCATTTCTACCCCCTATGATTGAGTCCCCACCAGGAGTTATTTCCTTCCCCTGTGGGGTCCCATGCCACCCTCCTTTGGGTCTCCTTTGTGAAGGTTCCCAGCATCCTCCTTGGTCTCCACTGCAGGTGCCTCCATAGAGGAACTACCAGAAGAGCGAAGATGTTGCTCACCCGCTGGGAGTTTCTTCCCCTTCTGGTGGGAAGATGAAGAACTCGAGGACGAGCGGCACCAGGTCCCCGGCCAGGATCGCTAACAAGCCCGCTTCTTTTTTTGTGTATGGGAGGGCTGTCCTCCCTCCTGAACACAGAACCTCCAGTCAGCAGAACCCTCAACTGCTGAGGGAAGTGGACTGGACACGGCCTCGCTGCCAGAGCAGCATGTCTGAAAAGGCTCCCTACCGTCACTGTCCATGGTCCTTGAGTGTTGTTTGGTAGGGCTGAGAGAAACTGACAGAAACACTTTATTTTTTCTTTTAAAATTACTAAGCTGACACAAAAATAACAAACACTAAAACTGAGGAAAAACTGAACACTACTGCCATGTAGATGTGAAGTTCTGACTCCCAGCGGGTGAGCAACATCGTCACTTAAGCGCAGTCGATGGTGGGAAAAAAGGAACTGATGTGGTTGAGGGCTGGTGTCGAGGTAAGTCATGCAGCGTGAGCTAGTCCTGCGGTGCTGCACATGCACGCAGCCTACCTCAGCACCAGCCCTCCTGAAAAAGTATGGCTCCCGCAGGGTCCTAGCACCTCCAGCTCAGAACCCACTGGTGTGAATCAATGGTGAAGACTGGTTCCTGGAATATCTAGGGACTCTTGGGTAACAGCAGAAGCCAAACTCCTCCCGACATGGTTATTAATAACACCAACTGCAATAACTCTGTCACTATTGTTAACACTTTCAACTCACACTTCTCAGATCTTACCAAGTCTGACTCTGTGGTCCCCCCCTAGCTGCCCTCCCATCCCTCCATTATACCTCAGTACAGTCTCGCATAGAGGTTATGTGACTCCTAAAATCCATCTCTCCCTTTGGAAGTGTCAGCCCAGAAGGGACTGAACCTAAAATACTCAGGTTGTCCACCCCTCTTCTTGCCTCCCCAGGCATCTGACTTTTTAACCTCTCTTTCACCATTGCCACCATCCCCAAAAGTTGAAAAGTGGCTAAGATAATACCAGTGTTCAAAAAGGGTGACACTAAATCCTTTGAAAACTACCTCCCTATCGCAGTTTTGTCAACCTTTAGTAAATTTGTGGAAAAACTTGTTTCCTCCCAGGTCTCTGACCACCTACAAAAACATAAGCTGTTATCCTCAGCCCAGCATGGATTTAGGCTGGCTCACAGCACTTCCACTGCTCTTGCCTGGTTCACCAGTGATTTAAAATCTAGTATGGACAAAGGCATGCTTTTTGGGTGCATTTTCACTGATCTTACTAAAGCGTTTAACTTGGTTAATCACTCCCTCCTTCCACACAAATTGGCATCCATAGGAATCTCCATTTCCACCTCTAACTGGTTCTCTAATTACCTCTGCAATTGCCAACATTTTATTATGGTTAACAAGGCCTTTTCTACCCTCATCACTATTAATGTTGCATTCCCCAAGTTTCCATCATGGGCCCACTACTATTTTCAATCTTTATCAATATCATCCCTAACACCTTCCTACTGCCACACCCCTTCTCTATGCTGATGACTTGGTACTTTACCCCAGCCCCAAGTCCCTGACTGATATCAATATCAGGGCCACCTCCTGTCACAAATTCATTCAACTGGTCAGCCCTCTACTCCCAAAGTGCCAAACTCTGAGCGTAGGATTTGTGGACAGTTAACAGTACAAGGTAACCCTCTTGTCTGTTTTGTGGGTTCGAGTCACCTTAGTCTCAAGTTCTGGGGGAATTCAAACTGATAACCTCTTGCTAGCGTACCCAATTATAAGGCTCAGATAATTCTGTCTTCGGGGGGCCAGATATCTTTGCCTACAGGCACCTAACCAGGTCTACAAAATGAACCCTTAGAACTCTATGCAAGACCTTAGAGAACTCTATCAGTTTCCCAGTTTGGTATAACATTAAGTTCATACACAGCGTTAACTATAACCTTTAAAAGCTTCACTTAAATAAAAAGAAATGTCAAGGCACACCAGCAGTTTCCGTTTTAAAATATATATCTTAACTTTAAAATAGGAAAACAGAAAAATATTACAGAACAAAATATCCCAACACATACAGCCTTAAAACAAACAAGTAAAAGTGCAGATTCCTACAAATAATAACATTCAGACTAATCTTTGTCTAAGGTCCTTACTTCAGTGCTCTGATGTTCCTCTTCTCTCAGTCAGGAATATGAAAGTGTGTTCTGTCAAGGTTTTCTCAGCAGTTAAAAACCATCCTGAGCCGGCCTTCTCTGAGGTCACCAAACTCCGCCTTGGTGTAACAAAATCTATATTTTGTAACACCAAGATGACCTACTAAGGTATTTAAAAAAATAAGAGATGACATAATAAATCTCCTCTCTATGTAACTAGTTGAAACCAGTCTGTGATCTGCTTTCCCCTAGACATCAAAAGTCTCTTTGATGTAAGTCACTGTATATTCAAAGCAAAAGTATATTTGATTCCTTAATTCCGTCTGGACCTTAGCATCTACACAAAGGTCTCTTTGATGAAATGAGCTGGTTTCCTGGGAGGTTATTCATAACACTGGCCAGTGTCCCTTTTCTCAGGACATCTAGTGCAGATCAAAGGATTTCCCCGAGGACGTCATGAATGGCTAATTTTATTTTCTCGGATCAAAGCAAATTGACAAGCTAATTGCACCCCAGATATCTGCAGTTTAACAATGTCCTGTCCTTTGAACTTATCCCTAGGGGGTTTGAAGTGTCAGCTTCAGCAGCCAGCACCTCCCTCTGCCACAGTCCATCATACATTAATTTCTTATATTTACAACAAAAAATTATACAGAGATCAAAACCAGCTGTCCAGGTATGACACCTCCTACTTCCACAAAGTTCTAAATTGGCTGATTCAGAATTGCCTTGCCCTGAATGCCAGCAAGACCCAGGCCATGCTCTTTGGGTCACCTCAAAAGGTTCTGGCCTGTGCAACTGGCCTAGACATCCACTGTCTTGAAGGTTCCCCTGTCTCTGTAGCTGACCACTTCAACTACCTAGGCATCACCCTCAACTCTGCTTTTAACATCTCACAGCATATCTCAAACACAGCAAACTTGGGCTCACCTATAGGGTAGAATATGCCCAGACTCCTGCCGCTAGGGCTGCTATTGCCCAGTGAGTTCTACTTCCCAGCCTCTGCTATGGGCTCACCTATTTTTATCAGGCTAGTGCATGCAGCTTCTGCAAATGGAATGTCTCCTATAATAATGTATGTTGGTTTGCCCTATCGGCTCCTAGACTTAACCACCACTACTCGCTATATTCCAGTCTGGATTGGCTCCACCCCCATCCCCCGGCAACTCTATACCTTATGCTGATCGACTGATAACATCCTTAGGTTCATTAAACCTGTCTCACTGGCCTCCATGTTCACTCCTGCTGATACAGCGATATAGCCTACTCCCAGCGCTCCAAAGATCAGGTCCTCCTGGCCTTACCCAAGTGCTCCTCCAAAATGGGTAAGCAGGTGTTTGCCCATTTTGCCCCAGGGCATGGAACTCCCTACCCTCTCGCCTTTGGGTCTGCTGGTCCCACCTCACATTCAAAGGCAGACTATTCCATTTGAGTTCCTCTGACATATGCTCTTGCTCCTGACGTGACTCATTCCAATTCCTGCTCCTGAACCTACTAATGGTTATTTATTTTTCTTATTTTGTCTGTTCATTTTGCTCTTATGCCTTGCCCCTAGCTGTTGGTGTTCTGCCTGTATCAAACATGATGTACTAGTCTTATCATTTTCTGCTGCTCGTGGATTTGTTGATCTCTGCTTGACATAATTTCTCATAAACATTTAATTATTTCACTGTATTTGTTTGTAAACCCTGCTGTTCTGTCTTTTTCTCATGACTCTGTAATCTCCCAGGTCGTGCCTGAAAAAGTACAGTTACGTAGGAACTTACCGTAACAGTAGATCTTCGAGAGAGGTTCCTTCAAAAGGTCATCACTTATAGGACTGGCTCCACCTGGCGTCGGGCCACACGGCAGACTTTTCTAGCAATCCCTGATGGGGGACCGCCCACCCGACGGCACGTGATGGATGTCAGTGTGACTGTATATAGTAGGTGGTCCCCACGCCCGCCCTCCAGTTCTCCTGCCGAAACCAGGAAGAGGCCTTACAGCAGAAGTCAACAGGATTTGGAGACCCTGTAAAACAAAGAATGAGGGGAAGGAGGGAAGGAAAATTATGACGTACTGAAGGAACCTCAATCGAAGATCTACTGTTACGGTAAATTCCTACGTAACTGTACTATCTTACTTCGAGAGGGTTCCTTCAGTAGGTCATCACTTATAGGACAGAGTTCCAAGCAGTCCCTCCAAAGAGAGATCGAGAGAAACTAGGGAGGCAGAAAAATTACCCCAACACAAAAACTGGAATCCAGAATGGATCCAGCCTAGGACAGAAGGCCCTGTAACACAACTATGCAGAAACCAGCCCTCCGCCTAGAAGCAATGTCCAGACTGTAGTGTTTGGTAAAGGTATGGACAGAACTCCAAGTGGCTGTGGCACAGATATCAGCCGCAGAGACATTTTGCAATAAGGCAGCAGAAGCAGTCATGCCCCTAGTAGAATGACCTCTGATGGTACCCGGCAGAGGTTTTTCATACTTCTGCTAACAATACCTAATGTAGTTGCCTAACCATTTGGAAAGGCCCTGCTTAGAAACCGGTTTGCCCTTCGATCTGGGGGCAAAAGGAAAAAGCTGATCACAGCTACGGAATTCTTTAGTCTGGTGAGTGTAACACCGAAGAATCTGATGTACGTCTATGGTATGGAGGAGTACCTCACCTCTATTCGAGGGGGACGGATAGTATATAGGAAGCTCTACTGATTGGTTCAGTGTGGCTTCTGACACCACCTTGGGAAGAAACGTCGGATTCATTCTGAGGACCACCCAGTCCTTGTGGAAAATCAGATAGGACTCCTTACAAACCAGAGCGTGAAGCCCCCGAAATCCTCCGGGATGACATGATGGCAACCAGAAACAGTGCCTTCCACGAAAGGAAGCACAAATCACAGCTCTTAGCCAACTCAAAAGAAGGAAGGGTGAGCTTTTCCAAAACGAAGTTCAAATCCCAAGGAGGAGTTGGGCTGCGGATGGGGGGTTTCAAATGGAGAATCCCTTTCAGAAAGGTTTTTGAGACTTCCAACTGAGCCACGAGTTTACCATCCGCTAGTTCAGGGAACGCCGAAATAGCCAAAAGGTGAACCTTCAACAATGAATATGAAAGACCGGAGTCTGACAGGTGAAGGAGGTATTCCATGACCTGGGAGCAGAGCATGAGAAGGGGTTCCAACCCTTGGCAGGCGCACAAATGGAAAACTGTTTCCACTTCATGGCATAAGTGGAATGAGTAGAGGGTTTTCTGGCCTCAATGAGGACCTGAGCAACCTGGGAGGAGACCCCAAAGCGAGAAATCGCTATACCTGCAGGAGCCATGCATGAAGATGCAGAGTCCTGAGCCTCAGATGTAGCAGACGACCTTGATCCTTGGTCAGGAGGTCGTGAGTCAATGGAAGTGGAACCAGTGGTTCCCTGGAAAGCTGTTGCAGCAGTGGGAACCAGATCCGTCTCGGCCAGAAAGGGGCGATGAGAATCATCCATGCCCTGTCTGCTTGAAGTCTGAGGAGAACCCTCTGAAAAATGGGAAATGGAGGGAAGGCGTACAAAAATGTCCCTGTCCAAGAGAGAGACAGCGTGTCATGCCAGAAAGCACCATGCCCTGGAACGAGCAAGCAAAAACTGGGAAGCTTTGTGTTGAATTTGGAGGCGAAAAGGTCGATTTCTGGTTGCCCCTAACGTAGGAAGATGGATTCCACCACTTCCTGATGTAATTCCCACTCGTGAGCTCATACCCAAGATCTGCTGAGACTGTCCGCCAGGACATTTAGGATGCCTGGCACATGCACTCCCACTAGGGCCAGATGGTGCTGGACCGCCCAGTTCCACACCTGCATCGCTTCCCTGCACAAGGGGTACAAGCGGGTTCCTCCTTGTTTGTTGAGGTACCAAACTACCGACACGTCCACTTGGACCAGCAGTGATCCCTTGGGAAGAAGGGTCTGGAAGGCGTACAGGACAGCCCTCATCTCCAGAATGTTTATATGCAGAGTAGACTCCAAGCTGGACCACAGCCCTTGGACTTGGTGATCCCCTAGATGTGCTCCCCATCCCATGTTTGAGGTATCCATGGTGAGGGATGCTAAGGGAGCTAGGCTCCTGAAGGGAAGACCCAAAGAAAGGTTGCAGGGATCCCTCCACCAAAGCAATTCTTTCTGAACCGCTGATGAGACCAGCACTGGAAGGTCCAGGTCGTCCAGGAATTGATCCTACTGCACACACAAGGACCACTGAGCGACTCTCATGTGGAGCCTCATGAGGGGGGAACAGTGGTGATGGAGGCCACCATCAGGCCGAGAAGGCACAGGATCTTCTGGGCCAGGATGTTCCTGGAAAAAGCCACTTTGGAAGAATGACAGATCAGTGTCTCCACCCTGTCTGGGGGGAAAAAGGCTCTGCACTGGACCATATCCAAAACTGCCCCAATGAACTGTAGTTTCTAGGCAGGGGTCATCGAGGATATGGGGATATTAACAGTAACCCCTAGCCTGTTGAATAGGTCCAAAGTGAATGAAAGAGCCTCTAGTAAAGAGTCCCTGGATGGAGTTGAAATCAGCCAATCGTCCAGGTAAGGGAAGAAAAAATTACTTGCCATAGTAATGTTGTTTCTTCTAATGGAATCTTGCTGTGTTCTGACAATATGCAGTTAGACCGACTGGTTCAACTGCCCCGCAGAACCAAGAATTAAACTCTATGCAAATGCATAGAACGTTGAGCTCGAGCTCGGTTTTCAAACCACTGTCCTTGGTACGTTCTAGTAACTGATCAGATTCTATGAAGCAAACTAGTTTAATAAGGAAGAAGGGGGTGGAAGAACAACGTGGAATAATAAAAACTGCCATCACAGAGGTAACAAGGCTTTGTGTGAAGCAAATAAACAAAACAAAACGATGTAAGAAACCACTATGGTTCTCAAAGGAGGTGGCAGTGAAGGTTCAAGAGAAAAAGAAAGCATTCAGGAAGTACAAGGAATCACAGAAGGAGCAGGACAGAGAACTGTAGCAGTTAAAGCAAAAGGAAGCTGGAAGGCAGTCAGAACAGCAAAGGCCCAAACCAAGAAAAGATAGCCAACTCAGTTAAGAAGGGGGATAAAACCTTTTTAGGTACATCAGGGAGCGAAGGAAGACCAACAGAGGGATAGTGAGACTTAATAAATGGGAGAGAGGGGGGGTGGGCAGAGGGTGACTGTGAAAAGGCAGAGATACTAAAAATATATTTTTGCCCAGTATTTATAAATGAAGAGGGGGAGGTACCTAAAACAAACAATAGAAACACTCTGGATACAAAAGTTGATACCAACCCATTTACAGCAGAAAGAGTTCTGAAAGAACTCTTAAATCTGAAGGTGGACAAAGCAATGAGGCCTGATGGGATTCATCCCAGAATTCTAAAAGAACTAAGGGTAGAACTAGTGACACCACTGAATACCCTCTTTAACAAATCATGGGAGGATGGGATGGTACCTGAGGACTGGAGCAGGACATATGTGATGATTCCCCTTCACAAAAGTGGGAGCAGGGCAGAAGCAGGAAACTACAGACCTGTTAGTTTAACCTCAGTGATAGGGAAAATGATGGAATCACTTCTGAAGGAAAGAATGTCAAGTACCTAGAGGCCAGAGGGCACAGGACCCAAGGCAGCATGGATTCACAGCGGAAGGTCATGCCAGACGAATCTAATAGATTTCTTTGACTGGGTGACCAAAGTAGTAGATCAGGAAGGGGCTGTGGACATAGCCTACCTAGACTTTAGCAAGGCATTTGACACAGTCCCACACAAAAGATTAATATATGTTAGCCAGCCTGGGAGTGGGTCCCAAGATGATAGCCTGGGTAAAGAATTGGCTGGAGAATAGGACACAGAGGGTAATAGTAAATGGAGTCCACTCTGAAGAAAGGGTGGTTACTAGTGGGGAACCGCAGGGTTCAGTACTAGGACCGGTCCTCTTCAATGTCTTTATAAGCGACATTGCAGAGGGACTGGAAGGCAAAGTATGTCTCTTTGCAAATGACACAAAGATCTGCAACAGAGTTGATGCACAAGGTGGGGTGGAAAGGATGAGAAGGGACTTGGCAAGGTTAGAGGAATGGTCAAACGTATGGCAGCTTAGATTCAATGCTAAGAAGTGTAAGGTAATGCACCTGGGAAACAAAACCCAGGGAAGAGTACACAATGAGGGTGAGATGCTAACAACAACAAAATGAAAAGGGACCTGGGGTAGTCCTATCAGATGACTTAAAGGTGGGCAAAAGAATGTGAGAGGGCAGTAAGGAGGGCTGGGGGATACTGGAATGCATAGGGAGAGGCATCACCAGTAGAAAAAGTACAGTTACGTAAGAACTTATCGTAACAGTAGATCTTCGAGAACAGCTCTTGCAGCAGGTTACACCATTAGGACTGAAGCCGGCAGGCGTCAGGACCCCATGGAAAATTTTCTAGCTAGCAGTCTTCAGCGGAAACCACCTCCGACGTCGGTCCCGCCCCCGATGTCAGGGTAGTACATAAGGAGGTGGTCCCACCAGAATCCCCAGTTCTCCCGCCGGAGACTTCTGGTCGCTGGATGACATCAGAAGAGGAGACCGAGGACCCGCCATCAGATGGCCGAGGCTAAGAGCCGAGCTTTCCGATCCTAAGGATAGTGTTAGGCTGGAACCTACTTCTTCCAAGGGGGAATGGTGGGCGGGAAAGTACTTGCTGCAAGAGCTGCTCTCAAAGATCTACTGTTACTGTAAGTTCTTACATAACTGTACTATCTTCTTCGAGGTACAGCTCTTGCAGCAGGTTACACCATTAGGACTGATTCCCAAGCAATAGCGCCTTGAGAAGCTATCGGGAGGAGGCAAGACGGAGATTCAGACCCGTCCTGAGCCTGAGACAGGAGGCCCTGAAGAACAGCAAGGCCGAAACCCGCTCTTCGCCTTGAGGCGATATCCAGGCTATAATGCCTGATAAAAGTGTGAACCGAACTCTAGGTGGCTGCTGCACATATAGCCGACGTAGACACGTTCTTCGGTGCTGCAAATGAGGTAGCCACTCCTCTTGTGGAATGGCCCTTGACCACTCTGGTAAGGGTTTCATACGCTTGTCATAACAGAACGAGATACACTGAATGAGCCAGCTGAAAGGGTCTCTTTCAAACTGGGGCCCCTTTCATCCTCTCAGCAAAGGAAACGAACAGCTGCTCCACTTTTCGGTGCTGTTTGGTTCTGGTCAAATAATACCTGAGACACCTCTGAACATCCAGGGTGTGGAGCAGTGCTTCTCCTCGATTAACGTACTTAGGAAAGTACACTGGTAAATCAATGTCCTGGTTAAGAGTCAAGGCTGAAACCACCTTAGGCAGGAACTTAGGATTCGTCCTCGGGCACCCTATCCTGATGAAAAATTAAATAAGGCTCTTTGCACATGAGGGCATGTAATTCAGAGATTCTTCTTGCCGAAGTAACAGCACCAAAACAACGCTTCCACGACAGAAAACGAGTCGCAAACTCGTGCAGGTTCAAAGGTGGCAGCGTAAGCTGCTCCAGGACAAAGGGTAAATTCCAAGGAGGGACGGGATCCTTAATGGGTGGCCTAGGTGGAGGACCCCTAAAAGGCACGGTAGTATCAGCTGGGCCACCATGTGGTGCCTATGGGGCATGATAAGCTGAGATTGTGCAAAGGCGCACTTTAATCAAGGAGTAAGCTAGCTCGGATTGAAAGAGGAAAAGCAGGTACTCCAGAACCAGCTTCTCAGGACAGTCTAAGGGCGAGAAACCACCTGCTTGAGACCACAGACAAAACCTGCGCCACTTCATGGCGTATGTTGTGTGTGTTGCCGGTTTTCTGGTGGCAGAGAGTACCTCTGCCACCTCTTGCGAGACCCCGTGTCGCAACATGGCTATGTCTCTAGGAGCCAAGCATGCAGGTTCAGTGAATGTAAGTCCGGTGGACTAGTGAACCCTCCTCCTGAGACAACAGGTGGGAGCTGATTGGCAAAGGAAGCGGAGGTTCCCGGGACAACTGATTCAGAAGCGGGAACCAAATTTGCCGGGCCAAAAAGGCGCTATCAAAATAAGCGTCGAGTGCTCCCTGCGAAGTTTGAGAAGGACTCTGGATCAACGGGAAAGGAGGGAAGGCGTAGAAGAATCTGCCCACCCAGGAGAGGGACAACGCATCTCGCCAGAAAACACCAGACCCTGGATCTAGCGAGCAAAAATTGGGCAGTTTTGCGTTGGATGGGGAGGTGAATAGATCTAATTCTGGAGTGCCCCATCTGTGGAACAGATCCTCCGCCACCTCCTGTAGAAGTTCCCACTCGTGGACTCTGGCCTGGGAACAACTCAGGCCATCTGCGACAGTGTTGTCCACCCCGGGAACGTGAACTGCGATGAGGTTTGCACCGTGTCATATTACCCATTCCCACACCCTCATGGCCTCCCTGCAAAGGGGGTAGGAGTGTGTGCCTCCTTGTTTGTTGAGGTAATACATCACTGCAGTATTGTCTGTTTGTAACAGTAGAGTACTTGGTGGAATCTCCGACTGGAAGGCTTGCAGGGCATAAAGGACTGCCCTCATCTCCAATATGTTGATATGGAGATGAGATTCCTGGGTAGTCCATGTTCCCTGAGACCTCACCCCGTTCAAGTGCACTCCCGCCCAGCCCTGAGGTGTCCGTGGAGAGTGCTATCACTGGGGACGGTGCCGAGAAGGGAATCCCCACAGAGAGGGGTCCCGGATCTAGCCACCATTGCCAGTCTCGAACCACGGCCTTCGTGATTCTGACTGGATGCTGCAGATGGTCTTGCTTTTGGTCCCATTGCACTCTTAACATCCACTGGGTTACCCGCATGTGGAGTCTTGCCATCGGGACTGTTGGAATGGCCGCAGCCATGTGACCGAGCAGGCGAAGGACCAAGCTGGCTGGGACGATCTTCTTCGCTGATAGGTCCCTTATGAGGGATTGGATGCGTTCCGCTCTGTCTTCGGGAAGAAAAGCTTTTCCCTTGACGGTGTCCAGAACTGCCCCTATTAACTGCAGCTTCTGAGACGGTATCAGGAGAGACTTCTCGGAGTTGATTAAGATGCCCAGAGACTGAAAGAGAGCCTGGGTATGCTGAATGGCCAACAGCAATGCCTCCTTGGATGAGGCCATGAGAAGCCAGTCGTCCAGGTACGGGAACACGTAGTGGCCCTGTCTCCTCAGAGACGCTCCCACGACTGCCATGCACTTGGTGAATACCCTGGGTGCTGATTATAGCCTAAAAGGAAGTGCTCGGAACTGACAGTGGTGGCTGAGAAACTCGAAGTGCAGGAACCTCCTGTGCGCCTGAGTGATAGGGATGTGCAGGTAGGCGTCCTGCATGTCTAGGGACGCCAAGAAAGCGTCCTTCTTCAGCATGGGGATTAGTCCCAGGAGGGTCACCATGCGGAAGCGCTTGTAAGCGACCGACATATTGAGGTCGCTGAGGTCCAAGATTGGACGGAGGTCCCCCGCTTTGGAACCAGGAAGAAGTGTGAATATAACCTGCTCGCTGGTTCCCTGAACATGCCCAAAGCTTCTTTTCTGTAGAGCGTGAGCACTTCCTGCCTTATGAGCAGAGCGTGCTGACCCGAGTAATGGACAGCAGAGGAGGCCTTGTGGGGGCTTGTCTAGAATTGATATAGTGGCCTTTTCACCAACTGTAGCACCCACCTGTCGGTGGTGATCGACCGCCACCCCTGGCAGGTGGTCTGCGATGGCGACCCCCGACCTTTGTTTCCTGCTGATCCTGAGGGAGGGGCAGGGCTGGAAGGAGTCATGCTGTGGCAGCAGTGGGTCTTGCAGGTTGGGCCAACTTGGTAGCACGTTGGCCTCTACCTGAGGACGTCTTGGCCTGGGCTTTCCGGGAGAAGGAGCCCCTCTGTTGCTGGCTGGAACGACGTTGTTGCCTCTGGGTCCAGCTGCGAAAGCGACTCTGGTTCCTACGAAAGGAACTAAGTCTAGATCTGTACATGGCCTGGACAGATCTAATGGCCTTCCCAGCTTCCTGTAATTTGGTGATGACCTTTTCCGAGGCTTCACCAAACAAAACTTTGCCATGAAAAGAAGCGTCCATAATATTTTTCTGGACGTCCGGGGTAAACCCAGAGACACAGAACCATGAGTGTCTCCGGAGACACACACCTGAGGCTGCCGCTCTGGCCGAAGAGTCTGCGGAGTCGTACGCGGCTCGGAGCACCTGGGTCCCCACGTCTGAACCTGTGCGGAGGAGCTGAAGAAGTTCCTCCTTTTGGCCACCGTCTGGCAATTTCTCTGCCAGTTCTTGTCCCTGTTCCCACAGCACGTTCTGGAACTGAACCATGTGGGTCAGGTAATTCAACGATCTAATGGCGCAAGTCTCGGCCGCTAAGTGCGCCTGCCCAGCACATCCAATTGCTTGGACTCCGGGTCCGGTGGCTGCGTGCTTAGATGTTGCGGTCTCTGAGACCGGTCATCAGAGGCTGTAACGACCAGGGAGTCGGCCAGAGGATGGTTAGCCAGGTACTGGTCCTCCCTTGGGGCCTTGTACAGGCGGTCAGCCTTCTTCGGCATTGCCGGGGTCGAATGTGGATGCTTCCACGCTGCCTTGGTGACATCCACGCAGGTGTCCACCAAGGGAGGCACTACCACAGGCTTGGGATCTTTTTGCTGAAGGTAGCGGGCAAGGCGTAGTCTTTCCGGGTCGAGTTCCTCCGCATCCCATCCCATGTTCTCTTGGATGTGTCTCATTATCTCGGAGAACGAGGGATCATCCGGAGGAGACCTAGAGAGGTCATGTGGATCCAGAGAGGGGATGCTGATCGGTGAAGGAGACCTGGAGCATTCAGACATGTCAGATCTGGAATTCTGCATCAACGGTGAATACCGACATCTTCTGCATCTCTTGGGGCTGGGTGACCCTGAAGAGGATCTTGACGGAGGCCTTCTCTTTTCTGTAGATCTGCCCCTAGGAGGTGCTGTCGGCTCCTGGGGGGGAAGGTGCTCGGCCTGCTGCCCTTGGCGAAGGAGGCGCAGGCGTCGGTGGTGCTGCGGGTATGGGAGGAGGGTGCGTGGTGACCACATCCTTTTTGGTGGTGCCCCACCAGAAAGTGAAGAGCTCCTTCACTTCTGCCAAGTTTAGGCCCGACGACGGACCGGGCGCCGGAGGCCTGTCGTCAGAGCCGGGCGTCGGCTCCCCGGGGGTGCCAGGTTCTGGAGAGTGCTCCCCTGGGAGCTCAACGGGTCCGGAATCGCCCGCCTGGTCTTCGCGTTGAGTGGACTCCTCCTCCGACAACACCTCCTGACCGACGTCGGTACGCGGCGGTGTGGTCCTTCTAGCTGCAGTGTCTGACGCCGGTCCCCACGCCGGCGTCCTGGGGGGTGAATGCCTGACCGGTGACAGGTGACGAACTGCCGCGTGCTCCCGGAGTGTTTGTAGTACTGGCCGACGCCGGTGGGCTGGGCGTCGGGTCCGACGCCCGCTATGGGAGGCCAGCTCTGGTCTTGCGCTGGGGTGAGGGCGTAGGGGAGATTCACCGACGCCGGGGCCGAAAGCCGGACGAGGACTCTGTGATACTCCCTGATCTGGACGAGGCCTTGGTCAAGAAGCGGGCCTGGAGGTCTTGGCAGGCCGCAGAGTCGAAGAACCGCTGGCTGATTTGACTACGACTGGGGGAGGCTGAGAGTGGGCTCTAGACGGGGAGTGGTCCGACCTGGAGCCAGAGCTGCAGGAGTCCGAAGCCCTGGAAGGGGATCTAGGTCTGACCTTCTTCCGGTGCTTCTCGTGGTGCCTGTGCAACTTCCCCGAAGATTCCCCCTTGGAGGAAAGTTCCATGGCCTTGAGCTTTTCTTCAAGAAGGAAAGCCTGGAGAGCCTTCTGTCGGTGGATTCTCGTTCGGCTACTGAAGCCCTGGCAGAAGGGGCAAGCCTGGGTGTCGTGATCCGGTCCCAGGCACCGAACGCAGGCCGAATGAGGGTCTTTAAAAGGAATCTGCTTCCCACACGCACACTTCGAAGAATGGCCCTCCACTGAAGTTGGGGAGGACATCAGACGAAGAAACGGCTTGAAAAGGGATTTCTTCCGAAGTTTGGAGAGTTTTGGAATAGATTTCCTAGTCATCGCGTGCTAGACTAAACCGATGAGGTCGAGACATGCAAGTCGACGATGGGAAAGAACTGGGGATTCTGGTGGGACCGCCTCCTTAGGTACTACGCCTGACGTCGAGGGCGGGACCGACGTCGGAGGCGGTCCCCGCTGAAGACTGCTAGCTAGAAAATTTTCCGTGGGGTCCTGACGCCTGCCGGCTTCAGTCCTAATGGTGTAACCTGCTGCAAGAGCTGTACCTCGAAGAAGATCAGGAAGTTGTTATCCCTCTGTACAGACAGCTGGTGAGACCCCATCTGGAGTACTGCATGCAGTTCTGGAGATCCAATCGCAAGGACATAGACAGGATGGAAGCTGTCCAGAGGAGGCAACTAAAATATATGAAGAGAGACTAAAGGAGCTTAATATGTATAGCCTTGAGGAAAGGAGGAGAGGGTGGACATGACAGAAACTTTCAGGCACCTCAAGGGAATCAACAAAGTCCAAGAGGGTAGCATCTTTCAAACAAAGAGGTGTGCGAACAAGGGCACAATTTGAAGATGGGGGGGCGCTCAGAGGTAATGTAAGGAAGTATTTTTCACAGAGAGGGTTGTGGATGCAGGAACGGCCTTCCGGAGGAGGCTGTGGAGTCAAAAACAGTGGATGAATTCAAGCATGCATGGGACAGTCATAAGGCAATTCTAGGGGGTTGGGGTAGAAAGAAGTAGGCTGCTGGTTATCTAGGATCTGCAACTTATCCATCAGGTAGGGAAATGGGCAGACTGGGTGGGCCAAGCGGTCCTTAACTGCTGCCAAATTATATGTTTCTATGTTAATATGTAGGTAATGGCCAAAACTAAGCCTAAACAGGACCCCAACAGGGGCAACATAAGGAAACAAAACCAAAGGGCATATAAAAGACTCAAGTCACAGATGCCCAGAGAAAACCATTACCACTAATGGTTTTAAAGTTGCTGCTGAAGAGCCACCTTTCCCCTAGGTTCTGAAGGGGAGGTAGGATGGGAGGTCAGAATACAGCAAGACTCCATTAGAAGAAACAACATTACTATGGTAAGTAATTTTTTCTTCAAATAACATGAAGTCTTGCTGTATTCTGACAATATGCAGACTATAAAGCAGTGCCCCCAGGAGGTGGGCACAGAACCCATTTGGGGAATAGGTTCTGCAGTACTGCTGTGCGAAACACGGCATTACTTCTTGCCTGAATATCCAGGCTGTAATGCTTAGTAAATGTATGGACAGACCTCCAGGTGGTAGCCTTACAAATCTCAAGCAAGGAGACTTCCGTGGCAGCCACCAGGGAGGCCACAGTGCCTCTGGTAGTGTAGGCCCTAAGACCTGCTGGTGGGTCCTTACCCAGCTTACTGTAGCAGAATTGGATACAGGCCACAATCCATCTGACTATAGTCCTTTTTTGCAGCTGGCCTGCCCTAACCAACTTCCCCGTAAGTAAGAAAAAGCTGGGAACAATCCTTCCTTAGCTCTTTTGTCTTGTCCATATAACAGCTAATTGCTCTCTTAACGTCCAGGCTGCGCAGCCTGCGTTCACCTGAACTAAAGTGATCTGAGAAAAATACAGGCAAAGTAATGGACTGGTTCAGATGAAAATCAGAAACCACCTTAGGGAGGAATTTCCTATTAGTTCGGAGCACAATCTTGTCCCTGTGAGGTGAAATATAGTTGGGCTCCACAGACAAAGCCTGAAGCTCACCGATTCTTCTAGCAGAAGTGACAGCCACTAGAAAAACAGTTTTCCAAGTGAGAAACTTGAGTTCTGAAGAAAGCATAGGTTTGAAAGGAGGCTGCATAAGCTGACCTATACATATGTTCAGGTCCCATGCAGAGGTAGGTTCCCCCTATGTGGGGGATGAAGATGCAACAACCCCTTGAAAAACTTTTTGAAAACTGGGTGTGCAGTCAGAAAGGATGCCTTCCCTGCTGAAAGATAAGCAGAGACAGCAGAAAGGTGTACCTTCAGGGTAGATGGCTGTAAATGCAGAGACTGAAGGTGGACCAGATAGTCCCGAAGCTGCAGTACTGCAGCTTGCCGTGGATCCAAATCCTACCGTGCACACCAGATGGAAAATCTTTTCCATTTGGAAGAATAGGTTTTTCTGTTAGCAGGCTTTTCTAGCACCTTTCAGAATATCCAGAACAGATTGAGACAGTTGTAAATCTGCATATTCTAGGTCTTCAAGAGCCAAGCCCTGAGGTGAAGGGACTGAAGATTGGGGTACATTATCCTGCCCTGAGAGGATGTCAGCAGATTGTACCTTCTGGGTAGAGAAATCGGTTTGGTCACTGACAGTGACAACAGCATCGAGTACCATGGCTGTCTGGCCCAGTGTGGGGCTATGAGAATCATTGTGGCAGACTGAGACCTCAACTTGACCAAGACTCTGGCTATCAGAGGAAAGGAAGGAAAAGCATAAAGGAACCTGTTTGACCGGTCCAGAAGGAGAGCATCCAGTGGCACTGAGGCCTGGAGTGGAGGCCTGCAACAATACAGAGGTAACTGGTGATTGTCTGGGGCTGCAAAGAGATCCATCTCTGGAAACCCCCACCTCCTGAATACGAAAAGAAGGACCTGCTTGTTCAAGGTTCATTCGTGATGGCCCTGGCTGATTCTGCTGAGAGCATGTGCCAGTACATTGTCCTTGCCTGGCAAGTGAACAGCTAACAGTGACATGTTGAGAGAATATGCCAGCTTCCAAATCTTCACGGATTCCATGCAAAGCAGGGAGGACCTTGTCCCCCCCCCCCCCATTTGCTGATATAGTACATAGTGGTGTTGTCGTCTGTCCTGACCTGTACCACCTTGCCCAGTAGGAGGCTGGCAAACTCCTGAATAGTCAGGAGACTGCTCTGAGCTCCAGAAGATTGATGTGCAAGAGAGACTCCTGAGGGAGCCATGTGCTGTGTGCTGTGTGATCTCCCAGGTGGGCACCCCAGTCCAGGAGAGAAGCATCTGTTGTCAGCACCAGAGAGGGTACCTGAGGGACAGAAGGAACCCCCACTCTGAGGCTGTCCATCTCCTGCCACTACAGAAGGGTGGGAGACACTGGAATCAGTTTGGACAGAGAATCCTTTTTCTGAGACCAGAAGGATCTGAGGTAGAACTGAATGTCCCTCATCTGGAACCTGGCTCCCAGGACCACAGCTGTGGTAGAGGCATGTGTCCTAGGAGCTGTAAGAAGTACCTTGCCAGACAAGGAACTCGAACATGAAAGGATTTTGCCAATTCTATGATGGTCTGTGCCCTTGCAATGGGCAAGAAGGCCCTTGCCTGAATGGTATTCAGTTCTGCCCTTATAAAGTCTAGTACTTGCACAGGGTTTAAGACAGACTTTTGAAGATTTACCAAAAACCCCAGACAGAGGAGTATCCTGGGTGAGTTCTAGGGCTTCTGTGACCTGCTGTGGGGACTGACCCACCAACAGCCAGTCATTCAGATAGGGGTTAACTGACACCCCTTGCCTTCTGAGGAATGCCACCACTACTGCCAGACATTTTTTAAACACTCTTGGTGCAAATGTCAGGCCGAAGGGCATAGCCCTGAATTGACAGTGGCCTGAAGGCAGTCGAAATCTGATATATTTTCTGTGAGACAGTCTGATGGGGATGTGGAAATAAGCATCCTTTAGGTCTAGGGATGCCAGCCAGTCCCCTTGCTTGAGAGTACGTGTTATGGTAGCCAGGGTTGTCATTTTGAATTTTGGCTTTGTAAGATGTCTGTTCAGAAATCTGAGATCCAGAATGGGCTGCCACTCCCCATTTTTCTTTGGTGCCAGGAAGTACCTTGAGTACAGTCCTTTTCCACTGTGCTGATGTGGCACATGTTCCACTGCTCTTGACTGAAGAAGTGTGGAAACCTCTGCCTCCAGCTGTGTTGCTTCTGCAGTGCTGGAAAGTCTGAAAATTCTTGCTGACAGTTTTGGAGGCACATTGAAAGTGAGAGCAACTCTCTGACCCACTATCTCCAGCATCCATTTGTCTGAAGTGATGGAATGCCAAGCCTGGAGATAGTGGGTCAGCCTGCCCCCAACAGGGTAAGGGGAAGGGGTCCAGAGTTTTCAGGGTGTCTGTTTCGCTGGGGTAGCAGACTGGCGGATGGAGACAGCCCTGCCAGCACCCCTCCTGCCCCTCCCTCTAATGAACCCACTGGGTTGCTAGTAAGAGGGAAAAGCTTCCGCCTGGTGGAAAGGCCTGGGGTAATGTCTGCCCCTGCACCTGGCCTGCTGCTTCTGAGGAGTGGCAGCATCTTCTTTTGCTGAAGCACTCCTGTATGCCACTCTGTACTCATTCATTTTCTTCATATATGCCTCAGTCTGTTCCCCAGAGAGTTCTGAACAAGGGGAAAATCCATGGCATTATTCTGCGTGTCCTGGACAGGTTAGTACACCTGAGCCAGGAAAAACACCTGAGGGATACAGCAGAAGCCATAGCCCTGGAAGCTGCATCAGTGGAGTCCACAGCCATGTGGAACTGGGACTTAGATGCTTGTACCCCCCCTTACTGACCAACTCCTGAAGGTCAGCAGAAAGCTCAGGATGGGCCTTTTTAGCTAGTTGTTTGACAGCCTCCCAAAGGGACTTCTGATACCTGGAGGCATAAGCCATATAAGAGGCTTGCCTGATACCCAAGGAAGATGCCAGGTACCCTTTCTTGGCAAGAGAATATACATTCCTGGAATCCTTGTCAGGGGGTTGGGAGGCCAGAGGAATGCCAGCCTTCTCACAGGCAGCAGTCTGAACTACCCTTACATGGTTACAATGACTAGCTAAAAAGTCAGTGCCATTGCCAGCCAGAAGGTACTTCCTGTCCATCTTCTTATCTAAAGGAGGGACAGAACTAGGGGTTTGGAGGATCTTTAAAGTCTGCTTCTTAAGGGACTTATAAATGGGAATTGAAAGTCTCTGGGATACAGAAAGATCAATCATCTCCTTATAATGCTCTTCCTCGTCATCCTCCTGCCTGGCCTCTTGTACAGAGAGCTGCAAGGTCTCAGCCACCTGCCTCATAAAAGCAAAATGGGAGGTAGCCTCAGAGACAGGCCTAGGAGGGGATTCATACTGAGGATGGTCAGGGGAGACCTCAGGGTCAATGAGTTCCCCTTCATCCTGTTCCTCCTCATATTCAGAAAAATAATACTCCTCGGGATCAATGTGTCCTGAAGGAGTTGAACCGGTATCCGGAACTGTTGGCTGCCCTGGCGGTACCTGCGACGGTTCGCCAAACCCAGACTACAAAGACTGCACTATTCGGATGGCTTGCACTTCATCCACGGTTGAACCGAGATGACTGCCGCGGGTTCCAACCACAGAGAGTTTGGCTTTCAAGGTGCGGTTCAGAAGCCGACTCTGAGTGTCGTTTAGCCGTCGACGGTTCACCCTGGCTTGAAATGTTGGTTGTAGGATCCAAAGGTTCGGTAGAACGGGAACCAGCCTCAGCAGTCTTGTCCATTCTTTCCTTCAGTTTACCGAGGTGCCTGTCTAAAGTAGACTGAGGGAAATACTTACAAATATCACAGTCTGTTTGTAAGTGGTTAAAACCCAAACAATGCAGACAAACCATATGTGGATCAGCTTTTGAAAATTGCTTCCCACACTCAGTACAACGCTGAAACCCAGTGGGACCAGTTATTCTCTTGGGTTTCTGTGACATAACCCTAAAATTTGGAGCTTAACCCAGTGGCTTAGTTAGGCCGGTTAAGCAGAATCAAATACCTACTTTATCCATACTGGCTTAGTTAGGCCAGGAAAAAGAATGAAGAAATTTAGAAAATTACCCCTGAAGGCTTAGTTAGGCCAGGTAATAGAGAAGACAAAGTCTGAACTGGCCAATGGTACAGCGCCAGCCAAAAATGAACAGAGAGCCCCCGGTTCTGGTCAAGACTTTGCACCGGTGACCCAATACAGTGAAAATTTAGATAAAAGGAGAAATTTAGAAGTTTGGCCCCCTCACGGTCACGGAAGCGATCGGAAACCGAACATTTACCCAACCTAGGAAACGAGAGCTATACCGAAGACAGAGGTTTGAGAACGTACTAACATTAAAACAACGAAGAGGTTTGAAATAAACCAATGAACTACGCTAGACCGAAAGCAGCAAGGAGAAATCTCCGAGGCGTCTTCACTGGTGAGTGGAGTAAAGAATCTGATCAGTTATTAGAACATACCGAGGACAGTGGTTTGAAAACCGAGCTTGAGCTCAACATTCTATGCATTTGCATAGAGTTTAACTCTTGGTTCTCCGGAGCAGTTGAACTACATATTGCCAGAATACAGCAAGACTTCATGTTGTTTGAAAACCGCAATACCCCTGCGGCGTAAGAAGGCTGCAACCACTGCCAGGCACTTAGTAAACACCCAGGGTGCCGAGGACAGGCCAAAGGGGAGCGCTCGGAACTGGAAGTGTTCCCCCTGGAACCGAAACTGCAGGAATCAGCGGTGGCTGCGGAAGATGGGAATATGCAGGTAAGCATCCTGCATATCCAGAGTGCAGAAGAAAAAATTACTCACCTTAGTAATGTTGTTTCTTCTAATGGAGTCTTGCTGTATTCTGACAATAGCAGTGAGTCCCAACCTTCGAACTGCCTCGGAGATGAAAGAGTTAACTTTCCATGCCAGGCATGGAACGCTGAGCTCGAGCTCGGTTGAGACTCTGTCTGTTGCTGATTGAACTCAAACCGTCAGATCTTTATGAGCTAAACTCACTGAGGGTCCTGTGTGGAAGCCTAGCCAACTGGCTACTAAATATAATAAAAGATTTTTTGGTCTCAAAACAAAGACTCAAGTCAGGAAACCCAAAAAATGAAATAACACAACACCCAATCACCCAAAGAAAAAGGGGTGATAATAAACAAGGTGGGGCACCTCCTGAGTGCCAACACTGCTACTGCCCACCCCCATCCCAAAAACAAAGGTTCTGAGAGGGGAAGGCGGGGGTGGGGGGTCAGAATACAGCAAGACTCCATTAGAAGAAACAACATTACTAAGGTGAGTAATTTTTTCTTCAAACAACATGAATTCTTGCTGTATTCTGACAATAGCAGACTACCAAGCAGTACCTCCATGGAGGAGGGACAGAAAACCTACTTAGGAAATAGGCTCTGAAGCACTACTGTGCCAAACCGAGCATCACTCCTAGCCTGGATATCCAGAGAGTAATGCTTGGTAAAAGTGTGAACTGTTTTCCAGGTAGCTGCTTGACATATCTCTAAGATAGGAATATCTCTGGCAGCAGCCAGAGATGCAGCTGTACCTCTGGTAGAGTGAGCCCTCAGGCCTGAGGGTGGAATCCTACCCAGTTTCTGATAGCAAAATTGAATGCAAGAGACAATCCACCTGGCAATGGATCTTTTAGTGGTAGGTTTTCCTTTACCAACCTCACCATAAGTGAGGAACAGTTAGAGGGAGTCAAACCTGTGACCCTTGGTACATTCTATGTAGTAGCTAAGGGCTCTTTTCACATCCAGACTGTGCAATCTCCTCTCACCAGAGGAGGAATGGTCAGTGAAGAACACAGGAAAAGACATAGATTGGTTAAGGTGGAAGTCTGAAACCACCTTAGGTAAAAACTTCCTGTTAGTCCTGAGGACCACCTTATCTCTATGAAAAGAGATAAAATCAGGCTCCACTGACAGGGCTTGTAACTCGCTTATGCGACTGGCAGAAGTGATGGCCACTAAGAAAGCAGTTTTCCAAGTCAAGTACTTAAGCTCTGCTAAGGACAAAGGCTCAAAAGGGGGTTGCATAAGCTGAGCAATGGAAACATTAAGGTCCCAAGCAGGGGCAGGGTCCCTGAATGGCGGATTGGTATGAAGCAATCCCTTGAAAAACTTGGAGAATACAGGGTGAGCTGAAAGAGAAGAAGGCTTACCTGCTGAAAGAAAAGCAGACCCAGCTGCCAGGTCCACTCTTAGTGTAGCTGGTCTGAGTCCCGAGCTATTCAGATGAACCATATAGTCAAGGACTGTGGGCAAGTCAGCATACTCTGGGGAAATATGCTTACCATAGCACCATATGGAGAATCTTTTCCATTTGGAATTATAGGTAGTTCTGGTGGAAGGCTTCTAGAAGCCTTCAGAATATCCATGACACCTGAGAGAGGTGTAAATCAGCAAATCCTAACTCTTCAAGAGCCAGGCCTTGAGATTGAGAGATTTGAGGTTCGGTACCAAACCCTTCCCTGAGCACAGGTTAGCAGGTTGTAATTCCTGGGAAGAGACAAAGGGAGGTGGACTGCTAAGGACAACAGAAGAGGGTACCAGGGCTGTCTGGCCCAGTCTGGAGCAATCAGAATCACCTTGCAGGATTGAGACCTGATTTTTACTAGCACCTTGAACAGGAGAGGGAAGGGGGGAAAAGCATACAGGAACTTCCCTTCCCAATTGAGAACCAAGGCATCCAGGGGGACTGAGCCCAACACTGGGGCCTGCATGCAAAAGGAAGCTGGTGATTGTCTGGGGCTGCAAAAGATCTATCTGTGGATGCCACATCTGGAGAAGATCACCTCAAAACCAGGGGATCCAGTGACCATTCGTGATGGCCCTGGGAAATCCTGCTGAGAGCATCTGCCAGGACATTGTCCTTGCCTGGGAGGTGTACGCTGTAAGGGAGGTGTTCAGGAAAAGCCAGAGACCACAACTTATTGCTTCTGTGCACAAGGCCGTAGGACCAAGTGCCCCTTGTTGTTGATATACCACATTGTGGTGGTATTGTCTGTCCTGGATCTGAACAACCTTGTTCTGAACAGATCTGGAAAAAGCTTAAGTGCTAGAAACACTGCTCTGAGTTCCAATAGACTGATGTGAAGCAGAGATTCCTGAGGAGACCACAACCCTTGGGTGGTCAGGTCTCCCAAGTGGGCCCCCCATCCCAAGAGGGAGGCATCTGTAGTAAGGATTAGAGAGTGAAACTGAGTGACAAAAGGAACTCCCTGTCTTAGATTGTCCTGATCCTGCCACCACTGCAAAGCCTGGATCAGGGTTCGAGTCACCGGTACCAGTGTGGTCAAAGGGTCCTTTTTCTGAGACCAAAAGGCTCTCAAGCGGAACTGAATGTCCCTCATCTGAAATCTTGCTCCCTGCACGACTGCTGTGGAAGCAGCCATGTGACCCAGGAGCTGCAGAAAATGCCTTGCTGGTCGAGACACCTGCAGGGTGAACAAAGAGGCCAGTGTGACAAGGGTCCTTGCCCTGTGCAGGGGAAGGAAGGCTCTTGCCTTTTCTGTATCTAGCTCTGCGCCTATGAAGGTGAGGATCTGAACAGGCTCTAGAACTGACTTTGAAAGATTCAGAAGGAAACCTAGAGAGGTGAGCAGTTGCTGAGTTATCTGTAGGTGTAACTTGACTTGGTCTGGGGACTGGCCTACTATGAGCCAGTCCAAGTATGAGAAGATGGCAATCCTTTGCCTTCTTAAGGAAGCAACTACTACTGCCAGGCATTTTGTGAACACCCTTGGAGCAGAGGTTAGGCCTAAGGGCACTGCTCTGAATTGGCAATGGCCTGAGGGCAGCTCGAACCTGAGGTACTTTCGATGGGAGCTTCTGATGAGAATATGGAAATAGGCATCCTTGAGGTCCAGGGAGACTAGCCAGTCCCCTGGCCTTAGAGAGGGAAGAATTATTCCCAGAGTCACCATTTTGAACTTTGGCTTTAAAAGGTGCTTGTTTAGATATCTGAGATCCAGGATGGGCCGCCATTCTCCTGTCTTCTTGGGGGTGAGGAAGTACCTGGAGTACAATCCTTTCCCTTTGTGTAGGGGTGGAACCCTTTCTACAGCTCTGAGAGCCAATAGGGAAGAGACCTCTGCCTCTAGGGCAAGTGCCTCTGAAGGATTTGCAGGTGGAAAGGATCTGGTTCTCATCTTTGGGAATTTTTTGAAGCTGAGAACCAGTCCCTGGCTTACTACTTCCAGGACCCATTTGTCCGACGTTAAGGACTTCCAGTCCTGGACAAAGTAAGCCAGCCTGCCCCCTACAGGTGGTGGAGAATCGGCCCTGGCAAACCCAACAGGGTGCCTGTTTGGCAGGGGGTTTAGGCTGAGGGGTGGAAGCAGGCCTGCTTGTACCCCTTCTGCCACTCCCTCTAAAGAACCCCCTCTGAGCATAGGCAGACGAGGCGGCCTGGGCTTGGTAGAAAGGCCTGCCCCTGGGATGCTGCCTCTGAGGAGTGGCTTGCCTTTCCTTGGCCTGGGCACTCCTATAGGTGGTCCTGTATTCATCCATTTTCTTCATGTAGTTCTCTGTTTGCTCCCCAAACAGAGAATTACCCACAACAGGAAAATCCATGGCCTTAGTCTGGGTATCCTGAGACAGGCTAGTACATCTGAGCCAAGCCATCCTACGAAGGGCCACAGATGTAGCCATGACTCTAGATGAAACTTCATTGGAGTCCACTGCAGCATGGAATTGTACCTTGGATGCCTCAATACCATCAGCAGCCACCTGCTCCAGCTTCTTGGCAAGCTGGCCAGGGATCTGCTTAGCTAAAGCCAAGACAGTGTCCCATCTAGATTTCTGATATCTAGCTGTATAGGCCATGTAATTGGCCTGCCTGAGTCCCAAGGATGCTGCCATGTACTGTTTCTTTGCCATGGCATCAATCCTCCTGAAGTCCTTATCTGGGGGGTGTGATGCCAAGGGTATATTAGCCTTATCACAGGCTGCAGCCTGCACTACCCCAACATGGCTGCATTGCTGGGTAAGGAACTCCGTGTCTGAGCCTGACAGAGTATACCTCTTGTCCATTCTTTTATCCACAGGAGGTATAGAATTAGGAGTCTTTAAAATCTTAAATGTCTGTTTCCCAAAAGACTTGTGTAAGGGAATAGACAGCGTCCTGGACTCTGGGATATCCATCATTTCCACATAATCAGGCTCTTCCTGGTCGTCCACAGCTTCTTCCATAGGAAGCTGAAGGGTCTCGGGCCACTTTCTTGTAAAACATGAAATGGGAGGGGGACTCAGAAAGCCTAGGAGGAGACACTCCTGAAGGTCTGTCTGGGGAGATGTCCGGGTCAATGGGCACATCCAGACTTTCAAAACCACATTCACTTTCCTCATACTCGCCTTCCTCCTCCTCCTCCGGTTCATAAAATTCCTCTAAATCAAAATCTGGAGCCGGTGGAACCGGCCAAACCGAGCGCCTCCCTGATGGTGCCGGTTCGGTCGGAACCGGGGATAGCGATTGAACAATGTTTATCGCTTTGGCTATTTCATCAGCGGTTGGAGAAGAAACTTTTGGATCCACACCAGCTGATTTATCCCTTCTTGTTCTCTTAACCAGAACCGACTCCTCAGAATCGGTTCTCCTTTTGCCGGAAGAAGTTTCGCCCTGGTCAGAGGGCACTCCTTCTGGTTCAGTTTGAACTGAACTGGGCTGGCCATCCGGGTCAGCGGAGTTTTTGGCCTCCCTTTCCCTGAGCCTACCAACTCTCTTTTCTAGGGTAGCTGCAGGAAAATTTTTTACAAATCTGGCAGTCTGAATTGAGGTGGTCAAACCCCAGACAATAAACACAGGTGGTGTGGGGGTCAGCCTTGGCAAAGACTTCCTCACGCACACTACAGTGTTGAAACCCAGTGGGTCCGGTTTTTCTTTTGGGTTTCTCAGACATAGTGCCAGTCCTAACAAAACTTACCCTTTTAATGGCAATCCGCCAGGCAAGACACTGTTATCGGTTCCTGATCAGACATGGTCGTGGAAAAACTAGTAAAACTGCTTTTTAGAACCGATAAGAACCGTAACCACACTCTAAAAGTACAAATAAAGATTTTTTTTAACAACTTGATCAGTTCAAACCGAACCAATGAACCGTTTACAAGTTCCACACAGAATAGAAAACAATATAAACCTATCTAGTACTCACGAATACCACAGAGACTGAACCGACAGGTTGCGGTTTAAATTCAGTTGAAAACCGAGAAAAATAATACTTTAACCGACAAATTGAACTGAACAAAGGAGAAATCTCCGGAGCGACTGTTCAGTGAGGCGGAGTAAAGAATCTGACGGTTTGAGTTCAAACAGCAACAGACAGAGTCTCAACCGAGCTCGAGCTCAGCGTTCCATGCCTGGCATGGAAAGTTAACTCTTTCATCTCCGGGGCAGTTCGAAGGTTGGGACTCACTGCTATTGTCAGAATACAGCAAGACTTCATGTTGTTTGAACCAACAGTTCTCCAGGAGTGGCAGGAGGTTCTGAAGAGTCAGCATCCGAAATTTCTTGTACTCGACAAACTGGTTTAAGTCGCTTAAGTCGAGTATGGGTCTGAAATCTCCCGTCTTTTTTGGAACCAGGAAAAAATGGGAGTAAATCCCCTTTCCCCTTTGCTGGAGGGGAACGTGCTCTATTGTTTCCTTGAGCAAGAGACTATTCACTTCTTCTCAAACGAGAAGAGCCTGATCCCTTGAATAGGAAGATCTTTTTGGTGGAGTTTCTGGAGGAAAGTCTAGAAACTCTATTGTGCGTCCGACGGACACTAGCTGCAGGACCCATTCATTGGAGGTGATCGCCCTCCACTCCTGCTCGTGGCTGGTGAACCCCCCCCCCCCACCTGCTCCCCATCAAGAGACTGGGAAGGCAGTTTATTTATTTATTTAAATCTTGGATTACATAATACCTTTGAGCCGAGGCTCTTTTACAAAGGTTCCACGTCAGAAGAATGGACAATACAGTTTATGAAATTACAGAGTAAGACGATCATAATGCCTAGTGGTTATAACAACTTGATTTCAAGTACAAGTAACACAACATATTACAATATCAACAGGAGGTGTATTACAACATAAGTGAGGGGAAACGGAGAGAGTGGGGTGGAATAGAGTATTGCAGCCTAGAGGGGATGGGGACAGGAAGTCAGGAAGTGGCTGGACATTCAGGGGGAGGACCCCCTGCTTGTCTCTGGTTCTTGGAGGCAGGAGGGGTGGCTGTACCTGAGGCCTTACGCTTTCCCTGGCGTCATGCCCGGACTTGCTTTCTCTGCCTCCAGGTCCTTTTCCAAAAGGGCTGCTGTTGTTGTGTGCCTGATTGGTACATGGACCTCACGGACCTGAGGGCAAGAACTCTGTCCTGCAAGTCCATGATAATGTCCTTAGTGTCCCCACCAGAGAGTACTGAGGCCTGGAAGGGGGCATCTTGAATCGCCAATTGAACTTCATTAGCAAGTCCTGAAAGGCGAAGAAAGGAGTGCCGTCTAAGGGCAACGGCAGTTGCCGAGGTGCATGCCATAGAATCAACCGAGTCGTATGTGGCCCACAAAGCATGCCTACATGAGAACTTGGAGAGCCGAAGATCCTTGACAAGCTCCTCCTTCAAGGCTGAGGGATCCATGGTTTGGACCCGAGCCTCTAACCTGGCCAAGGTAGCTTTTTGATGAGACACCATATGGGCCACATAGTTAAGGGACCGAAGGGTGCATGTGGCCGAAGAATAGATCTTTCTCCCGAACTGGTCCATCTGCCTCGACTCTTTGTCCGGAGGAGAGGTGCTCATGTGCTTTGGTGCTGCGGAGCGGTCATGAGTAGCGGAAATTACCAGAAAGTCAGCCTTAGGATGTGTTTTCAAGAACGGGGCATACTTTGGCACCCGGTAGAGCCTGTCTGCCTGTTTGGAGACAGCCGGGAGGGAATGAGACATCTGCCAGATGGTAGTGGTGAGGTCTTGATGAGGTCCAATCCATGGAGGAATGGGGACCAGAGTCAGAGACTCTAAGTCCAGATGCTCTGCGAGGCTCTGTCTCGTGGGGTCCTGATCCTCTGACTCCCACTTATAGAAGTCCTTCATGGACCTCAGAAAGTCTGAAAAGGCAGGGTCCTCTGGTGGTGATTTCAGGGGGAAACCTTGCCTGACAGGACCTCCTCCAAAGAATTGTCAGCCCTCTCATTGTCGTAGTCGTCGTCTGCCCCTTCGACAGGATGGTGACGGATATCAGGAAGTGAAATGTCCTGACAAGTCTTCCCCGAGACATGTACAGTAGTCACGGAAGAACTGCTCAGGGAAGGGGACCTGGGAGACCGTGGGAGAGGGAGTCCCATTTCCAGGTCCGACACCAACTCTGACCAAGCCCCCTGCCACCAAGACTGAATTAGGGTCTTGAAATCCGGGGTAACCAGAGGAGGTGAAGGGGGTGGTGGAGGAGGTTGATGCTGGGGGGGGGGGAGGAGGTGGCATTACCAGCGGGGGTGGGTAATGATAGCCCTGGAATCCCGGGTAGTGAGAGTAGGGATTGAACCCAGGGTAAAACTGCCCGTAACGACTCCAGTCCGGAAGGGGCCAGTCGGGTAGTGGTCCCAAGGGAACCCATGCAGGTAGTGAGGGACAGTTCGGGGTCTGGAGTAAATCCCTGTTGTCAGGTCTGGCGTCGGGGGTACCCACATCGGACCTGCCATGGTATATATAGGCTGGGAGTCCGGCATCGGGACAGCCCATGTCAGGGGGACTGACGTCGGAACTGGCACCACCCGATCTTGCACTGGAAACGAATCCAGTGTCGGAGGGGCCCACGTCAGAACCGGACGAGGGAGCCCTGACAGCAGGACCGGATCTGGCGTCGGGGCCAATGGCTGAGGCCGATCGATAGGTCCAGGATGAGAACTGTCGCCGGGATGTCCAGTGTCAGAGCCAATGGCTAGGGCTGATCACTAGGTCCCGGATAAGCAACAGTCGTCGGGACATCCGGCATCGGAGTAAGGTCCGCCGGGTCCTCTGGCGAGATGTTGGCCGGAATCAGCGCTACAGAGATCCTGCCTGAAGGTGGAGGAGGGGCCTCCATGTTAAGGCCTGTTGGCTTAGGAGGAGCCTCCTTCCCCTTGACCCTGAGAGGAGAAAGTGGAGTTGACCCTGTGGAATTGACTACGTCGAGGTGCCGCCGTTGAAGTGGAGGGCACGGGCAAAGGAAGAGGGGGGAGAGGAACTTTCTCCCCCTGGTTCCGCCGGATGTCAGGTGAGGCACCGTTAGGCCCTGACGAGGAACCACACCTGTGCAGCCGTCAGGGATGGGTGTCATAGCAGGTGGTGTTGGGCTGATGGGGGAGGAGCTCCCGGCTGACTTATCAACAGATGCCGGGCGGTTCCCCACTGGCTGGGAAGCCAGCTTACCAGCTGCCACGTGGTCCCCGGAGGAGCCTGGGGTCAACTTATCGGCTGGCACGGTGCGGTTGTTGGAGGGGACGACAACCGACTGACCAGCTGTCTTACCAAACTTACTGTCTGATTTTCTGGGCAGCGGCTGGGCCTTGCTCGTCGAGGGCTGTGTGTCCGCGGAGCACTCCAGCTCTCTAGACTTCTCTTTATGCTTCTTCGAGGGAAAAGATTTATCTGCCGAGGACTCTCTCAAACAGTCCATCTTCTTTTCTAAAGAAGCCAAGCGGCATTTCAAGAGATGGGCCTCCAAAGCCTGCTGCCTCCTTTTCTTCGTGGCCTGGTTGAAGGTCTGGTACTCCAGGCAGGAGGAGACAGGGTGGTCTGGGCATAGACAGAGGACACACTTGAGGTGACTGTCTTTGTGTGGGATCTGCGAGCCACAGGACAAGCACTTCTTCAGTGAAGACATCAATGTAGAGTTGAAAAAGGAAGAATTTTTGTCGAAGGAAAATTCCGACGCAAGATACTTTCACAACGATCGCTATATGGAACTCTGCAATGCGACTGACAAGAGGTGACGGCGGGAAAGAACCGGTGGGAGGGTGTGGGGACCGACCACTATATACAGTCACGCTGATGTCGGTTACGTGACGTCGGGTGGGTGGTCCCCAGTCAGGGATTGCTAGAAAAGTCTGCCGTGCGGCCCGATGCCAGGTGATGCCAGTCCTGTAAGTGATGACCTACTGAAAGAACCCTCTCAAAGTAAGATCTGGCATTTTATCAGCTAGCACACTTATCTGCTCAACAAAAACTAAATAAATAAACATTAGATAGCTTTCACCTGGTCAACTGACTGGTCTAGAAAGGGGCTACTTCTACAGTAGACCTGATGACTGGGGTGCAAGACCTGGGAAAAACTGGATGAAAGGGATGTTTGGCCCAAAAGGAAAAACTCCTCCTACCACCCGCCCCCCCTTGACTGGACAATGCAGGGATAAGACATGTGATGACATTATAAGAGATGTTTCATGTCCTAGGCAATGTACGATGTATTCTGAGTTTATTAATGCTCTTGCATTTGAAACCATATATCTTGAAAGTTTTCATACCAAAGAAATACTCCATTAGGGATTACACTTACAAATAAAAGTTGCACGGCCTTATTCTTAGTCGCACTGACTGGCACAAAGTGGCTGCTGCAACCACCTAGCAACAGCCATGACTTTGTGACAGAAAATCGCAATCCTTCCCTGCATGGTCGCTACAGCATTTGAGACTGTGTGGCAATGGGGATGGGGGCTGCCAGGCTAATGTTCCATGAGTTTCACAGGTCCATGTTCAACACATGGGAGCTCTTGAAACTCTGTTGAAGCCTCCGGCAACAGTATCACCACCCCTATCACTAGAACTTTTACAGGCAGGTGGTTTTCAGTGCTGTAGTGGGAATGGAAGGGCAGGTGGAAAAAATTTCAGCAGGGAGATGAGATTTGACCCGCTGAATGTACACTAGGGTTAAGAAGGAAGTTACACTAGATGCCAGGGATTCTACAAACTACTGTGGCAGGTGGGTGGGGGTGGGGACACTGGACTACCTGGACAAAGGCCAGCAGCCCTTAAAAATTATACTGTAACTTACCCAGTTGGTGTCCAAAGGGAAGTTGCTGGGTGGAAGACTTTTAGGTGACAACGACCATGCATATGAGTTACATACAGTATGGCACAGCCATGCAAGCAGCACAATGCAATGCTGTGACGGAGTCATTAACCAGCATGTTAGCGGGCCAGCATCTGGAAAACTATTATGCACTGCAGCTTAGTCACAGTGGGGAACTCCCCACCCTGTGACTAAGTGGCCCTTTTGTGAATGATGCAAATGTGTGGTGGCACAACAGAATACTAGTTTGCCCCCCATTTTATAGTCCCATCCTTTGGGACCAAGAATGGTGCCACAGCAACTTCTGCTGAAAAACTAGAAGCTGTCCAAATAGAAAACATGCAGCTATTCTGTGCAAGCTGAAGAACTATACCAACCTGGCACTTCTGCCTCAAAGGTCTCAGTTCTTTGATAACTGGGGCTAGAGCAGATTTCTTCTCTGTTATCACAGAATTCAATTTCTTTACCTAGCATGACACAAAATGCATAAACTATTAATGTCAGACTATACAAATAGTTTTTGAAATCCTTCAAAATGTTCTTACATACTTCAATACAAACATTTCTTCTCAAAAATGCGTAGGAAGCAAATTAAATGTTTATCATAATTTTTCTACAAAGCCAATACTAAAATGGAAACACAATTTTATATCAGTACTTTCTTCCCCTACTCCACTCCACTGTCCCCGTGCCTGTCTACATCAGGAGCCCCAAGGCACATCGTGACCCTCTGAGCCTCTTGGCTATAGTCACGTGCCTCCATGCTGTGACTGGATAGCCCCCCTGGCTGGGTTGGGGTAGGGGAACACACCAGACTGAGGCTGGTGTCAGGTGGTGAGTGGAGGTGGCACACAGCCTAGATTTAGGGGTCCATCGTCCCAGGCAGCGAAGAACCATTTTCCTCCTTATTTTCTCCCCTTCCTCTGAGATGCCGGATTGTGACACCTAGCACATACACGTACACTGAAGTGTGCAGCTGCGTTGCGTCAGTCCCCATCCCAATGGCATGCCCTTGGCTATAATACCATCTGCAGTCAACCAGGCGGCGCTATAGCAGGAGCCATGCGCAGCCTCTGTCCCTGGAGAAGCAGAGCATCTCCTAAGCTACTTAATCCCCCCCCCCCCGGTTGAAAATGGGAATTAATTCATGTCATTTTAATTTTATGTTAAAGGAAAAAAGGAAATCTGTGCTAATAAGCAGCTCTTTGTTATGTCCCTGTTTACAGAAATTATATAAATTAGCTGGTCCTGAATAACAGTGGATTTGAATACAGTTTTGTAATTTTTTTTTTTTTTTTTTTTTATGGATAACATTTCGTACAGTTATCTTCTTCATGAAGCCAGGAATTTAGGGTTTTGATTAGGTCAATGCTTGTGTACAGATCTCTGACAAGAAAAAAATTACTTACCATAGTAATATCGTTTCTTCCAAGGGATCCCTCACTATGCTTAACATATGTAGTTAGCCTGGAAAGTTCAACTGCTCTGGAAAGAGTGGAATGTATGCTAATTATGGAACTAGAACACACTTTCAAATCTCTGCCTCATAGTAGTGCTGTCTTCTGCAGCCTAATGTCAGATTTATTTCGAAGCCAAATGGCCAGTAGCCACAAACTTACTAATCTATCCTAAACTATACCTAAAAAAAAAAGACAATAAAAGACTGCCCCCACAGGCCAAGCTATGATGGACTAAAATAAGAACCATAGGGAAAAAAATGATTGTGAATGAACAAGTAATAGAAACATAGACGGTGACGGCAGATAGGGACTAAAGGTCCATCTAGTCTGCCCAGACCCTACCCCCCTAACTCAGTTTTGCCACTATCCCCTTGTGTCTATCCCACGCTGACTTGAATCCCAATGCTGTTTTGGATTCAGTGACTTCAGCAGGAAGGCCATTCCACAGATCAACCACCCTTTCTGTGAAGAAAAAACTTGCACGTTTCCTCTGAATCTACACCCCCCCCAGTTTCATGTTGTGGCCTCTTGTTCTCATGGAGTTGTTAATGAGAAAGAGCTCCTGCATGGGGACTGTCTATACCCTTTAGATACTTGAATGTCTCAATCATGTCCTCCCTATCTCTGCAATGCTCTAGTGTGTACATGCTGAGTTCCCTTAATCTGGCTCAGTGCTCAAATGCTCAAGCATCTGAACACTGAACAAATACTAATTCTTGTAGAACCTGTTTCAGGTTCTGGAAGGGGAGACAGGGTTGGAGAGTTAAGCACAGTGAGGGATCTCTTGGAAGAAACAATATTACTATGGTAAGTAATTTTTTTTTCAAACCCTAGGAATCCCTCACTATGCTTAACATATGCAGACTACAAAGCAGTACCTTGGGAAGCTGAGCACTGAACCTCTTTAGGGAAATGGTTCTGCAAGACAGCAGAGCCAAACCTGGCATCTCTTCTGGACAGCACATCCAGTCAACAGTGTTTTGTGAATGTATGTACAGTTTTCTATGTTGCTGCTTTACAAATTTCTATCAAGGGACTATTCCTTGCAGCTGCCACACAGGCAGCTGTGCCACAAGTGGAGTGTGCCCCGAGGCCCTGTGGTGGCTGTTTGCCAGTTTTAATAAAGCAGAACTGAATGCAGGAGACTATCCAGAGGGCAAAGGTCCTTTCAGAAGCTGGTTTGCTCTTGCCACTTCACCATAAGTGAGGAACAGCTGTGAGAGGGAAGACCTTAAGTCCATTGTGTGGTCCAGGTAGTAACTAAGCCCCATTTTAACATCCAGGCTGTGAGGCCTCTGCACACCAGAGCTGGACTTTGCTGTGAAGAACACTAGGAGAATGATGGATTGGTTTAAATGAAACTCAGACATGACCTTAGGAAGGAATTTCCTGGTAGTCCTAAGGACTACCTTGTTGCTATGGAAGATAATATAGTTGGGGTCTGTGCAGAGAGCCTGCAGCTTGCACACTCTCCTGGCAGAAGTTATGGCCACCAGGAAATCTGACTTCCAGTTGACATACTTCAGGTCTACAGTAGTCTTAGGCTCAAAGAGAGGTTCCATGGGCTTGACTATGCACAGGTTCAAATCCCAGGAAGGGACTGGTTCCCTAACAGGGGGATACAAATGCAACAGCTCCTTGAAGAATTTCTTCAAAATGGGCTGAGAAGCCACAGTTTTCACACTGCCTGCTGAAATATAAGCAGAAGTAGCTGCCAGGTGCACTTCAAGGGTTGAGGGACTGAGGCCCAAAGCCTGCAAATGAACCAAACTGTCCAAGAGTATGGGCAGGTCTGCTTATAAAGGGTTGAGCTGCTTAGGAGCACACCACAGAGAGAACCTCTTACATTTGGAAATATATGACTTTCTGGTAGCGGGCTTCCTGGAAACCCCCCCCGAGGACTTTGATTTCCATGTTTCAGAAGAGGTCCTCAGTGTATTCTAACTCCTCAAGAACCAAGCCATGAGGTGCAGCAACTTGAGGCTCAGAAAGGTTTCTCTGCCCTGGGACATGGTCAGTAGACTGTGCCTCTGTAGGAGGCAAATGGGCTGTTTGATGGAGAGAGTCAGGAACAGAGAGTACCAGGGCTGTCTGGCCAGTCTAGGGCCACTAGTATCATGGTCGCAGACTGGCTTCTCAATTTCAGGAAAGCTCTCAGCAGTAGGGGGAATGAAGGAAAGGCATACAGGAACCTCCCAACCAGTCCAGGGTCAGAGCATCCATGGGAATTGAACCCACTGCTGGTGGCCTGCAGCAAAAAAGAGGGAGCTGGTAATTCTCATTGGAAGCAAACAGGTCTATTTCTGGTGTGCCCCATCTTCTGAAGATTGCTGCCAGCACCTGCTTGTTGAGAGACCATTTGTGATGCCCCTGGCTGATTCTGCTGAGGGAATCCTCTAGAACATTGTCTTTCCTTAAAAGATGAACTGCCGATAGCTACACTTCTATGGAGTAAGCCAGATTTCAGATCTTCATAGTTTCTGTGCATAGCTTTGAGAATCTTGTGCTCCCGTTTGTTGATGTAATATATGGTAGTGGTGTGCCTGTCCTGGTTTGGACTGACTGGCCCTTTACCTGGGAAGCAAATGACTGAAGGGTGAGGAAAACTGCCCTTAGTTTCAGGAGGTTTATGTGCTCTCTGGATTCCTAAGGGGGGGACCACAACTCCACTTACTGTTAGGTCGCCCAGGTGGGCTCCCCAGCCTAGGAGGGAGGGATCTGTTGTCAGGACCATTGTGGGGAACTATTGTGGAAAGGGCATTCCCTCCCTTAGGTTGGCCCTTTCTTTTCACCAGTCCAGTGCTTGTAATAGAGTATTTGTCACAGGCACCAGCCTTGACAGGGGGTGTCACTTTTGGGCCCTTAAGTGATGCTGGATGTCTCTCATTTGAAATCTGGCTCCTGGTACCATGGCTGTGGTCGAGGTCATATGACCCAGGAGCTGAAGGAAATGCCTTGCTGGCCTGGGCTGGCCCAAGATGAAGGTGTCTGCCAGGGTTAGAAGGCTTTCCATTCTCTCTTGGGAGAGGAGTGCCTTGCCCTGGAGGGCATCTAGTTCTGCTCTTATGAAATCCAGCACCTGCACTGGATCGGTTTGTGACTTTTAGGTATTTATGGGAAATCTCTATTTCCAAGGTGCTCTGGGTTGGTTGGAGGGAATCCTTGACTTGTTAGTGTGACTTCCCTGCAACTAGCCAGTCATCTAGGTAAGGAAAAACCATCACTCCTTGTCTCCTGAGTTGTGCTGCCAACATGGTTAAGCACTTTATGAACACCCTGGGAGCAGACGAGAGACTGAAAGGTAGGGCGGTGAACTGATAATGACCAGAAGGTAGCCTGAACCTTAAGTAGTTCCTGTGACTGGTCCTGACTAGAATGTGGAAATATGTGTCTTTCGGGTTCAGGGATCCCATTCAGTATCCCTGTTGCAGGGATGGAATCACTGTGGACAGGGTGATCACTTTGAATTTGTCCTTTTTTAGATGTTTGTTCAGCAACCCGAGATCCAAAATGGGTTGCCACTCCCCATTTTTCTTGTGGGTGAGGAAGTTCCTTGAGTAGAGGCCCTCTCCCCACTGGGAAGGAGGAACTCCTGCTGCTTCATTTGCCTTCAGCAGCTTTCTGACCGTCAACTCTAGCAGAATCTTTTCTGTTGGAGTGGGAGATTTGAAGTTCCTGTGAATCTGCAGCCTGGGAAATCTTTTGAACTGCAGTGTGAGCCCCTGGCTCACTACTTCCAGGACCCACTTGTCTGTGGTGATGTTTTTCCATTTCTGGAAGAAGTGAGCTGGCCTTTCTCCCACTGGCAATGAATGGGCGACCTGGACAGACTCATCAGGAGTTTCTGTTTGGGCTGAGCCTTAGGGGTTGGCATTGGATCAGCCCATTCGGAAGCTCTTCTGCCCCTGCCCCTAAAGAAATCTCTTATCTGAGAGTAATCCTAGGGCATGGGTATCAAAGCACAAGGGCAATAACTCCTACTCCTACCTCCCCTTCCATGAGGCCTGTAGGAAATGGTGGCCTTTTCCTTCTCAGTACTGCCTTTATAGGTGGTTTTGTACTCTTCCACCTTCTTCAAGTATGCCTCTGTCTTGTCACCAAATAGGGAATTGTTTTTACATGGGAAATCCATAGCTTTAGCCTGGGTGTCCTGGGACAGATCAGTAGTCCTTAGCCAGGCAAATCTTCTTAAACAGGGAGCATGAGCCATGACCCTAGAATTACAATGAGAAAGGGAAAATGTGAACTACTAGGACTTGAACCTAGGACCACTAACATTCCGTGTTAGTAACTCTACCAACTAAGCTGTAGTTCACACAGCTGCAGTGGCTGTCCCAGATCTTCCTTCAAAGTCACATTCCCTTCCTCTGGCACTGCATAACTTTGCAAGATCAGAAATACATCAGAACAGCAGCCAATCAACTCCTTCTCACTGCAGTTTAGAGACCACTGCAAGGCAAATTTAGATCATGAATTACTATGAGAAAGGGAAAATGTGAACAACTAGGAATTGAACCTAGGACCGCTAGCATTCTGTGCTAGTAACTCTGCCAACTGAGTTATGGTTCACGCAGCTGCAGCCGCTGTCCCAGATCTTCCTTCAAAGACACATTCCCCTCCTCTGATGCTGCATAACTTTGCAGCCTCAGAAATACATCAGAACAATAGCCAATCAACTCCTTCTCTAAACTGCACTGAGAAGGAGTTGCTTGGCTGCTGTTCTGATATATTTCTGAGGTTGCAAAGTTAAACAGCACCAGAGGATGGGAATGTGACTTTGAAGGAAGATCTGGGACAGCCACTGCAGCTGTGTGATTCATAGCTCAGTTGGCAGAGTTACTAGCATGGAATGCTGGAGGTCCTAGGTTCAGTTCCTAGTGGTTCACATGTTCCCTTTCTCATTGTAATTCATGATCTAAATTTGCCTTGCAGTGGACTCTTTAAACTGCACTGAGAAGGAGTTGAATGGCTGTTGTTCTGATGCATTTCTGAGGTTGCAAAGTTACACAATGTCAGAGGAAGGGAATGGGCAGACTAGGTGGGCCCAGCGGTCCTTATCTGCCGTCAAAGTCTATATTTCTATGTTTCTGACTTGGAAGGAAGATCTGGGACAGCCACTGTAGCTGTGTGAACCATAGCTCGGTTGGTAGAGTTACTAGCACAGCATGCTAGAGGTCCTAGGTTCAATTCCTAGTGGTTCACATTTTCCCTTTCTCATTGTAATTCATGATCTAAATTTGCCTTGCAGTGGCTATAACCCTAGAGGCAGTGTCCTTGACATCCACTGCCATATGAAACTGGTATTTGGCAGCATCAAGAACAGTCTTGGCAATGTCTGCCAAATCCTGTGTCAGGCCCCCCGCCCCCAAGGCTTTCTTGCTCACAGCCAGCACAGAGTTCTAGAAGGATTTCTGGTATTGGGCCGTGTAGGCCATGTATGTAGCCTGTCTCAATAGAAGGGAAGCAAAGGTATAAACTTTATCCCCCCATACTATTCGGCTTCCTGGAGTCCTTGTCTGGGGGCTGAGTAGTGAGGGGAACCATAGCCTTGTCACAAGCAGCTGCCTGTGCTACCCCTTCATGAACTGGGTGAGTGTAGAAGTACTCAGCATTATGCCTATTCAGCTGATACTTCTCTACCTTCTTGTCAATCCCAGCTGCAGAAGTGGGAGTCTGTAGTAGCTTTTGGGTTGCTTTCATAAGGGGTTTGTGGACAGGTAAAAGCAACCTCTTAGTGGGGGTCAACTCCATCATGTCCAAAAATTCAGCCTCTTCCTCATCCTTCACAATTTCCTGGGTGGAGAGGCTGAGGGTGTTTACCATTTGCCTTACAAAGGCACAGTGGGAGGAAAAATCCTCCAGGCCCTGGGGAGGTGAACCAAACTGTTTTTCAGGGGAACTGTCATGTTCAGTTGGTTCCCCTTCCTCCTCCTCCTCCTCATAATAAAACAGCCCTCTGGCCATCTGGAACCAGGAGGGGAGCAGAAACTTGAGGAGGAACCAGCATACCAATTAGGGTACACATGGCTTGAAAAGCCTGAAAGAATTGCAAAGCCTTAGTCATATCCTCCACATAGGGCACCTTTGATCTGTCCATTGACACTCCTTTGATTCTTCAGCAGGAGGGGCAGCAACATATTCTGCTTTTTGCTTTTTAGCAGGAACCGGTTCTGGAGCCTGCTCAGATGATCTTTTGTGCTTTGTATGCTCAGAATTTCCCTTACCGGGAATCCTGGAATCAGAGGAGTCTTTACAGGGCCTTTCATTTGGCTTATTATGGGAGGAAGGGCCCTCATCAGAGTGCTTTGGTGACATCGAGGTGGACTAGGAGGCCATAATATTCAGTAACCTTTTGGCCCTCTTTTTAACTGTTTTAGGGCAAAACTTGCTGCAAAATTCACAATTAGTAGAAAGATGGTCAGGACCTAGGTACCTTAGACACAACTTGTGGCTGTCCGCCTTTGCCATAAGGTTAAAACACTTTAAACAATTTTTAAAGCCTGTAGGTCCCATTCTCTTTTTGGGTCTATCTGACATGCCAATTAGCCCAAAATGCGGTTCCCAAAAGGGAAAAATGCGTGTTTGCAGTCCGCTTCCTAAAGTGAAAGGACCACTATTGAAAAAGCTGAAAAATTGTGTGTTTTTTTTGTTTCCCTCCAAGTTCAGCATATGCAAGAAATGGCTCGGTTCTAGATACAAATGGGAACTGATGCGCTAATGCTTAAATAAAATGAAAAACAACCAAAAGGAATCAAGAATTGAGGAAAAGGATATAGCACAATTGCAGCTTAAACGAAAACCGCTAATAAAAAACAAGGAGTTTCTCCGGTTCCCGGAAACTGCTGAGGATCCGGAGGAACACACTAAAAATGAAAATAAACAGCCAAATCTAACAAACAGGCAGAGAAATTATAAAAAAAAATGAATTATTTTTTGTGGAAAATAACAGAGAAAAGCGGAGTAGCTGAAGAGAGTTCTTTGGGGCGACTTGCTTCCTCAGATGGAGAAATGAATCTGACGTTAGGCATCAGGACACCGTGCTACCAGAAGGCAGAAATTTGAAAGTGCATTCTAGTTCCATAATTACCATACATTCCACTCACTCTGGGGCAGTTAAGCCTTCCAGGCTAACTGCATATGTTAAGCATAGTGAGGGATTCCTGGGGTTTGAACAAACTTGTCCTAACGATATAGTCATAACTTTGAATTACCAGTTCCCTAAAGAGAACTGTGGAGATATGTACATTTTTTTTGTATTTTTGACCAGAAAAGTCACACTGAGCTGTGACAGCTCATTTCCATGTGTGGCAAGGAGTGGGGATTGTTTACTGATAGAGGGAATGTTGGCCAGGATGCTTTGGAAAAACTCCATAGGATAGTACAGTTACGCAACAACTTTAACTAAGTATGGGGAATACTGCTGTCCTGAGTTGAGGTCGGGGTCGATGAACTGTAAACTTTAGCATGTGTTATGTACCACCTGTTATTTTTTACCTTTCCTGCTGGAGTACGGGTTGCAGTTGATATCACCATTCATCAGCTAATGCACCTAGATGTAAACTGGGTGGACCTGCGTGGCCTCAGTAGTCACAACATAAGAAAACATTGTTTTATAATTTTAACATATATGAGACGTGTTCTAGCCCATTCACTGCAGTAGCTCAGGTTTGTTTGTATTACATGAATGTTTATGACTGAGGTCTGTCTTTGATCTCTGGTCTCCCCTGCAAAAGATGCAACAGGGTGGTAACCTCGAAGTCTAATATTGCTGTTCTCACTTAAGGTATTATACGATGTATTGCTGCCCTGCATTATGTACTGTATTACAATGCAGAAATATCATACATAAAAAGTAAAAAAAAAAAAAAAAGAAGTGGAGTGAGGGAAAGGGGTGACTTGGAGGGGAAAAGTGGCCAGAACGTCTCCAAGTAGGAATTCATCAGTCAGACTGGATGGACTGTTCAGATCTTTTTCTGTCTGTCACTTTTCTATTTCTAGGTTTCTAAGAGTGACATATGTTAAAATATGTAACATAACCGACTTTATAAAGACCTTTAGCAGCATACAGATTCAAGCAATTTTCCTATACTAAGAGGTTGTACTCTGTGGGTAACAGAGTACTCTTGTGTTTTATCTGAACAATGACTAAAAAAAAAATCAAATATCAGCATGTATAATACCTATATTTGGTTAATGCTGGTAAGTGGAAACATTCTATTTTGAGTACTGTCATCTTGCATATCACTGGCTACAAAACTGTATCCATTTGTCATAAAACACATATAAAGTGACATGTTTTTCTAGACGTAACAGCTATTACTAGTGGTAACGCACATTTGGATGTTATATCCTACAAATTGAGCACTTTCTAACGGAGTCCTTATTGGATCAGGAAATAAGGAGAGGACCAGAATGTTTGTCATTAAAATAACTTTTTAAACATTTTTTTGTCCAGGAGCCCTACTGCATAACCATTATTTGTTCACTACTTTTCTAGCAGAAATGTAAGGAAGCACAGAGGGTCAACCATCCTCACTTGCATGTAGGCTAATATTTAGTTTAGTTAGTTTTTGTTGACCAGGTAAGTGCACTAGACAAATTCTGCCTATTTTCAGGCACGACCCGGGAGAGGGGGATACAGATGCATGCCAACTGACCTTGAACCAGATTAAACTGTTGTGGTCTTTTTAGTGAATGGGGGGAAATTTGACCAGGGCACCGGGGAAATTCTCCTACTCTTTTCGAGAAGTGCCATGGGATCTTTAACACCCACCTGAACTACCACTAGAACAGGCAGATGAGACCTCGGTTTAAAGTCTCATCTGAAAGACAGCATCTCAGAAGTGTAGCACCCCCCTCATGCTGCACTACAGTGTCAGTATTGTTGGTGTGGGGATAGAACCCATAGCCTGCTGATCTCCAGGCCTCAGAGGCGAGTGTGCTACCTGCTGAGCCATTGACACTGACAGTTTTAATATGACTAATATAAGGAGTGCACCCAGCAAAATGGGTGGACTCAAGGTTGTAATGCACCTCAAAGGCCTGGACACAGTCACTCTCATGAGAGACCTGGTGGTGGTGGGGGTAGGATTAGTGAGTCACCAGGATAGAGGGATACAGACTTTTCCAAAGGGATACACCTTCTAGGAAAGGCAGTGGGGTGGATCTCTTCATCATGGAGGAATTAAATGGAGGACAAGTAGAACATCAGGGGGCAAACAGTATAGGGAAGAAGGGGGTAAAAAGCCACACTGATGGTTTGCTACAGGCCCCAAAACAGCTCAGTGGAGCAAAATGCCCAGCTGAATAAAGAAATTATGAGAGCAGCCAAATTGGATGCAGTGGTGATCTTGGGACACTTCACTCTTCTGGACGCAGACTGGCACCTCAAGAGGGCAATCTGCAGGATTGAGACGAGAATGAAGAGTATCAACATGTACTCTCTGGGGGACAGAAGGGAGAGAAGGTTGGTCCAGTAGTGCAGCAGTAGGGCTACTGCTGACTAATTTAACAATCCGGATTCAGAAGCGGATTTGGGTTGTTTGGGGGATAACTGGGGGGGGGGGATTGACCATCATGGGGACTGCTCACCTCCCTCGCCGAGGGACAGACATATTCCCCGCAGTATGCCTGACATCTCACAGTAGCTAAATGCCAGAACAGTGGGGGCTCCAGCTGGGGTAGGATGCTGATGGCCACTGACATGATTATGCTTGCTCGTGCACATCACTGCACGTCAAACGTCTTGGGGGAGGAAAGGTTGGAGGAAAATTCCTGGCTAGATGCTGACTAGTAATATAAAGGCCTCTCATCTCCTACTGGGCATCCTGCATGCTGATCCTGCTCCAGAGGGATATGGCCCAGCACTGAGGACTCTGCCACGAAGGGTTAAGCTGTGGAGGATAAGCAGAATTAACCCGCAGAGATACTGGGTGAAGGAGGTGGAAGGCCTGTCAGAATGGGGCTCACCAGGCTTTGAGGTATAAAAAGCTTGATGAAAAAAATATAAAAAAGGATTGGAGGAAGGAGAAATTCCTTCATACTTACCGTAATTTCCTTTTCTGTTAGCTCCAACGTTGAGAACGGGGAGTCTTTTCACATAGGTAATGAGCACTCCTACTGCGGTAATGGTACAACCCAAAGCTGTCAATCAGCATAGAACCCTGGGCATATGAACATTCAGGAAGGCTGAGATTCTCCAGTTACTTCTTGTCCACGCAGTACCCATACGCTGCTATGTAACCCCTAATCTGCAAACAGCCAAGATCGACAAACTCTCACCTTAACCTAACATGAACAAAAGTACATGTAAAAAGATCTAAGATTATGGAGAAGGGAAACTTGATGCCCTGCCTTACTCCAGACAGCTGGCTGACAGAGACCTTCTGAACAACTGTGCAGTCCTTTCTTGAAGACTCCTGCCACTGGTCTCACAACGAGTTTGGTCTTCTAATAACACACTTGTAACATAAAGAGGTAGAAACAGTGATAACAGCAATAACAGGAAACATAGTTGCAAAACCAGGATAAGTACTAGCCTGAAACAAGGAAAAACACCACACCAGATTCAGACATATCCACCGGTTAATCTGTGAGCCTCTGAACAAATAAACTACAGTTCTCTTACTGGTTAGCAAATGAGTCAGGACAAACCTTAAATTACCATCCTTCTGAAAAGCAAACTTCTGAGATATACTGGACAATATTCTCCAATGGGAGCAATGGGCTCCTGGGAGAGGCCCCATTGAGAATGTTGGAGCTAACAGAAAAGGAAATTACAGTAAGTATGAAGGATTTCTCCTTTCTGTACTGCTCCATGTTGTTAATCGGAAGTCTTTACATAAGGGTTCTAAGAAGCAGTACCCCTTTTCCAACGGGATGGGGGAGAATATTGTCCCATATATGACCCATGTGGATGAAAAATGAAAATTATGTACCTACAGTAATTCCTGATCTTTCTGGGAATCTTCACCATTCATCATGGTTTGGTAGTTAGCCGGAGGATCAGGCCCCCGTGGGAACTTTTTTTTTTGTAAGGGGAGGAGTCGACATCGGAACAGTGCCGCCCTCAAGGCCGACGTATTATGTGGCACTCGCAGGTTGGCCAGTAACTGTCTTTGACCTCTCCTCAACCCCAGTTCTGCATGCCGGAGAGAGAGAGAGAGGCAGAGAAACAGGAAGGGTTGGGGGGGTGAGTAAGGGAGCCTGAGGGTCAGCAAAGGGAAAGGATATAAAACTAAAAGGAGGAATAAGCCATAGAGAGGACAGAAAGAAGAAAGCCTAAGGGATTGGGACAGGAGGACCCCAATCTCTGAGCGAGTGAGGGAGGGGTAAAAGGGTGAGGGGTAAAAGGAAGACAGAAATTAAGGTAGGAGGAAGAGGTGACACCACCCCTGAAGATATGGCCCTGGACTGCTCAGGGGAAGGGGTTATGCTCCAGACCAGACCAGTTAAGCCAGAGGAGGATTCAAGGCTTGGAGCAGAAGAGTCACCCTGAGGGCTAAGGACGGGTTGGTGTCTCCCCTTCCTGCCTAGAGGATTTGAAGTGGAAAAAACACCTTTAACATCCTTGGAAAGCAACCCCAAGGGACTGAGTTTTAGTTGTAGAGAGGGAGCCACCTCCAGAAAAGGAACTGAAGAGGGATATAAATATTCTCACTGAAAGAGGAGAGGAAAGAAAACCACATATGGGGAGGCACAATGTGGTTGGTGGGAAAAAACAACTGAGGGAGTCATCGGCGCTCCCCCCGTCCAGACTTCCTCGAAGAAACACCACAGAAGCTAGGAAAACAAGGACTACCAGGGCTGGAGAAGGGCTCTGCAGATTCCCGACAAAGGGGACTCTCCCTGCCTGCCCACCCAGGGGAAAAAACCCCGACCCCAAGGGGGGAGGGGGGGAGGAGGTGGACCAAGGTCCAAACAGGATGACAAACAGGGAGGAGGAGAATCACCCAGAGACTGAGGCCTGACAGCAGAAGGTGGGCGGGATTCAGTGGGGAATGGTGAAGATACAAAGAAAGATCAGGAATTACGGTAGGCACGTAATTTTCATATCTTGTCTGTGTCAAACTTCACCATTCATCACTGTTGAGTGATTACCAAGCCCCCTGAAGGGAGCCCAGAACCTCCCTAGGGGACAAAGTCCCTCAGCCTCCAGTGGGGGAGACACTACAGGAGGGAACCCTAACAGGCCTGACAAGGTCGGAGGCTGGTCTGGGTGAGATGAGGTTCTCCTAGCAGGAGGGGGAAGGCGTCCCTGAAGCTCTCACCTCACCCTATGGGGAAAAAAGATGGGTTCCCTGGAAAGAGAGGGCAGTCACCCTATGCCGGGCCAGGGGTGACAACTGGGAGAGAGACGAAGCCATGCTGTCCGCCTGATGCAGATTGTTGTCCCCGCCAACCTGGAAGCCACCTCGTTGGCATCGTAAGATGCCCTTGCTCGGTGCCTCGCAAGCTCCAGGCCCCGTGTGGAAAGGGCAATGGCCTGTCTGATTGCCTCTGAGTCAGGTAAAGAGGCTAGGATCTGACCTAGCAGAGACCACAAGTGCCTGTTGTAGGCAGCATGGTGGGTCTGATGAGCTGAAATACACAGGAGATGTGCCGATGAGAGGGCTCTCCTCCCCCAAAAATCAAACTCAGCTGAGTCAGATTCTGGGGGTCGGTCACGTCTTGGGCTTCTATGCCCAGTGGGTGTGTCCAGGAGACACATGCTCAAAGGGGGGTGAGGCAAGGCTCCTGGAGACCCAAGGGGTGCACAATACCTCTGGCGGAGGTCCCTTGGGGCTAGTGCTTGGGTTAAGGGACGTCGCCAGGCCCGGTATAATGCCTCTTGAAAGGGATTAGGCCAGGTGGAAACCAACAGGTTGGCCGCACTGAACTCACCTTAAAAGGCGCATGCTGACCGGTCAGAATTGCGATCACCCAGGGAGGAAATCTGGAGCTCGTCAATCAACCCCCCCATGGGATGCGCTGATAGCTGGAAAGATCAGCAGCTGGGGAAAGGTGGACAGAAGAGTCCTCTCCCTCAGAGCAGTAAGACAAGGGAGCTGACGAGCCTGGAAAGTCAGGTTGCGGCTGCACAGGGGAGTGCTGAAACACCTCCTGGTCCATGGATTGGTAGTAAGCAGGGAACAGTGCAGCCGTGGACCTAAACTGCTCCCAGGTGAGGGGTACCATAGGACTGAAGTGACCTGGGAGAGAGGGAGGGGTTGGCAGAGGCAAAGGGGCCAGGCACCTACGAGGAAGGGCACAGCCTCTGCCCGGGCTAGGGGACCCACCAGGAGACCTCAAAGGAGGAGGAGGAGGCCTGGTGGTTCCGGCAGACAAAGGCCGCTCAACTGAGCTGGAGCAGCCAGGGCTAAGCCTGAAAAGAGAAATCTCCCCGTGAGGTGACTGGGGCCGCATGAGCCCAGAAGGGCAGCCCCTAACCTCTGTAGATGAGGTCCCTCCCAAGGAAACCTCAGGGGAGAAGGCTGGACCAGTGCTGTAACTCCTCCCTGAACCCCTGTGGGTTCCCAGGAAAGGGCACCACCCTGAATCTAACCCCCTTTACCCCTCGGACTCTGAGAGAGCCCTCTTCCTCACTGTCAGCTGAGGCAACTGACACCCCGCAGCTGACTCCTGAGAGACAGCCGGAGGTGGAGTACCCTTTCTTACCTGAAGCACTCCAGCCAGCCCAGAAGTAGGGCTTGCAAGAAGTAACACAGGAGGGGGTACGCCTCTCGAGGTGGCAGATGGATCACCAACTCCAGGCTGCCCTGTGGTGACCCCAGGGGCACAGGAGGATTGGCCGGTGCCACCAACCCCGGAATCCGCTCCTTGGAAGGGGGCTGAACCGGAGCCGATGCGCTGGAGGAGGAAGAATCGGTGGATTCCGAAGAACCCGGGAGCCAGTCTGGGTCAGCCTCAGCATCGTCCTCCCCAGAGGGGGCTGGAACCCAGACCACTCCCCGATCCCTCCCAGTCGCGGCACTGCGAACCAGCCCCATGCTGCCCACAGCACCGCCCCCATCTGCAGCACCATGAACAGCGACCCGGATACACGCCTATCCCCCTGAAGTCAGCGGCGCATGTCTGACTTTCAATGCATGCAACTCCAACACACGACGATCCATGGAGAAACAGGCGTTGTATCTATCCATGTCATGGTTAGGTCCCAAGCAGATAAGGCAACGGTCATGCTGATCCATCACAGAGTACGGTCGGCCGCAGGGATACCAACGCATCGGAGGCCAACCTGCCCTAGAAGATTTTTTCTTGTCCCCTGAACCAGATATGACTGGATGGAAAAAATAAAAACCAAAACCAGCACTCGGCGTCGACGGAGAAAATGAAAAGGAAAGATTTTACCGGTCGATCCCCGAGGAACGAAGCAGCAGAACTAGGACTTTCTTCAACCGACGGACTAAGCCGCAGAACAATGGCGCTCACACATAAGGTCATGCTCACTCGACGGTGGGAGAATTAGAACTGGGGCTGAGGAGGGGTAAACAACGTTACCGGTCAACCCAAGTAGCGCCACGTAATATGTCAGCCTTAAAGGTGGTGCCATCCCAACGTCAACTCCTCCCCTTGCAAAGAAAAAACTCCCACGGGGTCCTGATCCTCTGGCTCACTACAGTGATGAATGGTGAAGATTGACACAGACAAGATGAATAATTTTCTGCTAACCACTGCCTGAAAGACTGCAGCCAAAGGCCACACTGGTGGAACTTTTAACATCCAATCACTAGTGCTTAGCAAATGTTTGAATGGAGGACTACAGTGTTGCTTTACACAATTCTAGTACAGATGCTTCCCCTCTCTCCACCCAGGAAGCAGCCAGAGTCCTGGTGGAGCGAGCTTTAGTAAGGACCGGAGCTTTCTTGTCCTCTGCAGTACAGGCGTTGGCAATGTAAACCCTCACCTACCTAGCCAAGGTGGTCTTGGAAGTTTTCTGTATTTTTTTTTTTTAATGTCTTTGTTTTTGTTTCACCCCAAACAGAACCAACGCACTTTCAAACTTCCCGAATTCTGTTGTCCTTTTAAGATATGTCCTGACTGCCCTGCACAGGTCCAGCTGGTTTAGGACAGAAGGATAGTAAACAGATTTCCTGATTTACATGAAAAGCTGTAGGTAACTTAAGAATAAAGGACAGCACCATCCTCAAAAAGAAGAGTTACATAAGAATTTACTGTAACAGTAGATCTTTGAGGGGATCTCTGTCATCAGGTCACACCGCAGGAACTTCACTGTCGGTGAAGCAGGATCCACATGGACAATTTTCCAGCAGTACCACTGGGGCCACCCACGCTGCCGTCACATGCCGACATCATCCACCCTATAAAGGTGTGAGTGACCCCGCTCCCTCCTCAGTTCTTTCCCCCGGAGAGTAAAGGAGCAAAGCCATGCCAGGGGGGACCGAGGAGAGAGAGAGAGAGAAGAGAGGTGTCCAGACCAAAATAAAAGGCTGGATACACCATATAGCCAGTCTGAGCAGAGGACCTTAAGGACAGAGATGGTGGGAGGGAAGGCAGACCTCATGACTGAGATTCCCTTTCAAGATCTACTGTTATAGTAAGTTCTTACATAACTGTTCTATCTTCTTCAGGGGTATCTCAGTCATCAGGTCACACTCTAAGAACGAATCCAAAGCAGTTGCAGGTGCAGCAGAACAGTCTAGGAGGAAGGCCAATCAAAGCCTAAGACAGGAGACCCTGCAGAACAGCCCATCCGAAACCTGCTTGGGCTCCAGAAGCAATGTCCAGATTACAGCACTTTGGGGAAAGTATGGACGGTACTCCAGGTAGCAGCAGCGCAAATGTCAGTAGCTGAGACCCCCTTGAAACATAGAAACTGATACACAGATATTGTTAACAGATAAGGACTGCTAGACCCATCTAGTCTGCCAGTAAGCCCTAAACTTGTATACAGTCACCAACCCTAAGTGATCAATGACTTTTCATCACTCCCTCCCCAACCAGTGTTCCCTTATGCCTGTCCAAGGCATGTATAAACCCCTCCACTGTGCTTGCCCCACCACCTCTTGTGGCAGACTGTTTCAAGCATCCACCATCCTCTCTGTGTACAAATACTTCCTCACGTTACCTCTTAATCTACCCCCTCCAATTTCATATTGTGTCCCCTCATTCTGGTATTTTTTCTACATTGGAAAACATCCCCCACCTGCACGTTTGTTATGCCCTTGAGGTACTTTAAAGTTTCTATCATGTCCTGCTTTTTTCTCCTCTCCTCTTCTTTCCTCTCCTTCAATCAATCTTTATTTTGCCAGGTGAAGCACCGTTGAGCAAGCTCATTTCTAAGGTGGGCCTGGGCATACAGACATAACATACATAAGAGATACACATATACATACACATGTACAGCAATACTCCTAGTAAAAGCAGCACAGATGAAACAGCAAATAAAATACGGGCTGTACATAAGGTAGAAATTCAAACAGGATACGAATGAGGCAGCATATAGAGTATACAAAGCTATACATAAGCTAGGTAGTCAGGCAAGATACAGAAGGTTACACAAAAATGTTTGTTTTGAACAGTGCATTTAAATATCCTGTAATGTTAGTATAGGACAAAACATTATGTACCCCGAGAGAGTGAGGAGCAGCCAAGGGAAATTAGAACCTAGGAAAGAGCAGGAGGTGGAAGCCTGGGGTGGAATACTTTAAGAAGTGCATGTAGGAGGTAGGAGTTGGTCTCAAGGTGTCGTAGCCTGACCGAGCATGTCAGGAATAGCACTTACAGTGTTCAGAGAAAAGTCTTGCATAAAGGAGTTTGAATTTGGGGACTTTAATGGGAATTAGTAATTTCAGAGTTATTTGAAGCTTGTTCCAAAGCTGGGGTAGTGCGAAGCTAAGGGAGGATCTGCCAAAGCGGATTTTGACCTTCGGTAACATTAGGGAGATATACAGTAAGATTGGCTCCTCAGTGCATAGTTGCCAGAGACACAAAGGGGCAGACAGTCAGAGATGTACTGGGGCAACATCTTGGTAATTGCTCTGTAGGTCCAAAGGACAGCGTTCGTTTGTCTTCTGAAAGCAAGGGACGGCCAACCCACTGCCGAGTACAAGTCACAGTGATGGGTAGAATAAGGTTTCCCAGAGACGAAACAAAGGGCTGTGTGATAAAGAACATCAAGTTTGGCTAGGGCTGTCCCATGAGCTTGACTGTAAATGAAGTCGGCGTAGTCCAATAATGATAGAAAAGTAGTTAGGACCAGCCTCCTCTTCGACTCATAGGTGAGAAGGTACTTGATTCTGTAGAATACACTGAGCCTCTGCTTCAGTTTTTTTGCGATCTCATCTACATAAACCAGGAGGGACAGATGGCAGGAAGGGGTTCATTGAGTAAAGTGGTGATCGGTTTCACAAAGCCTACTGCAGATGCCAATGGAGCAAATCTATTTGGAGTCAGAAGCATTGCTTTAGTTTTTTTAGCATTTAGCAGCAATTTTTTTTGAGCAAATTGTGCTGCAGGATGTTGAAATCATTCTGCAACTCTGTGCACGCCTGCTCAGGAGTAGGTCTAGACAAGTAGAGGACAGTATCGTCCGCGAAGAGACGAATGTCTGAGGATGAAACCCCCAGGTCAATATTATCGATGTAAAGCGAGAAAAGCAATGGACCCAGGATGGAACCCTGGGGTACTTCTCTATTGATAGGTTTCGGAGGGGAGAGATTACCCACAGCCTTTACCTGCTGAGAGCGTCCGGAGAGGTAGGAGGAGAACCAGTTCAGGGATGTCTGGTCTAGGCTAAAGGTGCGAAGGGTATTCAGAAGCAGTTCATGATCTACGGTATCGAAGACCTTGCTTAGGTCTAGGATGACTGCACACATTGATAATTTATCATCGAGGGCTTTCTGCCAGTCATTCGTTACCTTTGCAAGGGCAGTAATTGTGCTACGGTGGGGCCTAAAGCCTGACTGAGCCGGGTTGAGTAGGTTAGAGGAGTCTAGATAATCTCTAAGTTGCGAGTTTACTACTTTTTCAAGCAGTTTGGAGAGAATAGGTACTAGCAAGATGGGCCTATAGTTATTGGGGTCTGTCGGGTCACCAGATTTGAACAGAGGGATCACTTGGGCTGTCTTCCACATCTTGGGAAATGCACCCAGTGGAAGAGATAAGTTAAAGAGGTGTGTGATTGGAATAGCCAATACACGATAACTGATCTTTAAGAAGTATGGCTCAATATAGTCAGCACCAGCGCTTTTCCTGACGTCCAGGTGTAGTAGCAGGTCCTCTACCTCCTTGAGGGAGACAGGATGGAAAGAAAAGGTAGAGGCAGATTGGGTGTACTGAGGATTTGATGCTACCTGTGCTAAGGATTGGGTGTGAAGGTGGCTGGCTGGCGAGGAGTCAAAGGCCAGTCCTGCAGTGGCAAAGTGGTCATTCAAAAGATTGAGGATCCCTACTTTGTCAGTGATGACAGTCACCTTTCGAGATTTTTGACGGAAGAGACCCAGTGGGACCATGACCTTCGATATCTTTCAGAGTTTTCAAAAATTTTGCGGGACAGTTAGCGGAGAAAGCTAGTGATGTTTGGTAGAAGGAAGCTTTTTTAGTTCTGGTTAGCTTCGTACAAAAGTTCCTGGCAGCCCTAAAAGCAGCCCAATCTTCAGGGAGCTTCATTTTCCGAGCCTTTTTCCATAATTTGTCCCTACTATGTAGGGCTGTTCTCAGCTCTAGTGTAAACCACGGAAAGGATCTTTTCTTTATCCGGGTTTTGACTAATGGGGCATGCGTGTCAAGCGCGTTTAGTACAATGGCATCAAAAGGCTCATAGGCATCCTCGACTGTTTTGGCCAGGTAAAATTCCTGCCAGAGCAGAGACTCCTGGATGTCCTCAAGGAGGGCATAAGTGTCAAGGTTACGCACACATCTTTTGAAGGTGTATCTAGAGGAAGAGGGGCATTTAGATGCAGTCTTTACGCAAGCAATGGGACAATGGTCACTGATGTCCGAGAAGAACACACCTGAGTGGGAGAATAGGTATGGCTTGTTCACGAGTATGATGTCCACCAAGGAGCTTTTACTCAGGTTAGATCTGTTCAGTCATGTAGCATCAGAAATAAGCTGAACCAACCCAAAGGTGTCACATAGTACTTTAAGTGGTAAAGAGGTATCGGAGAACTAATCCAGGTTGAAGTCTCCCAGGACAATTACTTCAGCCTGTGTATTGCTTAAGAAGTTAGTCAAGTGGTTCAACAGATGGAGACCTGCTGAAGGGGGCCTATAGCAGCCCATGATATGCAAGGAGGAGGACGCAAGTTGGACCTTAATGGTCAAGCTTTCAAATTCCTTGGCAACAGTAGTGGAGTCGGTAACAGAAGCAGTATATTTGTCCAACACATAGATGACAACACCACCCCCTCTTGTTGGTCTGTCCGTGCTAAAGATGTTATAGGAGGGAATATTGACCTTGATGTCTAGGGTTGATGGTTTAAGCCAAGATTCTGTAATTACCAGAACATACGGATTAGTATGCGAGATCCAGGTTTGGATGGCATCCAGTTTTTTTCAATAGATTACATATAGTCAGATGAAGTATACGCACACCTTTAAGGTGAGCTAGGTCACTGAGGGCTTGAATTGGTAGTTGAGGACCTGGATTTAACTCGACTGAACCTGAGCAAAGCAGCAGCAACACTAGTATCTTAATAAGCGCATTTAGCAACAATCTAAAGGACCTGGTGCGTTCCTGTTTACGGTTAGATACCTTTTGTGTTTCAGTGTCTCTATCATGTGCCCCTGTAGAGCACAGGGATGCGTAAATCATGACCCTGGCGAGGTGGAGTTGAGGAGAACAGAGGAGGTGTGTGGTGAATAAGTAGTTGGCATTCAGCCCACAGGGTAGGGAGGCTGCCGTCCCGGTGTGCCAGTGGGATAAAAAGTAGAAGGACGGTGGTGCCGTGGTATGCAAATTGGCAGGTGGCCTGCATGTTGGTGTAACAGTTCCCAGCTCCTGTGTTCCAGGGCAGGGATTGGGTATAGAGAACATGAAGCCAATGTAAGGATGTAGCAACAGTGCAGCCCACATTTCATATGAGGTGAGGATATATGGGTATTATGGTATAAATTAGCTGAGGTAAGCCTTCCTTTATCTAAGACCTAGTTCTAGAGGTTTAAGCAAAGTAGGAAGGGCCATAGAGGAGAAAGACCAAAGGGGGGTGGGCAAGAGGTTTAGGCAGGAATAACCTGCCTGAGTCTGGGTCCGTAGTCTAGATATATGAGCAGAAAGAAAAAATTACTCACCTTAGTAATGTTGTTTCTTCTAATGGAGTCTTGCTATATTATAGACATTAGTAGTTTGTTCCAGCTCTAGAACTGCTCCGGAGTGAAATGGTTAAAACCATTCCAAAATAGAATTTTGGCACGAGAGCAGCTCTATCTGTGTCATTTCAAACCTGAACTGTCAGATCTTTACGAGCCAAACTCACTAAGGTCTGTGTGGAAGCTGTAACCTACACTAGCCAAATGGCTACCTAAATAATAACAACCATTGATGGTCCCAACACCCAAGACTCAGGTCAGGGAACCAGAAATACTAACACCATTCTAATAATATGAAAGTGGAACATAAGTATAATAAAACACACACACGCGCAACACATACACACCCCAAAGTCCCAAAGGGGACAAAATGCTAACAGGACATAAGTAGTGCTCACACCTAAGTTGCCCGCACCCCACCAAGTAGAGGTTCTGAGAGGGCAGGTTGGGGAGAGTCTATATTATGCGAAGACTCCATTAGAAGAAACAACATTACTAAGGTGAATATTTTTTCTTCAAACAACATGAAGTCTTGCTATATTATAGACATTAGCAGAATACACAGCAGTACCTCCATGGAGGAGGGGCAGAACCCTACTTAGGAATAGGCTGTGAAGAACAGCTGTGCCAAAGCTTAGCATCCTCCTGGCCTGGACATCCAGGGAGTAATGCTTGGTAAAAGTGTGTACCGCTTTCCAAGTAGCAGCCTGGCAAATCTCTAATAAAGGGATATCTCTGGCAGCAGCTAGAGACGTAGCTGTACCCTGTAGAATGAGCCTCAAACCACTGCTCGCCCACTTTCTGATAACAAAATTGGATACAAGAGACAATCCACCTGGCTATTGATCTCTTAGTGGCAGGTTTGCTCTTCCCAACTTCACCATAGGTAAGGAAAAGTTGGAGGATTCGAACCTGTGACCTTTGGCACGCCTCTATATAATAACTAAGAGCTCTCTTAACATCCAGGTTGTGCAATCTCCTCTCACCCGAACAGGAGTGATCAGTGAAAAATACTGGAAGGGAGATAGATTGATTAAGATGGAAATCTGAAACCACCTTAGGCAAAACTTCCTATTAGTCCTAAGGAATACCTTATCCCTGTGGAAAGAAATAAAGTCAGTCCCCACTGACAAGGCTTGCAATTCACTTATGATGCCTGGCAGAAGTGATAGCCACTAGAAAACAGTTTTCCAAGTTAGGTACTTAAGCTCTGCAGAAGACAGAGGTTCAAAAGGGGTTGCATTAACTGGGCAATGCAAACATTAAGGTCCCAAGCAGGGGCGGTTCTCAAAGGGAGGATTAGTATGGAGTAATCCGTTAAAAACTTGGAAAACACAGGATGAGAGGAAAGAGGGATGACTTTCCTGCTGACACAAAAGCAGACACAGCTGCCAAATGAACTCTCAGGGTAGCTGGTCTGACACCAAGGAATTAAGATGTACCATGTAATCTAACAAAATGGGCAATTAGCAGATTCTGGGAAATATTTTCCTAGCACACCAAATGGAAAACCTTTTCCATTTAGAACTATAAGTAGCTCTAGTGGAAGGCTTTCTGAAGCCTTTAGGATCTCAAGAACACCCTGAGAGAGGTGTAAATCAGCAACTCTAACTCCTCAAGAGCCAGGCCTTGAGGTTGAGGGATTTGAGGTCCGATACCAAACCCTTCCCTGGGCACAACAGATTGTGATTCCTGGGAGGCACAGGGAGGATGGACTGTCAGAGACAGAAGGAGGGTACCAGGGCTGCCTGGCCTAACTGGGCAATCAGAATCACCCTGCAAGGCTGAGATCTGATTTTGACTAGTACTTTGAATAGGAGAGGAAGGGGGGGGGGAAGCATAGAGGAACTTCCCCTCCCAATCCAGAAGAAGGGCATCCAGGGGAACTGAGCCCAGCACTGGATGCCTGCAACAGAACAGAGGAAGTTTGTGATTGCCTGGGGCTGCAAAAAGATCTATCTGAGGGATGCCCCACCTGGCAAAAACTATGCCCAGCACTTGAGGATCCAGGGACCATTTGTGATGGCCCTGGGAAATCCTGCTGAGGGCATCCGCTAGGACATTGTCCTTCCCTGGAAGATGAACTGCTATGAGGGAAGTGTTCAGGGAATAGGCCAGAGACCACAACTTCATTGCCTCGGTGCACAAGGCCGAAGACCGAGTGCCCCCCTGTTTGTTGATGTACCACATTGTTCTGGTGTTGTCTGTTCTGACTTGTATTACTTTGTCGTGGACAGATGAAGAAAAAGCTTGAAGAGCTAAAAAGACAGCTCTGAGTTCCAGCAAATTGATGTGGAGCAGAGATTCCTGGGGGGACCAAACTCCCTGAGTGGAAAGGTCGCCCATGGGCTCTCCAACCCAGAAGGGAAGCATCTGTAGTGAGAGTCAAGTCGTGAGAAGGGGAAATGAAGGGGAACCCCGCCTAATTGCTCTGATCCTGCCACCACTGGAGAGCTAGGATCAAGGTTCGTAGTCACTGGGACCAACTTGGAAAGGGGGTCTCTTCTCTGAGACCAAAAGGTTCTCAAGTGAAACTAAATGTCTCTCATCTGAAATCTGGCTCCCTGCACAACAGCTGTGGATGCAGCCATGTGCCCCAGGAGCCGAGAAAGTGTCTTGCTCTGCCGAGAGACCTGCAGAGTGAAAGAAGAGGCCAGAGCCACTAAATTCCTTACCCTTTCTGGGGAAGAAAGGCTCTGGCTAGCTTTGTGTCCAATTCTGCCCCTATAAAGGTGAGTACCTGGACTGGTTCCAGAACCGACTTTGGTAGGTTTAGCAAAACCCAGGGAGGTGAGAAGCTGCTGGATGACCTGCAGGTGAGATTTTACCTGTTCTGGGACTGGCCTACAATGAGCCAGTCGTCTAGATAGGGAAAAACAGCAATCCTCTGCCTCCTTAAGTGGGCCACTGCTAGACACTTTGTGAATACCTTGAGCAGAGGTAAGCACAAAGGGCATTGCTCTGAACTGGTAATGACCTGAGGGCAGTTCAATCTGAGGTACTTTCGATGGGATCTTCTGATTAGGACATGGAAATAGGCATCCTTGAGGTCCAGGGAGGCTAGCCAGTCCCCTGGCCTTAGGGAAGGTAAAATCATTTGCCAGAGTTACCATTTTGTGGTTTCAAAAGATGCTTGTTCAGATATCTGATATCTAAAATGGGCTGCCATTCTCCTGTCTTTTTTGGGGTAAGGAAGTATCTGGAATACAGACCCCTACCCTGATGCAGGGGAGGAACCCTTTCTACTGCTCTGAGAGCTAACAGGGATGAGACCTCTGTTTCCAGAGCGAGGGTCTCTGAAGCACTTGCAGGTAGAAAAAGTCTGCTTCTCAACTTGGGAAACTTTTGAAGCTGAGAACCAGACCCTGGCTTACTACTTCCAGAACCCACTTGTCTGAGGTTAAAGAAGCCCAATTCTGACTGAAGTAAGCCAGCCTGCCCCCACTGGTACAGGAGAATGCCCTGGCACCCCATCAGGGTGCCTGTTTCGCAGGAGCTTTAGGCTGGGGGGTTGGAGCAGGTCTGCCCACCCCTCGTCTGCCCCTGCCTCTGAAGAAGCCCCTCTGAGCATAGGCAGAGGAGGCCTGAGTCTGGTAGAAAGGCCTGTGAAAAGGCCTACCGCTACCCCTGGGGGCATGCCTTTGAGGAGTGGCTTGCCGCTCCTTAGCCTGGGCACTCTTGTAAGTAGTCCTATATTCATCCATCTTCTTCATGTAATTCTCTGTCTGCTCTCCAAACAGAGAATTTCCCACCACAGGAAAATCCATAGCCTTAGTCTGGGTATCCTGTGACAAACTAGTACACCTGAGCCAGGCCAACCTACTAAAAGCTACAGATGTGGCCATGACCTAGAGGAAACATCATTAACATCCACAGCAGCATGAAACTGAACCTTAGAGGCTTCAATGCCATCAGCAGCCACCTGTTCTAGTTCACTAGCCAGCTGGCCATGGGCCTGCTTGGCCAATTGCATAACAGTATCCCATCTAGATTTCTGATACCGAGCTACATAAGCCATATAATTTGCTTGCCCGAGTCCCAGAGAGGCTGCCATATACTGTTTTTTTGCCATGGCATCAATCTTCCTGAATCCTTGTCAGGAGGATGTGGCCAAGGGAATATTAGCTTTATCACAGGCAGCAGCCTGAACTACCCAAACATGACTGCATTGCTGAGAAAGGAATTCTGTATCAGGGCTGACAATGTATACCTTCTGTCCATCTTTTATCTACAGGAGGCACAGAATTAGGAGCTTTTAAAATTTTAGTTGTTTGTTTCAAAAGACTTATGTAAAGGAACAGACAATCTCCTAGACTCTGGAATATCCATCATTTCTACAAAATCAGGCTCCTCTTGCTCATCCACAGCCTCTTCTAAAGGAAGCTGAGGGTTTCAGCAACTTTTTATAAAACATAAAATGAGATGGGACAGACAGCATAGGGGAGATTCTAAAGGTCTGTCTCATGGAGATGTCCGTTCAATGGGCACACCAGACCTTCCCAGCCACATTCATACTGTTCATAATCCTCCTCCCTCCTCTGGTTCATAAAATTCCTCAATATCATAATCCTGAACCACTGGGACCGGACGAACCGACCTTTTACCAGATAGTGGTGGTTCGGACGGACCCTGAGACAGTGACTGGACAATTTGTATGGCTTTTGCTATCTCTGCAGCAGTTGGAGAAGGAATTTTGGACTCCAGACCTGCTGATTTTCTTGTTTTCTTTACTGGAATTGGTTCCTCAGAACCAGCTTTTCTTTTGCCCGAGGAAGTCTGGCCCTGGTCAGAGGGCACTCCCTCTGGTTCGTTGGCACCGAACCGGCTGGCCATCCGGTCAGTGGACTTTTTGGCCTCTCGTTCCCTGAGCCTGCCCAATCTTTTTTCCAGGGTGGCTGCAGGGAAATTCTTACATACCTGGCAGTCTGACTAGAGGTGGTCAAACCCCAGACAATAAACACATGTGGTGTGTGGGTCAGTCTTGGCAAAGACTTCCCCACAAACATCACAGTGTTAAAACCCAGTGGGCCCAGTTTTTCTTTTGGGTTTCTCAGACATAATACCAGCCTAACCAAAAACTTGCCCTTTTAACGGCAGTGCCAGGCAAGACACCCTTATCGGGTTCCTAACCGTGTCACGGGTATTGGAAAAACGAATAAATCTGTTTTTTAGAACCGATAAGAACCGGAACCGCACTCTAAAACAGTAACTTTAGTTTTAACCCACTGATCGGTTCAAACCGAACCGATAACTTACAAGTTCCACACAGACAAAACCTTCATTTACTTACGGTTACCACAGATAGAGCTTGAACCGAACGGTTTTGCGTGTTAAATAAAACTATTCTCGTTAAATCCAACCGAGAAAACACTTTTAAACCGAGAAATGAACTGAGCAGAAGGAGAAATCTCTGGAGCGACTGTTCACTGAGGCGGAGTAAAGAATCTGACAGTTCAGGTTTGAAATGACACAGATAGAGCTGCTCTCGTGACAAAATTCTATTTTGGAATGGTTTTAACCATTTCACTCCGGGGCAGTTCTAGAGCTGGAACAAACTGCTAATGTCTATAATATAGCAAGCCTTCATGTTGTTTGAAAAGAAGAGCCAATGAGGAGGGAGTTCTTCCAGAGTAGGAGGGACAGAAGAGTATTTAAAGGTGGCTTGGGTGGGGGAAGGGGTGAGACTAAAATAAGCATCACATAAGCACAGCTCCATTTCAGGAGAGTGGCAATGCAAGCCAGATATGCTGACTGCAGGGCGCACCAATCGTGGACTAGGTTCCTCGTGGCTGGTCCAATCAGATGCCTTGACAAAAAGCCGTGACCAATGGGGGAGCTGCCGGAGCAGCCCGGCCCCAAATTCAAACAGCAGCCGTACCTGATTGTCGAGTCCGGGGGTTGGGACCAGGAGGCCGGTCCGAGGGCGAAGCAGGGTCTGGTGGAAGCGGCAGCCGGAGAGAGATGGCCGTAGGCGCCAAGATGTCTGTGGAGAATGAAAAGGCACAGTAGCAGGGGTGAGGCGAGATGGGGGCGGGGGGCTGGCGGCAGGCGAGCAGCAGGGGGTGAAGGCAAACAAAAGGTAGACATGGTCAGACTAGCTAGTGGAAATGGAGTGGGAAGGGTCGGTGAAGACAAAGGAAGGAGAGAGCAGGAGAGGTGGACTGTAGGATTACAGCAAGAGGTGTTCCAAGTTCACTTTGCACTGCCAAGAATGCTCCAACTGGACACAGACAGATGCAAGGTTTAGGAGAGTATAGTGGAGATGCAGGGATTAGAAGGCTAGAGTAGGAGCTCGCAGTGCCAGTGTGCAGAAAATAGAGTAACAGCAAATCTTAGCTTAGGAGGTTGTGAAATTCAATAGTTTAAAATTCAGCTTCTACAGTTAAAGGACTCTGTTTCTGGTACTTAACATTCGGCTCATCAATTAAAAACTTGGTGAGTACATATTGAGGACTCAGTCTCTCCTCATATGTTTTGTGATGCAAGCCACGCACCATCTTTGTCGCCCTTCTCTGAATAGCCTCCACACTATGTCCTTGTGTGATCTCCAGTACTGCATGGAGTACTCCAGGTGAGGCCTTATCAGTGTTTTATACAATGACATCAACACCTCCTGTCTCCTGCTAGTAATGCCTCTGCCTGTGCACCCAGGCATGCCACTGACCCTCCCTGCAGCCTCTGCGCACTGCTTTGATACCTTAAGGTCATCAGATATGATAACCCCTAGGTCCCTTTCCTCTTTGGTGACAGTCAGCACCCCCCCCCTCCATTCTGTAGCTCTCCCCAGGGTTCCCCCTACCCAGGTGCATTATCTTGCATTTGTTTGAACTGAACCTCAGTTGCCACACCTCTGACCATCTTTCAGGCTTCTCCAAGTCCCTCTTCATTTTCTGCACCCCTTCTAGAGTATCCACGCTGTTGCAGATCTTGGTGTCATCTGCAAATAGGCAGACCTTTCCTTCCAGCCCCTCTGCAATATCACTAATGAAGACATTGAACAGGACTGGTCCCAGTATTAATCCCTGTAGTATTCCGCTGGTCACTTCTCTCTCCATGAATTGGGTCCCATTTACCACCAACCTCTGTCTTCTGTCTGTCAGCCAGTTTCTAACCCAATGTATCACCTTATGCCCCATGCTCAGACTATTCATCTTGTTAACCAGCCTTCTGTGTGGGACTGTATCTAAGGCTTTGCTGAACTCTAGGTAGGCAATGTCTACCACCCCTCTCTGATTCACTTCCCTAGTCATCCAATCAAAAAAATCTATCAGATTTGTTTGACAAGACCTTCCTGCTGTGAATCCATGTTGCCTCAGATCCTGGGCACCACTGGATTCCAGGTGTGCCATTATCCTTCTTTCAGTAGTGTCTTCCCCACCACTGAGGTGAGGCTGACTGGCCAGTAGTTCCCCACTTCCTCCCTACTGCCACTTTTGTGCAGTGCGACTACACGCACTCTCCTCCAGTCTTCTGGAACCACACCTGTGTTAAGCGACTCTTTGAACAGGGTGGCCAGAGGCGCTCCTAGTTTCCTTCTCAGCTCCCTTAATATCCTTGCGTGTATATGGTCTGGCCCCATGGCTTTATCTACCTTCAGCTTTGGGAGTTCCTCTAGAACTCTCTCTACTGTGAATGGACTGGTGTCTACCTCTCCCCCCATTGCCTCTTCTCCCCAACTGTGGTCCTTGACCCTCTCTCTCCTTAGTGAATACTGAACAGAAGTATTTGTTCAGTATTTCTGCTTTGTCTAGATCCCCCCTCCTTACACTCTCCCTACTCCCCTTTTGAGCCTCACAATTCACCCCCACCCCCAGTTTTTCTTCTATCACTGATGTACCTATAGAATGTCTTGTCCCTTTTTTTCACAGTCTGTGTTAAACCCTCCTCTGTTTCTGCCTTGACTCTCCTTAAAGCTTTCCCTGCTTCCCTTAGACATTCAACGTACACCTCGATGTCCTCCTCCCTTTGGGTTCCCATGTACTTCCTGAAACTTGCTCATTTAGCCCTTACATTGTCCGCTACCTCTTTAGAGAACCATAGTGGCTTCCTTCTTCTTTTCCCTTTGGCCACAATCCTAAGGCATTGGTTAGTTACCTCCACTATGGCTCTTTTTAGTTTCCCCCCACTGTTCCTTGTGACAGGGTGGAATAGGACCCTGTCCCAGTTGCTATAGAAAGTGTTTAAATGCAAGGATTTGTTCTATTCTCCCCTTTCCTGTCTCTTGTCTGTCTGGTTGCGCAACCTAATTTTCCTGTGAGACCTCGGACTTGATCACTGCAACAGTCTCGCAATTCTTTGCCTCTCAGCCTCCCTTGCTGTCTGTTTTTCCTCCCTTGCATAGCTGTTGATATAAAAAATATATGCAAATCATTATGTGGAAACATAAATGATATTGGGATCCCTTTGTTCAAAAAATATATAGGATTACTATTGAAATGTATATAGTTATAGTTTGAGATTATTGCAAAAAGCCATTAGAAACTCAAGAGGTTACCCGAGGACAATTTTTAAGCCTTTTGCAGAAGAGCTGTGGAAAAGGGACCTCAACTCAGGCACACAGAGTTCCTGCCTTGCACCTGCCTGAAATATACAAGAACAGGATGCTTGTTAAGAATGGGTGTTGGAAGGACTTATAAGAGGGCTGAGCTGCAATTGCTTGGAAGAAAAAAGGGACACAGAGATTGAAGGAAAACTGATGGATCTTTATTTTATTTTGCCTTTGTAAATAGTTATACTGAACAAGTTTATTTTTTTGATGGTACTGCTAGTGTAAATAAATATTTCTGGTGAATTCTACAACTGCTCCTTGTTTTCCTATGCTTCCTGACCTGTACCTCGATGACAGATAGTGTCAGCCTAAGTGGGATTTTCACCATGCATACTCCATAAGCCAGGGGTTTTGTGCATGGTACTGGACCTAGTACCAGGAAATCATAGAGAAAGGTATGGATTCTGCAGCAGCAAGTCCAGGAGTGGTTACCAGGAGAATGGCAGCCAAACTAACAGAGACACAAGTCCAAGCTGAGATTGTATAGCCAGCTCAAGTTATGGAAAAAGAAATGAAAATTACGTACCTACCGTAATTCTTGATCTTCTTGGACGAGTCTCCACCACTCATTCACACTATTGGGATCTGCGCCGGAGGCACTAGGACCCATCGGGAGCAAACCTTTTGCTGGAGAGTCGGCGCCAGAGATGGCACCGCTGAGGAACGGCCAGGAGCCTCTAGCTCATGGGTAATGACCATCTCGGCGTCGACTCTCCAACCGCCTCAGTACCTTTTTACCAAGGAGGTGCAGCGAATTAACCTAGAAGGGTAGCTCATCCAAAACCGGACATAAGATAGTCCGGACGACCCGTGTAAGAAGGGTCAACAAAGAAGTCTTCACGGCCTAAAGATTTGAGGGAGTGAAGACCAACAAGAGAGGTGAGCTCGGGGGATGGAGGGTGGGCGTGTGAATGAGTGGTGGAGACTCGTCCAAGAAGATCAAGAATTACGGTAGGTACGTAATTTTCATATCTTCCTGGACATAAGTCTCCACCACTCATTCACACTATTGGGAGAGTACCGAGCTAATAATCCCCCGAGAGGGCGGCAGGAGAGACCAAGAGCTCACATTTCTTAAGATAGAAGACCATTAAGGATGGCTCTGCCAAAAGAAGAATGTCGTCTGGCATGGACATCTAGTGCGTAATGCTTAACGAAAGTATGCACTGAGCTCCAGGTGGCTGCACTGCAGATGTCTGCAATGGGCACGTTGCGGATTTCCGCTAGGGATGCCGCGACTGCTCTAGTAGAGCGAGCGTAAACTCTACCCTCCAACTTAACCTGCACCATGGAATAGCAGTGGCGGAGGCATGCCACTAGCCATGCTGAGATACATCTGAAAGCGACAGGTTGACCCAGCCGGGTCTCACTGAAGGAAACGAACAGTTGCTGGGCTTTACGAAAATCCTTGGTTCTATCTAAATAGAAACGCAAGGCTCTCTTAACATCCAGGGAATGAAGAGAGCGTTCCCCTTCATTTTGGAAGTCCGCAAAATAAGAGGGAAGGACCAAAGGTTGGTTAAGATGAAATTCTGACACAACCTTAGGAATAAACTTAGGATGAGTATGAAGGACTACCTTGTCCTTATGAAACACAGTGTACGGAGGATCTGTGACCAGGGCATGTATCTCAGAGACCCTGCGGTCTGAGGTAATGGACACTAGGAAGGCAGTCTTCCAAGTGAGGAACTTTAGTTCACAGGTAGCTAGAGGCTCGAAAGGTTTCCGAGTGAGCATATCTAGCACAAGACTAATGTCCCAGACTTCAACTGGACATCTTGTAGGAGGTCTGGTATGCAGAATACCCTTAAGAAATCTCTTAACCATAGGTAACTGAGCTAGTGAAAGAGAAAAAACCGGCTCATGATACGCTGAAATGGCACTAAGGTGAACCTTAACTGTAGAGTACTGCAGACCTGAATTTGAGAGGTCCAAAAGGTACTCCAAAACTTTATCTGGTGAGCAGGAAAAGGGATTCAAAGAGGACTTTGCACACCAGAGCGAAAAACGCTTCCACTTAGCTGTGTAAGTTTTCCGAGTGGCTGGCTTCCGTGCAGCCAGAAGGATATCCGAAACTCTTCAAGAGACATTGAACTGATTTACTTCTACCTCTTCAGGAGCCAAGCATGAAGGTGAAGAGATCTCAGGTTGGGATGTACCACCGGTCCCTGAGTTAAAAGGTTCATCTGCAGGGGAAGTGGTCTCGGAGGCACTGCCAACACACTGTTGAGTAGTGGAAACCACAGTTGTCGAGGCCAAAAGGGAGCAATGAGAATCATCTTGTCCCCGAGACTCGAACTTGAGGAGTACTCTCTGAATTAGAGGAAGAGGCGTAAAGGCGTAAAGAAAGCGTTTTGTCCACCGCAGCCTGAATGCATCCTGACAGAAAATGCCAGGCTCTGGATTTCTGGAGCAGAAGAGAGGCAGTTTTGCGTTGAGTGGGGATGCAAAAAGGTCCAGGTCTGGAGTTCCCCACTCTTCGAATAGTGACTGAACTATGGTTGAGTCGAGAGACCACTCGTGAGGATCTGTCTCTGTTCTGTTGAGATGGTCTGCCAAGTCGTTCTGAACACCTGGCAGGTAGACCGCTTGAATTAGAGCCTTGTGCTCCAAGCACCATTCCCAGACCCTCATTGCTCAATCGTCCAGATAAGGGAACACCTGTATTCCGAGTTTTCTGAGGTGCGCTGAGAGAACTGCACAACACTTTGTAAAAACCCGAGGCGCCGAGGATAGCCCAAAGGGTAGGACTCTGAACTGATAATGTTGTCCCAGAGCCACAAACCTCAGGAATTTGTGATGCCTCGGTGAATGGGAATGTGCTGGTAAGCATCCTGCATGTCTAGGGAGGCTAGCCAGTCGTGCTGATGAAGCAAGGGTAACAGAGTTCCCAGAGAAATCATTTTGAATTTCTCCTTGGGGAGAAATTTGTTTAGCTTTCTGAGATCTAGAATGGGGCGTATTCCCCTGGATTTCTTCGGAACCAGAAAGTAATAAGAGTAGAACCCCGTGTTTCGTTGATGCAGCGGCACAAGTTCTACTGCCCTGTTGTTCAGAAGGCCCTGAATCTCGACGGCGAGAAGGTCTGACTGAAGGGTAGACAGTCTGGGCTGTCGTTTGGGAGGACGATCCGGAGGGGTTTCCACAAGATTGAGTGAATACCCCTTGCGAATTATCCAAAGGACCCATTTGTCTGAGGTTATGGACTTCCACTGGCTGTAGAAGTGCATCAGCTGACCTCCCACCGGACAGGAAAAGTCCACCTCGGGCAGTTGAGGTGGGACTTGGGCCGGCAACTCATAGGGTAGCGCTGGGTGCTTTGGGCCCTTGCGCTTTCTATTGTGCCTTCTTTTGAGGCTGAGCAGGTTGGTTCTTATGGAAACCTCCTCTGCCTCGAAAGGACTGATGGTTATGAAACTGCCGTCTACTGGCATGCCCTCGAGAGGGGGCAGGAGGGGGTCTAGCCAACTTAATGGCTGACCTAGTCTTTTGTGTAGCTTCTAGAGCTTGCTCAACCTGAGGACCAAAAAGATATGCACCATCAAAGGGCAATGCCATTACCTGCTGTTGCGCATCATTCGTGAAACCTGAAGTGCGCAGCCAGGAATGGCGGCGGGTGCAAATACCAGCAGCTGCTGAACGGGAAGCAGAGTCGAAAGCGTCCATGGCTGCTTTAACCTGCTGGTTGTTAGATTCAATACCTCTGGTAATGGTTTGAAGAAGCTCTGGCTTTGAATCCGACTCCGGAAGAGCTTCAACCATTTGCTTGAGAGAGTGCCACAGGATATACTCATACTGGGAAAAATAGCCTTGGTAACTGGCAATACGCATACTTAGGGTAGAAGCAGCAAAGACTCTCTTACCTAAGGTGTCTATCTTACGAGATTCCTTGTTAATAGGTCAAGATCTCTCTTCTTCTGTACTGACTTACAGCTTCTCTCTCCTCCTCTTGTATGTGCCCTTGTGGACCTAGTTGCTAGCTGCACCCTTTGTACTTCTGCCAATATACCAGCTAGGCTACTGCTTGTGCTGTGCTACCTAACTGTTCCTGTGTGTCTTTGAGTGGGTGTGGCTTGGCCTGCCATTATAAGTTAGACCACCCAGGGGTGGTTGTGGAATGGGGGTGGGCGGGGTGTTCCTTTGTACTCTGTGTCATAAAAACAATCAGGTAAAAACTTTCTTCTGTAAACTACAGAAGAATTACATAAAACCTGTTACAAAACACAGGAGTTACATGGAATCTGTTACCAAACACAGACACTTCCTGAAGTGTAGTAGCAAAAAACATATAAACTCAATTACATAAGCCTGTTGCTGGCCCGGTGGCGATGAGGGTTGAGGTGCTGGATGCCACACCTTGCACCACGCCAACAACCTGGGGTCAGGAGCAACCTCGGGTGTCGGAGGGTCGGCCGGGGGGAGGAGGATTGAGCATCCCAGGGACTGCTCTCCTCCTCCAGGGAGGGAGTGGTGGGATTACTGCTGTTGTGCTGGATCCTGGTGGCCACTGGGGGTCAGTGCAAGCAGGCGGTTCGCTGAGGGGGACAGCATTGGACATGCAGTGCACGGAAGTGTGCACGGCAGCGTTACTGATGTCCTGCACGTCTGTGCCGAGGGGTGGGGATCCCAAAACTCTCGCAGAAAAACCTCCGGCACACACCATGACATCAGGGCCATCGGCTCAGCGCCACTCTGACTCAGGATAGCCCCTCCTGAATCCAGACCCTCAGCTTCTGCGGTGGTGGAGTACGTACCTGTCGTGCAGCGGCCAGTGAGAGGAAAGGAGGAGGGTGTCGAGCTCAGGAACTGGGAGTGGTGCGGGGCAGTGGATCTGGACTGACAGTGGGGGGGGGAACCATAGGTAACACCCACCCCCCCAGCCAAGGAGGGAATAAAGATACAAGCAAAAAAAAAATGTTTACATAAGCCTGTTGCAAAACACAGAAGTTACCTGGAATCTGTTATCAAACACAGATACTTCCTGAAACAGGCCACAGAGGTAGCCATGCCCCTTGTGAAGTGGGCTTTCAATGTCTCTGGCAACTCTTTGCCATGCTTGTTGTAGCAGAACACAATACAATGGCCAACCATTTGGACAAACACTGTTTGGAAACCTGGTGTGTTTTTGGATACACAAATTGAACACTCTGATCCCAAAGGGACTAAATGAAGAACTGCCTTTACAGTGTTAGTTGCAAACTGTTTTTATGATGTATGAATGAACTGAGATATATGTATATATATATATATATATATATATATATATATATATATATATAGAGAGAGAGAGAGAGATGAGTGTGTGATTATATTTGTGGTTTCACTTATCCATTTAGTGTGCATGTTTTCCTTATGGCTACACCCATTCACTTAATATGTATGAGGTATGTGTATAAGAATGAATGTGTGCTGCTAGCCAATCAGCTCTGAGGAAGCCTTCTTGGTGAAACATCAGCTGATCTGGATGCAGAATGTAGCACCAGCGTGTGCACGCTGCAGTTTTGCCACTGGCAATATGCTACTACAGCAGCACTAATGGAAGTGTCGGCATGTGGTTAGTAACGATGTTAAGTCGGTCGCCTCTTGTATTTATTTATGCACATGCACCTTTTGTGTCCAGCGCCTCAACCCTCAGCGCCACCAGGCCAGCCTAGTTGGCTTTTCTTTCTATGTATTTGAGCACATTGCTCAGGTCTGTACAGTAGCACTGTTTGGGTAACTTTGGTTCCCAGGTGTTTTTTCTATGCACCAGTATTGAAAATGTCACACAAGGTCCCAAGGAGGTGTTTACTAATATCCTCGGCAGCGGCCTGCTTCTGGGAACAGTTTGGGAGGGCTTGGGCAGCCACCTTGCCCCTCTCCCAGATGGTATTTTGGTACTTGACCATATGTGAGAGATAGTTGGCAATCTGAAGTCCCAAGGTGGAGGAGGCATAAACCCCCTTACCCCAAAAGTCGATCCGTCTGGATTCCCTGTCAGGGGGGAGGGACCTAAGGTGTTTAGGCACCTTGGACCTGTCATGTGCTGTTTTGATGACCACAGAATTGGTCTCAGGTTGGGCAGCATAATAAGGCAGGCCCTGAGGGGCATGATAGAGTTTATCTGCCCTGTGTGGTAAGGCAGAAACCATGTCTGGGTGGTGCCATGCCACAGATATGGCATTCCTCAGAGCTGGAAGAACAGGAGGAATGACCTTAGGGGAGACTCTGGGCTCGCCAAGAGGTCCACCAGATCTCTACTGGTAGCATCGTTTTCCTCTGTGTGAAAGCACACAGCTGTGGACAGCTGTTTCATGACATTAAAAAAGGTAGTATCATCAGGAGGGGACCTGGCAGTACGTTTAACAGAGTCCTCACTCACTGAAGAAGCAATGGACCCGTCTGAGGAAAGAGGTTCCTCCTCCTCCTCTTCCTCACAGAGGATGAGGTCAGTCAGGATGGTACTCTTCAACTTTCGATCTGTTCTAACTCGAGGTCCAACAAGCGAGGTACCGACTACTCCTTACAGAGCGCAGATCAAGAAGGCTGTAGAGGTGCTCGACAACGACGGGGCAGTCAACTGTGCTGCGGACCCAGGCCTGTATGAGCCCAACTGGTGTACCAGGGCTGTAGTTATCTGGGTCAAAATAGTGTTACAGTAAACGGCAGGAGAAGGATGCATCACTGGCAGAGGGGTTGCCAGTACAGGGCATGATGAGCCATCCGTTGGGTCATGAGAGCACAAGGGCCCCAACAACCGAGGGCCTGGGGAAGTGTCAGGCTGCGATGGAGGGGCTAGCATTAACGACCAGAGGGTTGACGGACAGGGGGCCGATGACCTGAGGGTCGACAGCTGGCCTCCCTGAGAGGTGGGAGGAGGTGCTGTCGGTATGGGTGTGGGAGAAGTAGAAGCCTGGACAGCTGAATGCGTTGGCACAGTCGCAGCTGATGGAGTTCCCGCGGAGGAGAAAGAAGAAACTGTCAGGGATCAGGAGCAGTGGTCCGATTCATGGTCTTTTCTGTGACCCCCCCCAAGGACTTGTCTCAGGCCTTCCAGGTGACTAGGAAGGAGAGACCCCAGAGGACCCCTGACCAGAACTGGCTATCTGTTGCTCTATGAGAAATTTCTTCAAAGTCTTTCTGTGTCACATAAGCGTTGTGAGGTTGAATTTCTGGCAGAGCTCACAGTCAAAGACATCATGGTCAGGCCCAAGACAGCAGACACAGAGGTTGTGGTCATCTGAAGAAGCAATCTCCTTTCTGCAGTAGCAGTGATGGAAGTGAGATGTGCAAGCAGTAACTTTCAATATAAATAAGGTAAAATAATCTCTTGTTTAAAAGAGATTCTGAAAGCTAGGGTAAAAGAAAAATCGAGATGTAATATTGAGGATATGTATCGATACCTAGCTTGTGCACCAAGTCTGGTGCATAGGCGAAGTATCGATACATATGCCAATAACCATATACATAGCCAATATACAACATTTAAAAACAGTACCCATAGGTTTCAATAGAAGAAGCGGAGCGGAGTTGCTCCAATGATGTCACCGCGTATGCACGTCCACGTTATTTTGTGAGTTGAACTGCAGCTCGGAATCGGAGACAATCGGCGGTTTTGTTTATATTCAGGGGAACTTTTATTACTGCTGAAACCAGAAAAAATCATTCATTTACAGGTAAATACTGGCATCATGAAAATCAGCAGCCCTTATTATACACATACACAGGAGCGTTTCCAGTTTCATTCACCCCCCTAATTCCTTGTTTATTTGTCCTTTAATTAAAACATTCTGCACAACACAAGTTTCTGAAAACTCTGACTGTAGGACTCCTTTAAGTGGCTTGTTCATGATCACATAGAATACACGTGGTGGCCACAGAATTCAAACCCAGTTCCTCAAGTTTGTAGCTCAGTACTGTTAATCACTACGCTGCATTGCCTCCCCTACAGTTCTCTGTCGCCCTTCTGCTGTCAGAGAGCTGGCTAAACAGTCTCCGATATATGAGCACCCGGAGTCAAACTCCCCAGATCTGTGAGGCCCCTCAGTTAATACAGCCAGTACTTAAAGTATGGCATTCCATTGTGCGAGTAAGACAGGACTGATCTGTTGACAAACTCTTTTTCTCTGTCCCCAAGGATACAGAGTCCCCTCTGCATAAGCGGTAGAATTCTCACTAAAAAGGCAGACTCCAGTCAAATACTTCATCTTAGGCACTGCCCTGGTTGAGCAGGATCATGTACAACCACACGCTAACTTGATGACACTACGTGCATGCGCGTGACATCACCGAGCAGAAGAGAGCATGCCTCAACTGTAAAGACACAAATAGTGGAAGTCAAAAGAGTGCTCAACAACAGAAGTACGAAAAACCCCGCTGGCAGAGTGCCAGCAATGGTGGGTAGATGCAAGACCACTCCGTTGATACAAACGCTCTGACAGTGCAGTGATCCTCAGCCCAAGTCTGTGGGCTGCCAGAAAGAGCAGCAAAGAAAGCCACTGGGTAGAAAACAACCCTGGAACAGGACAGGTTTGAAAATAAAAATGCAGTGGGGTGGAGGGAGGAGACACTACCACTGATTCTAGAGAAACTGCCTGAAAGAAGAAAAAAAAAATACTTACCTATAAGGCCCCAGGCTAGAATACACAACAGGAGACCTACAATACACACCCTGATGGCATGGGGCCCCAGTTCAGGCAATAAAGCACTGAAAATGAGATAAAATGAACAAGGCAGGTTAGCCAATTTGAACGAAGCAGCTTAACAGGCACGATTTCTAAATTTGAAGGTGTTCCCCAAAAAACAGGTAGCCCCAACCTGTTCACAGTTGCACAAATCTGTCACAAATAAAACAACAAACCAACTGTAGATATAAGAAAATTTGAGAGCGTTCTTCTATGCTGGTTACCCCTCAGTGGCACAGAAAAGACTGGGGAATCTCAGCCTACTGGAATGTTCATATGCCCAGGGTTCTATACTGACTGACAGCTTTGGGCTGTACCACTAACCCAGTAGGGGTGCTCACTACCCATATGCAAAGACTTCCCATTGACAATGTGGAGCAATAGAGAAACATGACTGAGAATCCCTTTTTACCTTCACCTCCTACAGAGACGGTCTGGTACTATCCAAAACCTAATCTTGAGCCAGATAAGCTCCAAGCAGTTTTGGGCATCTCAGGCTTGGTGTTAGCATGTGAGAAAGGTGCAGCAGTTGACAGCTACAATATGGCATTCACAGCTGCTCTGGACTCACTCACGCCAGTTTGTTTCCGTCCACTGACTTTCTGTTACAGTCTGCCATGCTATAATGACAAGTCGAGATGGCTAAAGGCAACAGACAGAAGGTTGGAGCATTTCAACAAGGGGTCTGGCTTGGTGGAGGAGAGCTGGCTCTGAGTGTCCAGCACAAGGGCCATCAAAGGGCAGTTTCCTTGAAAAAGGCAGAATTCCTGTCACAGGAGATTGTCTCAGGTAAGAACAGACCAGCTCAGCTCTTCCACACTGTAGACAGGTTAATTCATCCTCCCTGTCTGCAGTCTGGAGTTCTTTTCCTGCAGGAAGATGTGAGAAGTTTGATCAATTTTTCCTGGGCACTATGTCATTGATTAGAGCAAAGATCTAACCAGGTGGCCTGTCAGGAGCCGACACTATTGGATTTGAGTGCAACGGAGGCCTTCCATAAGTACCTCAGCCCTCTGCATGGTGGAAAACACCTGAGTGACGGGGTTCTTCTTAGTCTGAATGGACAGAGGACTGGTTGGGTGGAGATGATGACTCCTGGGCAAAGGAGCAGGAAGGTCCTCAGATAACTGCTGGCTGACCACAGGGAAGAAGAAATTAGTCTCCTGGAACTGCGAGTTGACAGCCTTTCACCGGGATAATGGTACTTCCTGGGCAGGTATAGTTAGGACATCTGATGCCGATCCAATGACCTTGAAGGCCACCTTGTTGGCATCATATGATGCCCTTGACTGGTACCATGCTGCCTTCTAGGCATGTGACGGAAATGTTCATGACTTGCCTAGTGGCTTTACAGTCAGGCATTGCAGCAAGCAGGGTGTGCTTCTGCAAACACAGATGGTGGTGGTGATAAGCTATCACATGTGCTTGATGTGATGGTTTAGTCAGCAGAAAACATGCCAAAGAAAACACCTTCCTGCCCACTGCATAGAATCTAACAAAGTCCCGACTTGGAGGATGGTCCCATCTTGGGTGCTGAAGCACTAAAGTGGGGTGAGGAATAGCCCTAGCAGACCCGGTGGGGACATGATACCTGACTAGGAGGTCATTTGGGGTGAGGCTGGAGTAGGGATGCCTACTCAACAGTTATGTGCCAAGGAGGAAAGACACAAGTGTCAGTGTTGGGAACTCCAAGGCATCCCAACAGCACAGCATCAGGACTGCGACTTGTGAAAATGGGAATGTCCAATGCCTGCATCTCCCTGACGAATTGCTGGTACAGAATATACTCAGCAGATGTGGCCAGGTGGAGAGGTGACTCATCCTCTGAGGAGGAAGTCGAGGGAAGGGAGGCATGATAACAGCCCGGGGGAAGTACTGGAGAAGGGCCCTGAACTGGATCCTGTTGATGTCTCTGTAACGTGACTCTATGGTACTCACCCCAAGGCTGTTTTTTTCCCACCAAAGAGGCCCAGGTGTATTAAAGAAAGTGTGCATTCTATCTACCCGCACAGAAGGCACTTGGGGCAGCAGCCTGAGGTGGGACAGAACAGCCTGCTGGTCTGTAGAACCCGTGCCTCAGGAAAGACCTTGAGGTTCTGGCAATACCCTTGCCTTAGGGGAGGACTGAGCGGAGACTCCTGCTGCTGGAACTCCTATGACAGAGGAGGTGGCAATGTGGTGTTCTTTTGCAGGGGAACTCCAGAATGGGCGGAGAGAGCCCATGGCTGAGCAGGCCCCCACTGAGCAGCCTGACCCTGGCTCCATGCCAATGCCAATGTAGAGCAGGGGAGAAATCAGCACCAAAGTCGTCACCACTGTCTGAGTCAGTACTGCTAGTGGCACCAACACCAGACAGTCTAACAGCCCCAGTGCTGAAGTCCCGATCCGCACCAACGTCGACACCATGCTTGGCATCAACTTGTAGTGGCACCCACTTCAAGGCCAATATCAGAGCTAGCATCTACCACAGCACCAGGACCGTGAACTGTTTCAGTGCAGGAGTCAGCAGCAGTGTCGACGCTACCTTCGGTGTTATCACCGCCAACAGTGACAACCGAATAGGCGACACTGACAGCTGGCATCAATGTCTCTCAGAAAAAAGACAAGGCAAGAGGCCTTGACCCAGACTCCGCAGTGGTCCATTGCCAAAGGTGACTGAACCATGCTAGGTTTTCCACAGGCTGGTTAGAAGGAGCCGACTGTCCTCCCGACACTACCACTGGAGACTCAAAAAAAACAAACAAAAAAAAAAAAACAGCCCGGTGGCGGTGGGGTGGAGAGCGCTGTACCTTGGCTGACTCAGAAGAGCAGTGAGGGGACCAGGGGAAGGGCCCAGAGTCCTACCTAGGGTCCTCCTGGTCGGTTGCCTGCTGCCAAAGGTAATTTGGAGAGTGCAGTTGTCGGGGAGAAAGACAGGTGTCACAAGGTTACATGTCATGGTCTGCTTATAGGCAGGAAAAGCAAACCAAATGTCTTATCATTGTGGCCAATTTTCTTGCCAGATATGCATAAATGGAAGAGAAGGGCAGGTTTGTTCTTCTTTTTCAACAACTTGGGCATTCTGGAAAATAATAAAATGAGGAGTTGATGACGAAGGCAAAATGAGGTGATGCAATTCACTCCCACAGTGCGAAGTCAGTGGTGGAAAAAATAGAAATGAGATAGGTGAGGGGGCCAGCAACCATTATTGGCATGTGTGCATCACCATGCGGTGTCATAAAGCCACCATAGGCTAGCAGCCATTACTGGCCCCCGGCCAAAAGATCTGCTTTCGCAGGGTACTACCACCTCCAGGTTGGACAAAAGGGTGGGACTCCATGGAGAAGATCGATTCTAATATCTACCACTTTACAGGAAGTAACTCTCTTGTCTGGTACATCAAGATCTTGGAATTTGCTGTGGTACTCCATCAGCATGGTAGAACAGACGAGTAGCAGTTGAGGGCCCTGAACATGTACTCCCTTGCAGGAGAGAGGGAAGGGATATGATTGAGACCTTCAAGTACTTGAAGGGGATAAACAGGGAGGATAAAGAGGGTCTCTAAGCTCAGTGGCAACTGAAACATGAGGGGACACAGTCTTAAGTGAGGGGGGAGGTTAGGAAGCATTTCTTCACAGAAAGGGTGGTGGCCAGTTGGAATGCACCAACGGAAGAGGTGGTCTCTTTGAAGACAGTGGGCAGCTTCAAGAGAGGCTGGGACAGACTCAAGGAGAAAATAAGGGTCATGGAAGGGGCAGATGGAAAGGATGGGAGGATTGGGGAGGAGGGGCAGAGTCAGCAGCTTAAGTTGTGGACACTGCAATACAAGCAGACTACATAGGCCAAATGGCCTTATTCTGCTGGCTTCTTCAAATCCCAACCTAATGCCATAAATGCCATTCAAAATCACAAATTCCAACAGGAATAGGACGAAAATGTCAATGTACTAATGTGTTGAGCAACCACTGTGTTAGAACATCTTGAACTGCAAATGATTTCTTTTCTCCAAGAAAAGATCACTTCTGGCTTAAAAATGAACTGATACTGGATTGGTCAACCGTAGGTTCTAACTTTAAATTCATAAACAGTGTAGGCAGAATTACCATCTCAGACATATCGTCTAGGGTTCGTCCCTTCATCTCATCCAGCTCACTCTTCAGTGTAGATACTCTCTCCAGCTCCTCCTGGGTATTACTGTAGCCAGAAATGCCTCGCTTTGCTTCAACAGTTTGCTGTTAATATAAAAAATAGATCAAAAGGGTAAACAAGAGATCAGGGATAACAGAGAACAAGTTCCTTTTAAATGCAGCATGGGTGTAAATGTATGAACTACAGGTCTTGGTAGTTTCTCTCTAGTGTGCTTATAATGCACAACAATTTCATATGGCTCCCATAAGCAGCATCTAAATTTACATAACATTTTTTGTTCCAGCAGAAAGGCAATACTTTTAGCAGACTGCTTCAACTGTCACTGTAAGAGCCTTAAATAAATGTACTATAGTTTAATTTAGTCAACCAAATTTAATTTCTTTCCCATTAAAGTGCACATCAATTACTGTACAGTCATAATACAGAAGATAATTCTAACGACTTTGTGTCATCTCTGTGTGTGACATTCAATGCATTATGATTACTTATCATTCAGACTATTATTATGTTATAATTACTGGGTCTTGTTTTTTCCCCATAGGGAAACCGGGTTGTAATTGCGCTGTTATAACCAGCTGGTTATAACGGTGAACATGCACCCAGTTTCCCTAGCTCTGCGCATGCCACAGTTGAGATCTTCCTCTTCTCTATGCCATCGGCTCTTCCCTGGTTCAGTGCCAGCCGCCAACTGAGCGAGACTTCACAGACACTCGAATTTGGTGATAAATTTTGTTTTTTTAAATTCACTGGGCTAATGTCCTTAAACGAGGCTGTTGTATACAGAAGAAAAAAAAGGTTAATGTTTCTTCTCTTGGCGCTTAGGACTGTGGACCATGCTGAAGCCCGACCAGTTCACGGTCGCACAGGAACCGCTTTTATTTTATATAATTTCTGTGGCAAAAAACGATACCCAGCAATTATATCAAATAAAACATGGGGTTGTGTGTAAAACTCGAATTTTACACACACCCTCGGTGTTGGATGCTTTAATATTGTCTGGGTTTATGGCATTCCACACCGGGCGGGGTGTATACTTAAATTTCTTGTTAAGCACACAACCATATATATTATTCTCTATATAATAATTGATGCTTGTTTTTTTCCCATAGGAAAATCGGGATATAACTTTGACATTATAACCAGCTGGTTATAATGGCAAACACACGTCCCGGTTTTCCTAGCTCGGCGCATGCACAAACCCGATCTTCCTCTCCTGGGTGCCATCAGCCTTTTGCTACCCTTCCATGATTCGCCACACTCAGACTCAGCTGTGGTAAGTTAATTAAACTAATGAGCATTTTTTTGTAAAGCAGCTGACTTAAAAAAAAAAAAAAAGATAGCTGTCTAAAAAAGAAAACATTTTTGTGACGAGCCATGAACCACACTGAAACCCAACCGGTCCGCAGCTATCTTTATTTTATATAATTGCTGTGGTGAAAAAAGCAGCACCAGCAATTATATAAAATAAAGGCTGGGTAGGAGGCTGACTGTACACTCCAGGTGGGATGCCTTAATGAACCCCTCGAGCTTCACCTCGAGGTTTATGTGGCATCCCACACATGGGGAGTGTAAAATTCTCATTATAACCCCTACCCAGCCATTCTGCTCTATATAATAACTGTCAGAGTCTGATATCAACCAGAAATCAGACCCTGCCATCCCTGTATCAACCTAGTATGACATCACATCAGGCTGATATGGAGAAAAACTCCATATGAACCTGGTGTGACATCACACCAGTTTGATATGGAGAAAGTCATATCTGATCAATCACCTGCACGGGGAGCCATTACACTGTCACACTAATTGAAAACAGCCGTGACAACGTCTGTTGGCTTACTCATGCTGTCACTCCACTACAACTCACTCACTCACACACTCCACACACTCACACTCACACACACACACACACACACACACACACACACACACACACACTCTCTCTCTCTTCTGGTAAATATCAGACCATAGCAGATATTGTAAAAATAAACAAAATACGGGTGGCTCTGTGATTAATCTTTTTTTTTTAAACTCTTGGTGTGTTTTGCCCTTATAAACCATTTGAGCTTTGCTCTCTTGATTTATATGACCAAAAACACACTGGGTGTGTTAAAAAAAGAAAACACATCATAGACAATCATATATTATTCTATAGGTATTACAGCAGAATTTTAGTAATGCTATACAGCAGCTGCAGTTTTTTTATTTGCTATTTAGTATGCTTTCTTGTGCCGCTCCTTCCCAGACCTCAGCCCCTGCTACCCCAAGCTCCAACCAATCCACCAGACTTACCTGCTGTGACAAACTTGATCCCAGGTTTACCCCCGGCTGGGAGGGGCCGTAGGTCGTCCCGGGACCCGTGGACCAGGAGTCTGGAATTCTGGCGGGCATCCGTAACGGAGGAACCCCCTGGCTTACCCCCCGGTGTGGCTACGGAGCAGGGCCGAGGGGGATGGTCGGGCATGGAGAGCGAAGCGTCACAGAGGGAGGCAGGTGTATTTTTGAGTGATGGAGATCCCTGGAGGGCAGGGTGTGCAATGACGTGCAACATCTGCCCCACCATCTTAGTTGATAGTGCCGGTCACAGTGGTACCCCCAGCCTCTGCCAGGGGTCCATAAAACACCAGACACTCTTCCCCTCCTCCCCCCTGAAGGACAGCTGTCCCCAGGATGCTCGATCCTTCTCCCCCTGGCTGGCCCCTCCGACTCCTGAGTTAGTTCCTGAACCCGGGATGTCGGTCCCGCAAGCGGACGTCTTGCTGCTGTACCAGCAGGCTGGCAGAAGTGTGATTTTTTTACTTTAGTAATTAGTCAGTGTTTGGAAATATCGGCTTGAAATTTGGCAGGCCTGTAGTTATTGACACTATCTACAAACCCTGCAAATTGTATGAAAATCCATTTAGTATTTAAGATCAGGTTACAAAACACATAAATAGAATAAATGGATTAGATAAAATGTACACTGAAAATAGAAAATAAAGTTAAAATTGACAGCCATAGGTTTTCTTCAGCAATTATCTATAATGAAATGTTTGCACAGAATTATTGCTATAGTTAGTTACAACACATAAATGACCACTTTTGTTTGTTAATACCATCGACGAGATCACTCTTACAGTTGTAAGAGTGGTCTCACACAAATTCTTAGGGTATGAGAACTGCAAACTGAAGGTGAGCAGTTCTGATACCCTAAGAATGTTATTGAGACCACTCTTGCAACCAGTCATCTCGGCGGCAATATTAATATATTATTGACTGAGCTCGCTCAATAAGAAAAAATTACTCACTGCACTAATCTTGTTTCTTCCAGGGTGTTCTCCAATATTCATAACTCTTGCAGTTGGCCTTTAAAGTAGAACTGCCCGAAGATAGAACGTTATGCTAATGATGGAACCACTTATTCAAATGCTGCCCTAATCAACTGCTGCATTCTAAAACCCCTCAGATTTCATGGAGAGCCTGCAAGGAAAGGCCCAACCAAGGATAACATCTACATAAAAACAAAACTAACCTAATCTAAACAAACCCTCAACTGAGGGAAACAACCCCCCTGAATGTCAGAATAATCTTAAGAAGGGGAAAAACAATGCCCAACAAGGCCCAAAAAGATAAAGTATGCCAGCGTGTGGCACTTTTGTACCTATTCATTCAGCTTGGAATGCAGAGGCCACCGATTCGTGTAGGGGAGGCAGGGAGGGAGAGTTATGAATATTGGAGAATACCCTGAAAGAAACAAGATTACTACGGTGAGTCATTTTTTTCTTCTTGCCCCAGGAATTCTCCAATATTCCTAACTCTTGAAGAATAAGAAGCAGTACCTTTAGAGGTGGGCACAGAACCTGTTTCAGAAACAGGCTCTGCAGGACTGCTGTGCCAAACCTGCCATCACTTCTGGACTGGGTGTCCAGGCTGTAATGCTTTGTAAAGGTGTGAACTGTCCTCCAGGTAGCTGCTTTACAGATTTCCAACAATGGGACATCCCTGGCAGCTACTATAGTAGCAGCTGTCCCCCTTGTGGAATGAGCTCTCAGTCATACTGGGGGCTCATTCCCAGCTTTCGAGTAGCAAAACTGGATGCACTGAACTATCCAACGAGAAACAGACCTTTTAGATGCTGGATTTCCTTTACCCACATCCCCACAAGTCAGGAACAGTTGCTGTCTGTCCTGCCTATGATCTTTAGTGTGAGTCATGTAGTAACTCAGGGTTTTCTTGACATCAAGACTGTGGAGTCGACACTCACCTGAACTAGAGTGTTCAGTGAAAAACACTGGCAAAGTGATGGATTGATTTAAGTGGAAACCAGAAACCACCATATGAAGGAATTTCCCATTTGTTCTCAAAACTACCTTATCCCTATGGAACGAGATGTAGTCTTTTTTGACACACAGAGCCTGAAGCTCACTAATTCTTCTGGCAAGAGTGATGGCTACCAGAAACACTGTTATCCAGGTAACATACTTCAAATGAGCTGAGGCCATGGGCTCAGAAGGAGGGACCATGAGCTAGGCAATGCAGACATTCAAGTCCCAAGCTAGCACCGGTTCCCTGTGAGGGGGGTGCAAATGTGCCAAACCTTTGAAGAACCTTTTGAAAATAGAACTGGACACCACAGAGCCACCCTTTCCAGCTGAAATGTATGCAGATACTAAAGCCAGGTGGACTTTTAAAGTGGTGGGCTGCAAGCCCAGATGGGTAAGGTAATCCAGCAATGCTGGAATCCCTGCTTGTTCTGGCACTACATCATTGGTGGGCACCAAACAGAAAACCTTTTCCATTTTGAAGCATAGGTTTTCTTGGTAGAAGGCTTCCTATAACCTCATAAAACATTCAGAACTCTTTCTGAGAGATGCAAACCTGCATACTCTAAGTCCTCAAGAGCAATGTCTTGAGCCTGAGGGATCTGAGGTTCGGGGACAGGATCCTCCCTTGGTTGGAGGTTAACAGGTTGTGCCTCCGAGGGAGGTGTACTGGTTTTCCCAAAGACATGGAGAGCAACAGAGAGTACCATGGCTGCCTTGCCCAGTCTGGTGCTGTCAAGATCATTGATGCTGGCTGGGATCTGAGTTTGATCAGAATACTGAAGATCAAAGGAAAAGGATGGAAGGCATATAGCTGTCTCCCTGACCAGTCCAGAGTCAGACCATCCAAGGGTATTGTACCCCTGGCTGGTGGTCTGCAACAATACTGTGGCAGGTGGTGGTTCTTGTGGGACACAAAGAGATCCATCTCTGGGGTGCCCCACCTTCTGAACACTAAATCCAGCACCTGCCCGTTCAGGGCCCACTCGTGACCGGGCCTGGTTGATCTGACTCGGGGCATCTGCTAGGGTGTTGTCCTTGCTTGGCAGATGAATAGCTTACAATGAAGTTTTGAGTGAGTAAGCTAAGCTCCAAATCTTCATTGCTTCTGTGCACAGGGGGTTGCACCTTGTCCCTCCCTGTTTGTTTATGCAGTAAATAGTTGTGATATTGTCTGTTCTGACTTGCAACACTCTGCCTTGCACCAATGGTGCGAAGGCCTGCAAGGCTAGAAATACTGCCCTCAGTTCCAGCAGGTTTATGTGCTGGAGTGACTCTGTACACAACCAGGTTCCATGGGTGGTGTGCTCCTCTAGGTGGGCACCACACCCCGGCAGTGATGCATCTATTGTGAAAATCACTGATGGAGACTCTTCCTGGAAGGGAACCCCTTCTCCTAGATTGTCTCCTTCCTTCCACCACTGGAGGGCTTGCAGAAATGTCCTTGTTACTGGAATCAGCTTTGAGAGAGGATCCCTCCTTTGGCACCAATGTGCCCTGAGATGGAACTGTATATCCCTCATTTGGAATTTGGAATCTGGAACCCAGGACTGTGCCTGTTGCTGCAGACATGTGTCCCAGTAGCTGAAGGCACTGCCTTTGGCTTGTGCAGATTGAACAAGCAAGCAATCTGTAGGATATTGCTTACCCTGGCATGCCTCAAGACAGCTAGTGTTGGAACCCACTCAGGAGGGAGCAATCTTAGACCTGGTACTCTCAAATGAAGACGGAGAGAGGATCTCAGATTTAGAAGTGGGTAGCCATCTGGGAACAAGCGACCATCAGTGTGGTTCCTGATAAACACAGCTGAAGAGTCAAGTCACACAAAGGTGCAGGTACTGGACTTTAGGATGGCTGACTTTGGCAAAATTGGGGAGTGCCCCAGAAAAGCACTAGCAAATGGGCAAGACGGTGGGGTGGAGGAACAATGGGGAAAAATCAAAGCTGCCATCACTAAGGCAACAAGCCTTATATATTTATTTAGTTATTGAATAGCCCAATGGGCCTAGAAGTCCCTTTTTCAGGGGCGACCGGGGGGGAAGGGGATACAGATGGTAAGCAACTGAAATTGAAACCAAATTAAGCTGTTGGTGGTATTTTTAGTGAATGGAAGCCTTTGTGTGAAACAAATAAAACACAGGGAAAAAACACTATGGTTCTCAAAAGAAGTGGCAGGGAAGGTTAGGGAGAAAAAGACAGCATTTAGGAAGTATAAGGAAATACAGAAGGAGCAGGACAGAGAACTGTACCAGTTAAAGCAGAAGGCAGTCAGAGTAGCAAAGGCCCAAACTGAGGAAAAGACAGCCAAACTCAGTGAAGAAGGGGGATAAAACCTTTTATAGGCACATTAGTGAGCAAAGAAAGACCAGGGGAAGGATAGTGAGGCTTAATAAAGGGGAAGGGGTAGGCAGAGGGTGACAGTGACAAAGCAGAGATACTGAATGAATACTTCTTCTCAGTATTCACAAAAGAAGAGGAGGAGGAGGAGGAGGTACATAAACCAAATAATAGCAGCACACTGGATGGGGGGTCAATACCAGTACATTCACAGAAGAAAGGGTCCTGAAAGAACTTCTAAAACTGAATGTGGACAAGGCGATGGGGCCCGACAGGATTCACACCCCAGAATTCTAAAAGAACTAAGGGGAGAATTAGTGGCACCACTGACTACCCTTTTTAACAAATCATGGGAAGAGGGTGTGGTAGCTGAGGACTGGAGGAGGGCAGATGTGATTCCCCTTCACAAAAGTGGGAGCAAGGCAGAGGCAGGAAACTACAGGCCTGTTAGGTTAACCTCAGTGGCAGGGAAAATGATGGAATCACTTCTGAAAGAAAGAACTGTTGAGTACCTACAGGCCAGCAGGGCACAGGACCCAAGGCAGCATGGATTCACAGCAGGAAGGTCATGTCAGACAAATCTAATAGATTTCTTTGACTGGGTGACCAAAGTAGTAGGCCAGGGAAGGACTGTGGACATGGTCTACCTTGGTGCACCCCTTCAGGTCGACACCCTGATGGCAAAACAGGAAAAAAGACCATTACGGCGACATCATAACAGAAAGTGATATAATGAGCCAACCATTTCGATAAGCATTGCTTAGAAACAGCATTGCCTTCTCTTTTATGAGCAAAAGAGACAAACAGTTGATCAGTCTTTTTGAGATCCTTCATCCTGTTGGTGCAGTATCTCAGAATTCGGTGAACACCCAAAGTATGCAGGAGGTACTCTCCATGATTAGAGTGCTGCGTAAAAAAGGCAGGCAACTCTATGGATTGATTCAGCATCGATTCCGCTACCACCTTAGGGAGAAACTTAGGGTTGGTACGCAGAGCCACACGTTCCTTGTGAAAAATCAAATACAGGATTTTACACATCAGGGCCTGGAGCTCGGAAATCCGTCGAGCAGAATTAATGGCCACTAGGAAGAGAGTCTTCCAAGAAAGGAACTTGAGGTCCACTGAGGCTGATGGCTCGAAAAGGAGGCAGAGTAAGCTTCTCTAAAATGAAATTCATATCCCAAGTAGGGGCAGGAACCCGCATAGGGGGTCGTAAGTGAAGGACCCCTCTCAAAAAGGTCTTTAGAGACCTCCAGCTGAGCAAATGTTCTGGCTGCAAAGGGGACATGTTAGGCCGAAATGGCTGCCATGTGAACATTTAAGGATGAATGGCTGAGACCCAGATTGAAGAGGTGTCGCAGGTAATCCAGAAGTCGGCCAACAGAGGATGAGAAGGGCTCAACATCATTGGAGGCAGCCCAAACAGAGAACTGCTTCCATTTCATGGCATAAGTAGATCTGGTTGAGGGGTTTCCAAGCTTCCACCAGAATCTCAGCTACTCGGGGTGAAACCCCGAATCAGGCTTGAGCTATGTCTGCAGGAGCCACGCGTGCAACTGAAAGGACTTGAGGCCTGGATGGACCAGGGTCCCCTGACCCTGGGTCAGCTAAAATAGTGACAGAGGAAGAAGAAGAGGAGGTTCCTCTGAGTACTGTTGCAGAACAGAGAACCAAACTTGCCTGGGCCACAAAGAAGCAATCAGAATCATTCAAGCTCCTTCCAAACAGAGTTTCTGCAAGACCCTCATAATCAGTGGAATTGGGGCGAAGGCATACACAAATCTGCCCTTCCAGTCTAGAGGCAGAGTGTCTCTCCAAAAAATGCCACGCCCTGGAGCGAGCGAGCAGAAGACTGGAAGTTTTGTGTTTTGAGGGGATGCAAACAGGTCTACCTGTGGAGTTCCCCAGTGCAGGAAGATGTTATCTACGACTCCCTGATCCAGTTCCCATTCATGAGCCAGAGCAGATGACCGGCTGAGCTTGTCTACCAGCGCGTTCTCGACCCCCTGGATGTGAGATGCCATGAGGTGAAGGTTGTGCTGCACTGCCCAATTCCAGACTCGCATCGCCTCTCTGCAAAGGGGGTAGGAACGAGTTCCTCCCTGTTTGTTGATCTACCAGACGACACACATATTGTCCATCTGTACAGCTAGGTGACTGGGAGACAGATACAGATGCAGAGCCTGAAGAGCACACAGCACTGCCCTTAGTTCCAGCACATTGGTGTGAAGGGACTTCTCGAGCTTGGACCAGGAGCCCTGGGTCCTGTGACGACCGAGATTGGCTCCCCAACCCTCGCTGGAATCATCTGTAGTCAACATCTGCAAGAGGGGAGGAAGACCAATGGGAACTCCCCGGGAGAGGTTCTCCTGAGCCATCCACCACTGCAAGTCCCGAGCCATGGGAGTGGAGACCAGGACAAGTTGATCTAGGTTGTCCACTAGCTGATCCCATTGAGACCAAAGCATCCACTGAGAGATTCTCATGTGGAGCCGAGCGCGAGGGACTGTTGGAATCGCAGCCACCAATAGCCCCAGAAGGCGAAGGACTGACCTGGTGCTGACCCGCCTGCGGCTGGACAACAGGCTAACCTGAGCCTGGAGAGTGGCCGCCCTGTCCAGTGGCAGAAAGGCTATGGCAGAGGTCATGTCCAGGATTGCCCCAATAAAATGGAGCCTCCGGGACGGGATCAGATGGGACTTGGCCTGGTTGATGGTAATACCCAGGCAGGCAAAGACCTGTTGGGTAAGGGAAAGGAAGCGCAGGATTTCCTCCCTGGATGGGGATGCCAGGAGCCAATCGTCCAAGTATGGGGAAACCTGCACCCCCTGGGTATGCAGGTAGGCCACTACCACCAAAAGGCATTTGGTGAACAACCGGGGTGCCGAGGAAAGACCAAACGGGAGGGCCTTGAACTGGTAGTGGTCCCTCTGGAATGCAAAATGCAGGTATTTGTGGTGGGAAGGGTGGATAGGAATATGCAGGTAGGCGCCCTGCATATCCAAAGTGCACAGCCACTGTCCCGGCCGGAGAAGGGGCAGGAGGCTCTGCATGAGCATCCTGAACCTCTTGTACTGCACAAACAAGTTCAGGGAGTTGAGGTCGAGAATTGGCTCCATGTCCCCTGTTTTCTTTGGGACCAGGAAGAAATGGGAATAGTACCCCAATTCCTGAAGAGGAATGGGGATGGGTTCTATCGCCTCCTTCAAGAGAAGGGAAGAAATTTCGTCCTGGACCAGAAGAAGATGCTCCTGAGAGTACGACGACCTTGGGGGAGGGTGTCGAGGGGATTTCTGAAGAAACTCTATTGAGTGTCCCTCTGCAATGAGTTGGAGCACCCAGAAATCTGACATTATCCTCTCCCAACCCAGGAGGTGGAGGGAAAACCTCCCTCCTACCGGTTCCTCTGGAAATGCCAGAGGCTGTGGGAGAGGAAAGGAGTCAGGTGGTGTGGGGCAGCATCGTGGCTGAAGCTCCCGCTGCTTTTTTGGGTGGTGGGGGCTTGGCAACCAGAGGGACCCAATGTTTATTGGCCCGCTTTCCTGTGGTTTTGCCTTTTGCCGATTCTGCCTGTGAAAGGGACGATGCTGTGCTGGAGGTGGATTGTACATGGAGTCCACAGACTTCAGTGCAGTCCCCTTCTCCTGCAGATCGGTGAAAATGTCCTTGACATCACCACTGAACAGCATCGAACCCCGGAAGGGTGCTTCCTGAATAGCGGACTGCACTTCCGGGACCAAATCTGACACACGGAGTCAGGCATGACTCCGTAAGCCTACGGCCAAAGCCGAGCTCCTACCAGTAGTGTCCACTGCATCGCACGTGGCACGAAGCATGTGCCAACTGGCTGAACGAGCAGAACGGACAAGGTCAGCAACTTCCTGTTTAACCTGAGAGTCAGAAGGAGTCCACTTGGATTCCACTCACTAAGAATCGCCTTCTGGTAATCCCCATGTGACCGACATAGTTCAGGGCCCTAATAACCAGAGTGGAAGAAGCATAAATCTTCTTGCCGTACTGGTCCAGAAGACGGGATTCTTTGTCAGGTGGAGACAAGCTCAAATGTTTCGGATTAGCTGACCGCCTGTGAGCGGCGCTAATCACAACCGAGCCAGCTCGAGGGTGAGAATCAAGGAAGTCAACACCCTCGGGAGCCTGGTATAGCCTATTAGACTTCCGAGGAAGAGGAGCTAATGCCAACGGTTGCTTCCAAATGGTGGAAACAAGGCCAGCATGAGGCTCAATCCAGGGTGGCACCAAAGTCAGAGCGGTCTCGGGCAGATCCAGGTGCTCAGCGAGTTTCTTACGCTGTGGGTCCAGCTCCAAAGAGCGCCACTTATGAACTTCCTGGATTTTGCGCAGTGACTCTGAGAAAGAAGGATCCTCCAGAGGAGACTTCGGAGGAGTTCTAGACCTGGATTTGGTCAGAGAGCGTGGCTCGTCTGGGTCGGAACAACTATTGGAGTCATCCGAGGTGTCCGAGGAGGAAGAGGAAGAAGAAGAAGAAGAAGAAGAAGACTCCCTCTCCCAGCGTAGGGGAGGAACGGACCCCTTAGGAAGCCCTCAGGGAAGCATGTCCTGCCCCGCCCTAGAACCAGAAGGCTCGTCCCTGGTATCTGGAGGTGGGGAAGGAGTCTGTCATCTGGGGCATACGGGAGCCGAAACCAGCACAGTCGCCAGGAAATGACTCTCCACCTCTCTGGTGAGCTGAGCTTTGGCCTCAGTCCACCAGAAGGCCAAAGTCTCCTCCAACTCCACCAGCGGCTGAGGGGGCAGTGGAGGAGGAGGAGGAGGGGGATACGGATATTGAGTGTACCCGTAGGGTGTGTATCCATAACCCGATGGCGGGTAACCCCGGCGTCGGGTAGTGAGGCAAGGAGTACTGTGGCGTCGGGTAGGCCAGCATCGGGTACTGGGGCGTCGGATACTGCAGAGCTAGGTAAGACGGTGCCAGATAAGATGGAGTCGGATACCTGGGGGCTGGGGGGGTCTGACGAAGCAGACGGCCTGGCCGGAAGCCCAGCGGGCAGGCCCGGAGCAGAAGGCTCGGCGAGCGGAGGACCTGGCATTGGAGCGGCATCCGGGAGGGGGATGTTGCCCTGCATTGGTATGACTGGCGTCGCAGCCGGCGTCCGGGGAATCGATGTCAGGTCGTCCAGCCTAGCGAGAGGGAGGCCTGACAGGGGAGCAGCAGGAACCTCGGCATCGCTCCAGGATGGTGGGGAAAAATACATGGGTTCAGGCTGAGGAGACAAAGGGTCCCTGGAGGGCAACGAAGGCTGTGGGGAGCCGGGAACGGCGGACGTAAGAGGGTCAGACGTTGGCTCAGCTGCCGCGCGGACGTCGGGTCGGCCGATGTCCGACTTATCAGTGGAGTCCGGGAGAACGTCGGAGAAGCTGGTGTCCGACTTAGCGGACGCATTGCTCGAGGCAGGTCTCAAAGGAGGGGTGGCCTGGGAGGGCGGGAAAGTGGCGGTGTGCCGCCCCGAAGGGTCGAAATACTTATCGAATTATCCTGTGCGGGCCGTGAAGAACTGACGTCTGGCTTACCGGAGTCGCTCGAACCAGTAGGCCACACAATGATGGCTTTACCGGGAGCGGAGGCCTCCAACAGCCCGGAGGCACCCGAAGGGCCTCAGCGCAAGCCAGACGGGTGGGCCGACGCCACCTTGGAAACTTCCAAGACAGCCGTCGTGGAGAGGTCCCTCGGAGGGTACGTTACCTGGAGCACGGCGACTCCAGCCAGAGTTGTGGTGGAAGAGGAGCCCCTGTCCTGATGCTTCTCCTTGTCCTTCTTCTTCTTACGATGCCCTTCGGGGGAAGCGGACACCTGCTGGAGATTTTTCAACTCTTTCTCCATGGAGGACAGCTTCTTCTTGAGGATATGGGTCTCCAGGGACTGCTGCCTCCGTCTGCGGGTGGCAGCGTTAAATTTAAGACAGTGCTGGCACTTCTGCACCTGATGGTCCGGGCCCAGACAGAAGAGGCACTGGGAATGGCTGTCCTTGTGCGGGAGTTGGACGCTGCACAAGTCGCACTTATTTTTGTGCTTGGAGGGTGTAGGGGACGACATACACCAACAAAAGGCTGATGATTAAGTTGAATAATTTGAAAAAAACGATGGTAAATACTACCGGCAACAGAGCTGATGAGCGTTGAACTTTACTGTGAGGCGCTGACACGAGCCAACAGCAGGAAAGAACTGGAAGGCAGGCGTGGGGGACTGCCCCTTTATACTGGCGTCGCATGACTTCGGTCACCTGACGTGGGGGCGCTCCCCTGCCAGAGACTGACAGCTAGAAATTTTTTCGTTGGGTCCCGACGCCGGCCGGCATCAGTCCCATATGTAACTACCTACTGCATGAGCCCTCTTGAAGTAAGTTCAATCCTTCCTTAACTCTTTTGTCCTGTCCATATAATAGCTAATAGCTCTTTTAATGTCCAGGCTGTGCAGCCTACGTTCACCTGAACTAGAGTGATCTGAGAAAAATACAGGCAAAGTAATGGATTGGTTCAGATGAAAATCAGAAACCACCTTAGGGAGGAATTTCTTGTTAGTTCGGAGCACAATCTTGTCCCTATGAGGTGAAATATAGTTGGGCTCCACAGACAAAGCCTGAAGCTCACTGATTCTTCTAGCAGAAGTGATAGCCACTAGAAAAACAGTTTTCCAAGTGAGAAACTTGAGTTCTGAAGAAAACATAGGTTCAAAAGGCTTGGGGCTTGGCGGACAGAACCTATGGGGAGAGGCTCAAAAAGCTAAATATGTACACATTGGAAGAGAGAGAAGGGACCGGGAGGGCCATGATAGAGGTCTTCAGGTACATGAAGGGGTTAAATAGGGGAGGAGCAGTCAGGGTGCTATGAAGGAAAGGGGGGGGCAACTAGAGGGCACGGTTGGAAGCTGGGGGGGGAATCAGGGGAGAAAGGAGGAGGTGCTACTTCACTGAGAGGGTGGTGGAACCATGGAATGTGCTGTCCAGGGGGCTGGTGGAGGCAGAGACGGTGGAGGGGTTCAAGAGGGGGTGGGACAGGTACAGGGGAAGGGTTCTGGAAGCAAAGTTCTGTGCAGCAGGAATATCCGGGACTGGAAAGGGAGAAGCCAGAGAGGGCGGAGGGGCAGTAAGGTCAGCTCCCAGAGTGGGAGCTGACCAAAAGAGCAGACACAAAAGACCGTTAGGCCTATGCAGCTGGCATTTTAGCATGTTAGTATGAAAGGAGGCTACATAAGCTGACCTATACATAGGTTCAGGTCCCATGCAGGGGTAAGTTCCCTATGTAGGGGATGAAGATGCAACCACCCCTTGAAAAACTTTTTGAAAACTGGGTGTGCAGCCAGAGAAGATGCCTTCCCTGCTGAAAGATAAGCAGAAACAGCAGAAAGGTGTACCTTCAGGATAGATGGCTGTAAATGCAGAGACTGAAGATGGACCAGATAGTCCAGAAACTGCGGTACTGCAGCTTGCTATGGATCCAAATCCTTCCATGCACACCAGATGGAAAATCTTTCCCATTTGGAGGAATAGGTTTTTCTGGTAGCAGGCTTTCTAGCACCTTTCAGAATATCCAGGACAGACTGAGACAGTTGTAAATCTGCATATTCTAGGTCTTCAAGAGCCAAGCCCTGAGGTGAAGGGACTGAAGATTGGGGTACATTATCCTGCCCTGAGAGGATGTCAGCAGGTTGTACCTCCTGGGTAGAGAAATCGGTTTGGTCACTGACAGTGACAACAGCATCGAGTACCATGGCTGTCTGGCCCAGTCTGGGGCTATGAGAATCATTGTGGCAGGCTGAGACCTCAACTTGACCAGGACTCTGGCTATCAGAGGAAAGGGAGGAAAAACATAAAGGAACCTGTTTGACCAGTCCAGAAGGAGAGCATCCAGTGGCACTGAGCCCTGGAGTGGAGGCCTGCAACAATACAGAGGTAACTGGTGATTGTCTGGGGCTGCAAAGAGATCTATATCTGGAAACCTCCCCCCTCCTGAATACTGAAAGAAGGACCTGCTTGTTCAAGGTCCATTCATGATGGCCCCGGCTGATTCTGCTGAGAGCATCTGCCAGTACATTGTCCTCACCTGGCAAGTAAACTGCTAACAGTGACATGTTGAGAGAATATGCCAGCTTCCAAATCTTCATGGATTCCGTGCAAAGCAGGGAGGATCCTGTTCCCCCCTGTTTGTTGATGTAGTATATGGTGGTGTCTGTCCTGACCTGTACCACCTTGCCCTGTAGGAGGCTGGCAAACTCCTGAATAGCTAGGAGCACTGCTCTGAGCTCCAGAAGACTGATGTGCAAGAGAGACTCCTGAGGGAGCCACGTACCGTGTGCTGTGTGATCCCCTAGGTGGGCACCCCAGCCCAGGAGAGAAGCATCCGTTGTCAGCACCAGAAAGGGTACCTGAGGGAGAAAAGGAACCCCCACTCTGAGGCTGTCCATCTCCTGCCACCACTGAAGAACTAACAGAAGGGTGGGAGATACTGGAATCAGTTTGGACAGAGAATCCTTTTTCTGAGACCAGAAGGATCTGAGGTGGAACTGAATGTCCCTCATCTGGAACCTGGCTCCCAGGACCACAGCTGTGGTGGAGGCCAAGTGTCCCAGTTGCTGTAAGAAGTACCTTGCTGGACGAGGAACTCGAACCTGAAAGGATTTTGTCAATTCTATGAGGGTCTATGCCTTTGCAACCATTAAGAAGGCCCTTGTCTGAATGGTATTCAGTTCTGCCCCTATAAAGTCTAGTACTTGTACAAGGTTTAAGACAGACTTTTGAAGATTTACCTAAAACCCCAGAGAGGAGAGTATCCTGGGTGAGTTTCAGGGCTTCTGTGACCTGCTGGGGGGATTGACCCACCAACAGCCAGTCGTCCTGATAGGGGTAAACTGACACCCATTGCCTTCTGAGGAATGCCACCACTACTGCCAGACATTTTGTAAAAAAAACTTGGTGCAGATGTCAGGCCGAAGAGCATAGCCCTGAATTGGTAGTGGCCTGAAGGCAGTCGAAATCGGAGATATGTTCTGTGAGACTGTCTGATGGGGATGTGGAAGTAAGCATCCTTTAGGTCTAGGGATGCCAGCCAGTCCCCTTGCTTGAGAGTAGGTAGAATGGTAGCCAGGACTGTCATTTTGAATTTTGGCTTTGTAAAATGTCTGTTCAGGAATCTGAGATCCAGAATGGGCCGCCACACCCCATTTTTCTTTGGTGCCAGGAAGTACCTTGAGTACAGTCCTTTTCCCCTGTGCTGATGTGGCACAGGTTCCACTGCTCTTGACTGAAAAAGTGTGGAAACCTCTGCCTCCAGCTGTGCTGTTTCTGCAGTGTTGGAAGGTCTGAAAATTCTTGTGGACAGATTTGGAGGCACCTTGAAAGTGACAGCAAGTCCCTGACCCACTATCTCCAGAACCCATTTGTCTGAAGTGATGGAATGTCAAGCCTGGAGATAGTGGGTCAGCCAGCCCCCAACAGGGTAAGGGGAGGAGGTCCAAACAGAGCTTTCAGGGTGTCTGTTTCGCTGGGGTAGCAGACTGGGGGGTGGAGGTGGCCCTGCCAGCACCCCTCCTGCCCATTCCTCTAAAGAACCCCCTGGGTTGCTGGTAAAAGGGAAAAGCTTGGGCCTGGTGGAAAGGCATGGGGTAACGTCTGCCCCTGCCCTGCCCTGCCCTGCTCCTTCTGAGGAGTGGCAGCCTTTTCTTTTGCTGAAGTACTCCTGTATGCCACTCTGTACTCATTCATTTTCTTCATATAGGCCTTACCCCAAGAAAAAATTACTCACATTAGTAATTATGTTTCTTCTAGTGGAGTCTTGCTGTATTCTGACAAGTGCAGTTAGCCCCAGCCTTTAAACTGCCCCAGAGAACAATGGGTTAACTTTTCTATGCAGGGCATAGAATGTTCATCTCGAGCTCGGTTGATGTCTCTGCCTGTTGTAATCTGAACTGCAACCGTCAGATCTTTACGAGCAAAACTCATTAGGTGTTCTGTGTGGAAACTGTAAAATGTTTACTAGCCAACTGGCAGAAAAATAATCTTTTGGGTTCTCAAAGGAAGACTCAAGTCAGGAAACCCAAACACAAAAACCAATCAAATGAAACAACATCTCACCCCATGAGAAACAGAGGGTGTAAAGGGGGCACCCCTAGGGTGCCAACACTGCGCCTGCCCAACCACATCCCAAAAAATCTAGGTTCTGAGAGGGGAGGCAGTGGGGGAGAGGTCAGAATACAGCAAGACTCCACTAGAAGAAACATAATTACTAAGGTGAGTAATTTTTTCTTCTAACAACATGAAGTCTTGCTGTATTCTGATAAGTGCAGACTACCAAGCAGTACCTCCATGGAGGAGGGACAGAACCTACTTTGGGAATAGGCTCTGAAGTACTGCTGTTCCAAACTTGAGCATCACTCCTAGCCTGGATATCCAGAGAGTAATGTTTGGTAAAAGTATGGACTATTTTCCAGGTGGCTGCTTGACAAATTTCTAAGAAAGGGCTATCCCTGGCAGCAGCCAGGGAAGCAGCTGTACCTCTTGTGGAATGAGCCCTCAGGCCTGAGGGTGGATTTTTTCCCAGTTTTTCATAGCAGAATTGTATACAAGACACAATCCACCTGGCAATAGATCTCTTGGTGGCAGGTTTGCCCTTCCCAACTTCTCCATAAGTGAGGAACAACTGGAGGGAATCAAACCTGTGACCCTTGGTACCCTCTATGTAGTAGCTAAGGGCTCTTTTAACATCCAAACTGTGTAGCCTCCTCTCTCCCGAGGAAGAATGATCAGTGAAGAAAACATGGAGAGACAGACTGATTCAGGTGGAAATCTGAAACCACTTTAGGCAATAACTTTCTGTTAGTTCTAATGGCCACTTTATCTCTGTGAAAAGAGATGAAATCAGGTTCCACTGACAGGGCTTGCAATTCACTGGTATGTCTAGCAGAAGTAATGGCTACCAAAAACACAGCTTTCCAAATCAAGTACTTAAGGTCCGCTGAAGACAAAGATTCAAAAGGGGGTTGCATAAGCTGAGCAATGCAAACATTAAGATCCCAAACAGGAGCAGGATCCCTAAAGGGAGGATTGGTGTGAAGCAATCCCTTGAAAAACTTACAGAACACAGGGTGGGATGACAGTGAGGAAGACTTGCCTACTGACAGGAAAGCAGAAACAGCTGACAAGTGTACCTTGAGAGTAGCTGGTCTGAGTCCTAGGCCATTAAGATGGACCATATAATCCAGAACCGAAGGCAATTCAGCAGTGTCTGGAGAAATATTCTTCTCAGAACACCAAATGCTGAATCTTTTCCATTTAGAGTTTTAAGTCTTTCTGGTTGAGGGCTTTCGAGAAGCCTTGAGGATATCCAGAACCCCTTGGGAAAGATGCAGATCTGCAAACTCTAAGTCTTCAAAAGCCAAGCCTTGAGATTGAGAGACTGAAGATTGGGGTACCAAATCCTCCCCTGAGAGGATGCTAACAGGTTTGTAATTCCTGGGAAGAGAGAGGGGAAGATGGACTGCTAGGGACAGCAACAAGGGATACCATGGCCGCCTGGCCCAGTCTGGAGCAATCAGAATCACTTTGCAAGGTTGTGACCTTATCTTGACTAACACTTTGAACAGGAGAGGGAAGGAGGGAAAAGCATACAGAAATTTCCCTTCCCAGTTCAGAATCAGAGCATCCAGGAGGACTGAGCCCAAGACTGGGGGGTCTGCAACAAAAGAGAGGAAGTTGGTGATTGTCTGGGGCTGCAAAAAGATCTATCTATGGAGTGCCCCATCTTGAGAAAACACCAGAGGATCCAGGGCCCATTCGTGATGGTCCTAAGATATTCTGCTCAGTGCATCTGCTAGGACATTGTGCTTCCCTGGAAGGTGAACTGCTACCAGTGAGGTTTGCAGGGAATAAGCCAGGGACCACAACTGCATTGCTTCTGTGCACAAGGCCGTAAACCGAGTACCTCCTTGCTTGTTGATGTACCACATGGTGGTGGTGTTGTCTGTTCTGACCTGAACCACCTTGTTCTGTACTGATTTGGAAAAAACTTGCAGTGCCAGAAACACTGCCCTGAGTTCCAAGAGACTGATGTGTAGAAGAGATTCCTGAGGCGACCACAGTCCCTGGGTGGTGAGATCCCCCAAAAGTGCTCCCCAGCCCAGCAAGGAAGCATCTGTGGTAAGGACCACTGAATGAGACTGAGTGGCAAATGGAACCCCTTGCCTCAAATTGTCCTGATCCCTGCCACCATTTCAGGGCTTGGATCAGAGTTCGAGTCACTGGGATTAGTTTGGTAAGGGAATCCTTTCTTTGGGACCAAAAAGCTCTTAAGTGGAACTGAATGTCCCTCATCTGGAATCTTGCACCTTGGACCACTGCTGTAGAAGCTGCCATGTGGCCCAAGAGCTGAAGGAAATGCCTTGCTGGTCGAGACACCTGAAGGCTGAATGAAGAGGCCAGCTCCATGAGAGCTCTTGCCCTTTCCAGGGGAAGGAAGGAAGGCTCTTGCTTTTACTGTATCCAGCTCTGCCCCGTGAAGGTGAGGAGCTGCACTGGTTCGAGAACTGACTTTGGTAGGTTGAGAAGAAATCCTAAAGAAGTGAGCACTTGCTGGGTCACTTGCAGGTGTGACTAGACTTGGTCTGGGGACTGGCCCACTATCAGCCAGTCATCCAAATATGGAAAAATGGAAATCTTTTGTCTTCTTAGGAAGGCAACAACTACTTCCAGGCACTTTGTGAAGACCCTTGGGGCTGAGGTTAGGCCAAAGTGCATTGCTCTGAAGTGATAGTGGCCTGAAGGCAACTCAAACCTGAGGTACTTTCTGGGGGAGCACCTGATGGGAATGTGAAAGTAGGCAACTTTGAGGTCCAGGGAGGCTAGCCAGTCCCCTGGCCTTAGAGAGGGAAGGATAATTCCCAGAGTTATCATCTTGAACCTTGGCTTTAAAAGATGTTTGTTCAGATATCTTAAGTCCAGGATTGGTCGCCACTCTCTTGTCTTTTTGGGGGTTAGGAAGTACCTGGAGTACAGTCCTTTGTCCCAGTGTAGGGAAGGTACTCTCTCTATAGCTCTTAAAGCTAGGAGAGAAGAAACCTCTGCCTCTAGGGCAAGGGTTTCTGAGAGATTTGCAGGTGGAAAAGATCTGGCTCTCATCTTTGGAAATTTTTTGAAGCTGAGAACCAGTCCCTGGCTTACTACTTCTAGGACCCACTTGTCTGATGTAACAGACATCCGGTCCTGGACAAAGTAAGCCAGCCTGCCCCCTACTGGGATAGGAGAGTAAACCCAGGCAGACCCATCAGGGTGTCTGCTTGGCAGGGGCTTTAGGCTGAGGGATGCATGCAGGCCTGCTCATCCCCCTTCTGCCTCTCCCTCTGAAGAACCCCCTCTTTGAAAAGGAAGAAGAGGCCTGTGCTTGGTAAAAAGGCCTTTGAAAAGGCCTGCCCCTGCCCCTAGACTGCTGCCTTTGAGGAGTTGCCTGCCTTTCCTTGGCCTGAGCACTCCTGTAAATGGTCCTGTATTTGTCCATTTCTTCATGTAATTCTCTGTCTGCTCCCAAAACAGAGAATTACCCACTACAGGAAAATCCATGGCCTTAGCCTGGGTATCCTGTGAGAGGCTAGTACATCTGAGCCAAGCCATTCTCCGAAGAGCCACAGATGTAGCCATGACTCTTGATGATACATCACTGGAGTCCACAGCAGCATGAAACTGAACTTTTGATGCCTCAATCCCATCTGCAGCCACCTCCTCCAGCTCCTTGGCAAGCTGGGGGGAAGCCTGTTTAGCCAGTGCCAGTACAGTGTCCCACTTGGACTTCTGGTACCTGGCTGTATAGACCACATAATTTGCCTGCCTGTGTCCCAAGGAAGATGCCATGTACTGCTTCTTTGCCATGGCATCAATCTTCCTGGAGTCTTTGTCTGGGGGGTGTGATGGCAAGGGAATGCTTGCCTTATCACAGGCAGTAGCCTGTACAACCCCAACATGGCTGCATTGCAGATAAAGGAACTCCGTATCTGAGCCTGAAAGAGTATACCTTTTGTCCATTCTTCTATCCACAGGAGGTATGGAATTAGGAGACTTAAGAATTTTTTGTGTCTGTTTCCCATAAGATTTGTGGAGGGGAACAGACAGTCTCCTGGACTCTGGGATGTCCATCATCTCTACATAGTCAGGCTCTGCCTGATCCTCCACTGCCTCCTCCACAGGAAGCTGGGGGGTATCAGCCACCTTTCTGTAAAACATGAAGTGTGAAGGGGACTCAGAAAGCCTAGGAGGAGAAACACCTGAAGGTCTGTCTGGGGAGATGTCCGGGTCAATAGGCACATCCAGACTTTCACCATCACCATATTCATCTTCTAACTCTCCTTCCTCCTCAAACTTCGGTTCATAAAATTCTTTCAGGGTATAATCTTGAACCGGGGGAACCAACTGAACTGAGCCCCTGTCAAAAGGTGCCGGATCAGTCGGAACCGGGCGAAGCGATTCCACAATACGAATCGCTTTGGTTATTTCTTCGACGGTCAGAATATGAGATTCTGGATCCGAACCGGTCGATTTGACTTTGCATTTTCTTTTTGTCAGAACCGATTCCTCGGAATCGGCTCTCCTTTTGCCCGAGGAAGTATCGTCCTGGTCAGAGGGCACTCCTTCTAGTTCGGTCGAACCGAACCGGCTGGCTATCCGGTCAGTGGACTTCTTGGCCTCCTTTCCTCAGTCTACCTAATCTCTTTCAAGGATAGATTTGGGAAAATTTTTTACAAATTTGGCAGTCTGAATCGAGGTGGTCAAACCTCAGACACAAACACAAGTGGTGTGGGGATCGCCTTAGCAAAGACCTCCCACACTCACTGCAGTGTTGAAACCCAGTGGGCCCGTTTTTTTTCTTGGGTTTCTCAGACATGGCCAACCTAACCAAACTTACCCTTTTTTCAGCAACCACCAGGCAAGACTCCCCTATTGGTTCCTGACCGTGTCACGGGTTTTTGAAAAAAACATACTAAAACCTGTTATTTTTTTAGAACCGATATGGACTGGTAACCACACACTAAAGTAAAATACAAAATTTACCTGAATGATTGGTTCAGCCGAACCGATCCACACAGAAAACAGAACAAAACCTATCTAGTACTCACAGTACCACAGACAGAGACTTGAACAGACTATGCGGTAACTAAATTTCTGTAGAAAACCGACCAAAAACCGACACTTCAACCAACTTCGAACCGAGCTGCAGGAGAAATCTCCGGAGCGACTGTTCAGTGAGGTGGAGTAAAGAATCCGACGGATGCAGTTCAAATTACAACAGGCAGCGACATCAACCGAGCTCGAGATGAACATTCTATGCCCTGCATAGAAAAGTTAACCCATTGTTCTCCAGGGCAGTTTAAAGGCTGGGGCTAACTGCACTTGTCAGAATACAGCAAGACTTCATGTTGTTTGAAACAGAGAGTTCTGGACAAGGGGAAAATCCATGGCATTATTCTGCATGTCCTGGGACAGGTTAGTACACCTGAGCCAGGAAAAACGCCTGAGGGATACAGCAGAAGCCATAGCCCTGGAAACTGCATCACTGGAGTCCACAGCCATGTGGAACTGGGACTTAGATGCTTGTACCCCCCTATTGACCAACTCCTGAAGGTCAGCAGAAAGCTCAGGAGGGGCCTTTTTAGCTAGTTGTTCGACAGCCTCCCAAAGGGACTTCTGATACCTGGAGGCATAAGCCATATAGGAGGCTTGCCTGATACCCAAGGAAGATGCCAGGTACCCTTTCTTGGCAAAGAATATTCACCTTCCTGGAATCCTTGTCAGGGGGGTGAGAGGGCAGAGGAATGCTAGCCTTCGCGCAGGCTGCAGTCTGAACTACTCCTACATGGCTACAATGACTAGCTAAAAAGTCAGTGCCATTGCCAGCCAGAAGGTACTTCCTGTCCATCTTCTTATATAAAGGAGGGACAGAACTAGGAGTTTGGAGGATCTTTAAAGTCTGCTTCTTAAGGGACTTATGAATGGGAATCGAAAGTCCCTGGGATACAGGAAGATCCATCATCTCCTTGGAATCCTCTTCCTCGTCATCCTCTTGCCTGGCCTCTTGTACAGAGAGCCGCAAGGTCTCAGCCACCTGCCTCATAAAAGCAAAATGGGAGGTAGCCTCAGAGACAGGCCTAGGAGGGGATTCATACTGAGGATGGCCGGGAGGACCTCAGGGTCAATGAGTTCCCCTTCATCCTGTTCCTTCTCCTCGTATTCAGAAAAGTAATACTCCTCAGGATCAGTGAGTCTTGAAGGAGTTGAGCCGGTATCCGGAACCGTTGGCTGCCCAGACGGTACCTGTGACGGTTCGCCAAACCCAGATTGCAAAGATTGCACTATTCGGATGGCCTTTGCAATTTCATCCGCGTTGGAACGCGACTGATTGCTTATGTGTTCTGAACTGGAGCGGCTTTCTTCGATGGTGCGGGTTCAGAAGCCGACTCTGAGCATCGTTAAGCTATCGACAGTTCACCCTGGCTTGAAGAAAAAATTACTCACCTTAGTAATGTTGTTTCTTCTAATGGAGTCTTGCTATATTATGACAATTAGCAGTTTGGTCCTCCTCTAGAACTGCCCCGGAGATGAAAGAGTTAACTCCATACAGGATGGAGTTCTGAGCGCGAGCTCGGTTTTCAAAGCTCTATCTGGGCAGTTTCAAACTGAAACTGTCAGATCTTTATGAAGCAAGAACTCACTAAGGGTCTGTGAGGAAGCTGTAGCCTACACTAGCCTACTGGCTACCAATAACTAACAACAACAACAACAGCAACAATAATAATAACACTGCTGGACCCTACCCAAAGACTCAAGTCAGGGCCAGCAAAAATACCATTTAACAATAGAAACAACACTCCCCAAAACCCCAAAAGGGAAGAAAATCCTGCAATGGCATAAACAGTGCCTGCACTAGGTTGCCCACCCCTCACCCAAGTAGAAGTTCTGAGAGGGCAGGTTGGTGGTTATAATATAGCAAGACTCATTAGAAGAAACAACATTACTAAGGTGAGTAATTTTTCTTCAAACAACATGAAGTCTTGCTATATTATGACAATTAGCAGACTACACAGCAGTACCTCCATGGAGGAGGGACAGAACCTACTTAGGAATAGGCTCTGAAGCACAGCTGTGCAATCGAGCATCTCTCTGGCCTGGATATCCAGGAGTAATGCTTGGTGAAGGTGTGTACCGCTTTCCAGGTTGCAGCCTGACAAATTTTCAAAATAGGAATGTCTCTAGCAGCAGCTAGAGACTGGGCTGTACCTCTGGTAGAATGAGCCCTCAATCCAGAGGGGGTCTCACCCAGTTTCTGGTAACAAAATTGGATACAAGAGACAATCCATCTGGCAATTGTCTCCTTAGTGGCAGGTTTCTTTGCCAACCTCACCATAGGTGAGAAACAGTTGATGGGATTTGAACCTGTGACCCTTGGCACGCTCTAAATAGTAACTCAATGCCCTCTAATATCCAAACTGTGCAATCTCCCTCACCAGAGGAAGAATGCTCAGTGAAAAATACTGGAAGGGAGATGGATTGGTTAAGATGGAAATCCAAAACCACTTTAGGTAAAAACTTTCTGTTAGTCCTGAGGACTACCTTATCCCTGTGAAAAGAAATAAATCCTTTCCTACTGAAAGGGCTTGTAACTCACTTATGCGTCTAGCAGAAGTGATGGCCACTAGAAATACAGTTTTCCAAGTTAAAAACTTAAGCTCTACGAAAGACAGGGGTTCAAAGGGAGGTTGCATTAACTGGGCAATGCAAACATTAAGGTCCCAGGCAGGGCTGGGTCACGAAAGGGTGGATTGGTATGGAGTAACCCCTTAAAAAACTTGAAAATACAGGGTGAGCGAAGGGAGGAAGGCTTTCCTGCGAAATAAAAGCAGAGACAGCTGCCAAATGAACTCTAAGGTAGCTGGGCCTGAGGCCCAAAGAATTAAGATGGACCATGTAGTCCAACAAATGGGCAAATCAGCAGATTCTGGGACAATATGCTTCCCAGAACACAGATGGAGAACCTTTTCCACTTAGAATTATAAGTGGCTCTAGTGGAAGGCTTCCTAGAGGCCTTCCAGGATGTCAAGGACACCTTGAGAAAGGTGCAAATCAGCAATTCTAACTCCTCAAGAGCCAAGCTTTGAGGTTGAGGGATTGAGGTTCGGATACCAGACTCTCCCTGGGCACAGGTCAGCAGGTTGTGAATCCTGGGAAGACACAGGGAAGGTGGACTGCCAGTGATAGAAGGAGTGGGTACCAGGTTGCCTGGCCCAGTCTGGTGCAATCAGAATCACCATGCAAGGCTGGGATCTGATTTTTACTAACACCTTGAATAGGAGAGGGAAGGGGGGGAAGCATAAAGAAACTTCCCTTCCCAATCCAAGAGAAGGGCGTCCAGGGGGACTGAGCCCACCACTGGGGGCCTGCAACAGAACAGTGGAAGTTGGTGGTTGTCTGGGGCTGCGAAGAGGTCTGAGGGGTGCCCCATCTGGCAAAAACTGTCCCCAGCACTCGAGGATTCAGGGACCATTCGTGATGGCACTGAGAAATCCTGCTGAGGGCATCCGCTAGGACATTGTCTTTCCCTGGCAGGTGAACTGCTATCAGAGAGGTGTTCAGGGAGTAGGCCAGAGACCACAACTTCATTGCCTCAGTGCACAAGGCCGACCACCAAGTGCCCCCTTGTTTGTTGATGTACCACATTGTTGTGGTATTGTCTGTTCTGACCTGACTACTTTGTTCTGGACAGATGCAGAAAATGCTTGAAGAGCTAAAAAGACAGCTCTGAGTTCCAGCAAATTGATGTGGAGCAGGGATTCCTGGGGACCACACTCCCTGGGTGGAGAGGTCGCCTAGTGTGCTCCCACCCCAGGAGGGAGGCATCCGTGGTGAGGGTGAGGGAGTGGGAAAGAGGAATGGAGGGACCCCAGTCTTAATTGCTCTGATCCTGCCACCACTGAAGGGCTAGGATCAGGGTTCGGTCACTGGAATCAATTTGGCAGGTCCTCCTTGAGACCAATAGGCCTCAAGTGAAACTGAATGTCTCTCATCTGGAATCTTGCTCCTGCACCACGGCTGTGGAGGCAGCCATGTGCCCCAGGAGCTGCAAAAGTGTCTTGCTGGTCGAGAGACCTGCACAGTGAAAGAGGAGGCCAGGGCAATCAACTCTCTACCCTTTCCAAGGGAGGAAGGCCCTGGCCAGCTTTGTGTCCAATTCCGCACCTATGAAAGTGAGTACCTGAACTGGTTCTAGAACTGACTTTGGTAGATTTAGCAGGAATCCCAGGAGGTGAGAAGCTGCTGGGTGACTTGTAAGTGGATTTCACCTGTTCTGGAGACTGTCCTACAATGAGCCAGTTATCCAGGTAAGGGAAAACAGCAATCCCTTGCCTCCTTAATGAGCCACTCCCACGGCCAGACATTTTGTGAATACCCTTGGGGCAGAGGTAAGGCGGCATTGCCCTGAACTGGTAGTGCCTGAGGCAGTCTGAACTGAGGTACTTTCGTGAGAAGGCCTGATGAGGACATGAAAATAAGCTGCCTTGAGGTCCAGGAGGCTAACCAGTCCCTGGCCTCAGGGAGGGAAAATCATTGCAGAGTTAGCATTTTGAACTTTGGTTTCAAAAGGTGCTTGTTCAGATATCTTAGATCTAAGATGGGCGCCATTCTCCTGTCTTTTTGGGGTAAGGAAGTATCTGGAATACAGACCTTGCCCTGGTGTAAGGGAGGAACCCTTTCTACTGCTCTGAAGGTTAACAGGGTAGAGACCTCTGCTTCCAGAGCAAGGGTCTCTAGGGCTTGCGGTGGAAAATGCCTGGCTCTCATCTTTGGGAATTTTTGAAGCTGAGAACCAGGCCCTGGCTTACTACTTCCAGAACCCATTTGTCCGGGTTAGGGACACCCAGTTCTGACTGAAGTAAGCCAACCTGCCCCCTACTGGTACAGGAGACCGACCCTGGCACCCCATCAGGGTGCCTGCTTGGCAGTTGCCTTAGGCTGAGGGGTGGGGACCTGCTTACCTGCCTGGCCTGCCTCTGCCTCTGAAAAAGACCTCTGAGCAAAAGCAGAGGAGGCTTGGAATTGATAAAAAGGCCTGTGGAAGGGCCTGCTCCTACCTCTGGGTGTGTGCCTCTGGGGAGTGGCTTGCCGCTCCTTGGCTTGGGCACTTTTGTAGGTAGTTCTGTATTCATCCATCTTTTCCATATAGTTCTCTGTCTGCTCCCCAAACAGAGAATTCCCCACCACAGGAAAATCCATAGACTTAGTCTGAGTGTCCGTGACAGATTAGTACACCTGAGCCATGCCAACCTACTTAAAAGCTACAGAAGTGGCCATGACCCTTGAGGAAACATCATTAACATCCACAGCAGCATGAAATTGAACTTTAGAGGCTTCAATGCCATCAGCAGCCACCTGTTCTATTCACTCAGCCAGCTGGCCATGGGCCTGCTTGGCTAACTGCATAACTGTATCCCATCTAGATTTCTGATATCTAGCCACATAAGCCATATAATTTGCCTGCCTGAGTCCCAGAGAGGCTGCCATATACTGCTTTTTTGCCATGGCATCAATCTTCCTGGAATCCTTGTCAGGAGGATGTGAAGCCAGGGGAATGTTAGCCTTGTCACAGGCTGCAGCCTGCACTACTCCTACATGACTACACTGCTCAGAAAGGAAGTCTGTATCAGGACCTGATAGAGTATACCTCCTGTCCATCTTTTTATCGACAGGAGGCACAGAATTAGGATTTTCAAAATTTTTATTGTTTGCTTCCTAAATGACTTATGTAAAGGAATATAGACAATCTCCTAGACTCTGGAATATCCATCATTTCAACATAATCAGGCTCCTCCTGCTCATCCACAGCCTCTTCTAAGGGAAGCTGGAGGGTTTCAGCAACTTTCTTATAAAACATAAAATGAGATGGGGACTCAGACAGCATAGGGGGAGATTCTAAAGGTCTGTCTGGGGAGATGTCCGGTTCAATGGGCACATCCAGACCCTCCCAGCCACATACATACTGTTCATAATCCTCCTCCCTCCTGTGGTTCATAAAATTCCTCAACATCATACTCCTGAACCATCAGCCGAACAAACCAACCTTTTGCCAACTAGTGGTGGTTGGACGGCCCTGAGACAGTGACTGGACAATTTGTATCGCTTTGTTATTTCTGCAGCAGTTGGAGAGGAAATTTTGGACTCAGACCTGCTGATTTTCTAGATTTTTTTACTGGGGCTGGTTCCTCAGAACCAGCTTTTCTTTTGCCCGAGGAAGTATCGCCCTGGCCAGAGGGTACTCCCTCTGGTTCAGTTGGCACTGAACCGGGCTGGCCATCCGGGTCAGCGGACTTTTTGGCCTCTCGTTCCCTGAGCCTGCCCAATCTTTTTTCCAGGGTGGCTGCAGGGAAATTCTTACAAATCTGGCAGTCTGACTGGAGGTGGTCAAACCCCAGACAATAAACACATGTGGTGTGTGGGTCAGCCTTGGCAAAGGCTTCCCCACAAGCATCACAGTGTTGAAACCCAGTGGGCCGGTTTTCTTTTGGGTTTCTCAGACATAATGCCAGCCTAACCAAAAACTTGCCCTTTAATGGCAGTGCTAGCAAGACACCCTTATCGGTTCCTAACCATGTCACGGGTATTTGAAAAAACGTAATGAACCGCTTTTTTAGAACCGATAAGAACCGGAACCGCACTTAAATATATTTTAAAATGTTTAAAATGAGTTTTAAAAGCAAACTGATCGGTTCAAAACTGAACCGATAATGACAATTCCACACAGACTAAAACCTTGTACTTACGGTTACCAGATGGAAGCTTGAACAAATGCGGTAAAATAAAACACTGTTCTCGGGTTAAATTTAACCAGAATACTTAAATGAATGAGAAATGAACCGAGCTGAAGGAGAAATCTGAGCGACTGTTCAAGAGGCGGAGTAAAGAATCTGACAGTTTCAGTTTGAAACTGCCCAGACAGAGCTTTGAAAACCGAGCTCGCGCTCAGAACTCCATCCTGTATGGAGTTAACTCTTTCATCTCCGGGGCAGTTCTAGAGGAGGACCAAACTGCTAATTGTCATAATATAGCAAGACTTCATGTTGTTTGAAAGGTCCGTTGTAGGATACGAAGGTTCAGTAGAACCAGAACCAGCCTCAGCAATCTTGTCCATTCTTTCCTTCAGTTTACCGAGGCCCCTGTCTAAAGTAGACTGAGGGAAATTCTTACTAATATCACAGTCTGTTTGTAAGTGGTTAAAACCCAAACAATACAGACAAACCAAATGTGGATCAGCTTTTGCAAATTGCTCCCCACACTCAGTACAATGCAGAAACCCAGTAGGACCGTTTTTTCTCTTGGATTTCTGTGACATAACCCTAAAATCTGGAGCTTAACCCAGTGGCTTAGTTAGTTTGGTTAAGCAGAATCAAATACCTACTTTATCCGTAGTGGCTTAGTTAGGGCAGGATAAAGACTGAAGAAATTTAGAAAATTACCCCTGAAGGCTTAATAAGGCCGGGTAATAGAGAAGACAAAGTCTGAACCGGCCAATGGTTTAGCGGCAGCCAAAAATGAACCGAGAGCCCCCGGTTCTGGTCAAGACTTTGTACCGGTGACCCAATATGGAGAACATTTAGATGAAAGGAGAAATTTACAAGTTCGTCCCCCTCACTGTCATGGAACCAACTGGAAACCGAACACTTACCCAACCTAGGAAATGTGAGCTATACTGAAGACAGCAGTTTGAGAATGAACTAAAATTAAAACAAAGTGGTTTGAAAACAAACTAAAATTAAAACAAAGCGGTTTGAAATAAACTGACGAACTACGCTAGACTGAAAGCAACAAGAAGAAATCTCCGCAGCGTCTTCACTGGTGAGCGGAGTAAAGAATCTGATCAGTTACTAGAACATACCAAGGACAGTGGTTTGAAAACCGAGCTCGAGCTCAACATTTTATGCATTTGCCTAGAGTTTAACTCTTGGTTTTCTGGGGCAGTTGACCCAGTTTTCCTAACTGCATATTGTCAGACTACAACAAGACTTCATGTTGTTTGAACATGTTGGTAGGTGTCCTGCATGTCCAGGGAGGCTACCCTACCGTTTTGATGAATCAGAGGTGAAAGTGTACCGAGTGATATCATCTTGAATTTTTCCTTGTAAAGGAATTTGTTCAACTTCCTTAAATTGAGAATAGGGCGTATGCCGCCTGTTTTCTTTGGAACTAGGAAGTAATGGGAGTAGAAACCTGTGTTCCATTGATCTTGCGGAACTATTTCTACTGCCCTGTTGTTCAGAAGGCCTTAAATCTCAGAAGCAAGAAGGTCTGACTGAGACACAGACAGCTTGGGCTGTCGTTTGGGTGGATGATCCGGAGGGGGGTCCGAAAGACTAAGAGAGTAACCCTTGCAGATTATCCTGAGCACCCATTTGTCTGATGTGACTGACTTCTACTGGTTGTAAAACTGAGTCAGACGCCCTCCTACTGCCGAGGAAGAGTCCCCCTCGGACAGCTGAGATGGGACTTGGGTTGGAGTCTCAGAGGGTGGCACTAGGCGTTTTCCCGGTACTAGACCTAAAATACCTGAACAAATCAGTAAAATATACACCTTTCAAAATGGAGACAATAAGATCAACACTGAGAGTAGTCAGGCCAGGAGATTTTCTCACCTCCGGAGATCTAAAAGACGCATACCTGCACATACCGATCAGACCAAGTCATTTCAAATTCCTTTGCTTTCACATACAGGGAAGTCATTACTAGTATCAAGTCCTACCATTCGGCCTGGCCTCAGCACCCAGGGTATTCACAAAAGTCTCTATAGTACTGGCCCCAAAACTGAGGGAAGAAGGCATACACGTTATACCCTACCTAGACGACTGGTTGATTCGAACACGATCACACCAACAAGGAGTAAGAGAGACAAATACAGTTGTACAATGCCTGCAAGATCACAGATGGGTAATAAACCACACCAAAAGCTGCCTGGTATCCACTCAATCTATAGAGCATCTAGGCACAATCATAGATACCAGAACAGGTCTAGTCTTCCCTTCAAACAACAGGGTACAAACTATCATACAACTCGCATCACAGTTGCAAAGATCAAAGGAACCTATGCTACATCTCATATCGCAAGTATTGGGACTCATGTCATTCACTATAGACATGATACCGTGGGCAAGATGGCACATGAGACCACTCATGGCATTCCTCATAGAACAAGGACCCACCTACGATATCGCGATATCGACCTATCAAGAAAGGTGCCATTACCGAACAGGGTAAGGTCAAGCCTATCCTAGTGGACAAACAAACTCAAACTGACAGCAGGCATTCCTCTAGACGTACAGCCAGAGGCAATTTTAGAGACAGATGCTAGTCTGCTAGGATGGGAAGCCGCCATGGGGACACTTACAACACAGGGCTCATGGTCACTAAAAGAGAAGAAAATGTCAATAAATGTACGAAATCGGTCTTCCTAGCACTACTCCATTTCACAAAACATATAAGAAACAAACACGTTAGGACCAAATCGGACAACCAAGCCATGGTAGCCTACATAAACAAACAGGGTGGAGCAAGGAGCAGAGCAATGATGGCAGAAGCAACAAAGCTCATACCATGGGCACAAAGAAACTTGAAATCAATCACAGCTATGCATCTAGCAGGAACCCTGAATACCACAGCAGTTTGTTTGAGCCATCAGCGTATACGCCCAGGGGAATGGAAATTACACCCACAGGTATTCCACATGATCAACAAAAAATGGGGACCAGCGGAACAAGACCTGATGGCATCACGACACAACAACCAATGCCAGAAATTCTGGTTACGGTTCAAGGACAGCAAAGCTCTGGGAGTGGATGCCTTAACGGTGCACTGGACTTTCCACATAGCTTACATTTTTCCACCAATACCCCTAATTACCCAAGTACTACAGAAGATACGTACATCCAGAACCAGAGTGATACTGATAGCCCCACACTGGCCACGCAGAACATGGTTCGTGACTATAGTCTCCATGGCCCTAGACGGCCCGTGGCCATTGCCACAAAGACTGGACCTTCTATTCCAAGGACCAGTCATACATCCCAATCCACAACAGCAACAACTAGCAGCTTGGCTCCTGAAAGGGAGAGACTGCTAAAAGCAGGTTACCATCCAACAGTCATGAATACAATGACCATGTCACGACAACCGTCCACAAATGCGACCTATCAGAGACAATGGAACATATTCTCTAAATGATGTAGCCACCACAACATCGAGGCTATCAAATGCACCATACAGCAAATACTACTATTCCAGGGTTTTATTTAACTCTAAAAATTGATTAGCGTTTTGCTCATAAAAGTTCTAAAACATTGTGAAAATGCATAGCACTTGCCTCACTGTGTTTAACAAACATAACACTTCTAGAAAACCTATATAAATGCTTTCTGTACAGTTAGTATTGTCCCAAGAAAAAAGTGCTAATCAATTATTTAAAACCCTGTATTCCTACAGGAGGACCTTCACCTAGGCCTATCGCCAGTCTCATTAAAGGTACAAGTGGCAGCAATTGGAGCAGCTAGGGGACTAATACAAGGATCATCCACAGGTTCTCATCAAGACATAGTTCGCTTTCTTAAAGCAGCAACCAACATTAAACCCGTCACCAAGGACATAACTGCCCCCTGGGACCTTACCCTGGTACTGTGCGCAATGATGAAACCCCCTTTCGAACCAATCGAAACAGTGCCACTAAAATGGCTGCAACTCAAGACTGTATTTCTGATGGCCATCGCATCAGCAAGAAAGGTAGGAGAACTACAGGCACTATCTTCAAAATCACCATTCCTAACATTCTACAACGACAAAATATCATTCCGAACAATACCCACTTTCAGGCCCAAGAGCGCATCCACTTTCCACGTCAACCAGTCAATAGGAATACCAGCAGAGCTCCCTTGGGAGGACCCTCAATTACAACTACTCGGAATGAGACGCATGTTTTCCACATACCTGGAACGAACGAGGGACGTTCCACTCATGCACAAATAGTCTTTCGTGACTCTCCAAGGAAAACGGAAAAGACAACCAGCATCAAAGGCGTCCATAGCCTCCTACCTTGAAACAGCAATCAAAGAAGCTTACAAAGCAAGCCACACAACCGCACCTACAGACATTAAAGCCCATTCAACATGAGCCATTGCCACCTCATGGGCAGAACAGAACATGGGAACAGCAGAGGAAATATGCACAGCTGCCACATGGTCCTCAATCCATACTTTCACTAGACACTACCGGATGGCTGTGTCACAAGACTACAAAACAAACTTCGCTAGAGCAGTACTGACTGCAGCCCAAAACTGAAACAATGCTAGACAACACGTCTCACCCACCCGAACAGGGACACACTACTTATTAATGACCCATGATGTCATGAATGTGGAGTGCCTCCCCCACAATGGTAGTTTACTCACCTGGTAAAGGTGATTGTGGGGGGTACAGATGTCTGAGGCACTCCACAGCCCTCCCTAGCAGATGTGACAACAAACCAGAGACGCACTGTTCTTAAACTCCTTTGATACTATTAAACATAGTTATACCTTGTTAATGGAGGGGGTCGCGCCCTTATGGCAACACCCCATTTTATATCATTATTTTTTTCTGTTCTGTGATTATTGAAAAATAAATCAATTTATGGTTGAACTCATACTAGAGGATATCCCTTTATAAAACAGTTACAGAGATATATACAATAAATGGAAATTACGTACTTACCATAATTATTGATCTTCTTGGACAGTCTCTATCACTCATTCACACTAGTGGGACAGTGCCAGGGATGCTAGGACCAAGCAGGAGCCTAAAATTTTGTGAAGGGTCGGCGTCGAGACAGGACCACACATGCACGGCACCGCGAAACTAGCTCGCGCCTGTGTAGGCTATCTCGGCCTTGATCCTCCAACTGCCTCAGTACCTTTTCGACTGAGGAGGTGCAGCGTAACTAAAGAGAATAACTCATCCTGAGTTTCTGGGCCTGAGAGGGCCCAAATGGCCTTTGCAAGAAAGGTCAAAGAATAATGTCCTCACAGTCTGAACCATAGGGCCATGAAGACCAGGAAAGAAAACGAGTGAACCCAGGGGATGGTGGGTGGGCATGTGAATGAGTGATGGAGACTGACCAAGAAGATCAATAATTACGGTAAGTACGTAATTTCCATATCTTCCTGGACTAAGTCTCCATCACTCATTCACACTAGTGGGAGAGTACCGAGCTAAAACCAACAACCCTGAGTAGGGTAGTAGGAGATAGGATTCACTCAGAAAGGACAGCCAAGGACTGTCCTGCTAATAAAAAGAGCTGTCTTGTAAAGAGCATCTACAACATAGTGCCTACAAGATAAGCGCTCGAGTTGTAACTCACCACTTTGCAGACGACTGCAATGGGCACAAAATTAAAGTCTGCCAGGAAGCCGCAACCACTCTAGGAGAGCGGCAAGAACCTGGCCTCACAATTTGGTCTAGGACCAAAATTAATAGTGTCAAAGACATGTACTAATGTAACGTAAAAAAACCTTAGGAACTGAAAGAGTCGGAAGTAAAGTCTACTGGTTCAGTGTAGACTGGAAAGTGCAGATGGAAACCCCCACTATCAAGTATGGCTGACCTGTAAAGAACAGGTCCAGAAGCACTTGAACCCCTTACTTGGTGAGCAAGGGGGTCCAGGTGGGGTTAGCCCATCAAGGAGAATGGTCTCCACTTAGTCACAGGAACCTTCCTAATGGAAGGCCAAGCACGACTTAGAAGCCTCTCGTGGTGGTCTAGTAGAACCAGATCCTACCCACTGCATATTCCAAAAGGAATCATCCTGCCCCTGGGTGTACAACTGTAGTAGCAGTCTCTGAACTCAGGGAAGAAAGGAAAAAGTGTACAGGAGGACGTGCCCACTGCGGAAAAAAACATTCTGACAGAAAAAAACTGGGGCTGGATTTCAAAGGCAAATAGAGGCAGATGTGAGTGGAGAAGGGACACAGCAGGACCAAGCTAGGGCTAACTCATTTGTTGTAGTGACTGAAAGAGGCAGTAACTCAATGCAGTGAGGCACTACCCACTCTGGCCTCCCTGAAGGGAGTAGGAAAGGATTCTAGTTTGTTTGCTGAGAAACAAACATCACAACTCCATCATGCACTTGAAGAGGATAGCTTCGTGAGTGACGGGCATGGATCAGTGCGCAGGAACCGAAGGTGTGAATATTTGAAAAGCTGCCTCAGAAAAAAGACCTACTTGACCTTCCGTCAAGAAGGAGAAAATCACCTGTTAAGTTAAGCAAGCAAGGAGGTAGGAACCTGAGTTCCGACTTGGTGGAGAGTCACTTCTGCTGCTGCAAGGCTCTGCTCAAGAGAAGAAAGCCTGATAAAAAGAAAGGGGAATTAACAGACTGGGCAGTCGCCTAGGTCTAGGAAATGTCTCTGAATGAGAGAAATCTCTCTTAGTGAAAGAGATGACCCATACCACCGCCGGATCGGACTCCCCCCTAAGGGAAGAATTCATCAGGTACTCTTTACCGTACTCTGGAGATGAGCGCCTCAAGGTTGAGGCGGAATCTGACCAGATCCTAAAAAAAGGGGGGTATTGGGTAATTTCGGCTAGGTCCAGTGCTGTGATAAATTTTTTTTTTTTAGTCCGAGCCTAACAAGGCTTTCAGACTGCTATTTTGCAAGGATTGTCTTGATACAAAATGACAAAGATGTTCTCCATCTGAGTGCAGAAGGAGCCTGAGTGTCCATACTGAAATCACGACCGGACTAATAATCACAGTTGGAGAGATGTTAACCACCTGTGCTGAAGAAGCCACCGAAGGGGCAGTATCACAAGGGGGCTATACATCCCTTTCAAAGGAGCAGAAGAGCCAGAGCGGCTCCCGACCATTAAATTAGAATTTTCCACAGAGTGTAACTGTCCTGACGATTGAAAAAGTCTAGACGCAGAAGTGAATGGTCCATGGACGAAGTGTGAAATACTATAGTGGACCCCATTACTTAGGAACTACTGAAAAGATTTTCCATCACGGACTCTGATGATAGAGAGGATGTGCCCTTGAGTATATAAAATGAGTTATCTGCTGTATTACTGACCAGGACAGGGAAAGACCTATCTGGATGCACTTCTACCCCAGAAGGACCTCCAAGAGAGGTCTAGATCAGAGCCACTAGAGACTCTGCCATCAGGAAGGATGTCGAGGAGCTTGGTACCACATAGGGAGCCGAGAAAGTGCTGAGCAGAATGCGATTCTGCTGGCAGACCAGTACAGCAGAGTCCCATCAGCAGAAAAACGCTGGATGACACAAGATATGAAAATTACGTACCTACCGTAATTCTTGATCTTCTTGGACGAGTCTCCACCACTCATTCACACTATTGGGATCTGCACCGGAGGCACTAGGACCCATCGGGAGCAAACTTTTGCTGGGAGTCAACGCCAGAGATGGTGCCGCGAGCTCCCAGTCATGCTAACGATTATCTCGAAGGCCGACTCCCAACCCGCTTCAGTACCTTTTTTACCAAGGAGGTGCAGCGTATTCAACCTAGGAGGGTAGCTCAACCCAAAACGGACATAAGATAGTCCGGACGACCCATGTAAGAAGGGTCAAAAGAAGTCTTCAAGGCCTCAAAGATTTGAGGGAGTGAAGACCAACAAGAGGGTGAGCTCGGGATGGAGGTAGGAGTAGAGTAGGAGACTCGTCCAAGAAGATCAAGAATTACGTAGGCACGTCACTTTCATATCTTCCTGGACATAAGTCTCCACCACTCATTCACACTATTGGGAGAGTACCGAGCTAATAATCCCCCGAGAGGGCGGCAGGAGAAACCAAGAGCTCACGTTTCTTAAGACAGAAGTCCATTAAGGATGGCTCTGCCAAAGGAAGAATGTCGTCTGGCATGGACATCGAGTGCATAATGCTTAACGAAAGTATGCACTGAGCTCCAGGTGGCTGCATTGCAGATGTCTGCAATCGGCACATTGCGGATTTCCGCTAGGGATGCCGCTACCGCTCTGGAAGAGTGAGCGTAAACTCTACCCTCCAACTTAACCTGCGCCATGGAATAGTAGTGACGAAGGCATGCCACTAGCCATGCTGAGATACATCTAATAGCGACAGGTTGACCCAGCCGGGCCTCACTGAAGGAAATGAACAGTTGCTGGGCTTTACGAAAATCCTTGGTTCTATCTAAGTAGAAACGCAAGGCCCTCTTAACATCCAGAGAATGAAGAGAGCGTTCCCCTTCATTTTGGAAGTCCGCAAAATAAGAGGGAAGGACCAAAGGTTGGTTAAGATGAAATTCTGACACAACTTTAGGAAGAAATTTAGGATGAGTACGAAGGACTACTTTGTCCTTATGGAACACAGTATACGGAGGGTCTGTGACTAGGGCATGTATCTCAGAGACCCTACGGGCTGAGATAATGGCCACTAGGAAGGCAGTCTTCCAGGTGAGGAACTTTAGTTCACAGGTAGCTAGAGGCTCAAAAGGTTTCCGAGTGAGCATGTCTAGCACAAGATTAATGTCCCAGGCTGCAACAGGACGTCTTGTAGGGGATCTGGTGTGCAGAATGCCCTTAAGAAATCTCTTAACTATAGGTAACTGAGCCGGTGAAAGAGAAAAACCGCTCATGATACGCTGAAATGGCACTAAGGTGAACCTTAACTGTAGAGTACTGGAGACCTGAATTTGAGAGGGTCCAAAACTCTAAAACTTTATCTGAGGGCAGGAAAGGGATTCAAAGAGGACTTTGACACCAGAGGGAAAACGCCCACTTAGCTGTGTTTTTTCCCGGTGGCTGGCTTCCGCAGCCAGAAGGATATCAGAAACTCTTCGAGAGACATTGAACCGATTTACTTCTACCTCTTCAGGAGCCAAGCGTGAAGGTGAAGAGATCTCAGATTGGGATGGACCACCGGTCCCTGAGTTAAAAGGTTCATCTGCAGGGGAAGTGGTCTCGGAGGAACTGCCAACATACTGTTGAGAAGTGGAAACCACAGTTGTCGGGGCCAAAAGGGAGCAATGAGAATCATCTTGTCTCCCTGAGACTCGAACTTGAGGAGTACTATCTGAATTAGAGGAAGAGGCGGAAAGGCATAAAGAAAGCGTTTTGTCCACCGCAGCCTGAACGCATCCTGACAAAAAATGCCAGGCCCTGGGCTTCTGGAGCAGAAGAGAGGCAGTTTTGTATTGAGTGGGGACACAAAAAGGTCCAGGACCGGAGTTCCCCACTCTTCGAATAGTGACTGATCTATGGTTGAGTCGAGAGACCACTCGTGAGGATCTGTCTCTGTTCTGCTGAGACGGTCTGACAAGTCGTTCTGTACACCTGGTAGGTAGATTGCTTGAATTAGAGCCTTGTGCTCCAAGCACCATTCCCAGACCCTCATCACTTCTCTGCATAAGGGGTAAAATGAGCACCGCCTGCTTGTTGATGTAATACATCACTGCTTTGTTGTCCGTTTGGAGGAGAATATTCTTGAGACAGAGAATGTCCTTCAAAGCTCGGACCGCATAAAGGACGGCTCTCATTTCTAGGACATTTATGTGAAGCTGGGACCTAAGTTGAGTCCACACACCCTGAGTGTGGAGAGCCTGACAGTGAGCTCCCACCCCATTAGTGAAGCGCCTGTGGTAATGGAGATCTGATGGTCCAGAGGGACAAAGGGTATCCTTCCAGGAGATTGTCCTCTTGAGACCACCAGGTGAGAGACCCTTTAAGGGTTCTGTCACCTTGATGAGATAGGATCATGGTGAGTGGTTGGAGACCACTGAGTACTGAGCATCCACTGGGTGGTTCTCATGTGCAGACGGGCCAGAGGTACAATGAACACTGAGGATGCCATGAGGCCCAGCATCCGCTGCATCAAGAGCGCCTGTAACTGACCTGTTCTTCCAATGTAACGGGCCATCTGAAGGATATCGCCTTCTGTCCTCTGGGAGAAAAGCCTTCAGACAGGATGTGTCCAGAAGGGTCCCTATGAAAAGGAGCCTCTGGGAGGCTGCAGCTGCGATTTCTTGAGGTTTAGCAGGACTCTATGGACGTAAGGAGGAGAGAGCTGCCTCACGCATCCAGAGTCCTTTGCCTGGAAGGACTTGCCAGAAGCCAATCGTCCAGATAAGGGAACACCTGTATTCCGAAGTTTGAGGTGCACCAGAACTGCACAACACTTTGTAAAAACTCGCAGCGCCGAGGATAGTCCAAAAGGCAGGCCTCTGAACTGATAATGTTGTCCCAGAGCCACAAACCTCAGGAATTTGTGATGCCTCGGGTGAATGGGAATGTGCTGGTAAGCATCCTGCATGTCTAGGGAGGCTAACCAGTCGTGCTGATAAAGCAAGGGTAACAGGGTTCCTAGAGAAATCATTTTGAATTTCTCCTTGGGGAGAAATTTGTTTAGCTTTCTGAGATCTAGAATGGGGCGATTCCCCAGACTTCTTTGAACCAGAAAGTAATGAGAGTAGAACCCCGTGTGCCGCTGATGCAGCGCACAAGTTCTACTGCCCTGTTGTTTAGAAGGCCTGAATCTCGGCGGGTGAGAAGGTCTGACTGAAAGGCAGACAGCCTGGCTGTCGCTTGGGAGGACGATCCGGAGGGTTTCCACAAAATTGAGTGAGTACTCGGATTATCCGGGACCCATCTGTCTGAGGTTATGGACTTCCACTGGCTGTAGAAGTGCATCAGCCGACCTCCCACCGGAGAGGAAAAGTCCACCCGGCAGTTGAGGTGGGACTGTGCCAGCAATTCATAAGGTAGTGCTGGGCGCTTTGGGCCCTTGCGCTTTCTGTTGCGCCTTCTTTTGAGGTTGGGCATGTTGGTTCTTATGGAAACTTCCTCTGCCTCGAAAGGACTGACGGTTATGAAACTGACGTTTACTGGCATGCCCTCGAGAGGGGGCAGGAGGGGGTCTAGTCAACTTAATGGCTGACCTAGTCTTTTGTGTAGCTTCTACAGCTTGCTCGACCTGAGGACCAAAAAGATATGCACCATCAGGGCAATGCCATTACCTGTTGTTGCGCATCATTGGTGAAGTTTGAGTGCGCAGCCAGGAATGGCGGCGGGAAAATACCAGCAGCTGCTGAACGGGAAGCGGAGTCGAAAGCGTCCATGGCTGCTTTAACCTGTTGGTTGTTAGATTCAATACCCCTGGTAATGGTTTGAAGAAGCTCTGGTTTTGAATCCGACTCTGGAAGAGCTTCAACCATTTGCTTGAGAGAGTGCCACAGGATATACTTGTACTGAGAAAAATAGCCTTGGTAACTGGCAATACGTATACTTAGGGTAGAAGCAGCAAAGACTCTCTTACCTAAGGTGTCTATCTTACGAGATTCCTTGTTAATAGGTCGAGCTGTAGTGGTTTGAGGAAGGACAACCTTATCATTCTCTGCCAGGACTACAATAGGATCCGCAAAGGCTTGAGATGCCAAAATGGGACAATCCTTGGGGGTTGAATATTTTCTATCAATGGATTTAGCCACCGATGAAGAGAGAGCAGGATTATTCCATACCATTTGAGACAGCGTCTCGAAGGAAGGCTGAATCGGAGGAGTCAAATCCGTAGGGATCTCCGAGGGATGAAGGTATTGGAGTCTTAACAATTTCCCAGGATCAAGTCTGTAGTCTGAGAGAAAGTGTGGAAATCATATTCTCAGCAGAGACTTAAAGACAGGTCCTCGACCACAGGCTCTGCAGCAGTAAAAGATCCTGCTGCCCACCTCATCGCCCAGCCGAAGGTCTGGGTCAGGCTCAACGTCATCTCCTGACAGTCCAGGAGGGACTGTATGGACAGGAAAGGGATGAAAGCCAGAAGAGGAAGGAGGAAAAGAGACAAAAGGGAAGTCCCCGAGAGCCCCCGACGCCGAGGAGGTGCACGGCGCCGAGAACGACGCTGAGGAACCACGCGGTGCCGAAAACGGCGCTGAGAAGCCGCGTTGCGCGGAAGGCACGCCAAGAGACCAAAAATACAGGTTACTCACCTGTAACAGGAGTTCTAGGAATGGTATATGTTGTTCATCCACACTCATTGGCAGGTATCCTTGCCGCTTTAAATCTTGCCGGAAGGTCTTCAAGCTTGCTCCTCCCACCCACCCGGGTGGTATAACTCTCGGCTCCGCCCCATGACGCCAGATCTGGCCCGCTGGAAGCTCAGGTTGTGCGTCGAAGCTGGGAGGTCGGAGTCAGGATGAACAACATATACCATTCCTAGAACTCCTGTTACAGGTGAGTAACCTGTATTTCTAGGGACATGGATATGTTGTTCATCCACACTCATTGGCAGACTCCTAGCAGTTCTCCAGGAGGAGGGAGGCAAGACGACACCCCAATACTTACTTGGGAAAGAGAGACTGGAGAACTGAGGCCCCAAACCAGCATCCCGGCGTGACTCAAGGTCGATGTGGTAATGGGTAATGAAGGTTTGCTGACTCCAGGTAGCAGCCCTGCAGATTTCCTGGATAGGGACGCCCCTGGAAGCAGCCACTGCTAGCAGTATGGCGGTAGAATGAGCTCTATCCTCTGGGAGGCTCCATGCCCGCCAACTTATAGCAGAGATCTATGCAGGAGGTTACCCACCTGCTTATCGTCCGCATTGGCTGCAGGTCTGCCAGATGCGGCTTCAGCGTGAGGTGACAACAGCTGGCTAACCTTTCCCTCGATTTCAGCCGTGCGCCTTATAATAAGCTGAGCCTTCTAGGGTCCAGAGTATGGAGCCTATATTCGGCCTCTGAGGTGTGATTGGGGTAGAACACTGGCAGAGTCAACACCTGGTTAAGGTGAAACTCCGACACCACCTTCGAAAGGAATTTCGGGTGGTGGCGCAGGACAACCTTGTCCCTGTGGAAGACCAGGTAAGGAGACTCGATGGAAAGCGCCTGGAGCTCTCCCATCCTTCTGGCTGACGTGATAGCCACCAAGAAGGCGGTCTTCCACGACAGGTGAGAGAGAGCACACCTGTGCATAGGTTCGAATGGCTTGCCCATGAGCTTTGCCAGTACCAGCAGTAGATCCCACGGAGGTGGGGGTTCCTGACTGGAGGAAATGTGATCAAGGCCTTGAAAACGCCAGACCACCTCTCTCCTGCGCCACGACTGCTTCCCGCCCAGCCTGTAAGCAGAGATGGCTGCCAGGTGCACCCTTAGGTCGCCGACCTAAGCCTTGACTAGAAAGGGACCATAAATAGTCCAAGATGCTTGCCAAGGAACAGGAGGAAGGGTCCAAGCCCTTGTTCTGACACCAAATGGAAAACCTTTTCCATTTGAAGGCATAGCATTTTCTGGTCGACTCTACGGGACGCCCAACTACATTGAGGACCTCGTCGGAAAGACCCAAGGCCTGGAACTCCAGCCAGGAACCAGGCCGTCAGGTGCAGGGATTGAAGGTCCGGATGGAACACCTTCCCTGATTGACTGAGAGCAGGTCCGGCGAGCTGGAAGCTGCCTGGAGTCCTGGAGCTGAGACTGAGGAGATCTGGTACCAGAACTGGCGAGGCCAGTCTGGGGCTATCAGAATCACCTGCGCCTTGTCCTCCTCGCTTGAGAAGCACCTTGTGGATCAAGGGAAATGGGGAAAGGCGTAAAGAGGCCCGGGTCCACTGCCTCGAGAAGGCATCCTGCAGTGAGCCCTGCTGAGGGGGCGGGCATGGAACAGACTCAGCTTTATGCTCTCCCTGGAGGCAAACAGGTCCACCTGAGGTGTGCCCAATGGGAGAACAGATGCTGTACTACCTCCGCAGGAGAGACCACCGGGATGCAGCCCCTATCCGGCTCAGGCATCGGCCAGGGTGTTGGAGTGCCCTGCCACGTGAATGGCTAGGAGATCCGCCCAGGCTGTGCACGAGTGACCAAATGCGGAGAGCTTCCTTGCATAGAAGCATGGAGCGGCCCCGCCCTGGCGGTTTAGATAGTACATGGTCGTGGTATTGTCCGCCTGGACTCGGACCACTTGACCCCGGAGGAACGGAGCAAAGGCGGTGAGAGCTAGGCGGACCGCTCGGAGCTCCAGCAGGTTGATGTGGCATCGGACTCCACGGGACCAGAGGCCATGAGCCCGGTGTTCCCCAGATGGGCACCCCAACCCATCAGAGAGGCATCGGTCGACAGAGAGACCGGCTGCTCGGGCGGATTTAACGGGATGCCCTCCTGCAAATGATCTGAACGGTCCACCACTGGAGAGCATTCCACATCCCCTGTGTCACCGACAAGCTGGTCCAAAGGATCACAGCTGCTAGACCACTGGCTGGCCAGTCCCCACTGAAGGGACGATGTTCCAGCGGGCCCAACGGACCACGCTGGTGCAGGCCGCCATGAGACCCAGGAGGCGAGGAAGTCCCGGCAGGGCGCAATTGCCCAACCAGAAATGATCGGGCAAGGAGGAAAGAACCTCGCCCTGTCCGCCGGAGCCCAAGGCCTGGCTCAAGAGAGTCGAGCTGCGCCCGATGAATAGAATCACCTGCTTCGCCTCGAGATCTCACTTGGCCTCGCTTGATAAGGAGGCCCAGTTGAGAGCAGACCTGAGGGCCAGATCTCTGACCACCCGCCTCCTTCCTGAGGGAGCTGCTATCAGCCAGTCGTCCAGGTAAGGGTACACCCGACCTCGGCGCCGCGAGGAATGCTGTCACCACTGCCATGCATTTGGTGAAGACCCTGGAGCTGGAGACAAGCCAAGGGCATGGCTTGAACTCAAGAGGGATCCTTCCGCCGAAGCGAAGGAATCTCTGGTGAGACGGACGGATGGGACGTGAAAACGCTGCCCTGCAAGTCCAGAGAGCAGAACGACATGCGCGCTCCAAGGATGGTATTATCTGAGCCAGAGTGACCATCCTGAAGGTTCGAGACCTTAGGGAACTTGTTTAGGTCGTAGGTCGAGAATGGGCGCCAGCCCCGTCTGCTTCGGAACCAGGAAATACCTGGACACAAACCCTGGGTCTGAAGGAGGGTCCACCACCTTCTTATCACCTCCTTCTGGAGGAGGAGCGATGTTGGCTCGACGAGCCGCCAGTGAGGCTGGGGATCCGGCCCTCGAGGCGGCGGCTCTGAAAGGGTGGTGCCTGCTCGACTTCAGAGGCAGGCCTCTTCCCACCACCTCCAAGACCCACCTGTCCGTGGTAGCAGCGGACCAGGCGGAACGGAGGTCGGAGCCGTCCCCGGGGACCCAGGGGTAAGGTGACCGGAATGGGGCGACACCCTCAGCCCGGCCACTGGGCAGGCTTGGAGGAGGGACCGCCGAGGGACCTCCTGGCCTTTTCCTCCCTGCCTCCTGTTAGAGGAAGCCGGGCGGTTGGGTTTGGGATGCCAAGGCCGAGCCTGCTGGCCCCTGACGTTGCTGGGACGGGCGCGCTGGGGCACAGAAGGACCTAAAGGGCTTAGGCTGTGGTTTTGGCCTTGTCCTTCTGAGCGAAGAGACCGAGTCCAAGGTAGCATTGGACTTCTGATCCTCTGCAGGTGACCTTCCACCCCAGGGTCAAGAGGTCAGTCCCCAAAGGAACATCCGCCAACTTGTGCTGGGTATCCGGGTAAAGGTGGATATCCTCAGCTAAGCCACGCCGGACGATAGCCATCATGGCCGCCACCGATCTGGCACATGAGTCCCCTATATCCAAAGCAGTCTGGAGCTGCTGTTTGGCCACTGCCCTGCCCTGGTCCCGCACTCGCTTAACCGTAGTCTGCAGATCGGCGGGAAGATGAGGGATGACCTCATCCAGGGAGCCCAACAGGGCATGAGAAAATGTGCCATGAGGACGGCCGAACTGGCCTGACGAAGGCCGAGAGGACGAGAGACTTTTCACCCGACATAGTCCATTCTCTTGGACTCCTTGTCAGGAGGTTTGTCCACATCCTGGCGCTGCCGGGCGCTACCGGAAAACGCTGTCGGTAACCAACCCTCAGCAGAGGGTGTTCCAAACCGGACAAGGAACCGGTAGGACCAAGATACTTCCTGGCCATCCTGGTCAAGGTGGGCAGGAAGCAGGGCGCTGCCAAAGCTCCAGTGCCGACCCACTATGGCCTCGCGCCACCGGAAAGGCCTCCGTCGGAGAATCCCCTCGGTCCAGAATCTCCGTGAGGGGATACCTGGCCCGTTTGGAAACGGGTTCGAGCTCCATCCCGGTGGACTCCGAGATGAGCCGAAGCAGTCCTAGGAAGGACGACGGGCTATCGTCCATTGACTGACCTCCTGAAGACTCCAAGTCCAATCGCTTGGAGAAAAGGAGGAATCATCTTCGGACTCGGAAGAGTCCTCGAAGAGCTGCCTCTGGCCTGAGCCACCCTTCACCTGCCGAGGTCGGTCGGGAGTGAGGGTAACTGACAGCCGATGGGTAGACCCTTAGCCGATCGAGAATCCTTGGTCGGAGCCCCAGTTGGTGGCTGTGGAGGCGGAGGTTCCACCGAATCGTGGAGCAGCTGGTTTTGGCCAACAACCGCCTGGTATAGGCCTCGGATAAGTCGAGGGTTGTGTCGGCCGCCCGTGACAGCCACTTAATGGCCGGGAAGGCGACGGGTCGGCTACTCCCGCCAGGAGGAGCTGTTGCAACATAAGGTCATCGCATGCCGACGACTTACGCCAAGCCTCCCTCGTCCGAGGAGGAGGACGAAGGCGACGCCGCTTACCGGTGCCGAGACCGAGACCGCCTATGACGGTGGGATCGCTGGACCGCTAAGAGGTCCGGGACCGAGACCGAGAGTCCCGAATTTCCGAGGTCGGTGCGGGAGGTGTCGGCCGGAACCGCACTCCTTCGCTCGGATGGTCCATCCGAGGGCTCCGAACCGAAGCACAGGCGAGCCCACGGGATCTCAACCTCCCCGGGAACCGGGAGAGGGAATTCGCTGCTAAAGGCGATAGCCCGGCTCAACGGGTCGAGAAAATCTCGACTTCATCGGGTGGGAGTCTCGTCAACTGACCTGACGGGACACCGTGGAGGCCAGTGGCCGAAGCCGAGCGGTCGACCGAAGCCGACGGTCGACGACCCGGGGAGAGGGACCTTTCCCGCTCCCAAGAGCGTCGACGGAGGGACTTACCCCTGTCCCTCTTTTTGGACCGAGAATAAGGTCCCGCAGACGTAGGCCCTTCTCCTTTAGTGGAGAGGGACAGACAAAGCTCCTTAAAGGAAGCCGTGTAAGAAGAGCCCAGAGAGAGCGGGATAAATGCCGCGGCCGAGGAAGATACGGCCCGCGCCGCCTCCTCTTCGAGGGCGACCATCCGCTCGAGCTGATCCGCCGAGCCCGCCGCCGCGGACACCGCCAACCGGGCCTCCTTGGACTTCACCGGAGTGGAACGCTTCTCGCGACGGCCCAGTTGCAATCGGGCAGCACGGTCTTCGAGGACGAGGCCGAGAAAGATGAGCACAGGTCGCAAGCTCGTGGTCGTGCTCAAGGCCTACAGTAGACACACGCGGAGTGTGGATCCGTCTCGAGACATCTTCTGCCCGCATGGGCAACTCCGAAATCCGGGAGTCGATTTGTCCATCGCAGCCGCGAGGGATACAAGACTGAAGTCTTTTTCGCAAAATTTATTTTTAAATCCGCAAACGGAGAAATAGGAACCAGTCTCAAACGCAGAGCGTTAAGGAGGGAACCTGAGCTTCCAAGCGGTAAGGAAGATCTGACGTCATGGGGCGGAGCCGAGAGTTATACCACCCGGGTGGGTGGGAGGAGCAAGCTTGAAGACCTTCCGGCAAGATTTAAAGCGGCAAGGATACCTGCCAATGAGTGTGGATGAACAACATATCCATGTCCCTAGAAAACAGGTTTTGAAGGAAGAAGAACAGGAGATAAGGGCATCGGTGTGGCCCCCTGCGCCGAAGCCATGTGGGGGGGGGAGGACACCTAAGCACGGAGTCGATGGCACCAAAGAAGGTGCCGCGTGACCAGGAAAGTCCAACCGCCCTACCTGGTCACCCAGAGAGCCCGAAGGCCCATGAGCGACCGAGCCAGGTAGCCGAACCAACCTCCGAGCCCATTGCTCCATAAGAGCGCCCACTGATGAAACTGCTCATCTGAAGACCTACCTGTGGGCGGGTAGGACTCTGCGTCGAGGCCGCTGGCTACCAGAAGCAGAGGTTGGCGACCAAGGAGGAGACCGCACCAGCCCGATAACCCAACGCTCACGCGCAGACGTATCAGAGGGTGACCTCGAGTGATGCCTTCTTTTAGACCTGTGGGTCAAGAAGAGCTCGAGGCCGAACGGTGCCGAGAATGCGACTGCTTGGCTTTTTATGCCCGCTGGGACCGCCCATCCCCCGCATTGGACTGACCGTTGTCAGACCCCTTCCGGAGAAGGCGGGCGGACCGGACCCAGCCCCGACTGACTGAACAGCTTACACGAAGTCTCCCTACCGCCACCTGACCTGCTCATGGTCGACCGCCAGTGTAGGCTGAGACTTTTATCGCTTTTATTTAAAAATAAGAATAACTTAAGCCATACTATATCGAGATAATACTACAAAATAATAAAAACTGAAAACTATGTTGCTAGTTTGAAGTTTGACTCCCGACAGGCGAGCGACGTCGTCACTGAAGTGCACTCGATGGCGGGAAAAAAGGAACTGAGGCGGCTGGGGAGTCGACGCCGAGATAGTCATTGCCGCGCGAACTAGGGCTCACGGCGCCGTTCCTCACGGCGCCATCTCTGGCGTCGACTCCCCAGCAAAAAGTTTGCTCCCGATGGGTCCTAGTGCCTCCGGCGCAGATCCCAATAGTGTGAATGAGTGGTGGAGACTTACGTCCAAGAAGATCCCACATAGACCGCCACTCACTAAGATGTGTGGAAAAAATAATCCGCAGAACAGGAATTCATTCTGTGATAAACATCCTGCCACAAGTTCTGTGGAAAGGAAGTCCGAAAAGGAAAAATGTGTCACTAATTCTGCCATACAGCACCCACTAGCACCAGTATGGCACCAGTATCACTCGTGGCACAGGAGGGCACCAAGCAGTGCCTATGCCAACCTGGGCAATATCCGAGGGCAGCCGCGACAGTACCAGCAGGCACCCCGGCAGCAATGGCACCCGAGGGCACCCCTGACACCCATGGTACCCATGGCAAGAATGGCACCCGAGGGCACCAGTGGAAGGCATGGCACCAGAGGGCACCAGCAGCACCCATGGGCACCTGTGGTGCCACCCATGGGTGTCCCCCGGTGCCATCCATGGTACCCTACCCATGGCACCTGTGGGTGCTCACGGCACCAACCACAGCAGCCCCCGGCACCACCCTTGCACCTGCGGGTGCACGGCGCCACTTAGACACCTGCAGCACCACTGACGGCATCAACAACCAACGGCAGCAACATGAGCACCCACGGCACTGCACAGAGCAATGGCACCGACCCACGGCATTGACTAAGGCACCGAGCCAACCAAGGCACCAAGACTTGGCGCCGACCAAGACACCAAGCCACGGCTCCGAGGCATGGCGCCAGCCAAGGCACCGAGCCACAGCACCGAAGGAAAGTCCCAATGGAAATCCTGAGAAGGGGAGAAGGAAAAAGGTGGTGCCCGTGCCGGCTCCTGCATGGAAAAGGGAGAGGGGGTTGGCTCGAGGGGTCGACACAATGGGAAAGGCACGAAGAGAGCACCTCGACCATCGTGATCCAATCGACCCGGCTCCAGTCCAATGGCTCCGAGGCCCAGAGGTCCCGAAATCAGGAACAGAGCCAGGAAAAACTGGAAAGTCAAACCTCCTGCTCCATCGGAGCGGCCCAGAGGTGAAACTGCCCACCGGAGCTCCAAAGAGGACAGAGAAAGAGCTCAGAGTCGAGAATGCAGCCGTTAGGAACGGGGTCAAGAGGCACCCACCAAAGTCAGTTCAGGCCCATCACCCCTCCCAACGAACAATCCTGGTGCAGATGTACCAATGGGCAACCTCGAGCAACACCGATTCTTCTTCCCTCAACATAGAAACATAGAGGTTGATGGCAGATAAGGACCAAAAGGCCCATCCAATCTGCCCATTTTTTCTACCTTATGAATGTGCCACACACCTTTACACTGTCAATGACCTATCTATCCATATTCGTCTGTATTGCTCCCTTATGCCTATCCTATGCCTGTCTGGAGCCCTGCACTGTATTCATAGCCACCACTTCCTGAGGTAGGCCGTTCCATGCATCCACCACTCTTTCTGTGAAAAATAATTTCCTAACATTCCCCCTTAATCAGCCTCCCTCAATTCTCATGCTGTGTCCTCTTGTCCTGCTATGTTTCTTATATTTAAACATCTTAGACTCTTTCACCTTGTTAATGCCATTAAGGTGTTTGAATGTTTCGATCACATCACCTCTCTCCCTCCTTTGCTCAAGGGTATACATATTGAGCTCCGTTAATCTGTCCTCATATGTCTTCTCCTGCAGTCCCTGCACCATTTTGGTTGCCCTTCTCTGGAATGCCTCAATTTGGTTAATGTCCTTGTGAAGGTGTGGCCTCCAGTACTGCATGCAGTACTCCAGATGGTGCCTAACCAGTGTCTTGTAAAGAGGGATTATTACCTCCCTCTTACGACTTGTGATACCCCTACGAATACACCCTAACATCCCCCAGCCTTACCTACTGCTTTAGAGGTCTGCTTGATGATTTCAGGTCATCGGTGATGATGATGCCCAAGTCTCTTTCTTCCTTTGTAACTGCCAGCAACTCCCTCCCAGCCTACAGGTGGCTTCAGGTTTTCTTCCTATATGCATGATCTTGCACTTCTGCATTAAATCCCAGTTGCCACTCTTCCAACTGCTTTGCTAGTTTATCCAGATCTCTTCTCATTCTGCCCACCCCATCTGGATAATCTACTCTGTTGCAGATCTTGGTGTCATCTGCAAACAGACAACCCTTACCTCTAGTCCATCTGCAATGTCACTAATGAAGATATTGAAGAGGACTGGCCCCAGGACTGATCCCTGAGGTACCCCACTTGTGACTTGCATCTCTTCTGACTGTATACAATTTACCACCACTTGTTTTCTGTCCACAACCAGTTTGCCACCCAGTTGACCAACTTCTGACCCACCCTGAGCCTACCCAGCTTATTTATCAATCTTCTATGTGGAACAGTGTCGAAAGCTTTGCTGAAGTCAAGGTAGGCGACATCAACTGCTCCCCCTTGGTCCACCACTCTGGTTACCCAGTCAAAGAAATCTATGAGATTAGTTTGACAGGACCTTCCTTTTGTAAACCCATGCTGTCTTGGATCCTGTGCCCCTATGGATTCCAACGAGGAGGAAGAGCTTGAGGTTAAGCGGAGCCGGATCCCTGGAACCGCTATATTTGTGCTTCAGAGGACTGTCCTCCCCCCTGAGCACAGGACTGTCCGTAGTCGGACCCCCCCCCCCATTAATTAAGGGTGGCGGACGGGACACGGCCCCTCTGCCACAAAAACTTTCAAACAAAGTCCTTCTACCGTCACCGCTACCATCTAAGGACGGCTCCGTTGATGGCAGGAAAGAAAAATTACTCACCTTAGTAATGTTGTTTCTTCTAATGGAGTCTTGCTATATTATGACATATGCAGTGAGTCCCAACCTTCGAACTGCTCCGGAGGTGAAAGAGTTAACTTTCCATGCCAGGCATGGAACGCTGAGCTTGAGCTCGGTTGAAACTCTGTCTGTTGTTCTTCAAACTCAAACCGCCAGATCTTTACGAGCTAAACTCACTGAGGTCCTGTGGAAGCTGTAAACCTCACTAGCCAACTGGCTACTAAACATAAAACACATTTTTGGTCCCAAAACAAAGACTCAAGTCAGGAGACCCAAGAAATGAAAAACACAACACCAAGTCACCACAAAAAAAAGGAGGGTGAAACAACAAGGTGGGCAACTACTAAGTGCTAACACTGCACTGCCCACCCACATCCCAAAAACAAGGTTCTGAGAGGGGCAGGCAAGGGGGGAGGTCATAATATAGCAAGACTCCATTAGAAGAAACAACATTACTAAGGTGAGTAATTTTTTCTTCAAACAACATGAAATCTTGCTATATTATGACATATGCAGACTACACAGCAGTACCTCCATGGAGGAGGGACAGAACCTACTTAGGAAATAGGCTCTGAAGCACAGCTGTGTTAAACCGAGCATCACTCCTAGCCTGGATGTCCAGGGAGTAATGCTTGCAAAAGTGTGAACTGTTTTCCAGGTAGCTGCTTGACATATCTCTAGGATAGGGATGTCCTGGCAGCAGCCAGGAAGCAGCTGTACCTCTGGTAGAGTGAGCCCTCAGGCCTGAGGGAGGAACCTTACCCAGTTTTTCATAACAAAATTGGATACGAGACAATCCACCTGGCAATGGACCTTTAGTGGCAGGTTTCCTTGCCAACCTCACCATAAGTGAGAAAAGTTGGAGGAGTCAAACCTGTGACCCTGGTATGCTCTATGTAGTAGCTAAGGGCCTCTTCACATCTGTTGTGCAGCCTCCTCTCCAGAGGAGGAATGGTCAGTGAAGTACACTGAAAAGACATAGATTGATTAAGGTGGAAATCTGAAACCACCTTAGGCAAGAACTTCCTGTTAGTCCTGAGGACCACCTTATCTCTATGAAAGGAGATAAATCAGGCTCCACTGACAAAGCTTGTAATTCACTTATGCGCCTGGCAGAAGTGATGGCTACCAGAAACACAGTCTTCCAAGTCAAGTACTTAAGCTCTGCTGAAGACAAAGGCTCAAAGGGGGTTGCATAAGCTGAGCAATGCAAATATTAAGATCCCAGGCAGGGCAGGGTCCCTGAATGGAGGGTTGGTGTGAAGTATCCTCAAAAACTTGGAGAGTACAGGATGAGCTGAAAGAGAAGAGGGTTTACCTGCTGAAATAAAAGCAGACACAGCTGCAAATGCACTTTTAGGGTAGCTGGTCTCAGCCCCAAGGTATTTAAATGGACCATATAATCCAGGACTGTGGGTAAATCAGCAGATTCTAGGGAAATATGCTTCCCAGAGCACCATATGGAAAACCTCTTCCATTTGGAGTTATAGGTAGCCCTGGTGGAAGGTTTCCTAGAAGCCTTCAGTATATCCATTACACCTTGGGAGAGGTGTAGGTCAGCAACTCTAACTCTTCAAGAGCCAGGCCTTGAGATTGAGAGATTTGAGGTTCGTACCAAACCCTCCCTGAGCACAGGTTAACAGGTTGTGATTCCTGGGAAGACACAGGGAAGATGGACTGCTAAGGACAGTAGGAGGGATACCAGGGCTGTCTGGCGCCAATCTGGAGCAATCAGGATCATCTTGCAGGGTTGAGATCTGATTTTGACTAGCACTTTGAACAGGAGAGGGAAGGGGGAAAGCATAGAGAAACTTCCCTTCCCAATTGAGAACTAAGGCATCCAGAGGGACTGAGCCCAACACTGGGGGCCTGCAGCAAAAAAGGGAAGTTGGTGATTGTCTGGGGCTGCAAAAAGATCTATCTGCGGGGTGCCCCACCTGGCAAATATCACCTCCAAGACCAGGGGGTCCAGTGACCATTCGTGATGGCCCTGGGAAATCCTGCTGAGAGCATCTGCCAGGACATTGTCCTTGCCTGGGAGGTGAACTGCCGTGGGGAGGTGTTCAGGAGTAAGCCAGAGACCACAACGCCATTGCTTCCAGTGCACAAGGCCGTAGACCGAAAGCCCCCTTTGCTTGTTGATGTACCACATTGTGGTGGTGTTGTCTGTTCTGACCTGTACTACTTTGTTCTGAACAGATTTGGAAAAACTTGAAGTGCTAGAAAACTGCTCTGAGTTCCAACAGATTGATGTGGAGCAGAGATCCTGAGGGGACCACAATCCCTGGGTGGTGAGGTCGCCATGTGAGCTCCCACCCCAAGAGGGATGCATCTGTAGTAAGGATTAAGGAGTGAGACTGAGTGACAAAGGGAACCCCTTGTCTCAGATTGCTCTGATCCTGCCACCACTGTAAGGCCTGGATCAGGGTTCGAGTTACTGGGATCAATTTGGTTAGAGGGTCTTTCCTTTGAGACCAAAAGGCTCTCAAATGGAACTGGATGTCCCTCATCTGAAATCTTGCTCCCTGCACGACTGCTGTAGAGGCAGCCATGTGACCCAGGAGCTGTAGAAAATGCCTTGCTGGTCAAGAGACCTGCATGGTGAAAAAGGAGGCCAGAGAGACCAGGGTCCTTGCCCTGTCCAAAGGAAGGAAGGCTCTGGTTTTCTCTGTGTTCAGCTCTGCGCCTATGAAGGTGAGGAGCTGGACAGGCTCTAGAACTGACTTTGAAAGATTCAGAAGGAAACCTAGCAGTTGCTGAGTTATCTGTAGATGTAACTTGACTTGGTCTGGAGACTGGCCCACTATGAGCCAGTCGTCCAGGTAAGGGAAGATGGCAATTTTTTGCCTTCTTAGGGAAGCAACTGCTACTGCCAGGCATTTTGTGAATATCCTTAGAGCAGAAGTGAGGCCAAAGGGCATTGCTCTGAACTGGTAATGGCCTGAGGGCAGCTCGAACCTGAGGTACTTTCGAGGGAGCTTCTGATGAGAATATGGAAGTAGGCATCCTTGAGGTCCAGGGATGCTAGCCAGTCCCCTGGCCTTAGAGAGGGCAGAATAATTCCCAGAGTAACCATTTTGAATTTTGGTTTTAAAAGGTGCTTGTTTAAATATCTGAGATCCAGGATGGGCTGCCATTCTCCTGTCTTTTTTGGGGTAAGGAAGTACCTGGAGTACAATCCTTTGCCCTGGTGTAGGGGTGGAACTCTTTCCACAGCTCTGAGAGCCAGAAGGGAAGAGACCTCTGCCTCTAGGGCAAGTGCCTCTGGTGGATTTGCAGGTGGAAAGGATCTGGCTCTCATCTTTGGAAATTTTTTGAAGCTGAGAACCAGTCCCTGGTTTACTACCTCCAGGACCCACTTGTCTGATGTCAGAGACTTCCAGTCCTGGACAAAGTAAGCCAGCCTGCCCCCTACAGGTAGCTGAGAATCGGCCCTGGCAACCCCATCAGGGTGCCTGCTTGGCAGGGCCTTTGGGCTGAGGGGTAAGCAGGCCTGCTCGCACTCCGCCTGCCTCTCCCTCTAAAGAACCCCTCTGGGCATAAGCAGAAGAGGAGGCCTGGCTTGGTAAAAGGCCTATGAAAAGGCCTGCCCCTGCCCCTGGAAAGCTGCCTTTGAGGAGTGGCCTGCCTTTCCTTGGCCTGTGCACTCCTATAGGTGGTCCTATACTCATCCATTTTCTTCATGTAATTCTCTGTCTGCTCCCCAAACAGAGAATTACCCACAACAGGAAAATCCATGGCCTTAGTCTGGGTATCCTGTGACAGGCTAGTACATCTGAGCCAAGCTATTCTGCGAAGTGCCACAGATGTAGCCATGACTCTTGATGACACATCATTAGAGCCCACTGCAGCATGGAATTGCACCTTGGATGCCTCAATACCATCAGCAGCCACCTGCTCCAGCTCCTTGGCAAGCTGGCTAGGGACCTGTTTTGCTAGAGCCATAACAGTATCCCATCTGGATTTCTGATATCTAGCAACATAAGCCATATAATTTGCCTGTCTGAGTCCCAAGGATGCTGCCATGTACTGATTCTTTGCCATGGCATCAATCCTCCTGGAGTCCTTGTCAGGGGTGTGTGAAGCCAAAGGAATATTTGCCTTGTCACAGGCTGCAGCCTGCACTACCCCAACATGGCTGCATTGTTGTGTAAGGAACTCCGTATCAGAGTCCGACAATGTGTACCTCTTGTCCATTCTCTTATTGACAGGAGGTATAGTGTGAGGAGTTTTTAGAATTTTAACTGTCTGTTTCCCAAAAGATTTATGCAAAGGAATAGACAGCCTCCTTGACTCTGGGATATCCATCATTTCCACATAGTCAGGCTCCTCTTGATCATCCACAGCTTCCTCCATAGGGAGCTGGAGGGTTTCAGCCAATTTCTTATAAAACATAAAATGAGAAGGGGACTCAGAAAGCCTAGGAGGAGACACTCCTGAAGGTCTGTCTGGGGAGATGTCCGGGTCAATGGGCACATCCAGATTTTCAAATCCACATTCACTCTCCTCATACTCCTCTTCCCCCTCCTCCGGTTCATAATATTCCTCTACATCATAATCTTGAACCGGCCGAACCGGATGCTTACCTGATGGTGCCGGTTCGGTCGGAACCGGGGAAAGCGACTGGACAATTTTAATCGCTTTGGCTATTTCTTCAGCAGTTGGAGAGGAAAGTTTTGGCTCCACACCAGCTGATTTCCTAGTCCTTTTTGCTGGAACCGACTCCTCGGAGTCGGATCTCCTTTTGCCCGAGGAAGTCTTGCCTGGTCAGAGGGCACTCCCTCCGGTTCGGTTGGAAACGAACCGGGCTGGCCATCCGGTTCAGCAGACTTTTTGGCCTCCCTTTCCCTGAGCCTACCAACTCTCTTTTCCAGGGTAGCTGCAGGAACATTTTTACAAATCTGGCAGTCTGCATTGAGGTGGTCAAACCCCAGACAATAAACACAGGTGGTGTGGGGGTCAGCCTTGGCGAAGACTTCCCCACAGACACTGCAGTGTTGAAACCCAGTGGGCCCAGTTTTTCTTTTGGGTTTCTCAGACATAGTGCCAGTCCTAACCAAACTTACCCGTTTATGGCAATCCGCCAGGTAAGACCCTCTTATCGGTTCCCAACCGTGTCACGGGTCGTGGAAAAATGTAATAAAATCCGTTTTTTAGAACCGATAAGAACCGGTAACCACACTCTAAATGACAGATTAATATATTTTAAACAACCTGATCGGTTCAAACCGAACCAATAAACCGTTTACAAGTTCCACACAGAATAGAAATCAATGTAAAACCTATCTAGTACTCACAAATACCACAGACAGAGTCTGAACCGACCGGTTGTGGTTTAATTTTGGTTGAAAACCGAGAAAAGCAATACTTTAACCGACAAAATGAACTGAGCAGAAGCAGAAATCTCCGGAGCGACTGTTCAGTGAGGCGGAGTACAGAATCTGACGGTTTGAGTTTGAAGAACAACAGACAGAGTTTCAACCGAGCTCGAGCTCAGCGTTCCATGCCTGGCATGGAAAGTTAACTCTTTCACCTCCGGAGCAGTTTGAAGGTTGGGACTCACTGCATATGTCATAATATAGCAAGACTTCATGTTGTTTGAATAATTTATTTTTCTTCTTCATTATCTTTTTCTTGTTCGTAAAATAGAAATTACTACTTAAAATATTAAATTAAATGTTAAAAGCTGCTGTCATATAGATGAAAACTTAGACTCCGGCAGACGAGCGACGTCGACATCCAAGCACACTCGGCGGCAGAAAAGGAACTGAGGCGGTTGGAGGGTCGACGCCAAGATAGCCTACACAGGCGTGAGCTAGTCTCGAGGTGCCGCCCATGTGTGGTCCTGTCTCGGCGCCAACCCTTCAGAAAATGTTAGGCTCCCACTTGGTCCTAGCGCCTCCGGCGCTATCCCACTAGTGTGAATAAGTGATGGAGACTTAGTCCAGGAAGATCAACTTATAGTTACAGATACAGCTTTGGAATACATCAAACTGACCTGAGGTAAGCTGACCCCTGGGAGAAGGGGGACAGACTTGCTTCAAATCTACATGTACATCAAGCAACCTATCAGGTGTACACAACGAACGATGTCATGAATGTGGAGTGCCTCAAAGATCTATACCCCACAATCACCTTTACCACGTGAGCAAACTACCAATACAAAAAGATTACTGTACTACCTATATGTTTTTACATCCAGTACTATTTGCACATTTTTAACTAGTCCTGACCCCCAAAAATAAACTTACAGGACAGTAAAAGAAAAAAACAGAACACAGTACCACCTATTACTTGCATGCCTACGATACCTTACCTACTAAGGTGACTCACAACTATAAAAAGTGTCATATGCCAAAATACAACTTAAGATGCCACTACAAAAACAGTGTCTTATGCCAACATACAACTTAAACAGCCACTGACACCTCAAGAAGAACGCTGAAAAATATAATATTTAGAGACAAAGCAGCTTCTATTTCTTTTTTTTTTTTTATTTACTATACTTTTTGTTGGTTCCTGGCCATCGGTATTATCCGCCCTGGTCACAGACCCCACGGACCTCACCTCCAATTATAGCCTGCGCTCCCCTCAGTCACCCCTGGCTTACCCCCAGAGGGCGGGGTTGCGGCGCCGGCATTAACGCAGCAAGACCAGTATCTGTTCAGGGGAGCCGGCATCGGACGGAATGAGAGGTCCATGGAGAGGGCATCACGGAGATGCCCCTGTGAGATACAGACGTCGGTGTATGTGTGACAACCCAGCTTCCACTGGGTGTCGTTCAACACCTAACACTCACACCCACCCTTCCCCTGGAGAAGGAGAGCAGTCTAAGGATGCTCGATCCTTCTCCCCCCCCCCCCCGGCTGGCCCTCCGACGACCTGGGTCTGTTCTCAACCTGGGTCGCCAGTGGAAATCCAACAGCTGCACCGCGGCTGGGCTTTCAGCTTATATTTCTCATTAGCTCTGTATTTTTATCCTCATTATTTAGTACTGAGGTCATATGCATAAAAACAGGAGAGTTGTTCCTTGAGGGTTCATCAGCTCCTATTGTATCTTCCCAACCTGATATCACAATTCTTTGCTTGTGACATCATAGTTATTCCCATGGCAACAGCCTATTATGTCACAACAAAGCATTATAATTTCAAGTAGGGAGTAAACTACAGAGGCAGATAAACTCTGTGGGATAAAAACTTGTTTTTGTGGAAATTTTTCCAGCAATAAGTAATGGAGGAGAGAAATCTGTACAATATATATATATATACACGTACATGAAAAACAAGCTGAATTGTGTCTAAATATTATGTTTTCCAAAGTTTTTCCAAAGATTTCAGCTGCTCTTTAAGATGCTACACACTTGCCCTCACCCTCTGTATACAACATTGTGCCACAGAGATTCACCATCTGCATTCAGCCCAAGTCCCCGACATCAGAGTAGCGTCCCGCTCCTTCCTGGCCTCCTCCTGTGGATGTGCCTTCCCCTAGAAAGCGGCACCTTCTGTTGCTCTCCAGCCCTTGGCTCCTTGCTGCTTCGTGAAACTGGCTCTTCTCACCTCGACCATTTAATAGAGGTTGGGGCCAGAATGGGTGGGTGGGCTGAAAAATCTCCTTTTTTAGGCTTTCTCTCTGTTGCTCTACAGCTGCTCCCCACATAATTTAAGCTTGCATGCAGCTCCTTGATCCCCAACTTGAGCGGCTCCTGCCACACAGCCCAAGCTACAGCTGCGGCCTCTCCTGGCCCCCGACTTCTCAGCGGCACACACCGCACGCCCAGGCTCCTTGCTCCCTCGACTCGAGCGGCTCCTGCCACATGGCTCAAGCTGCAGATGTGTCTCTCTCCAGGCCCCCCAACTCTCTCAGTGGCACCCGCTGCACGCCTAAGCACCCACTTGGCTTAACTTCTTAGTCTTACCATATGCTATTTTTTTCCCAATAGCCCTACCTACTTTCTTGTCCATCCACATAGGGACTCTTCCAGATCGGTTAGATTTTACTTGTTCTGGTACATATTTGCAGATCAGCTGTTCCAGCTTATTAAGTATATCCCACATAGTGTTGAGGTCTGCTTGCAAGAACTCAGCTTTCCAGTTCCAGGGCCTGACCTCATGTCTCATTTTATTAAAATCAGCTTTTTATACTGGTGTTATGCTACAGAAAAAGAAAATTCTGTCTGTTTTCGGACAATGACAATAAAAAAATTATACAAAAAAACCCCAGCTTTTTTAAAGCATTTAATTTTAGTTTTCCCTTTAACTTTAGCATTGCTCTCACTAATATCAAATTTGACCATATTATGGTCGCTGTTCCCTACAATCTAGGATTTGATCTGTCATATTACTTAAAACTAAATTGAGAATGGTTTCACCCCATGTTCAAATGGCCACATACTATTCGAGACTCAGATCATTAAGTACATCTAAGAAGTAAGCTTCGGGGCACTGTGGAGCCCAAGCAAAACGGTCGCTCTAGTTTTACGCTCTGCCTAAATCACAGCGAAATATGTCTCAAAACTTTATTTCTGGACTTCAGCGATAAAGCAAAAAGTAGCCCATCAGGTGTCAAACTCCGTGCTCTATGATGGGGAAATGTCAAAAGGAGAAACAAGCTCAGGAAGGAGATAGTAATAATGTTCATACAGCTCCGACCACGTGGTTGGCCCCAGGACGTGAAACAACAGCCGGGGAAGCTCCCGAACTTGAAACCCTGCAAACAGTGGGCGTAAAATTGAACACTCTGATTAAATCTATATCTGGACTTTCAGACAAATTTCACACACTAACAAATCATGTGTCTACACTAGAGACGACCTTGGAAGCCGTGCAAATCGCTACCACTGAGGCAACCAAGAGATCGGACTCGGCAATGGGGACTGCTGCAAATGTAGTAAAGGAAAACCAACATCTACATACAAGGTTGGAGACCTTAGAAAATCAGGCCCGTTCAGCCAATCTTCGCATTAACGGCATGCCTAAAGAAAGCGAGGAGGATCATCTGTTTCTCTTTTGAGAGCTTAGTTTTGGCAGCAGTTTGAGGAAGAAGAGCTTTGCAGGCTGACAGACATGCAGAAGGCATACCAAGTTATCCCCAGAGGGAGACAAGGCAACCCGGAAGCTCCTCGAGCCATAGCGGTAATTACAGACAGCACTGGAACAAGGAATAGGGTGTTAGCCCTTGCCAGGAGGAAGAAAATGCTCTTGCAGGATGGATTACAAGTACGGATATACCCCAATCTCAGTTTTGCCACGAGGCAGAAGAGGAAGTGATTCAATGGCATCAGGTCCATGCTACGGGAGATGGCTATAGCACATGGGATGGTGTTCCCGGCCCGACTGTGAATTGTACATGGAGGCAAGGTGTTTCTGTTTTCCGACCCCTCAGATGCTATGAAGTGGGCACAAAGAAATGTGGCTCGTCGTCCAGAACCCTATGACCCAGGGGTACGGCATTCAGACGAAGAGACTTGACTTCTGGACTGCATTAACTGTATGTCTCATTATATATCTGTATAGCCTGGAAGAAACAGGTCAGATAAATGTTTTTGTTTAAAGTTTCTCAAGGGCCTGCGGGGTTCATTGATCACTATAGAAAATAAGTAATCTTTTCTTGTTTTTTTTTTGGCGCTTAAAAGATTTTATTTAGCTGATGGTGGGTTGTTTGAAACTGATACTGTATTTCACATGTTAGTGTACTATCAAGGAATAGCATGGCCCCTTTTATTCCCTCCTCTGGTAGGAGGGTAAAAGACTTTGAGACTATGAGACTATTATGCCCTTTTTGGCTTCTATTACCACGCAGCTCATGGAGTCCCCATCAACAGCTACTTTATGGATTATAATTTACTTATTAAAAATTTCCTGTAAAACCGCAGTCTATGATGCATCTTAATGTTATAGTATGTACTCTTTTTGTTTTTATTAAGAGGAGTGGTGCTCCCATCGTGTTTTTACACATTTGTCAATTACTATGTCTGTATTTTCTTTACTGTACGTAATTGTTAAAACAATAAACATACAGTATAAAAAAAAGTTAGCTTCAGATGTGGTTCTGCCCTCCAGCCTTCTCCAGTCTGCTCCCACCATCTCTCCGGACAGAGCGTCGCCTACAAGGATGATACTGTGGTCTTGGCTTAAGTTCTTTAAGATGGTATATAATTTATTATATCATGACCTTCACCAACAACCAATCACATCAGCAGGCTGGCACCTTACCACCATTGTAAAACCTGTGATAACCAATGCAAAAGGTGCCAGCCAGCCACATGTTTAAAAAAACAATCGGACCCTGCGATCAGAAACCGCCAATTGCCATGTTGTTTCCTCGCTAAGCGGGCACTAAAGAAAATGTAAAACACCTCCATACATCAAGAACGTAAGAGAAAGTAACCAACCCTAAATAATTTATCAAAAACAGGAGTTTTAAACATTTTCTCTGTAACCACTTGCACCCCACTCACCACGGAATCAGATTTTCTATCCGCTCAACTGCGCAATCCATTTCCACCATGGCGACTGTAACCCAGAAACTGTATGACTGCAAAAGAACAATTTTTCTTCACAGTGTACTAACAAATACAATAAAACTAAATAAAATAAACTGTTTAATTTTATTTTCTTGTGTATAAGAAAAAAAAAAAGAATCATGGCGTAATTGCAATAAGCCACTCAGAGGATGTGGGTTTGGGGGATTTACCATGGCTGGCGAGGATTTATCCAGCTGTGGTAAATCCCCCCATAACCCACACCCCCTCATGGCTTATTGTTTAAGTATCTACCCAGAGATTAAGGGATGGTGGCCTTTATATTAAAATAATAGTTTTTTTTCTTCCCATTTGGAGGGTAGACTGTTACTCACACTTGCTCAATGACGCCATTATTCCCCATATCCAATATTTCTGCTTGTATGGATTCGGAAACATATAGCTCTACACCACCTTCCATTCTGTTGGCTCTCTCCTTGTTAAAAAAAAAGAGAATAATGGCTAGGTAAGGTACAGTTACATATGAACTTACCGTAACAGTAGATCTTCGAGAGAAGCTCTTACAGCAGGTAACACATACAGGACTGGAGCCGGCTGGCGACAGGACCCCACAGCAAACTATTCCAGCAGTAGCTAGCGGGGACCGCCCATCCCGACATCGGCCCACCCCCGACGTCTCACATGGTATACAAGGGGAGGCGGTCCCAACGTGCTCCAGTTCTTGTACTGCCGAAGAAGAGGAACCCGCAATGAGAACAGGAACAGACAACAGGAAAATGGCACATACTGGTTCAGCAGCAAGCCAAAAAATATGCTCGGCTGATGCAGAGCGAGATCCCCGGGGGGTAGGAGAGAGGGAAGCATATCTGCTGCAAGAGCTTCTCTCGAAGATTTACTGTTATGGTAAGTTCTTATGTAACTGTACTATCTTACTTCGAGAGGAAGCTCTTGCAGCAGGTAACACATATAGGACTGAGTCCCAAGCAGTATAAACTTAAGAGAACTGCTAAGGGAGGTAGGAGAGGAACAGAGGAAGGAAGGAAGAAAGGAAAAACCTCAGGAGATCAGACCCTGCAGAACTGTCAGGCCAAAACCCGTTCTGTGTCTGGATGTGATGTCAAGACTGTAGTGCTTGATGAAAGTGTGGACTGAGTGCCAAGTGGCTGCCGCACAGATGTCCAAAGTTGAGACCCTCTTGAGGGCTGCGAAGGAGGCCGCCACCCCACCGCTCTGGTAGAGTGACCCCTGATCAGGCCTGACAGGGGTTTGTTATGCTTTTGGTAGCAGAATGTAATGCAGTGTACTAGCCACCTAGAGAGGGTCTGTTTGGAAACCGGGCTGCCCAAGGAACATGGGGCAAAGGAAACAAACAACTGATCGGACGATCTGGCCCCCTTGGTCCTAGCCCAGTAAAATCGCAACATGCGATGGACGTCCAATGTGTGGAGAAGCGCCCGACTGAAGTGTTCAGGGTAGTAAACTGGGAGTTGAACATCCTGGTTCAGTGTCATTTCCGACACAACCTTGGGGAGAACTTAGAATTGGTGCGCAAAGCTACTCTGTCTTTGTGAAAAATCAAATAATGCTCCTTGCACATCAGGGCCTGCAGCTGAGAAATCCTTTGAACGGAAGTAACAGCAACTAAAAATAACGTTTTCCAGGAAAGAAAATGCTGCTTGCAATCTGCGGCAGGTTCAAAAGGTGGGAGGGTAAGCTTCTCTTGGATGAACAGAAGGTCTCAAGAGGCACAGGGTCCCTGATAGGGGGCTTTATGTGAAGGATGCCTCGGAGGAAGGCACGGGTAACCTCCAAATGAGCCACTGTTCTGCCCTGGACAGGGGCTTGGTAGGCAAAAAGAGCAGCCAGGTGTACTTTTATGGAGTAACTCAGCCCTGATTCCGACAGGGATAAAAGGTATTACATTAAAGTGTTAACCGGACAGGCCAAAGGACCTACGTGGCACGCTGTAGCTCACAGGCAGAACTGTTTCCACTTCATTGAATAAGTGGCTCTCATGAAGGGCTTGCCCCCCTCCACCAGGACTTCGGCTATCTTGTCCGACACCCTGAACCTCAGCTTGGCTAAGTCTTGAGGAGCCAAGCATGAAGGTGAAGGGACCACAGGTTCGGATGAACAAGAGTCCCACTGTCCTGAGAGAGTAAGTGAGTTGTGAGAGGAAGTGAAACAGGTAACGCCACCGCCAGTTGCTACAGCAAAGGAAACCAAATCTGGTGAGGCCACAGTGGCGCTATGAGAATCATGGTGGTTGCCTCCACTTGTGCCTTGAGAAGGACTCTGAATGAGCGGGAATGGAGGAAAGGCATAGAGGAATCTCCCCTTCCAGGAGAGGGACAATGCGGCTTGCCAGAAAACACCAGGCTTCAGATCTAGCGAGCAAAAACTGGGCAGTTTTGCATTGGTGGAGGACGCAAAGGGGTCAAACTCTGGTGTCCCCCACCTTGCGAAGAGGTCATCTACGACTGACTGCAGAAGGGACCATTCATGGACATGGGACTTTGTCCTGCTGAGTGTGTCTACGAGTGTGTTTTGTGCATCTGGAACGCGCACCGCTGTGATGGTCAACTGGTGGGCTACAGCCCACTCCCACACTCTCATGGCCTCTCTGCACAGGGGGTATGAGTGTGTGCCTCTCTGTTTGTTGACATAGAAGACCACTGAAGTGTTGTCCATCTGGACCAGAAGGTGCCCAGGCATGATTGAAGATTCCAGGGATTGGAGAGCACAGAGGACCGCTCTCAGCTCCAGCACATTGATGTGGAGAGATTCCTCGGTTGGATACTAAGATCCTTGCATCTTGTGTGCTCCTAGGTGTGCGCCCCATCCTGAATTTGAAGCATTGATGGTCAGGATCTGTCCGGGAGCTTCTTGCTGAAAGGAAATCCCCTCCTGTAGGATTGGGGACGTCGTCCACCAGAGAAGTTCCTTGCATACTGGCTCCGTTATGGAGACAGGCAAGTCCAGGTCATCCCACCTCTTGTCCCACTGTACCCGAAGAGTCCATCGAATGGTCCTCATCTGGAGTCTGGCAAAGGGAACTGTAATGATGGCAGCCGCCATGTGACCTAACAGCTGGAGAAGCAATCTGGCTGGTACAGTGGAGACAGAATAAATCTGCCTGGCAAAAGCCCGAATGCACTATGCCTAGTCCAGAGCGAGGAAGGACCACACCAAGCAGTATCTAGGAGCGCTCCAATGAATGGTAGGAGTTGTACTGGGCTGAGTGACAACTTGGCTGGGTTGATGGTAATCCCTAGGCTCCAGAACAGGATGCAGGTGTCTGGGATGGCTGCCTGGAGTTGGGCACCAGAGTGAACTACGAGTAGCCAATCATCTAGGTATGGGAACACGTAGTGCCCCATCCTGTGAAGTGCTTCGGCCACCACCGCTAGGCACTTCGTAAACACCCTCGGTGCAGAGGACAGACTGAAGGGGTAGGGCCCTGAACTGGAAGTATTCGCCCTGGAATGTAAACTGAAGATATTTTCGATGACCTTCAGATACGAGAATGTGGAGATTGGCTTTCATCCCTGGATATGCAGGATGCCTATCTCCTTACCTCAACATAGGAATCAGGTTGTGCAATGTGACCATCCTGAAACGTTTGTATGCGACTGACAAGTTCAGGTCGCTGAGGTCGAGGACTGGTCTCGGGTCTCCTGACTTCTTTGGGACCAGGAAGAATCGGGAATGGAACCTGGTGCCTCTTTCCTGTAGAAGGACGGGATCTATGGTGTTCTTGGACAACAGTGTCTGAATCCCCTGCCGGATGAGGAGTGCATGTCCTGCTGAGTGACGGACACGAACTTTTGAGTGCCCGTGTTCTATAAGCTCATGAACCCACAGGTTAGAGGTCACTTGTCTCCAAGCTTCTGAATAAAGAGAGAAGCGACCTCCCACCATCTCTCCAGACAGAGCGTCGCAAAGAGGTGGGTTTGGCTGGAAGTCATGCTGTTGGAGGGGGAAGGAAAGTGGCCTGAGTGGACTTAGCCTGCCGAGAGGTGGCGGCCAAGGATCTCCTGGGACCGCCACGTCAACCAAAACCACCTTGCTGAGCATGGGGTTGCTGAAAGCAGGGTTGCAGACGCTGCTGTTCTCCTCTGCCATGAAAGCGAGACCTCCGAAACAGTCTCTGCTTCAGGCGATACATAGACTGCATGGTACAGACAGCCTTACCGGAGTCCTGTAATCTTTTTTTTTTTTTTTATACTTCTTTATTGAAGTTTCATGTTTAGGTACACACATCTGGTACATCAGATAGTTAATACAATCAACTTTTTTTTCTTTTTTTGCCATCAGTTATGAAAAAACAACAATAAAAACAGGCATAACTCTATTTCAAGATTAAAACCTTCTTAAGAGTAAAACAAGCTACCAATTAATTCCTGTACATTATCTGCTCATTAGTCTTTTCCAAAAATTAATCAGTTGTTGACCACCAGATCCTCCTTTACTCAGGTATCTGTAACTTTCCCCCTATTCCCTTTCATTATATATGTTCCCTTATCATCTTCGAATTTAAATTAACCGTTTCTCCTCTGGGCAAGATAGAATCCACCTATTCCAACCATTATTGTATTGTTCCTTTCTCTGGTTAACATTACATGTTATCCTTTGTAATCTTTGAATTTATTGTATTATAGTTATCCATTCTTTTATGTCTGGGGGCATATTCTGCAATCACTTTCTAGTAATGGTTTTTAAGGCAGCAGCCACCAGCATGTTCTATAAATATTTCTCTTCTTTCCCCCTTTAGTTCCCCTGGTATTAGGCCCAGGATCAAGTGTTCTTGGCCTATGCATGTACAGTATTTATCATGAATACTTTCTTTTGGATATCACCTGTCCCCAGAAAGATGCAACTACGGGGCACTTCCAAAAGGTATGTGCCTAGGTAGCTTTATGTACACCACATGCCCTCCAACACGAGGGTGCCATCTCTGGATTCCAGTGCATTACCTGCACCGGTGTCCGAAAGAAACAGGTTCTCACCTTCCAGCAATATTGTCTCCGAGGAGGAAGTACTCCATGTATATTTCCATATTCTTTGCCATTCCTTTACAGAGACAGCCTCATCTAAATATTCTTCCCATTTCCTCTTTATATATAAGGAAGATGTAGCTCTGTCTGCAATGTAGGCATTATATAAGAGGGAAATGGCCTTCTCCCCAGTGGGAGATCTCCAGATCTTCAGAAAAGGTATCTCATCTTGCCAGCCCTCTTTAAGCCATGCCCCCTGTTTCTGTAGACCCTTCACACAGTCTCTTATCTGGTAAAATCTTAGGGTATCTTTTTGTGTCCACCCAAAGATTCTTTGAGCTTGTTCAAATTAGATCAGTTGTAAGTTTTGCATTAGCAGATAAAGGGGAGGTTACACCTCTCTGTGCCTTTTCTCTGAACCATCTGTCATATTTTGTTGGTTTAAAGTCATAAGCCCACCACCTAAACACCAACAACATTGTCCTTTGCATGTTACTTCCCTTAGTCCCTCTCCCCCAGCCCTCCAGCACTGTTAGAATTCCAGAAAGACAGGTCTGGCAAGTTATCTTTGCCCGTGCTTGAAAAATTATAGCCGCTAAAGGCGGGGTCTGTCTGGTACAGCTTATCTATTCTTTTCATATTGCATCATAATATTTGTTGCTCCACAGTATGGCTATTTGCATCTGTGTTGCAGCCCAATAGCCTGCAAGATCCGGGAAGGCCATCCCTCCCTCCCTCTTTGGCAAACATAGAACTTGTTTTTTTTTTTAACTCTGAGGCGAGTCTTTCCCCATGCAAACGCCAACAGTAATTGTTGCCAATTAACTAAGTCTGCCTGTGGGACTACACAAGGGACACATTGAAACAGGTACAGTAGACATGATATTACATTCATTTTTACTGCTTGTATTTTGGCTCCTAGGGTAGGGGGATCAAGGACCATCTCTGAAAGTCTCTTTTCAGTTGGTCTATGAGTGGCGGGTAATTAAGGTTATACAGTTTATCAGATACTGTACCTATCTCAATTCCCAAATATCGCATTTTAGGAAGCTCCCACCACATTGAAAATTTTCTTCTAATAGTTGGGGTAGGAGTGTAGTGAAGACATACCACTTCAGTTTTATTTTTGTTCAGGGTATGCCTTGATATAATACAAAAACTGTCTAGTTGCTAGAACAGTGCTGGAGGGGGGTTCTCCAGTGATATCATATATACACCAGGATATCATCTATTCTCTCTGTTTCCCAACGAGACTCCTTGTATGCTTGCATTTTGTCTAATACTTTCTACCAAAGGCTCAATATACATTGCAAAGAGGAGTGGGGACAGAGGGCACCTTTGTCTGGTGCCCCTCCCCAGAGAAAATCCCGTAGAAATATGGCCATTGGCCCTTATGTAGCCTTTTGGTCCTTCATACAATTTAAGCAAATTTATGATGAACTCCTTCGGGAACCCAAACCCGGAAGGACCCGTGCCAAAAAAAAACATGACACTTTATCAAATGCCTTTTTGGCGTCTAGGCTCAAAAAGAGGGAAGGGATTATTTGTATGATTAATATGGTCTAGAATATGTATGGTTCTTCTTATATTATCCTGGGCTTGTCTGCCCGGTATAAATCCTGTTTGATCTAACTGTATCAAATCTGGTAGAATCCCTTGTGGTCGACGGGCTATAACAGAAGTATATAATTTATGGTCATTATTCAACAAGGAGATAGGGCGATATGATGGGCATCTGGTAGGGTCCTTTCTAGGTTTGGGCACCACAGAAATTATACCCTGTGGCCATGAGGGAGGTGGCTTTCCCTTCCCCTTAAAAACATCTTGAGATGTTCCAAACAGGAGAGGTTGTGGCATATCAGCAAATGTTTTGTAGAATTCTGCTGATAACCCATCGTGTCCTGGACACTTTCTGGTTTTCATTCTCCCCGTTTCCATTTTTAATTCTTGAGAAGTGATGGGCAATAATAATTCCACTTGTTGTTTCTCTGTGAGTTTAGGTAATTTTATTTTCTGTATGTAATCCCTCACTACTTGTTCTGGGGGTAAGGGGTCTGCAGTGTCGAGATCTGCGTAGTATTCTTCAAACACCTATATCATCTCCTTTATCTGGGAGACTATTGCTCCTGTTTTTGGGTGTATTAAGGTAGTAATTGTTGCTTTCGCTTTCTGGGCTCTTAAACAGTTAGCTAGAAGCTTGAGAGAGCGAAGTCCCCCTTGTAACATTTCTGTCTAAGAAATATAAATTCTTGCTCCACATGGAAGTCTAATATCTCCCCATCTGCTCCTTGAATCTTACTAGTTCCTTTGCCCTGCTCCGGTCATATTTTTGTTGTTCCTCTAGATCCTGTATTCTCTTTTGTAGGTTTACTCTCATACCTTCCCTCTCTCTTTTTTTTTGCTAGCCAATTCAATAAATTTCCCTCTGATTATGGCTTTTGCTGTGTCCCACAAGATGCTTGGTGAGATCTCTGGGTTAGTGTTTTCCTCTATATATAGAGTATACGTCTCTTCTATTATCTTTTTAAGTTCTTCATCTTTCAGGAGCAAAACATTTAAGCGTCTTAATGTGTTTTGCATACTTCCTCTAAATCTAATTTAAGAAAGATGGGGGCATGGTCCGATAGGACCATGTCTCCCATCCAGGTATCTGCTACTTGATTAATATCCTCTTCATGCAAAGAAAAGTAATCCAGTCTGGAATATGTCTTATGTGGATTTGAGAAGTAAGTATAATCTCTTCGGTTTCCATTTAATTGTCACCAAAGATCTATCATTCCTAACTCTGAAAGCAGTTTGGCTACCTTATGGGTTTCTCTCTGAACAGGAGATGTATCCAAGTTAAAATTAAATGTCAGGTTAACGCCTCCTCCACAGATTAAAATTACCTCTGTCCAATCATGTAGTTTAATCAGAAATGCCCTATAGTCTAAGTAGGTTGAGCCTGGTGGGAAATATATTGATGCCAGAGTGACCCGCTGACCCCTATATTAACCTTTCAGTAGGGCATAACTACCTTCCCTATCTGCCATTTTGTCTTCTATTTGTAATTGTGTCCTTTTGGAGAGGAGGATTACTGTCCCTCTTCTCCTGTCTTTTTTTATATGTGGAGGTGTCAGCCTCCTCAAAACCCATCTTAGTTAACTTTTCATGTTCATCCTTAGAGAGATGTGTTTCTCGAAAAAACATGAAGTCTGTTTTTGTTTTGCTGAGGTAGAACAATATTTTACTCCTTTTAATTGGGCTGGTAAGCCCATGTACATTGTAGGAGCATACTAGTGTGTTTTTGTTATTCATTTGTACTAGGGGAAAAAGGAGATTCTGCACACCTTATAAAAAGTGTCTGTTTTTTCCTATAAGGGTATTCTGGTGTTGCAATAGGAATCTTGGTAGCATCATACAGTCTAACTTGTAACAACTCAGTAACATAAAAATTAACAAACATTAACTCAGCCAACAGGGCTGCTAAACATGTTTCAATCATACTCTTCCAAGGTAGGAACCCCATTTAGTTGGGTTTCTAGTCTCGGCAACTCTCCCTTTCGGGGCTGTGCAGAGAAGGGGTACGAGTAGTTTCTTCCTCCAAATAGGGCCCCCCCCCAAGCTGTCTGGTTTATTGAGTTCGGCCCTGTTTAGGTATGTCCGCCACTAACCTCTTTCAGGCAGTTTAATTTTCCCTCGCTCCCCCCAACAATTGTCATCAGGTGTATTTCTGATTATTTTGTTTAAATCTTCCCCCTTCCATGCTACTCAAGTAGTAACCAGCATTTATTTTCAAGTCATGCATACTTTTTGATCACAATGGGCAAAGGCCCCAGAAAAGATGAGGACCTAGAATGACTTTTGCAGTCTAGTATACAAGACACTCTCCTTTTCAAATTAACAGTCTTTCTACAGTTTTCAGGGGAATTAAATGACCCTCTGTCTTTGATTTTCTTTTCTCATTTATCGTTACTCTGCCCTCCCTGTTTATTTCAGTTTGCAGATGAGTCTCTTTCTGTCCCCTTTTAAGTGCTCAGAGTTCCGGTTTCTTAGTTATCTAGTTAGCAGTCACCAAAAGTTTCAATCCTCAGATTTCTGTTAAGTTGCGGAAATAAACAGTCCTCTAATAAGACAGATCCCTCCATAACCTCCACGGCTCAAATTTAAAAAGATATGTTCTTCCCCTCGTGTACTCACATTCAGGTGGTAGAGCCTTCAGTTTGATTTCCTGGCGCTGTCTGTAATTGCTTCAGAAGCATCGCTACACATCTCGTCGCTTCTTGCGCTGACATCCTGGAGCTTCCTGGTGTTCACTTGTTTAGCACCATCTGCCAGTCCCGATGGAATCGTCTTTGGTGCTGTTACATTCCACCTGTGCCCCTGTAACTTGCAGCCCTCTCTTGGAAATATCCTGCTTGGCTTCTTGTGCAGAACTGTATGTCATAGTGCAATTTTCCTAGAAGACTCGAAGGCGTGCTTGAAAAGGCATTTGAAACTTCACTCCCTGTTCCCTTAGGACTTTAAGCAGCAGGGCATATTGTTGTCTTGCAGTTTGTATTTCCGGTAGGTAATCATGATCCAACGTGATTTTGGAGTCAAGGTATTTCAAGTTTTTCTGCGACCACGCTCGACGCAATAAGTCCTCTTTGACTTTACAACTTGCACACTTAATCACTATGGATCTTGGATGCACCATTGGGCCAGAAGGATTTTTGGTGAGTGATCGATATGCTCTTTCCACGTTTAATAAGTATCCTGGGGGTAAATTACAGACATCATGTAGTAAATTCTCTATAAAATCTGCCTTTGGGTATGTCTCTGCTCCCTTTGCCAACCCGTATATATGGATGTTTTCTCTTCTCAAGTGGCTTTCAAGGTTGAGCGTTTTGGCATACAATTCTGCCATTTGCTGTACTACCAACTGTAGGACTCCCCCTAGCTGCTGTGTCCCATCCTCTGTAGCTGCAACTCGCTCCTCTACTTAGTCTATCCTCGTCTCCAGTATGGTGAGTTTGTCTGAAAGATTTTTGAACTCTCTTTTATTCTCATTTCTAGAGCTCTGGATCTCCTTAAATAATATTTCAAAACTGCTCCTTGAGAGTTGTTCCATCTCTCCATCTGTATCTGCATCCGAGTCTCTGATGCTGGACGGGGATCGGCTTCTCTCACTCTGCGATAAGCCGCAACTCAATCTGTCCCCATCTTCCCTTTCAGAAACATTCTTCTGTGTGAATTTTGGCCCCCTTCTAGCTTTTGGGCCACTGCCAGACATTTTCTTTATTTCTTTGTTGTTGTAGAGCTTCCGATGGGGAATTCAAAAGTTTTAAATATTGGGGACGAGCGGGAGCTCTGTGGTTACCTTGCTTTCAGGTCCGTGGAGGAACCAGAAGTCCCGGAGTCCTGTAATCCATTGATAATCTGTTCCATTTCTTCCCCGAAGAGAATGGAGCCCTTAAAGGGCACATCTAAGATGCTGGACTCAACATCAGGTGCGAACCCTGAAACTTGGAGCCAGGAATGGTGTCGAAGACAGATGCCTGTAGCCGCTGCCCTAGCTGAAGTGTCCGCAGAGTCATAGGCAGACCGTAACACATGCGTCCCAATGTCTGACCCCGTTTGTAGTAGTTTTGCAAGTTCTGCCTTCTGAGGGCAGTCAGGCACACCTTGCAATATGTCCAGACCTTGTTCCCAGAGGCAGTTTTCAAACTGGACCATGTGTGTCAGAAAGTTTAAGCTCCTGATGCTGCAGGTGGCAGACATGTGCACCTTCCTGCCCATGGAATCCAGCTGCTTGGACTCTCTGTCCGGAGGCTGGGTGCTCAGGTGTTTAGGCCTCTGAAAATGATTGTGAGTTGCTGATATGACCACCGAGTCAGCAGCAGGTTGTACAGCCAAAAAGGGATGTTCCTTGGGTGCCTGGTACAGCTGATCTGCTTTTCTCGCGACAGCAGTGGATGAGTGGGGGCGCTGTCAAGTGGCCTGTGCAACGTCCTGGAAAGTATCCACTATGGGAGGGATAACAACAGGCTTTGGGTCTTTTTGCTGGAGGTACTTAGCAAGCCTCACGTGTTCGGGGTCCAAGTCCTCAGTATCCCACCCCATGTTGGCCTGTATATGCCTCATAACCTCCATGAATGACGGGTTGTCCGGAGGTGATTCAGGCAGGTCTTCAGGTTCATCAGACGCAGGGTCCTCGTAGGAAATCACAGAGAAGGCCGTCGTGTGATAGGAGTTGTGATGTTTGGCTAGCTGGTTATGATTGAGGTATGACATCTGTAATATAAAAATACAGTATGTGAGTCTATGCTCCATGGGTGCCCCCCATCCAGGTTTCAGTTATAGGAACTGACCAGATCATCTCTGTAATATAATTAACTTCCTTGAGAAGTTGCATTTTATGGCCTTTTTATGACCTACTGCATCTGAAGTTCGGAATCTAAATATACATTTTACTACAGGACAGGACATAACTTAGCTGATTCTTGATGGCTATATTTGCACCTAAGTGAAATATGGCAGAGTTGTAAAAACCTTTGATGTTCCTTGGGAAAACAAGAAACCATCCTCCAGTTCAAAGGAAAGACTTAGTTAAAGACTATCATAATTTGGGGAAATTCGTTTTTGCTGAAGTCACATTATTTAAAATATCTCCTGACAGGAAAACATGTTTGCATTTTTTTGGTTCTAAGAGGAGGAGCTAGATGACTCATAGAAGGGGTTTGGAGACAAAGAGTTTTAAACTGAATACTGTGTCTGAACTTACTTGTCATATTCCATCTTAGGACGCTAGAGAGACGGAGCTCTCAGCTCTCTGATCTAACTATAGGCACTTAGAGGTAATACATTAGATAGAAAAAGCCTAAATGTACTGTGGTAGAAGTTTTTGCGTTGTACTTTCCTTGTTTTCTTTTAAGTGACTGTATGCTCTTTGATATATTGTTCTGTGTTTACATTTTTCATATTTTTATCAATTTTTAGTAAATATATTATTTGAAAGACTGCCTTGGGTTGTCTGCCAGGTCTTTTTGCATGTGATGTATAGATGGTAAAGTCTGACAACTGTTCAAACGCTTGATGGTGTTACTAAACTGGGAAAAGGTAAGAATACACCTAAGATCTTTTATAGAGTTTTAAAGGGTTCATTTTGGAACCTGGTTAGGTGCCCTTAGGCGAAAGATATATTGCATCCCCCCCCGAAGAGAATATTATCTGAGCCTGTACAGTTGGGTACACTAGCATAAGATTCACAGTTTGAATCCCCCCAGAACTTGGGACTAAAGGTGATTCTGACCTACAAGCGGACAGGAGGGTTACCCTGTCGGTTACCTGTTCACTCTCTTGCGCTCTGAGGTTGGCACTGTGGGAGCAGAGGCTCTGACCTGCTGAGTGCATTTCTGACTGGAGTCAGTGGAGGAGACTGAGGGAGATCTGTGTCTCCTCCGCTTGTGCCTGCGCTGATCAGGGCTAGAGATGCTTGAGCTCCTGGAGCACGATCTGTGGCCCCTTCTTCTCTTTTCTGTCCATTACCGAGGTCTTATCCGAGCGGGGTTGAGTAGCTACTTCTTCAGTGGGTGCTAAGCAGGAATCCACTGCCATGTTTTTGAAATGTTTTGACTGGAACAATGGCCGACTGGAAGGCACGTTTGAAAGACATGGGGAGATAGACTTGCACTTGCGCTGTTCATCTTTGGTGATAATACTATCATTCAGGTCCTGAACGATAGTATTACAGCTCCTGAACAATAGTATTATCACTCGGGAACAGTGATATTATCGCTCCAGGAGTGATGGTATCACCAAGATTTTTTTTATATGCTTTATGATGGTATTAAAATGAGAATCCATATATTAAAAGATTATAACCCCTAATTTTTCTTCACCAATTTTCTTTGGGGTGCCACCAAGTCTCGGTAACTGCACATAGCTGAATATCATCACTAGTAATGGTGTATTCTAATTCACCTAATTTTTTTGACTAAGCTCCAGGCATTTAGCAAAAGAAATTTCCATCTGTGTGATACAGTTGCTTTGGCCCTTTTAACTGGGTTGGCAATCTGGTCTCCTCCTCTGGCGTTGTAGGCCCCACCCATTTCACCCTCACCATTCAGTTTAAACACCTGGGTAATACAATCTTTTGTTCTGTGTGCCAACAGCATGGAGCCCAATCTATTTAAGTGAAGGCCATCCCTTCCGCACAAATTATTGTTCCTGAACCTGTCCCAGTACCTCAAAAATACAAACTCTTCTATGTTACACCACCTCCTGAGACAGCCATTCAGTTGCACTATATCCCTTATTCTTGCCGAATTTGCCCTTGGAACAGGGAGGATTTCTGATATTATTCCTTTGCAACCTCTATCCTTTAATGTTGCTCCCACCCACTCAAAATCTCTCTGAATTTCTAAATCTTTCCTCCTACCTATGTCATTAGTGCCGAAGCGAAGGACTGTAATAGGGTTTTTTGAACTCTCCAGAAAGTCATCTAAATTATTACGTAGGTCCTGTGTTTTTGCTCCCAAAAGAGAAGCAACCATTGTGTTTGCCTTCCGCCCACTGCAGATTACAGTATCTGTGTACTTAATCATAAAGTCTCCGAAGACCAGGACATCTCTTCCTAAGTTACTACTATCCCCTGCATCATTTACAGTCTGGAGAACTGTTTCTGGTTGAGTGACCAATCCTGTTGTGGGTAGCCCATTATTTTCTGTTGTATTCTGTACTTCCATAGGCATGAATGCAGGATTTGCACTATCCTTTTCAACTGCTTTCCCTTTTCTGCCAGAATTTCAAATCTGTTATGCAATGAAAACAAAACACCTCCTGAGGGTACTCTCATTCTACTTTTAGTTTTGCCTTGAACCCTGCACCACTCCTCCTCCCTAATTTCACTATCTTCTTCATTCCTTTGTTCCATAGTCCTTTTCTTGCTATCCCCCCTCCAAGGCTAGTACTTCCGTCTGCATTTACAGGGGCTTCTCCAGTGCCTTGGATTCTCATTTCTGCAGTGTTAATAAATTTTTCCAATGTTTGAATTTCATACTGTACCTCCAGTCTCTTGTTCAAGTTAGCTACTTCCTGCTCAAGTCCTTGAGTTCTTGGATCAATACGCATTTTGTGCATGTGAACTTTTCAGTATCCCCCCATTCTGAGTACATATCACAAGACTCACAATATGTGTACCGAAAATCCATGGTACCAATTTCAGATGGAACACGATTTACATAGTAAAATAGGAGGGAGATATGAGGGGAACTTTAAATAGTGCTGGTGCTTAGAAACGTGCACTTGAGTTTACTAGTCACTGGTAACAGTTAATCAAACACTTAAATCTGAAACACTGCCAGACTGGTGGCACTGAGGGTTAAGGCACTGGACGCCACACCTCGTGCCACGCCAGTGACCCAGGTTTAGGAATGAGCTCAGGCCACCAGGGGTCAGCAGGATCGAGCGTCTGGTGGACTACTCTCCTCTCTTGGGGGGGAAGGAGACCTGTCGTCCTGCTCGTTGACTGCCCTCTGGCAGCGGCTGGAGGGCAGTACAGGTTGGGAGACACATGCTGATGTCACGTCGGTGGGGAGGGGGACAGGAGAAAAGTGGAAAATGGAGCCTGGCAGGCTCTGTGATGGCTCCTGCGTCCATGGGGGGTCAGCCCCAGTGTGTCTGGATTTGGTCTCATGTGGGGGGGGGACCTGCCGCAGGGGGTAATCCGCGGGGATTGACCAGGGTCGGTGATACGGGGATGCGGGAAGAAGCCAGAGAGTGAGTCTCCCTGCAAGGAGAGACCGCAGCCAACTGCCAGGGCTCCCAGGAAAAACAGCTTATATATATATATATATATATATATATATATTTAAAAAATCTGAAACACTGTAGAAAACCACTGCTAAATGGTGCGGTGGCGCTGAGGTTGAGGCACTGGACGCCACATCTTGCGCCACACCGGCAACCCGGTTTCGAGAATGAGCCTGGGCCGCCGGGGGTTAGCAGGGAAGAGAGAGGATTGAGCACCCAAAGGACTGCTCTCCTCTCTCAGGGAAGGAGAAATTGCCATCCCGCTTGTCAGTCTCCCTCTGGCGGTAGCTGGAGGAGATGAGACTAAGGAGGCACGTTGCTGACGTACCCAGGCAGCAGGAAAAAAGGAGCTGGCAGACTCCGTGATGGCTCTCCTGCACCTGTCCTAGCTCCCTAGATATCTGGATTTAGCTCCGGGGTGGGGGAAAGCCAGTGCCCCTTCACCTTGGGCCTATCATGGGGGGTGGGACCTGTAGGGGACTGCAGGGGAAGTCGGGCGGGGAATGGAGAGCCGGAGACAGAGTCTCTCAGAGGGAGGGATCGGAGCCACCTGCAAGGCTCCCCAGGAGCATAAAGAAACAATAGGGGAAAAAAAAAAAGAAAGCCATTGCTTAGGCATTCAAACTTAGGACAGGGTATCGGGGCTCTGGTCGGGTAATCAACGTATAGGTGAAGCAGTGAAACTGTTTTTGGTACATGGACACTGTTTAAGTTTTACTGTTTAGCTACTTGGGGGCATTATTCTGTTATCACCCCTAATTTGGCTAGGCAACTTGGTAGGCAATAACTATAACTTTGGGGCCATTTCAGACAACATACTCAGAAATGCTGGGGACAGGTGGTGGGCGCAGATGGGCTGGAACGAGAGGATGGAGGTGGGGTTCAAGCTGACAGGCAACAGTGGAGAGAAGGAAGGGGAAGGGTGGTAAACTGCATGGTTGTGGGGTGGCAGTGTTACCCAATATAATGTGGAGGGCAGGAGCATGCTAGGCCTGCAGTCACTTAGGGCAACTAAGGGCGGAAATATACTGGTTAAGGGGGTACATGGAGTCGGAACTAAGGGGATGTAGAAGTCCCTACTGGAGAAAGACTCCAGGGGAACAAGCTATGAAGCTAATGTGTGAGGTAGGGATGCTGCAGAGTAGTAGAGCTGGACCTACAATCACAACCCCTGGCAGAAACTCTGATAAGGAGTTTGGGGGGGCAGGAGGAGGAAAGGGGTGACCAACAAGAGACACCCAGCACAGGTGGTGCAGTGGGTGCTTGCGAGGCAGTACAGGGGGCTGTACAGCCTCAGATGTGAGGTTGTCAAATCGATTCACAGTCCTGGTGGAGAGCAGGGCACTGCGGGAAATGAGAGGTGACGGGGTGGAGACAACAATAATGGAGGGAGTAATCTCCAGAATACACACAGGGGCAGAGAGGCTCAAAACAGTTTCAGAATGGAAAACAGAAACGGCAATAGGCTGCCCACAGGGAAAGGAAGTGATACCAAGGGGAGAAGGGGTGAGGGCTTGGGTAGCAAGGAGGAGTGTACTGAAGTGGGTTGCAGGAGACTCAGAAGGTGGGCAGCATGGTGGGCTCAAGGACGAAGGGAGAGGGTGGGAAGGACACAAGTACAAGTATAGAACAGTTAATGGAGGACCCTGATAGATCAGGCGAAGGTGTGGCTGGACAAACAAGGGCAGAATGAGTAAGGCCTCCCAGGGAAGTCAGGGGAGAAAAAGTCCAATTTGTGGGGGACTCCATCATAAAGGGGATCCACTGATCTAGGAAAAGGGATCCACACAAAAGGAGGGAGGTCATCTGTGATCCTGGACTGGATGCTGGCAAGGCAGGACCCACTATCAAAGATGGGATTTTGAGAGCTGGGGGTAAACCTCATGTGATCTTGAACTTAGGGACAAATGACCAAGCAGGAAATGAGGTGGGAATACTGCAGCAGAGATTTAGGAACATTGCAGGATCCTACAGGGACATGGCTAGCTCTCCGACTTTCTCAGTGTTGCTGCCCGTACACAAAGCCAGTACAATAACAAAAGGGAGGACAGCGGAGTTTAATGGGTGGTTAATAGAATGGTGCAACCTTATTAGGGACAGGGGTGACACATTGGGGGAGGAAAGTCTATATGCAACAGACAGGCTGCACCTAAATGAAAAACTGTCAGAGGTGATTGGAGGGAGGCTATTGAGGTGCATAGAGGAATCCCTTCATTTAAACTGAAACGTGGGGAATATGTGGCTAGAGAAGTGAGGGAAGAAAAAGGGGCGGGCAGGTCCCTAGCTAAGACTCACCTGAAAATGGAAGAAGGGTTCAAAAAAAGGGACATCCGAGGGAGGAAGGTGAAGAGGTGGAAAGCCATTTGTGTTAACGCCCATAGCCTATGCAATAAGATTGCTGACACAGAGACTGTTATACCAAGTGAGGACTTAGACATAGCAGCCATAACCAAGACTTGGTTTAAGGAATACCAGACATGGGAGATGGCCATTCAAGGGTTTGATGTATTCAGAAGAGACAGGGTAGGTAGGAAGGGGGAGGGGTAGCGCTTTATATGTGCAAGCATATAAAAGCAATAGAGATCCAGAGGGAACAGAGCAGGACAGAGGTACTGTGGGTGACACTCAAAAGGAAAAACTGAGATGTCGTTAGGGTGGGTGTTGTCTATCGGCCCCCAGCACAAGGGAAGGAGGAGGAGAATGGGGCACTGCTGGAAGAGATCCAAACCATGGTTCAAAAGGGGAAGGTACTTCCGGCCCGGTGGTGCCGAGGGTTGAGGCACTGGACGCCACATCTCGCACCATGCCGGCGACCTGTGCTCGGGAACGAGCATGGGTCGTCGGGGATCGGTAGGGGAGGAGAAGGATCGAGCGTCCAGAGGACTACTCTCCTTCTCCGGGGGGGGGTTCTAGGGTGTTGGTGTCGACTGCCCTCTAGCGGAGGCTGGGGGACAAAGCGTGCTGCACGAAGACATGGGGTGGAGCTAGGACAGATGCATGCACCCTTGTGTCATTGCACGTCCTAGCTCCAAGGGGACACTAGCCACAAAAAAAATCGCTGGGCCCCGTGTATGAGCCAGGCACGCGTTCGATCCTTAGCCACGCATAGTTCCGCTTCAGCGGCACCACCCAGGGTGGCTTCCCGAGTAAGGAGTCAGGTACCATGGTCGGGCAAGCCTGCTTATGGGGCTAGGGGGCTCGGAGGCCATGAAGAGAAAATAATGGCAAAAAAAAGGGGGGTACTACTGATGGGAGATTTCAATCTCACGGATGCAGATTGGAGTCTTCCAGCAGCAGAAACAGTCAGGAGTAGGAACTTCCTTCATGTTCTGTAGGGGTCAGAGCTCAGACAGATGATAATGGAACACACCCGGGCAGAGGCAATATAGTATCTTGTCCTTACAAATGGGGAGAGCATATCCAACCTCACAGTAAAGGACCACCTAGGAAGCAGTAAGCATAGGGTTATAATATTTGGGATAAGTACTGAGGTAGAGCGGAGCCACACAAGGTCAAGGGTCTGACTTTAGGAGGGCAAACTTTGGGGAAATGGACATATACCTGAGGAAGGCCTTGGAAAGTATGGAGGAACTACAAGATGTTGAGGAGATGTGGGAGAAAATCGGGGGGTGTCAAAACTGTATCAAGTCTACATGTGAGACGGGCTCATAAAGAGAGGAGAAGACAGAGACCACTGGGGTTTACTAAGGAGGTGGCAAAAAGGTCAGGGCTAAAAAGTGTGCTGTGATGCACTTGAAGCGTTAAAACTTACAAGCAGCTTACGCTCTGGGGGGAGGAAATGAAAAAAAAAAAAGCAGGAGAGGGATCTGGGGATTATAATATCAAGCCAATGCAGCAAAGCTGTGAGGAAGACAAATGGAATGTTGGCATGCATTGGGAGGGGCATAACTAGCAGAAGGAAGGAGGTACTGATGCCTCTTTACAAAGCCATGGTGAGGCCGTGCCTAAAGTACGGGGTCCAATTCTGGACACCGCACCTACACAAGGAAATAGATGGGATAGAGAGGGTTCAGAGAAGGGCAACCAAGATGGAGCACGCTATGCAGGGGAAACCATATGAGCAGAGGTGTAGGGAAGTGGATCTGTACCCTTTGGAGACCAGAAGGAAGAGGGGAGACATGATTGAAAGTTTTAAGTATGTGAAGGGGATCAATAAGGTGAAGGAGGGGAGCTTATTTAAAAGGAAGGAGGGGGCTAAAACTAGAGGGCATAGTCTAGATTGGAGACAGAAAGATACAGAGGCAATGTAAGGGGGGGTGATTCTTCACGAAGAAATTGGTGGAGGCCTGGAATAAACTACCAGAGGAGGTGGTGGGGCTAAAATGGTGGAGGGATTCAAGAGGGCATGGGATAGACATACGGGGTTGGCAACTGGGGGGGAAGGGGAAGGCCCGTGGAAGAGGAGATGAGTTGGGGGGGGAAGGGCAGACTCAATGGGCCATTGGGGTCCTTTTCTGCCATCGTATTTCTGTGATTCTGTGATAAAACTGGGGCCTTCAGACACTACAAAGCAAAGCAGACAGAGATGACTAGGGAAATTTACCAGAGATGGCAGAGGGAGGTGGGCAAGACAGTTAGGAGCGCCAAGGCAAGAACTGAGGAGAAGACAGTCACTACAGCCAGGAGGGGTTATAGGACGGTGTGGGGGGAAGTAGGAGGAGTCCCAGTGGAAGAGGACAGACAGAAAGCTGAAATCTTGAAAGTATTTTGGCAGTTTTTACAGTTGAGGAAGAGAGGGATGAGCCCAAAATATATGAAAACGGATGAGCAGGACCAGCACTAGTCTGTTCATTGTGGACTGAGTCCACAGGGAACTGACCAGTCTCAGGGTGGACAGGGCCATGGGGCCTGATGCATTGGTGCTTCTGAGGGAGCTCAGAGAGGTTCTGGCCATACCCCTGGGTGCCCTATACAACAGATCACTGGATACAGGGGAGGTGCTGAGGGACTGGAAAACGGAAGATGTAGTTCCAATACACAATGGGGGGAAATAGGGAGGATCCAGGGAACTACAGGCCGGTAAGCCTTACCTCAGCAGCTGGCAAGGTAATGGAAACATTCATCAAGGAAAGGATTGGGTATTACCTGAAACCCAGTGGGCTGCAGAACCAGAGACAACATGGATTCACCAGGGCAGGTCCTGTCAGACCAACCTGATCGAATTCTTTGATGAGGTAACTAGGGTGGTAGACCAGGGTTGGGCATTGCATGCAGCCTGTCTAGACTTCAAAAAGGCCTTTCATACCGTCCCTCATAGGAGGTTGGTAATGAAGCTGAGGAGCCTGGGGTGGGGACAAAGAGAAATGGGTTGGAAATTAGCTTAGGGATAGGAGTCAAAGGTGGTGGTGAACAGAGTATGTTCGGAGGAGGGGAGGATGACCAGTGGGGTACCACAGGGGTCTGTGTTGGGACCAGTGCTTTCTAATGTCTATGTCAGTTATATAACAGAAGGTTTGGGAGGGAGAGTATGCCTGTTTACAGAGGATGCAAAACTCAGTAACAGGGTGGACAAATGGAGCATGGACAAGATGAGGGCAGACTTGGGGAAGTTGGGGGAGTGGTCCAGGAGGTGGCAACTGAGGTTTAATGCTAAGAAATGCAGAATCATGCACTTGGGGCACAAGAACTCAAGTGCGGAATACAGACTTTGGGGGGGGGGGGGCTCAAGGTCACAAGGGAGGAGAGAAATCTGGGAGTAGTTATTACCGATGACCTTAAGGTGACAAAGCAGTGTGGGAAGCGGTGGGAAAAGCAAATCAAATGCTCGGATGCATAGGAAGTGGGATCACCAGCAGGAGGAGAGAGGTGCTCTTCCCCTTGTAAGTATCACTGGTATGACTGCACCTGGAGTACTGAATGCAGTTTTGGAGGCCCTGTTTCCACAGGGACAGACTGGAGGTGATGCAGAGGAGGGTTACCAGGATAATGATGGGTATTTAGGGGATGTCCTATGAGGGGAAGCTTAGGGAATTAATCCTGTACTCCCTGGAGGACAGGAGAAGAAGTGGGGATATGATTGAGACAATTTAATATTTAAAAGGGATTAACAAGGCAGAGGTGGAGAGTATGTTTCAACTGAGCGAAGCTTCTAACACTAGGGGCCACAGTATGAAGTTGTTAGCAGGCAGGGCTCAGGGTAATGTGAGGAAGTTCTTCTTCACTGAGAGGGTGGTGGATGACTGGAATAGTTTGCCTGAGGAGGTGATTGTTGTGACAACGATCATACAATTCAAGCATGCATGGGATAAGTACACTACATGGGTACACTGGGGATGGGAGGGGCAGGTTTGAGGGCCCCCCAATAGATGGATACTACTTGGGGGGGTTCATGGGCAGACTAGGAAGGCCATGTGGTCCTTATCTGCAGGCTAATTCTATGAATCTATGAAAAAATATAAACAAGCCTGGACCTATCACAGAAACATTAATATATCCCAGATTCCCAAGCTGACATTGAACAATGTATTGAAGAAGAAACAAAGGGTTACCAGCAAACTGCAATAGTACACATAGAAACACCCTGCAAAAGTAATATCAATCTATCCTACTGAGCTGTTGGTGTATGCTGTTTCTCTTCTCAATTGTATAGTTCCTAGGCCCGTTGTCCTGGGGGAGATGTATGCAGAGACACGTGCAGTCTCTGTGTGCTGCCTACGACATGTCGTCAGCCGCTTCATCCCGCCAAGCTCATCCCACTCACTAAGGGGCGCAGAGTTTATCTCACGTGACCCAGAAGAAAAAATTACTCACCTGTAGTAATCTTGTTTCTTCCAATGGGATCCACTAATATTATTACTTCTTGCAGTGCTCCTTTAAGCCAGCACTGCCCCAGAGCCAAATGGAATGCTATGCTAATCACGGAATCTTTAGCTCGTGCATTCAGTTTAAAAACTGCCCAGTGTAACTGCCTACATTCTAACCTCAGATTTCTTAAGAGTCTGCAAAGAGGCCATAGTAACATCTAATTAGAATGGAAGTAGAAAAAAAGGCCCTAGCTGGGGCAAATGGAGATTACGTACTGTACCTAGCGTAATTCTTGATCTTCTTGGACGAAGTTTCCACCACTCATTCACACTGATGGGATCTACACCTGAGGTGCTAGGATCCAGCGGGAGCAAACTTTTTGCAAGACGGCCGGCGCCAGAGATGAAAAAATTACTCACCTTAGTAATTATGTTTCTTCTAATGGAGTCTTGCTGTACTCTGACTATTGCAGTTAGCCCCAGCCTTTAAACTGCCCTAAGAGAACAAAGGGTTAACTTTCTATGCAGAGCATAGAATGCTGAGCTCGATCTCGGTTGATGTCTCTGTCTGCAGCCCTTTGAAATCCAACCCGTCAGATTCTTATGAGCAAAAACTCACTATTCTATGTGGAAATTGTAAAATTTTTACTAGCCAACTGGCAACAAAAAGTTTTGGATCCCCAAAGGAAGACTAAAGTCAGAAAACCCAAAACAAAAAACCAATCCAATAAAGAATAAAGATAAAACAAACACCCAAACCAAAAGAAGAAGGTGTAAAAGGAGCACCCCTGAGATGCAACACTGCACCTGCCCACCCACTTCCCAAAAACAGGCTCTGAGAGGGGAGGCAGGGGAAGGAGGTCAGAATACAGAAAGACTCCATTAGAAGAAACATAATTACTAAGGTGAGTAATTTTTTCTTCAAACAACATGAAGTCTTGCTGTATTCTGACTATTGCAGACTACCAAGCAGTACCTTCATGGAGGAGGGACAGAACCTACTTTGGGAATAGGCTCTGAAGTACTGCTGTGCCGAACCGAGCATCACTCCTAGCCTGGATGTCCAGAGAGTAATACTTGGCAAAGGTATGGACTGTTTTCCAGGTGGCTGCTTGACAAATTTCTAAGAGAGAAATATCCCTGGCAGCAGCCAGGGAAGCAGCTATACCTCTGGTGGAGTGAGCCCTCAGGCCTGAGGGTGGAATTTTTCCTAGTTTCTCATAGTAGGATTGTATACAAGATACAATCCACCTGGCAATAGTTCTCTTGGTGGCAGGTTTGCCCTTCCCCACTTCTCCGTGAGGAACAACTGGAGGGAATCAAACCTGTGACCCTTGGTACGCTCCATATAGTAGCTAAGGGCCCATTTAACATCTAAACTGTGTTGCCTCCTCTCTCTTGAAGAGGAACGATCAGTGAAGAAAACAGAGAGACTCACACTGGTTCAGGTGAAAATCTGAAACCACTTTGGGCAAGAACCTTCTATTGGTCCTAAGGACCACTTTATCCCTATGAAGGGAGATAAAATCAGGTTCCACCGACAGGGCTTGCAGTTCACGGATATGTCTGGCAGACGTAATGGCTACTGAAAACACAGTTTTCCAAGTCAAGTACTTAAGCTCTACTGAGGACATAGGCTCAAAGGGAGGTTGCATCAATTGAGCAATACAAACATTTAAATCCCAGGCAGGGGCAGGGTCTCTGAATGGAGGATTGGTATGAAGCAATCCTTTGAAAAATTTACAGAACACAGGATGAGATGATAGTGAGGAAGACTTCCCCACTGACAGAAAAGCAAAGACAGCTGACAAGTGAACTTTGAGAGTAGCTGGTCTGAGGTCTAGGCCATTAAGATGGACCATATAATCAAGAACTGTAGGCAATTCAGCAGTGTCTGGGGAAATATGCTGCTTAGAACACCAAATGCTGAATCTTTTCCATTTGGAGTTATAGGTCTTTCTAGTAGCGGGCTTTCGAGAGGCTTTGAGGATGTCCAGAACCCCCTGAGACAGATGCAAATCTGCATACTCTAACTCTTCAAGAGCCATGCTTTGAGACTGAAGACTGGGGTACCAAATCCTCCCAAGAGGAGGTTACCAGGTTGTTATTCCTGGGAAGAGACAGGGAAAGATGGACTGCTAGGGACAGTAACAGGGGGTACCAAGGCTGTCTGGCCCAATCTGGAGCAATCAGAATCACTTTGCAAGGATGACTTTATCTTGACTAAAACTTTGAACAGTAGAGGAAAGGGACGGAAAGCATACAGAAATTTTCCTTCCCAGTTCAGAATCAGAGCATCTAGAGGGACTGTGCCCAAGACTGGGGGTCTGCAACAAAAGAGAGGAAGTTGGTGATTGTCTGGGGCTGCAAAGAGATCTATCTCTGGAGTGCCTCACCCTGAAAAAATCACCTTCAAGACCAGAGGGTCCAGGGACCATTCGTGATGGCCCTGTGAAATCCTGCTCAGTGCATCTGCTAGCACACTGTCCTTCCCCGGAAGGTGGACTGCTAACAGAGAGGTTTGCAGGGGAATAAGCCAGAGACCACAACTTCCTGGCTTCTGTGCACAAGGCCACAGACCGTGTGCCTCCCTGCTTGTTGATGTACCACATGGTGGTGGTGGTGTCTGTTCTGACCTGAACCACCTTGTTCTGCACTGACTGAGAGAAAGCTTGCAGGGCCAGAAAAACTGCACTGAGTTCCAGGAAATTGATATGGAGAAGAGATTCCTGAGGGGACCACAGTCCCTGGGCAGTGAGGGCCCCCAGATGGGCTCCCCAGCCCAGGAGGGAAGCATCCGTGGTAAGGACCACTGAATGAGACTGAGTGGCAAATGGGACCCCTTGCCGTAAGTTGTCCTGATCCTGCCACCACTGAAGGGCTTGGATCAGGGTCCGGGTCACTGGGATCAGTCTGGTAAGGGAATCCTTCTTTTGGGACCAAAAGGCCCTCAGATGGAACTGAATGTCTCTCATCTGGAATCTTGCCCCTGGGACCACTGCCATATAGGCTGCCATGTGGCCCAAGGGCTGGAGGAAATACCTTGCTGGTCGAGACACCTGAAGGCTAAAGGAAGAAGCCAGTTCTATAATAACTCTTGCCCTTTCCAGGGGAAGAAAGGCTCTTGCTTTGACAGTATCCAGCTCTGCCCTTATAAAGGTAAGGAGCTGCACTGGCTCGAGAACTGACTTGGGAAGGTTGAGAAGAAATCCTAGAGAAGTAAGCACTTGCTGGGTCACTTGCAGGTCTGACTTGATTTGGTCTGGGGACTGGCCCACTATGAGCCAGTCGTCCAGACAAGGAAAAATGGAAATCTTTTGCCTCCTTAGAAAGGCAACTACTACTGCCAGGCACGTTGAGAAGACCCTTGGGGCTGAAGTTAGGCCAAAGGGCATTGCTCAGAACTGATAGTGGCCTGAGGACAACTTGAACCCGAGGTATTTTCTGTGGGAGCACCTGATGGGAATGTGGAAATAGGCATCTTTGAGGTCCAGGGAGGCTAGCCAGTCCCCTGGTCTTAGAGAGTGAAGGATTATTCCCAGAGTTACCATCCTGAACTTTGGTTTTAAAAGATGTTTGTTTAGGGATCTTAGGTCTAGGATGGGTCGCCACTCCCCTGTCTTTTTTGGGGTAAGGAAGTACCTGGAGTACAGACCTTTGCCCCATTGTAGGGTAGGTACTCTCTCTATGGCTCTTAAAGCCAGCAAAGATGAAACCTCTGCCTCTAGGGCAAGGGTTTCTGAGAGACCTGCAGGTGGAAAAGATCTGGCTTCATCTTCGAAATTTTTGAAGTTGAGAACCAGTCCCTGGTTTACTACTTCCAGGACCCACTTGTCTGATGTAACAGACATCCAGTCCTGGACAAGTAAGTCAGCCCTGCCCCTACTGGAATAGGGAGAGTCGACCCGGGCAGGCCCATCAGGGTGTCTGCTTGGCAGGGGCCTTAGGCTGAGGAGTGGATGTAGCCCTGCTCATCCCCCTTCTGCCTCTCCCTCTGAAGAACCCCCTCTGTGAAAACGAAGAAGAGGCCTGTGGCTGGTAGAAAGGCCTATGAAAAGGCCTGCTCCTGCCCCTAGACTGCTGCCTTTGAGGAGCTGCCTGCCTCTCTTGGCCTGCGCACTCCTGTAAGTGGTCCTGTACTCATCCATTTTTTCATGTACTCTGTCTGCTCCCAAACAGAGAATTACCCACTCACAGAAAATCCATGGCCTTAGCCTGGGTATCCCAGTAAAGGCTAGTACATCTGAGCCAAGCCATTCTCCAAGAGCCACAGATGTGGCCATGACTCTTGATGACACATCATTGAAGTCCACAGCAGCATGGAACTGAACTTTGATACCTCAATCCCATCTGCAGCCACCACCTCCAGCTCCTTGGCTAGCTGAGGGGAGGCCTGTTTCGCCAGTGCCAGTACAGTGTCCCACCTGGACTTCTGGTACCTGGCTGTACAGGCCATATAATTCGCCTGCCTGTGTCCCAAGGAAGATGCCATGTACTGTTTTTTTGCCATGGCATCAATCTTCCTGGAGTCTGGGGGGTGTGAAGCCAAGGGAATGTTTGCCTTGTCACAGGCTGCAGCCTGCACTACCCCAACATGGCTGCATTGCTGGTATAAAAACTCCATATCTGAGCCTGATAATGTGTACCGCTTGTCCATCCTTCTGTCAACAGGGGGTACAGAATTGGGAGACTTCAGGATTTTTTGTGTCTGTTTCCCAAAGGATTTGTGAAGGGGAATAGACAGTCTCCTATACTCTGGGATGTCCATCATTTCCACATAATCAGGCTCCTCCTGATCCTCCATTGCCTCCTCCATAGGAAACTGGAGGGTTTCAGCCCCTTTTCTGTAAAACGAAAAAAAGGGAAGGGGACTCAGAAAGCCTAAGAGGGGATACACTAGAAGGTCTGTCTGGGAGCTGTCCGGTTCCACAGGCACATCCAGACTTTCATCATCATCACCATCATCTTCAAACTCCCCCTCCTCCACAAACTCCGGTTCATAAAAATCTTCAGGGGTATAATCTTGAACCGGGGGAACCGACCGAACCGAACTCCTGCGAAAAGGTGCCAGATCGGTCGGAACCGGGCAAAGCAATTCCACAATTTGAATTGCTCTGGCTTTTTCCTCGGCGGTCGGAACATGAACCCCTTGATCCGAACCGGTCAATTTTTCTTTGCGTTTACTTTTTGTAGGAACCGACCCCTCGGGATCCGCTCTCCTCTTGCCTGAAGAAGTATCGCCCTGGTCAGAGGGCACTTCTTCTGGTTCGGTCGGAACCGAACCAGGCTGGCCATCCGGGTCAGCGGACTTCTCTGCCTCCTTTTCCCTCAGTCTACCTAGTCTCTTTTCAAGGGTAGATTTAGGAACATTTTTACAAATTTGGCAGTCTGAATCGAGGTGTTCAAACCCCAGACAATAAACACAGGTGGTGTGGGGGTCGACCTTAGCAAAGACCTCCCCACATTCACTGCAGTGTTGAAACCCAGTGGGCCCAGTTTTTTTCTTGGGTTTCTCAGACATGGCCAACCTAACCAAACTTACCCTTTTTATGGCAACCGCCAGGCAAGACTCCCTTATCAGTTCCTAACCGTGTCACAGGTGTTGGAAAAAAATGTTCAAAACACATTTTTTTTTTTTAGAACCGACAAGAACCGGTAACCCCACTCTAAAGTAAAACACAAGGATTCAATATAAATGATCGGTTCAGCCGAACTGATCTAACACTGTACAATTTCCACACAGAAAAACAGACCAAAACCGATCTAGTACTCATGGTACCACAGACAGAGACTGAGCCGACTATGCTGATATAAATTCACTAAAAACCAACAACTTAACCGAGATTTTAACCGACTTTCGAACTGAGCTGAAGGGGAAATCTCCGGAGCGGCTGTTCAGTGAGGCGGAGTAAAGAATCTGACGGTTGGATTTCAAAGGGCTCCAGACAGAGATCTCAACCGAGCTTGAGCTCAGCATTCTATGCTCTGCATAGAAAGTTAACCCTTTGTTCTCCGGGCAGTTTAAAGGCTGGGGATAACTGCAACAGTCAGAATACAGCAAGACTTCATGCTGTTTGAAGGACCCGTGAGGAGTTTTACTGCGAGCCTTGGCTCGTGCAGCAATGACTGTCTCGGCGTCAACCCTCCAACTGCCTCAGTACTTTTTTTTTCCCCAAGGAGGTACAGTGTAACTAACCTAGAAGGATAGCCTAATAAAAACCGGACATAAGACAGTCCGAACGACCCGTATAAAAAGGGTCAACAAAGAAGTCTTCACAGCCTAAACATTGAGGGGGTGAAGACCAACAACAGAGGTGAGCTCGGGGGATGGTGGGTGGGCGTGTGAATGAGTGGTGGAGACTTCGTCCAAGAAGATCAAGAATTACGGTAGGCACGTAATTTCCATATCTTCCTGGACATACAGCCTCCACCACTCATTCACACTGATGGGAGAGTACCGAGCAAATAATCCCCCCCTGAGAGGGCGGCAGGAAAAACCAAGAGTTCACAAATTTAACACAAAAGTCCGTTAAGGATAGTCCTGCCAAACGAAAGATGTCGCCTGGCATGGACATCCAGGGCATAGTGCTTGATGAAAGTATGCACTGAGCTCCAGGTAGCCGCATTGCAAATGTCTGCAATGGGCACGTTGCGTATTTCCGTCAGGGATGCCGCGACTGGTCTAGTAGAGTGAGCATACACTCTGCCCTCCAGCTTAACCTGCGCCATGGAATAACAGTGGTGAAGGCATGCCACCAGCCATGCCGAAATGCATCTGATAGCGACAGGCTGACCCAGCCGGGTCTCACTGAAGTAAACAAACAGTTGTTGAGATTTGCAAATTTCTTTTGTTCTATCCAAATAGAAACGCAGAGCTCTTTTGACATCTAAAGAATGAAGAGTACACTCTCCTTCATTTTGGAAGTTCGCAAAGTAAGTAGGTAGGACCAAAGGTTGGTTTAGATGAAATTCTGAAACAACCTTAGGAAGAAACTTAGGATGGGTCCTAAGAACTACTTTGTCCTTATGAAACACATTATATGGAGGGTCTGTGACCAAAGCATGCATCTCAGAGACCCTGCGGGCCGAGGTAATGGCCACCAGGAAGGACGTTTTCCAAGTGAGAAATTTCAGCTCACAGGTAACTAGAGGCTCGAAAGGTTTTCGAGTGAGCATGTCTAGCACAAGATTAATGTCCCAAGCCACGACTGGACGTCTGATAGGAGGTCTGGTATGTAAAATACCCTTAAGATACCTCTTAACTGCTGGTAACTGAGCTAGTGATAAGGAAGGTACTGGCTCATGATAAGCTGAAATGGCACAAAGGTGAACTTTCACTGTAGAGTATTGCAGACCTGAATTTGAGAGGTCTAAAAGGTACTCTAGAACTTTATTTGGTGGGCAGGAAAAAGGATTCAGAGAGGATCTTGCACACCAGAGAGAAAAACGCTTCCATTTCGCTGTGTAATTCTTTCTAGTGGCTGGCTTGCATGCAGCCAAAAGAATATCTGAAACTCTCTGAGACAGTGTGCCAGTTCGTTCTGCACTCGCAGCAGGTAGACTGCCTGAATTAGAGCCTTGTGCTCTAGGCACCATTCCCACACTCTCACCGCTTCCCTGCACAAAGGGTAAGAGTGTGCACCGCCCTGCCTGTTGATGTAATACATCACTGCTGTGTTGACCGTTTGAAGGAGAATGTTCTTGTGACAGAGAATGTCCTTTAACGCCCGGACTGCACAAAGGACTGCTCTCATTTCTAGGACATGTATGTGAAGCTGGGACTTGTCCTGAGTCCACGTACCTTGGTTGTGGAGATTCTGACAGTGAGCTCCCCACCACATCAGGGACGTGTCCATGGTGAGGGAAATCTGATGATCCAGGGGAGCAAAGGGGTACCCTTCCAGAAGGTTGTCCTCTTGCGACCACCAGGTAAGTGACCTCTTCAGAGGTTCTGTCACCTTGATGAGAAAGGACTGAGGGTGAGTGGTTGGGGACCACTGAGTACTGAGCATCCATTGAGAGGTTCTCATGTGGAGGTGTGCTAGGGGTACAGTGAACACCGAGGATGCCATGAGACCCAGCATCCGTTGCATCGAGATAGCTTGAACCGAGCTGTTCTCTCTGATGTATCGGGCCATCTGTAGAATATCACTCCTTCTGTCCTCTGGTAGAAAAGCTTTCACACAGGAGGTGTCCAGAAGAGTTCCAATAAAGAGGAGCTTCTGAGAGGGCTGCAACTGCGATTTCTTGAGGTTTAGCAGGAACTCCCATGGACGTGAGAAAGTCTGAGGAAGTGGCTATGGCGTTGAGAGTTCCTTGCCTGGAAGGGTTTGCTAGAAGCCAGTCGTCCAGATACGGGAAGACTTGTATTCCGATCTTTCTGACATGCACTTCGAGAATTGCACAACACTTTGAAAAAACTTGTGGCGCCGAGGACAGCCCAAAGGGCAGGACTCTGAACTGATAATGCTGGCCCAGTGCTACAGACCGTAGGTATTTGTGATGCTTTGGGTGTATAGGGATATGTTGGTAAGCGTTCTGCATGTCCAGGGAAGCTAGCCAATACTGTTGATGAAGCAAGGTTAACAGGGTCCCGAGCGATATCATCTTGAACTTTTCCTTGAAAAGGAACTTGTTTAACTTTCAGAGGTCCAGAATGGGGTGCATGCCACTGGTCTTTTTCGGGACCAGGAAGTAAAGAGAGTAGAAACCTGTGTTTCGTTGATCAAGCGAAACTATTTCTACTGCCCTGTTGTTCAGAAGGCCTTGTATGTCTGAGGCAAGAAGGTCTGATTGAATTGTTGACAGCCTGAGCTGTCATTTGGGGGGGACGATCCGGAGGGGTTTCTGAAAGGTTGAGGGAGTACCCCTCATGGATTATCTGGAGGACCCATTTGTCTGATGTTATAGACTTCCACTGGTTGTAGAACTGAGTCAGACATCCTCCCACCGTTGAGGAAGAGTCCCCCTCAGGCAATGGAGGTGGGACCTGGGCCAGAAACTCAGAAGGTGGCACTGGGTGCTTTGGGCCCCCGTGCCTTTGGTTTCATTTTCTTTTGAGGCTGGGGGGCTTGGTTTTTGTCAAAACCTCCCCTACCCTTGGCCCGAAAGGACTGACGGTTGTGAAACTGACGCTTAACACCCCCCTGAGAAGGGGTGGGAGCAGGTCGCGCTTTAATGGCCGATCTAGTTCTGTATGGCCTTCACCACTCTACTTGAAGTCCCGAACAAACATACCGCCAAAGGTAATGCCATGACCTGTTGTTGGGCATCATTTGTGAAGCCCAAAGTGCGTAGCCAGGAGTGACAACGGGTACAAATGACCGCTGCCGCCGCTCGCGAAGCCGTATCAAAAGCGTCCATAGCTGCTTTAACCTGTTGGTTGTTGGACTTGATACCCCTGGTTATGGTCTGAAGTAGCTCTGAATTAGAGTCAGACTCGGGAAGAGCTTCCACCATCTGTTTGAGAAAATGCCAAAGAACATATTCATATTGAGAGAAATAGCCCTGGTAGCTAGCAATACGCTTACCCAGGATGGAGGTAGCAAAGACTCTCTTACCTAAGGCGTCTATCTTATGAGATTCTTTGTTTTTAGGCCAGGCTGTAGATGCCTGAGGGAGAATGGCCTTATCATTCTCTGCCAAGACTACAATAGGGTCTGCAAAGGCGTGGGAGGCCAAAATGGGTCGATCCTTGGGAGCAGCATACTTCCTATCTATGGATTTAACCACAGAAGGAATGAGAGTGGGATTATTCCATACCACCTGAGACAGCATCTCAAAGGATGGTTGTATCAGGGGAGTTAAATCCATAGGAATCTCCAGGACATGTAGGTACTGGAGTCTCAAAAACTTTCCACAATCGATATCTGTAGTATGGAGAGAAAGAGTAGAATTAAAATTTTTTAGCAGAGACTTAAATGAGAGGTCTTCAACCACAGGCTCTGTGGCAGGATTGATCCCTGCTCCTTCAACATCATCACCCAGTCGAAGATCTGGGTCAGGCTTAATGTCATCCCCTGACAGCCCTGGAGGGACTGTATGGACAATAAAGGAGTGAAAATCAGTAGGAAATGAAGAGGAGAAAGGATTCGGAGTCCAGAACCCCTGAAAGCTGGACAGTGGCGCACCATGCCTCGGTGCCGAAGAACATGGAGCTAAAGGCAAGGGAGACGGCGCAGCTGGAAACAACCCAGCACATGGCGCCAACAGAGCCCTTGGCACCGACAGGCGCAGACAACCCCAGCGGTGCCGAGGACGGCGCCAACAAGCACACCGGCGCAGAGAGACCCATCGACACCGACAGAGATCCCGATGGCGCTGAAAGCAATCCAGGGCCCCGAAGACTCCAATTTGAAGAAAAAGGAGGAAGAATACCAGGAGATAAAGGCATCGGTATGGCCCCCTGCGATGCAGCCATGTGAAGGGGGAAAACTCCTGAACGCGGAGTCAACAGCGCCAATGATGGTGCCGTATGACTAGGACAGTCCAACCACCCTTCCCGCTCCCCCGAAGGGTCCGAGGGCCTCAGAGTGACCGGGCCAGGCAGCTGGACCAACCTCCGAGCCCACTGCTCCATAAGAGCGGCCAACTGATGAAACTGCTCATCGGAAGCCCTTTCAGTAGGCAGGGAAGGGCTCCAATGTTGAAGAGGTCGGTCACTGGCAACAGAAACCGGCGACTCTGGAGGAGGAGACCGCACCTGACCCCACCCATCACCGCCGAGCGCAGACAGCACAGAAGGCGATCAGTGATGTCTTCTTTAGACCCAGGGGCTGAAGAAGAGCTCGAGGCCAACGGTGCAGAGAGTGCACTGCTTTCTTTATGCTTCTGGGGACCGCCCATCCCCCGGCATCGGACCATCCATTGTCAGACCCTCCTCCGGAGAGGGTGATGGACCAGACCCAGCCTGGCTGACTGAACAGCTTTCATACGAAGTCTCCCTACCATCACCTGACCTGCTCATGGTTGACTCAGTAAATAGAGGGCTGAAGATTTATTTTTCTTAAGAAAATTTTAAAAGTAAGCGGTACTTATTCGTAGATAAATTACAAAACAATAAACTGAAAACTATGCTGCTAGTTTGAAGTGTGACTCCCGGAGGGCATGTGTCCTCGTCACTGAAGCACACTCGACAGTGGGGGAAAAAAGGAACTGAGGCGGTTGGAGGGTTGACGCCGAGATAGTCATTGCTGCACGAGCTGAGGCTCACGGCACCACTCCTCGCGGCTCCATCTCTGGCGCCAGCCCTCTTGCAAAAAGTTTGCTCCCACTGGGTCCTAGCGCCTCCAGCGTAGATCCCATCAGTGTGAATGAGTGGTGGAGACTTTATGTCCAGAAAGATCTAGTAAACATTAAATCACAGGAAAAAAAGAGAAAAATTCACCTTTTCTAAATGTCAGATTCACCTAAGGAAAAAAGACCTACTGAGCAATAAAGCATTACTAAGAAGTGCCAGCAAATGGCATACCACTCCAAGTATTCATACAATCAGCACTGGAGAGGTTTTTACTGATTCTGCCAGGGAGGGAGGGAAGTAATAATATTAGTGGATCCCATTGGAAGAAACAAGATTACTTCAGGTGAGTAATTTTTTCTACTAACCCCAGGAATCCACTAATATTATTGCAGACTGTGCAGCAGTACCTCATGGAGGTGGGTAAAGAATCTACTTAGGAAAAAGACTCTGCAGGACTGCTGTACCAAACCTGGCATCACTCCTGGACTGGGTGTCAGGCTACAATGCTTAGTGAAGGTGTGGACTGATCTCCAGGTAGCTGCTTTACAGATTTCCACCAAAGGCACCTCTCGGGTAGCTGCAATAGTGGCAGCTGTGCCCCTTGTAGAATGGGCCCTAAGCCCAACAGGGGGCATCCTACCTGCTTTTGAGTAGCAAAACTGGATACACTGAACTAACCACTGAGAGACAGTTCTTTTTGAGGCAGGTGTCCTCTTACTTACCTCTCCATAGGTGAGGAACAGCTGTTGTCTGTCCTGCCTATGGTCCTTGATATGAATCATGTAGTAACTTAAAGTCCTTTTTACATCAAGACTGTGAAGTCTACGCTCCCTTGAGCTAGAGTGCTCAGTGACGAAAACTGGCGAGGTAATAGACTGGTTCAAGTGGCAGTCCGAGACCACTTTGGGGAGGAAAGTACAGTTACGTAAGAACTTACCGTAACAGCAGATCTTCGAGAACAGCTCTTGCTGCAAGTTACACCATAAGGACTGAAGCCGGCAGGCAGCAGGACACCACGGAAAACTTCTAGCTAGCTATACATAGCGGGGAACCACCCCCGACGTCAGATACATCATAAAAGGGGCAGTTCCCCAGCATACCTCAGTTCTCCCGCCAGAGACTCCCGGCGTAATGATGTAATTCAGAAGGGGAGACTGAGGATCTGCTTCCAGAGAAAGACTAATAATTTGATGCATCGGAGACGCTATGAAGTAGAACCAAATCTCCTGAGGGAAAGGTGGGAGGGAAACTACCTATTGCAGGAGCTGTTCTCGAAGATCTACTGTTACAGTAAGTTCTTACGTAACTGTACTATCTTACTTCAAGATACAGCTCTTGCAGCAGGTTACACCATAAGGACTGATTCCTGAGCAGTAAAGGTGTATTCCTAGTCCAGTCAGGAGGAGGATAGGAGAGATCAAAGGGAAAGAGACCTCTCAGGATAAAAGTCTCTGAAGGACAGCCAGGCCGAAGCCCTCTCTACACCTGGAGGCGATATCCAAACTGTAGTGTCTAACGAAAGTATGCACTGAACTCCAAGTGGCAGCCGTGCAAATGGCGGATGTTGCCACATTTTTCAAGGCAGCAAAGGAGGTAGCCACCCCTCTTGTAGAATGGCCCTTCACCGGTCCCGGTAACGGCTTGTTGCATTTCTAACAGAAAACAATGCAGTTAACAAGCCACCTGGAGAGAGTTTGCTTTGATACGGGTGCATCTATCATCCTTTGAGTGAAGGATAAAAACAGTTGGTTGGACTGTCTGTGTGAACGGGTTCTGGCCAAGTAAAACCTCAAAATCCTGTGCACATCTAGAGTGTGCAATAGGGCTTCCCCCTTGTTCAAATGGTTGGGGAAGTACACCAGAAGGTCAATGTCCTGGTTTAAGGTTAAGGCTGAAACCACCTTGGGAAGGAACTTAGGCTTGGTTCTTAAGGACACCCTGTCTTTATGGAAAATCAAGTAAGGCTCTTTGCACATGAGCGTCTGGAGTTCGGAAATTCTCCATGCCGAAGTAACAGCAACTAAAAATAATACCTTCCACGACAGGCAAAGTTCACAATCTGCAGCTGGCTCAAAAGGAGGCAGTGTGAGCTGCTCTAAGATAAAAAGAAGATCCCAAGGAGGAATCTGATCATTTATAGGGGGTCTCAGATGTAAGACGCCATGCAGAAAAGTGCGTGAAGCCTCTGATTGGGCTAATGAACACTGACCAACCGGAGTGTGGTATGCAGAAATGGCACAGAGGTGTACTTTCAGAGAGGAATACGCCAATCCCAACTGGAAAAGAGATAGGAGGTAGTCCAAAATAGACTTCTCAGGGCATCGAAGTGGATCGAGGTCGCGAGCCTGAGGCCAGAGACAAAACCTCTGCCATTTCAGAGCGTAAGTGGCATGAGTAGATGGTTTCCTAGCTGCCACCAGGATATCGGCAACCACTTGCAAGACCTTGTGCGTAAGAATGGCTACGTCTTTTGGAGCCAGACGTGCAGGCTCATGGATTTGAGGTTCGGATGGACCAGGGAGCCGGCCTCCTGGGACAGCAAATGTGAGCTGACTGGTAAGGGTAAGGGAGGCTCCAGAGCTAACTGGTGAAGCAGAGGAAACCAAATCTGCCTGGGTCAAAAGGGTGCTACCAAGATCATTGACGCTCGTTCTGACTGGAGCTTGAGAAGAACCCACTGGATCAAAGGGAAGGGCAGGAAAGTGTAGAGGAACCTGCCCGTCCAAGAGAGGGACAACACATCTCACCAGAAAACACCATGCCCTGGATCTAGCAAGCAGAAACTGGGCAGTTTTGCATTGTATGGGGATGCGAATAACTCTATGTCTGGTGTCCCCCATCGCAGGAACAGGACCTTGAAGACCTCTGGTAGTAATTCCCATTCATGAGCTCTGGCCTTTGACCGGCTCAGGAGATCCGCGACAGTGTTGTCCACACCGGGAACATGCACTGTGGTAAGCATGGCGCCGTGCTGTAGTACCCAGTCCCACACATGCTTTGCCTCTCTGCAAAGGAGGCAGGAATGAGTGTCTCCTTGTTAGTTGATGTAATACACCACCGCGGTGCTGTCTGTTTGGACTAACATGTGACCCAGTGGGATCTCTGACTGTAAGGCCTGTAAGGCGTACAGGACCATCCTCATCTCCAAAACACTGATGTGGAGGTAAGTCTATAGGGGCGACCAGGTTTCCTGGGTCCTGATTCCTTCCAGGTGAGCTCCCCAACCGGACTCCGAAGCAACGGTGGTGAGAGTAAGGGATGGGGAAGGCACCACAAAGGGGACTCCCATGGAAAGATATTCCGGGACAAGCCACCACTGCAAGTCCTGAATGACTGGCCCTATGATTCTGACTAGGCGGTCTAAGCAATCCTGCTTCTGGTCCCATTGGGCCCTCAGTGTCCACTGAGTAACTCTCATGTGGAGGCAAGCGAGGGGGACTGTGACGATGGCAGCTGTCATATGTCCAAGCAGGAGCCAGATTTTGTGCCATGATGGTCCTTATCAGTGACTTGATGTGTTCCGCCCTGTCCTGGGGCAGGAAACCTCTCCCTTGACTGGTATCCAGAACCATGCCAATGAACTGTAGTCTGCGAGGGAATGAGAGATAACTTCTCTTGGTTGATGGTGATCCATAGAGACTGGAATAGGGAGCAGGTGTCGTGAATGGCCTTCTCCGGTGCTTTTTGGGAGGAGGCCATCGGGGCCAGTCATCCAGATAAGGGAAGACATAATATCCTTGTCTCCGGAGGGCTGCTGCTACGACTGCCATGCACTTGGTAAAGACACGCGACGCCGAAGACATGCTGAACGGGAGTGCATAGAACTGATAAGGGCGTATCAAAAAGTCGAAGCACAGGAATTTCCTGTGCAACTGGGTGATGGTAAATGAAGATATGTGTCCTGCATGTCCAGAGATACTAGCCATGCACCTTGCTTGAGCATGGGAATGAGACCCGGTATGGTAACCATGCGAAAGCGTTTGTACATCACACAGATGTTTAGGTCGCTGAGGTGTAGAATTGAGCGTAAGTCACCCATTTTCTTTGGAACCAGGAAGAAGTGGGAATAGTATCCTGTTTCTCTCTAGTTCTTTTGGTGCAGTCTCGATGGTGTCCTTGAAAAGGAGTGCCGAGATCTCCTGCTGGATGAGCAGTGCATGCTGCCCCAAGTAACAGGAATGCAGAGGAGGTCTTGACGGTGGGCGGCTGAGGAACTCTATAGAGTGTCCTCGACTACTAAGCTGAAGAACCCACCAGTCGGAGGTGATCCTCTGCCACTCTGACAGGTGGCAAGTGACTCGAACCCCAACCCTCTCTTCCCTTTGATCCAGAGGGGGGCAGGGGCCGGGAAGGAGTCATGCTGTGATGGTGGTGGCTCCGGCAGGTTGGGTAAACTTAGTGTTTCTCTGGCCCTGACCTCCGGAGAATCTTTGCTGGTTTTTGCGGCCGAAATTGCCCCTATGTTGCTGTTGGCCTGACCGAGGTTGTTCCTTACTCTGTCAGCCACAAAAATGGTTCTGTGGTCTGTGAAAGGAACCAGGCCTGGACTTATACATGGCCTGAACTGTTTTAAATGCCTTCCCAGCATCTTGAAGTCTGGTGATGACCCTCTCGGAGTCTTCACCAAACAACACTGATACATTTGTAGGGGACATCCATGATTCCTTTCTGTTTGTCTGGAGTAAATCCAGAGACCCTCAACCAGGAGTGTCTTTGGAGGCAAACGGCTATCGAGGCACCTCTCGCTGCAGAGTCGTACGTGGCCTGGAGTACTTGGGTCCCAATATCAGAGCCTGTGTGAAGGAGGTTTAGAAGCTCCTTCTTCTTCTCACCATCAGGGAAGTCCTTCAGTAGGTCTTGTCCCTGGTCCCACACTGCATTTTGAAATTGCACCATGTGCGTTAAATAGTTGAGGGACCTGAGAGAGCATGTAGCAGAGGCATACATGCGACGACCCAGTAAGACCAATTGTTTGGATTCCTGGTCTGGGGCTGTATACTGAGGTGTTGGGGCCGCTGGGAGCGGTCGTGCAAAGCTGTGATGATTACCGAGTCAGTCACGGGTTTCTGAGATAAGTAAGGAGCTTCCAGCAGGGCCCTGTAAAGCCTGTCAGCCTTCTTTTCTTTTTTTTAACTTTTTATTTATTATTTTGCATAGCAAACATACAGTACTATTTCTGATGTAGAGCTTGAGGATACATATAATCTCCACATGAGGGCGCCACCACTCTTAATACACGCAGTTAAACACAACCGTCATACATCTATGAGATACAGCATAGGGGGTATTCCATTATAAGAGTATTCATGCAAATGATAAAACAACATTAATTGCTGTATGTAATGAGTCCAAGAGCTGCATGCTTAATAACTATTAATTCATAAAAAATCCATATGTTAAACTTCCTGTAAAAGGACAGTAAAAAAAATCAGCATGCTTAACCAAAAAGAATTATACCATTATGGTATTATATTGTTAGGGATATTCAGCTCTTAACTTAATAGACCTCAATGAGCATATATTCTTTAAGCCACAAAGTAACTTTGTATATAAGCTATCTACTTAAAACTTATTACTAATGAAGGAAAAGCAATTTGCTTGTTCAAGAAAAGGGGAATTCCCTTTTCCTCCCCGAAACATATCCATATAACATCACGCCCTTCCCACCATAGCTACAGAGACATTTAACTATCCCTTTCCCTTTATAAGCTGAAAGTCCAGTATTTAGGAGAAGCTAATATCGTCCCAACCTTAATTATGGCCATCAAACCTGGGATCGGGTCAATAGAAGCGTCTCTTTAGAGCTCGTTGTCCTCTTCATCTTCCGATTTAGATTGAGAAGACTCCTGTCGTCTTCTAGACAGCTTTGCATGTTTTTGCGACCAAGTCAGGGCATCAGCAGGATCCGAAAATATGTAAACTTTTCCATCGTGCACCACTCTGAGTCTTGCAGGGAACAGCATGTTGTGTGTAATACCTGCTTCCCGAAGCATAGCTCGTATGCCATCGAAAATGAAAATTACGTACCTACCGTAATTCTTGATCTTCTCTTGTATCTTCACCATTCATTACTTACTGGGTGTAAGCCGGAGGCGCGCACCCGCCACGGAGCTTTTTTTTAAAGTTTGTTTAACGCACCGCCTCGAGAGTGACGCTATGCGCCATGCGCGAGGGGCGGCCGTTAGTGCTTATCACCTCCTCCAACTCAGTTCTGTGAGCCGGAGAGGCAAAAGCAAAGCAGAAAATATAGATAGCGAGGCAAGATAGCTGAGGATAGCAAAGCAAGGAAGAATGAACTGAAAAGGAATAAGCGATGGAGGAAGGACAGAGGAGATAAGAGTATCCCTAGCCTAGGGACTGCAGGGCCTCCTTACCTGGGAGACTCTAGGAGGAGAGATAAGGAAGGAAATGAGAAAACAGAAGAAGAAGAAGAAGAGAGAGAGAGATGGGATGTTGAAGGGACCAGGATGCCCAACGAGCATAGTTAGCTTACAGCCAAGGCCTGATTAACAGGGAAGCAAGAACTCGGAGATAGAGCTGAAGAGAAGGTTGCCAAACCCGCTAGACAGACTCAGGAGGGCATAGTCCTTATCCTCAACATGCCATTGTTGTTGATACGCCTCGGTTCCTGACGTGAAAGGCCTAGAATTTGAGGACACCCGAGAGGGAGAATGAACCCCAGGCAGCAGGAGAGTGCTGCTCTGGGACTTAGAAAAGGAAAATTAGCCTTCAGGCATTTTAAGCATAGAAATGGGACTCAGACAGACTGGCCAAGGCAGGCCAAAGACTTGGGCTGGCTGGGATTGGATATGGTCAGCACTGCTCTTCTGTAAAAATTGTCCGGGAGGACACTTAAAAGGAGAAACCAATATACAAACTAGCGAGAAGGGTAGCCTACCCTCTCATTTCCCCTCTTGTTTGTTTTCCTTTTTTTTTTTTTTTTTTTTACAAATAAAAATTTTGCAGGCTAGTTGCATGACCCCAACACCAAGATGCCTATAGCAGTCGGAGAGAGTTCCCTCAGCATTTTTTTTTTTTTTTTAGTAAAAGAAAAAGGAACAGACATGCCTGCTCCTCTGCTCTGCAAGGCAAGAAAGGGGAGATTTTGATTTCAGGGCAATATCTGAACACGGGATTGCAGGATCAAAACTGAATAGCCTGAGCCAGGCCAAACCCCAGAGGTATCTCGCCAGAGGGATGGCAAGAGATAGTTGTGCAGTCTGATCGCCAAAGCAATCCACGAGATGGCCCATGAATCTTAGAGTAAGTAATTTTTCTGGAAAATTAGAACCCCCCGAAGATTTTTTTTTTTTTTGGGGGGAAATTAGCAATTTTGCTACATTTTAAGGATTTTTTTTTTTGGCAGAGAGAGGAAGGAGACGGGAGGTGGAGAAGCCACAGGAAGAGGCCACTGAGGGGATGGTGGGGGTAGAATGAATGGTGAAGATACAAGAGAAGATCAAGAATACGGTAGGACGTGAATTTTCATATCTTCCTTGTCAATCTTCACCATTCATTACTTCCTGGGTGAGTATTCAAGCTCTCTTCCCGGAGGGGAAGAGGCCACACCCTGAGGGAACAAGACCCCAGCCTTCTGCTGGTGAGAAACAGAAGGAGAAGACCCTGGCTTATTCAGAAAGCCTAAGTGGGAGAAGAGCTAGGAGGTGCCTCCCGAGGACGAGGAGACGGAGGGAGCCCCTGTAAAAGTCTCCTAGCTCTAGAAGAGAAAAGACGGGTCTCCCGGAAGGCGGAGCGAATCACCCTACGCCGGGCCAGGGTGACAACCTAGAAAGACGGCCATGCCGTCCGCCTGATGCAGATCGCTGTCCCGCAAGCCTGGAAGCCACCTCATTGACGTCATAAGATGCCCTTGCTTGGTGTCTTGCCAGCTCCAGGCCTACCGCGGAGAGACAACGGCTTGTCTGGTTTGCTCGTGTCAGGCATTGATGCCAGCAGCTGGGACATCATCGACCACAAATGCGGTTGTAGGCAGCGTGGTGAGCCTGATGTGATGCAATAGAGGCACTCTCGAGAAGAAGAGAACACTCTTCGCCCCCAACGGTCGAACTGGAGAGAGTCCGGATCCGGTGGGCGGTCGTGCGCCAGGCAACGGCGCCCAGAAGGAGTATCCAGGTAAACCAAACCAGAGGTCGGGTTGGGAAGGGAACCTAGAGACTCAGAGGGGGCACAATACCTACGCTGGCAGTCGGCCGGGGCTGGAGAAGAAGCGGCAGGGGACTGCCAGGACCGGATAGACGCCTCCTGGAAGGGGATAGGCCAGGAAGGTAGCACCAAATGCTGGGCACTGAATTCACCAAGGAATTCACGCGTCTCCCGTTCGGTATTGTCTCTCCGAACATAGGAAATCCGAAGATCCCTCACCATCCTCGAGAGGAAACGCTGATATTCAGTGAAATCAGCATCGGAGGACAGATGAGCAGGGGGTTCCTCTCCCTCAGAGGAGGGAGACGAGGATGATGGGGAGCTGGAATGTCCAGAGGATTCCTGCGGCGGTGGGGAGAGTCGAAAGACCCGCTCATGCATGTATCTAACATATGAGGGGAAGGCCGACGCAGAACCTCTGAACTGCTCCCAGGATAACGGACCCGTAGGACCGACATGGCCCGGGAGCGGGGTGGTGAAGGCAGAGAGATGGGAGAGGGCACCTCCGAGGAGGCAACTGCTCTCTACGAGGACTCTGGAATCCGGGAAAGGAGCCCAGTAGGAGGGATCCGATATCAGACCAGGCCGCAGAACGGAACTCTGGGAAGCGGAGCCTGGAAGAGCCCTGGGAGAAACTCCCTGTGGCCTTGGGACTGCATGGATCCAGAAGGGCAGTCACACAAAGCGCGCGGAGGACAACCTAGAACCCTGAGGGAGGTGGGGCTCTGCACTACGGCTCCTGGCCACCCCTGGGTGGCCAAGGAAGGCCGGCAGCAGGCCCGCGCCCAACCCTCGGACTCGAGAAGGCCTCCTCCCGACCGCAGCGCCTGTCCCTAGAGGGGCAACAGCACCCGGGGTAGCTGTCACCGGCCTCCAGAGAGGGAGCCCTCCATCACCCCCACGCCTGCCCCCGGGACTCTCGGCAACCCCCAGCCGAGGAACCCTCAGGAGACGGATGGGGGACAGAGGGAGGGCCCCGCTGCGCCGCCTGGTACCCCTAGCCACCGAGGACCCAGATCTCGAAGAATGGGGTGCCAGGATGGGTCCACATCTGAGTCATCGCCTCTGAGGAGGACGAGACCAGCAGGACCTCAATGCTGGCCACCCCAGGGGTCCTCGAGGCCACGGGCCGCGAACAGCCCCGGTACTGTGGGAGACGCCGCCGCCCCACGCCGGTAGCATTTAGGCTAACTCCATACTCCAGCGGCTCCGCAGGCCCGGCACCACCCGAGGAAGGAGAAGGTTCACGGCGCCGCCCGCGGCGCCGAGGCGAGGCGGTATCACGACGGCGCCGCTGATGTCCACCGCGCCACGAACGGCACAGAGGCCCAAAGCGGGATCACGCAATGGCGCCGCTCGATCAACGGGCACCGCAACGGCGCCGGATCCAAACGGCGCTTGAACGCGCCACTTGACACCGGCACTTAACGGTGCTGGATTCAAACGGCCATGAGAGAAGCGCCGAGGGTCACCCGAGCCGGGCCCAAAGCCAAGGGCCTCGACACGGGGAGCCTGCACCTCAAGAGTGACTGCCGAGGCGGTGTCAGCGCCGCTGCCCCGGAGGCTACGACGCCCCAACACCGCGAAGGGCCTCCTCTCGGCAAGATAGGACGAGGAGACCCTCCTCCTCGGATCAGATAGGCCCGGAGGGACCGGGAAGGGCCTAAAGATCTCGCCCGAGATTCCCGCGAGCGACGCCGTCCCCCGAAAGTCGGCGGGGCCTTGCCGAGCTTGAACGCGCGGACTTCGAGGACGCGACGGTCCATCGAGAAACAGGCGTCGCACGAATCCATATCATGGTTGGGTCCCAGGCAACGAAGGCAAACGTCATGCCGGTCCGAGACGGAGAAATGCCGGCCACAGGAGCACCGACGCATAGGGGCGCCGCCCGTCTTCGAAAGGCGCTTAGCTCCAGAACCGGACATAATGCGAAACCAACGAGACTAAAAACACAGTAGGAAACACACCCGGTGCCGAAGATAGAAAAGAACAGTCTTCACTGCATGAGGCGAAAGTACAGAAAACGGAGGGTACACTACGAGTACAGGAAAAACACTGAATGCTTGGCCTGACAGGTGCTGCCTCGACGGGCGGGAGAAACAGAACTGAGTTGGAGGAGGAGTCGGTCGCTACTAACGGCCGCCCCTCACGCATGACGTCACTCTCGAGGGCGGTGCCGTTAGGCAAACTTAAAAAAAAAAAAAAAAAAAAGTCCTATGACGGGTGCGGGCATTCGCTTACACCCAGTAAGTAATGAATGGTGAAGATTGACAAGGGAAGATCGTTTCTTTTTTTGCCTTGTCGCGTAGCTTAAATCGGGATATATGGACACTCTCTCTTCATCTTGAAGCAGAGTACGCTTTGTCTGGCAAGGGACAAAATAAGATCTCTAGTCCCCACACTATCCATCACCGGCACGATTGTCCTCGGGGTGTCCATACTGCTAGGCCTTCCACGAAAGGCAACTCTGTAAGCCTTTTGAATTGACCAGTTTCTGTTCAGAAGATGCTGACCCAACTGCTGTTCCAACCAGTCTTTTAAAAATAAGCTGAGATGGTCCCCTTCATTGCCTTCTGGAATTCCTAATATCCTGCGATTGGAGGCCCTGGCTTGGTTTCCAAGCTCTCGAGCCAAGACCGAAGATGTTTATTCTCCTGCACCAGACTTGCCGCTGTACCCATCGCTGTCTCAGACTGTTTCTTAGCATCGGAAGCCACAATTTTGATTGATCTTGTATCTGTCTCCAGGAGAGTCACTCTGTTTGACGGGGCATCGAAACGGTCAGAAAGCCCTGCCATGGATGCAAGCATACGATTCATTTTTTGCCCCAATGTCTGTAAAGTCTCGTCCTCTTCTGTATCAGGATCCAAAGTAGAGCGGCCTTGCGCCGACCGCGTGGATAATGGGCCTGCATAGCTTTTGCTTTTAGCACTCTCTCCTCCCGATCTATCCTTCTTAGGATTCCCCATTTTTGGTCTACGAGATCTCCGATATCCAAAAGTGTACTTTGTTGGTTTCGTATGAAACTCTTAACCTTCAAAAAAGAAGTTTTATCTTGAGGTATCGATTCTCTCTAATTCCCTGCTGCCATATTGCTCGGGCTCCACAGCACCCCTTCCTCTCTGTCAGTCTCCTTGAGGACTGCTGGGGTTGAATGAGGATGTTTCAACGCAGCCTTGGTAGCGTCCTGGAAAGTGTCCGCCAGGGGTAGAACCACCACAGGCTTGGGATCTTTTTGCCTCAAACAGCGTGCCAGGTATTGCCATTCCGGGTCTAACTCTTCTGTCTCCCATCCCATGTTCTCCTGAATGTGGCGCATAATATCAGAGAATGATGGGTCACCCGGTGGTGACCTGGGGGGGTGGTTGTGAGGATCTCGAGATAGAGGCTCAAAGGGAGAGACTGATCGAGGGGTACCCGAAGAATCAAGACGTGAGTCATCGCCTGACAATGAGGGGGATCTTCATCGGGGTCTTTTTCTTCTGTGGTCACTGGGGGACTTTAAGGGGGTCCTGGAGCATGGAGGTCTCTTAGAACTTCGAGACCTGGAGCGTCTGGCCTTGGACCTACCCCTAGGCAGTGGTGTAGGGTCCTGAGGCTCAGGTGTCAATGCCCTGGGAGGTGCCACGGGAGGTGGTGCCTCACTGGGGGGTTTTGTGGGCATGACATCTTTCTTAATGGTGTCCCACCAAAAACTGAACAGCTCCTTGACCTCCTGGATATTCAGACCGGACGAAGGGCCTGGAGCCGGTGTCTGTCCAGTGTTAGGATCAGGCGTCGGTGGCTGAAGGGTCGTAGGGTCTGGCATTGGGTCTTTTGGCAGACTGATGCCTTCGACATCTCCCGATGTCTGGTCATCGGTGGCATGAACACCGGCATCCTCTGACATCCCCCGGCGACCAGTGTCAGGTGGCGGTGGTATCAGGTCCTTGGGGCATTTTGCAAACAATGGCTCTGGTGCCGGTGTAGCCTCTGTCGTCCATTTGAGCAATGTGAGCTCCGAAGTCTTTCTCAGAGGGTCGTCTGAGTCCCTGGGCGGCTGGTAGACCGAACAATCGGTGTCCCAGAGTCGGTCCTTAGCATCAGCGCTAGACGTAGTCGCCAACTTGGACCGAGGCCTGTGGTGGTCGGAAGCCTCTGACCTGGTAGTCAACGCTGAAGGATGGTTATCCTTAGTTTTGGTTTTCAGTGGCTGTAAAGACATTGACCTAGAGACCCCTGAAGCCCTAACCTTGACCCGGGGGGAGGCTGAGACATAGCTCAGGATGGAGAGTGGTCCGACCGGGTGGAGTTGGAACTGGCCCAGGAGTCCAAGGCTCAATTCAGGGATTGAGTCCTATCATTGTCCCCGTGCTTATCCTTGTGTTTCCCCGATTTGTGCAAAGGTTCCCCCGGAAGGATGGATCTTTCTCCATGGCCTTAAGTTTTTCTTCGAGGAGAAAATTCTGAAGTGCTTTCTGGGGGCAGATCCTAGTTCTGCTGTTAAACTGCTGGCAGATGGAACAGGCCTAGATATCGAGGTCCAGGCCTAGGCACCGCACACAGGTCGAGTGCCTATCTTTGAAGGGGATCTGTTTGCCACAGGCGCATTTTGAGTGGTGTCCTTCTGTGGAAGGAGTCAGGGAAGAAGAAGTGTATTTGTCGAATAGAGATGAAATCTCGATGGAAAATATGACAATTCTTTCTGGCATCATTCCTCTGCTGAAGGCATCCGTGGAGCCGATGTGCGCGAGCCGATGGCGGGAAAAGAACTGAGGTTTGTTGGGGGACCACCCCTTTTATGAGGAATCTGATGTCGGGGGCCGGGCCAACGTCGGGGGCAGTCCCCCGCTATGTACAGCTAGCTAGAAGTTTTCCGTGGGGTCCTGCTGCCTGCCGTCTTCAGTCCTTATGGTGTAACCTGCTGCAAGAGCTGTATCTCGAAGTAAGATCTTCCTATTAGTTCTCAACATTACCTTGTCCCTGTGGAAGGAAACATATTCCTTTTCCACACAGAGGACCTGCAGCTCACTTATTCTCCTGGCAGAAGTGATTGCCACCAAGAAGACTACCTCCCAAGTAACAAACTTGAGATCTGCAGAGGCCATGGGCTCAAAGGGAGGAAGCATTAGCTGAACAATGCAAATGTTCAGGTTCCAAGCTGGCACTGGTTCCCTGTGAATGGGAACAGGTGAGACAGTCTCTTAAAGGACCTCCAGAAGATAGGATCTGATGCTAAGGAGTTGTCCTTTCCAGCTGAAATGTATGCTGACACTGAAGTCAGGTGCACTTTCAGGGTTGAATGCTGCAGACCTTGGGAATGCAGATGAGTCAAATAGTCCAGTAAGGTTGGTATGCCAGCTTGAACTGGGGCTATACCCTTATCCTTTCACCACATAGAGAACCTTTTCCATTTCGAGGCATAGGTTTTCTTAGTAGGTTTCCTATACCCTCTGAGGACCTCCAGGACCCCTTCAGAGACCTGCCAACCTGCACAATCTAAGTCCTCAAGAGCCATGCCTTGAGTCAGAGAGACCTGAGACTGGGGCACATGACCCTCCCTTGAAAGGAGGTCAGTAGATTGTACCTTTGTGGAAGGTGAACTGGTTTGACCACTGACATAGAAAGAAGGAGGGAGTATCAAGGCTGTCTGGCCCAGTCTGGGGCTACCAGAATCACTGAAACTGGCTGTGATCTGAGCTTGATGAGCACCCTGAGAAACAGGGGAAATGGGGGGAAGGCATAAAGACATCTCACTGTCCAATCCAGAATCAGGGCATCCAGGGGAACTGTTCCCTTGGCAGGGGCCCTGCAACAATACAGAGGCAGGTGGTGGTTTTGGTGTGATGCAAAAAGGTCTATCTCTGGAGTGCCCCACCTCTTGAATAGGACGTTCATCACTTGCTTGTTCAGTGTCCACTCGTGATGGGCCTGGTTTATCCTGCTCAAGGCATCTGCCAGGGTGTTGTCCTTGCCAGGCAGATGGACTGACTGTAGGGAGGCATTTAGAGAGTAAGCAAGGCTCCATATCTTCATTGCCTCTGTACAAAGTGGGGTAGACTTTGTCAATCCCTGTTTGTTGATGTAGTACATTGTTGTTGTATTGTCTGTTCTGACTTGTACCACCTTTCCCAGTATTAGATGTGAGAAAGCCTGAAGAGCCAGGTAAACAGCTCTTAGCTCTAGCAGGTTTATATGCTGGAGGGAATCTGTACTCTACCAAGTGCTGTGAATGGAGTGCTCCCCCAAGTAAGCATCCCACCATAACAGGGAAGCATCTGTTGTGAGAACCAATGAAGGGGGCTCCTACAAGAATGGAACCCCTTCTCTCAAGTTTTCAGGCTCTATCCACCATTGGAGTGCATGTAGTAGCACCCTTGTTACTGGTATGGGTTTTGATAGAGAGTCCCGCCTTTGGCATCAGTGTGCCCTGAGGTGGAACTGGACATCTCTCATCTGAAACCTGGCACCTAACACTGTGCTTGTTGCTGAAGCCATGTGCCCTAACAGTTGTAGAAACTGTCTTGCTGGCTTTGGCATGCCCAGGACAAACAAGCTTGTCAAAAGTCAAATTTTTTCTGCCCTCTCCTGAGGGAGGAAGCCCCTTCCCAGTATGGTGCTTAGTTCTGCACCTATAAACTGCAGTACCTGCACACGGGTCAAGACTGACTTTTTGATGCTGAGAAGGAATCCCAGAGAGTGCAACAGGTCCTGGGTTACCTGAAGGTGCTCGCTCACCTGCTAGTGAGACTTTCCCATGATTAGCCAATCATCCAGACAGGGAAAATCTGCAACACCTAGTCTTCTTAGGTGTGCCACCACTACTGCCATGCACTTGGTAAAGACCCTTGGTGCAGAGGTAAACCCGAAGGGAAGTGCTGAGAACAGATAGTGGCATGAGGGAAGTCTGAATCTCAGATATTTTCCGTGTGACTCTCTTATGGGAATATGGAAATATGCATCCTTTAGGTCTGAAGAGGCTAGCCAGTCTCCCTTTTTGCAGAGCTGGCAGAATCATGGCCAATGTGACCATCTTGAAGCTGGTAGTTACCAGGTACCTGTTTAGCAGTCTGAGGTCTAGTATAGGCCGCCACTCCTCATTCTTTTTTGTTGTTAGGAAATATCTTGAATGAAACACCTGCCATTTTTGGCTGGGGGAGACAGGCTCTACTGCCCTTGCTAGAAGTAAGGCCTGAACCTCCTGTTCCAGCAGTTTTCTTTCTGTGCAAGGAAATGAAAATTATGTACCAACCGTAATTCTTGATCTTTCTGTGCATCTTCACCATTCATTACTGGTGAGCCGGAGGATCAGGACCCCACGGGAGCTTTTTTTTTTTTTTGCAAGAGGAGGAGTTGACGTTGAGGCAGCGCCGCCCTTGAGGCTGATGTAATACATGGTGCTCACGGGCTGGACAGCAACCATCGTTGACGCCTCCTCGGCTCCAGTTCTGCATGCCAGAGAGAGACAGAAAATAAGGAGGGAGGGCAAGGGAGCCCGAGGGATAGCAAAAAGGAAAGGATGTAAAACTAAAGAAAGAATATGCCAAAGAGAGGACAGGAAAGGAGGAAGCCTAAGGGATTGGGAGAGTAGGGCCCCAATATTTGGGCGAGAAGTAACAGGTGGAATAGGAGGATAGAGGAAGAAGAAAGAGGAGACACCACCCCGAAACACCGCTCTGGAGAAATTATGCCACAGGTCGAGCAGGCAGGCTAGAGGACGAAGGCAAGGCCCGAAGAGGATGGCACTTATTTAGGTATAAGAGACAGGGCAAGGGCTAAGGATAGGTCGGTGTCTCCTCCTTCTGCAAAGAAATAAGTCAGAATAACCAGCTTAAAAGGCTCTGGAGAACAACCCCAGCTAATTTGAACTTATTTATTTTGACCGGGGGGGTACCTCCAAGGGAGATAATGGAAGGGTTAATAACATACACTCCTGAAGGGCAGTAAAAACCAAATACAAGGAGGCTCAAGAGGTTGGAGGATAACTGAGGGAACCACCAGAGTCCCCTCCTGCCACCAGATTCCCTCAAGAGGTACAAGAGGGAGCCGGAAAAAAAAAACAGGAGCTACCTGGGCTGAGAGGGGCTCTGGCATTTTCAAACAGCAGCAATCCTCCCTGTCTGCCCACCCAGAGGAAAAAAAAAACCCTGACCCCAAAGGGGAGGGGGTAGGAGGTGCAGGAAATGGACCAAGGTCCAAATGAGAGACAAACAGGGAGGAGGAGAATCGCCCAGATACTGAGGCCTGAAAGGGGAAGGAGGCCGGGATTCAGTGATGAATGGTGAAGATACACAGAAAGATCAGGAAATGGAAATTACGTACCTATCATAATTCTTCATCTTCTTGAACGAAGTCTCCACCACTCATTCACACCATGGGATCTACGCCGGAGGAGCGAGGACCCAGCGGGAGCGAACGTTTCCAAGAGGGTCGGCGCCAGAAGTAGAGCCGAGAGGACCGGCACCGCGAGCTGTGGCTCATGCGATAAACATAGAAACATAGAATTTGATGGCAGATAAGGACCGCTTGGCCCACCTAGTCTGCCCATTTCCCTACCTAACGGATAAGCTGCAGATCCTAGTTAACCAACAGTCTACTTCCTCCTACCCCACCACTAGAATTGCCTTATGTCTGTCCCATGCATTCTTGAATTCCCCCACTATTTTTGACTCTATGACCTCCTCCGGAAAACTGTTCCATGCATCTACAACCCTCTCTGTGAAAAAATACTTCCTCACATTACCTCTGAGCCGTCCCCTCTCTATCTTCAAATTGTGCCCCCTTGTTCTTGCACATCCGCTTTTTTTGAAAGATGCCACCCTCTTGGACCTTGTTGATTCCCTTGAGGTATTTGAAAGTTTCTATCATGTCCCCCCTCTCCCTCCTTTCCTCAAGGCTATACATCTTAAGCTCCTTTAGTCTTTCTTCATATGTCTTCTGGTGCAGACCCTGCACCATTTTGGTTGCCCTCCTCTGGACAGCCTCCACCCTGTCTATGTCTTTGTGGAGATGGGGTCTCCAGAACTGTACACAGTACTCCAGATGTGGTCTTACCAACTGTCTGTACAGAGGGCCAACAACTTTCTGTTTTCTACTCATGATGCCTCTCTCTATGCATCCCAGTATCACCCCACTCCTTACTACCTTCTCACATTGAGGGCCCACCTTTAGGTCATCTGATATGACTACCACCAGGTCCCTTTCCATTTTTGTTGTTGTCAGTATCTCATCCCCCATTGTGTACTCTTGCCCTGGGTTTCTGTTTCCCAGGTGCATTACTTTGCACTTCTTTGCGTTGAATCTAAGCTGCCATACATTTGATCATTCCTCCAATCTTGACAAGTCCCTTTGCATCTTTTCCACCCCATCTTGCATATCAACCCTGTTGCAGATCTTTGTGTCATCTGCAAAGAGACATACCTTCCCCTCCAGTCCCTCCACAATGTCACTTATAAAGACATTAAAAAGGACCGGCCCCAGTACTGAACCCTGTGGTACCCTACTAGTAACTCTCCTTTCTTCACTGTGGACTCCATTTACTATTACCCGCTGTGTCCTGCTGTCCAGCCAGTGTTTTACCCAGGCTACCACCCTGGGACCCACTCCCAGGCTGGCTAATTTGTTTATTAATCTTTTGTGCGGGACTGTGTCAAATGCCTTGCTAAAGTCTAGGTAGGCCATGTCCACAGCCCCTCCCTGGTCCACTACTTTGGTCACCCAGTCAAAGAAATCAATTAGATTTGTTTGACATGACCTTCCTGCTGTGAATCCATGCTGCCTTGGGTCCCGTGCCCCACCGGCCTCTAGGTACTCAACAATTCTTTCCTTCAGAAGTGATTCCATCATTTTCCCTACTACTGAGGTCAAACTGACAGGTCTGTAGTTTTCTGCCTCTGTCTTGCTCCCACTTTTGTGAAGATGAATCACATCTGCCCTTCTCCAGTCCTCAGATACCACACCATCCTCTCATGATTTATTAAAAAGGGTAGTCAGTGGTGTTGCTAGTTCTTCCCTTAATTCTTTTAGAATTCTGGGGTGAATCCCATCAAGCCCCACTGCTTTAGCCATCTTAGGTTTTAAGAGTTCTTTCAGAACCCTTTCTTCTGTGAAAGGACTGATATCAACCCCCCTATCCAGAATGCTTCTATTGACAGGATTAGGTCTCTCCCCTGCTTTTCCACTGTGAATACTGAGCAGAAATATTCATTCAGTATCCCTGCTTTTTCACTGTCATTCTCTGCCCAACCACCTTCCTCTTTATTCAGCCTCAGTATCCCTGCCTTCATCTTTCTTTGCTCCCTAATGTACCTATAAAAGGTTTTATCCCCCTTCTTAACTGAGTTGGCCATCTTTTCCTCAGTTTGGGCCTTTGCTATTCTGACTGCCTTCCCCGCTTCCTTTTGCTTTAACTGGTACAGTTCTCTGTCCTGCTCCTTCTGTGTTTCATTATACCTCCTGAATGCTATCTGGTAAAGACTACCTTGGCGTCGACCCTCCAACTGCTTCAGTACCTTTTTTCCGAGGAGGTGCAGCGTGACTAACCTAGAGGGACTAACCTAACAAAAACAGACATAAGATAGTCCGAATGACCCATGTAAGAAGGCTCAAATAACCAAGTCTTCACAGCCCAAAGATTGAAGGAGTGAAGACCATAAACAAAGAAGTGAGCTCCAGGGATGGCGGGCGAGCATGTGAATGAGTGGTGGAGACTTCGTCCATGAAGATCAAAAATTACGGTAGGTATGTAATTTCCATATATTCCTAGATATAAAGTCTCCACCATTCATTCACACTAATGGGAGAGTACCGAGCTAATAATACCCAGAGATGGGCGGCAGGAAAAACTAAAAGCTCACATACTTAGGACAGAAGTCCATTAAGAATAGTCCCACCAAAGGACAAATCTCACCTGGCATAGACATCCAAAGCATAGTGTTTAACGAAGGTATGCACTGAGCTCCATGTAGCCGCATTGCAAATATCTGCAATGGGCACGTTGCAGATTTCCACCAGAGATGCCGCAACTGCTCTAGTAGAATGAGCGTACAGTCTGCCTTCCAGCTAGACCTGTGCCATAGAACAGCAGTGGTGGAGACATGCTACTAGCCACGCTGAAATACACCTAATAGTGACAGGCTGACCCAGCTAGGTCTCGCTGAAGGAAACAAACAGTTGTTGAGCCTTGTGAATTTCTTTTGTTCTATCCAGATAGAATCGCAGCGCTCTCTGAACATCCAAAGAATGAAGGGCACATTCCCCTTCATTCTGAATATTAGCAAAGTTGGTAGGCAGGACTAAAGGTTGGGTTAGATGAAATTCTGAGACAACCTTAGGGAGAAACTTAGGGTGAGTCCTAAGAACTACTTTGTCTTTATGAAATACAGTGTATGGAGGTCTGTGACCAGAGCATGTATTTCAGAAACTCTATGGGCTGAAGTGATGGCCACCAGGAAGGCCGTTTTCCAAGTGAGGAACTTCAACTCGCAGGTAGCTAGAGGCTCGAAAGGTTTCTGAGTGAGCATGTCTTGCACCAGGTTAATGTCCTAGGCTGCAACTGGATGTCTGATAGGAGGTCTGATATATAGAATACCCTTAAAAAACCTCTTAACTACAGGTATCTGAGCCAGAGACAAGGACTGTACCGGCTCATGATAAGCTGAAATTGCACAGAGTTGAACTTTGACTGTAGAATACTGCAGACCTGAATTTGAGAGGTCTAAAAGGTACTCCAAAACTTTATTTGGTGGGCAGGAAAAAGAGTTCGAAGAGTATTTTGCACACCAGAGAGAGAAACACTTCCATTTGGCTGTGTAGATTTTCTAGTGGCTGGCTTACGTGCAGCCAAGAGAACATCTGAAATCCTAAGGGAAAAATTGAACCTATTCACCTCTATCTCTTCAGGAGCCAAGCATGAAGGTGAAGCGCCTTCAGATTGGGATGGACCATGGGACCTTGGGTCAGCAGGTTCGTCTGAAGGGGAAGTGCTTTCGGGGGAGGGGGGGTTCCGACAGACTGTTGAGCAGCGGGAACCATATCTGTCAAGGCCAGAAGGGAGCAATGAGAATCATTTTGTCCCCCTGAGATTCGAATTTGAGAAGTACCCTCTGAATTTGGGGAAGAGGAGGAAAGGTGTATAGAAAGCGTTTTGTCCACTGCAGCCTGAACGTATCCTGACAGAAAATGGCAGGTCCTGGATTTCTGGAGAAGAACAGGGGCAGTTTTGCGTTGAGTGGGGATGCAAAAAGGTCCAGGTCTGGAGTTCCCCAGTCTTTGAAGAGTGACTGAGCGACGGTTGAGTCGAAAGACCACTCGTGAGGATCTGTCTCAGTTCTGCTGAGACGGTCTGCCAGTTCGTTCTGCACTCCTGGCAGGTAAACCATGTGGATTAGAGCCTTGTGCCCCAGGCACCATTCCCACACTCTCATAGCTTCCCTGCATAATGGGTAAGAGTATGCACTGCCCTGCTTGTTGATGTAATACATCACTGCTTGTTGTCCATTTGAAGGAAAATGTTCTAGTGACAGAGTATGCCTTCAAGGCCCAGACCGCATAGAGGACGGCTCTCATTTCTAGGATGTTTATGTGAAGCTGGGACTCAGTCTGAGTCCACGTACCTTGGGTGTGGAAGTTCTGGCAGTGAGCTCCCCACCCCACCCCATCAGGGACGCATCCATGGTAATGGAAATCTGATGATCCAGAGCAGCAAAGGGATACTCTTCCAGAAGGTTATCCTCCTGCGACCACCAGGTGAACGACCTCCTTAGAGGTTCTGTCACCTTGATGGGAAAGGACTGAGGGTGAGTGGTTGGGGACCACTGAGTACTGAGCATCCACTGAGAGGTTCTCATGTGGAGACATGCTAGGGGTACAGTGAACACCGAGGATGCCATGAGACCCAGCATCCGTTGCATCGAGCTAGTTCGAATTGAGCTGTTTTCTCTGATGTACCGGGCCATCTGCAGGATATCACTCCTTCTGTCCTCTGTGAGAAAAGCCTTCGCACAAGAGGTGTCCAGAAGAGCTCCTATGAAGAGGAGTTTCTGGGAGGGCTGCAAGTGTGATTTGTTGAGATTTAGCAGGACTCATGGACGTGAGGAAGTCTGAAGCCGTGGCTACAGCGTCCAGAGTTTCCTGTCTGGAGGGGTTTGCTAGAAGCCAATCATCCAGATATCGGAACACTTGAATTCCGATTTTCCTGAGATATGCTGCAAGAATTGCACAACACTTTGCAAAAACTCGCAGCGCCGAGGATAGCCCAAAGGGGAGGACTCTGAACCAATAATGTTGACCCAACATCACAAAACTTAGGTATTTGTGGTGCTTTGGGTGTATACGAATGTGTTGGTAGACATCCTGCATGTCTAGGGAGGCTAGCCAGTCATGTTAATGAATCAAAGGTAGAAGGGTACCTAGAGATAGCATCTTGAACTTTTCCTTGTGAAGGAATTTGTTTAACTTTCTGAGATCCAGAATGGGGCACATGCCGCCAGTTTTCTTCGGAACTAGAAAGTAGTGGGAGTAGAAACCTGTGTTTCGTTGGACCAGCAGAACTACTTCTACTGCCCTGTTGTTCAGAAGGCCTTGTACCTCAGAAGCAAGAAGGTCTGATTGTACTGTCGACAGCCTGGGTTGTCGTTTGCTGGGATGATCTGGGGGGGGGGGGGGTTCTGAAAGATTGAGAGAATACACCTCGTGGATTATCCGGAGGACCCATTTATCTGATGTTACAGACTTCCACCGGTCACAGATCTAAGTCAGACATCCTCCCATTGCTGAAGAAGAGTCCCCCTCAGACAGTTGAGGTGGGACCTGGGCCAAGGACTCAGAAGGTGACACTGGGCACTTTGGGGCCTTGTGCCTTCTGCTGCGTTTGCTTTTGTGGCTGCAGGGTGTGTTCTTTGTTAAAACGTCCCGCCTTTGCCCTGAAAGGACTGATGGTTGTGAAACTGACGTTTGATGGCACCCCCGAGAGGGGGCGGGTTGAGCTGTCTTAATGGCTGACCTAGTCTTCTGTGTGGCCTCAAGAGCTTGTTCCATCTGGGATCCGAACAGACACATACCATCTAAGGGTAAGACCATGACCTGCTGCTGGGCATCATTCGTGAAGCCCGAAGTACATAGCCAAGAGTGAGCGACGGGTACAAATGCCTGCTGCTGCCGCTTGACAAGCAGTATAGAAAGCATCCATTGCAGCTTTAACCTGTTGGTTATTGGACTCGATACCCCTGGTTATGGTGTGAAGTAGCTCTGAATTAGTTTCCGACTCAGGCAGAGCTTCTACCATTTGCTTGAGTGAATACCAAAGGACATACTCGTATTGAGAAAAACAGCCCTGGTAGCTGGCAATACGCATACCCAGGGTGGAGGCAGCAAAGACTCTCTTACCTAAGGTGTCTATCTTATGAGATTCTTTATTGATAGGCCGGGCTGAGGATGCCTGAGGTAGGACGGCCTTGTCATTCTCTGCTAAGACTACAGTGGGATCAGCAAAAGCTTGCAAGGCCAAAATGGGTCAATCCTTAGGAGCAGCATACTTCTTATCTATGGATGTAGCCACGGAAGGGATAAGAGCAGGATTGTTCCATACCATCTGAGAAAGGGTCTCAAAAGATGGTTGTACCGGAGGAGTTAAATTCATAGGGATCTCCGGGACATGTAGGTACTGGAGTCTTAAAAGCTTCCCAGGATCAATTTCTGTAGTCTGGAGAGAAAGAGTGGAATTTAAATTTTTCAGCAGAGACTTAAAGGAAAGGTCTTCGACCACAGGCTCTGCAGCAGAATTGATCCCTGCTCCTTCAATATCATCACCCAGCTGAAGACCTGGATCAGGCTCAAAATCATATCCTGACAGTCCAGGGGGGGACTGTATGGACAGTAAAGGAGTGAAAATCAGAATGAAAAGTAGAAGAGGAAGGAATCGGAGTTGAAAAGCCCTGGAGGCTGGATAGCGCAGCACCAAGCATCGGCGCCGACTACAAGGGAGTCGGCGCCATCGGAAACCACCCAGAACATGGCACCGACAGAGGCCACGGCGCTGAAAGAGCTTGAGGCACCACCGACAGTGCCGACAGAGTCCGCGGCACTGCCAACAGAGTTCCCGGCACCACCAACAGAGCCCCTGGCACCAAGGATGGCACCGACAGACACCCTCGATGCCACAAACGGCACCGAGAGAGTCCCTGGTGCTGCGGACGGCAACGAGACTGTCCCAAAGTTCCAAAACCTGTGATTTGAGGGAAAAGAAGGAAAATCAACAGGAGATAAAGGCACCGGTGCGGACCCCTGTGCTGCAGCCGTGTGAGGGGGGAAAACACCCGGGCACGGAGTTGACGGCACTGAAGAATGCACCACATGACTAGGGAGGTCCAACCGCCCTATCTGGTCCCTTGAATGGCCCAAAGGCCTTGGAGTGACCAGGCCAGGCAGCTGGACCAACCTCCGAGCCCACTGCTCCATGAGAGCAGCCCACTGGTGAAACTGCTCATCAGAAGCCCCTCCAATAGGCAGGGACGGGTTCCGATGTCGAAGAGGTCAGCCACCAGAGCCAGAAACCGGCAACTCCGAGAGAGGAGGAGATTGATGCCTGTCCCTGATGACTGACCGCTGATGCGCAGACATACCAGAAGGCGACCTCGAGTGATGCCTTTTCTTTCTCGACCTGTGTGCCAAAGAACAGTTCGAGGCTGAACAGTGCAGAGAATGGGACCGTTTTCTTTTATACTTTCGGGGGCACCGTCCATCTCCCTGAGCACTGGACCGTCCATTGTCAGACCCACCCTCTGGGGAGGGCGGCGGACCAGACCCAGCCCGGCTGACCGAACAGCTTTCATACGAAGTCTCCCTACCGTCACCTGACCCACTTATTGTCGACTGCATCAATGAAGGGCTGAAGACTTCTTTATTATAATCAAAATTAAATCTAATCGGTACTTGTTTCGAAGATAAATTACAAAATAATAAACAGAAAACTATGCTGCTAGCTTGAAGTTTGACTCCCGGTGGGCGAGTGACATCGTCACTGAAGCGCACTCGACGGCAGGAGAAAAGGAACTGAGGCAGTTGGAGGGTCGACACCGATGTAGTCTTTACCACATGAGCCATGGCTTGCAGTGCCGCTCCTCACGGCGCCACCTCTGGCGCTGACCCTCCTGAAAAAGTTTGCTCCCGCTGGGTCCCAGCGCCTCCAGCGTAGATCCCATCAGTGTGAATGAGCGGTGGCAGACTTTACGTCCAGGAAGATTTATGGTAGGTACGTAATTTTCATATCTTGTCTGTGTCAATCTTCACCATTCATCACTGGTGGGTGATTACTGAGCCCCCCCCAAAGGGGGCCCAGAACCTCTCTAAGGAAGAAAAGTCCCTCAGCTTCCAGTTGGGGATACACTAGAGGAGGGAACCCTAGCAGGCCTTGGCTAGGCCTGAGGCTGGTCTGGGTGAGGCGAGGTTCTCCTAGCAGGAGAAGGAAGGCGCCCCTGAAGCTCTCACCTCATCCTATGGGGAAAAAGATGGGTTCCCTTGAAAGAGAGGGCAGTCACCCTATGCCAGACCAGGGGTGACAACCGGAAGAGATGAAGCCACGCTGTCTGCTTAATGCAGATTGTTGTCCCCACCAACCTGGAAGCCACCTCACTGGCATCGTATGATGCCCTTGCTTGGTGCCTCGCTAGCTCCAGGCCCCGTGCAGAGAGGGCAATGACCTGTCTGGTTGTCTCTGAATCAGGCAAAGATGCTAGGATTTGATCTAGCAGAGACCACAAGTGCCTGCTGCAGGTAGCATGGTGGGCCTGATGAGAAGAGATACACAAAGGGAGGCGTATCGAGGAGAAAGCTCTCCTCCCTCCAAAATCTAACTCAGCTGAGTCGGATTCTGGGGGTCGATCACACCGTGGGCTTCTATGCCCACTGGGTGTGTCCACGAGAGTCATGCCCAACAAGGGGTGAGGCAAGGCTCCTGGAGACACAAGGGGGGCACAATACCCCACGCAGAGAACCCTCGCGGCTAGAGGTTGGTTTGAGGGATGTCGCCAGGCCTGGTATGATGTCTCCCGAAAGGGATTATGCCAGGCAGGAACCATCAGGTTGGCCGTACTGAACTCACCTAAAAAGGTGTGCGCTGACCAGTCAGCATTGCATTCACCAAAGGTGGAAATATGAAGCTCGTCGAGCAACCCTGACAGGAAGCGCTGATAGCTGGAAAGATCAGCCGCTGGAGATAGGTGGACAGAAGAGTCTTCTCCCTCAGAGGAGGAAGACAAGGGAGCTGACAGGTTTGGAGAGCCAGGTTCTGGTTGCACAGTGGAGTGGTGAAACACCTTCTGGTCTATGGACTGATAATAGGCAGGGAACAGTGCAGCTGTGGACCTGAACTGTTCCCAGGTGACCTGGTAGGACCAGAGTGACCTGGGAAAGGGGATGGAATTGGTAGAGGCACCTCCGAGGAGGGGCACGACCTCTGCCTGGGCTAGGGGACCCACCAGGAGACCTCAAAGGAGGAACAGATCCTTTGGTTCCGGCAGACAAAGACCGCTCAACCAAACTGGAGCGGCCAGAGCTGAGCCTGAAAGAAGAAATTCCCCCGCAAGGTGACTGGGGCCACATGAGCCCAGAAGGGCAGCCCTTAACCTCTGAAGATGAGGTCCTTCTCAAGGAGACCTCAGGGGAAAAGGTCGGGCCAGCGCTGTGACTCCTCCCTGAACCCTGATGGGTTCCCAGGAAAGGGCGCTGCCCTGACTCCAACACCTTCAACCTTTGGACTCCGAGAGAGCTCACTTCCTCACAATCAGCTGAGGCAACTGACACCCCACAGTCACCTCCTGAGAGACAGCCAGAGGAGTAGTGCTCTCCCCTACCTGAGGTGCTCCACCCAACCCAGAAGCAGGGTCAATAAGAACAATCACCGGAGGGGGTATGCTTCCCAAGGTGACAGATGGATCACCAACTCCAGGCTGTCCTGAGGCACCATCCGGGGCATCAGAGAACTGGTCGGAGCCACCAACCCTGGAATCGGTCAAAGCCATCCAGTCCAAGGGAGGGGGCTGAACCAGAGCCACTGCGCTGGAGGTACAGGAACTGGTTAATTCCTGAGAATCTGGGAGCCAGTCTGGGTCAGCCTCAGAATTGTCCTCCCCAGAGGAGGCCCGAACCCAGACTACTCCCTGACCTCTCAGCCGCGGTGCCGCGAGGGACACCATGAACTGGCCTTGCGCTGCCCACAGCAACGCCATATCCCCAGCACTGCAAACGGTACCAGAGTCAGAGATGGCGCCAGAGGCCGTCCCGTGCCATCCACGGCGCTGCCCCAATCCCTGGTACTGCAAGCGGCACCAGAATCAAGGGCAGCACCGGCGGACGGCGCCAGCCCAGGCCCGGAGGCCTCAGACCACGATGCCGGGGAAGCCTTCACCTCTGAGGAGGTGATTGCCTGAACAGTGCCTCCCGCCTGACCCCCAACGGGGCTAGGCAGGGCCTCCTGCACCATGGAAGGAGTTTCCACTGCGGCAAGGCTCTAACTGGTGGAAACCCCCTCCTCCATGGGCCGTATAGACCCAGGAGGGGACCCGAAGGAAGGGCCAAGAACCCTGCTCTTGGTGACTCATGTACGTGCCTGTTCCCCAAAAGTCGGCAGCATACGTCCAACCTTCAGCACGTGCAACTCCAGAACATGGCAATCCATGGAGAAACAGGTGTTGCATCTGTCCATATCGTGATTCTGTCCCAAGAAGGTATGGCAGCGGTCATGCTGATCCGTTACGGAGTAAAGTCGGCTGCAGGGACACCAATGCATCGGAGGCTGACCCGCCCTCAAAGATTTTTTCTTGTCCCCTGAACCAGACATGACTGGACAGAAATACAAAAACCAAAAACAGCACTCAGCGTTGACAAGAAATAAACAGGAAAGGTTTTACCAGTAAACACCAAGGACAAAGCAGCAGAACTAGGACTGTAGAAAACTAACTGATGGTCTAGGCTGCAGAAATAATGGTGTACCAAACGAGGTTGTGCTCACTTGACGGTGGGAAGGTGTCGACGACGGTTACTGTCCAACCCACGAGTGCCACGTATTACGTTGGCCTTGAGGGTGGTGCCATCTTGACCTAGACCCCTTCTCTTGAATAAAAAAAAAAAAAAGCTCCCATGGGGTCCTGATCCTCAGGCTCACTACCCACCAGTGATGAATGGTGAAGACTGACACAGACAAGATCTTCTTCGAACTGCCTTGATCTTGAAGGAGGAAGGGATTTGTAGCAGAGGGACAGGCTCTGGCTCACTATTTCCAGAACTCACCTGTCCGTTGTAATTTTCAGCCATTCCTGAAAATAATGAGTCAGTTTGCCCCCTACAGGAGATGGAGAGGCAGCCTGCTAGGAAAAGTCAGAGGATCTGTTTTGTTTGTTGCTAGGGTTGTGCAGATTGGGATCCTCGCCTGGAACCCCCTTCTGCCTCTGGCTCTATAAAAACCACCCTGCTGTGACTGATATTGCTGTTGGGGCACAGCCTGTTCTTGAAAGAAGGGCCTCCTAAAAGAGGACCTACCCCTGCCTCCCCTTCCATATGTTGAAGTGGAGGGAAAAGCTCTTTCCTTGTTAAAATTACTGCGGAAAGTAGCTTTATAATCATCTACTTTCTTCATATATGCCTCGGTCTGGGCACCAAAGAGTGAGTGACCCTCGTCTGGGAAATCCATAGGCTTACTCTGGGTGTCCTGGGTGAGATTAGTAGCTCTCAGCCAGGCAAATCTTCTCAAAGCTATAGTACCTGCAATCCATTGAGCAGCTGTGTCATTCGTATCAGCTGACATTTGGAACTGGTACTTGGAAGCCTCCAAGCCCAGTCTTGCAGGTCCAATCATTCTGAAACTGTTAGAGAGGGGCTAGCCTCTGCATTACTCAAGATGGACTGACAAAAAGCCTTCAGGGAGAGGGCGGCATAAAGCTTGGTAGCTGGCTTGGTGAACTGCCAGAGAAGCCGAAAGGTACCCTTTTTAGCCATGCTATCAATCTTTCTAGTTCTTCTGGGGGGTAAGAGGACAAGGGAGTTTTTGCCTTTTCACAGGCAGCCTGCTATATAATCCCCTGGTGGTCAGGGTGAGTAAATAAAACTCAGCCCCTCACCTCACAAGCTGGTATTTTTTTATCACACATTTTATCAGTGGGTGTGACAGTGCTTGGAGTCTTAAGAATTTCAAGGACATCTTTCTTGAAAAACTTACACATAGGCAGTAGGAGCCTTCTAGTGGGTGTCAGCCCCATAAGCTCCATATATTGGGCTTCTTCCTCATCCTGGATCTCCTCTGCAGTATGCAGATCCAGGGTTTCCACCATCTTCCTGACAAAGGAAAAATGGGAGGAAAAGTCCTCTGTGGGTCTGGGAGGAGAGCCAAAGTCCTGTTCTGGTGAGACCTCGGGTTCGATACCCTCTTCTGCCTGATCATACTCCTTAAATTCCACTGTGTCAGTAGGTAAAGGAGGTACAAAAACAGTTTTTTTTCAACCAGAGTAGCCACAGGCTGCTTAGGGGGTAGTAAGCCCTGAAGCACTTGTAGTAAAGCCAGAGCCTAGGTTAGCTCAGCAGGCGAAGGAGCGGGTACAGGCACCTGAGGGACTCCTTAAGGTGTTTCAGCCGGGGTCTCAGTGTGCTTTGTCTTCTTGATTTTTTTGGCAGGCAACAGAGAGTCAGACGGTTCATTGCCTCTCTTGCCAGAGCCCTCACCTGTCTCAGTGGTGGTTTTTGAGGCTCTGGAAGGAACAGCCAAGGACTTAAGAGGTGGTGGACTGGTTACAGCCCATAGACCCCTCTTCCAATTCCCTTTTTAGCCTTTCCTTACGTTTTTCCACATTTTTTCAGAGAAAGACTTACGTATCTCACAGTCAACAGAAAAATGCTGTTGCCCAAGGCAGAGCAAACATAAATCATGTTTGTCTGCCTTAGCAAACACTTCAGAGCACTTCAAACAATTTTTAAACCCAGCAGGTCTTTTCTTTTTAGGTTTATCTGACATTTTAAAGAAAACAGGAACCGGAACCGTCAAAAATAAAGGCAACTTAACTATTTGCAGTCGGTTCAGTAACTGAGAAAAAATGAAATCTATGGGTTCTGATTGGATCCGGAACCAAGAAATATTGGTTCAAAAGTGATAAATTTTACAGAAAACACAGAAATATATAATCGGAACTTTTTAAAAAAAGGTTCCTATTCAGGAGAGAAAAGAATCGGTTGCCTCTCAGTTCACAATAACTGCAAGGAGCCGGAAAAAATAACGCTAAATTTAAACTCCCTATGGATCCGTCGTCCAAAGGATGGGAATGCAAATCAGAGTCCTCAGACTCCGAGGAGTCCAGATAGATCGGCCGGCCACCTGAGTCACCTTCCACCCATCTAGGACAGTCGGGAGTGAAGGTGACAGACAGCCTATGCGGCAGGCCCATGACGGGCTAAGACTCCTTGGCAGGAGCCCTGGCTGGAGATAGGCCGTTTAGGTGTTGGTTCCACCCTGAACTGGTGAAGAGGCCGGTTTCAGCTGAGCCAGGAGGGTCCTGACCGGCTCCGCAGGCAGAGAGATGGTGTGGATCGGCTTCTGAGGAGTCGGCACCAGTCCGGAGGCCAACAGTCAAGTAATGGCCAGTGAAGAGATCAGAGTCAACTTCTGGCCAGTCCTAATCAGTTGCTGCCATGTCAAATCCTCGTAGCATCGACACAGCCTGCGTCGAAGCCCCTTCTCTTTCAATGAGGAAGAACGGTGGTGGCGCCGTTTTTTAGAGCACTTAGGTGCCTTCTTCAGCCTGTCAGTCGAAAGGGTCCCAGACCTCTACTTGGACCATCACGGGGACCAACGGGGTTGTTCAGAAGTAGCCAGGGAAATTCGCAGCTCCTCCAGGTCAGGGACCATGAAGAGGTTCCCAGTGGGCTGGGTCTCCTCCTCAGTTGGTCCAGGTAGGACCGGGGTCCTGAATAAGGAGTTGTCCGACTCATCCAGCGAGGACAGGTCAACAGGGTCGATAATAATTTTGACCGGATTGCCATCCCGCGTCTTGGCCAGATGGCCTGACCGGGGCACCGTGAAGCCAGCGGCCAAGGCCGCAACCTTGACCGAAGTCGAGACAGCAGATTCTTGGGACTGAGATCTCTCTCACAATTCCAAGAACATCGATGGTGAGATGAACCTTCCTTTGGCTCTTTATCCTTTTTATGGGAACGAGAGATGTGTGCACCAGAAGGACCCTCTCCCTTGGTGGGGAGGGACTGATACATCTCCCTAAAAGAGCCTGAGAAGGTGGAGCCCAGATTGAGTAGGACAAAGACCGAGGAAAAAAAGAGGACCGATCAGCCAATTGTGCCGCCTCCTCTTTGAAGTCCTTCATCTGTTCCAGCTACTCAGTGAACCCCACAGCCGTGGAGACCGCCCAACGGGCCTCTTTGGATTTGACCGGTGGGTTCCGTTTTTCTGGTCTGCCCAATTGCAGTCATGTGAGATGATCGTCCAAAATGTTGGGATGGAACGCGTGAAACATTTCACATGCCTGGGTGTCATGATCATGATCTAGGCAACAGATGCACGAAGCATGCGGGTTGGTCCGAGACATCTTTTGCTCACTTGGGCAGCGGCGGAAACTGGGTGAGGACTTGTCCTCCATCATGGTCAAAATCGCAAAGCATTTAGAAGAAACTCGAACGAGTTTTAGTTTTAGTAAATCAAGAGATTTGTTCGCCAGGGCCTACAGTAACGCATGAGTGATAAGGAGGGAACCTGAATCTTCCAGCAGAAAGGAAAATCTGGCATCAAGGTGGGGAGCTGAGGGATATACCACCCGGGTGGTTGGGAGAAGCCAACTTTCGGACCTTCCGGCGAGCTTCTCAAAGGGAAAGGACATGCCAACAAGTGTGGATGAACAACATATCCATGATCCTATAACAATAATTACAGAAAACGGACTCAGTGCTGAACCAGAAAGAAAAAGGAATGATCTTACCAGTTTGAAGATCAGAATGGCGCCGAGTAACAGAGCAGCGACAGCAGAACTGACGGTGATGGTGTCATATACGAGTTGGCCGGGAGCAGGCTGCAGTGGTGTTTCTTCTTTTCCTGCTGCACGAGAGGTAGCTGCACACTCGACAGAGGGAAAAGCAGAACTGAGGTGGAGGAGGAGTCGGCGTTGTCTACTGGCCAACCCTCGAGCGCCACATAATACATCAGCGGCTCCTCCCCTCAGAAAAAAAAATGCTCCCACTGGGTACTGCACCCCTGTTTATACCCACCAGTGATAAAAGATGAAGACTAAACACAGAGAAGATCAGCCTCATCTTGTTTTTCACCCAGAAGGTTAAATGTTCCACTAGAGGAGTGCCCCACAGGGAGAACAGTTGGTTCACCACCTCCTGATTCAGGGATCACTCGTGCAACATCTCTCCTACTCGGCTGAGAGCATCTGCCAGCTGACTGTTCACTCTTGCAACATGGATCACCAGGAGATCTGCACCCAGGCTGCACATGAGGATCCAGGTGCTGAGGGTTTCCCGACACAAGGGAAGGAAGTGTGTTCCGCCCTGCCAGTTCAGATAGAACATGGTCATGGTGTTGTCCTTCTGGATCTGTACGACCTGACCCCTGACTAGAGGAGCAAATTCCGTCAGACCAAGGGGCACTGTACAGAGCTCCAACAGGTTTATGTGGTGATAGGACTCATGGGGACCAGAACCCATGGGTTCTGTGGTCTCCCACGTGTGCTCCAAATCCCATTAGAGACGCATCCCTCATGAGCATGAGGGTCAAGTCTGGGTGGACAAACAGGATTCCTTCCAGCAGATTTCTGGAATCAGCCACCACTGGCTGGCATCCCACATCGACTAGGTCACTGTGACCGGCTAGCCCAAGTGACCTAGGCATTGGGACCACTGACAGTCCAACTCCCACTGCAGGAGGTGCCTCCACCAGCAGGCCCAAAGAACCACGCTGGTGCAGGATGCCATGTACCACAGCAGCCGCAAGAAATCCCAGGCAGAGTGCAAGAGCCCAACCTGAAATGATCAGGCAAAGGAGGTAAGATCCAGTGCCTGATCTACAGGAAGGCGGCCCTTGGCCCACAGGAAGTCTGGTTCTGCACCACTGAAATTGATCATTTGCGAAGGTACCAGCTCGGACTTGCAAAAACAAAAAACAGAGTGCACACAAATGAATCCCGAAGGTGCAGCTTGGTAGAAAATGCATTGAAACTAGTAGAAAGGGACAAGGTGCACACACCAGTAACTGCAAAATCACTTTATTGTGCAGTGAGAAAATATGACAGAAGGAACAAAGCTACCCTATGCACATTCACCTCAAAAAGGCTTCATCAGGGGAGTGGTACCATAACATTCACACACCTACTTAAGCAAACATTCACTAATATTCATGACCTCAGGACAATCAAGTGGAGCAAAAAAACTTGCATAGTGTATCAATTAATCAGAATCAAAAACAGACCCCACATTACTTCAATAAACATATAAAAACATCATAGCAATATGCGAAAAAAACACATGTAAAAATGTCTTCTTATGCTCAGTGTTGCACATTGGCTAAAGTATTTCACTATACAGTTAATAACTGCTGTAAACACATATCCACGTACCAAAAAATGTGCACTTTAATTACTTCACAACCATTCAAGCAATTCGCATAAAATTTAGCATATGCTGTCAGGGACCACAGATCTTCTGATGTCTTCTGATGTGGCAAGCTTTGTACTGGTCGGATGTGTGGATGGAGAAACGGGGGCAAAATGTTAAAGTTACTGCTTTTGTTAAAATTCTTTGTCACACTGCTTTGCAAAAATGGTGTGGAATTTTGGTCTGAGATTTTTAAGGTATATAGGTTTTGGGTCATAGTGGTGCCTTTTGAAGGTTTGGTGAAAAAATACTAATACGTTCAAAAGTTATTACATTTCAAAGTTTCCCATTATTTCCTATGGAACCGGATAGATGTCCCACTCGACAAAGGATTCTTTATTGCAAATTCGGAATTCTTTGCCGCAAACGCTGAATCATTTGCCGTACTGCAGCAATCATGTGTCAGCAGTGGCAAAAAATGTAATTCAAAAAATACCCATATTTGGAATGTGGCAACAGTTGTCTTTACCTAATTGGGACCCGTAGACCTCGATTCTGGGGTCAGTTTTTTGATTCTGTGCCTGGAAATGTGTTTTTTTTTTTTTTAAAGTGGTAAAATCCTTTTCTGTAAATTGAGGGAAAAAAATGCGAAACAGGATCCTTTTTCGCAATTTGCTAAAAAGGATTTTCTTTTCCTGCAAATCGTGAAAAAGGGAACACAGAAAATAATTATTTTTTTGCTTTTTAGCAATTTGCGAAAAAGGAATTTTAAGACAGCTGTTTCTTTGTCATTCTACAGTTCACAAACGGTTGTTGACTATTGTCTGAAATTTTCAAAGTACAAGGTGCTTGCCCCCCAGATGTGCTTTTTGCTGGTTTGGTGAAACTATATTACTTTGCTGTGGAGTTGTGTGGGGGGTTAAATTTTGGTTAATTCCTGATAGGATATCACTGTAATGTGAGGTTTGCACAGTTGTTTCTTTGTCACTACGCTGTGAAGAAACAGTTCACAAATTTCTGCTGAGATTTTCAAGGTTCAGAGGGCATGTGCCATCTATGTGTCTTTTGCTGCTTTTGTGAAAATATATTAATTTGGTGTCCAGTTACACAGGTTTTAAATTTTGCTGTGTTTTCTATAGGATAACACTGCAATGTGAGGTGTTTTGTGGCACTGCACACTATGGGATGGGAGTGCAGGGCCCCCCTGCGCTCCCACAGGCAAATAATGATACCACTACAGCATCTAAAAAATTATGCATAGATGGGAGCGCAGGGCTCAGAGGGCCCTGTGCTCCCACATGCAAATATGGATACCATTATGGACTGATGGAAGCGCAGGGCACAGAAGGCCCTGCAATCCCACAGGGAAATAAAGATACGATTACAGTCTCTCAAAGATTATGGATACCCACAGGCAAATAAGGCTACAATTATACTATCTCAAAAAGTAAGGAAATTAGTTGCAAAATACTTCGTTAACGCATCAGTTAGGGTTCCAGCAACAAAAGTTGGGAAATGTGGTGTTAGGGTTTCCAACCCTAACACCACAGCCTTCCTGTAGGAAAACCAAAAATCCATGGAATTGAGGCCTTGGAAGGTTTAAAATCCTTCCCTTTGGTCTAGGTCCCTTGAAAAACCCTTCACAGGCGAAACCAGGTTAGGTTGGCTATCCAGCCATATTTTTACACTTTAATAGCACTGCATAGCAAGGTACTGTAATGTTTTTACTGCTTCAATAAAAAAGTAAGAAGTGTAAGCTGCATCCTTGTGCTGAATATTCTTTTGCCTGTTACTGTTCCAGGAAGAAAAGGCACTCCATACTTTTTTTTTTAACCAGGAGAGAGACACTAAGCTGAAAGCTTGTTTCCAGGTACAACCTGGGAGCACAAGGAAGTTAAGTGACTTGCTCAGGGTCACACAGTATTGAAGTGGGGGCTGCGGGATTCAAACTCAGGTCTCCGGGTTTGCAGCTCAGAGCCTTAAACCACTGCGCTATACTGCCTCCTATTTGAGCGTAAGCTGTGGATGTAGAAGTTGTTCTGGCAGCCATCAAGGTTTTAACTACTTTTGTAGCGAAACCTAGTTTTTAAGAGCCTTCTTTTAAAAGCCAGGCCGCGAGCTGCATAACTCCTGGATCTGAGTGGAGAATGGGACCCTGTAACCGAAGGTCTCTTCTCACCGGAAGATGGAAAAGAACTGGCTGAGCTAGATCGCCAGGTCCGAGAACCACAGCCTTCTCATCCATTCTGGAGATTCCGTTAGATAGTAATGGCCCAGGGCCCTTGGTGCTGGCTTATAATAGGGCAGTAGCAGGGGCCCTGGATGTTATGCTCCAGTTCATGTTTGCCCCTGGCCTATTGCCCTAGTGTCCCATGGTTTGATGGGTCACTACGGGAGCTAAGGAGGCAAGGGCGAAGGTTGGAGAGACACTAGCGGAAAACTCACCTGGAGTCGGACAGGCTTATATTGATAGACCATTATGAGGTCTATCAGTCAGCAATTTCCCGTAAGAAAGCAGAGTTCCTGTCCAGGGAAATTGCTGCAGCAAACAGACCGGCTCAGCTCTTCCAGACCGTGGACAGACTGTGCAATCCAGTCTGTCTGTGACCTGGAGGAGCGCTGTCACAGGAAAAGTGTAAAGAGTTTGCTCAGTTCCTTGCTGATAAGGTGTCTTCTGTCAGGACAGAGATCAGCCAGTGCCTCTCCATAGGGCATGATAGTGGCCCTCTGAGTGGTACTAATGCCTTGTTTGTCTGGTCTACCTTCAGCCTGTCGGTAGTTATGGATATAGTGAGGATCGTCTAGACTCTGCGACCAACCTGCTGTAATTTAGACCTGGGCCCAACTTGCTTTTTGGTGGGTTGTATTGAGATTATTGGCCCTGTTCTAGCTCGGATAGTCTGGGTTTCCCTGGAGAGAGGGATTTTTCCTGATCCCTTAAAGGTAGCAGCAGTTAGACCATTGCTAAAAAAGGCCTCCCTGGACCCAGACTGCCCTACCAATTACAGACCAATCTCCAACCTACCTATTGTGGGGAAGGTGATTGAGAAGGTGGTCGCTCTGCAGCTGGACAAACATTTAACTAGCCATAATATCCATGACCCTCTGCAGTCTGGTTTCCAGAAAAGCCACAGCATAGAGACTGCCCTGGTACAAGTACTTAATAATCTCCTGGTGGCAAGAGATCGGACAGCCCGTTACATCTTGCTTCTCCTTGATCTCTCAGCAGTATTTGACACTGTGGACCATGGGACACTGCTAGAACGCCTGCGGTCCTTTTGTGGACTGGAGGGGCAGTCCTCAATTGGTTTCGAACTTTCCTAGGGTGAAGATCGCAGAGGGTGACATCAGGATTCTATTCCACAACTCCTTGCGATCTTCCCTGTGGGGTACCGCAGGGTTCTGTGCTTTCCCCATGTTGTTCGCAGTGTACGTTACCACTGGGGGGCATTATTAGGAGGTACAAGTTGAGTTTTCACTGCTACGCAGAAGATACTCAACTGTACATGTTCTCTGTGCCCGCCCAGGAGTATGATACTGTCTCTGTGTTTTTAACAACTGCCTGCAGGAGATACAGAATTGGATGAGTGCTAGCTGGCTGAGGTTAAACCTGGAAAAAACTGAGGTGTTGGTCTTGGACCCGGATCTGAGGATGGTTGGGTCGTGGGCGGGAAAGCCATCTGGCTTACAACTTGGTGGTGACCCGCTCAGGGCCTCAAGCCAGGTGCATAATTTAGGGGTGGTATTTGCCGAAGGTTTGACTCTGAAAACTCAGGTATCAACCGTAGTCAAGTCCGCCGTCTATCACCTTAGAAACACTGCTAGAGTGAAGCATCTGGTTCTGTCTGAGGATCTGCAAACATTGGCCCACACCTTTGTCACCACTCGGTTGGACTACTGCAGTACCCTTTACCTGGGGCTACTGGAAGTGGATATTTGCCGTTTGCAGCTAGTGCAGAACACAGCGGCCAGGCTGTTAACTGGAACCCCTAGATCCAGTCATATAAAACCTCTGCTGCGCGAACTGCACTGGCTGCCTATACAATGGTGTATCCCTTTCAAGGTCGTGTTGCTGACATATAAAGCCCTACATGAACCGGGATCCCAGTACCTGAAAGACCTCCTTTCTCCTTATTGCCCCTCCCGCTCACTCCAATCCTCTGGCGAGGGATTGCTAGAGGTTCCCAGGGTAAATTTGAAGATGTTTGGAAGAAGATCTTTTGCCTTCATGGCACCATCCCTGTGGAACTCTCTACCTCATCAGATATGTAAAAGCCTGACCATGGAGGGATTTAACTCATTTGCTCCTGGTGGCCATTTTGGGTCGGATCTAGCAACGGATGATTCCAACGCCGTATGGCGTCTATGGGAACAAATCTGCTAAAAAATGATTAAAAACAGATCTTTTTGCGACAGCTTTTATGGGGACATAACTGATTTTATAACTATATGTTTTTATGCTATTTATGAATTGTTTTGAATATGCTATAGTGTTTTATTATGCAGGTGCTTTGAACGCAGGAAAAGCACCTCTTATAAATAAAATTTGCTTGCTTGCTTGGAGCTGTTAGAAGGAAGCTTCCTCTTAAGTGTCTTATTTTTTGTAAGACCCTTGGAAGAAGAGGCAGTGGGAAAAAGCAAATGCTTTGATGAAGGACCACTCTTGGGACAGAGTGTCCACTGCTTCAGCCTGTGGACACCTAAAAAAGTGACTGAAGACCCTTTGAATCTGAGCACTTAGACCTGATGCTAACAGATTAATCCAAGGTCAACCAAACCGGTTGCACAGGGGTTCGAAAACCTCAGAGTTCAACCTCCCCCCACAGGGTGAGCATTTTCGTGATTTAGCCAGTCCGCCTGAAGATTCAACTCCCGTCAGGTGTACTGCCGACAGACTGGCGACCTCTCAAAACATCTCCATGCTTGTGCCACCTTAATGTTTATGTCCGCCATGCTTAGCAGCATGGTTGAGCCAAAGGGGAGCTAGGTGGACCATCTCCATCTCCCTAACATTGATGTCGCAATGCTGCTAGGCTGACCAAATTCTCTGAGTGGGAAGCTGGCTCCAGCCTGCCCCCCCATCCATGCAAACTGACATCTGTTGTGAGAATTAACTCTGGAGAACACACTGCTCAGATCCTGCACATCCACTCACCAACTCAGGGAGTGACGTTGCTGAGGGGTTAAGGGAAACCTGGGTGATAATCCTCTGATGAAGGATCACAGGCCATCAGCAAACCCACTGAATAGGCTGCATATGAAAGTAAGCCCATGAAAATAAACCTATCGCTGCTTGTCCTGAGGCTAGGAACTGCAGCAGACCAAGGGCAGATGCTGGTGACTGTGTCCTGAGCCCCTGGACCTCTGTCAATAAGGTCTCCTTCTAGGAAGGTGATAAAAACCTTCCCTGGTTTCGTGCCAAAAAATACCACCAGGAATACCAAGGTCTGAGATGGCTCGAGAGAGCTCTTGTCCCGGTTCACCCCTAGCCGTGTGACTACCATCTCTAGAGTCCAGAGTACCGACCTCTTGTCAGGGACATCAGTGCATGAATAAGCAGGCCGTTCAATAAGGATTGACATGATGCCCTTCCTGTCAAAACTGAGCCACCAGAACTATCAACACCTTCAAGGAATTTGGGAAGCTGATGCACTGCTGAATAGGAGTGCCCTGTACTGGAAGGTTGGCCCAGTATCAAGAAGATGAAATACTTTACGTAAGATTGACAGATGGAAATGTGGAGGTAGGCATCCAACAGATGTATTGAGGCTTAAGGAAACCCCCTGACTGAGCAGCCCGTGTAACTGATCTCAGGGACTCCCTCCTGAAAGGTTTGCAGCCACAAACTTGTTCAGCAGCTTTGAATCCAGAATGGGCCTGAAAACCCCCAGCTTCTTCGAAATTATGAAATAGATCCAATGGTACCCCGACCTTGTTCGATCATTGGGACCTGTACTAGGGCCCCAAATGAATTAGGCAGTCAGGGTCTCTGACAACTCCTGCCTTTCCGATGTCCTTAAAACCGCGGCGGAAGAAAATATCCCCTAATAAGGCATCTGACATTGTTTTTGGCCCATCTTGAGGAAAGCTCCTGTAGTCTTCCACTAAAGAAATGGAGTCAGGGATGGGCCTGCATGCCTTCATGTGAGGCACCAGGCTTTGTTGCTGGGCCTCCTGCATGGCGCCTGGCCAGGGCTCCTCCGATACTGTAACCTTGTTACCCGAGTAGGCCCCTCTATTCTCTGAAGCCAAAATTCCAAAGGGAGGAACCCCCTTCGGAACTGTCTGGCCTGGCTGTTACCTTGACCCCTTGGGTTATGGTAGTCTTGCACTGTTGTTTTTACATTGGAGATGGCCCTTCTTACCGCACAGCCTTTAAAATAGTATCCAGGTCAGACTGAAATCATAAGCCTCCCTCAAGGGGAGGTTAAGAGCCTAACTTATGAAGCTTGACTGGTGAACCAATGACTAAGCTACATGGCCTTCATGGCCAAAAACAATGAAGTAGGCCAAGCGGGCTGATATGCGCAATTCTCCGGTGTATAACCATCTAGAAGGTGGTGGCCACGGCCATCAACTGCAAAAAGCTCGCACCTTCAGACAGGTGGAACAAAACTGGCCAGAGTAGTGACCCAGATGTTTAAGGCTCTGGTAATAATAAAGGAAGCATAAGACGTACAAATGTCTTGTGCTGATAGAGGCGAAACCCCTCCTACATGTGGAGTCCACCCATTTGACATGAGAATCTGCTAGTGCCTGACAGCCTTTGATAGGCAGAGCGGAGTATTTTTTTTTTTTTTTACAAAAATACAAAACTGCCTTGTCTATCAGCAGAGGAGCTTCCCACCTGCAGGACCTTTTTCCTTGAAAAATGGAAGATCCGTGACTTAGGTTGGGAAGATACTTTTTCTGATCCACAGCTGCCCATTGTTGCTCATTCATTTTGGTCACATAGTAGCTGAAAAGGATGCAAACAGAGCCGGATTGACACCGTCTCCATAGACTGTACCTCCTGAGCTGAAGGAGCTATATGCCTCAGCTATCAAAAAAAGACAAGGACTTATTTTAAAAGAGGGGAGAAAAGGAATCCCTGACTGGGACTCCATCCACGTCCATTCCTCTTCATCCTCCACAGAGGGAAGGGAACGTCCTCCTCATCTGACAGACTTTAATTTAAGGTCAGGAACTTCCCCATAATCCTCATCCTGGCCTTCAAGAAAGGCAGGGTCGGGGTCTGCCTGCCTGCATATTTGTTACTGCAGCCTAAGCTCACTGCGTTGCACCTGGACGTGCCTGGATGAGGGCCCCCCTAACCCAAGAGGCCCGACTGGGGTTGGGTGTATCTGCTGGGATATCCTGCAGGGCATTGGGGCTCAAGCTCACTCCAAAGCCACAAAAGTGATTTTTTTTGCAATTCTGCTGCCACTGCCAACTGAAGAACCAGGTGCCCCCCTTCCCAGGCTGGAGAACTGACTGGGGAGTGCTGAGCAACACAGTGAGGGCTAAAGGACCTATGGGGAAGGTCCTCATCACCCTTTTGCAGGTCTTATATCATTTCCTGATTAATGGTCTCCAATAAATCATGGTACCAGAGAGAGAGAGAGATAATTGTGTGCCAAATAATTTCTGAGGTAAAATATGATAATTAGCCCTAATAGTAGGACCTTCTTTATATGCTGAGGTAACAAACAGAATTAGCACAGAAAAAACCCAGGTAAAATACATAAAAACAATAATCATTAGCCCTATAGCTTGCTGACCTAAAAATTTCACTAATGATCTGTGAACTGTATTAGCATGCCAAAAAGCGCTAAAATGCGTGTGCCACTAGCAGGTGCGCATATATCATTAGTGTTGAAGGACGTGGACGCACCGCAGAGTGCACAAACATAATAGCGCAATGTATTTAGTAGGGACTGCGCTGCACAAACGCTCATGGGTACACTCTTAAAACAATGGCAGGAAGAATGCTTGAAGAAGGAGCATGCGCCCAGCCTTAATGGCGGCCATAAAATGGAAAAACGAAGGTCTGTGGTGGAAAATCACCAAAACACCTCTAAAAATGTACCACATTCACACATTAGCTGCATAAAAGTACCAAACACAAAACCTGAGGCTTTGGGAATGGATGCCAGAGCCGAAGGACCTCCCCCAAGACCCTACACTCCCAGAACAAATAAAATGTGTACCTACTTGGTGAGCCTTCCCCTCTTTTTTTTTTTTTTTTATGGAGACTACTAAAAACACCCTAACAAGGCAAAAGTGGCTACCAAGCCACACAAGGAATGAGAAAAGGCAGGTTATTAAATCTGAAAGCCACAGCTTAACAGGTACGATTTTAATTTAGGGGTGCTCCCTGAAACAGGCAGTCCCAACCTGCAAGGCAGAATTGCAGCCCCAAAGAAGTCTTGAAATCTTGAAAATCTTGAGAGAAAATAAAAGTAGTTCTGATCCCTTCAAATGGCACAGCTAAACTAGGGAGTTGCTGCTACTTGGAATCCTCATGAGCCCAATATTCTAAAGCTTGGGCTGTGCCATCCCCCTGGTAGGGGTGCACTATACCCAGTTGTTTTAATTACCCATTGGCATTGTGGAGCACTACAAAAAAACGTTTATTTTTAGGATTCTTACAGTATATCTGTATGTATGTATTTGTTAACTTTAATTTTATTTCCATATTTGGTTTATGCTGCAATGCTCGCTGCTGTGATGTGCTAATAAATTAGGATGTCTTAGTGAACTTTTCTACTTGCATTTTATGTTTTTTGCCTGACTTTTTCTGCCTGCTGCTGTGCGCAGAGTTGTGCTCCTTCTCTCTTCCCCCTCCGTGACCATCATCCTGATTGATCTCACTGTCCGAGGCCTCCATCTTCAGTGAGGGACTTGGAGAGGAAGATTAGTGCCGTCAATGTTATCTGTGTTCAGCACTGACATATGCCCCAATTCTGTCAGGCATGCATTAAAAGCAGAGCAGTCAAGCACTTGGATGACTCATGCAGCCGAGTCCCTTGTATATGCGGCAGCATGGGAAAGTGGAAATGACAGGCAGAAGGTGTTGCAGGATCAGTTTTTATTTACACAGCACCCCATCCCAGAAGCTCTAGGTGTTGTACATAAAAACACAAATAAATAGGTAAAATGTTACTAATAAACATAAAACATGGAACATGTGCAGGAAGAAACTTTTAACTGTTTCACAGAAGGCAAGGGAGAATAGATATTTTCCTCCATGGATGAGACACAGAAGCAGTGGAAAGGAGCTCCAGTCAGGTAACTGCCACCACAAACGCTCTGTCCTCAGAAGATTTTAAAGGGGGACCATTGACATTCCAAACAATTCTCACGAAATGGAGAGGATGATCAGGGGAAGAGGGGCACTCTATGTTAGCCAGGACCCAGATCATGCAGGGTCCTGGAAACCATCAAACATATATCGAATGATCAATCAGTTATGGAAATAAAACTGAAGAAAAGTTAAAGGGAAACATGCATGCACAGTGGTTGACAGAGTTTGAAAGATGACCAAAAGCTCTATCAAATGAGGTACTGGGCTCTTCTGCAGCTAGAAACACTCTAGAGATACAGATGGCTGTTCAATATTAATACTACATTGCAGCCATGTGTAGAACGATATGAAGTTATCAAGAAACAAGCAGTCCCTAACTACACTTAATTATTCACAGCTTATTCCTCAATAACATCAAAATGTTCTAAGAACTGCTGCAATGTAGTATTAATATTGAACGGACTCAGTCACCTATATCTCTGGAGTGCTTCCAGCTCGAGATGAGCCCAATCACTCATTCCAAGGAGCTTTTCACGGGCTTTCAAACTACGATGAGCACTGTGCATGAATGTGTCGTAAGTCCTTAAAACATGGTTCCTTTTTGTGATCTTAATTAGGATCTCCCGGTCCAGTTACAGCTATTTCCCCTTCAACACACAGTGACACTGTTGCTGTGTGAAAGATGATATACAAAAAAACGAATAGAAATGAAGTTATTGGCTGTTCCAATGGAATTTCTCCATGTTCCATTTAGTCACTATTTCCACAGGATCCTTTGTTTTGAAAAACTGAATGGAAGTAATGAATGGTTTCAGATTCCAGCCAGGTCACCTGCTGTACATGCCATTCATTAATACCACCATTCTCCAATAATAAAACCCCTCTGGATATGGAGGCATGATAAAAACACAGAGTTGTCATTTGAGACAGGTGAGCTAGCAGTTTTGGTTGAAACCGAAGCAGTTACTGATTTCCAGTGCCATTTCCAACATTACACTATGTTCTGTGATAGTTCTTAAATATACAATGGGAGGTAAGGGAAGTATAAAAAAACAATTAAGTTGGACGTATAAAACACTTCTGTCCTATAAAACATTTATGATTGTTAAAGAACCCAATAATGCTTGATTTGTCGCCCTTTAAATCCCATTTCTGTCTCCCTTGTATTGCTGCTGTACAATGACACCCACTAAAAGCAGACAGCTTGTGCTACTGTTTTTTTCACAATGACTGCGTTCATTTTACTAGAATGAGCCAGCTCAGTAGTGCAAAGATGATCTCCTTGCAACCACAATGAAAATAATCTACTGCCCAGCATTCTAAGATCCTGAAACTCAATGTTTTTGCGGAAAGTTTAGATGCCACCCCAGCCTATATTACCAGGCTTCGTCTTCATAGCTGATGACAGCAACAGGATCAGAACACTGTGTAAATAAAATACTGAACCTTTTCTGTCAGCACAATAGATTAATTTTCTAATAAATCTAAAAGCAAAGGTTTCGCATCTTATCTAGCTGCTGTCCACTGACTGATAACAGGAAACCCTTCTACATTATCGCCATCCTATAAGTTACGTTATGTCAGTTGTCAATTACTGGATTACAAAAAAAAGCACATTATTAATAAACACATGTTGAAACTAGAGTTTGAACTGACATTTTGACCTCAGATCTTCTTCAGGAACTACTAAAAGAGAAAAAAAAGAAAAGTCAGAATGTCTAGATAATTACTGAAAAAGACCTACGGTCGAAACATCAGTTCTAACTCTACTATTTTCAGCGTGCATTTAATATTTTTTGTTTTGTTTCCAGCTCACATTTTTTTTGTAATTACTGCATAAAACACTTTGTCCCATTTACGTTAAAATAAATTTCCAACTTTATGTGAACTGCATATGGGCCCATTACACTGATGCAGCACTTGTCATTTCCACCATAAACTGCAATTTATTTCAAAGCTCATTTCAGATGGGAAGAGATCGTAAACCAGGCTAAACGGACAGTCAGTCAATCTCTTCTACTTCCAGGTCTGCCAGTCGTGCCCCCGTACTCAGACGTTTTATGATGTCTAACCAGGCAGATGGCAGGGACATGCCCCACTGTAGTCTACGGGGGAATTTTCAAAACATTTTTTATATGTTAAAGCAACATTTTATGTACATGAAAGCCTCCGCTTAACTAATAGGGTTTCTATTGATAGTATATGTTGTAAATCTAATAGTTTAAAAGGGGAACACTCATCTATGCTGTTCCACTCCTATGTGTGGAGCTGCCCTGATTAAAAGAATCTGTGTCTAAAAAAAGTTTTCTTACTTTGCAGCTATTATAATTTTTAAAGTATCTGGTTGATGTTGGTGTCTTTTTCCCCAACATGTTCTATCTATTGGTGATGCAGACACATCCTTGAATCCCTCACAGCTCATGTCATCCACCTGCCGCAACCAAGAGAGATTCAATCACACCAAATGTTTAACTGAGCTTTGTAAAGCTTTGTTTCATCAGTTACCAGTCCTGTTGTATTACTGATGCTATGTATGGGTCACACAACTTGTACCTGGCCTTGGATGTACAGGTGGGAAGGGAAGGGGGCTCTATGATCGGGGCTAGGGGTTGGGGACCACTAGACACCAGGGAAGAACATGTGGGTATACTGGGTTGGGGATCAGGGGGACCACTGGATGCCAGGGATATTTAACAAACTATATGGAAGCATTTCTGTAGCAATCACGAGGGAGAGGCACCACTGGAAGTCAGGGATATGTACAAGGATCCATACTGTGGCATATATATGGTGACTGGGGGTGGAGGGGGATGCCAGCAGGGACTGACAGCTCCAGCTAGCAGTCTGCTACCCAGCACTTGTCTGGAGGTGAGGGTGGTCAGTAATCACTGTGCGCGTGATGAGTAGGGTTTTGGCCGTGTAACAGCACTACAACAGGGGCTGTTTAGTGCTGTAAAGACATCTACATATACTAGTGCGCCCTGTCAAGGGGAGAGCCCTCATTTGCATGGACGCTGTATATTCTCTGTGACTGCGCTATCCAGTAAAGCCCCTGCACCAGGGGCCTTTGAATATGGCCCCTGCCAAATCAGGTCACGTTATTCCCGGTTAGTGCAGCGTTAACATGATTAGTGCCATGCTAACCTTTGGAATGTGGGGGCCAAATTCAGCTGATCGGGAGCAGGTCCACACACAAGTGTGGAACATTACAGATGACAGTTCCCTTTAAGCTTTTCATTTTTGTACCTATCCGCTCTTTAAATGCAGTCAGTAGATGAAAAATTTCACCAGGTATAGCAAGTACTTTTCTGTATCACTAGTTAATAACAGTAGGAGAGCCTAGGGTGGTAAGAGGTGTGGAACAGTTTCTTGGAACATTATGACATTTCACTGTAATGACAGGTTGCTGCTAGTTCAGAAGGTTCTGTGTGTTTACTAATGGAAGACTTGCATTACCAGTTGTTGCTGCATGGTCTCATGACGCTGTTTTAGGATTTCTTCCGTCCTTTGTAGAACCCCATACTCTGCTCTAAGCTCCGCTATCTCCTGACGTTTCTTCTTGAACACCGTGCTCTTGCTTCGAAGCTTGTTGACATAGCGTTTGAACTAGAAAGGAAAAACACTTGACCTGGTCAATGAAATTAAGATCAGCAGTTAAATAGTTATTAATTAGATCCACTTTTAAATAATTAACTAATTAAAGCACCTGATGCTGAAAAAAAAAAAAAAAGGATAGCCTCCACATGCACCAACCTAACTTTTTGTAAATGTGCTTGGTGGGCTATTTCTGCTGGGCCCAAAATAAAATTCCTTACCCTAGACTACCCTGCCCTGCTTCATGATCTTCACAACACTGACTGGTCATATCTGTGTCAGCTCTGTCCTATTTCCAATCCAAATTCTTCTTAATCTGGGTCAACCCCTCCCCCCAGAAGTCTCATGCTCATGTGTCCCACCTTCCCTTGATTCCCCCAGAACTCACTGATTTATTTGAAGTCTGTGACTCAGTCTTGCATCTCCACAAGGCTTCGGGCATTCACGAGGATTTGCAGAGATATAAATACCTCCATAATGCCAACACCAAGGTCACCAGGGAATCAAATTCACATTAATTTGCAACCAGCATACAGAAGAACTTTACATCCCCTGCTAAGTTCTTGAATGGTATCCACTCCGACTTTGACCCACAAACACAGTCTTCTTCCTCTGTTCTCAGACTGGATAGCTTACCTATCCCTGACCCACCCAAGTTTGCTAATGCTTTCAACCAGTTCTTCACCTCTTGTGCTCTCTCTATCTCACCCCATCCCTCTTACCTCTGTTTTTATTACCCCTCCCCTCTCTCCTGACACATTTACCTTTCCCCCCATTGCTGTTGGGGCCATTCTGGATGCCCTAAATACTCTTAACCCTGCCAAAAGGTACATCCTGATGGTCTTGAACCCAAATTCCTTCACTATGTCCTCGCTATTGCTGCACAACTAACCTCCCTCCTATACCTCTCTTTCTAGTATGGGGCCATCTCTTGGATATGAAAGCAGGCTAAAGTGCCCCCCCCCCCACAAAGGAAGGGGTACTCCGTTTCCCCTTGGAATTACTGTCCCACGTTTATCCTTCCTGTCCTGGTCAAGGTGCAAGAAAAACACACTGTTGTAGCATTCCTCCTTCCTTGATTTCTCCTCCTTTCGCTCTCCTTTCCAGTCTGGTTTTCACAGACACCATTCTACTGTCTCCTCCTTTCTCCATGTTACTGATTCTGTTCTTTAAAGAATGTATCAGAGCCAAATCACCTTGGCCCTGATACATTCATTGACCTGACTAAAGCCATTGATATTGTGGTCCATGCCTTCCTCCTTGATAAGCTAAGGCAGGTGGGGTCAATCTGACTAGACAATTGACTGGTTCCGCTCCTACTTTTCTTTTTTCCAATTATCTGTTTTTTTCTCCCCCCCCTCCATCCTTGGCAGAACATGCGCCTGTGAAGGCACGCGCATGTCATGCACTGAGGGCACCCCACCCTACCAGTCATCTGTAGCCACCTGTGCCGCCATCGGACATCCACCTGGTGAAGGCGGGACTGCGGATGGGCAACCTTCCCTCCCGGGAGAGGAGGACAGCTGCAAGGCCGCTCAATCCTGCTCCCACTCTCCCCCCCATGCCGGCACCCAGACGACCCGAGGTCGCACCCGAACCCGGGTCGCCAGCGTAGTGCAAGGTAAGGCATTCAGAGCCTCAACCCTCAGTGCCACTGGGCCGGCTTCTGCTCCTACTTTTCTGATAGGCACCAGTTGGTCCAGTTCAGCAGTGCTTTATCTTTCACCCTTGCCATTAGCTTTGGTGTCTCTCAGGTCTCCATCCTCAGCACTATCATTTTATTTTATTTACAAGTTGGATAAGACACAGGATAAGTTCTATGAGAAATAAGTCTTGTTTACAGAATGCCCCAAATCATTATGGTAACAATAACAACATAAACTAACATATCCTATTCTCTTCTCCATCTTTTTTAAATGACCTGCCTTCAGTCTGTGTCACATCATAGTCACATGTACGTGGACTACACTGGATTCTCTGCTTCTGTTGCCTCTGTCCCTATGCTGGTACTGTCATTGCAGCTAAACTTTGACAGTGTCCATCGTTGGTTCCATGCTACGCAGCTCTCACCTAATGCTAAAAAAGCTGTTTCCATGACTTCTGGCACTAGGGAGAGGCCAGAGATATTCCAACAAACCACAGTTTTCTGGACTCTTTATGGTCCGCCCGTTGCAACTGTTCCCCACTTCAAGAATCTCAGTGAGTGGCTGGACGAAACCCTCCTCTTCACTTCCCATATCAACACATTCATAAAAAAACACTTTGCCCTACACTTGGTGCACTGCCGCAACAAATCCTGCTTTCCACTTCATACCTCCAGTCCACTGTGAAAAATTCATTCTCAAAATGGTCATGCTGCTGTTTGACTATACACATACATGGTTTACAGTTCAGCTTTCAAAACTACCCTGCTGCTTTCCTTAAATGCCCCTTCTCTTATATATCCATGCTCCCTCTATTCTGACCTATCCCTCCCTTTCCTGGACACATGTCCCCTCTTTCACTGCTCTTCATCCCTAGCTAAATACTGCCTTCACCTCCTTCCATCCCTTCCTCTCTTCTCCTCTCCCATTACTTCCATCTACTCTGCTATTCTGATGTTTGCTCTGTTCACATCATTCACTGCACATTTTCTGCAGGCCAGTCTGCCTTTTTGGTTGGCCTCCCTGCTCTCTGGACCCCTCTCTTCTCCCTGTTAGACTCTCACCCTCCCTCCAGTCTCCCAAATTGCTCCTCCTTTCTCACTTCTCTCAGCTTGATGCTGTGACTAGCTGCCCTTCTCTGTCCTCAAGGAGTTGCTGCAGTGGAACAAGACATCTATTTCAACTAGTCTAACATCTTACCACTCATGAGAAGATGTGCTACTCTACTGCAATCCAGTCTTCATTTTATATATGCCACACTATTTCTAATGCTTTTTAAGTGTTTTCCCTTTTTTGGTTTAAAACTGCTGTTTTGAAAAAATGTTTTTGCAAGCAAGAACATACACACAAGTACACACAGAAGGTTTGTAACAGTGACAGTATACATCATAGACCAATTAAAAAGGATATGTTGGACCCCTTCTCATTCGACAACTCATTTGGAGGTTACCATAAACTAACTGATTGCAAAGAATTATTATTTAATAAAGGCATACACTTAAGAACTCTAGGGAGGTAAATCTGTACAAACGGTATCTCTACATTCCTGTTTGCCATTAGGGCATTAAAGCCATACAATACCCCTCATGTTTAACTCACTTGCTACCTACAAGTATATATTCCCAAGAGAAATTCAGATAACCAGAACATTTAAACATTCAATACAAACTTTAACATTGGTGAACTTCATACTACAGTTGCTACTGTGAACTGGCTTCCTATTAAAAGATGCTGAAGTTAATGCTTTTATCTAATGCTTGTTTATTGGGCTGCACATATTAGTACCATAACTCTCATGACCAGGTTGTCTCAAATAAGCTGCATTCTGATCCCAGTTCCATCTCCCCACCACCACCACAACCGTGCAATTCTCCACCACATCACACATTTATTGTAATGCTGCACAGCTTGCACAGGAAAAAACGTTAGTTCTAGGAATGAAAGTGGTCCAAGGAGAAACAGGGTGGGGAGCTGCCATTTTGTCCACAAGGTTTGTCAAACTCATATTCTATCAGGAAGCAATCCTCCTGTGTCCCCCCATCTATAAAACGGTAAGACGGCAGCACACGTGCAACATTAAAATGCTCACTTCAGCAAAAGTTACCTTTAGAGGGGGAAGGCAAGAATCGGTATCTCAGAGGTGAACATAGCAAAAAAGTCTTGATGGCAACTGAGATGAGAAGCAAAAGTGCAGCCTGAATATTGTCCAGCATTCATGCAGAACAGAAGATGTTCATTTTCGAAGTTATGATGCACTGCACAGCACAGAATGAGGATCCTCACTAATCAGTTCATTAATCTTCTTCCAACTCATCATCTCAGACACTCAATTCTGCTTCAGTGTACTGTGCTTTCTTTGCAGTCTCACTGGGATCATTAAAAATGTGTGTGTGTGGCTATTCCAGACCACACACAATTTCGCAGGCAAAAGTAACTGATGCTACACTGTATGCTGCCACAGGACACCCTGAACTTGGTCAATACTCATGCTGTATGCTAGGTCGGGCAACAGTGATGGCTTCTTCATAGCGGAGGTTTCTAAGTATTCTGTCCTTGTCTCCCACCCCTGTACACACCACCATCAGCACCCTCAGTAACTCTGTTTGCTGGAGCTCGACGGGGGGTAATCCGGTATACTTTTTCAAGTGAAACTGGTGGTTTCTCTACAGAAATGCCAAGACGCTGAGGCAAGAAACTGTGTGTAAAACCCAAAGCATCTTCTCCCTCAGTTGATTCGGGGAGACCCATGAGCTGTATGTTTCTTTCCTAGGCCTGGTTCTCTAGTGTCCCTACGTGCTGCATGAGAAGGGAATTTTCCTTCACAAGGCCCAAAGGTGCATCTTCGGTTTTCAGGTAGGTCCCCTTGGCTCTCTGGGCTGTTTGCTCCATTGCACCCACCCTCATCTTAGGGGTGGTAACCTGTGGGGTTAGGAAATCAAACTTACAATCCATATCCTGGACCAATTTAACTAACTGGCTGAGTGTCTGGTTTACTGTTGGCAGTGTGACATCTCCATCTCCTGTTCCCTCTGCATAGCTAGCAGCAGCCTCATTCTGTGGTGGCCTGGCATTTTTTTATTTTGATGGTTTAGGAACAAAGAAATCTCTCGGAGGTGCTGCAAGTCGTGGTTTCCCCATACTTTTGATCACTTTTTCCGTCACCAACTGTTCCCCAGTTAATTAACCGTCTTTTTAGGTAAATGTCCTCTAATGTTTTTTTTTGATGAAACAGAGAATCTCTCCTAGGAGCTAAAGCTAGGCATGTCTGCTCCTGCCTGGTACTAAGCCATGGCCCCCTAAACTGCTTTCTTTCCATTGTAAACTCTCTATCTGGCCCACTGCTCTCTGTGTTCTAGTTCCAGATTCTAAGTGGAAATAAAAACAGGTTACTCACCTGTACCAGTAGTTCTAGGAGTGGTATATGTTGTTCATCCACACTGTTTGGCATGTCCTTTCCCCTTTAAGAATCTTGCCGTAAGGTCTTAAAGCTGGCTCCTTCCACCCACCCAGGTGGTATAACCCTCGGCTCCGCCCCATGATGCCAGATCTTAGCCCGCTGGAAGCTCAGGTTGTGCGTCAAAGCCGGGGAGCTCGGGTGGGTACGTGTGGATGAACAACACATACCACTCCTAGAACTACTGTTACAGGTGAATAACCTGTTTTTCTAGGATTGTGGATATGTTGTTCTGTCCACACTGTTTAGCAGACTCCAAGCAGTTCTCTGGGAGGAGGTAGGCAAGGCGCACACCCCCTCTGAAATACTTACGTGGGGAACAGAGATTGGAGAACTGAGGCCCAAAACCAGCATACCGGCGTGACTCTAAGTCGATGTGGTAGTGGGTAATGAAGGTGTTTGCTGTCTTCCAGGTAGCAGCCTGACAGATTTCCTTGATAGGGATGTCCCTGGAAGGAGCCACAGATGCAGTGATATGGTTGGTAGAATGAGCTCTTATCCCTCTGGGAGGCTCCTTGCCCGCCAGCCTATAGCAGAGATCAATGCAGGATGTAATCCATCTGCCAATCATCCGCTTTGCTGCAGGTCTGCCAGGTGCGGCTTCAGCATAGGTGACAAACAGCTGGCAAACCTCTCCCCGGATGTCCGCTGTCTGCTCCTTATAATAAGAGAGCGCTCGTCTCAGGTCCAGAGTATGGAGCCTGTACTTGGCCTCCGAAGTGTACTTCGGGTAGAACTCAGGCAGAGTCATCACCTGATCAAGATGGAACTCCAACACCACCTTCAGAAGGAATTTCAGGTGGGGGGCACAGGACAACCATGTCCCTGTGGAAGACCAGGTAAGGAGACTCCACCGAGAGCACCTGGAGCTACCCAGTCCTTCTGGCAGACATGAAAGCACCAGGATGGTGGTCTTCCATGACAAATGTGACATCTCACACTTGTGCATTGGTTCAAATGGCTTGCCCATGAGCTTTGAAAGTATCAGTAGTAGATCCCACAGAGGTGGAGGTTCACGCACCAGAGGGGATATGTGGTCTAGGCTTTAAAAAAAAACGTCAGACCACCTTCTCCTGTGCCACTGTCTGCTGACTGGCCTCACCCGGTAAACAGAGATGGCTGCCAGGTGCACCTTAAGTGTCGTAGACCGAAGACCCCCTTTGGACAGGGACCAAAGGTAGTCTAGGATGCTAGCCACTGGACAGGACAAAGTGTACCAGCGCTTACCACCCTGACACCAAATGGAAAACCGTTTCCATTTGAAGGCATAGCAACTCCTGGAGAACTCCTTCCTGGATGCTTCCACTACAGTGAGTACATCCTCAGAGAGACCCAAAGCCTGGAACTCTAGCCTCTCAGTAACCAAGCTGTCAGGTGCAGGGATTGAAGGTCCAGATGGAATACCTTTCCCTGACTGACAGATAACAGGTCCGGATGTACTGGAAGAAGCCTTGGAGGCCTGGAGCTGAGGCTGAGGAGATCTGGATACCAGAACTTGCGCGGCCAGTCTGGGGCTACCAGGATCACTTGTGCCTTGTTCCTCCTGACCTTGAGGATCACCTTGTGAGCCAAGGGAAGTGGAGGGAAAGCACAGAAGAGGCCCAGGGTCTTGTTCACCATCTTTCTGAATTCCCTTCCTTCTGCACGTACATCTGCATCCATACACATGTATGCTGATGACATTTCTCATATTTGCCCCAGGCTCCTCTGTACCAGACCTAACAAGCAGACTCCAACTGGCTTTCATCAATATCCAGCACTGGTTCTGGTCAAATCAGCGTTCCTTAAATGTGAAAAAAACTCCCTGTGACTTTTGGTACCAGACAGAAACTCTCTAAACTGCCAGCCCTGCCCTCCTTCCACACTCTGGATGGGACTAGCCTTGAGAATATCACAACTTTCAAGTACCTAGGAGTTTGGCTCGACAGTCACCTAAACTTCTTTCTCATGTGGACTACTTACACAAAAAGCTTTACCCTAAACTTGGTGCACTGTATAGGAACTGAGGGTGCATCCTTCTGCCGGCCCACAGAGCCATTGTGCAGAGAATGATCCTTCCCCTCTTTGACTACAGTGACACTATCCATGCTAGTGCTCCAAAGTCTACCATTGCCAGACTGGATCCACTCCTTCTGTAGGTTTGCCCTAGATTGCCCTCCCCCCGACCCACTACTGCCACCTCTACACCTCTCTCTCCTTTCCCTCCAAGCTACACGGCTTCTTCATTGCTCCTCCCTTATTGCTAAGTACTGACTGGGCTCCCTCCCATCCTACCTTATGTCTCTTCTATCTTTCCCTTCAAATCCCTCCTACTCTCTCCATAGCTCTAACCTCCGCTCTCTAACTCTCACGTCCAGGTGGACCTCGGCTGGGCAAGCTGCTTTCTCTTTCCGCCTTCTCAAACTCTGAAACTCCCTCCCTGGCCCTATTTGTTCTGCTACCTCCATCCGCTCCTTCTCCAGTCTTATACGCGATTACTGTAACTGACACTGATTCCCCTCCCCCCCATACCTTCCTCTTCCTGGCTCTCCACCCCCCTTCTCTCCCCCACCTCCTTGACTCTCATACTACATATCTCCCCCTTTTCGCCTCCCCATTCCTCTACCTACCCACCCTAATTTTGGACCTCCCTTGTCTCCTTCCTATGATCTAACCTTCTCCTTTCTCCCCCTCTCTACTCTTCACCCTTTGCTAGACCACCCATAGCCACTTGCACTAACCTGGTTCATCCCCTATTCTTGCAGACAAATGTTACTTACTGCTGTTGCTGCATTTTCTGTAAATAATATCTATGCACATGTTCTTGTATATTGCACAATGTTTAATTTACGATATATTGTATAAAATGTGCCTTAATATGAATGTACATTTTCTGTAAATATTTTTACGCTGTATGGATATGTATTTCTCCCTCTACTCCAGGACGCTTCTGGAAGAGAGTTGTTTACAGCTCAGTACATCTCTCCTGGTGAAACTTTTGAAATAAATAAATAAATAAAATCGCTGGCTGACAAGTTTTATTAGGTCTCCATATTTAAATAACACTGTCCTCCTACTTGGGCTGTGTGGCTAGGTGTTTGTGTTTGTTTCTGTCAGTACTTTAGTTTTGTGGATTTTCCTGGCTCTCCAGCCTCCTTCTCTCCCCCAACCCTTGACTCTCATACTACATATCTCCCCCTCCTCGCACATTTTCATGTGTTTCGGCTTGGAGGAACTAGAACATTCTTGGATATGAGATCTATGAAAGTTTCCTGGACTAAGAAACTGGAAAACATCACCAGCAGATATTGGGATTCTCATTATAAATCAACTTTTTTGGAAGCCATCACAATCAAAGTAAGTACAGCTAAGAAATTCTATAAGCTCTGACCTGGGGAGTGCAAACTGAATCCACATTTCTGTCTACCTTGTTGCTAAAGGGATCTGCATGTCTTTGAGAACCATTCACAACTATATAAACAAAGGGAAGACACTGACAAAGGGTTTTAACTTCCTGCATATGTCCCAGGCCAGTATTCCAGGAATTTAACACATCCTTTGTCTTGTTACTGTAGATCAAACAGTTTACTGATCCTTTTCCTGTGGATTTGATTATTTTACATCATTTGGCAATGGGGCAAATCCTGCCCCCTGGAGGCACACCACCGAAATTGATCTGTCCCTGCTCATGTGTGAGCCTTGGGCTCATCTAGCCACATTGTACACAACTATTCCAATGTTGCATTTTCAACATTACCACCTGGCATGCTACTGTTCAAAAAAGAAACGCAAACTCTCTCTGACTGAACTCCACCTATGCACCCTGAAACTTGTGCTCCTCCTCCTGCTGCTATCAGGGACTGTTCACCCTAACCCCAGACCAAACACCTCCAACCAAAATAAACCAACAGGCACTCTCTCAATTATGTGCCTGAACACCTGCAGTTTGCTTCCTAAGCCTGATGCACTGCAAGCCTTTACCACCCAACACAACCCGGATATTCTGTCAGTAGTTGAAACTTGGCTCACCCCAAAGTTTCCCGACCAGGCAATCACCCTTCCTGGCTACAATGTCTTCAGGGTTGATCGCAAGTCCAAAAGAGGTGGAGGGTGTGCCTTATATGTGAAAGACACTCTCGGAGGACACCTCATTGATCCCAATCTTCCAGAAACTCCTGCTCAGATTCTTCCCTATCAGACTCCTATTAGGCGCCCACAGTAAAGCCCTCACAGTTGTCACTGCTTACATACCTCCTAAGGAACAGGGACCTGGTCTAACCGCTGTCCTTGACTTTGTCAAATCCCACCCATCGGACTCTGAAATCATCCTTCTTGGTGACTTTAACATTAATTGGCTCTCAGCTGAAGGTGGGTCGTTTGAGGACTCTGTTATATCAGCTAACCTGACTCAAATGGTTGACTACGCAACCAGAAAGAACTACAGAACTGGGACCTGCACCCTACTTGACTGGATCCTAACCAACCACCCCTCTCGGATCATGAAAACCTCAGTCCTCCCTGACTCACTCAGTGACCATCAGCCATAGCTGGTCAAACAAATTCTATAAGCCCCCTCCAAAACTCATCACCAGACGAGTCCTACCCCGTGGTCAGCTACCCCACTTCAAATCGCACCTCCGTCTGCAGGACTGGTCCCCCATCTTCAAGGCAACAGATACTAATACTGCACTGGAGCAATTTATTCACATTTTCAATGAAGCCACAAATTGCCCCCCCCCCCCTTAAAAAGCGTAAAGTTAAATCGCTCAGTAACCCTTGGCTGTCAGGAGACCTCCTAAAAAAACTTAAATCCAGGGACCTCTGGGAACTGGCTAGAAACTCCGATAAGCAACCGAACCAGAATTACAAACGGGCACCGGAACGACTGCACCAAATCCATTCGGCAAAGAAATTGACTATTATAAAATGCCTCACCAACTCCTGGGGAAATGGGAGGATTTCTGGAAAAACATTAAAAGATGTCACTGGGAAGCAGTCAAAATCTTCGCCAAACATACTCAACATAAATGGGCACACTACACTCGACCCTAAAACTATTGCGAACACCTTTAACATCGCCTTCACTGGCCTTAGCAGTGTTCTCCCCTCTGACTTCTTCCAAGATGCGTCAACTTCCACCCCCCAACTCCTCCACCCACGCCTGTCACCCACCTTTCTGCTTTGAAGCACCAAAGAAACATCAAGTCCGAAATTACGTTGCCAAAGCCATCAGCAAATCTAGAACAAGCAATGACACACCTGACCTCAAGCTACTGACTCTAACGCTTGACGAGGTACTTGGGCCCCTCACCAAGATCTTTAATCTATCTCTTTCCCTTAGCCAATTCCTGGAGAAATGGAAAATGGCCACTGTTACCCCAATTCACAAAAGTGGTGATAAGACTGACCATGCGAACTTCCGCCCTATCTCCATTCTGCCTCCCCTATCGAAGGCACTGGAACGTATAGTAGCAGACCAACTTACCGAGCATCTGGACAATTATAATAGTCTCTGTAAACAGCAACATGGCTTTAGAAAAGGTCATAGTACATCCTCTGCCCTACTCGAATTCACCGGCTCCATTCACAGCTCCCTCGACAATGGACAACTAACTGGTGCCATTTTCATCGACCTGACCAAAGCCTTCGATACTGTCCACCACTCCCTCCTTCGGAGCCAACTAAAAACTGCTGGTCTCTCCAATGATTCAATCTCTTGGTTCAAAAGCTATCTTGAAAACCGCTCCCAGCGTGTAAAAATCGGGGACGTGCACTCTGATTCCAATCCTGTCCTCTCTGGAGTCCCCCAAGGTTCAGTACTGGGCCCCCTACTCTTCAGCCTGTTTCTTAACACCCTACTGGACTCTTGCACTGAAAATATCACCCTGCATGCCGATGATGCAGTAATCCTTGCCACACACCAGAACCTGAAGAAATTGCAAGAAAATCTCCAACTCGGCTTCTCCTCGGTTGGGAATCGGTTCACAAAGCACAAACTGATCCTTAATCAAAAAAAAAAAACAAGGCCATGATCTTCAGCAGCTCCCATAATAAACATAAGCACTTCGATTCTCCATTATCACCAGACAAGGTACCGCACTGGAACAGGTCAAAAACTTTAAATACCTAGGGATCACCCTTGACCCTCACCTCTCCTACACTGCCCACATCGACCATGTTGCCAAAGCCACTAACTCCCAGCTAGGCCTGCTATTCCGTCATAGGAAACACCTGACACCCGAAGCCCTTGCTGTCACTGTCCGGAGCGCCATCATATCCATCACTTGATTCTGGCATTATCATTTACGGCTCTGCTACAACCACCACACTCAAACGTGTATCCACCGCCCTCAACAAGGCCTGTCGACTTGTCACTGCTCCCAACGCCTAACTCACACCTGTGACCTCTATTCTCAAACTGGATGGTTGAATCTTGCCAATCGAATAAAACATCAAACTTGTATTACTACTAAGAAAATCTTGCTGGGCCTTGCCCCCGAGTCTGTGCCTCATACAACCGAGAATCCACACCCGCCATACCAGGGATCAAGCCTCAGCTTCTGCAACTCTGCATTGCCGCACAACACAAGGCCAAAGATCCTTTGCTTACCAGGCCGCTAGTTGGTACAACGGCTCTCCCAGTGACATCTCATCCTCACTATCGCTCAGCACTTTTAAGACTCGCTCTGCCTAACACTCACTGCCTCCAACCTCTGTGACTGTTGTGGCTAAACATGTCTTTTGGTTAAATAGCTGAAGATGCCCTTTTGGATCCACATCTACTCCTGCTCTTTGCCAGCACCCCCACTTCCTATCTTCACCTCCCCTGCTGGCCCATGACAAATGCCACCCGGCTGCACTACCTCTATTCTTACCTACCTTCCACCTCTCCTCTCTCTGCGCCCCCCACCTACCTCCCCTTTTCTCCCATCCACTTAGTCTCCCTGATTTCACCCTCCTCCTTTCCCCTCCACAAAGTTTCACTTTATTGTTCTTTTTTCCTCTACAAGACTATGTGTTTTTTTTAATTTTATAAATTGTTATCTTTGCTTATGTTTGTCTCAATTGTACCAGTGACGTGGAACCTTTGTAAAAGAGCCTCGGTTCAAAGGTATTTGTAATCCTAGAACAAATAAATAAATAAAAATAAATTGGAGATGACTGTCCGGTCTTTAAATGACAGTCGGGCAGGACCAGAGAATTCAAAAGATTTTATATGGGGACCCAGTAAAACTTGTAAACCAGCAATTTTATTTCACTTGGAATAAGGGCAGGAAATGAGTACACAGTACTGTATACTGTTGAGTACTGTGAGTAAAACACAGAAGGTTTTTGTTTTATTTTATTACACATTTAATATATTAAACATTCATGAGATTAAGCAGTCACTAATCAATTTAAGTTTATTGTTATTAGTGTTTTAAAGGAGAACTGTGTTGGGAGGTCAACTTGAGACCAGCGCAGAGAGAGACAATCAGAGCCCCTTCAGAGTCAAGAAGGGGGCCAAAAAAGCCCAACAGGAAGACCCATCAGGGTTATGAAGAGGGGCCCTGAGGAGCCCCTGACATAAAGAGGGTAAGTGTCCCTGCTTGCCCTCCCCCCATAAGTAGGTCCCGGTCACTTCCACGAAGGATCAGTGGACCCGGAGGTGCCAGCAGGACCATGCCCTTCTCTTAGGACCTCTGGGACCCAGAATGACACCATACGGGCGCTGCTCTACATCTGGATATACAAACAAAAAATCAATTTACATACACCCATCCACAAATAAAAAATAACAAATGAAATAACATATAACCTGTGAGCCCACTGGGGCAATATTCATATTGCGATGTTCATGTGACCACATCTCCATAGAAAAATCTTACGGCAACTTAAAGTGAGAAATCAAGAACACAAAAATAGTATTCAAAACAATGCACAGACACCAGTAGCAGAGATTCATTGTGCTGGAACAGCATTACCAGTTCAGCGTCCCGCCTTTTGAGCTCTCCTTGGCACCTTGAATCTTTACAAAGTGCTCTGCAGTACTTGCAGCATAATATAAATGTTTAACTACTGCAAACAGAAAAGTTTACCTGGGTCAATGGCTTAAGGCTCAAAATTAAGTGCAGAATGCATACGTAACCCCTGAGTGGCACTATCCCCAGTGTTACACCCCTGCCTACTGCCCTGGACATAGGCTAAGGGGTTTGGGTTCGCTAACTAATAACCATATTCTTAAACCTTTGCGCAGTGCCTCCACTTAGGGTGATTTACGTGGGCCGCTGGTAATAGGTGTAGCCCCCCTGAGCTGCTACACCACCAACAAAGACCATTTACCTTTCCCAGACATGCCCCAATAAACATTTCCCCACATTTCAACACTCTGTATTTAAAGGCGGCATCTAATAATATGCTCACACCAAATACTTCAACAACAATAGCAAGATATTTATTTAGGGGGTATAGGAATTAGGAAGGGAAAACAGGAGGAGTAGAAGTTATGCAGATCTCTATTACATATGCACACTGATCATTTGGATTTTGCTGGTGAACTCTCCAGCTGGGTGGCTACATACTAATAGGCAGAAATCAAGAAAAAATTACTCACCTTAGTAATGTTGTTTCTTCTAATGGAGTCTTGCTATAATATGACATATGCAGTGAGCCCCAACCTTCGAACTGCTCCGAAAGAGTTAACTTTCCATGCCAGGCATGGAACGCTGAGCTCGAGCTCGGTTAAAACTCTGTCTGTTGTTCTTCAAACTCAAACCGTCAGATCTTTACGAACTAAATTCACTGAGTTCCTGTGTGGAAGCTGTAAACCTACACTAGCCAACTGGCTACTAACCATGAGAACACATTTTTTGGTCCCAAAACAAAGACTCAAGTCAGGAGACCCAATAAATGAAAAACACACCAAACCACCCCCAAAAAGGAGGGGTGAAAACAACTAGGTGGGCATCTACTAAGTGCCAACACTGCACTGCCCACCCACATCCCAAAAACAGAGGTTCTGAGAGGGGCAGGCTGGGGGGGAGGTCATAATACAGCAAGACTCCATTAGAAGAAACAACATTACTAAGGTGAGTAATTTTTTCTTCAAACAATATGAAGTCTTGCTATATTATGACATATGCAGACTACACAGCAGTACCTCCACGGAGGAGGGACAGAACTTACTTAGGAAATAGGCTCTGAAGCACAGCTGTGCCAAACCGAGCATCACTCCTAGCCTGGATGTCCAGGGAGTAATGCTTGGTAAAAGTGTGAACTGTTTTCCAGGTAGCTGCTTGACAAATCTCTAGAATAGGGATATCCCTGGCAGCAACCAGGGAAGCAGCTGTACCTCTGGTAGAGTGAGCCCTCAGGCCTGAGGGAGGAACCTTACCCAGCTTTTCATAACAGAATTGGATACAAGAGACAATCCACCTGGCAATGGATCTTTTAGTGGCAGGTTTCCTTTATCAGCCTCACCACAGGTGAGGAACAGTTGGAGGGAGTCAAACCTGTGACCTTTAGTACGCCTATGTAGCAACTAAGGGCTCTCTTCACATCTAAGCTGTGCAGCCTCCTCTCGCCAGAGGAGGAATGGTCAGTGAAGTACACTGGAAGAGATATAGATTGATTAAGGTGGAAATCTGACACCACCTTAGGCAAGAAATACAGGTTACTCACCTGTAACAGGAGTTCTAGGAATGGTATATGTTGTTCATCCACACTGTCTGGCAGGTATCCTTGCCACTTTAAATCTTGCCGGAAGGTCTTCCAGCTGGCTCCTCCACCCACCAGGTTGGTAAAACTCTGCTCTGCCCCATGGCGCCAAATCTGGCCCGCTGGGAAGCTCAGGTTGTGCGCAGCCGGGAGTCGAGTTTCAGATGTGGGATGAACAACATATACCATTCCTAGAACTCCTGTTGCAGGTGAGTAACCTGTACTTTAGGACATGTATAGTTGTTCATCCACACCGTCTGGCAGACTCTAGCAGTTCTCCGGGAGGAGGGAGGCAAGACGACACCCCGATACTTACTTGGGAAAGAGAGACTGGAGAACCGAGGCCCCAAAACCAGCATCCCGGCGTGACTCAAGGTCGATGTGGTAATGGGTGATGAAGGTGTGTGCTGACTTCCAGGTAGCAGCCCTGCAGATTTCCTGGATAGGGACGTCCCTGGAAGCAGCCACCGATGCAGCAGTATGGCGGGTAGAATGAGCTCTTATCCCTCTGGGAGGCTCCATGCCCGCCAACTTATAGCAGAGATCTATGTAGGAGGTGACCCACCTGCCTATCGTCCGCTTGGCTGCAGGTCTGCCAGATGCGGCTTCAGCATAGGTGACAAACAGCTGGCGAACCTCTCCCCGAATTTCAGCTGTGCGCTCCTTATAGTAAGCGAGCACCCTTCTAGGGTCCAAAGTATGGAGCCTATATTCGGCCTCCGAGGTGTGATTGGGGTAGAACACCGGCAGAGTCAACACCTGGTTAAGGTGAAACTCCGACACCACCTTCGGAAGGAATTGGCTGGGGGCGCAGGACAACCTTGTCCCTGTGGAAGACCAGGTAAGGAGACTCGATGGAAAGCGCCTGGAGCTCTCCCATCCTTCTGGCTGATGTGATAGCCACCAAGAAGGCGGTCTGCCACGACAGGTGAGAGAGTTCACACCTGTGCATTGGTTCGAATGGCTTGCCCAAGAGCTTTGCCAGTACCAGCAGTAGATCCCACGGAGGTGGAGGTTCTCGCACCGGAGGGGAAATGTGATCAAGGCCTTTGAAAAAGCGCCAGACCACCTTCTCCTGCACCACAGACTGCTTCCCGGCCCGCACCCGGTAAGCAGAGATGGCTGCCAGGTGCACCTTAAGGGTCTCGACCTAAGCCCTTGCTGAGAAAGGACCACAGGTAGTCCAATATGCTCGCCAAGGAACAGGAGGAAGGGTCCAGGCCTGTCTCTGACACCAAATGGAAAACCTTTCCATTTGAAGGCGAGTATTTTCTGGTCGACTCACTACAGGACGCCCAACTACACTGGAGGACCTCGCTGGAAAGACCCAGGCCTGGAACTCTAGCCATCAGGAACCAGGCCGCAGGTGCAGGGATTGAAGGTCCGGATGGAATACCTTTCCTGACTGACTGAGAGCAGGTCCGGCGAGCTGGAAGCTGCCTCGAAGCCTGGAGCTGAGGCTGAGGAGATCTGGTACCAGTACTGCAGGGCCAGTCTGGGGCTATCAGAATCACCTGCGCCTTGTCCCTCCTTGCTTTGAGCAGCACCTTGTGTATCAAGGGGAACGGGAAAGGCAGAAGAGGCCCGGGTCCACGGCCCCGAGAAGGCATCCCCTGCAGAGAGCCCTGCTGAGGGGGCGGCATGGAACAGCTCTCAACTTCGCATTCTCCCTGAGGCAAACAGGTCCACCTGAGGTGTGCCCCAATGGGAGAATAGATCTCAGACTACCTCCAGCAAGAGAGACCACTCGTGGAGGCAGCCCTATCCGGCTTAGGGCATCGGCCAGGTGTTGGAGGTTCTGCCACGAATGGCTAGGAGATCTGCCTCAAGCTACGACAAGTGACCAGATGCGAGAGCTTCCTTGCATAGAGCATGGAGCGCGGCCCCCTGCTGCTGTTTAGATAGTACATGGTCGTGGGTATTGTCCGTCTGGACCCGGACCACTTGACCCCAAGAAACGGAGCAAAGGCGGTGAGAGCTAGGCGGAACCCGGAGCTCCAGCAGGTTGATGTGGCATCGGACTCCGCTGGGACCAGAGGCCGTGGCGGTGTCCCTCAGATGGGCACCCCAACCCATCAGAGAGGCATCGGCCGATAGAGAGACCGTCGGCTCGGGCGGATGAACGGGATGCCCTCCTGCAGATGAACTGGAATGGTCCACCACTGAGAGCTGCCCACATCCCCTGGTCACCGCCACTAGCTGGTCCAATGGATCGCAGCGCTGTGACCACTGGCTGGCCAGCCCCCACTGAAGGGGGCGATGTTCCAGCCGGGCCCAACGGACCACGCTGGTACAGGCCGCCATGAGACCCAGGAGGCACAGGAAGTCCCGGAGGGTGCAATTGCCCAACCAGAAATGATTGGGCAAAGGAGAAAGAACCTCAGCCCTGTCCGCCGGAGCCGTGTTGGCTCGAAGAGAGTCGAGCTCTGCCCCGATGAAAAGAATCACCTGCTTCGGCTCGAGTTCCGACTTGGCCTCGTTGATGAGGAGGCCGACCTGAGAGCAAACCTGGAGGGCCAGGTCTCTGGACCGCTCCACCTCCTGTCTGGAGGGGGCTGCTATCAGCCAATCGTCCAGGTAAGGGTAAACCTGGACCCCTCGGCGCTGCAGGAATGCTGTCACCACTGCCATGCATTTGGTGAAGACCCGGAGCTGGAGATAAGTCAAGGCATGGCTTTGAACTCGAAAGGAACCTCTGCTCGAAAGCGAAGGAACCTTTGATGGGACGGACGGATAGGGACGTGAAAGAACGCGTCTTGTAGGTCCAGAGAGCAGAACCACACACCGTGTTCCAAGGATGGGATTATCTGAGCCAGAGTGACCATCCTGAAGGTTATAGACCTTAGGAACTTGTTCAGGTCGTGTAGGTCGAGAATGGGGCGCCAGCACCCCGTCCGTTTCGGAACCAGGAAGTACCTGGACACGAACCCCAGGTTTGAGGGAGGGTCCGCCACCTCTCTTATCACCTCCTTCTCGAGGAGGAGAGCGATGTCGGCTCGGCGAGCTGACAGGCGGCTCGACCCCGAGGCCCCGGTGAAAGGACATGTTTGAAGGGTGGGGCCTGCTCGAACTCCAGAGGCAGGCCCTTTCTCATTACCTCCAACACCCACCTGTCTGTGGTAATAGCAGACCAGGTGGAAAAGGAAGTACCTGGCGCCGTCCCCCACAGGGGAACCTGGGTGAGGCGACACCCTCAACCTGCTCACTGTGCAGGCTTGGAGGAGGGACCGCCGAGGGACCACCTGGGCCTTACCTCCCTGTTCCTGGAGGGAGGAAGCCGCAGAGCTTGGGTTTGGGACGCCAAGCGAGCCTGCTGGCCCTGGTGTTAGCAGATGGTGCCGGGGCGCAGGACGGATGAAAGGGCTTGGGTTGAGGTCTACGCCTCTGTCCCTCTGAGCGGATGATACCGAGTCCAAGGTGGCACTGGACTTTTCGATCCTCTGGAGGTGGCCTTCCACTCCAGGGCCGAAGAGGTCGGTCCCCAAGAAGGGGACATCCGCCAATTTGTGCTGGGTATCCGCTGTGAAGGTGGATATCCTCAGCCATGCCCGACGGCACATAGCCACTGCAGCCGCTACTGACCTGGCGCATGAATCACCGATGTCCAAAGCAGTCTGAAGTTGCTGCTTGGCCACTGCCCTGCCCTGGTCCCGCACCTGCTTGACCGTGGTCTGCAGGTCAGCCGGGAGATGAGGGACCACCTCGTCCAGGGAGCCCAACAGGGCGTGAGAAAAATGTGCCATCAGTACGGCCGAGCTGGCCTGACGAAGGCCAAGGGAGGACGCAATGTAGACTTTTCGCCTGGCATAGTCCAATTTCTTGGACTCCTTCGGAGGTTTGTCCACGCCCCAAGGGCTTCTCCGGCATGGAAAACGCTGTCGGTAACCAACCCTCGGCCGAGGGATGTTCCGGAAACCGGGACAGGAACCGTAGGGACCTGATACTTCCTGGCCATCCGGGTCGAGGCGCAGGGCAGGAAGTAGGACGCTGCCAGAGCTCCAAGGCCGGGCCCACAATGGCCTCAGCCACAGGGAAGGCCTCCGTAGGGGAATCCCCTCGGTCCAATATCTCCGTGAGGGGATACTTGGCCCGCTTGGATACGGGCTCGAGCTGCATCCCAGTGGATTCCGAGATGAGTCTGAGCAACCCCAGGAAGGACTGCAGGTGCTGTCCAGCGACTGACTCAGAGGACCCAAGTCCACTCGCTTAGAGAAGGAGGAATCGTTGTCGGACTCGGAAGAGTCCACAAAGAGCTGCCTCGGCCTGAGCCACCCTCCACCTGCCGAGGGCGATCGGGAGTGAGGGTGACCGACAGCCTATGGGGCAGACCCTGAGCCGAACGAGAATTCTTGGTCGGAGCCCCAAACCACGGCTGTGGAGGCGGAGGTTCCACCGGAATCGGCGGAGCAGCTGGTTTTGGCCGAACAACTGGCCTGACAACAGGCTCCTCGGGTAAAATGGGGGGTTGTTTCGGCCGCTCCGGTGACAGCCACTTAACTCATTCTATCCTATTGTCACTTAGAATGTTCAGGTACCCTCTGCCTGCTGCTAGAACACCTGTGTGCCTGAAGGGTTTTAGATCTGCAGCATCTATACAAACACACTGTACTTAAACTTACATATCTTAAAACCATACATCCATTTTAAACTGTAAAAGAAAAGTTTTTCAGGACAAAAAGTTTTTGAAAATGAGTGAGGTTTGGTAATGTCTATTTAACTGGATTTAATGTTGTGTAAGGTTGTTTTCATATTTTAATAAATTCGGATGATTTTGTCTAAATATAATTATGCTGTTTACTTAGACATGCAAAAATATTAAATTTCTGTAAAATTGTTAAAAATATACAATAAACATCTGTCATTGTCTAAATATAAATTTTGCAAGTTTTTTACCATTTTATTTAGTCAGAAATCAATAACTGAATCTCTTGTTATTACAGTTTGAGTTTTTTGTTCCACTCCACTGGTTGGAATTTTTGCAGTGTTTAATTCTTCTCACCCACTGATTTTAGTTTACAAATCTGATTATCAATTTTGTTTGTTTTTCCCCTAGTTTAGTAAGAACATATTTACACATTACCTTAGAAGGCCATATCAGGAAGTGATGCAGGAAGGAAGTGCTCTGTGAGGTCAAGTGATGTAAATAGGAAGAACCCTTCCAGTGTAGGTCAGTGAGCTGACACAGGAAATGGAGACATTTGTTAGTGCTGGAGTGTCTCTATGATCATTGTATATGTGCTGGTAGTTAAATGTGTAATTTCATTGAAATGAACTGTTTTATTTTATTTTGTAATAAAATCCCATAATAAGTATAGGAAACTGTATTTTATTTGTGTTGTTTGCCTTATCACATGTAAATGAAGCATGATGTTGTTCATGTAAGAGGTTCATAGTCTTTCAGTAAACATCATGTTACATAAATCTATGTATAATTTAATTTCCTGCATAGTTTATTTTTTGGGGGGTTGTATTATGGGATGGTTTAAGGTGAGGGAATGACTGAATGATGAAGCACTGTGTGTTAGTTGGAGGGGGGTCCTGCATTCATAATACAGGTTCAGATGCACTTCATATGTTCTGGGGAAATGAGAGGGGCTGTATGCATGTAATAATGGTGCTAACAGACAATGTAGATACATTATGGGTATACGTACAGGATGATGAAATTGCTGAAAAGGCACTAGTAATTTGGGGTATACTGTGTCATGGGGAAGGGGTGGATGTCCTGTACCATGAATGATGCTCATAGGGCACTGCAGTCATTTTATGGCGCATGAATTGGCACCCGTCCTTGGGGTATACTCAGTTGTTGTAGGAAGCAGGTGGGGCTGCCTGCACCTGGTAATGGTGTTCATATGCCTGCAGAAACATTGTGGGTACACATACAGGGTGATGACACGGGCACCCGTAGTTTGTGTACTATATGCTGTGTCACACGGTTTGCCTGCATACATGTGATATGTTGCAACATTCAGTATGGCACACTCTATGGGCGGGAAGGAGTGTGGTATGCCTGCACCATGGAGTGATGCTCACTGGTGCACATGTGTACTGTGTGCTATGTTTCATTTGAATGGATGTATAAGTCATACACTGGCACTGATCACATCACAGTGCATCAGAGGTAAGGGATGGTCTGAAGCATTATGAGCACAAGGGACTAAACAAGTGGTTGTGGAGTGATTCGAACTTGAATAGAACATTACAGTGCATCTGAGGGTAGTGTTGGAATGAATCTTGATGTGCACAATGGACTACACCATGGTGACTGAGGAGGGATCCATATCAGTAATGCACATCACGGAGTGTCAGAGATAAAGGTTGGACTGAAGACTGATGAATAGATGGACTAAATCAGTGACTCTGGTGATTTGAATCCTGAAACAGCACTTTACAGGCAGTAGAGATTGGGGCTGACTGACACCAGATCAGTCAATGGACAACACCATTGGCTGTGAAGGGATCTGAACCTGAAATGCACTTCATTGTTCACTCACAGTTTGGAGCTTGACGGATGCCTGATAAGGAGATAGATTTACAAGTGGCTGTGGAGGGATTTGGGCTCGAGATTTTACATTAGTGGCTATGGAGGGATTTGAGCCTGAAGAATACTTTACAGTGCATCAGATATTGGGGCTGAACTGATGTCATATGAATTGATGGACTAGCACCAGTGGATGTGGAGGGTTTTGAATATCAAATGCACTTCACAGTGCATTATAGGATTGGTCTGACTGATACATGGTAAGTCGATGGACAACACCATCAGCTATGGAGGGATCTGGACCTGAAATGCACTTCACTGTTCACTACAGTTTGGGGCTCACTGACACATGATAAGGAGACAGATCTTACAAGTGGCTGTGGAGGATTTGAACCTGAAAAATACTTTACAGTGCATCACAGATTGGGGCTGAACTGATGTCATATGAATTGAAGGACTACACCAGTGGATGTGGAGGGTTTGAATATGAAATGCACTTCACAGTGCATTGTGGGATTGGTCTGGACTGATGTATGGTAAGTCGATGGACAACACCATCAGTTGAGGAGGGATCTGACCTGAAATGCACTTCACTGTTCACTAGTTTGGGGCTCGACTGATGCATGTTAAAGAGCTAGATCTTACAAGTGGCTGTGGAGATTTTAACTCGAAGAACACTTTACAGTGCATCAGAGGTTGAGTCTGTACTGACATCATATGAGTCGATGGACACCAGTGACTGTGGAGGGATTCAAAACTAATTTGGCCTTTACAATGCATCAGAGATTGGGGCTGGACTGATGCCAGATGAGTTGAAGGCAATACCATTATTTTTTCATTTTAAACAATCAGCAACTGCGTATTAGGGAGAAAACTCAAGTGCAGAGCATGAGACAAACATGCTACTGACCCTAACCCACTTATCATCCATAACGAGGGAGCAATTTCACACACAGTTTTAACATAGCCATAATCCGAACATAAACTCTTTAAAAAGTAAAAAAAGGTGCTGGAATTCATGTGACTCATCTAGTACATGCACAAGAAACACTCTCTCCCATCAGGAATGCCAGCCAGATCCATATGATGTGATCACACAGGATGACCAGAAATTATCCCAAAATGAACAAAGTGACAACTATGAAAACTTTTATCATAAATAAAAATAAAAACAAATAAAGTAAATACAGATTACAAATTGAGGTTTTGGCACCAAAATGAAGTGACTATTTTAGGATAAGAGCAGCACCTCCATCTTGAAACTAAGTTTCCAGTCACCATGCTCTTCCTGCACCAGTGTGCGCTCTGACTGGTTAATGGAAATAGTAACATGTACAATAAGCATAGAACAGGCATGGCAACAGTGAGGATCAATATGACCAAATGGCGACGCACTACAGAGATAGGGCAGGTGCAGGTAAGGGATGCGACCCCTAACTGAAACATTAAAAAAAAAAAAATCACTGTACACTCCAGAGCCCAGAGAGCCACTTTCCTCCAGTGACAGTTGTAAAAAAATACAAGTCCTTGCTTGATGCTAAATAAGGATTTAGTCTAACATTTCAGGCACAGATTGAATAGAATAGTGGAAGGTATCAACGAAAGATCTGCATGGTTCCCTGATGTTTTGACAACTAAGGCTTCATCAGGGATGGTGCCTGTATCTAAGACAATTTTATACCAGTTAAATTCAGAATTGATGATGTCAGAAATCCGCACCAATCACAGAGCTTCGATTTTTAAATACAGAAATATTCAGCTCACTTAGTGGTATAAATGGACTAATAGTTATAACAATCATGATATCAGTGACAACATGTTATTGTAGAAAAATACCCTAAAAAGGACAAAAAATACACTAAAGTGGTGACGGCCAATCGGATTTCTCAATAAAAAAAAAATATATATATGATATGAAATTAATTATAGTGTCAATCTGATCAGCTTAATGTTACACTAAAACAAGATGATTTGTTGTTACAATACAAACTGATAGCAGAATGAACATAATACATTTTTCACAGCATATGCAAAAAATAATAAATTTATTTATTTTGTATAATGGCTTGTTTTCTCAAAACAGCCAATGGGAACGATATTATGTTAGGTAAATCAGGCAAGGGTACGATGTCCCCTATTAGCTGGAACAACTCAATCTCATCAAATGTAAACAAATGCTTGAGCTGCACAAAGAGAAGATATGGACGCCAATTAAGGCCATCAGGCACTGCAGTTATTATGATTTAGGACGCCTATATGGCGCAACAGGAAAAGAGGTGTAGCTTTTATGACGCCCATATGGCGCCATCAGGAAGGAATGAGTTAATGGCCGTGGAAGGTGACGGCGCCGGGCTTCTTCCCGGTCAGAAGCGAGTTGCTTGCCATATGAGGTCTCGTATCGCCGACGCAACTTATGCCGAAGCTTCCCTCATCCGGAGGAGGAGGACGAAAGGGTAGCGCCTGTTTACTGCTGCAAGTTGAGACCGACCCCGCCTGTGATGGCGTGGATCGGTTGGATCCGCTTAAGAAGTCCTGGAGACCGAACCCCGCTTTTCCCGAGGACGGTGCGGAGAGGGGACGGGTGGAACCGCCCTCTCCTCGGCTCGGAGGGAACACCTGGTGGCCCGGAACCGGAGGCACTGGCAAGCCCACGGGATCCTCAACTCCCACCGGGGAACCGGAGAGGGGATTTTTTTCGTGGTTTGTCAAACCCATCCAACGGGTTTAGAAAGATCTCATCGCGTCACGGAGTCTCGTCAACTGACCGACGGACACCGGGAGACCAGTGGCTTGCCTAACGATCGATCAAGTCGCTGGTCGGCTAACCGAGGGACCTTTCGCTCCCAAGAGCGTCACCATTAAGGGATTTACCTTGTCTTTCTCTTGACCGAGAAGAAGGTCCAGTAGATTGGTCCTTCCTTGTGGAGAGGGACAGACAAAGTTCAAAAGAAGCTTTAAGAGGAACCGTGAAAGCGGAAAGCCGCGTGTCGAGAAGATGCGTCTGCGCCGCCTCTTCGAGGGCGGTCATCTGGTTTCAGCTGATCCGCCGAGTCTGCCGCTGAAACCGCCAACCGGCCTCTTTTGACTTAACCGTGGAAAACGGCGTTTCCAGTTAAACGGCAGCATGGCTCGAGGACGAGGCTGAGAAGGAAGAGCACAGGTCGCAAGCCTTCGGGTCGTGCTCAAGGCCTAAACAGTACACACACGTGGAGTGCGGATCCATCCGAGACATCTTCTGCCCACAAGTTCACCGCCGAAAACCGGGAGTCAATTTGTCCATCGCAGCCGCGAGGGATAGAAGACCGAAGTCTTTCAAGAAAATTTTTAAATTCGGAAAACCGAAGAATTAGGAACCAGTCTTATACGCAGAGCTGCTAAGGAGGAACCTGAGCTCCAAGTGTAAGGAAGATCTGGCGTCATGGGGCGGAGCTAAGAGTTTTACCACCGGTGGGTGGAGGAGCCAGCTTGAAGACCTGCCGGCAAGATTTAAGCTGCAAGACCTGCCAGACAGTGTGTGATGAACAACATATCCATGTCCCTAGAATCCCTGTTTGTCCTGAGTAATCACCTTATCTCTATGAAAGGAGATAAAAATCAGGCTCCACTGGACAAAGCTTGTAATTCACTCTATGCGGTCTGGCAGAAGTGATGGTCTACCAGAAACACAGTCTTCAAGTCAGTACTTAAGCTCTGCTGAAGACAAGACTTAAAGGGAGGTTGCATAAGCTGAGCAATGCAAACATTAAGATCCCCAGGCAGGGCAGGATCCCTGAATGGAGGCTGGTGGAAGCAATCCCTTAAAAACTTGAAGAATACAGGATGAGCTGAAAGAGAAGAGGGTTTACCTGTTGAAATAAAAGCAGACACAGCTGCCAAATGTACTTTAGTAGCTGGTCACAGCCCCAAAGTATTTAAATGGACCATATAATCCAGGACTGTGGGTCAATCAGCAGATTCTGGGGAAATATAGCTTCCCAGAGCACCATATGGAAAACCTCTTCCATTTGGAATTGTGAGGTAGCCCTGGTGGAAGGTTTCTAGAAGCCTTCAGCATATCCATACACCTTGGAGAGGTGTAGATCAGTAAACTCTAACTCTTCAAGAGCCAGGCCTTGAGATTGAGAGATTGAGGTTCCGGTACTAACCCTTCCCGAGCACAGGTTAACCGGTTGTGATTCCTGGGAAGACATAGGGAAGATGGACTGCTAAGGACAGTAGGAGGATACCAGGTTGTCTGGCTGACCTGGAGCACCAGAATCATCTTGCAGGATTGAGCATCTGATTTTGACTAACACTTTGAACAGGAGAGGAAGGGAGAAAGCATAGAGAAACTTCCTTCCCAATTGAGAACTAAGGTATCCAGAGGGACTGAGCCCAACACTGGGGCTTGTGAAAAAAGGGGAAGTTGGTGATTGTCTGGGCTGCAAAAGATCTAACTGCGGGTGCCCCATCTGGCAATATTACCTCCAGGACTAGGGGTCCAGTGACCATTCACTGATGGCCCTGGAAATCCTGCTGAGAGCATCTGCCAGGACATTGTCCTTGCCTGGGAGGTGAACTGCCGTAAGGGAGGTGTTCAGGAGTAAGCCAGAGACCACAACTTCATTGCTCGTGTGCACAAGGCCGTAGACCGAGTGCCTCCTTGTTGTTGATGTACCACATTGTGGTGGTATTGTCTGTTCTGATCTGTACAACTTTGTTCTGAACAGATTTGGAAAAACTTGAAGTGCTAGGAAATCTGCTCTGAGTTCCAACAGATTGATGTGGAGCAGAGATTCTTGAGGGACCACAATCCCTGGGTGTGAGATCGCCCATGTGAGCTCCCCACCCCAAGAGGGGATGCATCTGTAGTAAGGATTAAGGAGTGAGACTGAGTGACAAAGGAACACTTTGTTCAGGATTGCTCTGATCCTGCCACCACCGTGTGGGCTTGGATCAGGGTTCGAGTTACTGGGATCAATTTGGTTAGAGGGTCTTCCTTTGAGACCAAAAGGCTCTCAAATGGAACTGGATGTCCCTCATCTGAAATCTTGCTCCCTGCACTACTGCTGTAGAAGCAGCCATGTGCCCCAGGAGCTGTAGAAAATGCCTTGCTGGTCGAGAGACCTGCAGGGTGAATGAGGAGGCCAGAGAGACCAGGTCCTTGCCCTGTCCAAAGGAAGGAAGGCTCTGGTTTCTCTGTTCAGCTCTGCGCCTATGAAGGTGAGAAGCTAGACAGGCTCTAGAACTGACTTTAAAGATTCAGAAGAAACCTAGAGAGGTGAGCAGTTGCTGAGTTATCTGTAGATGTAACTTGACTTGGTCTGGAGACTGGCCTACTATGAGCCAGTCGTCCAGGTAAGGAAGATGGCAATTTTGTGCCTTCTTAGGGAGGCAACTGCTACTGCTGAGCATTTTGTGAATACCCTTGGAGCAGAGTGAGGCCAAAGGGCATTGCTCTGAACTGGTAATGGCCTGAGGCAGCCTCAACCTGAGGTACTTTGATGGGAGCTTCTGATGAGAATATGGAAGCAGGCATCCTTGAGGTCCAGGGACGCCAGCCAGTCCCCTGGCCTTAGAGAGGGTAGAATAATTCCTGAGTCACCATTTGAAATTTTGGTTTTAAAGGTGCTTGTTAAGTATCCGAGAGATCCAGGATGGGCGCCATTCTCCTGTCTTTTTGGGGTAAGGAAGTACCTGGAGTACAATCCTTTGCCCTGGTGTAGGGTGGAACCCTTTCACAGCTCTGAGCGCTAGGAGGGAAGAGACTTCTGCCTCTAGGGCAAGTGCCTCTGGTGGATTTGTGGGAAAGGATCTGGTTCTCATCTTTGAAATTTTTGAAGCTGAGAACCAGTCCCTGGCTTACTACTTCCAGGACCCACTTGTCTGATGTCAGAGACTTCCAGTCCCGGACAAAGTAAGCCAGCCTGCCCCTACAGGTAGCTGAGAATCGGCCCTGGCAACCCCATCAGGGTGCCTGCTTGGCAGGGGCTTTAGGCTGAGGGTGGAAGAGGCCTGCTTGTACCCGTCTGCCTCTCCTCTAAAGAACCCCCTCTGGGCGAAGCAGAAGAGGAGGCCTGGGCTTGGTAAAAGGCCTGCCCTGCCCCTGAAGGCTGCCTTTGAGGAGTGGCCTGCCTTTCCTGGGCCTGTGCACTCCTATAGGTGGTCCTATACTCATCCATTTTCTTCATGTAATTCTCTGTCTGCTCCCAAACAGAGAATTACCCACAACAGGAAAATCCATGGCCTTAGTCTGGGTATCCTGTGACAGCTAGTACATCTGAGCCAAGCCATTCTGCGAGTGCCACAGATGTAGCCATGACTCTTGATGACACATCATTAGAGTCCACTGCAGCATGGAATTGCACCTGGATGCCTCAATACCATCAGCAACCACCTGCTCCAGCTCCTCGAGCAAGCTGGCCAGGGACCCGTATTCACAGAGCCATAACAGTATCCCATCTGGATTTCTGATATCTAGCAACATAAGCCATATAATTTGCCTGTCTGAGTCCCAAGGATGCTGCCATGTATTGTTTCTTTGCCATGGCATCAATCCTCCTGGAGTCCTTGTCAGGGGGGTGTGAAGCCAAGGGAATATTTGCCTTGTCACAAGCTGCAGCCTACACTACCCCAACATGGCTGCATTGCTGAGCAAGGAACTCCGTATCAGAGCCTGACAATGTGTACCTCTTGTCCATTCTTTTATCCACAGGAGGTATAGTGAAGAGTTTTTAGAATTTTTACTGTCTGTTTCCCAAAAGATTTATGCAAAGGAATAGACAGTCTCCTGGACTCTGGGATATCCATCATTTCCACATAGTCAGGCTCCTCTTGATCATCCACAGCTTCCTCCATAGGGAGCTGGAGGGTTTCAGCCACTTTTTATAAAACATAAAATGAGAAGGGACTCAGAAAGCTTGAGGAGGAGACACCTGAAGGTCTGTCTGGGAGAAATCCGGTTCAATGGGCACATCCAGACTTTCAAATCCACATCACTCTCCTCATACTCCTCTTCCCTCCTCTGGTTCATAAAATTCTCTAAATCATACTCTTGAACCGGTGGAACCGGCTGAACCGTACGCTTACCTGATGGTGCCGGTTCGGTCGGAACCGGGGAAAGCGACTGGACAATTTTAATCGCTTTGGCTATTTCTTCAGTGGTTGAAGAGGAAAGTTTTGGTTCCACACCAGCTGATTTCCTAGTCCTTTTTGCTGGAACCGACTCCTCCGAGTCGGATCTCCTTTTGCCCGAGGAAGTTCCCTGGTCAGGAGGGCACTCCCTTCGGTTGGTTGGAACTGAACCGGGCTGGCCATCCGTTCAGCGGACTTTTGGCCTCCCTTTCCCTGAGCCTACCAACTCTCTTTTCCAGGGTAGCTGCAGGAAAATTTTTACAAATCTGGCAGTCTGCATTGAGGTGGTCAAACCCCAGACAATAAACACAGGTGGTGTGGGGGTCAGCCTTGGCAAAGACTTCCCCACAGACACTGCAGTGTTGAAACCTAGTGGGCCCAGTTTTTCTTTTGGGTTTCTCAGACATAATGCCAGCCTAACCAAACTTACCCGTTTACGGCAATCCGCCAGGTAAGACCCTCTTATCGGTTCCCAATCATGTCACGGGTCGTGGAAAAAAACGTAATAAAATCCATTTTTTTTAGAACCGATAAGAACCGGTAACCGCACTCTAAATGACAGATTAATATATTTGAAACAACCTGATCGGTTCAAACCGAACCAATAAACAGTTTACAAGTTCCACACAGAATAGAAATTAATGTAAAACCTATCTAGTACTACAATACCACAGACAGAGTCTGAACCAACCGGTTGTGGTTTAAATTCGGTCGAAAACCGAGAAAAGCAATACTTTAACCGACAAAATGAACCGAGCAGAAGGAGAAATCTCCGGAGCGACTGTTCAGTGAGGCGGAGTAAAGAATCTGACGGTTTGAGTTTGAAGAACAACAGACAGAGTTTCAACCGAGCTCAAGCTCAGCATTCCATGCCTGGCATGGAAAGTTAACTCTGTCACCTCCGGAGCAGTTCGAAGGTTGGGACTCACTGCATATGTCATAATATAGCAAGACTTCATGTTGTTTGAATCACAGTTTACCATTCGACTTATGATACCCAGAGCCCTGGCTATCTAGCTGCTGACAAACCAGATGTTACATAAATAATTAACAGTTCTCCCACACTGGTACCAGTCCCAGAATAATATGAAACCTCGCAATCCTATACCATACTGGATAAACATACACCACGGTCCTAGATGTTGCATGCCTGGTGGATGTTGCAGTTGGTCGAGTTGGCCAGCTATTGATTTGAGGGAGGGGGCAACTTGGAAACAGATTTTTGCAAAGCTGCACATTACTATTTACAATAAAGGCAGGGACTGCCCTGCAATTAGATGAGCAGGAATTGATCCTGCTGGACACAACGAGCCAGGGATTGCCCTGCACATTACTGAACGACAGGGATTGCCCTGCACTTGCAGACTTCCAAACATTCCAGGACAAGATACTTGGATTTAACATCCGGAACATTCAGCACAATATTTTGAAAGTCCCAATCCAGAGTACTTAGTAGGTGATACTTTTGTCGAGCATCCCATATTTCTTTAACACAATGTCACATCCAGTACAGTTATATACCACATAAGCATCCATCCAGCTTAAGCAGACAGTGACACTTTTACCAAACATCCTATATGTTGTTACATGAAGTCACATCCAGTACATTTACATAACAACAGCAGCACTCACTGGCAAAGTCCCATCCAGTACGTCTAGACATGTTACACTTATGGCAAGCGCTGTCAGACGACATCTGGGTAAGACAACAGTAATATTCTCTTCAGAATAACAAACACAGTACGCTCTAGGGCCTCCTGTTCTATAAAGTGGCAAACGGGACTTGGCAGTTAGCTCCACAGAGGCAGGACTCTAACCCATAACTATGACAACTTACAATACGTGTATATGATTCACTAGCCAGGCATCTTGCTGCACCTGCGATTTAACCATCTGGGCCACAGACAAGATGCATCCATATTAACTTTCACTAGACAGTCTCCGATGGGGTTAGTAGCCCAGACTGATAACTTCAATATTTCAAAATCGACAGAACATATCTGGTAGAGGGGCTTGAGGCCCCCAAGATTACTTTTACAGCTTCTCCCTCACTCCGGGGGGTACGAGGGTACTCACTCAGTTCCTCCATGGGTCTCATTCACAATTGAAGGCATCCTGAAGACTCTTCAGCTCTCTCACCGCTGAGGCATGGTAAATGGCTTCTTGTTCCACATCTTTCCCTAACGTGGGAAGGAGGACTAGCTTCTGAAGGACATATCTGATAACCTTCTGACTAGCAGTTGCAAAACAACTAAAATTACTTTAACTTCTAAACTGGATACAGAAAATAACAAATGCATCCAGATGACTGGAGGGGCTTAGCTAAGTGGCCCAGGCCTGGTGTCATGGCAGGGGCCTGAGCCCCCACCCCGTGGAGGGCTCCCAGCAGGCTAGAGCCTGCTCTCCTTATCTCACTCTGGCAGATACGAAGAAAAAAAACTGGCAAACACCGTCTCTTATAGGGCTCCTAGTTCGACTTCTGATTGGCAGCAGAGATGGGGTGACAGGTCTCCGAATGGCTGAGGGACCTGTCAATCAGAATACTCGAGGCTCAACTGGATTGAAGAATTGGCACCTAAAATGATGTCTCTGCAAGTCCCCATGAGCACTTGGATGGTTACCCATGAGGTGCAGTGAATGTCCCACAAGTCCTGGCTTTGTATTACTGGCTCCCAATTGGCTGTGACTGCTTGCAATGGCTGCTTAACCTACTGTCCCTTATAGCAGATCAGATAGAGTCCTGACAAATGTCTTGGTGCAGCCAGAAAGAAATGATCATTTGCCCCCAGTGCCCCACAGTCTTGCAGGTCAGAGGTTGTACTTTCAGTCGCTACACAGATGGAGAAGGAGGCTCTGATTGTTTTCATGTCGCTACTGTACTTATGTAAGCTTCCCCTTCAGCAGCTAACAGGCTGACACACAAGAGTCCCAAAATGCTGGTGAAGGCAGGAAAAAAGTATTTATTTTAAAGTTAGCCACTTTCCCCCACATGTACAATAAATCACCCCTATGCAGCAACAGTTTACAATGTTCAAAACATTTAAGTTCTTTAATTTTCAGCAAAAGCCGAACACAGCTACCCTGGAGGCAGCCAGGCACACAGTTATTACTTATACAGATGACCGGGGCCCTGCTCAGGCATACTTACCCTGAACCCCGGTCAAACTCTTTCAATTTCCACCAGAGAAGCCCCCCAGCAGGCTGTCCATGGTCACCAGGTCCCAATTAGGTGGAAGGGATCCTGGAACCCATGGCACAGTCCCCGAGGCAACCGCCAACCAAGTGGTTCAGTTCAGGGCAAGAATCGCGCGCCATCGCGAGTCCCGCTGCCCTGGATGCAGCACTTTTAATATTGGGCACTCGCAATGCAATTCTTGCTGCCCTGGAGGTAGCACTTTTACTTGGCACTCACGAGTGCTGTTTTTAAAGCCCCGAGGGGCTGGATTTTCATTTGGGCTGCACAAGGGGCACACAGAAGGGCAAAGCAGACCTGGGGGATTGCAAAAAAATTGGTGGCCAACACGGGAGAAGCCCGGGAGACAGTAGCAGAGAACAGAGCAAAAGGGCTAAGGTAAGCACAGGCTGGCATTTTTAGGAACCCCATTTGCAAGGGGGTTACACATATTCCTGAGCAAAGCCTGAAAAGTCAGATCCTCCTATGGAACAGAAGAAGTGTCTGGATCTGAAGAGTCCAGGCTAAAGCACAGTCTCCGTCGCTGCCCTCAGAAATGATGAGGTCAGGCTCAAACTCAGCCCCCTACACATCCTCCCCAGAGAGAGGGTCGATGAGGGGGAGTGGATCACAGGCCCTCCAATCTAGAACATGGCCTTGATAACAATGGCGACACTAGGCCCAGTGGACAGGGGGCCAGTGCCAGAGGCAGCACTGTTACCAGAAATGAATAATGCACCAGGGAGCACCCCCTGCACAAAGGGTGGCACCAGAAACGGCACTGGAGTCAGCACCAAGCCAGGCCCAAAGGAGCCTAAACACAGCACCAAGAGCAGCACCGACCCCACTGCCGATGACCCAGCCAGTACCACAATGACCAGCAAGGGTACTGTGGCTGGTCACATCACAGTGACACTGAATGGAGGTGAGGCCAGTGGGACAGGAATCGGCAGAGCAGTCATCAGCAAGGGCCAAGAGCTGTTGCCAGAGCCAAACAATGTACCTGGCTTACGGGCCCAGCTTGTGGCTCCAGTTCCACTGACCCCAAATAACAAGGGACCGGTTCCACTGGCAGAGACAAACAAGCCAGATGCTGCATCCACTGCTCTATAAGAGAAGCCCCATGGTGGAACTGCCCACCGAAGTGCCCACTTACAGACACTAGGGGGCTCCAGGCCCAAAACTTTGACCTTCTGATACCAGGGCCCCTGGTGATGCTGACATCGCCAGTGAGGGCCTTGGGCTCCAAAAGAACACACAGTTTGAAAAATGAACCGCACCGAGAAGGACTGGTGCTAAAACAAAGGTATGAACGAAATTCCAAAAAAGTCAGCACCCAGTCCGAGCCAAGTATATAAAATAAAACATTTATTTTAGACAAGTGCATCAGTGCAAACATACCAGTTTCTAAAGCATAATGCCCACAGACATAGAAAAATCATCTTACGTTTCGCAAGGCTAATTGCCAAGCTTCATCAGAGATAAATTACATACACGTTTAGTGACCTTAAATAGTACTAAAAACTTGTGCAACCTTAACCATAACTATTAAAACACAATGCATTCCTCCATTTATTTTCAAGGATAGCACTTAAAAGATCCATCAATTAGTGCCAACTTTCAATAATTATTTAATCATTAATTGAATGTATGACCAAACACCAATGATGTCAATTATTTTTAATTATGACAATTAGAACGAATATTCGTATATAAGGACATGGCTCTGATATGCTCTATCATCCCCACATTCTCTCCAACACTGTCCCTTCCCTAATTCTCCCATACAAGCCAGCAAGGCTAGTGTGCGGAAGAAACAAGAATGGAGTTTTCACATGTATTCACGCCAGTATGGTGAGAAAAAGATTTTTATAGTTGGTAAAGTAGTCTCATTCCAGTTCTGCTCACTGATTGATACCTGTAGTTCATGTTCCCATCTAAAGCTGACTGAGTTGGTCGAGTCTCCCTGTCTTTCATTTAAGGCCTTATATATCTTACTAATCAGGCGATCCGAGGTCGTTCCTCTGATATGAGCTTGTAACAGTTGTATTATTTGGGTAGGGTTTTCACTTAGGGCCGCGAGTGACCATTCATATGGCTGAAGGTATGATTTAAGATATAAATAAGAAATAAAATATTTATGGGGCAAGTGATATTCCTTCTGAAGGGAGACAAAGGGAAGGAGACGTGTTCTGCCCACTAACTGGAAAATGAATAAAATGCCATATCCCTGCCACTGAACTACATAGGGGCCTGAGGGACCTGCTGTCAAATTTGCATTATACTTCAGTGTTCCCAAGAACAATTTTTCAGGGAATGCAGGGATTTATTTAACTCTAAAAATTGATTAGCGTTTTGCTCATAAAAGTGCTAAATCTTTGTGAAAATGCATAGCTCTTGTCTCACTGTGTTTAAGAAACACAGCACTTCTAGAAAATCTATATGAATACTCTGTGTACAGTTAGTATCATCCCAAGAAAAAAACTGCTAATCAATTATTTAAAACCCTGGAATGTAAAATAATCATTACTGACTTTAAGCCATATTTTTAAGGGTTCCCTGGTGAACTTCAGATAATTCATTATCCCTTGGCACTTGGAGATGTTGTATAAGTCTCCATAGGTTACTGCTAATTGTTTCCAGTGTGCATCATATTGTTTATTTAGCCAGTGTGTAGGACTACCCTTAACTGTGCTGCCATCACATACTTTTTGAGGTCAGGGAGGTTAAGGCCACCTCTCTCTCTGGCCAGTTGCAGAACAGAATATTTAATTCTGGGACGCTTTCCGCTCCAAATAAAGCGGGATATCATTCTGTCCCACGCCTGGAAATATGTTTTAGCCGGGGTGAAGGGCAGTGTTTGAAGAATGAACAATACGCAGGGAAATACATTCTGCTTAATTGTATCTAAACTACTCAAAAAGCTTAGGGGGAGACGTGACCAACTAGATAGATCTTCTGTCAATTTTAGGGTTAAAGGTTCGAGATTTGAGAGCTCTGCATGAATGGGGTTTCTTGTGAGCTTTATTCCCAAGTATCTCATCTCTTGTCTGTGCCACTTAAAGGGGAAGTCTTTTTTGAAGTGGGAGGGAGGTAATTGTATGTCAATACCTCGGTTTTTGATTTGTTAATTTTATATCCTGCTAGCTTACCAAATGTGTGTAGCTGTTTCCATACCTCTGGGATGGATTGTTCAGGCTCGGTAAGAGCCAGCAGAATATCATCCGCAAACAGTGATATCTTGTGAGGGCAACCTCCCAACGGAAGGTCCTCTATGTCCCGAGAAGATCTGATGGCAATAGCCAGGGGTTCGAGATATAGAGTAAACAACATTGGGGACATTGGCCATCCCTGGCAGGTGCCCCTAGGGAGCTGGAATGTATCTGAAAGTGCCCCATCCACCTCAACATTTGCTTTAGGGGAGGCATAAATATTTTGCAATTGTTTTATAAGTTGTTCCGGGAATCCAAAGTGCTCCAGAGTCTGCCATAAAAAAGACCAGTTGACCCGGTCGAATGCCTTTTCAGCATCTAACCCCAGTAGCACTAAAGGGATTTGTCTTTCTATGGCATAATCTATTAAGAAATGTGCATGACTTATGGCATCGTGGACCTGTCTGCCGTAAATAAAGCCCACTTGATCAGGGTCAATAATAGCTGGTAGTAAATGGTCTATTCTAGAGGCCATGGCTGACATGAACATTTTGTAATCACGATTTAGCATTAAAATGGGGTGAAATGAGGAGGGGTGTTTAACATCTTTATGGGGTTTAAGTATGGCTGATATGGTGGCATATTGCCATGTGGGTAGGGGTGGGGGAGTTCTCCCTCCTGGACCGCATGTAAGGCTGGAAGTAATATGCGTAGTGGCAGCTTTTTGAATTTGTTATAAAATTCAGAGGGATACCCATCTGGACCTGGCGCCTTCAGGGTCTAAGCTTTTTTTAGAACTTGGGAGTAGTCCTCCCTCTTTGATTGGCGTCAGCAAGGCTTCAGCCTGCAGTGGACTGATTAGTGGTATTGGTAAACTCTGTATAGATGATTTGATGTTGCCTAGGGGAATTTCCTCTTCTTTAGTGTACAACTCATGGTAAAACTGCTGTAGAATATGTCTAATTTCCTGGGGTCTTTTTGCTAATCTCCCTGTTTTAGGATCTACCATGCTGATTATGTTTGCTCTGGTTCTCTGTTCTCTCAATTTTCTTACTAAATTTCTGGAGGCCTTAGGTCACCCCCCCATGATGTCCTAACTTTAGATTTGTTGTACCGATTGGTCTACTATATTTTGTAGCTTTTGTTTTACAATTATTAATCACTGTCGTATCGTGGGGTCCTTTTGATCAGGCCAGTGCTGTAAATGTAATAACTCCTCCTGCAAGTCTTTATGAGTTTTTTCCCCCTCTGCCATTTTTTTAATGACAGAAAATCATAAGATCTCTCCTTTTAATACTACTTTTAAAGTATCCCACAGAATTGTGGGGGCAACTGCATGTTGTGTTTTTTCTTGTTTAATTCTAGGTACAGCCTCCTGGACCAATTCAAGGAACTCTGGGTCCCTAAGATAGGGGAGGTTCAGGCACCAATTGTTTTGCTTATATTGCACCCCTAAGTCCACCCTGAAATATAAGTGAGCATGATCCAATAAGAAGGTGATTCCATGCCATACATCACAAATGGAATCTAAATGCTCGATCGTGGTTATAAAGTAGTCAAGTTGAGCCCCACTTCCCACGTGCAGGGCCCAGTGGATGTATTCTTTTGTCTTAGGAAAAAAATGTCTCCAGGTATCCACCAAGCCCAGAGAAGTGATGGTTTGTTTTGTGTATTTGTGGAGAGCGTTCGATCTATGGGCCAGAGGGGTATCAGCATCCAAAGAGGGGTTTAAAGTGATATTCAAGTCTTCCCCCAGCAGCAAGTGTCCCTCCATGAAGGACATTTAATCCATGAAGAATTTTACTGTTAAGGGCTTCCCTGCCCCAAGAGGGAAATAAACGGATGCCAGGATAATGGGTCTTGAGTACAGCTTGCCTGTCACTATGGCATACCGGCCCTACGGGTCACTAATCTCACTTTGTTTTTCAAAGAGCACCTCCTGGGAGAGTAGAATCATCACCCCTCTCCTTTTCCCACCCGTATAGGATGATTCAGTTACTACAGAATACCTACACCTCTGAAATTTTTGATGTTCGTCCGAGGACATGTGGGTTTCCTGCTACATAATAAGCCACGGTCTCTCTTTTCTAAATAACTGAAATAATCGAGAGCGCTTTATTGGATTACCAACCCCATTCACATTTAAAGATAAAATCAAACTTGACTTAGCCATATCTACTTCTGATCAGTCCTTGTATGCATATTTCCTGCATGTTAAAAGTACAATATATCCCCTTCCTACCGTACTTATGCCTTTTCACCCCATGCTCAATAATATTGTATTATTAATTGCTTTATGTACTGTCACTGATATAAGTGAATTATAATGTCTGCCTGTTATTCTATTCAAACACCATAACACTGTCCGAGTGTTTAAAACTACACAAGGATCTAAAAAATTCAGCACTAGGCCTATAACAACTAAACATGTGCAGGCCTGTTGCATTTTAACATTATACATGACGCTCAGTACTTTTAGGCCTGCCAAAATAACCAAATACCAACAGGGCATCAACTTTTTTGTGCCAGCAAATTGTACCTGCTATAACAGGTCTCTGAATCTGGCAGAAAATTTAAGCGGCTCCTGAGGCAGGGAGAGGACAGATACCTCTCCTTTGAAGGAGCAGATGTATGCGCCCTGAGGGGCGTGTCAAGGCCACGCCAAAGGCCCCCAGCACCACTATTTCCCTGGTACCTAGTGGTGCAGAAGGCCACATTGGAAATAAAAATGAGGAACAGAGACCCCCAGGACAGGGTCCCTATGTGCCTCATCTCCAGTAAGGCCTTACGGATACGTCAACCATTTAGGGATGAATTTCTGACCCTATAATGGTCAGGTGGGCATGTAGCACTGCAGAAAATGCATTAGGTCATGCCACCTTTACTGGGCTATGGTATAATTAAACAATAACTATGGGAGGGCAATCAGCAAGCTTTTGGGCGGGGGGGATAATCCAAGGGAAATTCAGAAACATCCTTCTTATTCACTAACCTTTTTCCCCCCCATCTATAAGCTTGGGAATATAAGCAGGATTTCCATTTCCCAATGTCCCCACCCCAAACAGACTTCCCCAAGTTGCATTGTGTAGTCCTTGTATGCAGAGTCACCTCCGCATCAAGTTACCAGTTTTTAAGTCTCTGCAGAACCTCTCTCGCCACTCACTCCAGTGCAGGTCGCTGAAATCTTTGAAAAAGGTTTTTCACATCCTCTAGGGTTGCTTGAATCTGTCTCTTTCTGGAACCTGGATCCCTAGCAGTGTCCCAAACAGCAATGTGAAGGCCTTGCCGAGTTTTCCTGAGTGAGGAGTCTTCCTGGGTGGACTGAACCAGGCCCCTGAGTTGAAGAGCTTTCGTTGCTTCATCTGGTGTCTCAAAGGTTTGGGGGCCACCTGGAAACATGATGACTAATCGAGCAGGGTATGGAGTAGCAAATTTTAGTTGTTGCTTTAAAAGACGGAGTATTGGAGCGTAGGCCCTGCGCTTGACTGAAATAGATGAGGGTAATCGTTGTCAAAATAAATGTGCTTTCCTTTATACTTAGTATCCCTCATTCTCCAGGCTCTGGTAAGTATAGTTTCATTAGTAGTATAGTTTAAAAACTTCATTATGATGGAGCGAGGTCATCTGTCTGGCTGAGTTGGTTTCGGCAATAGAGCCCGATGTACTCGCTCTATGTCGAATTTAAAAGCTGGGTCTAATTGCAGAGAGTTACGGAGAAGCTCCTTCACAAATTTTAAAATATCTCTCCTTTCCTCGTCTCTCCGAATCCCATGTATTCTCAAATTATTCCTGCATGATCTGTTTTCCAAATCCTCACATTTCTCTTTTAAAGCATGCTGTTCATCTAGCATGTGAACTACCATGCTTTCCAGCCTGTCAGTCGAATCATCTAATTCAGTATGTTGTGCTTTAGCCTTAGTAACACGAGATGAAAGCTTACTGATTTCTGTAGTTAATTCTGACTGGAAAGTACGAACCTCGGTCCTTAATTCCTGCAACTCTGCTAGAATGGTAGCATTGCTGGGTAGTTGAGATGAGGCCTCATTTGGAGCCATGTCTGGTTGAATCTCTGCAGAGCTTAATGAAGACTGAGAGAATTCTGCTGAACCCTTGCTTCTGGGGGTGCGTACAGTCCTTTTTTTTGCCTCCCATTCAATGCTGTGGCTCTCCCTGATATTCTTTTTTGATTATTTTTGCGTTTTATTTGTGAGTCTGTTTTTAGCCCAGGATCAGTGGAGCTAGGTTTTACCCTTGCATCCTAGTCGGTGACATCACCGGAAGTCAAAGATCTTGATTTTCGCTGTGGATTTGTCCCTGCAGGGAGAGAGATCTTGGGAAGATGAGGAATTGCTGAAGGAGGGTGTAGTCAGCTGGAACACCGAACGAGGAGTTGTGCAGGCTGGACTTCTACCAGTACATCATCGTTCTGTTATCAGCGGACTGTGTGTTACCGATAGCTGCCAACAGTCACTGAAGCATTGATAGGACCAGCACATTTTGGAGGTTGGTGGGAACATTTGGTGGTTCTGTCCTAACTCATCCGGGAGTGGCTGCTCTGTGCCGGGTCCATAATGGGAGGAGCTGGTTTAGGTCTGCTGGAGAGTGGACATATGCTACTGGTGGCCTTTAGGTTCCTTCGGAGGGTCTGCTGGAGAGCAGACACCTGGCCGGGGGCTGTAGCTGTGGGTTCAATTGGGCAGAGTGGCTGTTTCCCAGTGTGAGTGTTTTGAGGGACCTTTCCACTGTTCATTAATCAGCTCTCCGGCCTGCTGTTGGTCCGTGGTAGCAGCGGAGGCGGTTATCACTGAAAGAGCCACATAATATGGCGGGCTAGCATTGCAGTGACTTCAGAGTGAAAGACGCCGGAAGAAAAAATTACTCACCTTAGAAATTATGTTTCTTCTAATGGAGTCTTGCTGTATTCTGACTATTGCAGTTAGTCCCAGCCTTTAAACTGCCCCAGAGAACAAAGGGTTAACTTTCTATGCAGAGCATAGAATGCTGAGCTCGAGCTCGGCTGAGGTCTCTGTCTGGAGCCCTTTGAAATCCAACCCTCAGATTCTTACAAGCAAAAACTCACTAACTATCTTATGTGGAAATTTAAAAATTTTTACTAGCCAACTGGCAACAAAAAGTTTTGGATTCCCAAAGGAAGACTCAAGTCAGGAAACCCAAAACCCAAAACCAATCCAAATAAGACTAATAATAAAACAAACACCCAAACAAAAAGAAGAGGGTGTAAGAGGAGCACCCCTGAGGTGCAACACTGCACCTGCCCACCCACTTCCCAAAAGCAGGTTCTGAGAGGGGAGGCAGGGAAGGAGGTCAGAATACAGCAAGACTCCATTAGAAGAAACATAATTACTAAGGTGAGTAATTTTTTCCTTCAAACAACATGAAGTCTTGCTGTATTCTGACTATTGCAGACTACCAAGCAGTACCTCCATGGAGAAGGGACAGAACCTGCTTTGGAAATATGCTCTGAAGTACTGCTGTGCCAAACCGGGCATCACTCCTAGCCTGGATATCCAGAGAGTAATGCTTGGTAAAGGTATGGACTGTTTTCCAGGTGGCTACTTGACAAATTTCTAAGAGAGGAATATCCCTGGAAGCAGCTGTACCTCTGGTGGTGTGAGCCCTCAGGCCCGAGGGTGGAATTTTTTCTAGTTTCTCATAGCAGAATTGTATACGAGACACAATCCACCTGGCAATAGTTCTCTTGGTGGCAGGTTTGCCCTTTCCCACTTCTTCACAAGTGAGGAACAACTGGAGGGAATCAAACCTGTGACCCTTGGTACGCTCTATATAGTAGCTAAGGGCCCTTTTAACATCTAAACTGTGTAGCCTCCTCTCTCCTGAAGAAGAATGATCAGTGAAGAAAACAGGGAGAGAGACAGACTTATTCAAGTGGAAATCTGAAACCACTTTGGGTAAGAACCTTCTATTGGTTCTAAGGACCACTTTATCCCTATGAAAGGAGATAAAATCAGGTTCCACTAACAGGGCTTGCAATTCACTGATACGTCTGGCAGAGGTAATAGCTACTAAAAACACAGTTTTCCAAGTCAAGTACTTAAGCTCTGCTGAGGACACAGGTTCAAAGGAAGGTTGCATAAGTTGAGCAATGCAAACATTTAAGTCCCAGGCAGGGGCAGGGTCTCTAAAGGGAGGACTGGTATGAAGCAATCCTTTAAAAAATTTACAGAACACAGGATGAGATGATAGTGAGGAAGACTTCCCCACTGACAGAAAAGCAGAAACAGCTGACAAGTGCACCTTGAGAGTAGCTGGTCTGAGGCCTAGGCCATTGAGATGGACCATATAATCCAGAACTGTAGGCAATTCAGCAGTGTCTGGGGAAATATGCATCTTAGAACACCAAATACTGAATCTTTTCCATTTGGAGTTGTAAGTTTTTCTGGTGGAGGGCTTTCGACAGGCTTTGAGAATATCCAGAACCCCCTGAGACAGATGCAAATCTGCATACTCTAACTCTTCAAGATCCATGCCTTGAGACTGAGAGACTGAGGACTGGGGTGCCAAATCCTCCCATGAGAGGAGGTTAACAGGTTGTAATTCCTGGGAAGAGACAGGGGAAGATGGACTGCTAGGGACAGCAACAGGGGGTACCAAGGCTGTCTGGCCCAATCTGGAGCAATCAGAATCACTTTGCAAGGTTGTGACCTTATCTTGACTAAAACTTTGAACAGTAGAGGAAAGGGAAGGAAGGCATACAGAACTTTCCCTTCCCAGTTCAGAACCAGAGCATCCAGAGGGACTGAGCCCAAGACTGGGGGTCTGCAACAAAAGAGAAGAAGTTGGTGATTGTCTAGGGCTGCAAAGAGATCTATCTCTGGAGTGCCCCACCTTCAAAAAATCACCTTCAACCCCAGAGGGTCCAGGAACCATTCATGATGGCCCTGTGAGATCCTGCTCAGTGCATCTGCTAGCACATTGTCCCTCTCTGGAAGGTGGACTGCTATCAGAGAGGTTTGCAGGGAATAAGCCAGGGACCACAACTTCATGGCTTCTGTGCACAAGGCCGTAGACCGAGTGCCTCCCTGCTTGTTGATGTACTACATGGTGGTGGTGGTGTCTGTTCTGACCTGAACCACCTTGTTCTGCACTGACTGAGAGACAGCTTGCAGGGCCAGAAAAAGTGCACTGAGTTCTAGGAGATTGATATGGAGAAGGGATTCCTGAGGGGACCACAGTCCCTTGGCGGTGAGGACCCCCAGATGGGCCACAGCCCAGAAAGGAAGCATCCATGGTAAGGACCACTGAATGAGACTGAGTGACAAATGGGACCCCTTGCCTTAAATTGTCCTGATCCTGCCACCATTGAAGGGCTTGGATCAGGGTCCAAGTCACTGGAATCAGTTTGGTAAGGGAATCCTTCCTCTGGGACCAAAAGGCCCTCAGATGGAACTGAATGTCCTTCATCTGGAATCTTGGCCCTTGGACCACTACTGTAGAAGCTGCCATGTGGCCCAAGAGCTGAAGGAAATGCCTTGCCGGTCGGGACACCTGAAGGCTGAAGGAAGAAGCCAGTTCTACAAGAACTCTTGCCCTTTCCAGGGGAAGAAAGGCTCTTGCTTTGATAGTATCCAGCTCCACCCCTATAAAGGTAAGGAACTGCACTGGCTCGAGAACTGACTTGGGAAGGTTGAGAAGAAATCTTAGAGAAGTGAGCACTTGCTGGGTCACTTGCAGGTGTGACTTGACTTGGTCTGGAGACTGGCCCACTATGAGCCAGTCATCCAGATATGGAACAACGGAAATCATTTGCCTTCTTAGAAAGGCAAAAACTACTACTGCCAGGCACTTTGTGAAAACCCTCGGGGCTGAGGTTAGGCCAAAGGGCATTGCTCTGAACTGATAGTGGCCTGAGGGCAACTCGAACCTGAGGTGCTTTCTGTGGGAGCACCTGATGGGAATGTGAAAATAGGCATCTTTGAGGTCCAGGGAGGCTAGCTAGTCCCCTGGCCTTAGAGAGGGAAGAATTATTCCCAGAGTTACCATCTTGAAGTTTGGTTTTAAAATATGTTTGTTCAGGTATCTTAGATCTAAGATGGGTCACCACTCCCCTGTCTTTTTTGGGGTAAGGAAGTACCTGGAGTACAGACCTTTGCCCCAGTTAGGGTAGGAACTCTCTCTATGGCTCCTAAGGCCAGAAGAGATGAAACCTCTGCCTCCAGGGCAAGGATTTCTGAGAGACCTGCAGGTGGAAAAGATCGGGCTCGCATCTTCGGAAATTTTTTGAAGCTGAGAACCAGTCCCTGGCTTACTACTTCCAGGACCCACTTGTCTGAGGTAACAGACATCCAGTCCTGGACAAAGTAAGCCAGCCTGCCCCCTACTGGAATAGGAAGAGTCGACCCGGGCAGGCCTATCAGGGTGTCTGCTTGGCAGGGGCCTTAGGCTGAGGAGTGGATGCAGCCCTGCTCATCCCTCTTCTGCCTCTCCCTCTGAAGAACCCCCTCTGTGAAAAGGGAGAAGAGGCCTGTGCTTGGTAAAAAGGCCTATGAAAAGGCCTGCCCCTGCCCCTAGACTGCTGCCTTTGAGGAGTTGCCTGCCTCTCCTTGGCCTGAGCACTCCTATAAGTGGTCCTGTACCCCTCCATTTTCTTCATGTAATTCTCTGTCTGCTCCCCAAACAGAGAATTACCCACTACAGGAAAATCCATGGCCTTAGCCTGGGTGTCTTGTGAGAGGCTAGTACACCTGAGCCAAGCCATTCTCTGAAGAGCCACAGTTGTAGCCATGACTCTTCATGACACATCATTGGAATCCACAGCAGCATGAAACTGTACTTTTGATGCCTCAGTCCCATCAGCAGCCACCTCCTCCAGCTCCTTGGCTAGCTGGGGGGAGGCCTGTTTAACCAGTGCCAGTACAGTGTGCCACCTGAACTTCTGGTACCTGGCTGTATAGGCCATATAGTTCGCCTGCCTGAGTCCCAAGGAAGATGCCATGTACTGCTTTTTTGCCATGGCATCAATCTTCCCGGAGTCTTTGCCTGGGGGGGGGTGAAGCCAAGGGAATATTTGCCTTGTCACAGGCAGCAGCCTGCACTACCCCAACATGGCTGCATTGTTGGTATAAAAACGCCGTATCTGAGCCTGATAGTGTGTACCTCTTGTCCATCCTTCTGCCAACAGGAGGTACAGTATTGGGAGACTTTAAGATTTTAAGTGTCTGCTTCCCAAAGGATTTGTGGAGGGGAATAGACAGTCTCCTGGACTCTGAGATGTCCATCATTTCTACATAATCAGGCTCCTCTTGATCCTCCATGGCCTCCTCCATAGGAAGCTGGAGGGTTTCAGCCACCTTTCTGCAAAACAGAAAGTGGGGAAGGGACTCAGAAAGCCTAGGAGGGGAAACACCAGAAGGTCTGTCTGGGGAGATGTCCGGTTCCACAGGCACATCCAGACTTTCACCATCGTCACCATCATCCTCAAACTCCACCTCCTCCTCAAACTCCGGTTCATAAAAATCTTCAGGGGTATGATCTTGAACTAGGAGAACCGACCGAACCGAGCCCCTGCCAAATGGTGCTAGATCGGTCGGAACTGGGCGAAGCGATTCCACAATCCGAATCGCTCTGGCTATTTCTTCGACGGTTGGAACATGAACCTCTGGATCTGAACCGGTCGATTTCTCTTTGTGTTTGCTTTTTGTAGGAACTGACCCCTCAGGATTGGCTCTCCTTATGCCCGTAGAAGTATCGCCCTGGTCAGAGGGCGCTCCTTCTGGTTCGGACGGATCCGAACCGGGCTGGCCATCCGGGTCAGCGGACTTCTTGGCCTCCTTTTCCCTCAATCTACCTAATCTCGTTTCAGGGGTAGATTTAGGAAATTTTTTACAAATTTGGCAGTCTGTATCGACGTGTTCAAACCCCTGACAATAAACACAGGTGGTGTGGGGATCAGCCTTAGCAAAGACCTCCCCACACTCACTGCAGTGTTGAAACCCAGTGGGCCCGGTTTTCTTCTTGGGTTTCTCAGACATGGCCAACCTAACCAAACTTACCCTTTTTATGGCAATCGCCAGGCAAGACTCCCTTTATCGGTTCCTAACTGTGTCACGGGTGTTGGAAAAAAACATTCAAAACACGTTTTTTTTTAGAACCATTAAGGACTGGTAACCACACTCTAAAGTAAAAGACAGAAATTCACTAAAAGTGATCGGTTCAGCCAAACTGATCAAACAAGCTTACAATTTCCACACAGAAATAGGTAAAACCTATCTAGTACTCACGGTACCGCAGACAGAGCCTGAACTGACTAAGCGGAACAAATTCGGCTTAAAACTGACACTTTTACCAACACTTTAACCGACTTTTCGAACTGAGCTGAAGGAGAAATCTCTGGAGCGACTGTTCAGTGAGGCGGAGTAAAGAATCTGATGGTTGGATTTCAAAGGGCTGCAGACAGAGACCTCAACCGAGCTCGAGCTCAGCATTCTATGCTCTGCATAGAAAGTTAACCCTTTGTTCTCCAGGGCAGTTTAAAGGCTGGGGCTAACTGCAATAGTCAGAATACGTAAGACTTCATGTTGTTTGAATAGGGCACATGCCGCCAGTTTTCTTTGGAACCAGAAAGTAATGGGAGTAGAAATCTGTGTTTCATTGATCCAGCGGAACCATACCTCTCAAGTGTCCCTGATTTTCAGGGACGTCCCTGATTTTGCCTCAGAATTTTACTCTGTCCCTCCTAAAATTTGTCTTTTTGTGGCTAAACAGTGGGGACTGTAAGTACAAAACAATGTCAAGCATTAAAGTTACAGACTTGTTCTTCTTTAGAAAATGCATTTTGCACTAAGCCCATATTCTACCTGCTTTCTGGGTGGATATCTCTAATTTTGAAGACGTGTCCCTGATTTTGGTCCTTTGTCCCTGACTTTTTTAAGCTTTGTCCCTGATTTATGAGGCAGGAGGTTGAGAGGTGTGAGCGGAACTACTTCTACTGCCGTGTTGTTCAGAAGGCCTTGCATCTCGGAAGCAAGACAAACTGACTGCACAGCAGACAGCCTGGGCTGTCGCTTGGGAGGATGATCGGGGAGGGGGGGGTCCGACAGATTGAGAGAGTACCCCTCATGGATTATCCTGAGGACCCATTTCTTTTTTTTTTTTTGTCAGTCTTTGGTAACCGGATAAAGGTTGTCTGATGTTACAGACTTCCATTGGTCATACAACTGAGTCAGACGACTTCCCACTGCCAAGGAAGAGTCCCCCTCAGACAGCTGAGGTGGGACCTAGGCCGGAAACTCAGAGGGTGGCACTCAGCGTTTTTGGGCCCTGTGCTTTCTGCTGCATTTTCTTTTGTGGCTGAGGAGTTATGGTCTGTAGCAGCTCTGAGGAAACCTCCTACTCGGGCAGAGCCTCTACCGTTGCTTTGAGTGAATGCCAAAGAACATATTCGTATTGCGAAAAATAACCCTGGTAGCTAGTAATACGCATGCCCAGAGTTGAAGCAGCAAAGACCGGCTTATCCAAGGTGTTGATCTTGCGAGATTGTTTGTTTATAGGATGGGCTGTGGATTCCTGAGGAAGGATAGCCTTATCATTCTCTGTCAGGACCACTAGGCATCAGCAAAGGCCTGTAAGGCCAAGATGAGGCGATCCTTGGGAGGGGCATATTTCCCATCTATGGACTTGGCCACAGAAGGAATAAGAGCCGGATTCTTCCACACCATCTGGGAAAGAGTCTTGAAAGAGGGCATACCAGAGGGGTTAAATCCAGAGGGATTTCCGGAACATGCAGATACTGGAGGCGCAGAAGCTTCCCAGGATCGAGTTCCCTGGTCTGGAGAGAAAGAGTAGAATTTAAGTTCTTGAGCAGAGACTTAAAGGAAAGGTCTTCCACCGCAGGCTCTGCAGGAGGACTGATCCCTGCCCCCAAGGCAGAATCGGCATCAACATCATCACCCAGTCGAAGATCAGGAGCAGGATCAGGCTCAATATCATCTCCTGACAGTCCAGAGGGGACTATATAGACAGGAAAGGAATGAAAACCAGGAGGAAGAGGTGGAGGAGACAGAATTGGAGTCAAAAACCTCTGTAAACTATGTGGCACCGTCAACCCCCCAGTGCCAAGAACAGAGACGGCACCAGAAACAGAAAGCGGTGCTGTGCATGGCACCCGACAGGGCTTGGCACTGACCACGAGTGCCGGCGCCACAGCACAGCCATCACGATACCGACCCGCGGCACCGCACAGGGGCCAACACTGCCCAGCGCCCGGCAGCCGGCACCGACAGGGCACGTGGTGCTGTGAATGGCACAGAGGCACAGACACCACATGTGGTGCCGAAAAAGGACCTTGGTGCCAGAGGAGTCGGCACCAGAGGCATGCAACCTGCAGAAGTCTGAACTGTGATTTGAAGGTAAAGAATGAAAATGGCAGGAGATAAAGGCATCGGTGTGGACCCCTGCGCCACAGCCATGTGAGGATAGACACGGTGCAGTCGATGGCATCAAAGAAGGCGCCGTGCGACCAGGAAGTCTAACCACCCCACCTGCCGATCCAAAACAGACAGGCCCGAAGGCCCTGGTGATGGAATGGCTGGTTCGGGCAGTCGGGACAACCTCCGAGCCCAATGCTATATAACAGTGGCCCAAAGGTGAAACTGCTTATCGGAAGCCCCTTCAATGGGCGGTGAGGGGTTCAGATGTTGAAGAATCCAGCAGTCAGAGACAGATGCCGGAGGCTCCAAAAGAGGCGGAGACCAGCCCCTGACCCCAACAACTGACCGTCCCTAGATAGGCGTACAAGAGGCGACCTTAGTGATGCCATTTTCTTCTGCGCCGCTGGTGCGTCAAGAACTGTAGGCCCAGCGCAAGTGAATGAGACTACTTCTTTTTATGCTTTCGGGGGCACCGCCTATCTCTCCCCCCTCCACCACCACAAAAGTAATTTTATTAAATGTAATCGGTACTTTTCGTGATAAAATACAAAATAATAAAACTGAAAACTAAGCTGCAAGTTTGAAGCTCGACTCCTAGAGGGTGAGCAATGTCATCACTGAAGCGCACTCGACGGCAGAAAAAAAGAACTGAGGCAGTTGGAGGGTCAACACCAAGATAGTCTATACCATGCAAGCCTAGCTCACGGTGCCGTTTCCTCACAGGTCCATCTCGGCGCCGGCCCTTCTGAAAAAGTTTGGCTCCCGCTGGGTCCTAGCGCCTCTGGCGTACTCCCGTTAGTATGAATGAGTGGTGGAGACTTTATTTCCAGGAAGATCAACTAATGTCCATTATCAGTCACCCAGACCAATCTGGCTTCATAAAGACTAGGAGCACCACAGACAATATTCGTCGAGCACTATTAATAGAATAGATACAGTCCAGAGAGATCCCAGCAGTTCTCCTAAATCTGGATGCTGAAAAGGTGTTCAACAGGGTGTCCTGGAGCTTTCTCTCCTGGACACCCTGGCAGAACTTTAATTTTCCAGAAACCTTCCAGATCTGGTTAAAGAACATTTATGCTGACCCTAAGGCCTACATACAGGTCAATGGAGCCCTAACCCCCACTATCACCTTACAGCGAGGAACGAAACAGGGATGCCCTCTCTCCCATTTGTTGTTTGCTTTCTACTTGAAACCGTTGGCAATAGCAATCCGGGAAGAGGCAAAGATAGAAGGGGTACCTATAGGGCAGAAACAACATAAGGTGGCATTACTTGCCGACGATGTGCTGATCTTGGTGTTATCGTCAGAAACCACAGTTCCAAGGCTATGGGAGATTTTAGAGTCAATTCCGCAATATGCAGGGTTCAAGCTCAATGTCAATGAAGAAAAAATTACTCACCTTAGTAATTATGTTTCTTCTAGTGGAGTCTTGCTGTATTCTGACAACTGCAGTTAGCCCCAGCCTTTATACTGCCCCAGAGAACAATGGGTTAACTTTTCTATGCAAGGCATAGAATGTTCATCTCGAGCTTGGTTGATGTCTCTGCCTGTTGTTATCCGAACTGCAACCGTCAGATCTTTACGAGCAAAACTCACTAGATGTTCTGTGTGGAAACTGTAAAATTTTTACTAGCCAACTGGCAGAAAAATAATGTTTTGGGTTCTCAAAGGAAGACTCAAGTCAGGAAACCCAAACACAAAAAACAATCAAATGAAAATAACATCTCTCCCCATGAGAACAGAGGGTGTAAAGGGGGCACCCCTAGGGTGCCAACACTGCACCTGCCCACCCACATCCCAAAAAACTAGGTTCTGAGAGGGGAGGCAGGTGGGGAGGTCAGAATATAGCAAGATTCCACTAGAAGAAACATAATTACTAATGTGAGTAATTTTTTCTTCAAACAACATGAAGTCTTGCTGTATTCTGACAAGTGCAGACTACCAAGCAGTACCTCCATGGAGGAGGGACATAACCTCCTTTGGGAATAGGCTCTGAAGTACTGCTGTGCCAAACCGAGTATCACTCCTAGCCTGGATATCCAGACAGTAACGCTTGGTAAATGTATGGACTGCTTTCCAGGTGGCTGCTTGACAAATTTCTAACAGAGGGATATCCCTGGCAGCAGCCAGAGAAGCAGCTGTACCTCTTGTGGAATGAGCCCTCAGGCCTGAGGGTGGAGTTTTAACCAGTTTTTCATAGCAGAATTGTATACAAGACACAATCCACCTGGCAATAGATCTCTTGGTGGCAGGTTTGCCCTTCCCAACTTCTCCATAAGTGAGGAACAACTGGAGGGACTCAAACCTGTGACCCTTGGTATGCTCTATGTAGTAACTAAGGGCCCTTTTAACATCCAAACTGTGTAGTCTCCTCTCTCCCGAGGAACAATGATCAGTGAATAAAACAGGGAGAGATACAGACTGATTCAGGTGGAAATCTGAAACTACTTTAGGCAAGAACTTTCTGTTAGTTCTAAGGGCCACTTTATCTCTGTGAAAAGAGATGAAATCAGGTTCCACTGACAGGGCTTGCAATTCACTGATACGTCTAGCAGAAGTAATGGCTACTGAAAACACAGTTTTCCAAGTCAAGTACTTCAGCTCTGCTGAGGACAAGGGTTCAAAAGGGGGTTGCATAAGCTGAGCAATGCAAACATTTAGATCCCAGGTAGGAGCAGGATCCCTAAAGAGGGGATTGGTGTGAAGCAATCCCTTGAAAAACTTATAGAATACAGGGTGGGATGACAGTGAGGAAGACTTGCCTACTGACAGGAAAGCAGAAACAGCTGACAAGTGTACCTTGAGGGTAGCTGGTCTGAGGCCTAGGCCATTGAGATGGACCCTATAATCCAGAACCGTAGGCAATTCAGCAGTGTCTGGAGAAATATTCTTCTTAGAACACCAAATACTGAATCTTTTCCATTTGGAGTTATAAGTCTTTCTGGTGGAGGGCTTTCGAGAAGCCTTGAGGATGTCCAGAACCCCTTGGGACAGATGCAGATCTGCAAACTCTAACTCTTCAAGAGCCATGCTTTGAGATTGAGAGACTGAAGATTGGGGTACCAAATCCTCCCATGAGAGGAGGTTAACAGGTTGTAATTCCTGGGAAGAGACAGGGGAAGATGGACTGCTAGGGACAGCAACAAGGGGTACCATGGCTGCCTGGCCCAGTCTGGAGCAATCAGAATCACTTTGCGAGGTTGTGACCTTATCTCGACTAGAACTTTGAACAAGAGAGGGAAGGGGGGAAAAGCATACAGAAATTTCCCTTCCCAGTTAAGAATCAGAGCATCCAGGGGACTGAGCCCAAGACTGGGGTCTGCAAAACAAAGGAGAAAGTTGATGATTGTCTGGGGCTGCAAAAGATCTATCTCTGGAGTGCCCCATCTTGAGAAAATCACCTTCAACACCAGAGGGTCCAGGGCCCATTCGTGATGGCCCTGAGATATTCTGCTCAGTGCATCTGCTAGGACATTGTCCTTCCCTGAAAGGTGAACTGCTATCAGAGAGGCTTGCAGGGAATAAGCCAGGGACAACAACTTCATTGCTTCTGTGCACAAGGCCGTAGACCGAGTGCCTCCTTGCTTGTTGATATACCACGTGGTGGTGTCTGTTCTGACCTGAACCACCTTGTTCTGTACTGATTTGGAAAAAGCTTGCAATGCCAGAAACACTGCCCTGAGTTCCAAGAGATTGATGTGTAGAAGAGATTCCTGAGGCAACCATAGTCCCTCGGTGGCGAGTTCCCCCAAATGGGCTCCCCAGCCCAGCACGGAAGCATCTGTGGTAAGGACCACTGAATGAGAATGAGTGGCAAATGGAACCCCTTGCCTCAAATTGTCCTGATCCTGCCACCATTGCAGGGCTTGGATCAGAGTTCGAGTCACTGGGATTAGTTTGGTAAGGGAATCCTTTCTTTGGGACCAAAAAGCCCTTAAGTGGAACTGAATGTCCCTCATTTGGAATCTTGCGCCTTGGACCGCTGCTGTAGAAGCTGCCATGTGGCCCAACAGCTGAAGGAAATGCCTTGCTGGTCGAGACACCCGAAGGCTGAATGAAGAGGTCAGCTCCATGAGAGCTCTTGCCCTTTCCAGGGGAAGGAAGGCTCTTCCTTTTACCGTATCCAGCTCTGCCACTACAAAGGTGAGGAGCTGCACTGGTACGAGAACCGACTTTGGTAGGTTGAGAAGAAATCCTAAAGAAGTGAGCACTTGCTGGGTCACTTGCAGGTGTGACTTGACTTGGTCTGGGGACTGGCCCACTATGAGCCAGTCGTCCAAATATGGAAAAATGGAAATCTTTTGTCTTCTTAGGAAGGCAACAACTGCTGCCAGGCACTTTGTGAAGACCCTTGGGGCTGAGGTTAGGCCAAAGGGCATTGCTTTGAACTGATAGTGGCCTGAGGGCAACTTGAACCTGAGATACTTTCTGTGGAAGCACCTGATGGGAATGTGAAAGTAGGCATCTTTGAGCTCCAGGGAGGCTAGTCAGTCCCCTGGCCTTAGAAAGGGAAGGATAATTCCCAGAGTTATCATCTTGAACTTTGGCTTTAAAAGATGTTTGCTCAGGTATCTTAAGTCCAGGATGGGTCGCCATTCTCCTGTCTTTTGGGGGTTAGGAAGTACCTGGGTACAGTCCTTTGCCCCAGTGTAGAATAGGCCTCTCTCTATAGCTCTTGAGAGCTAGGAGAAGAAACCCCTCTGCCTCTAGGGAAAGGGTCTCTGAGAGATTTGCAGGTGGAAAAGATCTGGCTCTCATCTTGGGAAATTTTTTGAAGCTGAGAACCAGTCCCTGGCTTACTACTTCCAGGACCCACTTGTCTGATGTAACAGACATCCAGTCCTGGACAAAGTATGCCAGCCTGCCCCCTACTGGGATAGGAGAATCGACCTGGGCAGACCCATCAGGGTGTCTGCTTGGCAGGGGCTTTAGGCTGTGGGGTGGATGCAGGCCTACTCATCCCCCTTCTGCCTCTCCCTCTGAAGAACCCCCTCTGTGAAAAGGAAGAAGAGGCCTGTGCTTGGTAAAAAGGCCTTTGGAAAGGCCTGCCCCTGCCCCTGGACTGCTGCCTTTGAGGAGTTGCCTGCCTTTCCTTGGCCTGGGCACTCCTGTAAGTGGTCCATTTTCTTCATGTAATTCTCTGTCTACTCCCCAAACAGAGAATTACCCACTACAGGAAAATCCATGGCCTTAGCCTGGGTATCCTGTGAGAAGCTAGTACGTCTGAGCCAAGCCATTCTCCGAAGAGCCACAGATGTAGCCATGACTCTTGATGATACATCACTGAGTCCACAGCAGCATGAAACTGAACTTTAGATGCCTCAATCCAATCTGCCGCCACCTCTTTGGCAAGCTGGGGGGAAGCCTGTTTAGCCAGTGCCAGTACAGTGTCCCACCTGGACTTCTGGTACCTGGCTGCATAGGCCATATAATTCGCCTGCCTGAGTCCCAAGGAAGATGCCATGTACTGCTTCTTTGCCATGGCATCAATCTTCCTGGAGTTCTTGTCTGGGGGGTGGGATGCCAAGGGAATGCTTGCCTTATCACAGGCAGCAGCCTGTACAACTCAACATGGCTGCATTGCTGATAAAGGAACTCCGTATCTGAGCCTGAAAGAGTATACCTCTTGTCCATTCTTCTATCCACAGGAGGTATGGAATTGGGAGACTTAAGAATTTTTTGTGTCCGTTTCCCAAAAGATTTGTGGAGGGGAATAGACAGTCTCCTGGACTCTGGGATGTCCATCATCTCTACATAGTCAGGCTCCTCCTGATCCTCCACTGCCTCCTCCACAGGAAGCTGGAGGGTATCAGCCAACTTTCTGTAAAACATGAAGTGCGAAGGGGACTCAGAAAGCCTAGGAGGAGAAACACCTGAAGGTCTGTCTGGGGAGATGTCCGGGTCAATAGGCACATCCAGACTTTCACCATCACCATAGTCATCTTCCAACTCTCCTTCCTCCTCAAACTCCGGTTCATAAAATTCTTCCAGGGTATAATCTTGAACCGGGGGAACCAACCGAACCGAGCCCCTGCCAAAGGTGCGGATCAGTGGGAACGTGCGGCGATTCCACATCTGAATACGCTTTGGCTATTTCTTGGCCGGTCGAGTGTGAGATTCTGGATCCGAACCAGTCGATTTGTCTTTGCGTTTTCTTTTTGTTGGAACCGATTCCTCAGAATCGGCTCTCCTTTTGCCCGAAGAAGTATCGCCCTGGTCAGAGGGCATTCCTTCTGGTTCAGTCGGAACCGAACCGGGCTGGCCATCCGGGTCAGCGGACTTCTCGGCCTCCCTTTCCCTCAGTCTACCTAATCTCTTTTCAAGGGTAGATTTGGGAAAATTTTTACAAATTTGGCAGTCTGAGTCGAGGTGGTCAAACCCCAGACAATAAACACAGGTGGTGTGGGGATCGGCCTTAGCAAAAACCTCCCCACACATACTACAGTGTTGAAACACAGTGGGCCCGGTTTTTTCCTTGGGTTTCTCAGACATGGCCAACCTAACTAAACTTACCCTTTTTTCAGCAACCGCCAGGCAAGACTCGCCTATCGGTTCCTGGCCGTGTCACAGGTCTTGGAAAAAACCATACTAAAACTCGTTTGTTTTTTTTTAGAACCGATACGGACCGGTAACCACACACTAAAGTAAAATACAAAATTTACCTGAATGATCGGTTCAGCTGAACCGATCTGTTCAAATAAAACTCCAGAAGACACTGTACATGGGCGCAGCAAAGACCTTTTTATTACTAGATAGGCCAGTGATAACCGCTTACAGACCTTCCATTACAGCCACAGGAAGCGCTCACTCACAAAAACTCCCCCTTCCTGGAGCACCTGAAACTAAGTCCCCAGGTACCGTAATTACATGTGTAGAAGGCTACTTAAAATAAAGTTAACTTAACAATCTCCCACTTTTCTTTAAAGACTTAAATTTTAGCCCCCTCCTTTTATAATAGCAAAGTTGAATGTCCACATGGCTAAGTGTCTTCTTCCTCAGGCTGCCACATCCCTTTACTGAGTGCTTTTAGAAGCACAAGAGCCGATGCTCCCTTTTTTGTCAAGCAATCAGCCAGTTGTTCCTTCGTGGTAGACCAGAGAACACGCTGGACCCTCTTGGCCTGGATAAGTTCTTTAATGCCACTGATTTCAAGACAAAGCCTTTTCTCTGAAACCGACTTGGTTGACTTGAAAGCATCAACTAGTGAATGACTGTCCACAACACATGTCACAGGTAAGATGTGTTTGGTACCACCGGTAGTGAGCTCTGAGTAGAACATTGCCAGAAAGATGGTATTGTCAATTCCCTCAGCCAAAGCAAGAATTTCCCCTGCAAGCGTGCTCTGGACTACTCTTCTTATCCTTTTTGACTGCCAGGAAAGTGGTGAAAAGCGTCCTTCCTCACCCATTAAGATAATCAGGTGACCACCTGAGTACCCCATCCGGAGGTTGCCTAGTGATGCATCACTAAAACTACCAATTTTAAGGAGGCATCTTTTCCCAAACATTGAAATTTCAAAGTCACTTGTTCAATTTCAGTTTTCGAACAATTTTGTTTGCCTCATGTATGATTTGAACAGTGGTTTGTTTCGTGTTAGACGCCAAGTTGCAAGCATCAAACATGACATCATGTCTGCTCTGTCTAGCAACCCAAAGAATTTGGCATATCTTTGACATCAGTTGATCCTTTTCACTTTCAGTGAGAGGATCACCACGGTGTAACACTCTTGTGGCATCCATGTGGATGGGATGAAGATTTTGTATGTAGTGTTGCTGTTGTAACTGTACGATTTTATCAACTGTATTGAACTCCATGCCCACGTAACAGAAGCTGTCATGCTCCTCACGGCCAGTCTTAAAGACATTTCTTAAGTGTGGTATTACTGTTGTGGCAAAGTTATGTGAGCCACCCCAAATGAAGTCATCAACATGGCAGGCAAGCACTCCAGCTACATTGCTATCTTGATCTAACCAGTAGAAGATGGCAGGATCCACTTGTGACATTTTTCCACCTGTATTCAGCATAGTTTCTTTAACTTTGTTGTATCAGTACAGAGATGCATCTGCCAGACCATAGACACACTTTTTAAGTTTCCACAGTGTTCCTTCACCTTTAGCTTCAGGTGGAGATTTGATGTAAATATCTCGAGACAACTCTGTTCCTTGTAGGAAAGCAGATTTAATGTCCATGGAATGAAGTCTCCATTGTTTTTGACAAATTACAGTTAGAAGCAATCTTAAGGACTCTGAGGCGCACGTTGGTGAGTCTTTTGGAAGTTCTTTATTGTCAAGTTCCTCAAAACCTCTGGCCACCAGGCGTGCATTTGGAACTATTCCATCCGAGGTTTCTTTTAGGGTACAAACCCACCTTGTAGAAATACACTTTTGTCCATTGTCTTTGACTCGTCAAACACTCCATTGCTCTTCCAGCTACTGAGCTCATCTTGTTTTGCATAATCAAAAGATACTTCCTTTGTAACTAGTACATCATCTTCAGAGTGTTGCACTTGGTTGTCCATAAGTTCGATGTGAAGATTATCTACACGTGACAAGTCAACTGACCCTGCTGTATCTGAAATGGCAGAGGGTTCCAAGTAGTGTAAATTGTACCAGTGTTTGTTTTTCCCCTTAACTTTTCCTGCACGTCCAAGAACTTTTGCTGTGTATGGAATCCCACTTTCTCTGTCTGTATATCTAACAATTTGTTCAGGTTTTAGATTGACACAGCCATCTTGTCTTGACACATGGAGTTGCTGAATGTCCACTCCATCAGTATTTCCTGTGTCACTGGTGAAGTCCTCTACTTCATCATTGTCTGTGCCACTCATAGTGTCCACGTTATTGTGTTCAGCATCTGGTAAATCTGTCTCACCTTCTGCGACCTTTTGTGTAGCATGCTGATGGTCAGCTGCCGCTCCTTCAACTTGCTCGTTATTCACTTTTCGTAACCTTGAATGATGCACCCACACATAGGTGCCTCCATGTCTCACAAATATTACCACGCCATCCTGACCAATGATGACACCAGGTCCTTTCCACTCTGCACAATCCATGCGTTTGTAATATACTTTGTCTCCAGTCTCATATTTTTCATCTGTAGGACGAAGTTGTTTACGCAAAGCCCGGCGAATTCTCTCTGAGCATTCTGCTTCAGTGAATGCTTTCCTCGCTGCATGCAATGCTGAAATATGTTGTCCTACCCGTTCACTCATAGTCGTCCCTTCCAAAGCAGGTGGCTTATCAACCAGCACAGAGGGAAGATTAGGGTTCTGTCCAAACACTAGCTGGTATGGCCTGTAGCCATGGACATTCTGCACTGAGTTTTTTGCCATATGTGCCCAATCTAGGGCTGTTTTCCAATCACATCGGTTAGTTTTTTTTTTTTTTTTTTACTTTCAATAGGATTTCAGTGAGTATTAAATGATATCGTTCCAAAAGTCCATTGCTCCACGGACTGTACCCAGCAGCTGTCTTTACTTCTATATTAAAATTTTCTGCCATATCACGGATTTCATCATTGTTGAATTCTCTTCCATTGTCGCTGTATAATTTTTTAGGTGGGCCATGCACACTTACGCAGGAATGAATAAACTGCTTCACAATTTCAGTAGGTTTCTTTATAGTCACAATGCCTCCAGCACTGAAACGTGTGAAGTGATCAGTTATGTGAAGATACCATACACTTGGTCCTAGCGCATGAAGGTCCACAGCCACTGTTTCATTGTACTTGGAAGCCATTGGTAGCACAACAGCAGGCTTGGGCTTGGGTTTGCTGTATCTCAGGCATGTCTCACAGCTGTTCACTATCTGTTGTAGAATGGAAACACTCTCTTTATCATTATTACCAGAACTTCGCAGTAATTTCTGAAGCTTATCAACTGAAGCATGTCCAAATTGCTTGTGAAGTTTTAACAAAACTCTGTGCTTTTCATCTGTGGACATGTTCTCTGTCACTGTTAAAATCTCATTTTCACAGGGACTCTCTGTAATGTCTTTGTCTAGAATGCTGACACAATAATGTCCTGAAGTAGTAAGCTCAAGTATGACTGGTTGTTTAAACATCACCGCTTTGTCATTTTTAATGTCTAGCACTGCCCCTGCCTTCTTTAAGGAAGTTTTGCTTAACAATAAAGAAATATCTGCAGGGACAACCTCTGTTTCTATGTGACATTTTGTCTGACCTATTTTTGCTGGGATTTTAACTCTTTTGACAGAATGCACAACTCTTCCATCTCCAAATTTGAAAGCTCTGCAACTTGGTATGTCCACCATCTTGTGCACTACATCTTGTATAAGTTCACTTACATAGCTATCTAGCCATTTTTCTCCACAGACCAGCGTGTACACGCAGTATCAATGACTGCAGATCCTAAAGACTCTACCATAAATACCTCTGCATCAGTAGCGAACTTCTTTGAAAACAATGTGATGTTACACTGCTCTACTTCATCTATATTTGTCTTTTCCTCTATTAACTTCACTTGTTCATTTTTGTGCTGGCAATCTTTGGCCCAATAATAAGTGCTTTGGCAAATGGCACATTTTGATCGTCTCCCATATCTATCCAATGGATTTTTGCCAGGCAATGGCGCCCTCTTGTGGTCATTTTGATAGCACGCCATGCTATCCTGTTTTTTCTTTTGCTCAGTAAAATATGTTGCATCTTGACCCACGTGAATTCCCTCTACGACTGGCACAATAGATGTCTTATCGCCAAAAATCCTCTTTAATGCTGACTTCATTGATGCAAATGTCAGGCTTGTACAGGCAGTTAAAGCCAACTGTTTATCCTTCACATCTAAGCATGAAGTATCTAACAACTTGAAAGCTAGCACAGCATCTGGCAGAATCATATTGTGTTTGCACATGACAGTGTACCTTTGCTCAAAGTCAATAATGTAGTCCGTCATGGACATTGAGCTGCCTCTGGCAATCCGGTCAAAATTAGTATATGCATCGAAAATCCGATCTTTCTCCTCCTTGAGAAACACATCATCAAGTGCTCTGATTAATGTCTCCATTCCCGTATCTTTGTTTAAATCTTCTGCTGAAATTTCCAATCCAATGTCCCTCGCTCTACCCTTGAGCGAAAGTACGACCGTTAGCGCTTGGTTTTTTTTCTCTAGTTCAGTAACACGTTGCCATATTCCAACTTCATTTTTCCAGCTTTCATATGCCCTTTTCTCATCAAATGCAGGCGGGACCCTGTAATTGCTAGCCATCCTCTGCTACCAATGTTCAAATACAACTCCAGAAGACACTGTACAGGGGCGCAGCAAAGACCTTTTTATTACTAGATAGGCCAGTGATAACCGCTTACAGACCTTCCACTACAGCCACAGGAAGTGCTCACTCACAAAAACTCCCCCTTCCTGGAGCACCTGAAATTAAGTCCCCAGGTACCGTAATTACCTGTGTAGAAGGCTACTTAAAATAAAGTTAACTTAACACAATCCACACTTTTTACAAGTTCCACACAGAAAACATAACAAAACCTATCTAGTACTCACGGTACCACAGACAGAGACTTGAATCGACTATGCGAAAGTAACAATTTCGGTAGAAAACTGACCGAAAACCGACACTTCAACCAACTTTGAACCGAGCAGCAGGAGAAATCTCCGGAGCGACTGTTCAGTGAGGCGGAGTAAAGAATCTGATGGTTGCAGTTCAAATAACAACAGGCAGAGACATCAACCGAGCTCGAGATGAACATTCTATGCCTTGCATAGAAAAGTTAACCTATTGTTCTCCGGGGCAGTTTAAAGGCTGGGGCTAACTGCACTTGTCAGGATACAGCAAGACTTCATGTTGTTTGAAATAGGGGTTCTGACATATAACTTCACTCCATCTGCAACATTAAATAATAAAATACCTTTAAGCTGGCAGAAAACAAAGATAAAATATTTAGGAATAACAATCCCACAAAATTTTAACAATATCGACCTTCTCAACTACAAACCACTCACTCTCCAATTACAGCAAGATTTGGTAGCCTGGGGTAGATTGCATTTGTCCTTTTTTCAAAGAATTGAAATTAAATGAATGAATGTACTTCCCCGCCTACTTTATTTATTTCAAAATATACTGATATGGCTATCCTGCACCTGCCACTGGCACTGGAAGGAGCAAATTTACCGAATCTGGAATGGTATGCCAAAGCGGCTTTATTACGCTCATAATATTATGGGCAACCCACACATACTTGTCCCCCTGGAAGGATGCTGAATACACAGTAAATGATTTGCATGACATTCCCACAATACTATTTACTTCCAGTAGGAACTCCATCCCCCTGTGGAACTTTACAAAATTCACGGGAGGACTTTTAAAAATTTGGAATTCAATAAAGTACCATTCAAAATTCTCAGAAAAATTTTATTATATGAGGTTAATCTCCAGGGATGAGAGTTTTCACCCCTCTTCCTTGGACCATGCCTTCAGAGGATGGAGACAATTGGGAATCCATTATACTGTATATATATTAAGTTCTAAACACCGTAGGAGTGGCCTCCTCTGAGGAGCTGAGGGACACCTATGGGTTTCCTAATAAGGACCATTACCGCTTTCTGCAATTACGGTCCTATATTCAGGGTCAGAACCCTGACAGAGCTTGACTTCCTAAGCCAAAACCACTTTTGCTAAGGCTCCTGACAGACAGTCTCCAGGGTAATATACGGGGACACATGATAGGGCATTTATATAAAATATTTAGAGAACCTTTGGGAGATACTATAGTGACAATACATTACAAATGGAATGCTGATTTAGACTTATCAATCACCCTGGAGGATTGGCTGAAGAACACCTTGCCAGTGGATAACGTCTCACTCTCACAGTCATGGAGGAAATTTGCATGGAAGTGCCATAGCAGGTATTTCTGTTCACTTTAAGTCAGAGCTCCAGATAATATTCTGGAGATGAGTACTGTACTCCTCATTTTGAAAGTGAGGTGAATAAAACCCAATTCAGATGTGCACAAATGTCTGGACAGAGTGAAGTGAGGAGCACATTTTTAAAAACAATGTAGTTTTTTTTCTAGATAAGAATTGATCAAGTGCCAACTATGCTCCAGATAATGTTGGCAGGCAGGAGTAATTTACCCACCAGTTCTAAACTATAGTGAGTAAAACAAAATTGGGATACATACAAGTGCTGTAAATCTGTAAAAAAAAAAAAAAGTTCCTTTTGAATCACCAGTTATGTTCTGACGCATTATTCTTTGGTGTGGAGTATTTAGAAATGTTTGGTTAGTATCAATACTCATTAAAAAAAATTTCTGTTGAGTATTTCCTAAAATGGAGTGAGTAAAACAGGTCGGTACTCACCTTATCTGGAACTCTGCCTGAAGTATTGGTAATGTACCTTCCCCCAAGTTATGGGCATTGCTGGAGGGGCTGCAAATGTTTGATAGCGGACTTGGAACATATCTTTTGGAACTGACCCCTATTAACCACGTACTGATTCTCCTTGCAAATCGAACTTCAGGAATGTGTAGGAGAAGAAATAGAATTAACAGCTAAGATAGTACTACTGTCAGTAATACCAACACAAGGTTCGAACTGGGGACGCACCTGGTTGCCAACATACTTGTTAACAGCCAAAAAGGCAATTACTACAAAATGGATGTCCAAAACAATTCCTAAAGTGGAAGACTGGAGATCAATAGTACTGAATATTTATCAACTATAGAAATTGACAGCGGCCTTGCATGATAACTACACAATTCTGCCTAAAATGGCAAAAATGGGTATGGTACATGACCTAAATAGATTCAAATTGTGTCCCCCAGGAAGCTCTTGATGGCAGGGGAAAGGGATGCTGCTCCCACTGGGGGGGGGTTACAAAGCCAAAAGCAAAACGTTATTTATATAGCGCCTTTCATAATCAAGGCACTGTACATAATATAAAATACAATATAAATTAGATTATATAATACATAATTTAAAATCAAGAAATTTAATCAATCAGGGAAGGCCAAAGAGAATAAATATGCCTTCAGCATAGATTTAAAATTGCTGTCGGTCAGGCATTCTCTTAACCGATGAGGTAGAGAATTCTACAGGGTTGGTGCTGCAAATGAAAAAGCATGTGCACCAGATGTTTTAAGACGAACCCTGGCAATCTCTAGCAATCCCTCATCGGTGGATCGTCGGAGTAGGGAGTCAGGAGATCTTTCAGGTAGTTGGGTCCCTGTTCATGTAGGGCTTTAAAGGTAAGCAAGCCAACCCTGTAGGTGATGTGCCACTGAAGTGGTAGCCAGTGCAGTTTGCGCAGCACAGACATAATATGACTGGTCCTGCAGATACCAGTCAGGAGCCTGGCCGGAGTGTTCTGCACTAGCTGCAAGCGGCGGATATCAACCCCAGACAGCCCTAGGTAGAGGGCATTGCAGTAGTCAAGACGGGTGGTAATGAAGGCATGGACTAATGTTGGAAGGTCGTCCGGTGGAATCAGGTGTTTCACCCGGGCGATATTGCTCAGATGGTAAAATGAGGATTTGACCACAGCTGACACCTGAGACTTTAAGGTCAAGCCGTCATCAAGAATAATGCCCAGGCTGCCTACTCCATCAGAGGTAATGAGCTGGACACCATCAAGCCACAGGCCCAACATGTGCCCAGCTCCAAAACCTGCCCCCCGGGCAACGCGGATCCACAACCAACACCTCAGTTTTATCTGGTTTCAGTCTCAGCCAACTCAAACTCATCCAGTCTTTGATCTCGGAAAGGTAACTATTTAGCATACAGATCGCATTGACCTGTTCAGATATAAAGGACATATACAGCTGAGTGTCATCTGCATAGCAGTGAAAACTCAAGCCGTATCACCTAATGATATCTCCCAATGGCAGCATATACACTGCAAACAACATGAGCACCAATATGGAGCCCTGCCGCACCCCGCAGGACAGGGGTAGGGCGTCAGAGGAATAAATTCCAGTGACCACCCTCTGAGACCTGCCTATGAGGAAAGATCGAAACCATTAGAGAACTGTACCCGAGATCCACAAAGGAACCGCAGGGTTTCCAAAAGCACCTCATGTTCCACAGTGTCAAAGGCTGCTGAGAGATCGAGAAGGACCAACATGGTACGAGCCTTTCAATTTCTTGCCATTAGGAGGACATTTAATACCCGAAGAAGGAGGGCAGTCAAGGAATAACAAAAACTGAAACAAACTAATACTGTGTAGTGAACTGTGAAAGTATCACTCTAAATCAACCCAGTATTAAGGCATGTAAAAATACAGACATTGTACATATTAAGATAATTCACTTGTGACCTATGACAGAATGACCAGGAGCTCAGGCACTAATTTCACATGTATGGAATTGTGTGTGTCCCATGTGTGAAAATTCAAAAAAAGAATATATTTAAAAAAAAAAAAAAAGTACTCATCATTCAGGTCGACTGATGCCAGATAATCTAGAGAAATTGCTCTGATGAATGAATATTTACACTCCACCTCAAAATAAGCAACCAGAGGCCTGGCTGAGGGGGAGGGTACAGACAGACGCTAAGTGGCACATTATAGAGCTGGGTGAGGGTGTGGACCATGTAGGGTGCGGCAGCCGAGAACCACAGGTGGCTATAATTAGATATGGGCAAAAGGTGTGGCAACCTAGGGCCCCTTTAAGAACTCTGAGGATACAGGGAGCAAATAGCTTTTATGTCATGATATAGATCCAAGCACAAACAATACAACTGCACTACAGCTGTGCTACAGTCAGAATCCCACTGAGTGTATCCCCCGCCATGTACACCTGTGTACTTAAAATTAATTTTAAATCTCACCAGCTCCTGATCAGACAGACATTACTTGAAATCAAGGAACAGCCAGTAGCAGTTATGCAAATGGTACAGTTTGCTCTGCTATCTATACAACTGCATTGCAAATGTGCTCAGGGAGAAACACGTGGCAAACTTTGTCTTCTCCAGGGTGGCGGGAGTTTCTCTGGAAACTAAGAATTTGTTATTTTAGGGTTCCAGCGGTAATGGCTAAGCGGCGTCCAGGGGCTCAGTCTTCCTGCTGGAGGAATTGCGGAGGCGATAAAGCCACCCAAGCACATATATTCTGGCAGTGCCCAGCTTTGGATAGTTATTGGAAGGGAATTCAACACCAGCTACAAAATCTACTTACCCTGAACACTCCTCCAGACCCAGAACACTTTATATTGGGGTTATTTCTTAAAGAACAGAAAGGGAGAAAAGTGAAATATCTTTGGAAACTTCCGGTGGCAGTGGCTAATAAAGCTATCACCAAGAAGTGGCTGTCCGCCTCACCTCCCGGAGTAGAGGACTGAAGCGTCATAGTTAACACGACTCAAACATATGAGAGAATAACCTTTTCACTATCCCAACGCACTCCACAATATATAAATAGGTGGACGAGATGGGACTTGAATGAAGTCAATGAAACATAGCCTCCTATGAGACATGACTGGGTGAGCTCTGCAGAACATTGACTAGTAAATGAACTAATTCCCTTTCTGAGACAGGTGCTGGAAAGGAGAAGACCCACCAAGAAACAGTATTCATGACTTTATCCAACAGAACCATGGATTAATCAGACGTGTAATTAATTAGGCCTGAAAATAAAGGATGATTTTTTTGTTCAATTTGTTTTCTTTTTTTTTGTTCTCAATTTTCCCTTTTACCCAGTTTTTCTTGTTAAAGTTACAGAATGGAATAATATGATAAAATTGGAAACACCATTCTCCGTGAAAATCTGGATGTATGTAAGCCAAACAGGTTTCTTAATAACAAATGGCTGAGTCAGGAAAACCTCTGTTTAGGCCAAACAGGAAATGAGAGTACTGACATATAAGGAGAAAAAGTTTCCTTAAAAGTTGTACGTTTCTTAATGTCAATCAATAAAGATGAAGTATAAAAAAAAACATGTGCTAAGATTGACATCCAGCAGAGATTCATCCCGTGACTGCTGATCACTGGTCACTGGCTTCAATTTCAGTTTTGGCCATGCCCACTTGCTTCTAAGTAATAACAAAAAGCCTGCTTTTTGCTATATTAAGCTTCTTTAAAAAAGGATTCTCCACAAATCATAATGTATAGTATATAATGGACAATGGGTGGTGCCCATCAGGTATGCTGTCGTGCAGCAGAAACCTTTATATTATACTGCAAAAATCTTTGTTAGACTTTTGCCATGCTCTGACCAGTCTATTTAAACAGCAATGGTTCCCAGTGTGACTGCCAGAAAAGAAGACAGAAGCAGCGCTGGACAGCAAAGCACCCATAGAAAAATGTCATACAGAAAATGAAAATTACGTACCTACCGTAATTCTTGATCTTCCTTTGTATCTTCACCATTCATCACTGGTGGATGATTGGCCGGAGACAAGCACCCCGCAGGAGCTTTTTTTTTTTTTTGCGCTTTGGGAGGAAGCTACAGCACCGCCCCACAAGGTTGATGCACTGTGTGGCGCTCATAGGTTGGCCAGAAACGACGGTTGGCTCCTCCTCCACCTCAGTTCTGCTCGCGGGAGAGACTGGGGGTGGGGGAGAAGAGGGATAGAGAAGAAAATGAGGGTGGGGCGAGGAGCCCGAGGGACAGCATAAGGAAAAGGATAAAAAACTGAAAAAGGAATAGGCCGACCAGTGGACAGAGGAGGAGGAGGAGGAGGAGGATCTGGGAGGGTATGGGCCGAAAGGCCCCCAGTCCCTGGACAGCCATATATGGACAGGAAAAGAAAAGAGAGAGAGAGAGAGAGAGAAGAGAAGAGAAGGAAGAGGGAAGGTGGGGGGGGGACCAACATCCATTCATCAGGCGACGCAGATCTTGAGAGACCAGAAAGTGCCTCCAGGGAGGCCGACAGCCAAATCACAAGTACAGTCTAACCCCGATTATCTGAGCCCCTTAACCGAACTCCCTATCTAATGAACTTAATTTGTGTCCCCCACTGCAAAGTGCAACTGCTTGTTCACTCTAATTGCGCTCGCTTATCGCCCTGATTGTGGTTAATTGTAGCTGCAGAAGAAAGCTGGCCAAAGAAAGCAGGCTGTTAATCACTGTACTCAACACCTCCTAACACCTTCTAACCTGCAGCAGGTGTTGAGGTGCTATTTAGCCCTTGTTGTAAGAAAGCCTTTCAGTGGTGGACGTACCTGAATATGGCCGGTAAAAAAAGACATGTGGTCCTGACCGTCGCAGATAAAATCAGAATAGTTGAGCGGCTTGAAAACGGGGAGCATGCTGTCATCCTCGCTGGGAAGTATGGTGTCGGAAAATCCACTATAAGTGACATCAAGGCATCAAAAGATAAACTGAGGGACTTTGCTCTGACCATGTAGACAGCTGTGGGATCGTTAGAACGGAAAAATATGAGGACCTGCCAAGACGATTGGGGGATTCTGCAATTTATCTCTGGTTCTGTCAGAAGAGGGAAAAGGGGATTCCTATCTCAGGGCCTCTCCTGAAGGAGAAAGCCATTAAGTTTCATCACCGGCTGGGCAGTAACGAAACATCTGTTGCCAGTGAGGGATGGCTGAACAGATTTAAACACTACAACGGAATTTGGCAACTTAAGCTTCGTGGCAAGCATTTAAGTGCAGCCGATGAGAGCATTTCCCCATTTATAGATCAGCTCCTGGACATCGCTGTACAAGGACTTGTGCCAGAACAAATTTTTAATTCTGATGAAACTGGCCTTTATTGGCGATGTCTACCCGACCGACCACTAGCTCACAGTTCAGAGCAAGACACACCCGGTTTCAAGAAACAGAAAGAGCGGGTTACCATACTGGAAACAGTTACTGCAGCAGGACACAAACTTAAACTTGCTCTTGGCAAATCTAAAGCACCACATTGTTTCAAACACCTAATTATGGCTACTTTGCCTGTACAATACGAAGCCCAGTGGAAAGCCTGGATAGACGGACAAATCTTCACTAGATGGTTTCAGGAGCAATTCGTCCCACAGGTGAAGAGCTACCTGCGGTCCAAAATACTGCCACTTAAAGCTGTGCTATTGTTAGAGAACACTCCTGCGCACCCCGAAATCCCAGAAGCCAGAACTAGGGATGGTACAATCAGTGTAATTTTTCTCCCAGTAAACACTACCTTGAAACTCCAGTCATGTGACCAAGGAGTTCTTGAGATTTTTAAGAGATCCTACAGGAAAAAACTATTGCAGAGTGTGCTCGCCGAAGAAAATTAGCATACACCCCTTTGCAAAATCATTAAAAACATCAGTCTAAAGGATGCTGTCTGTATGGCCTCAGAGGTGTGGGATAGTGTCCGACCTGACAGCATACAAAAGTCGTGGCAGAAGTCCGGAATAAAAACAAGCCGAGATGATTTTGCAGATCATGGTGACGTGTGAGGAGCTGTCACAAGAAGTGACTCAGGAATTGACAGCTCTTGCATCTGAACTACTGCAAAAGCTTACAGAGGAGGAAATCTCTGAATGGGTACGCTGCGACTCTGATGAGAGGGGTCATGAGGTTCTATCCGAAGCTGCTATTGCGGACCTTATTACGCAGCCAAAGGATCATGCAGTGGAGTTGGAGAAGGAGGAGGATGAAGGAGAGATTGCCAGCCAGGTCACTATCCCCACCCATGGTGAGGTTATAAAAATGCTGGATAAATGTATTCTGTATCTAGAAAGTCAGCCTGATTGTGACATAGTTCAGGTAATGCTATTAAGAAATATGAAGCAACGTGCAGCACACAAACAGGTAAATGGATTCAAACAAAGAAAGATGGACGATTTTTTTAAATGATCTGGACTTGATCAGGACTTTTCAGTCTGCTTTTAATGAAATGTTTTTTAAAACTAGAGTAATTTGCTCTTTTACAGTGTTTGTTTATTGTACTTGATGTATTAAATTATTTTCACAACATTTTTTGCCTCGTGCTGCCTCTTTTTTTTATTTTAAACAAACGGTCACTGACTCTCTTCCTCTGTACCGAACCCCCGTTTATCCAAATCAATTTTATGTCTCCCAAGCGGTTTGGATAGACGGGGTTAGACTGTAGCCATTACCGAGGCAGAATCTTGGTTTACTAATATCCCCTTCAGGGAGAAGAAGTATGGAGAAGGTCCCTCCCTGCTCCCTACAACCCCTTGTGGGTGGAGACCACCCTTGGTGAGGATCCCCCGGTTACCGCTTTCCTAAGGAAGAACCCACAGGGAAGTGGAGAAGAAACAACAGAAAGAAGGGAGCCGAGGGGCACCCCCACCAGCTCCAGCCTCCTCATCCCAGGGGACCCGAAGAGTCGGCATACCCCGAAGGGACAGACCGACCCTGGAGATCGCACCTAGGACAAGAGAGAGGGGCCCACCGAAGTCCCCCACCTAGATCTTACTTGGAAAGCTCTACTCGCACTCCTACCAAGAGTCCCTCTTGCCGCCTCCTAGGAAAAGGAGGGGCAATAAGGAACAGACGGACCCAACTGGATCCCTGAGGAGGAGGCACTGCCCAGGGACTGAGGCCTTCTGAGGGGAAAGTGGGTGGGATTCAGTGACGAACGGTGAAGATACACAGGAAGATCAAGAATTACAGTAAGCGCGCAATTTTTATATCTTCCCTGTGTCAGTCTTCACCATTCATTACTGGTGGGTGAGTACCGAGCCCGCCCCCGACGGAGGTCCAGTATTTCCCCAAGAGAGTAGCATCCATCAGCCTCCTGTTGGGGGAAAACACAGGGGAAGGAGACCCTCTACCAGCTAGTTAGGCCTGGGACTTGTCAGGGCAAGGTGGGGTCCCCATTCCCTGGAGGAATGAAGGTGCCCCCGTCTCGCCCTGTGGGGAAAAAAGGTGGGTCCCCCAGAACGAGGAGGCCATCACCCTATGCCGGGCCAAGGGTGACAACCGTGATAGGTGAAGCCACACCATCCGCCTACTTCAGACTGCTGTCCCTGCAAGCTATGAAGCGACTTCACTGGCGTCATAAGATGCCCTTGACTGGTGCCTTGCCAGCTCCAGGCCTATTGCAGAGAGAGCCATGGCTTGCTGGGCAGCCGCCAAATCAGGCAGCAATGCCAGTGCCTGGCCCAGCATCGCCCACAGATGCCTATTATAGGCAGCGTGGTATGCCTGATGTGAAGCAATAAATAACATAATCCACGCAAAGGAGAAAACTCCCGCCCCAGATGATCGAACTCCGTGGAGTCAGAATCTGGTGCCTGGTTGTGGACCGGATGTCTATGTCTGGAAAGGGTGTCCAGTCATGTCAATCCTGTAGTGGGATGCGGCAGAGTGCCTGGAGACCTCTGGGTGCGCAGTAACCGACGCTGGCAGTCCAAAGGGTTTGGAGCTGTGACAGATGGAAACTGCCAGGTGCTGTACAATGCCTCCTGGAAAGGGATCGGTCAGGAGGGGACCACTAAGTGGTGCGCACCATACTCGCCTAAAAAGGATTGTGTCGTAAGCTCGGTATTGCGACCGGCTATAAAAGAAATATGCAGGTCCTGGACCAGCCTCGCCAGGAAGCGTTGATACTGGGCTTGATCAGCGTCAGAGGACAGGTGGACAGAGGATTCCTCTTCTTCAAGGGAGGAAGACGAAGAGGCCGTGGAACATGAAGAGTCAGACTCGGGCTGCGGAGGGGAAACTGGTCGAAAGACCTGTTCGCCCATGGCCCTAACATACTGGGGGAAGTCCGGAGCCTGGGATCCAAACTGTTCCCAGGTCAAAGGTCCTGAAAGGATCAACATGGCCTGGGAGAAGGGGAGCTGGACGCAGAGGCAAGGGGGAAGAACTGGACACTGTACATGGCGTGCCTCCACCAGGGCTAAAAGACCTATCAGGTGATCCTGGAAAAACAGGGAATCCGTAGGTCTGCTCTGTCGCCGGTCTGTGGAGCAAAGAAAAATGGTCGGGACTGAGCCCTATAGGGAAAGCTTCCCTATGAGGGGACTGGGGCCACATGGATCCAGAAGGGCAGTCCTCAGACCCACCCAACAAGGACTCCCTGGAAAGAGACGAGGAAGATAACTTGGGTTCAGCACTGCGGCTCCTCCCCGAGCCATGAAGGACTACAGAAGAGTGCCACAGCCCCTCGCCCCATCGCCTCAATCCCGTTGATTCCGAGGAAGACCTCTTCACCGGAGCCACAGGAGGGGGTACCTGGGGAGGTGCAATGATCCTGGGCCCCAAAGAATCCACCAACTCCGGGGAGTCAGGTTGCCAGTTTGGGTCAGCCTCCCGATCATCCAGCTCTGGACAGGAGGAGATATAGAGGAACTCCAGACTGGCAACCCCGGAGGGCTCTCCCATGCCTATGGCGCTGCCAGTGGCGTCGCAGGTAGGCCCAGCACACTTTGCGGCGCCATCCACATCACCAGAGATGCGAATGGCTCAGAGATACAGAGCGGCGTTGACAGGTGGTGCTGAGGAACGCCCTGAGCCAGACCCAGCGACTATGGGCCCCAACAATGGGGGAGCCTGCACCTCTGAAGAGGTGACTGCCAGGGCGGAGCTCCCAGCCCAACCCCGGATGGAGCCAGAACAGTCCTCCGGCACAGCGGTAGATACTTTCTCCATGGCAAGGCTAGAAGAGGAGGAAGCCCCCTCCTCACCGGATCACGTAGACCTGGGAGGGGACCAGGAGGAAGGGCGAAGAGTCGTACACTTGGACCGACGAGAGTGATGACGCCCCCCAAAAGTCAGCGGAGCTCTGCCAACTTTCAAAGTGTGGTGCTTGAGAATGCAGCGGCTCATCGAGAAGCAGGCATTGCAGTGATCCATGTTGTGCTGGGGTCCAAGGCAAGAAAGGCAGACATCATGCTGGTCCATCACGGAAATTTGCCAGCCGCAGAGACACCGACGCATAGGAGGCCAGCCCGCATTCGACAAACGCTTCTTGTCCCTCGAACCTGGCATGATGCAATGGTAACTCACACACTTAACCAGAAAAGACACGACACTCTTAAGGAAAGAAAAGGGAAGGTCTACCTGGGTCTTCAGTAACGGCGCCAAGTGGTGAACGGCAGAACAGAGGCGGATTACTAAGGAGGCATCGACAACGGCTCCGAGGCATTGAAAATGGTTCCGAGGCCGACTACGCCACAATGGCATACTACAAATTCTTCAGCTGCAGGTGAGGTGCTGTCTCGATGGCAGGAGAAGCAGAACTGAGGTGGAGGAGGAGCCAAAGGCTGTTTCTGGCCAACTATGAAAGCACGAAAAGGCCAGCCTCATCAGCAGCGCCCGGCTCTTTCCCTGGCAAAAAAAGTTCCCGCGGAGTGCTCATCTCCAGCCAATCACCCACCAATGATGAATGGCGAAGACTGACACAGGGAAGGTTGGTTAAGTAAGAAAAAACAGTTTAATCATAAATGCATGGCAGTCCAAATCCTTTACCCAAGTGAATCACAGTGTTTAACCATTTAGATGCAGCAAGATGACATCACGGCTATCGCCGAAAACTTCTGACATTTCGCTCGGGGCAGGCCGAGCTTTCTCAGAGAAACTCAACTACGCTGGTGTAAGGAAAATGCAGGTGCTGCCAATGACCAGGAACTCCTATGAAACATGTCCTCCTCTACCAAGGGGGCCTATAATCGGGGCTGCTGTTAAGCATGTTCTCTACCCTAAGGGAGGATCTGCTACCAACATACCTCTTGATTGTCTCGTTTTTCTGGGATTTCACGAATTTAGACTCCCTATCCCGAACTGATTGCTTCTTTTGCGGATTTTTAGAATACCACTGCAAGCCTAGCAGACCTGTTTAACCTGCAGGCTAACAACAGAATTCAAAAGTATAGGAACTCTGGACTGCTATATCAGTCAACACCACAACAAGGGTTAAACTTGTCCAAGCAGAAAAAACGAGGCGGTAGGAGCCACTCCTCCCCGGCATTCCACAGGCTCATCTGTTTCTCTAATAAGACTACTGAGAGAGAGACACACACATTCCAATACAGTTTATTTCTGTTCAGTTAAGTTTGAAAAGTAATAACAGTGGATCCTTAAAAGTCTGGAAATTAACACTGGATTCTAAAAAAAAAAAATGTCTTTAGCAGTGCCTATGCTCCACTTTAGTTTTAAGTATGTAAATTAAGAGAAATTACAGCATAAGCATGCAGAACATTTGCCTGTTTTTTTTTTCTTATGCTATTTGGTGGTATGCAACTGAATTAGACATTTAAATAACAAACGAAAGGTACTTTACATATGTACAGTACTACATCATGTGATGTACATGTCATGTGATGGTGCTGTGCCATGCTGAGTAAAATATGGTGTCCCTGATTTTGGTCATTTGTCCCTGATTTAGGTAATTTGTCCCTGATTGTGTCCCTGATTTAGGTCCTAGCAGGTTGAGAGGTATGGACCAACTACAGCTGGTTTGACATGTGCTGGGGCTGGCTGAGGCAGATGACACAGAGAAAGTGCAGCCCCACTGGGTGTGTGTGTGTGTGTGTGTGTGTGTGTGTGTGTGTGTGTGTGTGTGTTCCACCCCCCTAATCCTTCAGTGACAGCACTGTCTGGCTTGCTGAATGAAGCAACTGAAGCACCTCAGAAACACAGAATTTGCCGGCAGAAAAGTACCACTTGGCCCACCCAGTCTGCTTAGATGTTCCCTGCCTAATCTGCCTCTGCAGACCATAACTGGTCTCTGGTGACCCTCCCCCCTTCCGGACTCTTTTATAATACTCCTTTATGTCTGTCCCACGCATGCTTGAAGCTCCCGCCCCCACACTATCATGCTGGTGTACTACTTTTTTCCACTACAGTACCCTATTTCACACAGCTCAGAATAAAAATCTTAATGTCTGTTTTTATTTATTTATTTATTTATTTACAGTATTTGTCTAGGACAGGCACACTAAGCCAAGGTTAATTTCCAGGTGCAGCACCCCCAAGGGGTGGGAGTTACAGAAAGAAGCAGATGTTACAGTACAGCAGAGTGTAAAAAAATTCAATAAATCGGTGAACCTCAAATAAATGCAATCAGCAATAAATATATACAGAAAGTTAGGAAGTAATAGTTAAAACACGTGTACACTTCTAATGCAAAGGTGAGTGACTTATCCAACAAAATGCAACAGAGTGTTAATAACTGGTACTGTATGGCGCAGCAAAATATTACACAAAACAAGGAGTAATGCTAACCATTTCCAGAAATGCACAGCGGTAGACTGCTAACCCTTTCTGAGCGAGTCCATGGCACAGAAGACTATATGAATAAAACTAAAATAGTGTTTTCAATTTTGCTAATCAGTCTGTGCCAAGTAATATGCATTTTCACAAGTGATTAGCCATTTTACACTAACAGCTAATCAATATTTTTCAGGTTGTTTAATGCCTTGTGGAGCAGCGAAGAAGACTGAGGCGCTGTAAACGCCTTACCATTTCCCACGCCAGCGACCCGCGTTCGGGAACAGAGGCAGGTCGCTCAGAGGTCGGCTGGGGGAAGGAGGATTGAGTGTCCATCGAACTGCCTCTCTCTTGGGAGGGGACTGCATGATTCGGCATCGACCACCACCTGGAGGAATCCAGGTGGAGGTGCGTGAGTCACCATGGGGGGTCTCTGCATCAGAGCAACGGGGTGTAACTCAAGTTACGGAGCACGCATTGTGCTCACGATGTCATGGAGGCGCCTGGGGAGAAACTCAAGGAGGAAACCTGGGGATGGGCTTCATGATGCCCTGTCCATCACACCGCTGGGTTGCCCACTCACTATGGCTGCTGGGGCATGTCTGAATATGTGTTTTGATGGCCCTCCCTTCCTGGTCCCACCGGGGGGGGGTCCACAGGGGCATACTGATCCCCGGTTCTCTGGGGGGTGGGGGTGGACCAAGGGACTGCTGCAGCTGATGGGACAACAGCGGAACCAGCTGCCCATCCTGCCACGTCGGATAAAACACCCATATAGCAAAAAAAAAAAAAGCATCCACCTGTCCATAACTGACCTTACTCACTCACTCACAACTGCAAACATTTGTGACATTGTGGGTGTGTTGCCATGATAAGGACTATGATGTCATACACAAGAGCATAATGTGATCAGCTGGGGACAGTCAAATGCTTTACGCACAGGTTTGCTTGACAGACTACCAAGATGAGCTGTAAACCCTGGAGAGGAAAACTGAAAATAAAATAAAAAAAAGCATTCTCTAGTAAACTGTAACAGCTATATTATGCTTAAGAAAGCTCATATTGATAGTGAATATCAACTTGTTAAACACAATGAGGCTATCACCATTATCACTGTCCCGTACTGAAGCCTTACTGTGTTTATGGTAACTGGGTGGAATGATGCACGACTGCTCTGAACTTCAAAAAATAAGCCAAGCTGGATGCAAGCAGCGTTTACTTAGCGCTCAGGATAGCTGCAAACACACAGATGAGCAGGGTAGTGAATTTTAAATCAAACAGATGGCAGGATGGCCAAATATAGTGTCTCCCTTTTTTGGGGTGGGGTGGGATGACCCTTTGTACAGAGGGGTCCAAAAAGTGCTTAGCCTGTATTGCAGTACATTTGGATGCAAAGTGCAGTATGCACAACACAGGCCTGCCCAAAAGGACAACACATGAATTCAGGTTTTACTACAGTCTAGTTGGTTAGCTGCAGTAATTCAGTATTTTATAAAAGTGCATGTATAATTATATTATGTTATTTTGTTGATGTTTCTGAATTTGTGTTAATTTATTGTATGGCGCCCAGAGCCTCCAGAAATAGGTGTCTTTAAATACAAATGTTACTTACTTACTTCTATGTAAATGCAAGTTACTTATGCATAATAGGACTGGTCATGGCAACAGCTAAATTACTCATTTTGCTAGTGTTCAACACAGTGCTTAGCCATGAAGAAAGACCCACAAAAAAATGAAACCTGTCTCAACCGTGCAACCATGAAGCTTTTCCTTTACAATGACACTTTTATTCTTAACACCCCCTTATTAGTACAGTACGCTTGCCAGGACCAGTGCTTACTCCTCCAGTACAGATTTTCAAAGTTTTCAACCTCCCATTTCCTGGAGCTCCTCACTCACTTTACGTCGGGTGCTGCTGCTGTCGTCTCTGGCTCTCCCTGTATGAAACAGGGGTGCTGAAGCAGCTACAACTCTCCCCTTGATCCAGGCTGGGACACAATCCAAGAGGAGTACTTTTATTTGTATCAGTTTATTACTGAACAAAATCCAAATCTCTGTTCCTTCTCTGTCCTTGTTTTATTGGATTCTTTTTTCTCCCCAAACCCAAAAATTGATATCCCTGCCCTGCACAGCAAAATGATAATGTGAGGGGAACCAGACGAGCCACCAAAGAGTGTGACTGTTGTTTAACACGTTCGCAGGGATCGAAATTTTTAAGAAATTCTGAGAGTTTTTTTCTGAATATGCCCCCCACCCCACACACAGTTTCAACCTTATGATGTTTTTTTCTGGGGAGTGTCAGGTAGAAAGTTGACTGCTGGTGCAAAGTTGAAATGTTTCTCAGTCCCCAATAGCACTGGTGTCAGCTTGTCACACTGCTCTGGTCATCTTTTGAGGCTCCTCTCTCCGGGACTTCAGGTGAACACTGAAGGCTGGTTATTGGACAGTGGAGGCGGTGGGTGGGGAGTCCATGGATAGCCAAAACATCTGCTTGGATAGTGTGGGCAAGGTGCAGGGGATGAATAAGGGAGAGCAAGGGACCTGTGCTGTGAATGGGTGTTGTAATGGTGATGGCTAAGGGTCAAGGGGCCTGAGAGCGATGAGTGAGGTTCCTGAGACTGGTAGAACTGCCATCTTTTGGTGATGGTACTGGGACACCCAATCCATATGGGAGGGGCTCTCAAGCCACAGCTGGGGATGTGATGCAGCAAGAGGACAGGGAACAGAGGGTTGGCGGGTGGTAGAGCTGGTAGGGGGAAGGGGCAGGCAGTGTTTGTGATGTAATCCAGTGTGACGTGCGGCTCAGGCAATTTCCAAAGTTAGCACCAGTCAGTCTTCAAGAATTCACTCAAAAATAAGTCATCTGCAAAACATTTTTTTTGTTTTTGTTTTAGTTGAGGATGTGTTGTGTTTGTAGCCTATACATGGCTGGGGTGACTGTTCTTGTTAATGCTGACTACTGTGGTTACTGTGTGAGACATGAAAGTAGTCCTCACAGAGTAACTGTGTCATAAGGTGGATAAAATGCATCTTCCAGATTTCATAGCCTTGTTTACAGTAGCTGCAAGAAGTCTGTCCTGACTCCGTCAGGCAGCCTTAAAGGGACGCTGTCAACACTTTTTGCATCACAATAGTTCTAGTTGAAAACCCACATTTTATGATTGCTTACTTCCTCTAAAACTCAGACAATGTTGGTTGTTTTATTTGCTTCCTTTCTTAGTAGAACTGAAATGCATGGGAATGGTGTAATTATACCAAACTTTGTTTTGCTTCAAATCCTTGATCTACACTTACTGTGTATTTCCAGAACATTAAGAGCACCCCCAAACAGTGTAGCCACTCATAAGACGACAGTCTCCTCTCCTTCCAAAGCAATGTGAGTGGCTAGACAGGGTTAGGTGGCTCATAAAATGTAAACAAACACATTTTTATGTGTTAACACCGGTACGGTGTGCAGTCTATTTTTCACTTTTAAAAATTAAAAAGAAATTGTAATTAAACTACCAGCTACACCAGCAATTTCTACAGAATGTGAGCAATCATAAATACAGGTTACTCACCTGTAACAGGAGTTCTAGGAATGGTATATGTTGTTCATCCACACTTATTGGCAGGTTCCTTGCCGCTTTAAATCTTGCCGGAAGGTCTTCAGGCTGGCTCCTCCCACCCACCCGGGTGGTAAAACTCTCGGCTCGCCCCATGACGCCAAATCTGGCCCGCTGGAAGCTCAGGTTGTGCTACTGCCGAGGTCGGAGAGTCAGGATGAACAACATATACCATTCCTAGAACTCCCGTTACAGGCAGTAACCTGTATTTCTAGGGACATGGATATGTTGTTCATCCACACTTATTGGCAGACTCCTAGCAGTTCTCCGGGAGGAGGGAGGCAAGGTGCACACCCCCTACTTAGGGAATAAGGACTGGAGAACCGAGGCCCCAAAACCAGCATCCTGGCGTGACTCAAGGTCGATGTGGTAGTGGGTAATGAAGGTATGTGCCGACTTCCAGGTAGCAGCCATGCAGATATCCTGGATAGGGACATCCCTGGAAGCAGCCACCGATGCAGCGGCATGGCGGGTAGAATGAGCTCTTATCCCTCTGGGAGGCTCCATGCCCGCCAACCTATAGCAGAGATCTATGCAGGAGGTGACCCACCTGCTTATCGTCCGCTTGGCTGCAGATCTGCCAGGTGCGGCTTCAGCGTAGGTGACAAACAGCTGGCGAACCTCTCCCCGAACTTCAGCCATCCGCTCCTTATAATAAGTGAACGCTCTTCTAGGGTCCAAAGTATGGAGCCTATATTCGGCCTCCGAGGTGTGATTAGGGTAGAACACCGGCAGAGTCAACACCTGGTTAAGGTGAAACTCCGACACCACCTTCGGAAGGAACTTCGGGTGAGGGTGCAGGACAACCTTGTCCCTGTGGAAGACCAGATAAGGAGACTCGATGGAAAGTGCCTGGAGCTGTCCCATCCTTCTGGCTGACGTGATAGCCACCAAGAAGGCGGTCTTCCACGACAGGTGGGAGATATCGCACCTGTGCATTGGTTCGACTGGCTTGCCCATGAGCTTGGCCAATACCAGCAGTAGATCCCACGGAGGTGGAGGTTCTCACACCAGAGGGGAAATGTGATCAAGACCTTTGGAAAAGCACCTGACGTCCCTGCGCTAATCGACCGCTTCCGGCCCGCGCCCAGTAAGCAGAGATGGCTGCCAGGTGCACCTTAAGGGTCGCCGCCGATCAAGCCCTTGCTGAGAAAGGGACCACAGGTAGTCCAGAATGCTTGCCAAGGGACAGGCGGAAGGGTCCAAGCCCTTCCCCTGACACGAAATGGAGAATCTCTTCCATTTGAAGGCATAGCATTTCCTGGGCGACTCCTTATAGGACGCCTCAACGACATTGAGGACCTCGTCGGAAAGACCCAAGGCCTGGAACTCTAGCCGCTCAGGAACCAGGCCGTCAGGTACAGGGACTGAAGGTCCGGATGGAATACCTTCCTGATTGACTGAGATCAGGTCCGGGCGGGCTGAAAGCCGCCTGAGCCTGAGCTGAGACTGAGGAGATCTGGATACCAGAACTGGCGGGCCAGTCTGGGGCTACCAGAATCACCCTGCGCCTTTGTCCTCTCGCTTTGAGAAGCACCTTGTGGATCAAGGAAATGGGGAAAGGCGCAAAAGAGGCCCGGGGTCCACGGCCTCGAGAAGGCAACCCCTGCAGTGAGCCCTGCTGGGGGCATGGAACAGTCTCAGCTCACGATTCTCCCTGGAGGCAAACAGGTCCACCTGAGGCGGCCCCAATGGGAGAAGAGATCTGTACTACCTCCGCAGGAGAGACCACTGTGGGAAGCAGCCCCTATCCAGCTTAGGGCATCGGCCAGGGTGTTGGAGGCTCCTGCCACGTGAATGGCTAGAAGATCCGCCTCCAGGCTGCGCACGAGGGACCATATGCAGAGAGCTTCCTTGCATAACAGCATGGAGCGCGTCCCGCCCTGGCGGTTTAGGTAGTACATGGTCGTGGTATTGTCCGTCTGGACCTGAACCACTTGACCCCGTAGAAACGGAGTGAAGGTGGTGGTAAGAGCTAGGCGGACCGCTCGGAGCTCCAGCAGGTTGATATGGCATCGGAAGTCCCGAGGGGACCAGAGGCCGTGCGCTCTGTGCTCCCCCAGATGGGCACCTCAACCCATCAGAGATGCATTGGTCGATAGAGAGACCGTCGGCTCGGGGCAGACGAATGGGATGCCCTCCTGCAGATGTGCCGGAATGGTCCACCACTGGAGAGCATCCCACATCTCCTGGGTCACTGTCATGGGCTGGTCTAACAGATCGCAGCGTTGTGACCACTGGCTGGCCAGTCCCCATTGAAGGGGACGCATGTACCAACGGGCCCAATGGACCATGCTGGTGCAGGCCGCCATGAGGCCCAGGAGGTGCAGGAAGTCCCGGGCAGGGCGTGATTGCCCAACCAGAAATGATCGGGCAAAGGAGGAAAGAACCTCGGCCCTGTCCGCCAGGAGCCGAGCCCTGGCTCGAAGAGAGTCAAGCTCTGCCCCGATGAAGAGTATCACCTGCTTCGCACGGAGTTCCACTCTGGCCTCGCTTGATGAGGAGGCCAATCTGAGAGCAAACCTGGAGGGCCAGATCTCTGGACCGCTCCACCTCCGCTCTGGAGGGGGCTACAATCAGCCAGTTGTCCAGGTAGGGGTACACTCTGACCCTTCGGCGCTGCAGAAATGCTGTCACCACTGCCATGCATTTGCTGAAGACCCTGGGAGCTAGAGAGAGGCCGAAGAGCATGGACCGGAACTCGTGAAGGGATCCCTCCACTCTGAAGTGGAAGAATCTCTGATGAGACAGACGGATAGGGACGTGAAAGAACGCATCCTGGAGGTCCAGGGAACAGGACCACATGCCTTGTTCCAAGGATGGGATTATCTGAGCCAGAGTGACCATCCTGAAGGTCCGAGACCTTAGGAACCTGTTCAGGTCGTGCAGGTCGAGGATGGGGCGCCAGCCCCCCGTCCGTTTTGGGACCAGGAAATACCTGGACACAAACCCCGGGTCTGGAGGAGGATCCGCCACCTTTCTGATCACCTGTTTTTTGAGGAGCAGGGCAATATCGGCTCGGCGGGCCGACAGTGAGGCTGTGGACCCCGTGGCCCACGGAGGGGCGATGACTCAAAAGGGTGGGGCCTGCTCGAACTCCAGAGGCAGGCCCTTTCCTACCACCTCCAACACCCAGCGGTCCGTGGTGATAGCGGACCAGGCGGAAAGGAAGTGGCGGAGCCGTCCCCCACGGGGGGAACCCAGGGGGGAGTGACGAGGCTGGGGGTGACACCCTTCAACCCGTCACTGGACAGGCTTGGAGGAGAAACGGGCCGAGGGACCTCCTGGGCCTTTACCTCCTTGCTTCCTGTTGGAGGAAGCCGCCGGCTTGGGTTTGGGACGCCAAGCGCAAGCCTGCTGGCCCTGTTGCTGGTGCTGTTGGGCCGGTCGTGCTGCAGGGGCCGAAGGACAAAAGGACTTATGCTGTTGCTGACAGCGGCCTTTGTCCCTCTGGGCGGAGGTGACCGAGTCCAGAGTGGCATTGGACTTTTCGATCCGCTGGAGGTGTCCCTCCACTCCAGGGCCAAAGAGGTCAGTCCTCAAGAAGGGGACGTCCGCCAACTTGTGCTGGGTATCCGCCGTGAAGGTGGATATCCTCAGCCACGCCCTGCGGCGCATGGCCACCGCGGCCGCTACTGACCTGGCACAGGAATCACCTATGTCTAGAGCAGTCTGAAGCTGCTGCTTCGTCACCACCCTACCCTGGTCCCGCACCTGACTGACTGTGGTCTGCAGTTCGGCCGGGAGATGAGGGACAACCTCATCCAGGGAGCCCATGAGGGTGTGGGAGAAGTGTGCCATCAGCACGGCCAAGCTGGCCTGTCAGAGGCCGAGGGAGGATGCAGCGTACACCTTGCGCCCAGCAAAGTCCAGCTTTTTGGACTCTTTGTCGGGGGGCTTATCCATGTCCCGAGTGTTTCCGGAATGCCGGAAGACGCTATCGGTGACTAACTCCTCGGCAGAGGGGTGCTCCGAGAAACCGGGCAAAGAGCTGGTAGGGACCGCATACTTCCTGGCCATCCTGGCCGAGGGCACAGGACAGGAAGCAGGCCGCTGACAAAATTCCAAGGCTGGGCCGACAATAGCCTCAGCCACCGGAAAAGCCTCCGTGGATGAATCCCCGCTGTCCAGTATCTCCATCAGGGGATACTTGGCCCGTTTGGACATGGGCTCGAGCTGCATCCCGGTGGACTCCAAGATGAGTCGAAGCAGACCCAAGAAGAATGATGGGCTATCGTCCAATGACTGGCCCCTAGAGGACTCCAGGTCGACCTGCCTGGAGAACAGGGAGGAGTCGTCATCAGACTCCGAAGAGTCTGCGAAGAGCTGCCTCGGCCCTGAGCCACCCTCCACCTGCTGAGGACGGTCGGGAGTGAGGGTGACCGACAACCTGTGGGGCAGGCCGTGACCTGACCGAGAATCCTTGGTCGGTGCCCCAGACTTCGGTTGTGGAGGCAGAGGTTCCACCACAATTGGTGGAGCAGCTAGTTTCGGCCGAACAACCGGCCCAGGAATGGGCATCTCGACTGCGGCGAGCGGCTGCTTCGGTCATTCGGGCGACAGCCACTTGATGGCCGGGGATGAATCGATGCATTTACTCCCGGATAACAGTAACTGCTGCCACATAAGCTCCTCGTAACGCCGACGCACTTACGCCGGCTCTCCTCATCCGAGGAGGAGCACGAGGAGGAACGGTGTCGCTGCTTACTGGTCACAGACCTCGACATGTCGGGCGGAAATGGCTTGACCGAGATGAAGTCCAAGACCAAGACCTCGGGTGACCAGGGGGGTCTGGGAGGCGGGGACACCCGCTCTTCCCTTGGCTCGGGCACTTTAGCTGGGGACTGCCGCCCTGAAGGCGCAGGCAGATCCTCGGTCTCCACCGGGGGAACTGGCAAAGGTGGGTTGTTGGCTTCACCAGTCAACAGCCCATTCGATGGGTCGAGGAATATCTCGACTGCGTCGATGGGAGCCTCGGCAGGCTGGCCTGATGGGGACACCGTGAAGCCAGCAGCCTGAGCCGCAACTTCGACTGAAGTCGACGGTCGGCTGTCCGGGGAAGGGGACCTCTCCCGCTCCCACGAACGCCGACGGTGGGACTTACCCTTCGACTCCTTCTTCTTGGGCCGAGAGGAATGTCCTGATGGCCCCTCTCCCTTCGTGGAAAGGGACTGACAAAGCTCCTTGAACGAAGCCAAGTACGAGGAACTCAGAGAGAGCGGGATAAATGCCACGGCTGAGGAGGAGTAAGACGCAGCCTGGGCTGCCTCCTCCTCGAGGGGCGATCATGTGCTTGAGCTGCTCAGCCGAGCTCGCTGCCGCAGACACCGCCCAACGAGCCTCTTTGGATTTTACCGGTGGGTAACGTTTCTCGGGGCGCCCGAGCTTCAATCGGGCAGCGCGATCCTCCAGGACGGTGGCTGAAAAAGAGCGGCACAACTCGCAGGCCTGCGGGTCGTGGTCTAGGCCTAGGCAGTAGACGCACGTGGAGTGCAGATCCATCCTGGACATTTTCTGCCCGCAGGGGCACCTCCGAAAGCCGGGGATCGATTTGTCCATTGCAGCCACGAGGGATGATGAAGACCGAAGTTTAGAAAACTTCAAAACGAGTTTCGGATGAACCGAAGAGTTAGGATCCAGTCTAAAACGCAGAGCGCTGAGGAGGGAACCTGAGCTTCCAAGCGGTAAGGAAGATCTGGCAACATGGGGCGGAGCCCAGAGTTTTACCACCCAGGTGGGTGGGAGGAACCAGCTTGAAGACCTTCCGGCAAGATTTAAAGCGGCAAGGAACCTGCCAATAAGTGTGGATGAACAACATATCCATGTCCCTAGAACATGTATTTTTTAAACTAGACACACTTTGAGGCACAAGGGGGTTGACAGTGTCCCTTTAAAAATATACATTATTTTAAAAGCCATAAAAATAGGCTTTGAAATAGATTTGATGCTTTAAAATAGATGTGCCTTTGTTTTGTTATGTTTTTTGTTTACTTACATTTTATCTCCTGGATTGCCAACCTGTCTGCAGGCCCCAATCAGGTCTGCCCTTCCTGTACCAACCTAGTCACCCTGCCTTCTCCCAGAGCTTACCTACCTCCCAACAGTCACCTGTGGTATCCTCTCCCCATGGTGGAGGATGGCAGGGGTGGACCAAGTTCCCCATCGTAAACTCTGGCTCCACGTGGCACCAGGAGGCTGCCTTGGTCAGTGGATGCAAGGTCTGTGTGCCAGGCAGAGGCCATTATTCTGCTGAAGTTCAGGGTTTCCTTGTATTTTCGTTCCACTCCCTAGAAACACCAGCTGAGAGCGGAGTGCAACAGAGCATCGGTGTCTGTGTCAGCCAATCAGCATCTCTCCCCTACATTGTTTGTGTTCCAGCCTGCATTGTCACCACATTCTCCTAGGTGGCAGTTGTACAGCTGAATAGACCCTCCTTCCTCCCCAAGAAAGACAGCATCCTGTGGGATGCTCAATCCTCCTCCCCCGCCTGACTCCAGATGATCCAGGTTCATTCCTGAACACTGGTCGCTGGCGTGGTGGCAGGCAAGGCATAGGTTTGCTTTTTAAAATAGTCCTTACCATTAGGTTACTTTGTAGCAAGAGATGGTAGCTGAGAGTGGGAAGAATCAGTTAAAAAAGTGGCACTAGTGATAAAAACTGGATGAAGTTTCAATCAAGTGAGAGATTTTCAAGAGACAGGGTGTGTAGCTGGCCACAAAAAAAAAAAAAAAAGAGCGAGCGACTGTGTGGCTGGCCAGTAGTATCAAGGAATAGAAAAGGTCAGTTTAAAAAGAGACACTATGGAACAAATGATAAAAACTGTGTGTAACAGGTTTCAAGTGACAGGATTCAGTGAGTGAGTGAGAGTGAACTGTTGGCTGGCAAGACAGTATAGGAGCAGCATGTTTGTTAAAAAAAAATAGATTTGATTTTTAAGCAGGGAAAATGGCAGCTACATTAAAAGGGAAATTCGAAAAGCAGCCCATGGATATGTCCTGTACAAGGGCAGTCACACCAGGTCTTTTCATTTGGTGGTTGGCATGGGCGCACAGAATTAGAATGCCACAAGCCAATCAGGTTTAAGTAATTTCTAAACCTTCTTTCTAACAATTTATGAAGTCTTGAAATATTTGTGCATGGAGAAATGTCTGAGTACAACTCGTGAGTTTAATGGCATAATTCTGCTTCACAGAAGCTCAGCTACACCTTTCATAAAAATGCAACCAGTAAAATGCGATTGATTTAATGCTGCATCAGTTTCAACATTGACTACGATATCAATATAAGTATGTTCAATGTAAAAGAAATATAAAATTAGTTTTACAGCGCTGTCACTTCCAGTTGAGAGACGGTCAAATCTTGGTTAGATGTTTCAGTAGTTGATCCTGATGGATCAGTTGTCAAGACTATATAAAATATCTTAAAATGAAATTTGTTACATAAAGGTCAGTTGTTTGAGCATTTTTAAAATGTAATGCTTTTATAGTGTATAAGGAGGATTTGTTCTGCATGGGTTTCCATGCCGGCTGAAACCTTGTACCACAGTTCAGCAGTCATGGAACATGGCTGTACCCTTCTGTGGTACAGCAAGGTTCCAGCTGATCAAAAATCCTTGAGGCAGCTGGCGTTTGTCACAGCACTGCCATGCACACAGCAATCAGTCCAAGTTCTGAACTGAAATCACCTGCCTACTGCGGCAGTGCTGTAAAATATTTCTATTTTTTTTATTGTAAATAGAAACTAAAAACAAACAAACAAAAAAAACATACACTAAAAAAATACTGGTTGGCCAGCCACATTCCCAACCAGCCTCAGCTGACACCTCTGGCTTCTGCTTACATGGGACCTCTCCAGCTCTGCTCTCAAGATCTGATGTAATCAGAACTCTTTGTGGCAGCACAGGCTGGTTGTACATGGCTGCCCAACCAGTATTCCCTATATTCTGTTCTGGACTTAACCTGTATTTAGCAACTGAGGTGCGTGATATCACGTTAGCCTTTTTTAACCAGATATCAAATGTACAATCTTTTTTTAGTTTCAACAATGCCAGTGTGACGTGCGACAGCAGAATGGATGTTACATACTGTGCAGGCCACTCACCAACCAAGTCATGAGCTGTAGTCTTACAGGACTGACTAGCTACCTTAAAAAGGCAGCTAATCCATTCCAATTTGGATCACTTACCATATTACAGACCCCTGAAATAACTTTTTTTTTTTTTTTTTTAACTCTAGCACCATTTTAACTGAATTATCATTGGGTATGGATCTGCTGTCAGCAGAAGAAACAGACACGACTGATCAATCAACAAACACTTCTTTGGGTAAACTCAATGTTCTATTAAAAGCGTTCTGGGCAAAATGCCCAAAAGTAAAACCAAACCATTCATCTGCCACCTTTTGTGATCTCAAGTCCATTTTTTTCTCTCTGCGCTTCAGAACTATATTTAAAGCCAGAAGCTATAAACATTGGGGGTGAAAGAACAAACCAACAAATTACTTCACATACTCAGTGTTACAGTACATATCTGTGGTGTTACCATGCTCATTTATCTTGCATAGTTATAAAGACAAAAGCAGTCAAGGTCAGCAGGCTAACTGTACAGAACAACAAAAAATAGATCTCTATCATCTGCACTCGGCATTGTATGTCGATAGTCCTGGCTACCCAGTTTAACAAACTGTTATGCTACTGTAGCAAAGAAAGCAGAAAGCCTTGGGGTTTGCCAAAATGTAAACGAACTTCAAACGGCAGTTCATGCTTGAATAAGAACACACAGCAAGAGTTCCCCACATTTGAAAGGTAATTCACATTGTAAAAATAAACAAGAGAACTAAGTATGAAGTATGTTTTTTATTCCCAGAACTACAAAAGTAAACGAAGGCTGGCCCAATAACCTAGTGGAAAAAGTGTCCACTTACCACTCCGAGGACCTGGGTTCGTGTCCCAAGAAGTTACCTACTTTAAATACCTCAGTGTCTTGTTTGACCTTCATCTCCACTTCTCCTACCACAATGACACCTTCCATAAGAAACTCCACATTAAACTTGGTGCACTATACAGCAACGTAGCGTGCATCTCACTCCCCGTCCGCTGCAAGCTAATTGTAAAAATTACTGTTCAGGTATCTAGCAACTGAAATATTGCGAATAGTGCTGCCCCAAAGTCCACCCTTGCTAGACTGGACCCCCCCCCACACACTTTCACTTCTTCTGTTGGTTTTCTCTTGACTGCTAATGCAACACTCACTACTGTTCCCTCTACACCTCCCTCTTTACCCCCTCTATAGATTATAGATGCCTCTACCACTCTGCCGCCCTTATTTCTAAATTCTGGTTTGGAACCCTCCCCCGTACCTCAGTTCCCTTCTCTCCTGTCCTCTTTTGCTCCTCATACTTTCTCAGATATGCTGACCCTTACTCCTTCTCCCCATGCTAAAACCTCTGCTGAGCAGGTCACTCACCTTCACCTTGAGATTCCCCCAATTTTGGTATAGCCTCTCCCTCCCTATCTACTCTTCCTCTTTCCTCTCTACCCTAAAGCCAACGCCATGGCTACATCATTCATGTTCACTCTGGCTCCTAATTCTTATTCCAAGTCTTCTTTCCTCTCACTGGTCACTATCTCCATTTTTCAAGCAATATCCATTTTCTTTCATGGTCACTTAGTTTAGACAGTTCTGCTCTTACTGAAAGGCAAAGAAATATTAATTCACATACATACTTTGCTCAAAGATGGGCATTACCCAAAATTGTAATTGAGGCTTTAAATTTATTTTAAAATATAAAGAAGTGCTCTCTACATGCAGAAACCACTCCTGGGGAAGTGAGTGATAATCTGCAAAATGTTGGGGTGACCATCTATCTGTTGCAGGCATATTTTTCTTCTACTTTTTTTTTTTTTAAATCTATGCCAGAAACTTAATAAAACTACATTTGTTCTCTTTTCCTAATCATCACCCTGATTGTATTTGGTGTGACTCTTCCTCATATTTTGTCAAAAAAAATATTTGTTGCCATATTGATCCTTGTACAATAAGATGCACAAAATAGGTGATTTAATACCCTTCATTACACCAACAGAATTTTATAGAAAAAACGTTAAGCTTTTGAACTGTACATAGTTCTTCGTCAGAAAGCTTTTTATTATTTGTGAACATTAAAACTGTAACCTGAAACGAGACCACCTAGTAAATAGGACTATGTAGCCCCAATGGTGTCAGTGTACCAACATATGTGCATAGGAGGCTCTTAAGGGCAGTTCTGTGCGGCATTAGCACTTCCCACTGGGCTATCATATTTTGTGTGACTTAGCTGGAAAAACAGCATCCCACTGGACCCTTGCCTTGGTACATGTCCTTTTGTTTGTTCGTCTACTTGTTTCATTTCATTTTACTGTTATTTACCCTGGAAGCACTACTGAAGAAAAAAAAACTGCCCATTTTCAAAAGTGATTGAAACTACTGTTTGTATTCTGCTGGGATTATTGTGCTCACTGTTATCCTGATACCACCAATAAATGCCCCATGTTACCTCATTATTTATATTTTTAATTGCACTGTTCCATTTTGCTTATGTTTTGTACATTATTTTCAAGGCCTTGTACTAATTAGGGCTGCGTCTTCCTCAAAAACTAGTACTCTAATTGACTGGGTACTGACAAATCGTACTGATAGAATCATGGCAGCTGGTATATTGGCTGACGCCATAAGTGACCACTCCCCTATATACTGCATCTGGCGCTCTACGTCACTTCCTTCTCCCCCTCACAAGTACATAACCTTCCGCAACTTTGCTAACCAGGCTCAAGCTAAATTCCTGCACATCTCTTCAGTGGACTGGTCCTCTATCCACCTAGCCTGTGATGCCCAGATTGTACTTGACTACTTTATAGCTAAATCTGGTGCACTGCAGGACAGGCACACATCCTTACTTACATGCAGAGTCCGGGGCATACCTACAAGGTGGCTCCACAAAGATCTCTTAGGACAACTTTGAGCTCGTGACAAGAGCTGGAGGCGTTTTAAAGCTTCTGGTCTCCCCAACGATTATAATAACTATAGGGTGCAAAGAAATGCTTGCCAAAGAAGCATTCGATTTGCTAAAAGCTCCTTCTGCAAACGGCTACTGACAGATGCAGCAGGAGACTCACGGAAATTCTGGGCTCACATAAAAACCTTCCTTGGGGTCAATCACTCCCAGTCAGCAAACAACATGGTTATTAACGGTACCCACTGTAATAATCCAACCACCATCACCAACTATTTTAACCTTTACTTCTCGGATCTGTCAAAATTCACATCCTCATCCCTTCTGGCCCGTCCACCACCCCCCACACCAGTATTAAAACGACTCCTACTTATCCACCTTTCCATTTCAAGACCATAACTAGGGCTGATGTCCTCAAACATTTAAAGGGATTTCCCAGTCTAGGGAGCTACTCATTGTGGTGTGGTAGCTGCCCTCCGCGATAGTCGTTCTAGCCAGGTTTGAAATAATGTCTGCAGCCGATATTGTAGATATTTTCTTCATAAATTAGTTTTAGCATCGGCTGCCCGATGCATTTTCAGAGCCCCAGTCCAGCCGTCATGCCCCCGTGCTCCAAGCCGTAGACGACTATAGCCGAGGAGAGCATAGAGTGTGCCCCATTGAAATGAATGGGGCTAGAGTTTTCATTTATTTTTAAGATTACGAATGGCCACTAATGGATTAACGAAACACTGCTTGATGCGCAGTCATGATTAATCAAGCAGTGCCAGCTCGGACAGTGACCGTCGTAATCTTAAAATGACTGGCCCCATTCATTCATAGAACTGCGCCCATATCTCCTGGCCATGCGTTGTGCGATGTGGCACGAAGCGCTGGACGGGGCTCTGGATACATCGAGCGATGTCTTAAAACTAATTTATGAAGAAAATATCTACAATATGGACTGCAGACGATATTCAAACCACAACTAGAACTAACTACTGCGGAGGGCAGCTACCACACCCTGCAAGTGGTAGCTGCCGTCGGGTAAGTCAGAACTTCACTTTAAATATCATCTCTGACAGTACTAGTGTTGGTTCAGATGGTCTTGAGCCAAGGCTTCTGAAACATGCCTCTCCCTATGGCCCTGTACACATCAGGCTAGTTAAAAATTTTGAATGCGTTTAAAAGGTTTTAAATAGTGCAAACACGGCTCCCATCCGCACTAAAATACGGTTTGAAACCGTGTTAGCAAACCGTGCTAAAACCCTGAAGGAAGCTAGGCTTAAATCCGTTTTTAAAAATGATTTTCAATCCGAGATCATGTTACATGTTAATGCGGATGGGCGTCTGCATCTTGCTCCATTAGGAAACGTGCTACAGTCGTGGGGAACTGGTTTTAAAAACCTTACTGGACGCAGATGCGGACAGGAGTCGGCTGTGTGATAACCAAGTTGAAACTCGGTTGTGGACTAATGTGGACAGGCTGCTGTGGTGAGTTCAAATATGTTTTGAAAAACGTTTTTAAAAACGGACCACATCTCACTTGCTAACGTGTACGGGGCCTTTATTGCATCCCCTCTGGCAAACATCTTTAATCTATCTATCTATCTCTCTGCCATAGTTCAGTCCCCAGCATTTGGAAAATTGCCAGAATTACCTTGGTTTTCAAAAAGGGGATCCTAAGGACATCTCCAACTATTGACCCATAGCCATACTCTCTGTTCTGAGCAAAATATTAGAGAAGTTGGTTGTCATGCAAACCATCTCTTTCCTCCTCAATCACAACCTCCTTTCTGATAGCCAACATGGTTTCCACAAAGAACACAGTACCACAACAACTCTCCTCAAATTCACAAATGACGCAATCACTGCCATGGATAGGGGCTTTCTTACTGGTGTGGTCTTCATAGATCTAACTAAAGCATTTGATCTTGTCAAACACCCCCTTCTCCTTGCCAATGTGCTGTCCTTGGGTTTCTCACCACAAGTAGTGGACTGCTTTAATAGTTACCTATCTAACAGTGAACAGGTTGTAAAGTTTAACTCCGCCATATCTGATTCGACAATCATAAACATAGGGGTACCTCAGGGGTCCATTCTAGGCCCACTCCTGTTCTCTATGTTTATCAACAATCTCCTCTTTGATAACCCCTTCGTGTTCATCCCTGCTGTATGCGGATGATCTGGTTCTGTATTCTAGCTCCAGGAATGTGTTGGACATCAATCTATCCCTCTCATCGGAGTTCCTGAACATCCAGTCCTGGCTCTCAAATAACAAGCTTGTCCTCAATGCTGGTAAAACACAAGCCTGCTTTTCGGTTCGTCTGCCAAGCTTAGAAACAATCCCAACCAACTAAAAAATGCTGTGAGAATGGGTCCTTGTTAGATACCGTAACCGCCTTCAAATACCTGGACGTACTACTAGCTGGATCCCTGGATTTCGACCAACACATCTCTGCCACCTGTAAATCTGTCAATATCAAAATTGAGATCATTTACAAAACTAGTTATGCCCTTACCTCCTTAGCCAGATTGGCTACTGCCCGAGGCATTTTGCTTCCAGCCCTCACCTATGGCGCGGTCACATATACAGGTGCATCTAAAGCTTCTCTTCATAGGTGGGATGTGACATACAATGATATCTGCCGGTATGCCTCCGCCTCTCCTCGTCGTAAGCACCACTGTCTACTTTATACTGATCTACGATGGCCCTCCCGTACAACACATCGACTCCTCTCTTTTGGCTCCTGGATAGACAGCATTATCAAATCTGGAACCCCTCATCCCTAGCCTCCATACTGTTCCAGCAATCCTCCTCGTATGGACTTAGGTCAGTTGGCAACACTCCCCTTCACATCCTAAGGTGTAGAACAGCCAAGAGTGTCCATGCTTTCTCCCATGCCTCCCCTCAATACTGGAACTCCCTTCCCTTAGCCATCAGGGTGGTGCCAAGCCATGACCTCTTTAAAAAGGAACAGCTTGATCACCTTACTAAGTTAACACCTTGTACTTGCTTCAATCCACCTTAAGCTTCTCTACTTACCTACTACTGCCGGCATGACTCCCACACTCCACTGTACCTTACCACTATCTTCTACTCCTGTCTCCTCCATGTACTTCTCTGATCATCCCCTACCACATTCTAGGTCTAGGTCTTCTTACCTCCTCCTCTTCCTCTCCTTTTCCACTGTTACTCTACCCCATCCCTATGCTTACTCCCCCTCTTCTCTACAATGACCTTCTCATACTTTACCTACCTCCACTGATACTTGACAGGTTTATACTGAAGTCCTGTCATTAACTGTTGTACTGACTGCGCTGTTCTACCTGCTTGCCACGTATGTCCTACAGTGTAACAGAACTTAGTATTTTATATATATATATCCTAAAATTAGGGGTTCTATCTGCCCCTACTTTATTGAACCAAATTCGTACAACCTGTAAGCCATTATTCTATTGTATTTTCACTATTTTAAGTGGTGGTTCACATCATACGATTGTCTTTCCTTAAGCACCTGCTGTTTTTACACTGAATTTGTACCGACTGTAAACCACTCTTGTGTTGTATTCCATCATTTAGGTGTTGTCGTATATCCTTACAATTTTCCTGTATCTCCATTATGTAATTTGCCGGGCTGCACCTGAAAATAGGCATCCGTATGTCTAGTGTGCCTACACAGTAACCAAAAACAAATAAATAAATTACTTTTGTACATGCTCCCTGTTTGCATTGCTTGCATTGTAATTTATTTGCTTACTCCCTTCCCCTTGCACACATCTGGAAATGAGTTGTTCTCTGCTCAGTATGCATTTCTTGTTAAAAGCATTAATTAAATAACACCCTGTGTAAGCTCGGCACCCTTCTGTGCACAGGGGGATCTGAACGGGAGTTCTGTGCTGCACTAGCGCTTCCCACTGAGCTATCAGTGTAAATAATAATAATAACAATAATTTTATTTATATGGCGCCTTTCCAAGGCACCTAACAATATAAAAACAGATCATATAACATCAAACGACAGAACAATACAGTTAAAATCATATACCAATACAATAATAAACACTTCAGTTAATTAAAAAAAAGCTTTTTGCCACAGATAGGTTTTTAAGCTCTGCTTAAATTCCTCCACAGTTGTACACTCCCCTAACTGACTGGGTAGAGAATTCCAAAGGGTGGGAGCTGCGTAAGCAAAAGCTCTTGAATCAGATGACTTCAAATTCACCCTTGGAACCTCTAACAACCCTTCGTCGGCCGAGCAGAGTGATCAATGAGGGCAGTAAGGAACCAGAAGCTCTTTCAGATAGTCCGGGCCCTGTCCACGTAGGGCTTTGAAAGTCAGTAAACAGACTTTAAAGGTGATCCGCCACTGTTTTTTTTTTTGTTTGTTGTTTTTAGTTGTTTAACCAGCTGAAAGCTTTTTTTTACAGGAGCGACCTGGGAGCACCGGGAAGTTAAGTGACTTGCTCAGGGTCACACAGTATGCAAGTGGAAGCTGTGGGATTCAAACCCAGGTCAGGTCTGCTGGATGTCACCAGATTTGCAGCTCAGAGCTTTAAACCACTGCGCTATACTGCCTCCAATATACTCTATACTGTACTGGCAGCCAGTGCAGTTCGCGCAGCACTGGAGTAATATGGCAGGATCGAGTAGATCCTGTCAAAAGCCGGGCTGCCGCGTTCTGCACCAGCTGCAAGCAATGGATTTTTTTTTTTTTTTTTTATAATTCTTCTTTTTATTGAATTTTCAACTTATATACATATAAGTCACCAATGTTTACAAATTTACAGAAACATTCATGGATTCCTTATTTTACAGTCAGATAAAAATAGCATTATAAAATTCATTCCCAGCGTGGCGTGTCATCTTATTTTACAGTTCTCTGCTTAGTTCAGCACAATACAACTGGACCGTGCCTTCAGCTTCAGGATCTAATAAGCCGATAGTTTGGGGTCCCATATAGGGCTAGAGGGGCCAAGAGTTACTCACAGATCCGCCCGTCTATTAGTGATACCAACCATGTGGTTTCTAGCCCCCATGAGGCAGGGATTTAATTTTGTAAAAGACTGTTCTTCACAAGTGCCGTGGTGCATCGGGTTGACACTCCCGGTAGTCTCCTCCCCCTCAGGATAGAAGGGTGGAAAAGCAATGGATGGCATTTGTTTACTCTATCTCCCGTTTCGGGTTACAATCTAGCTCTATCGATCGTTTGATTATACATGTCGTTCTTCTCCATATATTCATCCCCTCCCAAACCCCTTCTGGCCCGGACTAACTCCGGTGAGCCACTTTTATGTGCGTGCAGCTGCCCTACGGGGGACCAGGGGAGCCAGGCCAGGAGCACCGGGATGCCACCCACCACCATCTCTATTTGTGATCCTTATCGAAGTCCTGTGTTAGGATTTCTTAGGGTGTAAAGGTAGGGTCCTTCAACATGTAGTATATTTGCCAGCGCGTCCATCTGGCTTTGAATTTCTCTTCCTGTTCATTTAGGTTATGTATTATTTTCTCCATGCTATAAATTTGTTTCGTGATGTCCCACCAGTCTTGGATGGTGGGGATTTTATTGTTAACCACTGTCTAGTGATTGCTTTCTTTGCAGCTGTTAGGAGCAAAGAGCAGGTATCTAATATTAGGGCTTCTGAGGGTTTTAGGGAAATTAAGAAACAGAAACATCTCCAAGGTCAGTCGGAGTTGTGGTTCAATCAACTCTTGCAGCTGAGCCTCGAGCTGTATGAGGAACACTGGAGGGCTGGGCAAAGCCACATGGCGTGAGACAGGTTAGCAAGCAGTTCCCCACACTGTCTCCAGCACTCTGCTGTGTTGTTTGAGCCGTAATGTCTTGTAACCACTGGGAACGGAAGCATCGGACCAGACTTTCCCAGGCGAATTCTCGCCATTGATGTGAACCAGTAACTCGAGCTGAGAGGTTGCATGCCTGATTCCAGTCCTCCAGAGAGCTGATATCCTGTTTCTTGTGACCATTGTGTACGGATGTCTACAGTGAGGTCATTTCTTGCGAATTAAGAGCTTAGGTAATACCGGGAGACCAAGTGGTCTCACATCCCCATTCTATTTAACTGTACCTGGAATTGAACTAACTCCGGGTATCCCTCCAGGTTCCATAGTGTCCGTGGGAGACCTTCTATATAGTGACGCAATTGAAGGTAGCGGTAAAAATCTTTGTGAGAAAGGTGAAACTTTCTCTGAATCTCTGCGTAAGTCCAAATGCTGCCTTGTGTCATTATTTGTAGCAAATATTTTAACCCCTGCCTCTCCCATTTCACGAAACCGTTATCCACCCTATTAGGGAGGAAGTCTGTTAGACTTGAGATCGGGCAGATGAGCGCCTGGTAGGGCGTTAATCGCTGGGATTTTTTAAGCACGGACCAGTTTTTAATTTGCGCTGCTAGCCAGGGGTTAGAGTCTGTTGGCTCTCTTTTCTCCGGTTCTTGCCGGTATAAGACTCTGAAGAAAGCCTGATCACTTATAAGTGTTTTTCTATTCCAAGCCAGTGGGAGCATAAGCTCCAGTCTGTCGGGTCATTATGTGTGAGGGTAGTAGCCTGTTGATAAAGCTTTAGGTCAGGAAGGGCTAAACCACCACACCGACGTGAGGGAGAGTATCCCCAGGCTTAATCCGCGGTGTTTTGGAAGGCCCATATAAAGTTCCTTATTAGGCGATTTATTTCTAAAGGTTTTTAATGGTATATATAGAGGATATTTTGAAATAGATATAAAGCTCTTGGTAATGTTATCATTCTGATTAGGTCTACTCTCCTGGATAGGCTAAGGGCAGGATGGTCCAGGCCTGCAAGTCCTGTTTTAGTTGCACAACAAATGGCGCATAGTTTTGCTTGCAATATTTGTGGAGTCCTTTGGAATGTATATACACAGGTATTTCAGTTTCTGCAGGTCCCACCTGCCTGGCAGGGCGTCTCGGGCACTCTGCTTGGGGTCATAGTTAAAGGTGAGGATTTCCGTCTTGGTGAAATTAAGTTTGTAGCCTGATACCAAACCGTAAGAATCTAAGATCTGTCTCACAGCTGGGATCGAACAGTCAGGGTTCTGAAGATACAAGAGTATATCATCTGCATATAAAGCGACACGGTGCTCAGTGTCTCCTATCCTGATCCCCTGGATTCGCTGGGATTCCCAGATTTGCTGCGCTAAGGGTTCAATGACTAGGGCAAACAACAGGGGCGATAAAGGACACCCCTGACGGGTGCCCCTTTGAAGTTGAAAGTAGTTAGAATGGTGCCCATTCACTTTCACAGAGGCTTTAGGGGCTGAGTATATGTTCTGAAGTGTTTGAACAAGTGCGGAAGGAAATCCAAATTTGTTTAAGGTACCAAACAAGAAGGGCCAGGCGACCCTGTCAAAGGCCTTTTCTGCATCAAGGCTTATTAATACTGTCGGTTCTCTAGTTTCTTGCATCTGGTGCACTACATATAAGGATCTTTTAATGCTATCCGTGGTAGTGCGAGATCTAACAAACCCCGTTTGGTCTTTGTGTATTAGTAGGGGAAGTACCTGGTCTAGGCGCCGCGCTAGTATGCTCATAAATATTTTATAATCCTGGTTAAGTACAGATATGGGTCTATAAGAGGCGCAAATTTGGGGATTCTTACCTGGTTTGGGTATCACTGAGATTGTGGCGTAGGACCACGATTGGGGTGGAGGATCCCCCCCCAGGACTGAGTTGAAGACCCGAAGAAGTAAAGAAGCCGTCTGGGTGTTAGTAGTCTTATAGAACTCCGAGCCGTAACCATCTGGTCCGGGGGCCTTCAATGATTTAGCCCTGGCTATAGCCTGAGCTACCTCTACGTCGGTGATGGGTTGTATCAGGGCCTCCCTATGTGCCTCAGTGAGTGACGGAAGTGAGATTGAGTCTAAATATTCCCCCAACTGTTGTGCAGACGGAATAGTTTCTGGGGTGTAAAGGGTTTTGTAAAATGCTGTAAAGGCGTCCACAATGTCATGTAGCTGGGATAACGGTCGTCCCCCCTCGGGGTGCCTGATGGATGCAATAGTTGCATTCTTCTTCTGTTTACGCACTTGGTATGCGAGCAGACGCGTAGCTCATGGACCCACTTCATAAAATCGCTGCCTCAAGAAGGTCAGGGCAATTTCAGTTTGTTGCTGAGCTAACGCATCTAATTCCCGCCTGGTTTGTTGTAACTGGGGTAGGATTGACTCATCCCCCTGTTGGTGCGCCGTTTGAAGGAAGTGGAGAATGTCCTCTAATTTCTCTTTATATGCTTTACGCTGCCTTCCTAATTCCACCATGTATTTAATTATATGCCCTCTAAGGACAGCTTTAATTGTGTCCCAGTGCACCGAAAATGTAGAGTCATGTGGAGGGTTATCTGTTATGATTTCTGTGATTTTTTTCGGAGAGGAATTCTCGGAATTTTTTTGACCGCAGGTGAAATGGGTTCAGCCGCCACTGTGTGTTTCTTGGCTAAGACTCAGGTCCCAATGGGTTGTCAGGGGTGCATGGTCCGAGATTGATATGTCTCCCAGTTGGGCATCCCGTATAGTGCCTAGATTTTCTATTTGGGTATATACATAGTCTATTCGGGAGTAGGTGCAATGCACTGGGGAATAATATGAGTAATTTCTTGTATTCGGGTGCAACTTCCACCATACATCGCACCAGCCCATCTCCGACACAAATTTGTTAAAAAACTTTTGGGTGGCAGTTTGCTTTTGGGGTCTCCGACTAGTGGAGTCAACCCGGGGTCCATAGTTAGATTGAAGTCACCTGCCATCAGAGGCCTCTAGTCTTCTGGACTATCTTGTCTAATAAAGGTCTCAATCTTGAGACTGTAGTGCCAGTGGGGTAAACATTCACCAGTAGTTACCTCTGTGTGTTAACTTTCCCTTGGGCAATTATCAGTCGGCCTTCTGGGTTGGACCATGTGGTCTCCACCTCAAACTGAGCATGCGCGGATATAATAATAGCTACCCCTCTACGTCTACCATCCTTGCAGGATGAATGAAACACCTGCCCTTTACTTAGTTTAGTTAATTTATTATGTTCAGCAGGGCTCATATGCGTTTCTTGGAGGAAAGCTATATCTGATTTTGACCTTCTGATATAAGCCAATGCCTTTGATCTTTGCAAGCGATGGATTTTAACCCCAGAAAGACCAAGATAAAGGGAGTTGCAGTAATCCAAGCGCAAGGACACAAAGGCGTGGACCAAGGTGGGAAGGTCGTCGGACGGAAGCAAATGCCTAACCCTGGCGATATTCCTGAAATGATGAAAGGAGGTTTTGATGACAGCCGACACCTGAGAATGTAGGGTCAGTCCATCATCAAAAACTACACCCAGGTTACGCACCCATTCAGAGGTCAGGAGTGAGACGCCGCCAAGAAAAATTCCAGAGGGCGCACCAACACCTGACCCCCCATCTGACGGCCCGGGTCCACAACCAGTACCTCAGTTTTTTCCGAGTTCGACTTCAGCCAACTGGAATCCATCCACTCCTGGATTTCTTTCAGACAGTTCTTAAAGACTGAGAGAGCTCCATCCTAGTCGGGTGCAAAAGAAAGGTAGAGCTGGGTATTATCTGCGTAACAGTGAAACCTCAGCCCGTACCTTCTTACAATGTCTCCGAGGGTAGCATATACACCGCAAACAGCATGGGTGACAGCACTGAACCCTGAGGCACCCCACAAGACAAAGCAGTTGGGCCTGAAGAAAAAAACCCAGACATAACTCTTTGTGTTCTACCCATGAGAAATGATGCAAACCATCTGAGGACTGACCCCAACATTCCACAGATATGCCTCACGCATCCTATCAACACCATGTGGTCCACGGTGTCAAAAGCTGAAGAGAGATCCAGAAGAACCAAGATGGAATGGTTCTTCTGATCTCTCGCCATCAGGAAATCATTGAGCACCCGAACCAGTGCTGTCTCGGTACTATGTCTTTTACGAAAACTGGACTGGAATGGTTCATAGATGTCATGGATGGTCAAATGGTCTTCCAGTTGTGCTGCCACTACTTTCTCAATCACCTTCCCAACAAAGGGAACGTTGGAGATCGATCTGCAGTTTGCGTGACAGTCTGGTTCCAAGGTAGCTTTCTTCATGCAGTGGCACAAGCCGTTTCATCCTTCCCAGAGAGTACAACAGGGATGGTGTTAAATGACGACCTCTCAGCTCTCCTGCCTAAATGCTGTGGGACCTAGAGGTCCTGATTAAACAAAACAGCTAAAGATATAATTTTTTAAAGTGTGACATGTTAGAAATCTTACTTTTTATCTGGTTGATCCGGCGTCCCCCCACCCACCATGCTGCCAAACTAACTCTCCCACTGTTCTGCCCGTTAGCCCTGTGATGATGTGAGCAATGGGTTAAGCCACAGGTGACATCTATGCGCCGGCACTTAGTTAAGTAAGTTAATACTCTGCAGCACATTTTCACACACAGTCTACCAGTACGATCATGCAGACTCAGCACAATAGGTACTGGGTAGACTAAGCGCAAAACTGTGCTGTTGAGGAGTAATAACTTATTTAACTAAGTACTGGTACACAGACATCCCCTGCAGCTTAGCCCTTTACTTACATCATCACAGGGCTGGCTGTGTGGACAGTAGGATAGTCTAGCAGCATTGGGGAGGGGGGCTATTGATCTACAGATAAAAAGTAAGATTTAACATGCAAGGGTTTAAAACAGATATTTCTTTTAGTTGGTTTGTTTAATCAGGACTCAAGGTCCTACAGTATTTAGACAGGGGAGCTGAGAGTTCCCCTTTAAGGATTTAACATGGTGTGCTCCTCTAAAACAGAGGAGCACCGAAAATCAAAACTGTACCCTAAACTATGTGCTCCTTCACACCTTGACCATGCTTCTACCTACTTTTTAATTTACTACTTAATTAAAAATTTCTGATTAGTTATAAAGGCTCTTTGTACTTTATGTGCAGTAATATTTTTGTCTGTCTCCTAACTGTTATTATACAATGGCAATAGAGAATCCTGGTCTCTGATTGGTCAGTCTGGGAATGGACCTAGGCTGTTATCCCAGCATATCATCCCGCATCTAGTCCCACCACACTGACTGACTGCATTAGATAAAAAAAAAAGATCGCTCCACAGCCGTCCCTAGTGGCAGCTTATGCACTCCCCGCTCTGCTAGGGACTGATGCTCCCTGCCCCGCTCGACACTGCTGCTCCTCACACACCGACCCACAGAAAAAAAATATACAACCTTCCCTTTCCTACACCCAAAGTTTAATCATTCATCCAACATTTCACAAATACACTAAGTGTACCTGACAGTCACAGCCACTTATGGTTCCGATCAGAAACGGAAAACAGAAAGTATCCCTCAGCTTCCTCGATTCATAGTGTGTTTCCGGCACTTGGGAAAACAAATTTTTTGCTCGGTGGCAGGGCAAGCACTAACACCACATATATCAATAGGGGAAAGAGGAAGAACAAATTTTCACCACCGGCCCTTGTCAGAACGGGGGTAGAGAAGTGTGAGCGACAGCGGCAGCATGATGGGGGGTGGGGGGGGGAGAGGCAGGAACTCCCACTTACCATCAGCAACAGCCTGTACTGCCAAACAATAAACTCAGACAGAAAAGAACACCAAGAAAAAATAAACTTACACTACACAAGTGGAACACCAGGAAATGCAAAAAGGCACAGTTTGGGATGGAGACTCAGGACTGCAGACCAACAGCTACAATGCTGCAGCTCCAACCACTAGCCAAAAGATAAACTGCACTATTTTTTATTAGAACGTTAACCTACTTTTTCATCTTTTTCATTTTGTTAAACTTAGGAGCCCAAAGGCATAGGAACCGGGGGTGATGGGGTGACAGCCCCTCCACTTTTTATTTTTGTACGGCAAAAACTAGTTTAGAAAAAGTGCCCTTTGTGCCCTTCTGATCTTCCACCCCCTCAGCTTTTACCATCTTCCGGCATCCTTGTAGGAGCCATTGTATAATAGGAATAATGCCCTCCAGGGTGGCTGTTATGCTGGGACAACATACCTTCTCAGGAGGAACACCCAAGCAGGCCTCAGGCCCAACCACCCGAGGCGGGATGTTATCCCAGCATAACACCCACCTTGTCGGGCATTAGTCCTTTATTGAGATCAGAGTCCCTAACAGTGTGACACCCATGTGTTTGTGGTGTTACCTTCAAGTGCAGAAAATGTACCCACTTAATCAGTACTACACATCAAATGCCAGAGCTTGGTGGCAGCTTGCACTCACACACATTCTATGCTGAAGTCTTCCCTCAGTTCTGGCTCAAAGTATACAGCCATCTATCCAGATAACATCATCAGGGCTCCAATATCAGTTTTACAGTTTTCCTCCCTGTAATTGTGGATTGATTTTCCTGAATTATTTTGCTTTCCCATGTAGACAGACAGATAAATAATTTATTAAGCGCTCATTTCCACAGACTCTGAGCACTGCACACACAACAATAAAATAAACAAGTTAATAAAGCCACCAATATGCCACTACAACAGTTCCAACCGTTCCATTCAGCAGTTAGTCATAAAAGGCCAGCCGAAAGAAATATGTTTTGAGGCCCTTATTAAAGGCTTCCAACGAGGGAGCCCTCCTCAAATGTTCAGGCCAAGAGTTCCGCAAGGTAGGTGCAGCAACCGAAAATGCCCCATCTCCGGAATGCCGCAGCCTCATCCTGGGAACCTCAAGGAGGGCTCCCCCAGCAGAACGAAGTGCCCGGGAGGGGCGATAGGGGACAAGGAGATCTTGCAGATAAACAGGCTCCCCCTCATGCTAGGTTTTGTTGGTCAGGAACCCTACCTTAAAGGCAATCCTCCACCTGACCGGCAGCCAGTGCCGTTCGCGGAGGACAGCAGTAATATGCTCTGATCTTCTAGCTCCCATCAGTAATCTTGCTGCTGCACTCTGCACCAGCTGCAGTGTGTGGAGGTTGCCTTCAGATAACCCTGAGGTACAGAACATTACAGCAGTCCTGTCTGAAGGTGACAAAGGCATGTACTAGTGTGGGCAGGTTATCAGGAGGAATCAGGGATCGGATTTGGGCGATATTCCGGAGATGATAAAAACCACTCCTGACGACAGCCAACACTTGGACATCCATTGTCATTCCGTCACCCAAGATCACGGCCAAATCCTTCACTTGTCTGGAGGGTAAAAGACGAACACCTCCTAACACTAAGTCGGAGAGCACCCCCAAAAAACCTGGATCCACCCCCAGTATCTCAGTCTTGTCTGAGATTAGTTTGAGCCAGTTTTAAACCATCCACAACTGAATCTCCTCGAGGCAGCTGTTAAACACAGCAACCGAAACCTGGTTCACGGGTGCACAGGACAGGTGCAGCTGGGTATCATCTGCATAACAGGAAAACCCAGTCCGTATCGCCTGATGATGTCCCCCAGTGGCAGCATGTACACTGTGAACAACAACGGCAACAAGACCGAACCTTGCGGAACTCCATAGCACAGAGGCATCGGGGCAGATGAGGCAAGCCCCATCATTACCCTTTGCACTCTGCCTGTTAGGTATGATCTGAACCAGCAGATGAACTTGCTAGACAGGCCACACCAGAACCACAAGTGGTCAAGCAGCACCGCATGATCCACAGTGTCAAATGCCGCAGAGAGGTCAAGGAGAACTAAGATGGTACAGTCTCTCCTATCCCTTGCCATCAGGAGGTCATGCAACACCCTTACCAGGGCGATCTCCATGCTATGCCTCGCCTGGAAACCAGACTGAAATAGCTCATAGGAAGAGGTGAGGTGTCTCTCAAGCTGGACGGCCACCATTTTTTCAATAATCTTCCCTAAAAACAGCCACCCACCCCTGCGATCCAACCTTGGGCTGTGTATCACGGAGTACCCGGCCAGCACTGCCGCCTCCAATATGGGAGGAGCAGCATTTTCATCCAGCCAAGTCTCCATGATACAAGCCAGGTCAACCGAGGAAATCAAGTCCGCTATTATAGCAGTCTTATTCCTGATCAACCTGGCATTATACAACAAAGCCAGAGTTGGATGAGGTGTAGGAGCTGGAGCCATCATCTGCCCACCAACATTTACAGAGCCCTTGGGTATGGGAACCAGGCAGGGTGGACCCCTTTCTAGTTCCCATTTTGCCCCAGGGCATCTCCTTGGCCTCACCATCTGAATCTCGGACACCCCTGCAGCCCCCCCAGCCCCTCCCGAGCTATCCCCAGCACTCTACATCTCTGATAAACCTCTACTGAAAGTGCTGGGAGCTCAAAAGGACGGAGGGCCCAGAGGCCACCCCTGAATAGCTGCTCCTTATGGACCCCAATCCCCAGCACATTCCAGCCGCTCACAAAATTACACCAAAAATTAACAAAACCCACCCTTAAACATAACCTACCCAATAAAAACTTACCCGAAACTCCCCAAACACAAAACTACCCAATCACTCATCACATACTCATATTCACAGTTCAGCCACTCTTGCACACACCCACAAATTAAACAGCAGCACAGCTGAAAAAAAAAAACAACAAATACTAATGGAGTCCTTAATGTCCATAAACAGTTCCTGTATAAAATAACTGTTCAAAAATGATTGTTCAAGGATGGGGTCTCACCACCACATTTACTGTCCAAGCGTTTGTGGCACTCTCACTACCACTGTACTAAAAATATGCAATATGAAAAAATTACTCACCTTAGTAATTGCTTTTCTTCTCATGGAGTCTTGCTATATTATAACATTAGCAGTCAGCCACTGCAGCTGAACTGCCCCGGAGAGGAAGGAGTTAACTCCAGAGGATCTGGAGTTCTACAGCGCGAGGGCGCTGTGCCCAAAGCTCTATCTGGCAGTTTCAAATGAAACTGTCAGATCTTTACGAAGCTAACATCAAAGAACAGAAAGTCTGTGTGGAAAAAACTACACTAGCCCATGGCTACCTACTAGTAGTAGTAACAACAATATAAACAACAAAGAAACACCCAGAACCATAATAACAAAAATTGATGGTATTATGGTTCGTTTTACCACCCTTGACAAGCACGTTATGAACCCCCTTCCCCCAAGACTCAAGTCCAGGAAGGGGGCAATATAAATAACCTAAATGAAAGCAACCAGATCCCTAACCCAAAGGAAAGAGGGTAAAGGGATAACTACAATGGCATGACACAGTGCTTGCACTAATTCGCCACCCCTACCCAAGTAGAGGTTCTGAGAGGGCAGGAGGAGGTGGTTATAATATAGCAAGACTCCATGAGAGAAAAGCAATTACTAAGGTGAGTAATTTTTCTTCAAACACCATGAAGTCTTGCTATATTATTAACATTAGCAGATTACACAGCAGTACCTCCATGGAGGAGGGTCAGAACCTACTTAGGAAATAGGCTCTGAAGCACAGCTGTGCCAAACCGAAGCATCTCTCTGGACTGGACATCCAGGGAATAATGCTTGTAAAGGTGTGAACTGTCTTCCAGGTAGCAGCTTGACAAATCTCCAGAATGGAATGTCCCCTAGCAGCCGCTAGAGACGCAGCTGTACCCTGGTGGGTGGGCCCTCAATCCTGGGGGGTACTCTACCTAGTTTCTGATAACAGAATTGGATACAAGAAACAATCCACCTTGCAATTGTTCTCTTAGTGGCAGGTTTTCCTTTGCCAACCTCGCCATAGGTAAGAAACAGTTGGAGGGATTCGAACCTATGACCTCTGGTGCGCTCTAAATAGTAGCTTAAGGCTCTTTTGACATCCAAGCTGTGCAGTCTCCTCTCACCTGAGGAAGAATGCTCAGTGAAAAGTACTGGAGAGAGATAGATTGATTCAGGTGGAAATCAGAAACCACCTTAGGCAAAAACTTTCTATTAGTCCTAAGGACTACCTTATCTCTGTGGAAAGAGATAAAATCTTCTTCCACTGACAGGGCCTGTAACTCACTTATCGCCTGGCAGAGGTGATAGCTACTAGGAAAACGGTTTTCTGTTAAATACTTGAGCCTGCTGAAGACAGAGGCTCAAAGGGGGTTGCATTAACTGAGCAATGCAAATATTCAGGTCTCCAGGCGGAGCTGGTTCCCAAAAGGAGGGTTAGTATGAAGTAACCTTAAAACTTGGAGAACACAGGGTGAGAAGAAAGGAGGCAGGCTTCCCTGTGACACAAAAGCAGAGACAGCTGCCAGATGAACCTTCAGGGTAGCTGGTCTAAGGCCTAGGGAATTCAGATGGACCAAATATTCCAGAAGAATGGGAAGATCAGCAGATTCTGGGATAATCTGCCTCTCAGAGCACCAGATGGAAAACCTCTTCCACTTAGAATTATAAGTGGCTCTAGTGGAAGGCTTCCTAGAAGCCTTTAAAATATCCATGACACCTTGAGAAAGGTGTAAGTCAGCAAATTCTCTAGCTCCTCAAGAGCCAAGCCTTGAGGTGAGGGATTTGAGGTCCGGATACCACACTCTCCCCTGTGCACAGGCCAGTAAGTCGTGACTCTGGTAGGCCTCAGGGCAGGGTGGACTGCCAAGGACAAAAGCAGAGGGTACCAGGGCTGTCTGGCCCAATCTGGGGCAATCAGAATCACTCTGCAAGGTTGAGATCTGATTTTTACTAGTACCCTGAAAAGAAGAGGAAAGGGAGGAAAGGCATACAGGAACTTCCTTTCCAGTCCAACAGAAAGGCGCCCAGAGGGACTGAGCCCAGTACTGGAGGCCTGCAACAGAAAAGAGAAGTTGATGGTTGTCTGGGGCTGCGAAAGATCTATCTGAGGAGTGCCCCATCTGGCAAAGACAGACCCCAGCACTTGTGGATTCAGAGCCCATCTGTGATGGCCCTGAGAAATTCTGCTGAGGGCGCGCCAGGACATTGTCCTTCCTGGGAGGTGAACCGCCATCAGGGAGGTGTTCAGGAGTAGGGCCAGAGACCACAACTTCATTGCTTCGTGCACAAGGCTGAAGACCAGTGCCCTTGCTTGTTGATGTACCACATTGTGGTGGTATTGTCTGTCCTGACTTGAACCACTTTGTTCTGGACAGAATCTGAAAACACCGAAGAGCTAAAAGACAGCTCTGAGTTCCAACAGATTGATGTGGAGCAGAGATTCCTGAGGAGACCACACCCCCTGGGTGGCAAGATCGCCCAGGTGAGCCCCCCACCCTAACAGGGAGGCATCCGTGGTGAGGATGAGGAGTGAGAAATGGAGAGGGAACCCCTGTCTTAAATTGCTCTGGACCTGCCACCAGTGGAGGGCTAGGATCAGAGTTTGAATAACTGGAACCAACTTGGTAAGGGGTCCTTCCTTTGAGACCAATAGGCCCCTCAAATGGAACTGAATGTCCCTCATCTGGAATCTTGCTCCCTGCACGACAGCTGTCGAAGCAGCCATGTGCCCAAGGAGTTGCAGAAAATGCCTTGTTGGTCGAGAGACCCGCAGGGTAAAGGAGGATGCCAGGGCGATGAGTCTGTCCACCCTTTCCGAGGGAAGAAAAGCCCTGGCTAACCTTGTGTTCAATTCTGCGCCTATGAAAGTTAGGACCTGAACCGTTCCAGAACTGACTTTGGTAAGTTTAGCAGGAATCCCAGGGAAGTGAGAAGCTGCTGGGTGACTTGCAAATGGGATTTCACCTGACCTGGAGACTGACCCACAATGAGCCAGTCGTCCAGGTAGGGAAACACAGCAACCCCTTGCCTTCTTAAGTGAGCCACTACTACAGCGAGACATTTGTGAATACCCTTGCGCAGAGGTCAGGCCGAAGGGCATTGCCCTGAACTGGTAGTGGCCTGAGGGCAGTTCAACCTGAGGTACTTTCGGTGAGAAGGCCTGATCAGAACATGAAAATAGGCATCCTTGAGGTCCAGGGAAGCTAGCCAGTCCCCTGGCCTTAGGGAAGGCAATATCATTGCCAGAGTCAACATTTTGAACTTTGGTTTCAAAAGATGCTTGTTCAGGTACCTTAAATCTAGAATGGGCCTCCACTCTCCTGTCTTTTTTGGGGTAAGAAAGTATCTTGAATAAAGCCCCTTGCCCTGATGGCAAGGAGGAACCCTTTCCACTGCTTTGCAGTCCAGAAGAGAAGAAACCTCTGCTTCCAAAGCAAGGGCTTCTGAAGGATTTGCAGGTGGAAAATGTCTGACTCTCATCTTTGGAAAGTGTTTGAGCTGAGAATCAGACCCTGGCCTATTACCTCCAGAACCCATCTGTCCAGAAGTTAGGGACAGCCAGTTCCGCTGAAATAGGCCAACCTGCCCCACTGGTACAGGAGAATCGGCCCTGGGCACCCCATCAGGGTGCCTGCTTAATAACAGCCTTAGGCTGAGGGGAGGGCGGTCTGCTTGTGCCCTAAATCTACCCTGCCTCTGAAGAAACCCTCTCAAGAGACAGCAGAGGAGGCTTGAAAGTGGTAAAAGGCCTGGAAAGGCCTGCCCCTACCTCTGGGAGCATGCCTTGTGGCATGGCATGCTTCTCCTTAGCCTGGGCACTTTTGTAGGTAGTTCTGTATTCATCCATCTTTTTCATATAGTTTTCTGTTTGCTCCCCAAACAGAGAATTTCCCACTACAGGAAAATCCATAGCCTTGACTGGGTATCTTGGGACAGATTAGTGCATCTGAGCCATGCCAACCTACGGAAAGCTACAGAAGTGGCCATGACCCTACAGGAAACATCATTAACATCAACAGCAGTATGAAATTGAACTTTAGAGGCTTCAATGCCATCAGCAGCCACCTGTTCCAACTCACTAGCCAGCTGGCCATGGGCCTGCTTGGCTAACTGCAATACTGTGTCCCACCTAGATTTCTGATATTTAGCCACATAAGCCATATAATTTGCCTGCCTGAGTCCCAAAGAAGCTGCCATATACTGTTTCTTCGCCATGGCATCAATCTTCCTGGAATCCTTATCAGGAGGATGTGAGGCCAGAGGAATATTAGCCTTGTCACAGGCTGCAGCTTGTACCACACCTACATGACTACACTGTTCAGTAAGGAAGTCTGTATCCGAGCCTGACAAAGTATACCTTCTGTCCATTTTTTTATCTACAGGAGGGACAGAATGAGGATTTTTTAAAATCTTTGTTGTTTGCTTCCTAAATGACTTATGCAAAGGAATAGACAACCTCCTAGACTCTGGAATATCCATCATTTCCACATAATCAGGCTCCTCTTGCTCATCCACAGCTCCTCTAAAGGAAGCTGGAGGGTTTCTGCAACCTTTTGTAAAAATAAAGAAAGAAGGGGACTCAGACAGAATAGGAGGAGATTCTAAAGGTCTGTCTGGAGAAATGTCGGTTCAATGGCACGTCCAGACCCCCCAGCCACACATATATTGATCAAATTCCTCCTCCCTCCTGTGGTTCATAAAAATCCTCAACTTCAAAATCCTGAACCACTGGGACTGAACAACCAACCTTTTACCAACTGTTGGTGGTTCTACAGATCCCTGAGACAGTGACTGGACAATCTGAATGGCTTTAGCTATCTCTGCAGCAGTTGGAGACACAATTTTGGACCCCAAACCTACTGATTTCCTTGTCTTTTACTCGGACTGGTTCCTCTGAACCAGCCTTCCTTTGCCCGAGGAAGTCTCGCCTGGTCAGAGGGCACCTCCTGGTCCAGTGGGTACTGGACCGGCTGGCCATCCGGTCAGCGGACTTTTTGCTCTCGCCCTGAGCCGCCCAATCTCTTTCCAGGGTGGCTGCAGGGAAATTTTACACACCTGGCAGTCTGACAGGAGGTGGTCAGCCCCAGACAATAAACACAGTGGTGTGTGGGTCAGCCTTGGCAAAGGCCTCCCCACAGACATCACAGTGTTGAAACCCAGTGGGCCGTTTTTCTTTGGGTTTCTCAGACATAATGCCAGCCTAACCAAACTTGCCCTTTTGATGGCAGTGCCAGGCAAGACACCCTTATCGGTTCCTAACCGTGTCACGGGTATTTGAAAACCGTTATAATTCTGTTTTTTAGAACCGATAAGAACCGGAACCGACTCTAAAACCCACTGTACACTTTTAAAATGTAGAAATAAAAGCGATCGGTTCAAACCGAACCGATAATTAATTTTCCACACAGACTTAAAATTTAGTACTTACGGTTACCAGATAGAGCTTTAAAACCAAAATGCGGTAAAAATAATGACTTTTGCCGGTTCAAATGAACCAAAAAATACTCGATTGAACCGAGAATGAACCGAGCTGAAGGAGCTGATCTCCGGAGCGACTGTTCAGTGAAGCGGAGTAAAGAATCTGACAGTTTCATTTGAAACTGCCAGATAGAGCTTTGGGCACAGCGCCCTCGCACTGTAGAACTCCAGATCCTCTGGAGTTAACTCCTTCCTCTCCGGGGCAGTTCAGCTGCAGTGGCTGACTGCTAATGTTATAATATAGCAAGACTTCATGGTGTTTGAACAGATGATTAAATGAATCCCAGAGTCATGCAATAGTTGCACCATAGGCTGGCGAGAAAACTGGATCCAAAAATGTTCAAAAATAATTGGCTAGCCCCAGCCCTGCTCCAAAGTGATGGCAGAGACTCCAACCACTCCCCCCCCACACGCAGATCCCCGTAGGTACCCGAACAAGTCAGGCGACCCAAGGGAACCAAAGCAGACCAACCCTCTGGTCGGTGTACATAGGTCCCACAGAAGAAACTATCAGAGCCCACCTCCTCCCCAAAGCAGGCCAGGTCTACCAACTCTGTCCATTGATAACAACTTCATAATCCTTCTCGGCTTTAAGATGCAACTCAGAACACTTAACCAAGGCTCTTACAGTACCTTCGAATAATTACTCTAGTCCCAGGCACCAAGAACTTCTCAACTCTGGCACTCCATACTCTGTGTGATTACCGCCTACAGTCACAGAGTCTCATCTGCCCCCCAAATCCCCACAGCAAGACACAGTACCGCATACATAAAGTAACAGGTGCTTCAAAATATAATCCAATTCACCGCAATTTTCTGAGGGCCACAATCAGCAGCAGAACATCCACATAACAGTGGGGGTCCAACAGCTACAGACTGTGGCTCATCCCAGGTTCCAATTAAAAAAACAAAACAACTTAATCCACCTTCATAATAAGCAGACTCCAATCCCCTTTCAAAATAAGCAGGCTAGAAATGTTCAAAGTAAGGATTATTATATTACAGCCATCTTAATTTGCTTGTCAGAAGAAAGATGACCTCTTGTATGACTCCGTGATTGGCTGCAGTCAATCGCCATAAGGTCTCCACTATCGGCTATTTCAACCAACTGATCCGGTAAATAAAACTAGTATTCGGCAACTGCTGCTGACGATAAAATAATAAGCAATGAACGACCGCTGAATGAAATGGCAAACTAACACATTAAAACATGAAACTGTTAAAACTAAACGCTGGTGTTAACAACATACACTAGCGATCTGGCTGGCCCCGCACAGCCGCCGTTCCCATGACCAGAGAGCCCAACACAATACAAGTCTAAGAACAGTAGTGTAGCCAGAAAGAAAAAAATACTCACCTTAGTAATGCTGTTTCTTCTAATGGAATCTTGCTGTATTCTGACATATTGCAGTGATGTCCAACCTTTGAACTGACCTGGAGATGAAAGAGTTAACTTTCCATGCCAGGCATGGAACGCTGAGCTCGAGCTCGGTTGAGACTCTGTCTGTTGCTGTTTGAAGTTAAACCGTCAGAACTTTACGAGCTATACTCACTGGGTGTCCTGTGTGGAAACTGTAAACTTACACTAGCTAACTGGCTACTAAATATAATAAACAGATTTTTTTTTTGGTCCCAAAACAAAGACTCAAGTCAGGAAACCCAAAAAAATAAAACAAAACACAACACCCACACCCCCAAACTAAAGGGGAGTGAGAAAATAAAGGGTGGGGGCACCTCCCGAGTGCCAACACTGCTACTGCCCACCCACATGCCAAAAACCAAGGTTCTGAGAGGGGAGGCGGGGGGTCAGAATACAGCAAGACTCCATTAGAAGAAACAACATTACTAAGGTGAGTAATTTTTTCTTCAAACAACATGAAGTCTTGCTGTATTCTGACATATTGCAGACTACCAAGCAGTACCTCCATGGAGGAGGGACAGAACCTACTTAGAAATAGGCTCTGAAGCACTGTTGTGCTAAACCGAGCATCACTCCTAGCCTGGATATCCAGAGAGTAATGCTTGGTAAAAGTGTATTGTTTTCCAGGTGGCTGTTTGACAAATCTTAAGATAGGAATATCCCTGGCAGCAGCCAGGAAGCAGCTGTACCTCTGTAGAGTGAGCCCTCAGGCCTGAGGGTGGAGTCCTACCTAGTTTTTCATAGCAAATTGAATGCAAGAGACAATCCACCTGGCAACAGATCTCTTAGTGGCAGGTTTTCCCTTACCAACCTCACCATAAGTGAGGAACAGTTGGAGGGAGTCAAACCTGTGACCCTTGGTGCGCTCTATGTAGTAGCTAAGGGCCCTTTTCACATCCAAACAGTGCAGCCTCCTCTCTCCAGAGGAGGAATGGTCAGTGAAGAAAACAGGAAGAGACATAGACTGGTTAAGGTGGAAATCTGAAACCACCTTAGGCAAAAACATCCTATTAGTCCGGAGGACCACCTTATCTCTATGGAAAGAGAGAAAATCAGGCTCCACTGACAGGGCTTGCAACTCACTTATGCATCTGGCAGAAGTGATGGCCACCAAGAAAATAGTTTTCCAAGTCAAGTACTTAAGCTCTGCTGAGGACAAAGGCTCAAAAGGGGGTTGCATAAACTGAGCAATGCAAACATTAAGGTCCTAAGCAGGGGCAGGGTCCCTGAATGGAGGATTGGTATGAAGCAATCCTTTGAAAAATTTAGAGAAAACAGGATGAGCTGAAAGGGAAGAGTGCTTGCCTGCTGAAAGGAAGGCAGAGACAGCTGCCAGATGCACCCTTAGTGTAGCTGGTCTGAGTCCCAAGCTATTAAGATGAACCATATAGTCAAGGACTGTGGGCAGGCCAGCAGACTCTGGAGAAATATGCTTCCCAGAGCACCATATAGAGAATCTTTTCCACTTGGAGTTGTGGAGCTTTGGTGGAAGGCTTCCGAGAAGCCTTTAGGATATCCATAACACCTTGAGAGAGGTGCAAATCAGCAAACTCTAACTCTTCAAGAGCCAGGCCTTGAGATTGAGAGATTTGAGATTCAGATACCAAACCCTCCCCTGAGCACATGTTAACAGGTTGAAATTCCTGGGACGAGACAGGGGAAGGTGGACTGCTAAGGACAACAAGAGAGGGTACCAAGGCTGTCTGGCCCAGTCTGGAGCAATCAGAATCACCTTGCAGGGTTGAAACCTGATTTTGACTAACACCTTGAACAGGAGAGGGAAGGGGGGAAAGCATACAGGAATTTCCCTTCCCAATTGAGGACTAGGGCATCCAGGGGACTGAGCCCAACACTGGGGGCCTGCAGCAAAAGAGAGGAAGTTGGTGATTGTCTAGGGCTGCAAAAAGATCTATCTGTGGAGTGCCCCATCTGGAGAAGATCACCTTCAAAACCAGGGGATCCAGGGACCATTCGTGATGGCCCTGAGATATCCTGCTGAGAGCATCTGCCAGGACATTGTCCTTGCTTGGGAGGTGTACTGCTGTAAGAGAGGTGTTCAGGGAATAGGCCAGAGACCATAACTTCATTGCCTCTGTGCACAAGGCCGTAGACTGAGTGCCCCCTTGCTTGTTGATATACCACATTGTGGTGGTATTGTCTGTCCTGATCTGAACTACTTTGTTCTGAGTAGACTTGGAAAAAGCTTGAAGTGCTAGAAACACAGCTCTGAGTTCTAATAGATTGATGTGAAGCAGAGATTCCTGAGGAGACCACAACCCTTGGGTGGTCAGGTCTCCCAAGTGGGCTCCCCACCCCAAGAGGGAGGCATCTGTAGTAAGGATTAGAGAATGAGACTGAGTGACAAAAGGAACTCCCTGTCTTAGATTGTCTTGATCCAGCCACCACTGTAATGCCTGGATCAGGGTTCGAGTCACTGGAATTAGTTTGGTCAGAAGGTCCCTTTTTGAAACCAGAAGGCTCTCAAGTGGAACTGAATATCCCTCATTTGAAATCTTGCTCCCTGCACCACTGCTGTAGAGGCAGCCATGTGTCCCAGGAGCTGCAGAAAATGCCTTGCTGGTCGAGACACCTGCAGGGTGAATGAAGAGGCCAGTGAGATAAGGGTCCTTGCCCTGTCCAGGGGAAGGAAGGCTCTTGCCTTTACCGTCTCCAGCTCTGCCCTATAAAGGTGAGGAGCTGCACAGGCTCTAGAACTGACTTTGAAAGATTCAGGAGGAAACCTAGAGAAGTGAGCAGTTGCTGAGTTATATGTAGGCGTGACTTGACTTGGTCTGGAGACTGGCCTACTATGAGCCAGTCGTCCAGGTATGGAAAGATGGAGATCCTTTTTCTCCTTAGGAAGGCAACTACCACTGCCAGGCATTTTGTGAACACCCCTTGGAGCAGAAGTTAGGCCAAATGGCATTGCTCTGAACTGGTAATGGCCTGAGGGCAACTCGAACCTGAGGTACTTTCGGTGGGAGCTTCTGATGAGAATATGGAAATAGGCATCCTTGAGGTCCAGGGAGACTAGCCAGTCCCCTGGCCCTAGAGAGGGTAGAATTATTCCCAGAGTCACCATTTTGAATTTTGGCTTTAAAAGGTGCTTGTTTAAATATCTGAGATCCAGGATGGGCCGCCATTCTCCTGTCTTTTTGGGGGTTAGGAAGTACCTGGAGTACAATTCTTTCCCTTTGTGTAGGGGTGGGACCCTCTCTATGCTCTGAGGGCCAAGAGGGAAGAGACCTCCGCCTCTAAGGCAAGTGCCTCTGAAGGATTTGCAGGTGGAAAGGACCTGGTTCTCATCTTTGGGAACTTTTTGAAGCTGAGAACCAGTCCCTGGCTTACTACTTCTAGGACCCATTTGTCTGATGCTAAAGACATCCAGTCCTGGACAAAGTAAGCCAGCCTGCCCCCTACCGGAGGTGGAGAATCAGCCCTGGCAAACCCATCAGGGTGCCTGCTTGGCAGGGGCTTTAGGCTGAGGTGTGGAAGCAGACCTACTTGTACCCCGTCTGCCTCTCCCTCTGAAGAACCCCCTATGAGCATAAGCAGAAGAGGAGGCCTGGGCTTGGTAGAAAGGCCTATGAAAAGGCCTGCCCTGCCCCTGGAATGCTGATTCTGGGGAGTGGCTTGCCTTCCTTTGCCTGAGCACCCTATAGGTGGTCCTGTATTCATCCATTTTCTTCATGTAGTTCTCTGTTTGCTCCCCAAACAGAGAATTACCCACAACAGGAAAATCCATGGCCTTAGTCTGGGTATCCTGAGATAGCCTAGTACATCTGAGCCAAGCCATCCTACGAAGGGCCACAGATTTAGCCATGGCTCTAGATGAAACATCATTGGAGTCCACTGCAGCATGGAATTGCACCTCGGATGCCTCAATACCATCCGCAGCCACCTGCTCCAGCTCCTTGGCCAGCTGGCCAGGGACCTGTTTAGCTAAAGCCATTACAGTGTCCCATCTAGATTTCTGATATCTAGCTGTATAGGCCATATAATTAGCCTGCCTGAGTCCCAAGGATGCTGCCATGTACTGTTTCTTTGCCATGGCATCAATCCTCCTGGAGTCCTTATCTGGGGGGTGTGAAGCCAAGGGTATATTTGCCTTATCACAGGCTGCAGCCTGCACTACCCCAACATGGCTGCATTGCTGGGTAAGGAACTCCGTATCTGAGCCTGAGAGAGTATACCTCTTGTCCATTCTCTTGTCCACAGGAGGTATAGAATTAGGAGTCTTTAAAATTTTTATTGTCTGTTTCCCAAAGGACTTATGAAGGGGAATAGACAGCCTCCTGGACCCTGGGATATCCATCATTTCAACATAGTCAGGCTCTTCCTGGTCGTCCACAGCTTCTTCCATAGGAAGCTAAAGAGTTTCAGCCACGTTTTGTAGAACATAAAATGGGAAGGGGACTCAGAAAGCCTAGGAGAAGAAACCCCTGAAGGTCTGTCTGGGGAGATGTCTGGGTCAATAGGCACATCCAGACTTTCGTAATCACCATCACTATCCTCATACTCTCCTTCTTCCTCCTCCGGTTCATAAAAATTTTCTAAATTATAATCTGGAACCGTGGGAACTGACCGAACGGAGCCCCTTCCTGACGGTGCCGGTTCGGTCGGAATCGGGTTTAGCGATTGAACAACCCTTATCGCTTTGGCTATTTCATCAGCGGTCGGAGAAAGAATTTGTGGATCCGCACCGGCTGATTTATCCCTTCTTTTTCTTTTAACCGGAACCGACTCCTTGGAGTCGGTTCTCCTTTTGCCCGAAGAAGTTTCGCCCTGGTCAGGGGGTGCTCCTTCTGGTTCGGTTGGAACTGGAATGGCCATCCAGGTCAGCGGACTTCTTGGCCTCCCTTTCCCTGAGCCTACCAACTCTCTTTTCCAGGATAGCTGCAGGAAAATTCTTGCAAATCTGGCAGTCTGAATCGAGGTGGTCAAACCCAGACAATAAACACAGGTGGTGTGGGGATCAGCCTTAGCAAAGGCTTCCCCACACACACTATAGTGTTGAAACCCAGTGGGCCCGGTTTTTCTTTTGGGTTTCTCAGACATGGCCAGTCTAACAAAAACGTATCCTTTTTTCGGCAATCCGCCAGGCAAGACACCCTTATCGGTTCCTGAGCGTGTTACGGGTCGTGGAAAAAACGTAATGAAATCCGGGTTTTTTAGAACCGATAAGGACCGATTACAACACTCTAAAAGTAGAATAAACTTTTTTTGAACAACCTGATCGGTTCAAACCGAACCGATCCCACGTTTACAAGTTCCACACAGAAGAACAAGAAAATAAACCTATCTAGTACTCACGATACCACAGACAGAGACTGAACCGACAGGTTACTGATTAAATTCGGTCGAAAACCGAGAAAAACGGTACTTTAACCGACAAACTTGAACCGAGCAAAGGAGAAATCTCCAGAGCAACTGTTCAGTGAGGCTGAGTAAAGAATCTGACGGTTTAACTTCAAACAGCAACAGACAGAGTCTCAACCGAGCTCGAGCTCAGCGTCCCATGCCTGGCATGGAAAGTTAACTCTTTCATCTCCGGGGCAGTTCAAAGGTTGGACATCACTGCAATATGTCAGAATACAGCAAGACTTCATGTTGCTTGAATTTTTATTTTGTACACACTGTCTCCAACTGATCCCCCTGCCCGTTTTGTGTGGTCATGTGTTACTGTGTACAGATTTTGCAAATAAAATTAGTAACTGCCAGATGCCTCATCTAATCTCTGAGCAGTATGTACACTTACATCTGCGGCACAGTATGTCCCAAGGCTGCCTGCAGACATATACAGGCATACACCCCACATGCTCTAGCTAGAGTACTGGCTTTAAGTTGGGACCGGTAATTAAGCAATTGTACACAAATGTGTACAGTGAGTATGTCTGCCTACACTCTTATCTAGGAACAATTTATTTTAGACCGCTACATCTGCCTATAAAATACAGGGATCCCTGCAGATCTTGGAGCCTGTACCACGTGATATCCCATGGGATCACCTACTGCATTCAGTGGGGACTCCAGCAGGGCTCCCAGATCTATAAGACTGCTTGTATTTTCAACAGAAATGGGGACACAGTTTACAGGAAAATTGTTTCCATAGACTTGTTCTGTGTACACGGTGGTAAAAAGAGCAATTCAGCTTCCATTTCAGAGACTAGTCCAGTTTCACCATAACAATTTTTTTTTTAATCATGTCACTGTTTATCTCCTTGCTGGTCGACCCCCATCCGACTGACACCCCCCCAGCCCCATTCCCCGGAATCACCAGCTCTTACCTGCCTGGGAGCGGCACCTACGGAGAGTCGGTCTTCATCCTGTCAACTGGCATTTTCTTTTTCCACCTTAGTTTTTCTCCCAGAGGCCCTAGGAGTCAGCGCGCATGTGCATGGAGGCACGCATGTATCGAACAGCCCTGGTCACGGCCCTTTTTCCCCCACCCCTGGCCTACTGCTTAGGCACCCTCTGGTCCCGCTTCCCACCAGCCTCCGCTGGGGTAAGCCCATCAGCCGAGGGATGCCGCACTTCCTCCCAGAGAGGAGAGATTGCCTGTCGGTAGCTCCATCCAACTCCACCTCCCCGTGCCGACCTCCGATGCTTTGGGCTCGTTTCCGAACCCAGGTCGCCGGCGTGGGTCGAAATAAGGCCTTAGCCCTCTACACCACTGGGCCAGCTCACCATAACAATTTTTAACTGATGCACACAATATATAATATAGATCATTCAAACCTGCGGTAGTCTAGAGTTCAAACTTATGAAACAAAAGTATTTAAATTTTTCATCTGTCAGAGAAACAGGCAACTTCCTAAGAGAAATGGAACCACGCAACAGACTTTCTTCAGGACACCATGACTGTCGGTCTTACTGACACTGTACTTCTTCTGGCTTACAGGCCCTTTTTTTTTTTAATAACTTCTTTATTAAGATTTACTGTATTTCCCTCCACTGCTTATATGCTATTTCTTTGCACCGACTTATTTGTTACTACCCGTCTACAAGCACTGTGCCCAACTCTGCAACTGTATTACCTGTGTACTGTATTGCTGAATCTCACGCATTCTATTCCCCTGCACCGTATGCTGTATTTGTCATGTATTTTTGTATTTCCATGTACTGTGTGTGCCACCTATGTGATCCCTGTGATCTAGTGTACCTACCCAGTTACCAAATAAAAATAACTAAATGAATAAATATGGCAGCATGAGACATACAATACAAAATACTGCACCTTATAGAGAGGCTGTAGTGTCAAAGCCTATAGAAGAGGCAGGAAATAGTTAATGTTCAATATTCAAACACATAAGCCTGTCAATACGTAAAGTTTTACAAACTGATCCTGTCTTTCATTTCGAACTGTCTGATGGTGTACATTAAAATGTATATATTTTGGCACCTTCCACTGTGGTCTCATTGTCTTTTGTCAAGTTATAATGACAATATTTCCACATGGTCAATCATACAATGCATAGTCAACTCATTTAAAAACATGGCAGAAAAGAAAAACATAACTACAGAACCATAAGATCAACAGAAAAAAGAAAATGGTGATGACAACATTAGCCTCCTCCCGTTACTGAATACCTGGAGTCTCCTTTATTTTAAAAGTGAGGTGATTTTCCCTCTTTGAATTTCAATGGAATCAGATACCGTGCCATTAACCTTAATACGGGTTTCGGGACAGTGATAAGAGTTCCTTCATCCAGAAGCAGAATTTGTCACGAAATCCAAATTTAGCAAGGGTGGCAAATAGAAAATCCCAATTCAACCTATCAAACAACTTTGTGGCATCTACCGTGACGGCTACCTGCTGTCCTTGGTATTTCTTGCCCTCATTTAAGATATTCAGGCAGCACTTTAGATTATCTAATAGGTGTCAATTGGGAACAAAGCCAGATTGGTCTGGGTGGACAAGCTTCTGAAGGATCAGGTTCACCCTGTTAGCTAAGACCTTGGTAAGGATTTTTGTACCAACATTCAACTGTGAAATGGGACAGTAGGGCTCACACTGGTCAAGGGGTTTTCCAGATTTTAGAGTAACTGTTATAAATGCATGATGCCAGGAATTTGGGAAATCACCCTTATCCTCTCCAGAGTTAAACTACCTAGCAGAGGAACAGACTGCTGAAAAGTTTTAAAAAACTCACTGCTGAAGCCATCCAGGCCTGAGGATTTTCCTGCTTCCATATCCTTCATAACCCCTCCTATTTCCTCTCCCATAATAGGGCGGTCTAAGATTTGTTGCTCTGTCTCTGTTAACCATGGCAGTTCCAACCCCCCAGAAACTTCCTTATTGCCTCCTGATCTCCCCCATTTCTGGCTGGTATAGACATTTATAGTACTCTCTTAAGTAGTTTGCAATATTTTTAGGGGTAAAGCCTACCTGACCTGCTCCCTGTGGCGGTTTAATCTTCTTGACATATCTTTGTGCTTGTCCCTTTCGTAACCAAAAAGCCAAGAGGAATCCCACCCTACTCACATGTTCATATGACTGAGATATCTAAGTTTCCTTTCTGCTTGTATATCTAGCAGGGTCTAGCTCTTTTTTGGTTGCCTTCAATTGGTTCTCCACCCCTTCTCCTGTTTTGTCTTGAGGCTGGCCTCCAGTTCCAACAATCTCTGTTCTAATGCAATCTGCTTTTCCTTTTGCTGCTTATTGAGATGGAAGGAAAACAAAATAAGTAGCCCTCTAAGTTTCACCTTTTATGATTCACATACCCATTTTTCCTTTTATTTCCATCCCGACGTGTACTCTGGTATGTTCTGATATGGTATTCTTAAAGTCTTCCTTATTTAGCAAGAAGATATTTAACCCAGCCGGCCCAGTGGCACTGAGGGTTAAGGTGCTGGACACCACACCTCACGGCACGCTGGCGACCCGGGCTCGGAAACAGACTCAGGTCATCAGTGGGTTGGCTGAGGAGGATCAGAATCGAGCATCCGTAGACTGCTGTCCTGATCCTGGGTAGGGTTGGGAAAATCCACTGTGCCGTAGCAGCCCCTGGGGACGCCCAGTGGCACTACCGGCTGATGGATATGTAGAAGGGAGCACAGTGGACATTGGCACATACTGCCCGGACGTCATTGCACGTCTATGCTCTAGTGGGGCCAAAATTAGGTAGAAAATGGCTGGGCGCAACCGTGCAGCTTGATGGCAGCGCCCTGCCTTGCTGGGAGGACTCACGTGGAGTCACACTGGGAGGGGGGGCCCGGGGCCAGTCTGGCTGAACAGGGTATGGGGAGACCTTCCAGCGGAGATCCCCCATCATGTGAGTGAGCCTGGTGCTCTCCCAGTGGGCAGGGCCGGCGGCTGGATGCCCCCGCCAGTAGTCGCTGCAGCAGGCAAATAAATAAGAATAAAAAAAAAAAAAAAGAAGGTATTTAACCTCCAAAGGTGGATCTTATCCAGCCCCCCACTGTTAGTTCTATGGATACTGCAGAGAAGTCTGATATAATCATGGGATGGATTACAAATTTAGAAAACTTATATAGGGCCCACTCTGTTCTCAAAAAACATATCTAGTACAGAATAAGACTTATAAATGGAGGGAAAATTATGTAAAATTTTTGTTTATTTATTTCACTTTGGGAATTACTACCTTTGAGCCAACATGGGTCTTTTACAAAGGCTCCAAGTCAGAAGACAAACTGCAGTACAATACGAGACTATACATTACAATAAAAGAACATACAGTAAAGAGGTTACACCTAACTAGGCAGTTACAGAAGTCACTAAATTGAGCTAATGATTATCAACGTAAGTCGTGAACAATGAGACACCAAAATCTGGTAAACAGGTTTCCAGAAATAATCAGCAGACAGAAAGTTTCATTACAAAGTGCTAGATGCAATTAGGTAGCAGCCACAGGAGGGGGTTGGTGGTTGGTGAAGGGGAGGTAGCAGCCAGAGAAGGGTTAGTCAAGGAGGTGAGAAATATGTGAGGGGGAAGGGAGAGGGGAGAGGGTGTGGCAGGTGGGGGGAGGTAGCAACCAGAGAAGTCTCAATCATAGAGTATGGGTAGGCATCAATTATGCATCACAGTCACAGTGGTTGAGTTCGACCATAAGTTGCCTAAGCTCTTTTTCAAAGGGGCCAAATTTTTCTTGTTGTAAGAGGGTGGGGGGTAGAGAGTTCATCCATTGGGGGCCGCAATAAGAGAGGGACCGCTGCGCAAAGGAGGTTCATTTAAAAGGAACATGCAATACCCCCTTAACTGAACTCCTGGTGTCTCGGAGTTTAATTGGCGTTGAAATAGAGCAGTAGTCGTTTCTGGTGTAAGTCCCAGTAGGGCTTTTTTGCCAATTAGACATGCTTGGTACCTAGCCCTTAGATGTAGGGGAAGCCAGTCAGTGGAGGAGTAGAGGCTACACATGTGGGTATAGTGGTTAGCTCCAAGTAAAAGCCGGCAGGCCTTGTTGAATAGCAACTTTACCCATTTTAACGCAGTTTTGGTGGCTGCACTATATATTGTTAGACCATAGTCTACAATTGACAATATGGAGCTTCTGGTGACAAGGTTAAGAGCCTCAGTGGACATGGCTTTTCTGTAGTAGTAAAGGATCCATAGTCTGACATTAGCTGATTTTATGACATGATCTACGTGGGAGGTGAAAGAGAGGGTGTCGTCTATGTGCACACCAAGATATTTGAAGGTGGAGACCTGTTCTATGGTGTCACCCTTGTGGCTCTGTCAACAAGTCTGCATTCTTTTTAGAGTGTTGGAGACTGAATTGCATGGATTTAGTTTTCTTGTAATTCAGAAGGCATTTGTTCTGTGAAACCAGGCCTCTAGCTTGGTAAAGCTATCTTGTAGTGTTGCAGTTATTTCTTGCAGGTGGGTCCCAAGTACAGAGATCACTGCATCATCTGCGTAAAGCTGCATCTTAGCAGGACATGCGCTAGGGACAGAATTGATAAAAAGGCTGAAGAGCAGGGGCCCTAAAATTGATCCCTGTGGGACCCCTAGAGCAACTTTCCAGGGTTCAGAGGATACCCCTTTTATTCTAACAACACACTGGGACCTTTGAGAAAGGTAGCTTGAAAACCAGGAAACTGTGTCAGCAAACAGGCCAAGGGTTGAAAGGTTGTCAAGCAAGATCCGGTGATTGACCGTGTCAAACACTTTGGTCAGATCTATAAAGACAGACCCCAATGTTTTTCCTGAGTCAAGGGCATCGTACAGGTGGGAAGTAAAGTCTGTGAGTGCAGTGATAGTGCTGTGGGATTTCCTGAACTCATGCTGCTGAGGGCAGAAAAGGCTATATTTGTTAAGGTAATATGTGAGTTGATGCAACACGAGTCTCTCCAGGGCTTTTGAGAGGGGTAACAGAATGGAGATCGGACGACAGTTAGCCATACTGGTCCTGTCCCCATTTTTGAAGACTGGAGTGACGAGGGCTCTTTTCCATCTGTCTGGGAAAATGCCAGTCTTGAGGGAGCTGTTAAAGAGCTTTGTGAGGGGATAAGCAAGCTCTTCTAATACAAGAGTGAGTAGCTTCATGTCCACCATATCACTACCCATTCTAGTTTTGCCTAGGACCCTCCTGACATATTTGATAGTATCGGACCTAGAGATCTGCTTGAAGTAAAAGGGAGGTTGAATGGCATTTGGGGTGGGTAGTGTGTTGGAGATGGGGGGCCTCCTGTAATGTTGGGGATCCATGTAATCTGGGGGTAGAAGAGAGCTTAAGTCTGTGAATGTCTGATTAAAGGCATTAGCTAGGTCTTTAGGTTGCTACAGTGGGACCAAGGGGGTGACAATGAGATCTGGGGGCGCTTGTGATTCTTTCCCTGTCAGGGTTTTGATGTTGTTTCAAAATTCTCTCCCATTCCCCCAGCTCTTTTGTAATTGCTCCCTGTCATAGGTGGCCTTGGCATTCCTAACCAGTCTGGTACATTTATTCCTAGCGGTCTCATATGCCGCGTAGTCCTCCTGTTTACTGGTTGCTCTTGCTTTGTGCCGTAAGTTATCCCTAAGTTTCCGAAGTTCTATGATGGAGCCATTGAGCCAGGGGTTAGTGGTTCCTTTAATTTTGGAAGTTCTGACTGGAGCAAAAAGGTCACACGCTTTGTTGAAGATTTTGATGAAGTAGTCAAGGGCCAGATTGGTGTCATCACAGACATCAACAGGGGACCAGTCCGCGTCTCTCAGGAAATTCTTGAAGAGATTCAGATGCCCTTTCCTTATTGTGCATTTTTTTGCGAGTTGTGGAGGGGTCCTTCTGACATTTGTTTGTCCAGGAGCAAACTATGGGGGAGCGGTCATTCTGGGTGTCTGGCAGCATGGAGACACTTTTGATGTGCGCTGGACATGTAGTTAGGAGCCAGTCTATAAGTGTGCTGGTTCCTGTGAGATAATTCATTCTCGTGGGTTGGTTGACCATCTGCGTCAGCAAGTGGCCATGGATTTTATCTCCAACATCTACCGCATCCTGTGCTAACCAGTTCACGTTAAAGTCACCTAGTATGACCTGTTCCCATTCTTGTTTTGTCCTACTGATGTGGTCTTAGAATAGCTGTAGCCCAGGTCCTTGTTTACCCAGGGGTATGTAAACTGTCGTCAGTACCATAGTTTTGCCTTGTCGACCAATGGAGATTTTAATAGACATTATTTGGGCTTCTTTAGCACTGGTATCATTGGGCATGGCTTGTCTGCAGAAATCTCTCATGCCTGGATATAGCTCCCTCCAAACGTTCACGGGGGCCACTTCTGCCATACCCACACACACTATTTTACCCATTCATCTATTGGTAGCCATATTCCTTGAAGATCTATTTAACTGAGGACTGATTACACAGTTGAAATCCCCTCCCATTAAAATTACACTTTGAGCCTAAGCGGACACTTTGCAGAACACTCTGGAAACAAACGTGGGGGAATCGTCATTTGGAGCGGATATGTTTATGAGGTGGACTGTGCCCAAAAATTACCCCCAAGACTACCACCAGTCTCCCATTTTTGGTGGATTCAGTATGTGTAATGCCAGAGGGAACATTTCTGCAGAGCAGAGCCACCACTTCAGCTTTTTTCCTTGAGGCATGCAAGGCTGCTATTACCATGCCTACCCAGGCTCTTATCAGTTTTTTGGTGTTTGAAGTCTGACAACCTGGATTCTTGCAGGAACCGCACATCACAATTCAGCTTACCCAGCTGTCACTATTTTTGTTTTTTTTTTTTTACTACAGGATTAATACCTTGAACATTCAAGGATGCAACTTTAAATGTACCCATTATTAAAATAATTAAACATTCGACTGATTAAGCCCCTGCCTATAACTTCAATTATAGTTAAACCATTCAAGGGTATCCAGAAAGCCCTAGCTGTGAAATGTGTCATCAGCAAGTGAATCCGTGGAAAATAACATATAAACGTGAATGTAACAGTAAACCATAGCACAACAGGTGCTGCAAACTTCAACAACTGACGCTTCCTGTACCTCAGGAAAACAGTATTCCCTTCAGCACTTCCAAGGTCATAAGAACCCTCACAAAAGGGATTTGTGAGGGGCATAATTTGAAAATCATGCTTAATTTACCGTCCACAATAAATATAATGCCATGCCCTCTTCATCCAAAAGGTAGGAGAATGTGAGTGGGGCCCCCCCACGAAACCCAGGACCAACACTGTGTCAAAACTGCCTGCCGGTGACTGCCTGGTTCTAGTCTTCCATCTAAACCCTCCTGCTGGCATCCAAACCAAAACCACAGAATGTTTCTATAAAATGTTACCAGACCCATATTGATGTATGGTCCTGCTACCGGTATCACAGAGTGTGGCAAGTTGCAAAGGGCAGCTAAAGAGCAGATAACTATTGGAATGTGTGTAACTGCAGTCTCCCTCGGGCTGACTCCGAGGAGCCTCCCAACAAGTATGCCCTCACACATATTTGCCAGATGTCCTGCAGCCCTCCATTATGCCTTACATTGCTGATGTGCAGTCCTGTAGTAAATACCGGGCAGGTAGTCAAGCAGGGGGCCAACACCTTGCCTTCCAGCCATGAACTCAATCCTGTACTGATTTACTAGGTCCACTGGTTCCAGAGTTGAACCCCCACGCGCACCCCCCCCAAAGGCCGAATGAGGCCTAGCATGCCACTTGCCGATGGTGCATAGTAGGGCTTGGGCATCCCCGCGAATGCTCCTACATGCCAGGAATCTCATCGTGGTAGGATCCGCTGATGATTGTCATCGAGGCACAGGTTAGGAAGTATAGGAAAACCAGGGGCAGTTTCAAAATTCACAAACAGCGTTTTACTTTTCTCAATAATAGCAAAATAAAAATTATTCAGTATAACTAGTTAGAAAGGCAGTACAAACAGAGAAAACAAAGTCCTTCTGAGTATTTCTTCTTTATTTCCAATCTCAGTCTCTCGCTCTGTTTTTAGCAAAAGCATTGCTGCTCTTTTTATGTCTTTGGGAACCTCTGCTCGTTAACAAACATCCTGTTTTTCCTAAAATGTTCTCGTCAGTTTCTTGCAGGTACAGCAAAAAGAACACAGTAACCCAGAACCGACCTCACAGTTCTGCAAAGGGCTTAAAAACTGCATCTCAGGTTAACCCCTTAAGTTCCAAATAGCTTTCTGCAATCATTTCAACAGTAAAACTATATACGTTTTAAACAAAGGGATCCTAGTTTCACATACAATTTTACACAAAGATTCACATATGTTTTTTATAACTGCAGATATGCAAGGGGAAGAAAAGACAGAACAGCAAGTGAAGGCAGAGAGATAGCGAGAGGCGGAGAACTGCGAAACCTTTGGAATGATCAGTTCCTAGGTCTCACAAGAAAATTTGGTTGCACAACCAGACAAGAGACAGAAATGAAGAGGACAGAACAGACCCTTACATTTAAACTGTTTCTGCATAACAAATGGGGTGGGGCCTTATTCACTCCTGTCACAATGTTCTGTGTCGAGGCCCTCCCCCACCATTTCCTGCTGCAGCTGTAATGTAATATTTCCCGGATACTTTACATGTTGCAAAAAATATCTAGAGCAGTATTCACACAGTAACATCATAAGAAAGACCCCCCCACTCAACATTTCCCTAATTAAAAGTAAAATAAATCAAGTATCTTTCCTTCCAAGTGTTAGGAAAATATTCCCAAATCAGTGCTTGTATTACGAAAACACCTAACTTTTTAAAACTTTTTACAGAAACCTATGGGCAGAAAGCCCATGCGTAAGAGGCAGTGCAGCTCCCTCCCCTTGGTAACAGCAATACACCCCTGCATCTCTACTGTGTAATTAGCCTCTGCAGAAAAAAAACAGTAATGAGAAAGACATTGTTATTTTGTTGTTTTCTATCACCCAGTTCCTACATGTCAAGGCACTATGAGCTCCGGATCCTCGTATGCCTACACAAGTGACACTCGGCAGTTTCAATTCTCCATCGAGAAGATGCTGGATGTCTGATTTGAGGTGAGAAGGAAGACTGTCAGCAGTGATGTTCACTCGTCATAGTCAACCAGCACGTCTCCATGCTACATTGCCAATGTGGTGTTTCAGGTTCTCCATGTCGAGATCCGGGCAGAACAATCCCAGCTTGCGGAGAGTGGGGACTGCATCATGTAAAAAATCAAAAGTTTGTGCCCATTTTCAAAATGATCCACGGTCTGGCTGGGTAATTAAGTTGCATTATAATTTGTTTTCTCCTTGACCTGTTCAATGATATTCCAGACCACCTGCCGTCTTTCATTAAGCAAATCCAAAAAATCTCAGTCGAAATATAGTCGTCCATCTCGCAAAGTTTGCTTTAGTTTCCATGCTGTTTGTAGAAACAGCTGCCTTTCAGGTTACTCAAGCATTCTGACTACAACTGAGTGTGGCCGAGCCTCCTGGTCTGTAGGCTTTTGTGTCAGTGAGCGGTGAGCTCTTTCTAACAGGAGTGCTACAGATGCTGGTATTTTGAGGACTGATCTAGTAATGGGTACCACAAAATCCGACATACAGAGGAATGATTTTTCCATGTCCTCCAGGAAGCCATGTAATCAAAAGTTGTTATGGCATGCCCAGTTTTCCTGATTGTCCAGACGTGCCTGCATGTCTACTGCAAGATGCAGCAAATACAGGATGGCAAGGTCGTGGGCCACAACCAAGTCTATAACCTTCCCCCAGGCTGTCTTCTGTTGCCGCTGTTCATTTTTACATCTTACAGAGGTCTGCTTTCAGATCCACCACTGAAGATTCCACCTGATAAATGGCTTTGATAATGCTATCCAGTTTTGATAGGACAATACCCTTCCCTGAGTTTGCCTCACTCCTCCCCATCTTCCGCACTGGGAGTCGGGGGATCTGCCACATCATTAGCATCCATCAGTGCCTTCAATTTCGCAGACTGGGAGAAATTCTTTCTCTCACGGTTCGTTAACATCTCTGTAAGTTGAGAATTGTCATTGTGAGTGAGCTTGAGGTAAGAATAAAGAAGAATTTAATAACATTGCTACCCACAGTTCAGGGAGCTGAGGAGTCAGGCAGCCATACCTCCCATGACATCATCGGAAGTCCCTTACCTTTTTCTACAATCTGTCTTTTTATTTCATATTTTTCCTTCTGTAATTTTGTTCCTCCTTTCCTGTTTTGTCTCTTTGGTGTTTTTTCTCACATTTGCATTCATTCTTTCATCTTCTTCTGGCTTCAGTTCCCTGTCCCCATTTTTTTCTTTTTTAGCATATTTTTCCTCCTCAGGCCACAGGCTAGGTCCTCCGTCCTCTACCACCAAGGCATGCTACCCACCCTGATGAGGCTTCCTTGTGGCTACTCTGGTCCACCACCCACGGCACACCTCTGTGCTGCTCCACCAGCTTACCCTCTGGGGCCGGGTACACCTTCAGCTCCTTCGGCATTTCTTCCCTGCAGATATCTGGCCACCTGAGGTGGCCAGGAAGGAGGGGAGATTCCCCAGGAGTCCTGTAATTTAACCCCAGTGTTGGCCACCAATAGTGCGTCATCCTCTTGGCACTATGCACACTTGTTCCCTGTTCATCCCACCCCCCAACAGAAGCATGGGCACAACTAGCTGCCAGTGATACCTGATGCAGCCAATCCACAAGCATGCTCCAATGGTACCCCCTCTCAATAGCAATTCTCATCTGTTTTTTTCTTTCTACTGTCTTTAAAATGTATAATCTTTCCTTTTTAGGCCCCAGAATTCAGGGCCGGCCTGTAGAGCTATGCTGAAAATAGTGCATGGCCAACTCTGAATTATACTTAGCACACCCTAATGGAGCACCCTAACTGACTGAATATTGGGCTACGCCAGCACAGCGTTCAGTGAATATGGGCTGTGCCAACACAGCCCAAGGATGCATACGGCCCACAAGGGACAGCGCTCACAAACAGGGATAGCATCAGGGGTCCTGTGGGCCATATTCAGCCCTAGCATGCAGATGAGCCCACTAGGTATGTATGGCACTAGGGGGCAATTTGTATGCCCATTATGGGCTCATTTTTATGCGTGCAGCAGCCCCATAGTGCCCATGCAAGGCCATCACAAGCAGTGAGTCTCTGGTATAGTGCCCCCATCGCCCATGTATTACTTTTAGAACACCACAATACATATCCTGCCCTGCTAGTCTAGTGGACTCCTCTCCCCCTGATCGCTTATGTATTATTGTAGAACACCACAATTTATAACCCATCTTGGTAGTCTAGAGGTACCCCCGACCATCTGCTGCAGACCCTGCCTGCACACACCCTCTTCCTGGCCACCAGTTCTGTATGGAATGAAGACACCAGCCGCCGTCTGATCTGCGCAGAGTGTGACTGTGAGTACTGTAGAAACATCTACAGTACTCACAATCTTGCTCTGTGCAGGTCAGACAGCTGCTGGCTGAGTAGGCGAGAGAAGGGCTATACTGGTTACCACTGTACCATGCAGAAATGGTTGCTGGGATCAGGAGTGGGGGTCCCAGCAGGTGGCTGGGTGGGGGACTGACTCAGTCGGGTGGGAGGCACGCAAGGGGTGATGTGTATTGTGGTGTTCTACAGTACTACATGGGCAATCGGAGGATCCATTACACTGCCAGGGAGGGATGTGTATTGTGGTGTTCTACAGTAATACATGGGTGATCGGGGGGGGGGCGTGGATTGCCAGGGACTTTGGCTGCAGTACAGTCACCCAACATTTGAGGGTATGGCATCAGCATGAAGTTTAGGCCAGGTTTTCAGCTGTTAAACAGTGCCACACTGGCAGCTGTTTTGTGCTGCTGAAACCCTTTGAATGTGCCACTGTGCTGTTATGCAGGAGAGCTCCCTCATTTGCATAGGTACAGTGGTATCACTAGAGCAGTTACACTGGCAGGTTTGAACAGTGCTCTGGGGGCCTCTGATTATGGCCCCGCTTGGAGCACTGGCGCTAACCTTTTGAATATCGGATCATTACTTTCTTGTGTTTTAGTTTGCTATTTGAACCTCTTCATTTTCTCTCTCTCTCTCTCTGCCACCCCTCCCTTTTTTCTGTTATTTGTGACTGTTTTTATTTTCCCCAGGGACTGCAAGAAGTAACCAGTGCAGCCAATGCAATCTGAAGCGTTCACGCCAGCTTCTTGCCTGCATGTGTGTTCACCCTCCTGCAGCCCTGCATAATCCTTTACTCTTCTACCCACATTTCACCTGCCTGCCTTTCTCCCACATGCTCATTTGCTTGCTTTTCATTCACCTGCAGCTTGTAGTAGATAAGCTCATTCCTTTCCTGCTGTCTTTCCACATGTTTGTTTCCCACCAGATGGTCTCTCAAAGCCAGACAGTGCGAGCGTACATACACACAAACACACACACACACAATATTCCCTGCCTCCCACGATGCCACTTGTCCACATGCTTCTTTTCATCTGCCCGTCTCCTTGCTTGAAACCACACACTGGCTGCCCACGTGCATGTTTTTCTGCCAGCTGCTCTAATACTTACTGCCTGCCTTCCCAGGCACACAATAACCTCTGCCAGCTGCCCACATGCTTGTTTCTTGCCAGCACGCAGAAACACACACGCTAATTTGCTGGCCACACACAAACTCTATCTCTACCACCCAACTGCTAACTTGATAGTTGCCTACTTGTCCAACTGCTTGTGGATCTAGCTTTGCACTCCACCCAGTCAATAAACAAAGCCTGCTCTGTATCCTAATGCCCCTTCTAGACTCCTTCCAATGCCAGGAACTCCCACATCTCACTGTGCTTCTGAGAGACAATTTTCTACAAAGACAACCTGCTCCGATGATCACAGACTCTGCCCAGAGAACAGAGCACTCACTCCATAATGCCATCCCAGGGGCACAATGTGACATAAGGTGGGAGGCAAGTTCAAAAGAGACAACAGGAATTACTTTTTTATGGAGAAGGCAGTGGACAGATGGCACCACCTACCTTAAGATCTTATTAATGTTCCAACAGATGATGCATGGGTGAGACAGACTCATGGAACTCAGAAGGAAGACATCAAATGAAAGGGGGAGGGGTTTAGGGGTTGCGTGGGCACTGTATAGGCAGATTCCAGACTGGGAGGTGCTAGACTGGTACCAAGATTGAGGCAGGGACTGGACAAAATGGATGGACCTATGGTCCTTATCTTCCTGTAAACTTCTGTTTTTTTTTTTAACTTGTGATTTATATTTTCATCTTCGTGCACTGTTATATATTACAATTGCTTTACACAGGTTACAGTCATAACACAACAGCTTTGAATACGATAACCATAAGTCTAAAAGTACTATCTGTAGAGTCCATCTGATCAAAAAAGATCCTACGTGACAAAGTCCTTTGACCTTTGAGCAGGCATTATGTTGCCATTATGTTGAGGGGGTTCTTATGAGCCACTGCATAGAAGGCTGTGTCTTCTATGTTTCTATATTATGTTTTTCATTGTTTTCCCTGCAATACCACAGGCTTCTAAAAAAAGACATATTATAAGCTGTGTGTGGGCGCAGCAGTGGGCCTGCGTCATCAGGGACGGGCAGGGGAAATGATTGAGCGTCTCTGTTGATACTCTCCTCTAGGGAGGGAGGGCAGCCTGCTCCACTGTGATACTGTCACTTGGGTGTCCACAGTTGACAGTGCACCTGGTAGCAGCTTTGTGGGAAGGAGGGAGGCCGCTGGCTGGTGCAATGCTACACACACTTGAGCGCATGCGAACACTCGCCACCGGCATCTTGTGGGTGCAAGACAGTAAATAGAAAAATACCCCCCTTCCCCAGGTAGGATGAAATTCCACCTCCCGCAGGCCCTGTACCAATGACCTTGGTATCTCCTCCAACATGATCTTGACTGGGGTGGAAGTTGAGGAGCCCTACCATTGCCGCTTAGCAGATGTCCAGGAGAAGTCAGGTGATGGCACTGGAGAGGCCAGCACGATGGTGGCATAGTCGGTGATGAAAGGGGAATAAAGAAACTAACTACAAACAGAAACATCACTATTTTTTTTTTGTGCTAACTTACTGTAGATCCCTGCCACTTTAATATACAGTAGCATTAAAACTCAGACACCAACAGCTGCGTACAGCACATGTAATAAAACTGACATTGTATATTTTGCTTGCTATATACATCTAACCTGCTTACAGATATGGGAATGTATGCTTCAGTTCTGCACATACAGTACAACAGAAAAATTCTTGGAACCCTAAAAGAATTCAGATGCGTTAACAAGTGCGACACTGTGCAGCTCAGAAAAGCACTAGAGCACTGTGACACATGTTCAGCAGCAGCAGTGAAATGGAAACAAGTGTTAACATTCTTTATCAGCTTTAACAACCTGGTAATGACAACTGAAGAGAAACATCTTTGCTACATGCTTTAGAATCAAATCCTAATTTTTCATTAGGCTGCAGTGCACAATATAAACCACTTTCCTTTTATAACTATCTCTGAACTGTACTAAGAGTTGTGCAGGCTAAAACATCTTGTCAGATTAAGTGGAACACTCTCACGTTTCAGTAATAAATTATCTAGATATTTTTCTTGCTAGGCATGACTTCGTTAAGATGGCCAGTATCCAGAGAGAATGATAATTATATCTTTCTGAGAACTGCAAGTACATAGTCCATGAGGTGCCACACAGAAGCAAGTAAAACCCTTGGCACAACATATATGAACTCTAGTCTATGTTTAAAATGACTTTACTTTCAATTATTTTGTTTTCTTTTGTTAAATCAGACACCCTAGAAAACTATAAACACCACAGGTTGGCTAAGAGCAGATTTGAGGTCCAGCTGTCTTGTCAAATTTATAGAATCCAGAAGCATAAGAGGCCTTAGGACCTGTTGTTAGATAAGCTCTATCATGGCAGTTTGTTACCATAAGCCCACCTTGAGCTAGTTTAGGGCCTGAGGCAAAGCCAAGTTCTTTATAAAAGGTCTAGTATTCTCGAATAAGACACGCAAATTTACCCTTTGCAGCAGCAACATAACCCACCACTGCCTTCTCTAAAACCAGCTCAGCTTGCAGAGTCTAATCATCTACAGAAGGTACCACAGGCTATCACAGCTATTCAAATGTACAAAAAGAAATGTCCCAAGATACCTGAACTTGTGACCCATCCCAACAGAAAACTCTGACGGAATTTGTTCCTCTGCAATGGTTAATTTAAGAGTACTAACAGTAAAAAAAACAAAACAAAAAAAATGTGAAAAAAAGACTTTGAAAAGACATGTCTTTGTTAACTCGGCCTCTCTTCAATAGACCAAACTTCGTGAACACCATACCTCCTCTTCCTCCCATATCTATTTTGCAATACAACCCTTCCTCTTGCAGCTGTTGTTAGATTAAGCTACTATACTTATTTCCCCTTGTATTTTTGCATCACTTATCCGCTGTACTTCAGGTTATTTGTCTTGTGCATACATGCTGTACATAAATTTCACTGTATGTGTTTGTTGTCCTCTGGGGGAGCTATGAAAATGAGATGCTGCATCTCATGGGGCAGCTGAGTGATTATACACATCTTCTCCATCTTTTTTTTTTAATTCAAGTTTATTGAAATTCCAGAGTCTGCATACCATAACAAGTCATACATAATGTACATGTTTGTATATTTCATAAACACCGCAAGTCATTAAAGCCATAGAAACTTAATTTCCCTCACTTTATCTCATTTCCCTCTTAAGCGTAGGCTCAAATCCCCATCTCTTAGGTCTCTTAGGCCCCACCTATGACAGTACTACTCTTTTTTTTTTTTTTTGATTTTATCTTTTTCCCCTCTCTCCCATTCTTCAGGATTCACTTAAAGACCTAATTCCAGGCTCCATCTGGTCCATTTACGGATATAGCTATTCATCTTGAAATTTATCCTATGTGTTAGTTCTTCCATTTCCCTTATTTCTTTTATAATGGAATACCATTGAGGTAGATCAGGCAAGTCGGGGGAAAGCCACTTCTTGGTGATTGATTTATGGGCCGCTGCCAACAACAGTACACCCCAGAGGTACACGCTGTCAGCTCCCTTCACCTTCTCAGGAGGTATCCCCAGAACTAAATTCTTTATTGTAAGTTGTGTGGTGCAGGAGAATAACATCTCCATTGTTCTGGAAACTCCCTCCCAAAAAGGGTGAAGAGCCTCACACTCCCAAAAGATGTGAGAGTGGTGTGCCACTTGGGCACCGCATCCCCTCCAGCAATGCGAGGCTACTCCTGTGCCCCACCTGCTCTGACTTTCAGGTGTGTAAAAGAATCCCACCCTCATTTTCCAGGCGAATTCTTGCCAGTTGGGTGAGAGGATAGTTTTATTTACTGTCTGGAATACTGCACGCCACTCTTCTTCAGATATTATTAGCCCCATTTCCTGTTCCCATTTGGTTTTGATTCAGAGCGATACTCTTGAGCGTAGTTGTCTCATGGTTCTATACAGAACTGAGATGTGGCCCTTCCTGAGGGTTCCCCCATGTATAGAATTTATAACCTCCAGGAGGATCTGTATTTGGGGTTTCAGACCCTGAGGATTTTTGAGTGAGTGGATGTGCGTTCTGATCTGTAGATAACAATAATGATCTTGGTTTCTTAGGTGGTATGTTTGCTCGATGGTATGAAAATCCAATATTGTGTCTCCGGAAATCATCTGTCCTAGACTGGTAAAGCCCAATCTGGCATACTTTCTAAATGAGTGGTCCATCTTGGCTCGGAGGAAGTGTTCCGACCAGGCAAACCAGTGTAGTGGCCAGACTTCCTTGACTAAATCATATCTGGCCCATAATCTATGGATAATTTTTATAGTGCCTTCAACTGCCATCAGTGCAGACGCTGTCCCCTTGTGCAGAGAGGGGCATCTGCTGCTCTTGCCCCAAGGGGGGGGCCCTCAGACATCACAATCTCCATGTCTCTCCAGTGAGCCTTGTACGTCTCAGTGGTCCACAAAACAGCATTCTTCAGGAAGGCAGCCACGTAGTAATCTTCTAAATTGGGAACCATTCTCCCGCCATCAATCTTATCTGCCTGTCATAGCGCCAGCCTCACCCTAGGTCTGCCGGGGTGCCAGATAAATTTCCCAATCAGTTTCTGCCATTCTTTGAAGTGTTTCTTTGGGATAAATATTGGAAGAGATTGAAAGAGGTATAAAAACCTGGGGAGGATGTTCAAAGTGATAGATTGTATTTTAGGGTAAAGTGGTAAATTGAGGAGTTGCCATTTAGCGAAGTCTTGTAAGAACTGGATCTGGAGTGGGCCATAATTTGCAGTGAACAGCCTGCCCAAGTGTTTTGTGAGTTGTATTCCAAGATATTTGATTTTCTGTTTATTCCACTTTAGTGGCAGTATCTGAGTTACTTCTGGGGAGGGATTGTAGAAAAATTTCAGAATTTCTGTTTTCTCTTTATTTAATGTGACTCCTGCATGAGAGACGAATTCTTCTAGTAGATTCAAAATTTTTGGGATTGACTTATCAGGGTTTGTGACATAAAGCAGGACATCATCCGCATATAATGAGATCTTATGTTCGGTGTCTCCTGTCTTAATGCCCTCCACCTCCGGGTTTCCCCGTATGGCAGATGCTAATGGTTCTATATATAGGGCTAACAATAAAGGGGATAGGGGACATCCCTGTCTAGTCCCTGGGACGAGTGAGAACATGTCTGATATGTTTCCATTTAGTCTGACGTAGGCTTGTGGGGCTGCATATAGATTCTTGAGAGTATCTATCATGGTCTAGGGAATGCCATCTTCTCTACCTTTGATTTTAGCTCACATTTTTTGTGTCAGATACTCAGGAGCTGAAAATACACAGCTGACCCTTTAGATGTTACACTTGGGAAGCACTTTGGTCTCACGTATTTTACGTGTGTGTTTAGATGTTATGCATTGTCTTTGTAGCAGACACCATATAAGTACAAATGGGGGATTTGTGCTGCCAAGCATCTAACGAAATGTGAGTTGAAGGTGATGTTGATCACTATGTAAAACACTGCAGAGCCTTTGAATGGAATTAACAACATGAGCCATGAAATGGAAAGGAAAGCTTTTTTTTCTCCTTACAGATTTTGGCAGGATGGGTGGCTTTCTCAGCCCTCTTCCTTCTCACCACAACTGTCCAACTGTCCCTTACCTCATCCTGGGTTGAGGCACTTCATCACCACCACGTCCCCCACCCCCACAGCAGGGCCAGGAAGGGACGATGCCCCCGAGACACAATCCAGTTCTGCCCCAGACCAGAAAAGCAGGCTGCAGTGTGGCAGGCAAGGCTGCATGGAGTCCGTCCTCCATATTGCTTCCTTTTTCTCCCCTGGGCCCACGAATGTGCAATGAGCATGAGGTGCAAGCTCTGCCTCCACAGAGATGCCCCGGGTGCCTACAGCGTGACTCATCTGCAACATCACCTGGATTCCTCCAGGTGGCGGTGATGTAATGAGCCGCACCATCTCCCCCTTCCCAAGGGAGGAGCACAGTCCTACTGACACTCAATCCTCCCTCCCCCTGCCAGTCCCCGAGTGACCAGTGTCCATTTCCGAATGTGGGTTGCTGGTGTGGTAGAAGGTAAGGTGCTCAGTGCCTCAGCCCTTCACACCACTGGACTGGCGTGGGAAGTAAAGCTCTGAAGTGTTGCTGAGCATACTGAAAGTACTGCTCCTCACCTGTGAAATACAGTGGTATTGACTGACAACTGTTCACTGGACTAAAGTTACATACATATGAACATAAGAAGAAGCCAGCAAAATGACACCATTCGGACAATCTAGTCTGCTCGTGTTGCAGGTCCCCAGCTTACACTACTGACCCTATTGTCCCCCTCCCCAATCCTCCCTTCCTTTCCATCTCCCTCCCCATGCCCTGTACTTTCCCATTATGCCTATCCCAGCCTCTCTTGAAGTTGTCCACCGACTTCATCAAGACCACTTCCTCTAGCAGCGCATTCCAACTGTTCACCACCCTCTCTGTGAAGAAGTGCTTCTTAACCTCCCTCTTAAACCTCCCTCCAGCTTTAGACTGTGTCCCCTTGTGGTTCAAGTGCCACTTAGCTTAGAGAGACCCTCCTTGTCCACCCTAATTATCCCTCTTAAGTACATGAGGGTCTCTATCATTTCCCCCCTTCCTCCTTTCATCCAGGGAGTACATATTCAGTTGTTACTGTAATTGGAAGTTGTTATTGTAACTGGTATCATAAGTAAGAGTATAGCCTAGTATGGTATGGTTTAAGAGATGACATGCTCAGAGACAAACTACAGTTTGGTATTATATATATATAAATATATAGTACAGTAGAAGCTATGTGCAATAATACAACATGTGCAATGGTATGGTGGTGCTATATTGGAAAGCATGCAAATCAGACTTACTGTGAGAAACAAACAGTAAGATTCACGAATTGGGATATAGGAGTATTCTGCTACAACTGGCCTATTTTTAAGAATGATACGTGGCCACAAAATGACCAGAATGAATATGCGGCACACCGTGTATTTAAACTAAGTTGTTGGCATGTGATGGTAGTTCTGATGAAGCTGTGATGTCACGGCAAAACGTTAGCATGTCCATGTGTGCACCTGAAGGTGCATGTCCTCTTGTCTCCCCCCCCCTTCCTCTCCCGCTGGATATCCAAGTCAGGAGTCTTTTGGAGCAGCCCTCCATTCAGCTGGGAAAATGTACAGTACAGCAAGCTACAGTGAGCTCTATGGAGCCAGAGAAGCAAAAAAAGCAGAACTTACAGGCCAGTCTAAATGGTGGTGGTATATGAAACAAAATGTTGTACATACCTTTACAAGCTGGTGAAATAATATTAGCACATTGTGGCTGCAATAAATGTTGAAGTATTATTCTAAAAATAAGCAGAGTAAAAATTCTTTTTTCTGAGAAACCCAAGTGCTAATTGGTGTGAAAGTATGCCAGTGAACTGCACCACACACAAGATATTACAAGTTTCCTGTACCAAGCACCTATAGGGGTAGTAATCACTCCACCGATTAGGGAGTGGATTACTTGCTGTGCTGACATTTTTGGTTATTCTACAGTTTTCCTACCTCATCACCTTTTAGGACCTCAGTGCCATCAAAATCTCGGGCCTGGTTTGCCTTCTGTGTCAGCTCTCGCTCCATGTTTGACAACTCTTCCTTTGCATCCTGAAGCTCTTCTACCTTGGCTTCCTTCTTACGTGAAATGATGGATGCCTGCATAAATGTTGAAATATTAGGTAAAAAAGAATTCTGGTTATGCATGGCAAGTTTTATAATATATAGAATAATATAAGGGGGTGGTTGTGGGATAACAGATGGACTAGACACTGAACTTCAGGTTCAACACACAATCTCTGTGTGATGTTTATTTAAAACACAGGCGATAACCTTAAGCAATGGCATATCCCTTCTTTAATACATCACTTTGCTGCAACAGACTATGTATGTCCTTCTTCAGCACTTAATCAGCACCCACTGATCTACTTGATCTATCTCTTTAGTGAAAATTATTTTATTCCCTATGTTTGTCTTGTGTGTTTGGGTGATGAGGAGCTTGAAAATGCATATCTACTGTAATTCTTGATCTTCCTGTGTATCCTCACCATTCATCACTGGTGGGTGAACGGCTGGAGATGAGCACCCTGCAGGAGCTTTTTTCCCTTGCTAGGGGGAGGAGCCAGCACCATCGGCACTGCCCACAAGGCCGATGCACAGCATGGCTTTCATGGGTTGGCCAGAAATGGCCGTTGGCCCCTCCTCCAACTCAGTTCTGCATGCTGTAGAGACAGAGGTAAAAAGAGTATAGAGAAAAAAATGAGGGCAGGGCAAAAGAGCTCAAGGGACAATAAAAGGAAAGGATATAAACTGAAACAGGATTAGGCCGACCAGAGGACAGAGGAGGAGGAGGATCTGGGAGGGTATGGGCCAAAAGGCCCCCAGTCCCTGGATGGCCAATATGGATAGGAAAGAGAAGAGAGAGACAGGAAAGGGGAGAGGGAGGACCAACATCCACACATTAGGTGACTCAGATCTTGAGATCAGAAAATGCCTCCAGGGAGGCAGACAGCCAATCACGGGTAGCTGTTACCGAGGTTGAATCTCTGTTACTGCAATCCCCTTCAGGGATAGGAAGCGTGGAGAAGGACCCCCTTCCTCTAAACCCGAGGGTGGAAACCACCCATCGGTGAGGATTCCCCACTCCCCCCCCCATTATGGTTTCCCAAAGGAAGAACTCACAGGGTTTTTTTTTGGGGGGGGAAGAGTGAGGAGCCCACCCATTAGTGTCTCCCTCCCAGAGAGGAAGGACACAGGAGGAAGAGAAATCATATAAGAGGGGAGCAGAGGGGAGTCCCCATCAGCCCCAGTCCCCCCTCATCCCGGGGGACACGAAGAGCCAGCACACCCCAACAGGATGGACTGACCCTGGAGATTATACCCAGGACAAGGGGGAGGGACCCACCAGACGTCCCCTACTGGGTCTTTGTTGGAAAGCCCTACTTGCCCTCCTCCCAAAAACCCCTCTAGCTGCCTCCTAGGACAAGGAGGGGTGCCAAGGAATAGAGGGACATGACTGGATCCCCGAGGAGGGCGAGCAGGGAGGGGGTGTCGCCCAGGGACTGATGCCTTGTGAGGGGAAGGTGGGTGGGATTCAGTGATGAATGGTGAAGATACACAGGAAGATCAAGAATTACAGTAGGTATGCAATTTTCATATCTTCCCTGTGTCAATCTTCACCATTCATCACTGGTGGGTGAGTACCGAGCCCCCCCCCCCCCGAAGGGGGTCCAGTACTTCCCCAAGAGATTAGCATCCCTCAGCCCCCTGTGGGGGAAACATGGGGGGAGAAGACCCTCCACTGGCCAGTTAGGCCTGGGACTGATCAGGATGAAGTGGGGTCCCCTGTTCCTTGGGAGAAGGAAGGCACCCCTGCTGCTCCCGTCTCGCCCTGAGGGAGAAAAGCCAGGTCCCCCAGAATGAGGAGGCCATCACCCTATGCTGAGCCAAGGGTGACAACCATGAAAGGCGTAGCTACACCGTCCGCCTATTGCAGATCGCTGTCCCTGCAAGCCATGAAGTGACTTCACTGGCGTCATAAGACGCCCTTGACTGGTGCCTTGCCAGCTCCAGAACTACTGCAGAGAGGGCTATGGCCTGCTGGGTAGCCTCCGAATCAGGTAGCGATGCCAGTGCCTGGCCTGCCTACTGTAGGCAGTGTGGTGTGCCTGATGTGAAGCAATACAAAGCATAATCCACACAGAGGAGAACACTCTCCACCCCAGACGACCAAACTCTGCAGAGTCAGGATCCGAGGGTCGGTCGGGAACTGGACATCTGTGCCAGGTAGGGGTGTCCAGTCATGTCACTCCTGTAGTGGGATGAGGCAGAGTGCCTGCAGACCTCTGGGGTGCGCAGTACGGACGCTGGCAGTCCACAGGGTCTGGAATTGTAACAGATGGAAGCTGCCAGGTGCTGTATGACGCCTCCTAGAAGGGGATCGGCCAGGATGGGACCACCAAGTGGTGTGCCCCATAGCGGCCTAAAAAGGTTTGCGTTGTAAGCTCGGTATTGTGATGAGCTATAAAGGAAATATGCAGGTCCCTGACCAGCCTCGCCAGGAAATGCCAGGAAGCAGTGATACTGGGCTTGATCAGTGTCAGAGGACAAGGGGACAGAGGGCACCTCTTCCTCAAGGGAGGAAGACGAGGAGGCAGAGGAACCTGAAGAGTCAGACTCCGGCTGTGGAGGGGGAACTGGTTGAAAGACCTGTTCGTCCATGGCCCTAATGTACTGGGGAAGTTCGCAGCCTAGGATCTGAACTGTTCCCAGGTCAAAGGCCCTAAAGGACCAACGTGGCCTGAGAGAAGAGGAGCTGGATGCAAAGGCACAGGGGAACTGGCCACCACACATGGCACACCACTGCCAGGGCTAGAAGACCTATTAGGTGATCCTGAAAGAACAGGGGAATCCATAGGTCTCCTCCGTCACCATCCTATGGAGTAAAGAAAAAATGGTCAGGACTGAGCCCTGTAGGGGTAGCTTCCTTATGAGGGGACCGGGGCTGCATGGATCCAGAAGGGCGGTCCCCAGCCCCACCTGAGGACTCTCTCGAAAGAGACAAGGGAGAGAACTTGGATTCGGCACTGCAGCTCCTCTCCGAACCCCGGAGGGCCCCAGAGGGATGCTGCAGCCCCTCAACCCTGCCAATTCTGAGGAGGACCTCTTCCTCGGGCCCTGTGCCAAGGGACCCCCAACTCCGCAGGCTCCCCGAGGAGAGTCGCAGTGGAGTATCCTAGCCTTAAGAGGGGGGATGGCACCGGGGCAGCAACTGACCCCTCCTCCAAAGCCCGGACCATCACACCTGTAGCAATGGGGCAGCTTACCCCGCACCACTACCCCGGCACTGCCATCGGCCCAGGAGTCGGTGCCGGTCACATTCACCAGAGTCGCTGGGGAGGCACAAGGGTCCTGGACCTCAGAGAACCCACCGACTCCGGGGAGTCAGCTTTCCAATCCGGGTCAACCTCCTGATCATCCGGATCCAGAGAGAAGATCCAGAGGAGCTCCGGACTGGCGATCGTGGGGGCTCTCCTGATGGCGGCACCGTGAATGGCACTGCTGGTCAGCCCAGCATCCCTCGCAGCGCCGCCCCGATCACCAGAGCTGCGAACGGCTCTGGGATCTGGGGTGGCGCTAAGGAACGTCTCGCGCCAGGCCCAGCAACCGTGGGCCCGACAACGGGGGAGTCTTCACCTCCGAAGAGGTGACTGCCAGAGTGGTGCTCCCTGCCTGGCCCCGAGTGGAGCCAGACCAGTCCTCCAGCATCATGGTAGACACTTCCTCCATGGCAAGGCTAGAAGAGGAGGAGGCCCCCTCCTCACCGGACCGTGAAGGCCTGGGAGATGACCCGGAGGAAAGGTGAAGAGTCCTACACTTGGACCAATGACAGCAACGGTGCCCCCCGGAAGTCAGCAGAGCCCTGCCGACCTTCAACATGCGGTGCTCAAGAATGTGGTTGTCCATCGAGAAGCAGGCATCGCAGTGGTCCATGTCATGCTGGGGGTCCAAGCCAGGAAGGGCAGACATCATGCCGGTCCGTAACGGAAATTTGCCAGCCGCAGGGACACCAATGCATAGGAGGCTAGCCTGTTTTTGACCAATGCTTCCTGTCTCCCAAACTTGCCATGATGCAACGGTAACTAAAACTTTAAAACAGAGAAAGACTCGACACTGTTAAATAAAAGGAAAGATCTTACCAGTAATCTTCAGTAATAGCACCAAGTGGATGGCAGAACCGAGGTGGAACTCAAGGCAGCGTTAATAGCTTGATGCGTCAAGAAAAGTCTCTAAGGAGTGACTCCGAGGCATCGAAAAATGGCTCCGATGGACTAGGCCACAATGGCGTATCACTAAATTCACTTCAGCTGCAGGCGAGGTGCTGTCTCAACAGCATGAGAAGCAGAACTGAGATGGAGGAGGAGGAGCCAACAGCCGTTTCTGGCCAACCCGAGAGCGCCACGCAGTGCGTCGGCCTCGTGGGCAGCCTCCCCTAGCAAAAAAAAAAAGCTCCCGCGGAGTGCTCGTCTCCAGCCGATCACCCACCAGTAACGAATGGTGAAGACTGACACAGGGAAGATCCTCTGTGCAGAAGCACTGAAGCAAGGGTTACCCCAAAGGGCATTGTCAATAAAACCAAGTTTCAAAGAAACACAACACCACAAATACCCCCATAATATAATGGGATCTATATGCAAATCACCAAGAAATTTTAGGCTTGTTCAGCTTAAAGAAGGAATGCATCGTGCCAAAGGGCCTCTCAAACAGTCTGTAATTTACATGCATTTTAAATAACACAACTAACTCAATTTTTATAATATAGTCCCCTTGTAACTTTTTACCTTTATCAAAAAACACCTAGTGCCGTGGTATTTTCAACATTTACAGGTTTCATACACATAAGGCATATACATCAAGATATTTTATGAATTTAAAAACATCTAACAATGATGCTTCCCATGGATACCTTAACAACCCAATTTCCAGCTTAGTACAAGCAAGACTTCACTAAAACACACTCCTGTGAAGACCTCAGAGAGTGACCTGAAATTTAGAACAGCAGGAGATCAGAGAGGCAGGAGAATGGAGAGGCAGGATGGTCCATGTCCATGGAGAGCTTTACAACTTAAAACTAACAGTTTAAAATCCACTTGATACCTAACATGCAGCAAATGCCAATCCCACAAAACTGGAGTAATGTGGCCTCCAGATTTGTCGGAGACATGATTCAAGCTGCAGAACTGGTGGAGGGGGGACTTATCAGGCAGTCCCCCAAAGACCCCAACACAGTAGTCCAGTCTTGCAGTCACCGCAGAAATTCCATCATACTTACCATAATTTCCTTTTCTGTTAGCTCCAACGTTGTCAATGAGGAGGGTGGTTAGTACATATGGGTAATGTGCTCCCCCACTGTGGTAGTGGTACAGCTTGCCAGGGTTTGGCCTCCGCTCCGACAGGAGCCCCACAGCTCACATATTACTGCAACTGACTGACTTAGGGAGGGGTATGGGCTCCATTGACAGATAATGCCCTTATGGATACCCTTCGCTGCCACGTCCCCAGTGATGACAACACTGCATACTTCTCTTCAAGGCTGGGAGCTGTGACGGTTGAAGTGGCCAGATGTCTCCAAGACAACCACCCCACTCTGAAAATGCCAGTCAAAATTAATAAAGGAGAAAGTACTCACTGCACCTATGGCTACATCTAAGTATTGCTCCTCTGCCAGACTGGTCTTCGAAGAAAAAACAGTAGCGTTTCCTTTCCTTGCTGTTCACTCCGAGCAAACGTGCTCCTCTGCCAGACTGCTCTTCTCAGAGCAACAATGGCAGTAATCCCCCCTGAATGCTTACTTGAGTAAACAATCGGCAGATCACTGGGGATAGTGCTAGGAGGCTGTCTGCTCGAGTACCAGGATGTATCTTACTCTGAGCGGGCGCGAGCATCAGATGTCATGCTGAGCACATGACATCATCACATTAAGGTGCATCTCACTCATGAGCAGTCCTGCTCACCCTGTTGCCCATCAGAAAGTACTGATATTAAAAAATTCCCTCTGGCATGCAGCTAGCCACAGGAGAAAGTGCACAAAGCGCTGCAGCAGAAGCGTCCATGCTGCCCACCAGAAAGCATGCCAAGCGCCGATTTAAAAAATGTTATCTGGCAAGCAGTCTGCCACACAAAAAAAAAAGACTGCGAAGTGCTGTATTGAAAGTGGCCAGCCACCAAGCCAGAAAAACCTGTGCTACAGTAAAAAACACCAGCTCAAGACAAGTCAGCTGGCAATATGCCAGCAACAGAATAACATACCAAGCTGCACCAAACTTTACCAATTTCCCAAAGCTGCACTGAATAAAACAAACTCCCAAATAAAATGCACTCTCAAAGCTGAAAAAAATGCAGTGCTACATGGGGGGGGCGACCACAAGGAGAAAACAGAATCCGTGTGCAAAAGGTCCATGAACTCCCGGAAAGCAGCTACTGAATGAAGCGGAACACAGAAACCTTAGTCACAGCCCACATTCACTGACCATATTAACCTCGTAGTCCATATGATCAAGCAGAAGCTTAGCGCTGCTTACCTCATCAAACCCTACCTAACTGCTGAGCTGGCTTGGCCATTGCCAGAGGTAACCTTCTTCCTATCTTGGACTACTGTTCTCCAGTTTACACCCGTGTCTCAACTGCCCTCTGAACCAGACTTTCATATGTATACAATAGCATTTGTCGCTTTGCCCTGTTCACCCCTTATAAATACCATCCTGTGACCTTCACCGCTCTCCAGGCTGGCTCTCCTTGAAAGGTCTCTTCGATTTCACCCTTGGATGCATCACAGTCTCTGTCATTAGATGTGGCCCTACTTCACCCCTCTCCGCCCTCTGCAAGCACCAATCCACACCGAGGTGTCTTCAATCATCAGCTGCCCCTCTCCTTGATACTCCCAGAATCTCAACTAAGATGGGCAGTAATGCTATATCGGTAGCTACCCCCTCGCTCTGGAATGGGCTTCCAGCAACTTTCAGATCTTCTAGTACACTCCTCTCCTTTAAACTTAACCTCAAATCTTGGCTCCTCTCCTGCGACAGTTGCAACTATCAATCCAGGTAGCACCACCCCCACCCCCTTGCTTATCCCCCCATGCAATGACTTGACCCTGCTCCTCTTACCTGCCCCTGTTGGTCAATTCGACTGCTTGTCTGCCCGTGATGGTTAATTTGACTTGTTACCTGCCCCTGTTGTTAATTCGACTGGTTAGGTATGCTATTAATGTTGATTTGGGGGGGAAGGGGTGATTGGTGTTGCTCACTGTTCTTTGGACTGTGTTATTTTTTCCTTTGCTGTCACAATTGTAATTTCGTTGACACCTTTGCCTGCTTAATGTATTGTACTACATTTGATTGTAATCTGTTGTTACCACTGCCTGTTTAATGTTTGTACCATTTCATATCATTTGTTCAATGTCATTTTCCTTACTTGTGCCTCATGGCCCGGGTCGTGCCTGAAAATGGTCCCTCAGATCAGTGCACCCGGTAAACAAAGTCATAAATAAATAAAAATAAACATGAGGGGTAAAGCATTGGACAGCATGATTTGATGAGAGATTCTCTTGAAGATCTACTGTTATGGTAAGCTCTTCCTCGAGGATATCTCTTTTATCAGGTCACACCACTGGAACAAGTCCCAAACAGTACCAAAAGCAAGCAGGCTGGGCGGATGGCAAGAAAATAATGCTCCCTGCAGCATGCCCTGTGACACAGTGATAGCAAACCCCGACCTCCCACAGGAGACACTGTCCAGACTGTATAGTTTAAGGGAAGTGTGACCCGTATGCCAAGTAGCAGCTGCTCACAGTGTGGCAGCAAACAATGAACAAAGAAACACAAGTGATGTAGCCATGCCTCCTGTGGGATGGCTAGTAACATCCCCAAGAAATTCCTTACTGTACCTTCGTTTTTTTTTTAAACTTTGTTTATTCATTTTGTAATGAACATACAGGCCCAGATATTCAAACTGCGCCAGGCTGTGGCACAAGCCTGGGTGCAGCGCAACTTGGCTGCGCGTGATAGACCACGTCGATATTCAACCGGAGCCATGGCTCAGCATCGTTGAATATCGCACCTTGGCCACCTGCGGTGCGCATGGCGCAGTGGCACTGCGCCAGCACCAGTGGCCAGAGTGCAGCATGGGGATGCGCTAGCGCAAGTTCCATTGTGCAAGGCCCAGCAATCGCGATATTCAAAAGTTGACATGCAAATGGAGCCATAATGTATGCAAGGCTCAAATGGGTCCATTTGCATGTCATTATGGCCCCATTTGCATGCAGGTGCACTGATCCCCGACGACTTGCACCTGGCACCCTGCCAGGCAGCAGCCGGGCCGGGACCGACGCCCCTGCAGCGCCGCAACATGCCCTACAGCCTTATCTGCGGGCTGCAGTAAAAAAAAGATAACATTATCCTTGTGGTCCAGTGGACCGCTGCCCGCCAGATCGCAGGCTAAGTAAAACTCAGATGAATCTAATATCCCTGGTGGTCAGTGATCTGTCACCATCACGGGCTGAATGTGAAAAATATAACATTATCCCTGGTGGTTCAGTGGATTCGCCCGCTCGACCGCTGGCGAGTTAAACAGAACATCTATTATCTCGGTGGTTCAGTGACTCTCTCCCCACCCGCCCATGGATTTCATCGCTTCTTCGCACCGCGCGGGCGCAGCATCTCACCCATCGCGCTTAGCCGACACGCCGGAGCTGACGCTATTAGTCCACAGCGTGAGCCATCGGGCATGTAGTTTCATATCAAGAGTTAACAGTCCAGATATGTGAATAGATCCATTCACATGTCTGACTATGTAGTACGGTGCGGAAGGCACGCCCATTGGCTCACGCCAGGACCACGGGCGAGCAGCCCGTCGACGGTGTCGAGAGGCGGGCGGTGGGGATGCTGCCATCCGCCGCTGGACCGTGGGGAGGGGGGCGGTGGTGAGTCAGGTGGCAGGAGGGGGTCCACTGGACCACCAGGGATAATAGTGTTCTGATATTTATAACTCAGTCCGTAATCGGGCTGGCAGGTCCACTGGACAACCAGGGATAACGGTTATATTTACTTTTACACTCAGCCCGCGATCGGGCCGGCAGGTCCACTGGGCCACCAGGGATAATGGTTATATTTACTTTTACATTCAGCCCACGATCGGGAGGACAGGTCCACTGGACCACCAGGGATAACGGTTATATTTACTTTTACACTCAGCCCACGATCGGGCGGGCAGGTCCACTGGGCCACCAGGGATAATGGTTGTATTTACTTTTACATTCAGCCCACGATCGGGAGGACAGGTCCACTGGACCACCAGGGATAATGGTTTTATTTACTTTTTCATTCAGCCCGCGATCGGGAGGACAGGTCCACTGGACCACCAGGGATAATGGTTTTATTTACTTTTTCTTTCAGCCCGCAATCAGGAGGACAGATCCACTGGACCACCAGGGATATAGGTTTAATATGTTTATACTGATGCCCGCAATCAGGCATGGGGGGGCCTCCACCACAGAGGTGCAGCCAGAGCTCGGGTGGCCACCCACAGGTGGCAGCTGCCGTGTTGTGCCCTACAATGCAGCAGCTCACCTGTGGGTGGCCATCTCAACAGTCCTTTTTGGATCAACTTTGTGCTGGCGCATGGTAGGTTGCTGCGCGCATGTGATTCCCGCATCCGGGCTGAATACCGGGCTGTGCAAGAACATGCATGGGCAGCCCCCACCTGCACCTACATACATTACTGATGTTGGCTCCGCATCGGGATTTGTGCCAGGCGCATTTCCCATTTGAATATTGCGCCGGGACGCAACCCTTTTGAATATCTGGGCCAAAGAGTACATCTCGTAGTTCAGAGTGCAGAAATACACAGACTTCATGTAATGACAGGATAACAAACTCCTCATCTAGTGTTACAAGATTAAAACAAGGGAATCCGAGATATTCTTATGAGTTACCAAAATTAAGGTATACGTGGTCCTATTGCAGCAGAACATGGACAAATTCACTTGCTAAATGTCCAAAAATAAAGTCCATAGTGCAAATGCACTGTAATAGTCACTGCGTGTAACTAGTGAGTCCATTTCTGAAGATTAAATTATTTTTCTAAACATATGAGACGTGTTGAAAACTGGCTGTATGCCATAACGGTGAACTTGCCAGTAAACCTTGAAAATTGTAGCTGCTTCTATTAGAGCGCATATTGGTTTATATAACATTAGAACAGGCAAAACGGTTAGCAAACAGCGCTTATCCACACCACCACAAGGTGCCCCCTTCCCAAACTATAAGCTAATGTAGAAAGGGAGGTGATGACCTGTTTAAGTGATTCAGTTCAAATACTCAGTTCGAAATACTACTCTGGCTCCATTTATATTAACGCAGGGGGTTATGGGCAGAAGAAGCCTACTAGAGAAACATGCGTAATTTGGAGCAAATCATGCCACCACGTCGCGACGACCATCTTGTAAATATCACTTTTTAACCCACATTTCAATCTAACATGGCACTTCTGCATCATACTTAAAACATCTTAACAATATATTAATGCCTGCCCACCGGCGAATGTTGATTTCCATCATGCCAGTGACCCGGTTTGGGAACGAGCAAGGCTCAGAGGGTCGGCCGGGAGGAGAAGGATTGAGCGTCCCATGGGTAGCTCTCCTCTCTCTGGGGAGGGAGGACTGGTCCAGCCTGCTGAGTCCTAGCGGAGGCTGGGAGTATCACAGGACGCCCAGCCCCAATGCTAACTGGGGAGGGGCGGACATCGGCGTATGCTGTGATGTCACTACGCTGCCCCCAACAGAAAAAGAGAAAAACTGCTCGCTGGCCGCCGGATGACGGCTCTCTGTTCCCCGAGTGCCTCCAGTGCCTCCTGCTCCTCAGCAGCATCCCCGGGCCCTAGTAGTGTGTGCTGGGGCCATCCCCTCTCCCCGGTGCCTTCCCCCTCGGAGAAGGGGGATCCGCCCAGCGAAGAGATACGCCGGGATATCCCAGGGATCAGCTGCCATATGAGGACCAGAGAAGGGCTGGGTAAGAACAGCGGGGCTGGAGGAAGCCTGTGGAGCCCGAAGGAGTGGGGGACCAGCGAGCACGGGAGGTGGAAAAAAAACCCCAAAAAACAACATATTAATACAATACTGTACTTGCATTTTATCCCCACCGCACACTTAGTAGGAGACTTGTCAGAGAACTAGATATGTCAATTTCATTTGTAATTTCAGTCCTCGGCCTCTGAATCCTGAGCTCTTATTGGTCAAGGAAGTACTTCTTTATATTGTCCACTTGTTTACCTGCCTCTTGTGGATCCGTGAAAATATACGTTTTTTCACCCATATTGTAGTTGGGAGTCTTGCCGGCATCTGCAGAGTATGAGACACTCCAAGAATGCGGAGCTGGTTTCTAACTGCATCGAATGATTTCCTGCACTGCCGAGTAGAGTTAACCAATCACTGCCACCTTTACCGTGCCTTGGCTTTTCCGTCTCTAGCCAATAGGCGACTGCAGCACAGTGCAAAATTTGTCTCCACCTACTGGCTTGGTACTTTCCCTCCCTATCGTACCTCTTCCCTTTCCCCTTCACCCCCCTCCCGCCCTCTCAGATCCCATGACCACAGAACCCTGGCAGTACTCCGGAAGTCCACCTCAACTGGCCAGACTGCTTTCTCCTACAGTCTCCCAAAACTGTGGAACTCAATTCCTACTCAAATCCGCTTTTCTTTCTCGACCGGCTCATTAACTATGGCACTCCATAACTTCATTGCTGTTAATTGTGCCTGCACCTAACTCCCACACCCCATCTGGCCTTATACTCTACTGCTGCCCTTAAACTAGATGCTAACTACATGCAAGCCCTTATCATTATGCACTTAAAAGTTGCTCTCTGCTGTATGTTGACAAAACTGTATATGGTGGAATGTTTTGAGCTACCACTGGGAGCTCCTACAAACTAACTCTGCTATGACAAATGCGGCTTCTGCCCACTTCTGGACTCTCATCTCCTTGTATGCAATCAGTGCTACTTGAAATTCTGTACACTTTATGATATTCAGATGCATGCAGCTAAAGTTGAAACTGATTACTATGTGATGTATTCTGTTACTCTTCTGTTTTGTGTGCAATGTTGTTCAATATTTTACCATGCAACTCCAACTCCCCTCTCTCCCAGGTCGCACTGGGAGACAAGCAACTTCTGCTCAGTGTGCTCAGTGTGCCTTACCTGGTGAAACTTTTCAATAAATAAATAAATAAAATAAGATCTGGGAACAAATGTATCGGGGTACCATCCTCCAACAAGACCTGTCCTTTATTCCTTGCTTTCTGCAGTATTATGTCCTGAATGTTTAATCCTCTGGTTACCAGAAGCAGAGCATGAGGCTGTTCCGATGTATTTGGCTGCCACCTCGGGGTGATTCTGTATATTTTATAAATGAGCCTGGTTAGATCAAGATCCAGGAGATTTTTGAACAGCTGCTGTGTGATAAACCTGTCAGGTTCCGACGCCTCCATTCTCTCCGGGATCCATAAGATTCTTACATGGGTCTGGCGAGCTGCATTCTCAAGGTGTTCCAGTTGGAGACGGAGGGTCTTGTTTTCAATTACTAGACCTGTAACAGTAGTGGAAGTCTTAATAACCAGGTCTATTATAATTCGAATGTCCGACTCAAAGGCTTCAATTTTACTTTCCATTTGTGTACATCGAGAGTTGTAGGAATCGACTTTTCTGTCCAGATTCCTAATGGCCTTCAAGAGGGTCGCGTTAGATGGTTCTGAAGCCTCTCCTGTGGCAGTTTCCAACCCGTCTTGTTGTTCCATCTCCTGCGGCTGTTGCTGCTTTCCTTTCCCAGCACCAGGGTTTGCCAGCTGGCGATGTCGTGGCATTTTGAAGGAGGATGAAACTTTCAATTCACATAGCACTCAGGTAAAGCTACTTAGATTTACTGTTCGATTTTTACTATTATAAAATTTAATTAGTATTTTTAATCAAGTTCACCAGCAGCTCGACAGCCAGTCTAAGGCATGTCTGATCCTGTTGGCTGCAGGCTCCACCCCCCAACCCCCTTACTGTACCTTCTTATCACATAATGTAAGATAACATGCCAGGCCTAGGGACAGGCACTGTGTAGTCACAGGTGCACCCTGTTGCCTATGGACTAATGAAACAATAAGTAGAAACTGTTTGTGTGTGGTGTTTTTTGTTTTGTTACACATATGAAGAATGGAGTGATGCTTGCCTTGGACTGGCAGGCTGCTAGCACCACACCTGAAGGTGGATGGTCTGATTTAATATAAACACTGACCTGACCTTATACAAAGACATGTAGGAGTGCTACTTCAGGATACTCCTGCTTTAGATAAAGCACAAGAGGAGGCTCCTATATGACAGCCAATAGCTCCACCCCCCCCCAAAAAGATACAAATGTAACTAAAAAGTACACCTTCTTAAACTGGAAGCGAAAACCACAACTCACAGCTAGCTCACAAACAGCTAACTAAAGTGTCTGTAAAACAAAATTCAAGTCCATAGCTTAGACTGGAATGTAGATGAAAGGAGGTAACTTTAAGCCACCTCTCCCAAAAAGTATTGGTTGTCCCCTAGGAGACGAATCATACTGTTATCAACAAGGATATGAGAGGCTGCTACAGAGGCCAAAAGCACCTTGGACGAGGGATACTGTAAACCTAGGGTACAGAAACGCAGCAGGTACACTGTCAGAAACATGCCAAATCAATAGGTTGATGGATGCAAAAGTTGTCTAAATAGCCACCTGCTGCCCAGCCATTATAATAGATATGTATGGTGAAAGGGTTTTCTGCTAGCTACAACACCACTAGCCACCTTAGGGGAAGACTACCAATGTGCCAGAGCCACAGCCTTAAGAAGCAAATATACCTCTGTCCCAAGGCAAAGGCACCAGGCTCAAATGTCAAAAGAAAAAATTACTTACCACAGTAATATTGTTTCTTCTAGGGGATCCCTCATTATGCTTAACATTTGCAGCTAGCCTGTTGTCTCGAACTGCCCTGAAGTGCGTGGAATGGAATTATAATGCAATTCAAAGCTCTGCCCTCTGGGTTGTGCTGGTTTCTACAGCCAACCATCAGATCCTTCGAAACCTAGCCCAAGGTAACCCCCCAGCATACTAGCCTATCTAAGCTATAATAAAACACAGACCCCCCCCCCGAAAAAGGCATAAAATGATGGCCCAGAAGGCAAACATGACAGAGCAACAGGCCAGCAGAAAAAAAATTGTGATCTGTGAATGAACAAGTAATTTTCAAGCAATCAGATAAAAGAATAACTGATTTATGCAGAACCTTTACCCTGGTTCTGGAAGGGGTTGGAGGTTTAAGCATAATGATGGATCCCCTGGAAGAAACAATATTACTATGGTAAGTAATTTTGTCTTCACGTTCCAGGAATCCCTCATTATGCTTAACATTTGCAGACTACAAAGCAGTACTTTGGGAGGCTGGGTACAGAACCTACTTGGGGAAAAGGCTCTACAGTACCATGGTGCCAAACCTGGCATCCCTTCTGGACTGCACATCCAGGTAATAATGCTTTGTAAAGGTGTGAACTGTTTTCCACATTGCTGCTTTACAGATTTTCAATAGGGAAACATCCCTGGTTGCTGCCACAGAGGCAACTGTGCCACATGTGGAATGTGCCCTGAGACCTGGAGGGGACTATTTGGCAGCTTTAGAGTAGCAGAACTGATGTAGGCAACGATACAGTGGGCAATGGTCTTCTTTCAGGCTAGAAATACAAAATCACACATGCCCCCACAATGCAAAGCACCACAGATTATTATGCTGGCTCAACTTTAAGCAGAAATGCATGGTGCCGAAAGACCTCTCACACAGTTTGCAAAGGGTGCCAACAGAAGACATAGACACGTGTTTCGTCCTACCAGGACTCATCAGTATGTCTTGTCTGTTTGACACCCCAGTGGAATGAACCACCTACACTAGGATGGTCCATCTGGGTTATATTGTGGTGAACCCAGGCTAGGTTGTCATTTCCCACTTCATCATAAGTAAGTAACAACTGAAACTGGGTGGGTCTGTGGTCCTCAGTACGCTTTTTGAGATAGCGAAGGGACCTCTTGACATCCAAGCTGTGCAGTCTCTGCTCACCAGAGCTGGATTTTTCTGTGAAGAACACAGGGAGGGTGATGGACTGGTTCAGGTGAAACTCAGACACCATCTTGGGGAGGAATTTTCTATTAGTCCTGAGGACTACCTTGTCCCTGTGAAAGATGTTGTAGTTAGGGTCAGTGCAGAGGGCTTGGATCTCACATACCCTTCTGGCTGAAGTGATGACTACCAGGAAGAGCATCTTCTATGTGACACATTTCAATTCTGCTGCGGCCATAGGCTCAAAAAGGGGGTTCCATAAGCTTGGTTGTACAGATATTCAAATACTAGGGAGGGACAGGTTCCCTAACTGGAGGGTACAAATGTAGAAGGCCCTTAAAAAAAACTCTTGAAGATGGGTTGAGAAGCAACTGTTTTCTGCTTGCCTGCTGAAACATAAGCAGAAATAGCAGTCAGGTGAACCTTCAAGGTAGCAAGCCTGAGGCCTAGGGCTTGGAGGTGTACCAAATAGTCCAGGAGTGAGGGGACTGAGGTACTGAGGTGTGCACCAGAGGGGAAAGCTCTTCCATTTGGAAGCATATGTTTTCCTAGTGACAGGTTTCCTGGACGCTTTAAGTACCTGAAGGACCTGGTCTGAGAAGTGGAAGTCAACATACTCAAGCTCCTCAAGAACCATGCTATGAGGTGCAGAGAGCTGAGGTTCAGGTAGGTCACCCCTCCTTGAGATGATGTCAGTAGGCTGTGTCAGTTCACCCCTAACGGTGTGCAGACAATGTGGGTGAAGTAATTTAGGGTACCAGAATTGTGTCACCTGGAATTATCGCAGGTGGAATCCTGGCACCCTAAACTGACAGCACCACAGGACCGTCCGGAGAAAAACTTAGTGTTTGTGGAGGGCTTAGCACCCCCGCCCCCCACCCCGATGTGGGGATCTTTTTATCAATTCCCTGGTAGTGAAGAAGGATTTGGAGGAACTTGCAGGTTGCCTTCTTGAGTGATTTATGTACTGGCAAGAGCAACCTTATGGTGGGGGTCAACCCCATCATGCCTAGGCAATCCTCTTCCTCCTCATCAGCTCCCGACTCTTGTGTGGAGAGGGCAAGGGTATTACCCATCTGCTTTACAAAAGCAAAATGAGAGGAACAATCCTCTGGACCCTGGGGAGGGGAACTGAACTCTAGGTCAGGGGAACCATCCAGTTCAGTCAGTTCACCCTCTTCCTCCTCCTCCTCATTATCATAATAAAGAATGTCACCCTGGTTCAAGGACAGGAAGGGGGAACTGGGGGTTGAGGAGAGACCGGAAAACCCAAAAGGGTTCCCACGGCCTGAAAAGCCTGGAAAAACTGCCAAGCCTTAGACATATCCTCTTGAGATGGTACAGTACTTCCGTTGTGACTGCTGTTGTCTCCTTTTGCTCTATGGCAAGAGCGACAGTGACATGTTTCTCTTTTTGCTTTTTGCTTTTTCTTGGCAGGCACCAACTCTGGAGTCTGCTCTGAGGGTCTTTTATGCTTATCAGCCTTATCACTTTCTTTAGAGGGTTTAGTAACCTTAGTGTTGGGGACCCTCTTCGGATTGTTTTGGTGAAACTCGGAGATCCTACATAACCAGTGCAAAATATGGGATGAAACTTACTAAGGGAGTCCTGTTTTCCTGAAGCACAGTAATCAGAAGAGCCAGGGCACTTGAAATTTTTTTTTTATTTTACTCTTTGGTAACTGGGTAAAGCCCACTAGGCACAAGTGCCTGTTTTCAGGGGCAACCTGGGAGTACTGGGCAGTTAAGTGACTTGCTCAGAGTCACACAGTACGCAAGTGGAGGTTGTGAGAATCAAACCCAGGTCTGGTCTGCTGGATGTACCAAGGTCGTTCACACCTTGAAATGTAAAACTAGCCAAGGTTCTCGAACCAAGGAGGAGACACCGAGGAGTATGAAAGCCAAAAGAGCCATCCTGAGATGGGAAAAATAAGTCGGGAGGAGAGGATCTATGCTAGAAGGACAGAAACCAACTAAGAGAACTGAAGATATTCTATGATTCTCTCACCACATCTTCCCTTCTTTTTTTTTTTAATTACCTAGAGAGAGGGGAGTAAGAGAAAGAAAAATCTAGCCAGCTGGCTGGACTGGTAGCACAGGAGACTTACTACAAGGGAAAGGGAGAGGTGTACCAGGTGAAGGAGTGTGGTCTGAAACTTAACATATTTCTCCTGGTCCTCTCCTATGCATGCCTTCCTACCGTCCCTTTCCCTTTTAAAACAGAGGAGGAGGAGGAGGAAAGAAAAAATTACTCACCTTAGTAATGTTGTTTCTTCTATTGCAGTCTTGCTATATTATGACATAAGCAGTGAGTCCCAACCTTCGAACTGCTCCGGAGATGAAAGAGTTAACTTTCCATGCCAAGTATGGAACGCTGAGCTCGACCTCGGTTGAAACTCTGTCTGTTGTTCTTCAAACTCAAACCGTCAGATCTTTACGAGCTAAACTCAATGAGGTCCTGTGTGGAAGCTGTAAACCTACACTAGCCAACTGGCTACTAAACATAAGAACACATTTTTTGGTCCCAAAACAAAGACTCAAGTCAGGAGACCCAAAAAATGAAAAACACAACACCAAGTCACCCCAAAAAGGAGGGCTGAAAAACAACAAGGTGGGCACCTACTAAGTGCCAACACTGCACTGCCCACCCACATCCCAAAACAGAGGTTCTGAGAGGGCAGGCAGGGGAGGTCATAATATAGCAAGACCTCCAATAGAAGAAACAGCACATTAAGGTGAGTAATTTTTTCTTCAAACAACATGATGTCTTGCTATTATGACATATGCAGACTACAAAGCAGTACCTCCATGGAGGAGGGACAGAACCTACTTAGGAAATAGGCTCTGAAGCACAGCTGTGTTAAACCGAGCATCACTCCTAGCCTGGATATCCAGGAGTAATGCTTGGTAAAAGTATGAACTGTTTTCCAGGTAGCTGCTTGACATATCTCTAGAATAGGATGTCCTGGCAGCAGCCAGGGAAGCAGCTGTACCTCTGGTAGAGTGAGCCCTCAGGCCTGAGGGAGGAACCTTACCCAGTTTTTCATAGCAAAATTGGATACAAGAGACAATCCACCTGGCAATAGATCTTTAGTGGCAGGTTTCTCTTCCAACCTCACCATAAGTGATGAACAGTTGAGGAGTCAAACCTGTGACTCTTGATGCCTCTATGTAGAAACTAAGGTCTCTCTTCATATCTGTTAGCAGCCTCTCTCGCCAGAGGAGGAATGGTCAGTGAAGTACACTGGAAGAGATATAGATTGATTAAGGTGGAATCTGAAACCACCTTAGGCAAGAACTTCCTGTTGGTCCTGAGGACCACCTTATCTCTATGAAGGGAGATAAAATCAGGCTCCACTGACAAAGCTTGTAATTCACTTATGCGTCTGGCAGAAGTGATTGCTACCAGAAACACAGTCTTCCAAGTCAAGTACTTAAGCTCTGCTGAAGACAAAGGCTCAAAGGGAGGTTGCATAAGCTGAGCAATGCAAACATTAAAGATCCCATGCAGGTGCAGGGTCCCTGAATGGAGGGTTGGTGTGAAGCAATCCCTTGAAAAACTTGGGGAATACAGGGTGAGCTGAAAGAGAAGAGGGCTTACCTGCTGAAATAAAAGCAGACACAGCTGCCAGATGCACTTTTAGGGTAGCTGGTCTCAGCCCCAAGGTATTTAAGTGGACCATATAATCCAGGACTGTGGGTAAATCAGCAGATTCTGGGGAAATATGCTTTCCAGAGCACCACGTGGAAAACCTCTTCCATTTGGAATTATAAGTAGCTCTGGTGGAAGGTTTTCTAGAAGCCTTCAGGATATCCATTACACCTTGGGAGAGGTGTAAACCAGCAAACTCTAACTCTTCAAGAGCCAGGCCTTGAGATTGAGAGATATGAGGTTCGGGTACCAAACCCTCCCCTGAGCACAGGTTAACAGGTTGTGATTCCTGGGAAGACACAGGGGAAAATGGACTGCTAAGGACAGTAGAAGTGGATACCAGGGTTGTCTGGGCCAATCTGGAGCAATCAGGATCATCTTGCAGGGTTGAGATCTGATTTGACTAGCACTTTGAACCAAGAGGGAAGGGGAAAAGCACAGAGAAACTTCCCTTCCCAATTGAGAACCAAGGCATCCAGAGGGACTGAGCCCAACACTGGGGGCCTGCAGCAAAAAAGGGGAAGTTGGTGATTGTCTGGGGCTGCAAAAAGATCTATCTCCGGGGTGCCCCATCTGGCAAATACCACCTCCAAGACCAGGGGGTCCAGTGACCATTCGTGATGGCTGTGGGAAATCCTGCTGAGAGCATCTTCCAGGACATTGTCCTTGCCTGGGAGATGAACTGCTGTAAGGGAAGTGTTCAGGGAATAAGCCAGAGACCACAACTTCATTGCTTTGGTGCACAAGGCCGTAGACCGAGTGCCCCCTTGCTTGTTGATGTACCATATTGTGGTGGTGTTGTCTGTTCTGACCTGTACAACTTTGTTCTGAATAGATTTGGAAAAAGCTTGAAGTGCTAGAAAACTGCCCTGAGTTCCAACAGATTGATGTGGAGCAGAGATTCCTGAGGGGACCACAACCCCTGGGTAGTGAGGCGCCATGAGCTCCCACCCCAAAAGGGGATGCATCTGTAGTAAGGATTAAGGAGTGAGACTGAGTGACAAAGGAACCCCTTGTCTCAGATTGCTCTGATCCTGCCACCACTGTAGGGCCTGGATCAGGGTTCGAGTCACTGGGATCAATTTGGTTAGAGGGTCTTTCCTTTCAGAACAAAAGGATCTCAAATGGAACTGAATGTCCCTCATCTGAAATCTTGCTCCCTGCACTACTGCTGTAGAAGCAGCCATGTGCACCAGGAGCTGTAGAAAATGCCTTGCTGGTCGAGACACCTGTAGGGTGAATGAGGAGGCCAGAGAGACCAGGGTCCTTGCCCTGTCCAAAGGAAGGAAGGCTCTGGCTTCCTCTGTGTTCAGCTCTGCGCCTATGAAGGTGAGGAGCTGGACAGGCTCTAGAACTGACTTTGAAAGATTCAGAAGGAAACCAAGAGAGGTGAGCAGCTGCTGAGTTATCTGTAGGTGTAACTTGACTTGGTCTGGGGACTGGCCCACTATGAGCCAGTCGTCCAGGTAAGGGAAGATGGCAATTCTTTGCCTTCTTAGAGAAGCAACTGCTACTGCCAGGTATTTTGTGAATACCCTTGGAGCACAGGTGAGGCCAAAGGGCATTGCTCTGAACTGGTAATGGCCTGAAAGCAGCTCGAACCTGAGGTACTTTCGATGGGAGCTTCTGATGAGAATATGGAAGTAGGCATCCTTGAGGTCCAGGGATGCTAGCCAGTCCCCTGGCCTTAGAGAGGGTAGAATAATTCCAGAGTCACCATTTTGAATTTTGGTTTTAAAAGGTGCTTGTTTACATCTGAGATCCAGGATGGGCCATTCTCCTGTCTTTTTGGGGGTAAGGAAGTACCTGGAGTACAACCCTTGCCCTGGTGTAGGGGTGAACCTTTCAAAGCTCTGAGAGCTAGAAGGGAAGAGACCACTGCCTCTAGGGCAAGTGCCTCTGGTGGATTTGCAGGTTGAAAGGATCTGGTTCTCATCTTTGGAAACTTTTTGAAGCTGAGAACCAGTCCCTGGCTTACTAATTCCAGGACCCACTTGTCTGATGTCAGAGACTCCCAGTCCCTGGACAAAGTAAGACAGCCTGCCCCCTACAGGTAGTTGAGAATCGGCCTAGGCAACCCCATCAGGATGCCTGCTTGGCAGGGGCTTTGGACTGAGGGGTGAAAACAGGCCTGCTGGCACCCCTTCTGCCTCTCCCTCTAAAGAACCCCCTCTGGGCATAAGCACAAGAGGAGGCCTGGGCTTGTCAAAAAGGCCTATGAAAAGGCCTGCCCCTGCTCCTGGGAAGCTGCCTTTGAGGAGTGGCCTGCCTTCCTTGGCCTGTGCACCCTATAGGCGGTCCTATACTCATCCATTTTCTTCATGTAATTCTCTGTCTGCTCCCAAACAGGGAATTACCCACAACAGGAAAATCCATGGCCTTAGTCTGGGTATCCTAGACAGGCTAGTACATCTGAGCCAAGCCATTCTGCAGTGCCACAGATGTAGCCATGACTTTGATGACACATCATTTGAGTCCACTGCAGCATGGAACTGCACCTTGGATGCCTCAATACCATCAGCAGCCACCTGCTCCAGCTCCTTGGCAAGCTGGCCAGGGACCTGTTTTGCTAGAGCCAAAACAGTATCCGATCTGGATTTCTGATATCTAGCAACATAAGCCATATAATTTGCCTGTCTGAGTCCCAAGGATGCTGCCGTGTACTGTTTCTTTGCCATGGCATCAATCCTCCTGGAGTCCTTGTCTGGGGGGTGTGAAGCCAAGGGCATATTTGCCTTGTCACAGACTGCAGCCTGCACTACCCCAACATGGCTGTATTGTTGTGAAAGGAACTCCATATCAGAGCCTGACAATGTGTACCTCTTGTCCATTCTCTTATCCACAGGAGGTATAGTGTGAGGAGTTTTTAGAATTTTAAAAGTCTGTTTCCCAAAAGATTTATGCAAAGGAATAGACAGTCTCCTAGACTCTGGCCACATTATCAGGCTCCTCTTGATCATCCACAGCTTCCTCCATAGGGAGCTGGAGGGTTTCAGCCACTTTTTTATAAAACATAAAATGAGAAGGGGACTCAAAGTCTAGGAGGAGACACTCCTGAAGGTCTGTCTGGGGAGATGTCCGAGTCAATGGACACATCCAGACTTTCAAATCCACATTCACTCTCCTCATACTCCTCTTCCCCCTTCTCCGGTTCATAATATTCCTCTAAATCATAATCTTGAACCGGTGGAACCAGCCGAACCAGGCGCTTACCTGATGGTGCCGGTTCGGTTGGAACCGCGGAAAGCGACTGGACAATTTGAATCGCTTTGGCTATATCTTCAGCGGTTGGAGAGGAAAGTTTTGACTCCACACCAGCTGATTTCCTAGTCCTTTTTGCTGGAAATGACCCCTCAGAGTCGGCTCTCCTCTTGCCCGAGGAAGTCTGGCCCTGGTCAGAGGGCACTCCCTCTGGTTCGGTTGGAACCGAACCGGCTGGCCATCCGTTCAGCGGACTTTTGGCCTCCCTTTCCTGAGCCTACCAACTCTTTTCCAGGGTAGCTGCAGGAAAATTTTACAAATCTGGCAGTCTGCATTGAGGTGGTCAAACCCAGACAATAAACACAGGTGGTGTGGGGGTCAGCCTGGCAAAGACTTCCCACACACTGCAGTGTTGAAACCCAGTGGCCCAGTTTTTCTTTTGGGTTTCTCAGACATAGTGCCAGTCCTAACCAAACTTACCTGTTTATGGCAATCCGCCAGGCAAGACCCTCTTATCGGTTCCCAACCGAGTCACGGGTCATGGAAAAAAAAGTAATAAAATCCATTTTTTTTTTTTTTTAGAATCGATAAGAACCAGTAACCACACTCTAAATCACAGATTAAGATATTTTAAACATCCTGATTGGTTCAAACCGAACCGATAAACAGTTTACAAGTTCCACACAGAAGAGAATTAATGTAAACCTATCTAGTACTCACAAATACCACAGACAGAGCTTGAACCGACCGGTTGCGGTTTAAATTCGGTCGAAAACCGAGAAAAACAATACTTTAACCGACAAAATGAACCGAGCAGAAGGAGAACTCTCCGGAGCGACTGTTCAGTGAGGCGGAGTAAAGAATCTGACAGTTTGAGTTTGAACAACAGACAGAGTTTCAACCGAGCTCGAGCTCAGCGTTCCATGCCTGGCATGGAAAGTTAACTCTTTCACCTCTGGAGCAGTTCGAAGGTCGGGACTCACTGCTTATGTCATAATATAGCAAGACTTCATGTTGTTTGAAAGGGGCCTCTCCAACTGCAAACAAGCTACAGACTCCTCGTTCAGGAGGGGAGCAAAAAACTGTAATCTTTTTTCCCCCCAACTTCTGTTTTTTTTTTTTTTTTTTTAAACAGAGAGGTGCCAGGTGAAATATAAGAAACAGATTATTTTTTTAATTATTTTAATACATTTTTTTACAGCAGCAAAAGGGTCCACCAAACAGCTAAGATATCCCTCAAACTTGTTTTTCCCCCTGTACCCCTCTCTCTCTCTCTCTTTTTTGTTTGTTTGTTAACTAGTACACCTAGCAGCAGAGGCAGAAGGAGACGGAAAGAGACAAAGACAGGAAAGCTGTCCAGATGCCTGGCCACTGAGGAGGATGGTGGGCAGGCTGCAGTAATTAATGGTGAAGATACTCTGGAAGATCAAGAATTACAGTGAATACCTGATTTTCATATCTTCCAAGAATCAGTCTTCACCATTCATTACTTCATGGGTCAGAGTACTAAGCTTACCACCAAAGGCGGTGTTGGCTCACCTGAGGGAAATGGCTGTTCCCTCAGCCTCATGTGGGGGAAAAACATAAAAGGCGGGGGTCCCTTACGGGCCTGGCAAGGCCTGAGGCTGGTCAGGGACAGGTGGAGGCTCCCATGGACTGGGAGCAAGAAGGCGCCCCACAAGCTCATGTCTGGCCCAGCGGGAGAAGAAGTGGGCCCACTGGAAAAATAAGCCAATCATCCTACGCCGTGCCAAGGGTGACAATTTGGACAGATGAAGCCTTGCCATCCGCCTAATGCAGACTGCAATTCCTGCCAACCTGAAGGCTACCTCACTGGTGTGGTAGAATGCCCTTGCCTGGCATCTCGCCAGCTCCAGGCCCTGTGCAGAAAGACATCTGGCTTGTCTGGTTTGCTCACAGTCTGGCATGGATGCCAGGAGATGTCACAGTGTCGCCCACAGGTGTCTGCCAAAGGACGCCTTGTGCATTTGATGTGCTGAAATACACAACATGGTGTGTGCCACCAAGAACACTCTTCAACCCCAAGATCAAACTCCAGAAAGTCCGATTCTGGAGGAAGGTCACACACTGGGTGCCTATGCCCAGAGGGGGTGTTCAGGAGCTGAACCCCAGAAGTGGGGTGTGGCATGGTTCCTGGAGTCCCGACAAGGGAAATACCTGTGCTAGGTGTCCCTTGGGGTTGGACAGGGGGCAGAGGGATGGAACCAGATGTCTCCAGACATCTCTACAAAAGGGGAAGAAAAGGAGAGTTGTTTAACCAGGAAAGGCACACTAAGCCGGAGCTTGTTTCCAGGTGCGACCTGGGAGCACAAGGAAGTTAAGTGACGGCTGATGGGATTAAAGCATACACAATGGAGGTGTGACTGAATAGTCATGACTGTACTTCCCAAGGAGGGCAGCATCAGACAAGCAGGATTGCAGCCTGAAAAATGGTCTAGTCACAGCTCCCTCATCATCTCCACAAGGAACTGTTGGTAACAAGGGTACTCAGTGTCTGAAGAGAGATGAAGGGGACAGTCCCCTTCCTCAGAGGAGGAAGACAAAGATAACAAGGAGTTGGACCCGGGCTGGTGGTGCTGGGGTCTCAGTCTGGAAAACAGCCTGATCTAGTGCCACTAGATATGTGGGAGAGGCACTGGCTGACACCCCGTACTGTTCCAAGGTCAAACGCCCGTAGGACCCAAAATGTCCAGAAGGACAAGAGGGGAAGGAGGAGAAGAAGGAGGAGTGTTATGGTGCGCTAGGAAAAGATCCTCTGCCAGGGCTATGAGAGCATACAGGGGACCTCGCCTAAGGGGAGGACCTGACCAAATCATCCACCTGAGAACACCCAACAGTGGAGGGGCGGTCTAGGTAGTGCCGGTGGGGGGGATACCAAGGCAGGGAGATTGGAGGCATAGAAGTCCCACATAGCAGCCCCTATCCCCACCTATGACAGGCCCAGATGGTTCCAGCAAGGCCAGAGGACCCAAGTCAGCACAACTCCTCGCAAAGCTGCCACAATCTCTGGGCATGAAGTGAAGCACCAACCGAGACAGTACGGTTATGTAAGAACTTACCGTAACAGCAGATCTTCGAGAGAGGCTCTTGCAGTAGGTACTCACATGTAGAACTAAGCCACCAGGTGCTAGGACCACGTGAAAAACTTCTAACTAGCAGTGTCTGGCGGGGATCCCCCCCGACGTCACATGACCGACATCAGCGTGGCATCATAAATGGAGCAGCCTCCACGACCGCCCTCCAGTTCTCCCGCCAGAGACCTAGAAAGGTGCGACAGGAGAGTAGGAGTGGGCTCCTGCAGCTAAAAGCTATTACAGGAGAAAAGAGAAGAAGAAACCCGGGGGTAGGTGGGAGGGAAAGCAGTACCTACTGCAAGAGCCACTCTTAAAGATCTACTGTTATGGAAAGTTCTTACATAACCGTACTACCTTACTTCGAGAGGGCTCTTGCAGTAGGTACTCACATATAGGACTGAGTCCCAAGTAGTAACATGAGACAAGTCTGACACATGGAAGGTAGGAACGGGTTTGCAGAAAAAACAGGGTACCCATGATAAGAGTCCCTGCAGAACAGCAAGGCCAGAGCCCACTCTGTGCCTTGAAGTGCTGTCCAAACTGTAATGTTTAGTAATGGTATGACCAGAGCTCCAAGTTGCAGCCGCACAAATGTCTGCAGCTGAAATGTTCCTGAAACAAGCAATAGAAGCAGCCATGCCTCTAGCTGAATGTCCTTTGACCTCCCCGGAAGGGGTTTGTTGTACTTCTTGTAAAAGAAGGTAATGTAGTTTGCCAACCATTTGGACAAACACTGTTTTGAAACAGCAGCGCCCTCTTTTTGGCACAAACAATTGGTCTGTTTTACGGACAGGCTTCATTCTGTTCGTATAGTACCGAAGAATTCTTTGTACATCCAGAGTGTGCTGAAGTGCTTCATCCCAGTTGGAGTGCTCTGGGTAGTACACTGGCAAGTCAAGTGACTGGTTCAAGGTGGATTCTGGTACCACCTTAGGTAAGAACTTCAGACTGGTTTGTACAGCAACCCAGTCTCTATGAAAAATCAAGTAAGGTATCTTACACATTATGGCCTTAAGCTCAGAAATCCTTTGAGCTGAAGTGATGGCCACTAGGAAGAGCACTTTCCAGGAAAGGTAGCACATGTCAGAACTTGCTGCCGGCTTGAAAGGAGGCAGTGTGAGTTTCTCTAGGATGAAATTTAAGTCTCAGGGTGGAACAGGGCTTTGTACTGGTGGTTTTAAATGGAGGATCCCCTTTAAGAAGGTTTTGGATACCTCCAGCTGGGCCAGAGTCTTGCTTCCCACAGAGATGTGGTAGGCATAAATGGCAGATAAATGGACTTTCAAAGTCGAGTAACTAAGACTCAGATTGCAGAGATGCAGCATGTAATTTAAGACCTGTGCGACTGAGCAGGAGAAAGTTTCTAGCCCTTTCGAGTCTGCCTATATGGAAAATCTTTTCCATTTCATGGCATAAGTGGCTCTAGTGGAAGGCTTTCTGGCCTCCACCAGAATTTACTACTAACATACTAAAATGGCAGCAGAATAGGCCTAACGGTCTTTCGCGTCTGCTCGTTTGGTCAGTCCCCACCCTTGGAGCTGACCTTGCTGCCCCCCTCGCCTTCTCTGGCTTCTCCCTTCCCAGTTCTGGATATTCTCGCTGCATTGGATTTTGCTTCAAGAACCCTTCCCCTGTACCTGTACCTGTCCCACCCCCTCTTGAACCCCTCCACCGTCTCTGGCTCCACCAGCCCCCTAGGTAGTGCATTCCATGGCTCCACCACCCTCTCAGTGAAGTAGCACCTCCCCCTCCCTGAATCTTCCCCTCCAGCTTCCACTCATGCCCTCTAGTGGCCCCTCCTCCTTCCTTCAAGCACTCTAACTGCTCCTCCCCATTTACCCTCTTCAGGTACCTGAAGACCTCTATCATGTCCCCTGGTCCCTTCTCTTTCAATGTGTATATTTAGCTCTTCGAGCCTCTCCTCATAAGTCCTGTCCCCCAAGCCCCAAATCATTTTGGTTGCCTCCTCTGGACCCTCTCCAGGAGTTTAATGTCCCTCTTTAAGTGTGGCCCCCAAAACTGCACGCAGTACTCAAGGTGCGGCCTCACCAAGCAGTTATACAGAGGGAGTATCACTTCCCTCCTTCTGGAGGTGATTCCACTAGCCATGTATCCCAGCATCCTGTTGGCCTTGGCTGCTGCCCTCCTACAAGTCTCCGAGTTGTTCATCTTGACATCCACCACCACCCCCAGGTCCCTCTCAGCCACTGAGTCTGGTAGCATCCCCCCCCCCCGGGTGTACACTTGGCCCGGGTTTCTGGACCCCAGGTGCAGTACCTTGCATTTCCCTGCATTGAACCTCAGCTTCCACTTTCTAGACCATCTTTCCAGAGCCTCCAGGTCCCCCTGTAGGGCCACCCTTCCCTCCTCCCCATCCACCCCCCCAGTTTTGAGTCATCCGCAAAGAGACTCATCTCACGCCTGATACCTGTCCTTATATCAGAGACGTAGGCATTGAACTTGTGCTACCCTTGGGGAGACCCCGGGATGTGCGGCAGCTATGTCAGTAGGTGCCATGCATGCAGATGAAGGATCGGAGACCTGGATGTACCAGGGTCCCTTGTTCCTGTGTCAAGAGATCTTGAGAGACTGGCTGTGGAAATGGAGGTTCCACTGACAGTTGCACTTGACAGAACCATATTTGTCTCCGCCAGAAGGGGGGGCAATGAGAATCGATTGTGCTCCTTCTGTCTGGAGTTCATTAGTACTCTCTGAATCAATGGAAATGGAGGGAAGGTGTACATGAACCTTCTCTTCCAGCATAGAGACAGCACATCTCACCAGAAAACACCACGCCCTGGAGCGAGCGAGCAAAAGGTTGGCAGTTTTGCACTGAGTGGTGAGGCGAACAGATCTATCTGTGACCTTCCCCACCTTCCAAAGATGTTGTCTACCACCGACTCTCTGAGCTCCCACTTGTGCACTGGCTTGTGTGTGGCTGAGTGTGCCTGCCAGGACGTTTTGAATGCCTGGCACGTGGACTGCTCTCAAATGAAGGTTGTGGTTGGCTACCCAGTACCACACTCTCATCACTTCCTGACACAGGGGATAAGAGCGTGTTCCGCACTGTTTGTTCGTGTACCAGACTATGCACATGTTGTCTGTTTGAATCATGAGTTGACCCAGTTGGATGAGGTGTTGGAAAGCCTTTAGGACATTCAACACCGCTCTCATCTCGAGTACATTGATATGAAGGGACAGTTTATTGTAGGACCAAGGACCCTGTGTCCTGTGGTTTCCCAGGTGTGCTTTCCATCCCAGGCCTGAGGCATCCATCGTCAGGGTTAGGGAGGAAATCTCTGAGTGGAATGGGACACCCTTGGAGAGGTTGTCCAGGTTTTGCCACCATGAGAGGTCCCAAGCCATCGGGTCTGAAACCAGGATCTCGTGGTTTAGACAGTCTCATCTCTGGTCCCACTGCACTCTGAGGGTCCACTGAGAGACTCCCATGTGTAATCTGGCTAAGGGGACTGAAGGGATGGCACAGCCATGAGCCAGAGCAGTCGACTGATTGACCTGGCTGGTATCCTCCTTTGCGATGCTACCAGGTGTTCCTGTTGCTGAAATGATGCCATCCTGTCCTGTGATAGGAAGGCCTTGCCCTGCACTTTGTCCAATACTGCTCCAATAAATTGGAGCTATTGGGTTGGAAAGAGGTGGGCTTTGGCATGGTTGACTGTAATGCCCACCCATTGAAAAACATCCAAGGTAAGGGCCAAAGAGTTGCCCAGAGTATCTCTCAACAGAGCTGAAATCAGCCAATTGTCGAGGTATGAAAATACTTGTCCGTCTGCGCAGAAAGGCTGCCACCACCTCAAGGCATTTCGTGAACACTCTGGGCACCGACGAAGATCAAAGGGAAGAACTTTTAACTGAAAATGCTCTCCCTGAAAGGAAACCTGGAGGAATTTCTGGTGCGGCTGAAAAATCGGGATATGCAGTTAGGCATCCTGCATGTCTAAAGCACAGCACCAATGACCCTTCTGTAACAGAGGAAGTAGGTTGGGAAGAGACAACATTCTGAACCTTTTATATTCCATAAAGAGGTTCAGGGAGCTCAGATCGAGAATGGGTCTGAGATCGCCTGTCTTCTTGGGTACCAGGAAGAAGTGTGACTAGTACACGTTCCCTTGATGTTGTTTTGGAACTGGCTCTATTGCTGCCTTTGACAGCAGGAAGTTTATTTCCTCTCTTATCAAGGTTGTGTGATGAGGTGGCTAGAATGAGAGACCTGGGAGATTATTTGGTGGTCTCTCTGTGAGTTCTATTGTGTGGCCTTTTGCCACCAGCTGCAGCACCCATGAATCTGTTGCGATTTTCTCCCACTCTGGAAGGTGGAGGGAGAACCTTCCACCTACTGGTTCCTCTGGAAAGCGATCCAGTGGAGGTGGGAGGATTAGAGAGTCAGGAGGCAGTGGGCAGAGAGGAGGATGCAGCACTCAAGGCCTTTTGGGATTTTGCCGGGGGGGGGGGGCTCTACCAGTCGAAGGAGCCCAATGTTTATTTTGGCGTCGGTTTTGTGGCTGTCTTTGCTGACGGCACTGTTGTCTCTGGGGTGACTTGTACATAAACTGTACAGAGCGGAAGGCTTTGCCTTTGTCCTGTAAATCAGTTATGATGTCCTTGATACTTCCCCCGAACAAAACTGAGCCTCTAAAGGGGACATCCTGTATGACTGTCTGTACTTCAGGTGCCAGGCCTGAGATCCTAAGCCAAGTGTGGCGTCAGAGGCTGACTGCAGATGCCAAGTCTCTGCCAGCAGCATCCACCACATCACAGGTAGCTCTTAGTATATGTCTGCATGCAGATATAGCCGACCTGAGTAGATCTGCCATTTCTCTTTTCGAGGTTGAGTCTTGGAGGGAATCTATTTTGGACTCCAGCTGCCCTAAGACTGATTTTTAGTAATCCCCATTTGGGCAACATAATTTAACGCCTTACTTCCAATGTGGAGGAAGACTAGATCTTTTTCCCACACTGGTCAAGAACCTTAGATTCTTTGTCAGGAGGAGAAGCACTAAGGTGTTTAGGTTTTGTGGACCTATCACGGGCCACGCTAATCACCACTGAGTCAGCCTTGGGATGGAGGCTATGGTGGTCCTTGCCCTCTGGGGTCTGGTAAAGTCTGTCTGCCTTCCTGGCCACTGGAGACAAGAAGAAAGGTTGTTTCCAAATTGTTGTGACCAAATCCTCATGTGGCTCTATCCAGGGTGGAATGAGGGTTGGTGAGCTAGTTGCCATATCCAGGTGAGCAGCCAATCTCTGGTCTCTGTGGATCCTGGGCAGCCGTACGCCAGCTGTATGCCGCTTGGATCTTTGGGAGAAGCTCCAAAAAGGAAGGGTCCCCAAGTGGGGATTTGGGAGATTCTTCCGGTCCACGGTCTTCCAGCATAGGGGACTCAAACTCAGAGTCTTAGGGAACTGAATCACTGTCAAAGTCTGACGATCGACCATCATCAGGTGAGGTTATCGTCAGAGGCGCAATGTCCATCGGCCTTCAGAATTCAGATGGCTGGGAAATGTCCAAAGGCCGCAGATTAGGCAGCAATGACTTTTTTCGTCTGCCCGACATTGAGATCCAAGGTTCCGACTTCAGAGGTGGTGACGGAGAAAGAGGCCTAGGGGCCGGCGAAGGGGTCATCGTCGGTTGGCGTTTATCAAGCTCCAACGTGAGCTGCGACTTTGCTTCCATCCACCACGACTTAAGGATTGCCTGCAAATCCATTTGCGGTTGTGGGGGCGGTGGGTTATGGAATCCGTAACTCGGGTCCCCATAATAAGGGTAATTAAAGTCCGACAGAAGATAACCCTGCGTCTGAAAACCCGGCGTCGAGTATTGCAGCGTTGGGTACCCTGGCATGGGGTAGTACGGCATTGGATAACCAGGCATCGGAAGCCCAAAGGGGTTGCCAGATGGTCCCAGCACAGGGCCTGATGGAAGGGCTGAGGGGCCCGGTGTCGGTCCAATGGTGGGACTGCAGGTTCCGGAAAACTCCCTGATGGGGGTGTAGAGGGCCCAATGAGGGATCTGGGAGCGGGGAAGGAAACCCTGAGGGTCCTAAAGGTTCATGCATAAGGCCTGACGGTGGTTCTTTAAGAACTGCCCAGCCTGAAGGAGTCAGAGGGACCTTGGTCTGGTCCGATGGCAGCTCAGGTGTGTGAGGTTCCGGCGTAAGGGCCTGACAGTGCGCAAGCTCTGCCCTCTGGTTCATCTGTTGCTGGAGCTGGAGGCACCATCTCAATCGGCGGTAAAGGAGAAGTCGGAGTAATCTCAGTCATCAGCTGCATATCTATCATCAGCTGGTCCATCACCCCGTCGTCAGGCCTGTTACTGGGGCCTGGCGGAGAATCTGGGGCTGTGTGCCTGTCGGACAAGCCAGTGGACGACTTAGCGGCCACAGCCGTGCAGGACCCAGAGGAGCTAGAACTCAACTTACTGGTCCTACTCATACCACTAGGTCTCTGAATCTTTGAGGCCTTAGAGGAGGTGGGTGCCTCCTGATCCCCAGAGTCTCCCATTGGGCCAGGACCCGAGCCAGACAGAGGGGCTGACAGCCGTTTGGTAGCCACCAAAACAGTCATCGAAGATGGATCCCCCGGAGGGGAAGTTACCTTAAGGGCTGCGATTCCAGACGCAGGCAGCAGGTCTGATGGGGACCCTTCCCAGTCCCTATGTCTCTCATTGTCCTTTTTCTTCTTACGATGGCCCTCCAGAGAGAAAGAATAGTGCTTGAGTTTCTTCAACTCCTTTTCTATATTGGACATCTTCTCTTTCAAAAGATGTGCTTCCAAGGACTGCTGAAGGTGTTTACATGTGGCCTGACTGAATTTCTGGCAATGCTCACGATCTTATGGCCTTGGCCCAGGCAAAAAAGGCAGAGGGAATGGCCATCCTTGAGAGGGAGCGGAGTTCCACACGAGTCGCCCTTGTTCTTATTCGATTCTGAAGGCATCAGAGATGACATGCAAGATCGATATAATACAATTTTACTGCTAAAGTAAAGAAACTTAACTTTTTGAAGTAATGGGATTAAATTAAACAATAAACAAAGGCAGCAGTTTAAATATTATACTAGATAATGCTTATAAAACTGGAATCAGCTCGAACTGACGAGAGGAAGATCTCCAGGCGTCTGACTTGTCAGGCGGAGTGAGAAATCTGAGATGTTGATGTAATGTTGCAGGAGATGAGGGCAGCAGTTTGAATGTGTGTCTCAAGCGATGATAGGTTCTGTCATTTGCATATAGTTCCAATTCTCTCCAGGTAGTTCTATTTAGGAGGCAGACTGCATACATTTATGAATATAGAAGAATACATAGGGTTAGGATATATACTTTTTTAACAAAAAAAAAATGGAAATTACATACCTACTGTAATTCTTGATCTTCTTGGTTGAAGTCTCCACCACTTATTCACGCTAATGGGAGTACGCTGGAGGAGCTAGGACCCAGCAGGAGTGAAACTTTTTCAGAAGGGCCAGCGCCGAGATGGAGCAACAAGGAAGCAGCACCGCGAGCTAGACCTACCGGTATAGACTATCTCGGCGTTGACCCTCCAACTGCCTCAGTACATTTTTTTCCAAGGAGGTGCAGTGTACTACCTAGAGAAGGACTAGCCTAACTATCGGACATAAGATAGTACAAATGACCCACGTAGGAAGGGTCAAAACACTAAGTCTTCACAGCCCAAATTGGAGGAGTGACGACCAGAACCAGAACTGAGCTCAGGGGATGGTGGGTGGGCATGTGAATGAGTGGTGGAGACTTTGTCCAAGAAGATCAAGAATTACCGTAGGTACATAATTTCCATATAGTGTACGATAGAACGCTGCTGAGCATGGAACCACGCCCCAACAGCGCATTATGCTGTACTAGCTACGCCATCGAGTTACAGCTGCACTAGCGCCGAGCTAGTGCAGCATAACACTGAAAGGTGGTGCATGATGCGATCAGCGATCCTCTATGAATGGCCGTGGTGGTGAAACAGGCCAGAAGAGGGGAAAACCACCACAAAAATCATCAGGAAATTAAGGGAAGTTGTTGTATGAGTTCCATACACTATAAAATACTGTGTATGATCGCTCATACACAATCAAGGGTATTTTTCAGCTCTCGAGGTCTCCATGGTAACAAGACTTCTCGAGGTCTCCAGTTACCATTGAAACCTCTCAAGTGAAAAATACCCTTGCTGTGTATGAGTGATCATACACAATCCTCTATATCTTCCTGGACATAAAGTATCCACCACTTATTCACACTAATGGGAGAGTACCGAGCTAAATAATCCCCCGAGATGGGCAACAGGAGAGAGAGGAGCTCACTTTTTAGGACAGAAGTCTATTAAGAATTGTTCTGCCAATGACTGATGTTGTCTGGTATGGACATCCAAGGCATACTGCTCAACAAAAGTGTGCATGGAGCTCCAGGTAGCCGCACTGCAAATGTCTGCAATGGGAACATTACAAATTTCTGCCAGAGATGCCGTGGCTGCTCTGCTAGAGTGAGCATACACTCTGCCCTCCAACTTGACCTGTGCCATGGAGTAGCAATGGCGAAGGCATGCCACCAGTCATGCTGAAATGCACTTGATAGCAACAGGCTGACCCAGCCGGGTCATGCTAAAGGAGACAAACAGTTGTTGAGCCTTGCAAATTTCTTTTGTTCTGTCCAGATAGAATCGCAAAGCTCTTTTTACATCCAGGGAGTGAAGGGTACACTCTCTCCCTAATTCTGGAAGTTGGCAAAGTAGGTAAGAAGGACTAAAGGTTGATTTAGAAGAAATTCTGAGACAACCTTATGGAGGAACTTAGGATGAGTCCTAAGAACTACTCTGTCCTTGTGAAATACAGTACATGGTGGGTCTGTGACCAAAGCATGTATTTCTGATACTCTACGAGAAGAAGTAATGGCCACCAGGAAAGCCGTCTTTCAAGTAAGGAATTTCAACTTGCAAGTGGCTAGAGGCTCGAAAGGTTTATGAGTGAGCATGTCTAGCACAAGGTTAATGTCCCAGGTTGCAACTGGATGTCTAACAGGTGGTCTGGTATGCAGAATACCCTTAAGAAACCTCTTAACTACAGGTAACTGAGTCAAGACATGGAATGCACTGGCTCATGATATGCAGAAATTGCACAAAGAAGAACCTTGACTATAGAGTATTGCAGACCTGTGTTTGAGAGGTCTAAGAGATACTCCAGCACTTTATTGGGTGGGCAGAAAAAAGGATTCCAAGAGGATTTTGCACACCAGATAGAGACACATTTCCACTTAGCTGTGTAAGTTTTCCTGGTAGCTGGCTTTTGTGCAGCTAAAAGAATATCTGAAACTCTATTAGAAACATTAAACCTGTTCACCTATATCTCCCCAGGAGTCATGCATGGAGGTGAAGAGACCTCAGGTTGGGATGAACTACAGGGCCCTGGGTCAGAAGGTTTGTCTGAAGGGGAAGCGGTTTCAGAGGGGTTTCCGACAGGCTGTTGATTAGAGGAAACCAGATCTGATGAGGCCAAAATGGGGCAATGAGAAACATTCTGCCCCCTGTGCCTCGGGGGTGGGGGGGATGCATAAAGAAGTGTTTTGTCCACCAGAGCCTGAGTGCATCCTGACAAGAAACACCAGGTCCTGGATTTCTGGGGCAGAAGAGGCGCAGTTTTGCGTTGAGTGGGGATGCAAAAAGGTCCAAGTACAGAGTTCCCTACTCTTCCAAGAGTGACTGAACAACCGTTAAGTCGCGAGACCACTCGTGAGGATCTGTCCCCGTTCTGCTGATGGTCTGCCAGCTCGTTTTGTTCTCCTGGCAAGTGAACCACCTGAATCAGCTTTGTGCTCTAGACGCCATTCCCACACACTCATTGCTTCCCTGCATAATGGGTAAGAGTGTGCACCACCCTGCTTGTTGATGTAATACATCACTGCCTTGTTGTCCATTTGAAGGAGAATGTTCTTGTGACAGAGTATGTCCTTCAAAGCTCAAACGGCATAGAGGATGGCTCTCATTTCTGGAATGTTTATGTGGAGTTGAGACTTGTCCTGGGACCACATGCCCTGGGTGTGGAGATCCTGGCAGTGAGCTCCCCAGTCCATCAAGGATGCGTCCATGGTAATGGAGATCTGAGGATCCAGAGGGGCAAAGGGATATCTTTCCAGAAGGTTGCCCTCCGGAGGCCACCAGGTGAGGGACCATTTCAGACGTTCTGTCACCTTGATGTGAAAGGACTGAGGATGAGTGGCTGGCGACCACTGAGTACTAAGCATCCACTGAGTGGTTCTCATGTGGAGACAAGCCAAGGGCACAGTGAAAACAGGATGCCATGAGACCCAGCATCTGCTGCATAGAGAGAGAGGGAGCTCGAACTGAACTGTTCTCTTGATGAAGCAGGCCATCTGAAGAATATCGCTCCTTCTGTCCTCTGGAAGAAAGGCTTTCGGCAGGAAGTATCCAGAAGAAAAAAATTACTCACCTTAGTAATGTTGTTTCTTCTAATGAAGTCTTGCTGTATTCTGACTAATTGCAGCTAGCCCCAGCACTTCAACTGCCCCGGAGATGAGAGAGTTAAAGTCTATGCCAGGCATAGAACGTTCATCTCAAGCTCGGTTTTCAAACCACTGTCCCAGGTACTCTGAAGCATAACCGTCAGATTCTTACAAGCACTAAACTAACTGGCTAACAGTCCAGAAATTGTTTTTTAAAATTGCTTGCCAAAAGGCCATACATATGTAAACAAGGGTATGAAGACTTAAGTCGAGACCCCCAAAAAGAATTCAAGTAGGCAGACAAACAATGAGAACAACAATAACCATAAGACAAAACAACCAATGCACCCCTGGGGTACATCACTACATCTGCCCACCCACATCCCAAAATGGCCAGGTTCTAAGAGGGGAGGCAGGGGGGAGGTCAGAATACAGTAAGACTCCATTAGAAGAAACATTACTAAGGTGAGTAATTTTTTCTTCAAACAACATGAAGTCTTGCTGTATTCTGACTAATTGCAGACTACCAAGCAGTACCCCCCAAGGAGGAGGGAACTACAAAACCTATTTTGGGAACAGTCTCTGCAGTACTGCTGTGCCAAACCTAGCATCACTTCTTGACTGGATGTCAAGGGAATAATGCTTGGTAAATGTGTGAAAAGTCTTCCAGGTGGCTGCTTTACAGATTTCCGCTAAGGGTATATCCCCTGGCAGCTGCCACCGAGGCAGCTGTACCTCTGGTGGAGTGAGCCCTCAGGCCTGATGGAGACTCCTTCCCCAATTTTGAATAACAGAACTGTATACAAGAGACAATCCATCGAGCAATGGTTCTCTTAGTGGCGGGTTTGCCTTTACCCACCTCTCCATAAGCAAGGAACAACTGGGAACAGTCATATCTATGAGGTTTAGTGGATTCTAAATAGTAACTCAAAATTCTTTTGACATCAAGACTGTGCAACCTCCTCTCTTCAGAAGAGGAATGGTCAGTAAAGAATACAGGCAAAGTCATAAATTGGTTCAGATGAAAATCTGACACCACCCTGGGACGGAACTTCCTATTTGTGCGAAGGACCACCTTATCCCTGTGAAATGAAATGAAGTCAGGTTCCACTGATAAGGCCCGTAATTCACCGATTCTCCTGGCAGATGTGATAGCCACCAGGAACACAGCTTTCCAAGTCAGGTACTTTAGTTCAGCTGAAGAAAGAGGCTGCATCAGCTGTGCAATACAAATATTCAGGTCCCACAGAGGAGCGCGGTTCCTGAAAGGAGGGTTGATATGAATCAGCCCTTTGAAAAATCTTTTAAAAACTGGATGAAAGGCTAAGGAAGAGACTTTCCCTGCTGAAATGAAAGCAGCAACAGCTGCCAAATGCACCTTGAGGGTGGCAGGCCGAAGGCCCATACTATTAAGATGCACCATATAATCCAGAACAATGGCAATATCAGCTGAATCCGGTTGGATGTGCCTCTGAGAACACCAAAACCCAAACCTCTTCCATTTGGAGCTGTAAGTCTTTCTGGTGGAAGGCTTTCTACTAGCTTTAAGGATATCCAGAGCTTCTGGGAAAGATTGAGACCTGCATACTCTAGCTCTTCAAAAGCCAGGCCTTGAGCCTGAGAGTGTAAAGGTTGGGATACAGAATCCTCCCCCTGAGAAGATGTGAGGAGACTGAACCATCTGGGAAGGCACAGAGGTATTGGCACTGACAGTGACAACAGATGAGGATACCAAGGCTGCCTGGCCCAGTCCAGGGCTACCAGGATCACTGTGCAAGGTTGGGACCTGATCTTAACCAGCACTCTAAATATCAGAGGAAAAGGAGGAAAAGCATAGAGAAACTTGTTGGTCCAATCTAACAGGAGAGCATCCAGAGGAACAGACCCTAAAAGAGGGGGTCTGCAGCAGAACAAGGGGAGCTGATGGTTGTTCGGGGCTGCAAACAGATCTATCTCTGGAGTGCCCCATCTCTTGAAAATGACTTGAAGAATGAGAGGGTCCAGGGACCACTCGTGGTAACCCTGAGAAATCCTGCCGAGAGCATCTGCAAGTACATTGTCCTTTCCTGGGAGATGCACAGCGATCAGGGAAGCTTGCAGGGAATAAGCTAGAGACCATATTTTCATGGCCTTGGTGCACAGTGCCGAAGACCGAGTGCCCCCCTGCTTGTTGATGTACCACATGGTTGTGGTATTGTCTGTCCTGATCTGCACCACTTTCCCCTGGATCACGTTTGAAAATGTCTGAACTGCTAGAAAGACAGCCCTGAGTTCCTGCAGGTTTATATGCAGAAGGGACTCCTGAGGGGATCAAGTCCTCTGAGCTGTGTGCTGATCCAGATGAGCTCCCCACCCCAGTAGGGAAGCATCTGTGGTGAGTATTACTGTGGGCACCTGACTGAGGAAGGGAACCACTTGCCTCAAACTGTCCTCCTCCAACCACCACTGGAGGGCTTGAACCAGAGTCAGGGACACTGGAACCAACTTGGAGAGGGAGTCATTTCTTTGAGACCAAAAAGCCCTGAGGTGAAATTGAATATCTCTCATCTGAAACCTTGCACTACTGCCGTGCATGCTGCCATATGGCCCAGCAGCTGTAAAAAGTGTCTGGTTGGCCGAGACACAAATGGACGAAAGGAAAAGGCCAGACTGATGAGAGATTGGACCCTTGGGGAAGGATGAAAAGGCCTTGGCCTGCACGGTGTCCAGCTCCATGCCTATGAATGTGAGAAGCTGGGAAGGCTCCAGAACTGACTTTTCCAGATTCAGGATGAACCCTAAAGATTCCAGAAGATCTTGTGTGACCTTTAGATGTGACCTGACTTGGTCTGGGGACTGGCCTACTCTAAGCCAGTCATCCAGATAAGGGAACAGAGGATGCCTTGCTTTCTGAGGAAGGCCACCACCACTGCCAGCCATTTGGTGAATACCCTTGGAGCAGATGTCAAACCAAAAGGCATTGCTCTGAACTAGTAATGGCCTGAGGACAGTTCGACTCTGAGGTACTTTCTGTGGGAATGCCTGATAGGGTATTTGAAAATAGGCATCTTTGAGATCCAGGGATGCTAGCCAGTCTCCTGGTCTCAGGGAGGGAAGAATTAGTCCCACAGTCACCATCTTGAACTTTGGCTTTAAGATGTGTTTGTTTAGGTGTCGTAGATCTAGGATGGGTCGCCACTCCTCTGTCTTTTTTAGTGTAAGGAAGTATCTGGAGTACAATCCTTTTCCCCTGTGAATGAGAGGGACCGTTTCCACTGCCTGCAGGAGCAGTAGAGATGAGATCTCTGTCTCCAAAGCCTGTGCTTCCTCTGAAGAGGAAGGGGGAAAAGACCTTTGCCTTCAGCCTTGGGAACCTGGTGAAGTTGAAAGCAAGGCCCTGGCTCACCACTTCCAGAACCCATTTGTCTGAAGTTATAGACTTCCGGGCCTGGAAGAAGTAAGCCAGCCTGCTCCCTACAAGGATTGGGGAGGCAACCCTGACTGACCAGTCAGGGTGTCTGCTTGGCAAGGGGCTTAGAATGAGAGGAGGATGCAGCCCTTGTCATCCCCCTTCTGCCTCTTCGCCCAAAGAACCCTCTCTGCTGAAAGGAAGAGGAGGCTTGGGCCTGGTAAAAGGCCTTGAAAAGGCCTGCCCCTGCCAGACCTAGATTACTGCCTTTGAGGAGTGGTCTGCTTTTCTTTGGCTGCAGCACTCCTGTACGTGGTCCTGTACTCGTTCATCTTTTTCATGTAAGCCTCTGTTTGTTCCCCAAATAGAGAGTTACCAGAGACAGGAAAATCCATGGCCTTGGTCTGGGTATCCTGAGACAAGTTGGTACACCTGAGCCAGGCAAATCTCCTCACGGAAACAGATGTAGACATAACCCGAGAATGGACATCATTCAAGTCTACAACAGCATGGAACTGTACCTTGGAAGCTTCGATGCCATCTGCAGCCACCTGCTCCAGCTCACTGGCTAGCTGGGAAGGGGCATTCTTAGCCAGTGCCAGAATCGTATCCCACCTAGACTTCTGGTATCTGGCCATATATGCCATGTAATTAGATTGTCTGAGTCCCAAAGAGGATGTTAAGTACTGCTTTTTTGCCATGGCATCCACTTTCCTGGAATCCTTATCTGAGGGGTGAGATGCCAGATGAATATTAGCCTTGTCACAGGCTGCAGCTTGCACTACCCCAACATGGCTGTAGTGAGTAGTAAGGAATTCCATCCCAGGGTCTGACAAAGCATACCTCCTGTCCATCTTCTTATCCACAGGGGGTATGGATGTTGGCAATTGTAAGATCTTTTGGGTCTGTTTCCCCAAGGATTTACACAGAGAGATAGACACCCTTTCGGACTCTGGGATGTCCATCATCTCAACATAGTCAGGCTCCTCCTGATCCTGTTCAGCTCTTTCATAGGGAGCTGAAGAGTGCCAGACACCCTCCTGTAAAACAGGTAGTGGGAAGGGGACTCAGAAAGCCTGGGAGGAGAGACATTGGAAGGCCTGTCTGAGGAGATGTCCAGTTTGATAGGCTCATCCAGGTCCTCATAATCTTCATCTTCTTCTCCCTCCCATTCACCCTCATAAAAAGCTTCAGGGTCATAATTGGAAACTTGTAAGTCCAACTGAACTGACCGTTCTCTAGACGGTGTCGGTTCGGTCGTAACCGGGCAAAGAGACTGCACTACAGCAATCGCTTTGGCAATTTCGTCGGCAGTCGGAACATGAGAAACAGGATCCTAACTGGCTGACTTACGCTTTTTCATTGTAGGAACTGATTCCGCAATATCAGCGCTCCTCTTGCCCGAAGGGGTATCACCCAGGTCAGTAGGCACCCCCTCAGGTTCAGCCGAAACCGAACCAGGCTGGCATCCGGGTCAGCGGACTTCTCGGCCTCCCTTTTCTTAAGCCTACTCTAGCATTTTTCAGCAGTAAATTTAGGGAAATTTTTGCAAATGTGGCAGTCTTCCTTGAGGTGGTCAAACCCTGGACAAACACAGACAAGGCGGGGGTAGGCCTTGGCAAAGGTCTACACACACTCGGTGCAGTGCTGAAACCCCGTGGGTCTGGTTTTCTTTTTGGGTTTCTCAGACATGCCTCAGACAAAAAGTCACCCTTACCAGCCGCTCAAGCATGACTATAAAACTCATCGGTTCCAACCATGTCACGGGTCGGTTGAAAAAACCCAGAAGATGAACGTTTTGTTCAGGAACCGATAGGTACCGGAACACACACTTTTTTTTTTTTTGACACACTTCGGTTCCTGACTGGACCGATCGGTGGGGAACCGAAATGCAAAACAATTTCTTTCAGCAATTACACAATTCTGTCTACCTACAATACATTTACAGTACCAGGACAGAGATGTGAAGACCAAAAAAATAAGGAAACGGTTGAAAAAAAACGACTGATTTACTGCTACTGAACCAAAGTGTAGGAGAGGCTCTTCGGAGCGACTTCTCAGTTAGGCAGAGTAAAGAATCTGACGGTTATGCTTCAGAGTACCTGGGACAGAAGTTTGAAAACCGAGCTAGAGATGAACGTTCTGTGCCTGGCATAGACTTTAACTCTTTCATCTCCATGGCAGTTGAAGTGCTGGGGCTAACTGCAATTAGTCAGAATACAGCAAGACTTCATGTTGTTTGAAGGACTCCTATAAATAGAAGTTTCTGGGAGGGCTGCAACTGAGACTTTTTCAGATTTAGCAGGACTCCCATGGACGTGAGGAAATTTGAAGCCGCGCCCATGGCCATGGCCTCCAGAGTCTCTTTTTGTCTGGAGGGACCTGCAAGAAGCCAGTCGTCCAGATATGGGAATACTTGAATTCTGATTTTCCTTAAATGCACCACGAGAACTGCACAGCACTTTGTAAAAATTTGAGGCACCAAGGATAGCTCAAAGGGCAGGACTCTGAATTGATAGTGTTGACCCAATGCCACGAACCTTAGGTATTTGTGGTGTTTTGGTTGTAAAAGAATGTGTTGGTAGGTGTCCTGCATGTCCAGGGAACCTAGCCAATCGTGTTGATGAATCAAAGGTAGCAGGGTACTGAGTGATATCATCTTGAACTTTTCCTTGTAGAGGAATTTGTTTAACTTTCTGAGATTGAGACTAGGGCACATGCCACCAGTTTTCTTTGGAACCAGAAAGTGATGGGAGTAGAAACCTGTGTTTTGTTGATCCAGCGGAACTACTGCTACTTCCCTGTTGTTCAGAAGGCCTTGCAGCTCAGAATCAAGAAGGTCTGACTGCGCTGCAGACAGCCTGGGCTATCACTTGGGAAGATGATCGGGGAGGGGGGTCCGACAGGTTGAGAGAGTACCCCTCACGGATTATCCTGAGGACCCATTTGTCTGATGTTATAGACTTCCACTGGTCATAGAACTGAGTCAGATGACTTCCCACTGCCAAGAAAGAGTCCCCTCGGACATCTGAAGTGGGACCTGAGCCAGAAACTCAGAGAGTGGCACTTGACGTTTTTGGGCCCTTGTGCTTTCTGTGCATTTTCTGTAGCGATTGAGGAGTTATGGTTTGTAGTAGCTCTGAGTAAACCTCCTATTCGGGCAGAGCTTCTACCGTTGTTTTGAGCGAATGCCAAAGAACATACTCGTATTGAGAAAAATAACCCTGGTAGCTAGCAATATGTATGCCCAGAGTTGAAGCAGCAAAGACCCACTTACTCAAGGTGTTGATCTTGTGAGATTGTTTGTTTATAGGACGGGCTGTGGATTCCTGAATAAGGACAGCCTTATCATTCTCTGCCAGGACCACTAAGGCATCAGCAAAGGCCTGTGAGGCCAAGATGGGGCAATCCTTGTGAGGGGCATATTTCCTATCTATGGACTTGGCCACAGAGGGAATAAGAGCCAGATTCTTCCACACCATCTGGAAAAGAGTCTCGAAAGAGGGCTGTAACAGAGGGGTTAAATCCATAGGGATTTCCAGAACATGCAGATACTGGAGGCGCAGAAGCTCCCCAGGATCGATTTCCCTGGTCTGCAGAGAACGAGTAGAATTTAAGTTCTTGAGCAGAGACTTAAAGGAAAGGTCTTCCATCACAGGTTCTGCAGAAGGACTGATCCCTGCCCCCAGGGCAGAATCTGCATCAACATCATCACCCAGCCGAAGATCATGATCTGGCTCAATATCATCTCCTGACAGTCCAGGGGGGACTGTATAGACAGGAAAGGAATGAAAAGCAGGAGGAAGACGAGGAGGAAACAGAATTAGAGTCGAAAACCTCTGTAAACTATGCAGTGCCATCAACACCCCCTGGCACTGTCGAAGACAGCGGTGCTGAGAACAGAGACGACACCAACACAGAAAACGGTACTGAGCATGGCACCAACAGGGAGCGCAGCACCAACCACCACTGCACATGTCACCGACACCACACGCGGTGCCAAAAAAAGGACCTTGGTGCCGGAGAAGCCGGCACCGCAGGCAGCGGCACCCCACAGAAGTCTGAACTGCGATTTAAAGGTAAAGAACGTAAAATGGCAGGAGATAAAGGCATCAGTGTGGACCTCTGCACAGCAGCCATGTGAGGGGAGATAGACGCTGGAGCACAAAATCTATGGCACCCAAGAAGGCACTGCACGACCAGGAAGTCCTAACCACCCCACCTGCTGATCCGAAACCGACTGGCCCAAAGGCCCCAGTGATGGACCGTCCAGTTCAGGCAGTCGGGACAACCTCCAAACCCACTGCTCCATAAGAGTGGCCCAATGGTGAAACTGCTCATCGGAAGTCCCTCAACAGGTGGTGAGGGTCTCAGATACTGAAGAAGCCTGCAGTCAGAGACAGAAACTGGAGACTCCAAAAGAGATGGAGACTGGCCCCTGACCCCAACAACCGGCTATGGCGCAGATGTACCAGAGGGCAACCTCGAGTGATGCAGTTTCTTCTTCAACTGGTGGGCCGAAGAACAACTTGAGGCCTAACGGTGCTGTGAACGGGAGCATTTCTTTTTATGCTTTCGAAGGGACCGCCCATCCCACCCCCGAGCACTGGACCATCCGTTGTAAGACCCCCCCAGAGAGGGCAGCAAACCAGACCCGGCCCGGCTGACTGAACAGCTTTCATATGAAGTCTCTCTGCCGTCACTTACCCCACTCATGGATGGCTGAAGACTTCTTCTTGTACAAAAGTAGTATTATTAAATGTAATTGGTACTTTTCGTGATAACATACAAAATAATAAAACTGAAAACTAAGCTGCAAGTTTGAAGCATGACTCCCGGCGGGTGAGCGTTATGTGACTGAAGGACACTCGACGGCAGGAAAAAAGGAACTGAGGTGGTTGGAGGGTCGACGCTGAGATAGTCTATACTGTGTGAGCCTAGCTCGTGGTGCCGCTCCCTCGCAGCTCCATCACGGCGCCAGCCCTTCTGAAAAAGTTTGTCTCCCGCTGGGTCCTAGCGCCTCCGGCGTACTCCCATTAGTATGAATGAATGGTGGAGACTTTATGTCAAGGAAGATTGATGAGAAACAGTTTAATTCAAAGGCTATACTTATCCAAAGATGGTGTTGACAGTAGCAACGATCTTCCACGAGGTCCGACGTGCACAGGTCAATGGTGGGAAAGAACTGGAAGGTGGGCGTGGGGACTGCTCCCTTTATGGCACAATGCTGATGGTCACATGATGTCGAGGAACGTCCCCCGCCAGACTCTGCTAGCTAGAAGTTTTCCATGTGGTCCTAGCACCTGGCAGCTTAGTCCTATATGTGACTACCTACTGCAAGAGCCCTCTCGAAGTAAGATCTACCAGTCCCCACCGCTGACCCTTGGGCTAAGCCTAACATCAGAGCCAGCATCAAGAACCTGAGCTAAGGGAGAAACGACACCCCCAAGTGGCAGCAGAACCCCCCTCAGCACTGCAAAGAGCGCCAGAGTCAGACTCAGCCCCATGGGCGACACCGGAACACAACCCAGCACAGAGGGCAGTGCTGGAACCTGGCCCAGCACCACATCAGGCACCGGGGCCCTCCTGGTGTAGGAAATGGCACCGGGGCCATCCCCGACGCCAGAGACAGAAGAGGGGTTGGTACCATGACTAGCGTGAGTCTAGGAAACAGCCAGAGATAATGCCAAGGACAACGCAGATCTAGAACTAGGCTCAGAAAGGCCTCTTTCATCGTCAGCATCCAGAAGCTGCTCAGGATCATCCCGGTCCCCATCCCCCGGGTCATTTGAACGCTCAGGGGACTAGATCCAGAAGATCTCTGCTGGGCTGCTAACTCCAGAAACCTTTCCTCTCCCAGTGCCGCAAGTGGCAACAGGAAGGGACACGGCCATGCGGACGGCAACACTCCGCTCACTGGCAGTGGTCTCAGCACCAGGAGCCAAAGCGGCACCGGACAGCAACCCTAAGAAGCCCACCAATGTAGGCTCAGCATATAGCTCTGAGCTCATCACTGGTGGTGTCCGTGCCCCCAAGGAGGCTCCGGACTGGAAGGGGTGCACAAACGACCTCTTGGAAGGAGACAGCTGTCCCATAGACCCTCCCCCAGGCTCTCTGTCTCGGCAAGATAAGGACCAGAAGGGGTTTGGTTTCCCTTGGTATGTACAGTAATGGGGAGCGGCTCGGGAGAAGAGCCCAGGGACTTTACCTTGGAGTCCCTTTTGCGATGCCTGCCTCTGAAAGTGGGGGATGAATGACCCCACTTCATCACACAGTTTTTAAGTGTGCAGAAGTCCATGGGCGTTGCACTCCAAGGGAGATCCAGCAATGGTCATGTCGGTCCTGGACGGACATATTTCTCTCACAGGGGTACCAACGCATGGTGGGAGATTCCATCTTCTTCTTGGACTTCTGAAGCCCCTGAGACCAGGACATGACTGAATTTGGAAAATAACAGAAACCTGCAAAAAAACTGAGCCTGGTGCCGTAAAAGGATAGAGAAGGGAAGCAGTGTTGGAGAAAAACGTGAAAGAAGAAGTTACGGAATCTAGCTGGCAGTGAAGAACTGAACTGCGCAATTGACAAATGGCGAACACTCCAACAGAGTGTGACCTCAATGGTGGCAAGAACAGAACTGAGAAGAGCAGGGGGTCGGTGTCGATTACTGGCCAGCCTGTAAGCACCATGTCAAGCATCTACCTCGTGGGTGGCGCCATCCCTGACATCAGTTCCCCTAGCTCAAGAATTTTAAAGCTATATGCTCTCGCAAGGTCCTAACATCTCCAGCACAGTCCCATGAAGTAATGAACAGTGAAGATTGATTCATGAAAGATCCAGGATTCGGAACTTGAGCCAAAGTCATCAGGACAGTAAGCCACACATCATTTGCCATAAGGTCATCAGGTGGCTTGCTAGGCATAAATTTAAAATACAAAACTGACACTTAAAACGTTATGTTTTAATATCCAAATAAAATGCATTAGTTCTGTTACCTGTTGTCTAAACAGTGAAAGCTTATCATCCATTGGATCATTTCTCATCATTCTCTTTTCAATCAGCTGGTTAATCTGTGCGTTGACGTCACGAATCTAGAAAAGCAAAATGATAGAATGTGATGTCATAATTACCAATAATGAACTTACAAAAAAAAAACCTGTGACAATAAGTAAAATAAAACTGAAATTACAGTACTTCAATTCTTAGTAAGAGCACTATTTGGTTCACCTTCTTACGCTGCATACCAATTTTACTTCATTTTAGACATTTTTGCTGTGAAAGGTGCAGTGTACCACAGCTGGTTTCCAGGTGTATCCCATGAGCACAAGGAGGTTAAGTGGCTTGCTCAGAGTCACATAATATGCAAGTGGAAGTTACTGGTTTTAAACCCAGGTCTGCCCTGGGTCCCACAGCTTGGTGCTTAAACACTCTAGGCTATGCTGTCTTCCCAGTGCATATTAAAGAGGGAGTCTGGCCAAAATTTCCAGCATCAATAAATTCTGAATTAGGATTGTCATATCCCCACTAAGCGACATACAAAAAATTAGATCTCTTTATTTGTTTAGAAGTTTAAGCCATTTTGTAACCCTGATATCACTGTCTGTCCAAAAAAGCTGGTTCAAACAACATGAAGTCTTGCTGTATTCTGACTATTGCAGTAGGCCCCAGCACTCAAACTGCCCCGGAGAGTAGAGGGTTAATTTTCTATGCAGAGCATACAACGCTGAGCTCGAGCTCGGTTCATACCTCTGTCTGCTGCACCTTGAAGTGCAACTGTCAGATTCTTTACTCCGCCTAACTGAACGGCCACTCTGGAGATTTCTCCTTTGCTCACGGCTCGTTAGTCGGTTAAAGGCCTCGGTTTACCGATTATTTTTCTCAAGTTTTGGTTCAGATTTCTGTCTGTGGTACAGTAAGTACTAGGTAGTGAACTAGACATAGCAAACTTGCGGAAATTGTAAAAATTTATTTTTCGATCGGTTCGGCTGAACTGGCCGTATAGTGATTTATATATTCTGTCTTTGTTTTTAAACTTACAGTGGGGTTGTCCTTATCGGTTTTAAAAAAAATGCATTTTCTTGTGTTTTTTTCCAGTTCCCGTGACATGGTTAGAAACCGATAAGGGTGTCTTGCCTGGTTGTTTGCCATAAAAAGGGTAAGTTTGTGGTTAGGATGGCTATGTCTGAGAAACCCAAAAGAAAAACCGCGCCCACTGGGTTTCAGCACTGCAGTTTGTGTGGGGAGGTCTTTGCAAAGGCTGATCCCCAAACCACCTGTGTTTATTGTCTGGGGTTTGACCACCTCGATGATTCAGACTGCCAAATCTGTAAATATTTCCCTAAGTCTACAGTGGAAAAAAGATTAGGTAGGCTCAGGGATAAGGAGGCCGTGAAGTCCGCTGACCCGGATGGCCAGCCCGGTTCGGTTCTGACCGAACCTGAGGGAGTGCCCTCTGACCAGGGCGATACTTCTTCAGGAAAGAGGAGAGCCGATCCTGAGGGATCGGTTCCTACAAAAAGAAAAAGAAAAGAAAAATCAGCCAGTTCGGATCCAGAGATCCATTTTCCGACCGCCGAAGAGATTGCCAATGCGATAAGGATTGCAGAATTGCTTCATTCAGTTCGGTCTGATCCGGCGCCTTCTGGCAGGCACTCGGTTCGGTCAGTTCCTCTGGTTCAAGATTATGCCCCTGAAGATTTCTATGAACCGGATTTGGAAGGGGATGAAGATTATGATTATGATGATGATTATGATAACGATGGTGTGGGAGGTCTGGTTGAGCCCATTGAACCAGACATCTCCCCAGACAGGCCTTCTGGTGTTTCCCCTCCTAGGTTTTCTGAGTCCCCTTCCCACTACATGTTTTACACGAAAGTGGCAGAAACCCTCCAGCTCCCTGTGGAAGAAGCTGTAGAGGAACAAGAGGAACCTGATTATGTGGAGATGATGGACATCCCAGAGTCCATGACATTGTCTATTCCCCTTCATAAGTCTTTTGGGAAACAGACACAAAAGATTTAAAAAACTCAAAATTCTGTACCTCCTGTCGACAGAAGGATGGACAAAAGGTACACCTTATCATGTTCTGGTACAGAGTACTTGTATCAACAATGCAGCCATGTTGGAGTTGTGCAGGCTGCAGCCTGTGATAAGGCTATTATACCCTTGGGTTCACACACACCCATATAAAGATTCTAGGAAGCTGGATGCCATGGCAAAGAAACAGTACATGGCATCCGCCTTGGGACTCAGTCAGGCTAATTATATGGCCTATGCAGACAGGTACCAGAAGTCCAGGTGGGACACTTTACTGGCACTAGCTAAACAGGCCTCCCCCCAGCTAGTCTTGGAGCTGGAGGGGGTGGCTGCAGATGGGATTGAGGCATCTAAGGTACAGTTCCATACTGCTGTGGACTCCAATGATGTGTTCTCTAGAGTTGTGGCTACATCTGAGGCTCTTCGGAGTGGCTTGGGTCGGATGTACTAGTCTCTCACAGGACACCCAGGCTAAGGCCATGGATTTCCCTGTAGTGGGTAATTCTCTGTTTGGGGAGCAGACAGAGAATTACATGAAAAAGATGGATGAGTATAGGACCACCTATAGGAGTACACAGGACTAGGAAAGGCAGGCAACTCCTCAAAGGCAGCAGGCTAGGGGCATGGGCAGGCCTTTTCATAGGCCTTTCTACCAAGCACAGGCTTCTTCTCCCTTTCCTCAGAGGGGGTTCTTCAGAGGGAGAGGCAGAAGGGGGATAAGCAGGGCTGCATCCATCCCTCAACCTAAGGTTCCTGCCAAGCAAAGACCCTGATGTGTCAGCCCGGGTCAACTCCCCCATTCCTGTAGGAGGCAGGCTGGCTTACTTCGTCCAGGACTGGATGTCTGTTACCTCAGACAAGTGGGTCCTGGAGGTGGTAAGCCAGGGGCTGGTTCTTGGCTTCAAGAAATTTCCAAAGCTAAGGGCCAGATCTTTTCCACCCGCAAGTATCCCCGAAACCATTGCCCTAGAGGCAGAGGTTTCATCTCTGCTGGCTCTAAAGGCTGTAGAGAGTTCCTATATTGCACAGGGGCAAAGATCTATACTCCAGGTACTTCCTTACCCCAAAAAAGACATGGGAGTGGCGACCCATCCTAGACTTAAGATACCTGAACAAACATCTTTTAAAACCAAAATTCAAAATGGTGACTCTGGGAATAATCCTTCTCTCTCTAAGGCCAGGGGACTGGCTAGCCTCCCTGGACTTAAAAGATGCCTACTTTCACATTCCCATCAGGTGCTCCCACAGAAAGTACCTCAGGTTCGAACTGCCTTCAGGCCATTATCAGTTCAAAGCTACGCCCTTCGGCCTGACATCAGCTCCAAGGATATTCACAAAATGCCTTGCGGTAGTAGTGGCCTTTTTAAGAAGGAAAAATATTTCCATACCTGGACGACAGGCTCATTGTGGGTCAGTCCCCAGACCAAGTCAAGTCAGACCTTAAAGTGACTCAGCAAGTTCTCACTTCCCTAGGATTCCTTCTCAATCTTCCCAAGTCAGTTCTCGAGCCTGTACAGCTCCTCACCTTCATAGGGACAGAGTTGGATATAGTCAAAGCAAGAGCTTTTCTTCCCCTTGAAAGGGCAAGGGCTATTGTAGAGCTGGCTTCTTCATTCCACCTTCTGGTCTCTCGGCCAGCAAGGCACTTCCTTCAACTTCTGGGCCACATGGTAGCTTCTACAGCAGTGGTCCATGGGGCCAGATTTCAGATGAGGGACATTCAGTTTCACCTGAGGGCCTTTTGGTCTCAGAAGAAAGATTCTCTAACCAAACTAGTTCCAGTGACCCAGACTCTGATCTAGGTTCTCCAATGGTGGCAAGATCAGGGCAATCTCAGGCAAGGAGTCCCATTCGTCACTCAGTCTCACTCTGTGGTCCTAACCACGGATGCTTCTCTATTGGGGTGGGGAGCCCATCTGGGGGCTCTCACAGCCCAGGGATTGTGGTCCCCTCAGGAATCCCTTCTTCATATCAATCTCTTGGAACTCAGGGTGGTCTTTCTGGCCCTGCAAGCTTTCTCTCAGTCACTGCAGAACAAGGTGGTTCAGGTCAGGACAGACACCACCACCACCATGTGGTATATCAACAAGCAGGGAGGCACTTGGTCCATGGCCTTCTGCATGGAAGCCATGAAGTTGTGGTCCCTAGCTTATTCTCTGCAGACCTCTCTGACAGCAGTCCACCTTCCAGGGAAGGACAATATGCTAGCAGATGCATTGAGTAGGATCTCCCAGGGCCATCACAAATGGTCCCTGGACCCTCTGGTGTTGAAAGTGATTGTTTCAAGGTGGGGCACTCCAGAGATAGATCTCTTTGCAGCCCCAGACAATCACCAACTTCCTTGGTTTTGTTGCAGACCCCTAGTATTGGGCTCTGTCCCTCTGAATGCTCTGATTTTGAACTGGGAAGGAAATTTCTATATGCCTTCCCTCCCTTTCCTCTACTGTTCAAGGTTCTGGTCAAGGTAAGGTCACAACCTTGCAAAAGTGATTCTGATTGCTCCAGACTGGGCCAGGCAACCTTGGTACCCCCTGTTGCTGTCCCTAGCAGTCCATCTTCCCGTGCCTCTTTCCAGGAATTACAACCTGTTAACCTCCTCTCAGGGGAGGATTTGGTACCCCAATCTTCGGTCTCTCAATCTCAAGGCACGGCTTTTGAAGAGTAAGAGTATGCAGATTTGCATCTGTCCCGGGGGGGTCTGGATATTCTCAAAGCCTCTTGAAAGCCTGCCACCAGAAACATTTACAGCTCCAAATGGAGAAGATTCAGTATTTGGTGTTCCAAGAAGCATATATCCCCAGACGCTACTGAATTGTCTACGGTTCTGGATTATATGGTCCATCTTAATGGCCTAGGCCTCAGACCAGCTACTCTCAAAGTACATTTGTCAGCTGTTTCTGCTTTTCTGTCAGTGGGAAAGCCTTCCTCACTGTCATCTCACCCTGTATTCTATAAATTTTCAAGGGATTGCTTCATACCAATCCCCCCTCTAGGGATCCTACACCTGCTTGGATCTTAATGTTTGCATTGCTCAGCCTATGCAACCCCCTTTTGAGCCTTTGTCTTCAGCAGAGCTTAAGTACTTGACTTGGAAAACTGTGTTCCTGGTAGCTATTACCTCTGCCAGGCATATCAGTGAATTGCAAGCTCTGTCAGTGGAGCCTGATTTTATCTCATTCCATAGAGATAAAGTGGTCCTTAGAATTAATAGGAGGTTTTTACCTAAAGTGGTTTCAGATTTTCATCTGAACCAATCTATGTCTCTCTCCCTGTGTTCTTCACTGATCTTTCTTCTTCAGGAGAAAGAAGTTTACACAGTTTGGATGTTAAAAGAGCCCTTAGTTACTACATTGAGCATACTAAGGCTCACAGGTTTGACTCCCTTCAGTTGTTTCTCACTTATGGGGAAGTGGGTAAGGGCAAACCTGCCACTAAGAGAACTATTGCCAGGTGGATTGTCTCTTGTATTCAATTCTGCTATGAGAAGCTAGGCTAAATACCTCCATCAGGCCTGAGGGCTCATTTCGACTAGAGGTACAGCTGCTTCCCTGGCTGTGGCCAGGGATATTCCTTTGCTAGAGATATGTAAAGCAGCCACCTGGAAAACAGTCCATACATTTACCAAGCATTACTCCCTGGACATTCAGGCTAGGAGTGATGCTCGGTTTTGTACAGCAGTACTGCAGAGCCTATTCCCAAGGTAGATTTGATTCCTTCCTCCATGGAGGTACTGCTTGGTAGTCTGCAATAATCAGAATACAGTAAGACTTCATGTTGTTTGAAGAAAAAATTACTCACCTTAGTAATTATATTTCTTCTAATGGAGTCTTGCTGTATTCTGACCTTCCTCACTCCCTACCTCCCCTCTCAGAACCTGTTTTTGGGAAGTGGGCTGGCAAGTGCAGTGTTGCACCCCAGGGCTGCATTTGGGTACTCCCTCCTTTTAGAGAGGGGGAGTGGGTTATATTATTAATTTAACAGTCTTAAGTTGTTCACTACCTGGTTTTTGATTTTGGATTTCTTGACTGAGTCTTTTGGGGATCCAAAATATTTGGTTGCCATTTGGCTAGTAAAAATTTTACAATTTCCACATAGTAGTTAGTTAGTATTAGCTCGAAAGAATCTGACAGTTGCGCTTCAAAGTGCAGCAGACAGAGGTTTGAACTAAGCTCAAACTCAACGTTCTATGCTCTGCATAGAAAATTAACCCTCTACTCTCTGAGGCAGTTTGAGTGCTGGGGCTAACAGCAATAGTCAGAATACAGCAAGACTCCATTAGAAGAAACATAATTACTAAGGTCAGTCATTTTTTTCTTTCAGTGAAAAGCTACTGATGGTTTCAGCTCCAGAACATACAGCCTTGTCCTCCCTGCCAGCAACCTTATATGACTGGTTTCTCCCAAGTTACTTAAAACTGAAGTTGTAGTCAATATTTGAAAAAGGAAAGCAGACGCTGGCTGGGTATGTTGCATGTGTTTGCAGAATGTGCAGATGCAACTGCAAGGTACTTAAAAATGTGGCAGGGAAGGTGGTTTTGGAATGCCATAGCAAACATGGTTTTAAAATACCAAGATTATGCACAATTTCAGAATACTGTAGGGATGTCACTTTAGAATGCCACCTGGTTGCAATTTTGGAAAGCAGCAAGAATACAGTCTCAAAAAGTAGCTGGGTCACACAGTTTTGGAATGTGGCAGTGGTGCTGAAATTCAGAAAACAGCAGTGTCACAAATTTTTAGGAAGTTGCAGAGGTATGGAATGTGTGGGACACACAGCTGCAGACTATAGCAGGGATGTGGAATAAAGAGTTTTATTTATTTAATAATAACCAGCTTCCCCTTTTTCCCATAGGGAAACCATGGCATAATTTGCTGTTATAAAGGACTGTTTATAACGGCAAATCCGTGCACAATTTCCCTTGCTGTGTGCATGCTCGGGCAGCAGCACGACCAGTCCAGACCGCTTCAACGCCTGCCTTGCCTCTAAAACAGAACCGCCAGAAGAACTCGGCGGTAAATTATCCCCCCCCACACACACACATACACTGTAAACACAAAGACCTGCTCAAAGGAAGAAAAACAAGTTTAAAATATGGAAAATCTCAGCACCAAGCTAAAACTAAATTGAACTGAGGACACACTGGAAGCTCTTTATTTTATATAATTGCTGAGGCGAAAAAGGGAACCCAGAAATTATATAAAATAAAATATGGGTCAGGATGTGTAAACTCTTACATTTACACACACCCTCGGGGTTAGATACTAGTCATAAACCCCTCGAGCGTAGCAACTAACCCCTCAGGTGTGTGTAACCTTCTCGTTACACACCACGACCCACACTTTATCTTAAATTTTATTGACATTTCGGAAAACCTGTGAGCACAATCTCTTTACATAGGTTCCACGTTAGGGGATAACCCAGTGAGGACAACAATTACAAAACAAGGTTATATTTCAAGTGATGCCAGGTTAAAATACATCTATGTAAGTTACAGGTCAACAGCATGGGTTCAGAGGGAACAATTACAGATTGCAGTGGAGGCTAGAACAGTGGTACAGACAGTAGGGAAAACAAAGAGAGTGACACTGGTAGCAATGTATTTCACAGCTACATCGGAGGCATTGTACAATGTCTGCCCGAATCAGAACATTTCCTAGCTTGCTAAGGATGGGGGGTGGGGGGGGAGAGGGTGAAGGGTGAGAGCGGGAGAGGCTTCTTATTGGAGGAAAAGTTATGAGGGCAAGAGTGGGAGGCAAAGGGAAGAAGGGGAAGGAATAAAAAGTGCAAAAGAAAGCTAAAAGGGAGGGAGTATTAGAGATCCGTAGTAAACGACATTCTGGCTCAGAAGCGATTTCGCCGAGCTTAGCCCACAAAAGAGCGCAATCGCCAGTTAGTTGAGTGGTAAACGCCCAGGTCTGAGGTGGCGGCTACGCGTTTGTTGCAGCAGCGCTGCCTGCTCACTTGTATTCGAAGCGGCAGAGCAGCGCCGACTATTACACTTAATGGAGCCCTGCCGCCGCCATACTGTCTGCTGGACGCCATAAAATAAACTTAACTTTTAGTGTGCAAGAAAATGCTGCTTTTGTGGGCTAAAGCTAAACAGGAGGGTCAGCTTTACGGGGTAAGGAGATACTTGTTTGCTACGGTTCTCCTTTAAGGTTTGCCGTCTATTGTGTAAAAGGTGTGGGGAGGGGTAGGAGGCCTAGTGGTAGCAGTCGTAGGCTGCCTTAGCAACAAGGTGTTGCCTGGGTTGATGTTTGAAGGAGTCCAGAGATGTTGCACTGGTTGTCTCGGGTGGTAGCGAATTGATCCAGAGTGGGGCTCTATAATTGAAGGCCCGCTGCCCAAGTGCTATACGGCAATGTGGGGTTCTGAACACCTGGTTGCTGGATTTCCTGGTAGTACACTGGTTCAGCGGTGGAATTAGGAGAGCATGGACACCGGGTGGCATCAATCCAAGGCTAACTTTTTTAGCAATCAGGCAGGTTTGGTACCTGAGCCTGCTGTTAAATTGTAGCCATTTGCAGCAGCCAGTAGGGGCAAAAAGGAGATTAGGTGAACTGAGGGAAGGAAAAATCAGGAAATGTTAAGAACTGGGAGGTGGAGGGCATGGCCTAGCCAGGGAGCAAGATGGACGCATTTCAGTACAACTCTGAGGCCAATCCATCCATTATCTGCAACATCCTGCTTAAAAAAACACTAACTCTAACCCAAGCTGCAAACTACCTATCACCCTGATGGCAGTGTGTGTAAAATTGCAAAAGAAACAATCTCAGCTCTCTTTTAAATCAACACAAGACCGAGAGGAGCATGAGCAGCAGCCCATGGAGCAGGCAAAGCGGGCCCTCACTCAGACCAGGTCTGCAATGGAGCAGCATCAAGCCATGGTGACTGATCAGCCCTCAGGAGTCCCAACCTGAAAATCTCTGTCCCTGCTGCTCTTAGATACAAGACCCGAGATGAATGCGGGATTTGAAAATCTCATTGCCCAGTTCAGTCATATACAAAAAACTGTAAATGATATGGAGTAAGAATAGAAGGCCTCACGAAACAGCTAGAAGAAATGGAGGGCTAAACAGCAGCACAAGAAGAGTGAATTACAGATATGGCGAACAATTGGTAGAGCCTACAAAAAAAAAAAAAAAAAAAGCTCGAGGAGGTGGTAGACGACCATAAAACAAAAGCGGCAGAACAATGTCCACGTGGTCAGCCTGCCGGAGGGGGTTGAAGAACAAGACCCCCTGCAGTTCCTGGCAAAGTGGCTCCCAGACATATTAGGCCTCCCATCTGATACCACTCTGGAGGTCCAATGAGCACACCACTCTACTGGCCACAGACCTGAGCCCACAGACAACCTCCGCCACTTCCTTATAAAATTTCTGAGGTATCAGGATCACCAGAGTACTTAAGCTGACATGACAAAAAGGAGTGCTAAAGTTGTCAAACTCCCTGGTCAGGATATTTCATGACTATAGTAGAATGGTGCAGAACAGAAGGCAACAGTTTAATCAAGTACTGTAAAAAGAAGGCTCCACAGAGGACAATGGCAATTCGCACATTTACACATGTTGCCCCTCACCATCAGACTGCAAGGAAAGCTACCCCACACCTTCACAAACCCAGAGGTAGCGCAAGCTTTCCTTTATCAAGAGCAAGCAGAAAAGGAGGACTGCTCAGGCTTGAGAAGAACAGGACCCGCCATCTGAAGGCCATCAAGACTAAAACCTACATGTACACTGTGAGTACAGTTTTGGGCTTGGGGAGTGGGTCAGGGGTCCAGCTATAGCCTACTGGCCCAGGTCAGTATACTCAGACGGCCTCCCTGTAAGTGACAACCATAGAGTGAAATATTACTTTGAACTCTATATTTGTGTCACTTTTCTGATAAAATTTGCAACCCCTGTCTGTTGCACCAACTCCCCCTCTTATGATCTCTGGTACACGGACATAAGACTAGGTTGGCTGAACGGAGGGGGTTGGGAGGGGCCGCATGAGGCCTTAAACCATGACCCACGTGGCAACTCCCAACTGCTAGGCTCCTGTGACCTACAGAACCTCTCAGTTTTACTGATATCTGCCACAGAGAGGGGACAAGGAGAAGAAATTCAGACAACTAAAGACACCTGTTCTGTGCAGTACAGCTGTTCTTCGAAACCAAGGATTGAAAGGGTGTTGCATCAGTTAAAGACACTAACATTATTTTCTTTCACTGAGGTTTTCCAGCTTCTCTTCAGTTAGCCAACTAGGTCCTGAACGCAGGGTATAGTAACCTGTGTGGATATGCGGGACTGTCTGCATATCACCTGGGACTTTAATGACAGCATGCCAGTGTTCAGAGACTGTGGGTGTTCCCAAAGTATGATGTTTTCTCACTGTTATGGTTAAACATTATTAATAATTCTATTTACAGAATGAAGAGGCAAACCAGCTCCACCACAAAAACAGAAGGGATACAGTGGATTTTCATGGGCCTGGGGAGGGGGCATGTTAAGCCTGTTGCTCTGAGGGACAGAGCTGGGGGGAGGGAAAGTGAGAATTTAGGATCCACTTGTGTTTTTGGTTCTCCTAAGTGACCTGGAAACTTTATTAGGGTGGTTATAATGATAAAACTTCGTTCATGGTATAGCTGCTCATGCTGGGACTTGGGGGACTGTGGTGGGGGGCTGCATGGGCAGGAGCTCACTAACTAGCCGTGGTACATTATGGATAATGCACTGAACGTACTAAGATGGAATACTAACAGGTTGAACACTGTAGTAAAACATAAAAGAGTGTGGGCCAGTATCAAAAACCTGAGAGGTGATGTGGTTCTCCTCCAAGAGACCCACACGACGTTGGAGGAAGTGGAAGAAACAAACTGTAGCTTGGGAAGGGGGGGTACCACAGTTGCACCCATTTTACCTCATAAGTGAAAGAGACAGCTGTTTGATTTAGACAGGGGTTGATAGTAACTACTGTTCAAAGTACTACAGACCCGCAGAGTAGATCTACAATAGTGGAAGTGGAGATAGGGAGAAACAAATACACCTTTGCCTCGATATATGTACCCACATATGACAATCCCGATTTCTTCCACCAGTTGGCCCTCACACTAGCAGCTTATCCAGATCCTCTAATTGTAGGGGCAGATTTCAATACAATATGGGATCAGATACTAGATAGCTCAGTGCTGTCCACGTGGCCCCCATTGAAGAGTGCTGAGGCTCTGTGACACATAGCTGGAGAGTGTGGCCTATCAGATGCCTGGAGGACCCTACACCCCACCCAGGGATGTTCAAATCAAAACTTTTAGTACTTGCCCAGCCATGACTGTAGCTGAATTTTCACTTGCCCCTATTCATTAAAATGAAATTAGCTCTCAATTTATACTTGCCCCCGAACAGGGGGCAATGGAATTTGCACACTCTGTCCCCACCACTGCAAAATATTCCTTTTAAACACATACCCATAGCATCTACATAAGGCTGGACCTTGTGCTCCTTTCAAGCCACCTGCTACACAATGTAGAGCTAGCCCAACACCAACCCATAGTCATTTTGGATTATGCCCCCTTCTGGTTTCATTAAACAGTGGGGGTTCTCACAGTGGAACACGCTGTTGGCAGTTGGACTCCTGTTTGTCGGCTGATCCAGATTTCAGACAGCAGATGGGGTAAACACTCCAGCTGCTTCTAGACAACAGCAGATGGGTGGACATCTCTGACAGAGTTCAGTGAGAGGCTGTAAAAGCTTACACCAGAAGAGTAGTGATCTCATGTGCCTCCCATAAAAAGAAGCAAGAGTGAGCACCGGAAGCTAACTTGCTGCAGGAGGTAGAGAAATTAGAAAAACAGCACATGGCAACCCCAATCCCACAGCTGTATCAGGAGTGAAAAAAAAAAAAAAAGCACAGGCTCAGCATTCCCAGCTCACAACTTGTCAGAGAGACCCTTGCTGCTAGCCTAGTCAAAGCCACACTTTGAGGGAGCCAAAAGGGGTAAGTGTCTGGCATGGCAGCTTAAAAAAAGAGTGGCAGAAATGACAATCTTACAGTTGCAACGCGAGGGGGGTTGACCCAAGATACAACAGGAGGAAACAGGAGAGGCCTTTATAAATACTACCACACCTTATACTCCACAGAGGTAAATAAGGACACTCCATCCCCTGAGAAGTTTCTCGACCCCCTACCCCTACCCCAAATCACCCAGTCAAAGAGGGACAAACTGGAGGAGGATGTCACTGAAGAGGAGGTGGGGAAGAAAATATTACACACTGTAGTAATGTTGTTTCTTATTTTATATTTAATTAATAACTGCTCCTTTATTAATAATCCTTCTGAATTTATACTCTCACCAAAAGAAGACTCCTGCATTATTTAGCTTCTAAATAGTTGAAAATAGTACGCATTTATTATACCTAATATGTCTAAACCAAATAGTAATAAGATGTATAATGGCTCTAGAAGATTGGATTGATTTTTTTTTTTAATTTGTGTAGAACCTGAACTAGTTCCTTAATGACCACTGGATTGCTCGTAGTAAACTTTCCTGGAAAGAAGTGAAGTACTTGTACTGGACTGTTTTGTAATTCTGTATTAGTGCATTCCAAGAGCATAAGAGAATCATTTTATTTAGCTATATTTCATATAATTTCCAAAATTGAGTTATTTCTGCCACTTGATAGTACAGGCTTGGATCTGGACAACCGAGTCCCCCCTTATCCCTTGGCATTGTTACTATAGTCCACGCGATACGTGGTGTACCCCTTCATAAAAACACTGAAAAAATAACACGGAAACTGTTTAAAGTATCCTCAGATATGGATGTAAAATTACACTGGTATAAAAAAATTAAGTAAGGAAGAACCATCATCTTCAGGGTCCCAACCCGGCCCCACAGTGAGAGTGATAGAGTTTGCGAACTATCAAGTAGAGTTTTAACTTTATTTATGACACTTTGTGCATTTAATTTAACTGTATGTGAAGAATTATTTGCTAACATCATACCTAAATATTTAATAGAGTTTTGTTAGGTAACTTCTTTTGCAAAATGTCTTTTTATTGTTAAGATGCTTTCTACATACAACAAGTACAAATCACAGTACAGCTGTAAAAACATTATATTTCATAGGATCATCTTAGGAGAGAGAGACAGTAGAAATCCTTAGCTGCCTCCCAGCACTATATGTAAATTGCAGGTGAGTAAATTAACTACAGTGATGCTATTTAGAGTCCCAAATGAAAAAAAAAGGACCTTTAGTCTAAAGCTATAATCATTACTGAACAAAATCATCTCTGCTGGCCATGATGTAGATAACTTATCTTCTCCACAGCAATTCAAATTTAGGTAAAGACTGAGAGACCTTAGCTGTAAGTTTTTCCATTTCATAAATGGAAATCATGATGTCCTGCCACAAGGCAATCGTGGGTAAATTACGGGTGAGCCAATTTTTTGTTATGGTTTTCCAAGCTGTTAAATACAAATGTACAATAGCTTTCTAGTTGAGGAGTCCCTAAAGCTCTTCGGCAGGTTGAGAAACAATAAACTGTATGAGTTTAGACTGAATAAAGGGTCAAATAAGGCTCTTAACTCCATTTGCAGCTGGTCCCAGAATGGCCGTAATTTGGAACACTGCCAAAAAATATGAGCATGCGAGGCCCTGGGTGAACCACAGTGCCTCCAACAGTGATCCCCATATTGTGGTGCATATTTAACCTGTTGCACAGGTGTACATAAATAGTATATAATCCCTTCCCATGAGTATTCCTGTCAAGGACTTTTGCAAGAGCTATGTTATTGGTAATATTACTGTCTTGGATTTGTTAATAGCATATCCCTATAAGGTGGGAATATTTATCAATTTCGACAAATACTGCAGAAAGAGATGTTTCCGGATCACTTAACAGCATCATTACATCATCGGCATAAGCATCAGTTTTAACTGCTTCTGTTCCTCTTGACAGACCTGAAATGAGCTTGTTAATTCTAATAACTTGCAATAACAGTTCCAGTACCAGTGCCAGTATGAAAAGAATTGGCGATAACGGACAACCTCATTTGACACCATTTGTCATTAGTAAGGGAGAAGTTAACACCTAATTAATTTTAAATATTGATATTGGTTCTCTGTAAAAGGCTTTTATAATATTTATGTACTGGTATGGTAATTTTAAGTATGTAAGACAAGCCAACGTAAATTCCCTGTTTAATACAGCAAAGGCTTTGGAGGCATCTAAAGCCATAACTAAAGATTGTTGTTTGGATGTTACATGATGGTCTATTATTAATTGAACTTTTTGTAAACCTTCAAATATAGTCCTACCCTTAAAGGAGATGCACAGGGATATGTGAAGCCCCGACCGCTGCTTCAGAAACCCGATTTCCCCTGCAGGCACAATATTAATCAAAGTGTTTTCTTACCTTTTTACTCATAAAACAGGTGCTAAGCTCCATACCAGTTGGCATTTTGTAATTCCCACTGTGCCCACTCCCTGAGATCTCGCTGATAACTACGTGAGATAATGACGCACCTTTGCCCCTTCCTATACTGTGCTCTTATGTACGGAGATCTAATAATCTCCATATCTGCCATGCCCTGCCTTTTTTTTTTTTTTTAAAGACTCTGCCTATATGCCATGTATGCACATGGCATGTAGGCAAAGTCTGTAAAAATAAAGTAGGACATGGCAGATATGGAGATTATTAAATCTCCACATATAAGGGCATGGCATAAGAAGGGACAAAAGCGTGTCATCATCTCGTGTGGTTATCGGCGAGATCTCAGGGAGTGGGCACAGCGGGAATTACAAAATGCCAGCTGGTATGGTGCTTAGTGCCAGTTTTACAAATAATAAAGCAAGAAAACACTTTGATTAATAGTGTGTCTGCAGGGGGGACTCAGGGTACTGAAGCCCCGATCTGTGCAGTTGTCAGGGCTTCATAGTTCTCCTCTAATAAATCCCATTTGACTATAATATACTGAACTGGGTACAGACCCTTCAATTCTCTGAACCAAAAATGTTGCTATTATAACTGGTATTTAGTAAGGTAACAGGGTCTATAATTTTCTGGTTTTCTTGGGTCTGTCAGCTTTATGTAACAAGATGCTCAGGATCTGCAGCATAGATGGTGCTACTGACTGCCTGTAATTTCTTCCAACATAATCATAGTCCAAGGTCCCAGGATTTCACTAAATGCAAAACAAAAAAAATTCTGAGGATAGTCCATCACTACCTGGTGCCTTTTCTCTAGGCAGGTTCCTCATAACTTCTACAATTTCTTGTAATTTGAAAGGTTCATATTATATATTTAACTGTGGTACAAAGGAACCATCTAAGTGCTTATTTATGGAATTCGTTTTCGATATATAATTGTTGGTATATAGTTTTATAGTAATCCAGAAAAAGGTTACCAATTTCATGATATGCTTTTACTAAGTCACCTGCTTCATCTAACATATCCACTATAATGTTTTAGCACACATGTTAAAGAAAAATAAAAGCTAATAGTTTCTCTGATTTGTCACCATTTAAATATAGCTGTGTTTTAACAGTACTCGTATCCTTCTCAATTTGATTACTGAGATATTATCGTAGCGCTATAATTTTTCCTTTCTTCTGTTCTTCCAAAGTAAATTTTCCCAACTGTATTCATAAGTTTGTTTTATCTCTCTTACTTTTTTAACAGTACTTTTGTAAGCCCTTTTATATTGTATTTCAAATTATATCATATAGGCTTTAACATTAGCTTTAACCATATTTTCATTACTTTTTGTGTACCATCATAATTTTAACAACATGGAATAGGTGTACAAAACTAATCTGTATGATCAAATCAACTTTCTACAAGACTCTTTTGAACAACAAACATAATCCTTCTAGTTTCTGGCAAACCATTAAGAATCTTGAAGTGTGTGTGTGTGGCAGCTCCCCCATCCTTACCAAAACAATTGCAAACAGGTAATCATTTATGCACAGATAAGCAGCCCCCATCCTTACCAAAACAAATGGAAACGGGTAACCGTCTAGCACAGATAAGCAACTGATTTTAGAAGAATTAAATCTCTATCTTGCCACAGCAAGTAATGCCTTTAGACACCTCTGCCACTGCCAATATTCCCTTGCTGTCTCAAAAACCAGCAGAGTATACCACCAAATACCTCAAATCTCTTTCATTTTCATCAGGTTACTTATAAGGAGGTGGCACACCTACTCTAAACCCTTGACCATAAAAAGAGAGCAGGGGCAGACAATATTGAACTGCTCTTTCTCAAAATAGGATCCCCAATCCTCACTTCACCTATCATGCATCTTCTTAAACTTTCAATTTCAAGTTATGAGATTCCCTCATAATGGAAAATTGCACATATCATCCCACTCTACAAGTCCGATGATAAAACCTCGGTACACAATTATCTCCCTATCTCCATTCTACTTGTGCTGCCTAAACTGTTTGAGAAACTGACCCAAGGACAGATAAAATATCACCTTGAGAAGAACACTCTCATTAACCCCATGCAGTCTGGTTTTTGGGCTAAATTAGCACTACCTCCGCCTTGGTAACAGTTACAAATGATTGGCTTACAGCCCTTGACCATAAGCATTCTACTGTAGCACTCTTCTTAGATGTGAGCAAGGCCTTCAACAGCATAAATCACAACATCCTTCTGAGAAAACTGTCAAGTGTCAGGTTAAGTCCAAACACAGTAAATTGGTTTAGATGTTATCTCACGGATAGACTTCAGCAAATGAAGGTTGAAGATCTTACTAACCTTAACCTATGTGCTTATCAGTAAAAGTGTACCACAAGGTTCCATACTGGGCCCTTTGCTGGTTACAGTTTATATCAATGACCTAGGCCAGAACATCACGAATACCAACCTTCATTTTTATGCAGATGACACGGTACTTTATACTGCAAACCTAGACCCAGATCTAGCACTGCAGTCCTTACAGGAAGCATTCATTCTATTGCAAATTAATCTCCATGCATCCAAGCTCCGCCTAAATGCGGCCAAAACCAAATATATGGGCTTTGCACATAAATCTAACTACACCCCCCATCAGGCATTACTTCTTTTCCTAATGAGTCATTTGAACTGGCAGGTTCTTTCAAATACGTAGGCATGTGGATGGACAACAAACCGACATTCAATGTACATACAGAATCTCTCTGTAAGAAGCTACAACAAAGGCTGGATTTTTATTTCCGGAATAAATCTTGCCTTAACCATGAAGTTAAGAAAGCACTGGTTCAGGCTACGTTCCTCCCCTTGCTAGATTATGGTGATACTGTCTATATAAGCACCACTGCTTCAAATCTAGCAAGTTTAGACATGTTGTATAACATAGCACTTCACGTTATCTGTGAGCTCCCTGTCATTTACCCACCACTGACTCCTCTATAAGGAAATAGACTAGCCATCGCTCAATACCAGAAGGCTAAGACAACTAAATCTTTGGTCCTTCAAAGCTCTGAGTAACTCATTACCCACATACATTTCCTTGCTCCTTTGTAGGTCCCAAGTCCCATACACCTTTATATTATATAATGTCATCCTGCTTGATGTCCCCAGGCATTTCTCAAAATATGGGAAGCCGGCCTTCAGTTGGGCTGCCCCTAAAACCTGGAATGCCCTCCAGAAACTACTTAAGTTACCTACACTAGTCAGTCCCCGGCTCTTTCAAACTCTTCTTAATCAACATGGCATATATAAATGTATTTGCCACTAGCACTGTAATTGTATGCTGTATCGCAAATAGTTCTCTCTGCTGTATGATATCATGTACTGCTCTTAATTGCTGATTAGTTTGAACGTCACTGTACTCACTCCTCACGTTTGTACAATGTACTTATGATCAGCCTTCTCTGTTTCTCTTGTATGCTTTGACTTAAGCTAGTCTGTTATTCCCAGACCACATTTATTTTTCTGTATATTACCTCAAGTACTATGATTAACCAGTTGATACTGTTTTTAATTTGTTATCCTTTCCATAGTATTTATTTCTACCTTTCTGTTTCGTATATTGCCTTTTTCATGTACTATGCACTACCAGCTGACACTGTGCTTTAAATTGTTATTCTCAGTTTGTATGGATAGCTTTTATTTTTTTTTTCTGTCCTACCCAGAATCTCTTTGCAAATCAGCTTTGCTCTATGGAGTTTTTTTTCTGGTAAAACAAACAACTAACTAACTAAAGTACCACAATTCTAAAATCACTGCATGTATATATGATCTATGAAATCTTGTTTTCTTAGGGCATTATCAATTCTCCACTGTGGTACTTTTATTTTTTGTTAATTATGGATAAAGTTTTCCTATATCAATGCATGATCTGATATATGTATTGTTTTAATATCAGAGGTTAAAAAATTCTTAAACATAGAGGTAGAACTAAGTATATAGTCTAATCTGGACAAAGACCCCATTGGATGTGAGAAAAAATATATTGTCGAACACTGAGGTGTGACTGGTGCCATACATCAACTGAGTATTATGCAAAATATTTTTAAACAGTTCAGTAATATTTTTATAATTGCTACTAGTTCTGGTGGATTTATCCAAAATTTGGATAGAAAGTTACATTCAAATCAGTGCCACCAATTAGTATAGCTGGACCCAGGTTAATTAAACCTTGGGTTATTGCCTTAAAAAAATTCCTGATGTGGAGGGCGCTGTGGAGCACGCCTACTGACTAGACGCATGCAGTGAGAGCTCTCTGACGAACAGCAATAAAACCTGTAAAAACCTTATTTTATTGGAAAAAAGTGCTTCTTCAAAAGCAGGATCTGAATACTGTGGGTTACAAGGAGTTGACCAATACCTTTTTTTTTAACTATGGGCCATACTAACAAAGGTCCTGCGACCAGCCCGAAAACTTAGCAGCTGGAGACAGCACAAAATGAGGCAATGGCAAAATCCTTCTTGGACACGGAACCACCGTGGAAGGCCCTGCAAAAATCTATGCAGGCCATAGATGCCAAAGTTGAATCTATACTGACTAAATTTGCTGAACAAGATGCCAAGATAGAGGTAGCTGCTAAAATGGCATCCAATGCAGAGTCTATGGCGACAAAGGTATTGGCTTCCTTGGGCAAGCTCATGTAGGAAAATGTCCAGCTCAAGAATCACCTCGAGGCTCTGGAGAACACACAGAGGGCCTCCAACATCCATATTGCGGGGCTACCTGAGAATGTTGGGGGGGGGGGCCACATGATATACTTTATTAGGGAATGGCTACCGGAAGCATTGCATTTGGAGTCAAAACTTACTTCGGAAAACTTCTTCAAGGCTTACCAGATCTCCCCTAGGACTGCTGTAGCTAAGAAGGAACTGCCCCGAACCATCCTAGTGGTGACGTCAAGTCTGACAGTACGGGATCTTATTTTGCAAGCTGCAAGAGATGCTACCCAGATGAACTTTCAGGGATCAGTGCTGCACCTATTTCCAGATCTTTCGCCACCAGAGCAAGATGAAAGAAATTCAATGGGGTCCAGACTAAGCTATGCAGACTGGGGATAGCCCGCTCACTCTTAATGTCAGCCTGACTGTGGATCCAATATGGAGGCCACAGTATATGGACCCCAAAGAGACTGGTAAGAAAGCAGAAGCTCTCTTTAGAGAATTTAATCGAGCCAGGCAACAGGAATCTTCAGATGAAGGCACATAAACTCTAACAGATCTATATAAAACTTTAGACATTTGGGGGAAGTTGGCATAATTAAAAAATAACTCCCGATAGTTCTGTGCTTGCCAGTACATGCTTTATATTTTAAGGTTGGGTTTGTTTAAAACGTACCGTTTGTCTGAAGCTGCATAAAAATACTGTTTAAATCTTCTTGACTGCTGTTAAAGTGGTAGACATATAGAAATGTATTTACAGCTAGCGAATTGTAGGCAGTAGTTATTGCCTTTTTATCCTAGTACTTAAAATGGTGGACACCATGGGCAAGATATTCAAAGGGGCTGCACATGGCGCAACAGTGTTGCACCATGAGCAACCCACTGATGCGCCCCGGCACGATATTCAAAAGGGGATGTTGCACTGCACAAATCCCGATGCGCCGGCGCACCAGTAATGTATGCAGCGCAGTGCAGGGGCATGCCCATGGCCATCGCGGCATCCTGATATTCAGCCCGGATGTGCAGTGCACATGCAGGCACAAACCGCCTTTGCGCCGCACGGGGGGGGCGCAAAGATATGACCGAAAAAAAAGGAACAAGTCTGGGGACACCCACAGACTGGCTGCAGTATTGCTGGGCGCAACACGGCAGCTGTCTGCTGTGGGTGGCCACCCGACCTCCCCAGTCACAGGCCGGGCGTCGGGCCCCCCACCCCCAATCATGGGCTTTGTACATATAGAAATACCCTGGTGGTCCAGTGGACCTGCTCCCCAGCCCGATTGCAGGCTTAGTACAAACATAAGAATCCCTGGTGGTCTGGTGGACCTGCAACCCAGCCCAATCGCAGGCTTAGTAAATATATAAGAATCCCTGGTGGTCTAGTGGACCTGCATTCCAGCCCAATCGTGGGCTTAGTAAATGTAAAAGACTACCTGGTGGTCCAGTGGACTGAACCCCAGCCCGATCGCGGGCTTCAGATAACGTAAACCCCCCCCAATGGTCCAGTGGTACCCCCCTCCCCACCCACGCGATCAGACCCGCCACCCGCTCCCCGGTCAACGGCAGGCGGCAGCACCCACCTGCATGCCGCCCACTGACTGACAGCATACAGTACAGCTGTATGTCCATTGGTCCACTGTGTGGGCAATGAGCATGCTGACCCTACTGCACGACACAGTCCGGAAATGTGAAAGACTTCATTCACATTTTGGGACTGTGTCATACAATACAGTCAGCACACCCATGGGCTCACGCAGTGGACCAATGGGCGTACAGCTGTACTGTACGCTGTTAGTTGGCGGGTGGCAGGGCGGCTTGCGGGTGAGGTACTGCCATCCGCTGCTGACCGGGGGGGGTGCAGGGTAGCAGGTCTGTGCGGGCAGGTGGGGAGGGGAGTACCACTAGACCACCAGGGGGGTTATTGCATTTTGAAGCCCGATCGGGTTGGGGTTTGGTCCACTGACCACCAGGATTCTTCTATATTTACTAGTCCTGCTGGCATGGGATGCTGGTCCACTAGACCACCAGGATTCTTATATATTTACTAAGCCCACAATCGGGGGGCTTTGGTCCACTGGACCACCTGTGGTCTTTCATACTACTAAGCCCGCGATCGGGCTGGGAGCAGGTCCACTAGACCACCAGGGATTGATTTTTATTTATGCCCGTGATCGGGCAGGGGAGCAGGTCCACTGAACCACCAGGATTGTTCTATTATTGCCAAAGCCCGCGATCGGGCGCTAGCTTTGCTGTCGAGGACAGGGGCGTTATTCCCAACTGTTGCAGCCAGGCACAAGTCACTGGGGATCGGCGCACCTGCATGCAAATGGGGCCATAATGACATGCAAATGGCCCCATTTGCACCTTGCATGCATAATGGCTCCATTTGCATACCCAGCACTGAATATCACGGTTCTTGCGCCTAGTGCACCCGCACTTGCGCTGGCACATCCCCCTGCTCCTCTCTTGCCACTGCACCATGCGCAATGCAGGCAGCCACAGTGCCATATTCAACAGTGCTGAGCCATGGTGCAGCACCACTGAATATTGCCCAGACCATGCCCTGGCGCATCCCAGTTGCGCTGCACCCAGGCTTGCGCCTCTGCCTGGTGTAGTCTGAATATCCTGCCCCAAGTGTAGGAGTGCACGGTGGTGACCACCGAACAAGTGTAAGTTTGCTAGCTCCAACGCAGTTCTACTTTTGATGTTACAGTTGGTTTAGATGTAGTTGCTCATTGAATGCTGACATTATGTTTGATTGAGGGTCATAGCAACACTGGCTGTTGTTCACACACGCATGGTCCACCTTTTGTTTTGGGTTTTGATCACTCAAAAGTCTTGTGGGGTGCAGCATATTTAAGGACCTTATTTGGGACTTTTAAGTACTGAAATATCCCCTTAATTCAAAAATCAGATTGCCTAGATTAACACTGTCTGTTACATTGGATGCATTCTGAAGCTTTGTAATGTGATTTCTGGCATGAGAGAATTGTATGTAATTTTTTTTATTACCAAAGCAATAAAATATAATAAAAGAAAAATTCCTGATGTGTCACAAAGGGAGCATATCATTTTCAAGGTGTGCCCGAGGGTCACGAGGGCAGGACAACGCAGCCCTCCCCCACAGCTTCTACTTCATTTAAAGATATTCAAGGTTCCCCCAAGGATGCCCGAGGGTCACAAGGGCAGGACAACGCAGCCCTCCTCCACAGCTTCTACTTCATTTAAAGATATTCAAGGTTCCCCCAAGAATGCCCGAGGGCACAACAACGCAGCCCTCCTCCACAGCTTCTACTTCGTTTAAAGATATTCAAGGCTCCACCAAGGGAGCCAGAGGGTCGTGAGGGCAGGACAACACAGCCTTCCCCAACAGCTTCTACTTCGTTTAAAGGTACGAATTTCCAGGTCTGGGAGCTCCATTGTGCTCAGCTGGAATGGCTAGGAGAAACTGTCTTGGAGCCTTTTTATTTGTACCCCCGTACAAATGCTGATAGTTTTTTGTACAGCTTGTTCTTAGCAAAATGCAGTGCTTAGAGGCAGTTTTAACAGAACACCTTAACAGGTACCAGTACTTGCTTTGAAGTTTTCAGCCAGTTGTGTTGTTTGTATGCTATTTTAGCAGCACACCAAAGTTCCTTTAAGGGATTTCAAACTGCCTTCTACTGTCCTATGTTAGCCTAACTGTCCACCTTCCTCACAAGCCACATATGTTAGAACTGCAGCCAACTGAAATTGTATTTTGTGCATCAAGCAGACAAAACAGCCTAGTGTACTGCAATTTTTCCTTTTTCCTGCTTAAATAATCCACGTCTCAGTAACAGACTGCATTCCCCTCTGCTTGCTTAAATTTATTACCTCCTAAATTTCTGAATTAAGCAGCAGTCCCCGCTCTAGTTCCTGAGTACTTAAACTCATTCTCAGTATTTTATAGTTCCCGGAGTCATCTCCACAGATTTCAGTGCCATTTCTTTATTCTGTAATCTATCGTGACTCTCACTCCACCCCCCCCCCGATCAGCCACTCCTCAACATACATGCTCTTTAAATAATCTCCACTCCTCTCTCTTGCTCCACAGATATTCAAGGCTCCCCCCAAGGGTGGCGAGGGCAGGACAACGCAGCCCTCCCCCACAGCTTCTACTTCATTTAAAGGTACAAATGTTCAGGTCCAGGAGCAAGCGGGAGCTCCATCGCACTCAGCTGGAATGGCTAGGAGAGTCCCACCACCACCCTTGGTGGACTCAGAGCTTTATAGCTATACTCACTTGTCGGGTAAAACCTATGAGGCGCTTTCCCCCATTTGCAGATTATCTGCTCTAGCCTCTAGTGGCTGCTAGACCTCAAATCCAGCGTTATCAGCAGAGATTCCTTTTCTGCAGCTTGCCTTCTCCTGCCCCTAGTAGCTGCTAATGCAACTACATGCAGCTGCATTACTTTGCACTTGCTGAAGCCAATATGCAGACATTTCTACTACTATGCACTCTCTTACGAACAACCCTCGTCTCAGTACCTGCACCACCCCTCAATAACACTCTTGTTGTTAACCTCTCCCCCCGCCCTACAATCCTTCACCCCCTCCGCCTCCCAGGAGCCACCCTCCTCCCAAATTCACCACCCCATACTACCTGCCTCCTCTCCTCCACCCCCTTTCTCCGCTCCTTCTCTCCACCCATCCACCCCTTCCTACCCTCTCCATCCACTATCCCTCTCTGCTCCACTCCCACTTCCTTAACCTGGAGGCTCTACTACAATGCCTGAACCTCTGCATCCCTCCATCCAATCGTTGCTCCAGAGCATTCAAACACTCCCCCCTCCTCACATACTCCATCCTCCTCTTGCTTCTGGGGGGTGACATACATCCCAATCCTGGACCTGCTGTGTCCAGGTAAATCCCTAACTCACACCCCACCTCCTTGGGTCTGCCCCTCTCGCCCCTCTCCTGACTCATTCCCTAAGGGCCTCCGCATTTTCCATCTCGATACCAGGAGCCTCCTCCCGAAATTGGCCCACTTAACTGTAGTGGTTACCCAGTACTGCCCAGACATTCTTCTGCTACATCACGGAATCGCGGGCTATCTGCCAAAATCCCTAACTCCTCTATTGCCATTCCTAACTACAACTCATTTCGCCAGGACAGAGGCAAGCGAGGAGGGGGCATGGCACTATACGTCAGGCAATCCCTCCCATGCTCTATCTTTTTCAGTGAATCCTGCCACTCTTCCCAAGAATCTATTGTTGTGCACCAATCCTTCCCCTCCTCCACCCCCCTCTACACTGGAGCTCTTTACGCTCCACTGAAAACTTTGCCCGACTCAGTCGTTAATGCCATCTCGTCTATCTCCTCCAGAACATCAAATGACGAACTTGTGCTTCTAGGCGACTTCAATCTTTTTTTTTTTGGTACTCTTTTCTGGCTCTGCTTGTCACCGGAGAACTCTCTTGGGCATCTACGTTTTTCTTGGCTCTACCTCCGAGGCTGAAACCCTCCAGCCTTCCTGGCACCAGCCCGGCTATCCCCTCGGCTCTGAGCCCTCCTGAGATGGGGCCACCCTATCCACCCAGGGTGCTCTACCTTACAATTCAGGCCGGGCTGGGCTCGGCCCAGGAGCTGGATGGGTCCAGCTAGTGGAGTGTGGTCAAGCAGGCAGTGCCGCCACCTATCTCCGGGAGCGAGGATTTTTTTTCTTGACTGTGTTGCTTGCTACCCTCCCTCCCTCCCCTGGTGGAGCTCGTAGTAATAGCGCCAGGCACGCCTGCCGCAGTCTGCCTCCCTCTAGCTAAGCCTTATGACAGAAGCCTCCGTCGCCACCGGGGGCTGCTGCGGTGCCAGGCAGGAGCTGGATCCCCCCCAAGAGAGGAGAGTAGTCCTGACGCCGATCCTTCTTCTCCTGCCGACCCCTGGCGCTCGGGCTCGCTCCGAACCTGGGTCACCGGCATGGCACAAGTGTGGCATCCAGCACCTCAACCCTCAGCGCAACCGGGCCGGCACTGGCGACTTCAATCTTGACTGGCCCTCCTCCTCCGCCAAACACACCACCCCAAAAATCAAAGCCCTGAACCTCTCTCAGCTAATCTGGGAACCTACCCGCCTAAACCATCGGTCCCAAAACCACATCCTTCTGGACTGCATCTTATCCTCCTATCCCCACTGTATATCTGCCTCAGGAATTTTTCTCGATGCCTTTAGTGACCACTGTGTGACTTATTGTGTCCGCAAAATCCACTCCCCTCTCTCCCATCCCAAATTTAGCTGGTCTTGCACTCTACACCTCCTAAATGAATACGCCCTGCAGCACGACCTCTCTAATACAGATTGCCTACCAGTCCACTCTGCGTCTGATGTAGATATTGCTATTTCCCAGTTCTGCCATATTTTCCGGCATATCTGGGACCTACATGCACCTCTCAGGAAGGTCAGGGTAAAACACCACCACCACCACCCATGGATTACACCCGACCTTATCTCCCTGTGTCACACCAGGGACAAGGCATGGAGACTGTACAAAGCATTCCATGCCTCACAGGACCTACAATCCTACAGACATCTTAGAAATAAATGTACTAAGGCCATCCGGTAATCTAAATCCTCATACATCAAAGCGCAATTCATGCAGAACCAGAACCCCCCATGCGTTCTTCTGGAAGGCGATTAACTCCCTTCTTGACCCCCCTACTAAACGGGCACGCCTGGTAATTAATATAGATGGGAGCACCATCTCGGACCCTGCTTCATCTCCATCTTCTTCCAAGTTGTGTACTGGGTGTGCTTTGAAACAACTGAGAAGCTGCATGGGATATACTATATTGGACTAGATATCTGTAACTAATCTCTCTCTCTCTTGCTTACATCTGAGAGAAGTTTTCCTTACTTTTACATTGGTATTGCTTTGTGTTTAATTATTTTAGTTTTTAATTCAGGAAGGGGGTTTTCAAAACTGCTTATCTTGTCAGCATCTTCAGAAGGGCTGAAATAACTGCATATTTGATTTTCCTTTGTGGCTAACAAACCACCAGGCTGTTTTGGGGCTGGAAAGGTTTACCTGTGTCTGACTTGGATGTCTGGATTTTTCTCTGTTTGATTAGCAGGGTATTTTCTCTGACAAATTGTTGTGTAGGGCATCTTGCTGACAGGAAGACACTCATGGCAGCGAAGGGTGAGAGCTTTTAGCTGATTGTTTTGTGAGGGCACAGTTTAGGCCCAACCCCTTCCCACCCCTCACCCCACCCACCCCTGAAATAGTTCCTTTATACTTGAGGTTCTGACATCATTTCCTCAAGAGTGCAAGGTGCATATCACTGTCATATCCTCTCTAGCACACTGCACTGACAATATAAGCATACACATTGTATAAATATATATTTCTATATAACAAACCAATCACACACACAACGACACTACACACACACACACACACACACACACACACACACACACACAAAACAAACAAAAAGTAGATAAACATGAGGAGAGTAGTAATGTAATGGCTGTGGGCAGCAGTCTTCCGGGAGTCTTTCTGAGGCTGAGATGTTGCCCTATTTGCAGACAACTCTCTGCCCTGAGGGAGGAAGTTGCCGTCTTCAGGCCGCACTGGACAGTAGTAAGGAAACCTTCCCCCAGGCCACACTGGACAGTAGGAAGGGAACCTCCCTCATCCAGGGAATACCAGCGCCACCACCACTACCTCAGAGGTTACGAAGAAAGCACAGCAGTTGGACCACAATGGGCTCAGGGAGGGTGAGGATGGTGGAACAGAGGCACACCCAGTCAATTGTTCCACTCCACAATCCATACACCATTCTGGGGGAGCATAGCTCCCCTATGGATGCACCTGCAAAGAAGACTGATGACAACTGTCACAAGGGAGGCCCACAGGAAGGAGGCAGAGGACACCATAGGGAAAGGAAGCAGCTCCTGGTGGGGGACTCAATTATTAGGGGGATAGAACTGGGGGGAGCTGGGAAAACTGAAGTAAGGTGCCTGCCTGGTGCCATGGCTTGGAGGGACAGGAAGCGCATCCTCAGGATCACGAGAACAGCTGCAAGGGAGTCTGAGCTGGATGTAATTGTCCACCTAGGGACAAATGACTTGGCTCATCATGAGATTAGAGCAGTGCAGGAGGACATTGTAGAGTTGGGGAGGGGCCTATGACAAGTAGCACACACAGTATCCTTCTCAGAGGTGCTGCCTGTCAATGGCATGGGGGAGGCAAAGGTAATTAGCACCATGCAGTTTAATGAATGGTTGAAAAAATGGCGTGGAGCACAGGGGTTTGGCTTCATTGGGGACTGAGGTTCCACCTGGAGGGACACCAGCCTATACTGGCAGGATGGTCTGCATCTGTCCAGGAAGGGAACAAGTCTTTTGAGCAATCGGTTTAAATGCTTCATTGGCAAGCTTTTAAACTAGTCAAAGGGGGAGGCACTGATAAGCAGCAGGAAAATCCCAGCCTCTCCATACAAAACAGGGTACTAAACGAGAAAAAGACCGAGGTAGAAAGGTCAGTGGGGGATGCTGCAACAGAAGGTAAAGCCATCAAAAAATGGAGAGGAATGACTACCAATGCCCGTTGTCTGGGTAACAAGCTTCCTGAATTAGTGGCCTTGATGGAGGAGGAACATCTGGATATCGTGGCAGTCACAGAAACATGGTACACACAAAACCATGACTGGCATGTAAACATACCAGGATACACTATCTACAGGAGGGACAGGGAGGGTAAAAGAGGAGGAGGAGTAGCTCTTTGCATAAGGGAAGAAATAAAAGCAACAGAACAAAAGGGTAAACAGGGAGGAGAAGAAGCACTGTGGGTAAATTTGGAGACAGGCAATGGCACCACAATCCGCACAGGGGTTGTATACAGACCCCCTCTCAGGGGGAGGAAATGATAGAAAGTATACTTAGAATGGCAGAAAAAGGGGAGATATTGCTGATGGGTGATCTGAATATGCCAGATGTTAACTGGAGTACAGTTGCAGCAGCCACTTCGAAGAGTGGGGTTATTCTAGATGCTCTACAGGGGGTATGCCTTAGACAACTAGTATTGGAGCCCACTCAAGAGGGAGCAATCTTAGACCTGGTTTTCTCAAATGGAGATGGAGAGAGGATCACAGATGTAGAAGTGGGTAGCCATCTGGGAACTAGCGACCATCGAACAGTATGGTTCACAATAAACACAGCAATAGAGTCAAGCCATACAAAGGCAAAAATACTAGACTTTAGGAGGGCTGGCTTTGCCAAAATGGGTGAGTGTCTAAGGAATGCACTAGCAAATGGGCAGGAAGGAGGGGTGGAAGAACAATGGGGAATAATAAAAACTGCCATCACAGAGGTAACGAGCCTGTGTGTGAAGCAAATAAATAAAACAAAACGATGTAAGAAACCACTATGGTTCTCAAATGAAGTGGCAGTGAAGGTTCAAGAGAAAAAGAAAGCATTCAGGAAGTACAAGGAATCGCAGAAGGAGCAGGACAGAGAACTGTATTAGTTAAAGCAAAAGGAGGCTGGGAAGGCAGTCAGAATAGCAAAGGCCAAAACCGAGGAAAAGATAGCCAACTCACTTAAGAAGGGGGATAAAACCTTTTATAGGTACATCAGGGAGCGAAGGAAGACCAAGGAAGGGATAGTGAAGCTTACTAAGGGAGGAGGGTGGGCAGAGGGAGACTGTGAAAAAGCAGAGATACTAAACAAATATTTTTGCTCAGTATTTACAAATGAAGAGGGGGAGGTACCTAAAACAAACAGTAGAAACACTCTGGATACAGAAGTTGATACCAGCCCATTTACAGAAGAAAGGATTATGAAAGAACTCTTAAAACTGAAGGTGGACAAAGCAATGGAGCCTGATGGGATTCATCCCAGAATTCTAAAAGAACTAAGGGTAGAACTAGTGACACCACTGACTACCCTCTTTATCAAATCATGGGAGGATGGGGTGGTACCCGAGGACTGGAGGAGGGCAGATGTGATTCCCCTTCACAAAAGTGGGAGCAATGCAGAAGCAGGAAACTACAGACCTGTTAGCTTAACCTCAGTGATAGGGAAAATGATGCAATAACTTCTGAAGGAAATAACTGTCGAGTATCTAGAGGCCAGAGGGGCACAGGACCCTAGGCAGCATGGATTCACAATGGGAAGGTCATGCCAGACGAATCTGATAGATTTCTTTGACTGGGTGACCAAAGTAGTAGATCAGGGAGGGACTGTGGACATGGCCTACCTAGACTTTAGCAAAGCATTTGACACAGTCCCACACAAAAGATTAATACACAAGTTAGCCAGTCTGGGAGTGGGTCCCAAGATGACATCCTGGGTAAAGAATTGGCTGGAGAATAGGACACAGAGAGTAATAGTAAGTGGAGTCCACTCAGAAGAAAGGAGGGTTACTAGTGGGGTACCGCAGGGTTCAGTATTAGGACTGGTCCTCTTCAATGTCTTTATAAGCGACATTGCAGAGGGACTGGAAGGAAAAGTATGTCTCTTTGCAGATGACACAAAGATCTGCAACAGAGTTGATGCACAGGGTGGGGTGGAAAGGATGAGAAGGGACTTGGCAAGGTTAGAGGAATGGTCAAATGTATGGCAGCTTAGATTCAATGCTAAGTGCAGGTAATGCGCCTGGGAAACAAAACCCAGGGAAGAGTACACAATGGGGGTGAGATACTAACAACAACAAAAATGGAAAGGGACCTGGGGGTAGTCATATCAGATGACCTAAAGGTGGGCAAGCAATGTGAGAGGGCAGCAAGGAGGGCTGGGGGGATACTGGGATGCACAGGGAGAGGCATCACCAGTAGAAAACAGGAAGTTATTATCCCTCTGTACAGACAGCTGGTGAGAGCCCATCTGGAGTACTGTGTGCAGTTCTGGAGACCCAATCTCTGCAAAGACATAGACAGGATGGAAGCTGTCCAGAGGAGGGCAACTAAAATGGTGCAGGGTCTGCATCGGAAGACATATGAAGAGAGACGAAAGGAGCTTAATATGTTTAGCGAAGGAGGAGAGGGGACATGATAGAAACGTTCAAGTACCTCAAGGGAATCAACAAAGTCCAAGAGGGTAGCATTTTCAAAAAAGAGGTGTGTGCAAGAACAAGAGGGCACAATTTGAAGATAGAGGGGAGGCGGTCAGAGGTAATTTAAGGAAGTATTTTTCACAGAGAGGGCTGTGGATGCATGGAACGGCCTTCTGGAGGAGGTTGTGGAGTAAAAATCAGTGGTGGAATTCAAGCATGCATGGGACAGTCATAAGGCCATTCTGGGGGGGGGGGTAGAAAGAAGTAGGCTGCTGCTTAACTAGGATCTGCTGCTTATCCAGTAGGTAGGGAAATGGGCAGACTGGGTGGGCCAATCTGTCCTTATCTGCCGTCAAATTCTATGTTTCTATGCTTCCATGGCAGAGCGCCTCAATAAGTTCTTCATCCCCTGTGCCCTCCCTAACTCCCCTAACTTGGCTGAGCCACCCTCTCCATCCTCAGACTTCCTCTTTCCTCCCTTCACGCCGCAGGAAGTCTATCATGCACTATCCTCCCTTAGCACGACTGAAACCAGTCCCGACGGTATTCACCCCAAACTACTCGGTATCTCTGCCACCACTATTGTGACCCCCTTGACTCGTATATTAAATCTCTCTCTATACACAGCCACTGTCCCAAAAGCCTGGAAAATCGGCCATAACCATCCCTCTGCACAAAGATGGTGACCCCTTCCTCCCTCCTGGGAAACTACAGGCCTATATCGCTCCTCCCCGCCCTTGCTAAAGTCCAAGAATCCCTCATATTGTCCAAACTGTCAGCCATTCTCTCCTCCAACAGCTCCCTCTCACCCATACAGTTAGGTTTCAGAAAGCACCACTCCACCATTGCCACTCTTCTAAGCATAACAGACTCCATCCTCTCTGCCATGGACAACAGCCAAACCACAGCCACCATATTCATAGACCTGGCCAAAGTTTTTGACTCTGTCTCCCACCCGCTGCTACTCTGCAAACTTGGTTCTTTCAGCATCGCCCAACCTGCCATCGCCTGGTTCTGTTCGTATCTTCATGATAGACAACAAACTGTTCAAATAGGTGACGCTACTTCCACTCCTCTCCCTATCTTATCAGGTGTCCTCCAAGGCTCTATACTTGGTCCCATCCTCTTCTCTCTCTTTATTAATGACCTTCCCTCCTCCTGCCCCTCTTCCAATGTGCATCTATACGCAAATGACACTATCATCTTTGTCTTTGGGCCCCTCCTATGACTCTGTCCTCCTAAACCTCCACACTGACTTCAATTGAGTCCAGTCCTGGTTTCTCGACCATCTGCTCACACTCAATGCACAAAAAAACAGTCACCATGGTCTTTGGCTCCAGGCAAAAACTTGCTACCCTCTCTGCCCCACCCCTCCAAGCGATCACCACCCTGGATGACTCACCGCTGGAGCTAGTCCCAGCTTTCAAGTACCTGGGCGTTTGATTGGACAGCCACCTTAACTACTCCACTCACATAGAGGGAATCTGCTCCAAACTCCATCCAAAACTTGCCATCCTCTACCGCCACAAAGTCAGCTTGCCTATCCCCACCCGTTGCGAGCTAGTACGCAAAACAATCCTGCCCATCACCGATTATGCCGACATTGTCTACGGAATGGCCCCAGCATCCTTTCTCTCTAGACTAGATACCCTTCTCAACTCTTTTTGCCGATTCACCACTGTCCCCTCTCCCACTCACTCACCACTGTCTACTCTACACTGCACTAGTCCTTGCTCCGCTCTCCCACAGGAGAGCCATCCACAGCACCTCTTTCATAGCTAGCTAAATTTTGGTTTGACTCCCTACCCCATTACCTCACTTCCCACCTCACATCAGCCACTTCCCTAAACTACTCTCTTCGCCGCAGGGACCCACATACATTCCACCTGCCCCGACCTCACACTCTCATCGGCCAAGCTGCCTTTTCTTACCGTCCCCCCCCCCTTCTCTAGAACAATCTCCCCTTCAGTCTCCGCCTGGCCCCCACTGCCTGGCCTTTTCCCAACTTCTCAGGCTCCTACCCACCCCATATTGCCTTAATTGTACAAATGGTCCCAGCATGCAGCAAAGGCCCCTCACAGTCTTTACTCACCCTCCCTAGTCCCCCGTCTGCAACCCTGCCCCTTTCCGCTCATCTACTCTGCTCACTTACAGTTTGTTTTAATATAGATAATGTATTATATTCCATGTAAAAATGTCTGTACAAACTGATTGTATTCCTCACCATTTGTTACTCCTTTTTTCCCTCACTGTACACTTTATACCCGGGTCGCACTTGGAAACAAGCCTTGGCTCAATGTGCTTTTCCCGGTCATCACAGTTTAAATAAATAAATAAAATACATAATAAAAATATAATATATTCTATTCCCAGTATGAGACAGTTTATCATTACTATTCTCTCCTCCTGATCTTTATATTGAGAAATAAATCTGAAGTCCAGTTTCTTATTTATCAAAATGGCAACACCCCTGCTCTTAGTTGTACCGGAGGAAAAATATATTTCCTTAACCCAGTTAAATCTTCATTTCATTATTTTTCTATCATACAAATGGGTCTCTTGTAAAAAAAAAAAAAAAAAAAAAAAAGTATATCTATATGAAATTCTTTAACATATGTGATAATTCTTTTCCATTTAATGGGGGAATGAGTGCCATGTATATTCCACGTAGCCACCTCCACTGTCAAAGGAATTCCACTGGCCATATTTTGTTTATTTATAATGAGGCTAAAAATAACATCGACTGTACCCTTATAATCATTTTTGAATGAATGAATGTGATATCTAAAAAGTAACACCCTAAAGTGCAACCCACCACCAATTCCAAAAAAGTTTGATCTAATTTAATAGCATCCATTATTGGATGCCAGCTAGCAGTGGGACTAAATAACAGCTGATGCAGAAAAAAGTATCTCAACCTCCTCCCCACAGAAAAAAACGTATAGGCAATTACTTCGTAAACATGTTGCCTACTAATACCCTGCAGGTAACAGCTTTGGTCAACACTGAAAACCGGGCATATCCAGTGACAAATTTTATTTTAAGTTTCTTTAAACTGAAAAGAAAAGATGAGGCATGCAAGTATACAAATCAGGTTCGGCTTTTTTGAGGATTATCATACATAAGAGTTTGCCCATTAAGACAAACTCTCAATTTTGCTGGATGTGCAAAAGTGGTTCTGATATGGGCCTTCCACAGCAATGTTCTTAGATCTGTAAACTGCTTACATTCCTGCACCAACTCATAAGGCAAGTCTTGACACGCAGAAATAGTAGCACCATCTAAATTCTATTATCTTTTTCTTATAGACTGCCTGCATAATACAATCTTTATCAGATGATTTGACAAATTTGGCAATGATCGCAATGGGTGGAAGGCCATCTTCTTGTTTTCTCTTCAGTGAGCGGTGAAATTTGTCTCACTTTATTTTTGTTTCATCTGACTTTGAGTCCAAAAAGACAGAGAACATTTTCTGGGCTTGTTGATAGATGGTCATTTTCTGTCCCAGTGTTCCGGCACCCCCACAATTTCGCTGTTTTTTAATGTCACACTATACTCATAATCTAGCAATCTGTTTTTCAAATCTGCTGTAGTCCCTTCTTCTTGTTTATAGGTATGCTGCATTAACACCATGCTTTCTTCCAACAGGAAGATTCGTTTTTCTGCTTCACCTGTGCTTGTAAAGTACAGTTACGTAAGAACTTACCGTAACAGTAGATCTTCGAGAACAGCTCTTGCAGCAGGTTACACCATTAGGACTGAAGCCGGCAGGCGTCAGGACCCCATGGAAAAATTCTAGTTAGCTATCTTCAGCGTGGACCGCCCCCGACGTCGGTCCCGCCTCCCATTAGGCGTGGTACATAAGGGGCGGTCCAGCCAGATTCCCAAGTCTCCCTCCACAGAGACTCCCGGCCGCAGGATGACATCAGAATGGGAGACCAAGGATCCACCGTCAGAGGAAAATAAGGAATGAAAATCCCAACATGTTGAGGTAAGCCATGCCTCCTCCAGGGGAGGGTGGAAGGGAAAGTACCTGCTGCAAGAGCTGTTCTCGAAGATCTACTGTTACGGTAAGTTCTTACGTAACTGTACTATCTTACTTCGAGACACAGCTCTTGCAGCAGGTTACACCATTAGGACTGATTCCCAAGCAGTAACGCTGCCAGAAATTCCGGGAGGAGGAAAATAGGAAAAAACATTCCAGGTCCTGAACCTAGGACAGGAGACCCTGCAGCACCGCAAGGCCGAAACCAGCCCTACGCCGAGAGGCGATGTCCAGGCTATAATGCCTGATAAAGGTATGCACAGAGCTCCAAGTGGCTGCAGCACAAATAGCAGAGATGGACACGTTTTAAGTGCTGCAAAGGATGTGGCCACACCCCTGGTAGAATGACCCTGGATAGAACCCGGGAGGAGTTTCTGTTTTAAATCATAACAGTAGGAAATACACTGGACAAGCCAGCGAGACAAAATCTGTTTGGAAACTGATTGGCCCATCATTCTCTCAGAGAAGGAACGAAAGCTGATCAGAACTACGGAGCGTTTAGTTCTGTTGAGGTAATACCCAGGCCGCGGTGAACATCCAGGTGTGGAGCAAAGCTCTCCTCTATTTGAATAACTCGGAAATAGACCGAAGGTCAATATCTTGGTTTAAGGTGAGTGAAGAGACCACCTTAGGCAAAAACTTAGGGTTCGTCCTCAGGGATACTCTGTCCCGGTGGAAAACTAAATAAGGCTCTTTGCACATGAGAGCGTGAAGCTCAGAAATTCTTCTCGCTGAAGTAACAGCAACTAAAAATAACGTCTTCCACGACAGAAAACGTAGCTCGCAATCCGCGGCAGGTTCAAAAGGCGGAGCGTGAGCTGTTCCAGGACAAAGAGCAGATCCCATGGGGGCACAGGGTCCCTAATGGGAGGCCTAAGGTGTAACACTCTCCAAAGAATTCCCAGAGGCGCCCAGTTGAGCTACATTGCACGGGTGACCCACCGGGAGGTGATAGGCAGAAATGGCACAGAGGTGCACCTTAATAGAGGAGTAGGCTAGGCCTGAATGAAAAAGGGAGAGGAGGTAATCCAAAACTACTCCCACAGGACAACCTAAAGGGGAAAGATCACGAGCTCGTGACCATAAACAAAAACGGCGCCATTTCATGGCGTACGTCGCATGCGTTGCCGGCTTTCTGGCTGCAGAAAGAACCTCTGCAACCTCTTGCGAGACCCCGTGACGCAAGATGGCTATGTCTCTAGGAGCCAAGCATGCAGGTTCAGAGAGCGTAGGTCCGGATGGACTAATGAACCTTTCTCCTGAGACAGGAGGTGGGAGCTGAGCGGCAACGGGAGCGGGGGTTCCCGAGATAGTTGCACCAACAAAGGGAACCAGATCTGTCTGGGCCAGAACGGGGCCACCAGGATCATGAGTGCGTGCTCCCTGCAGTTTGAGAAGAACTCTGGATCAACGGGAAGGGAGGGAAGGCGAGGAATCTGTTCGCCCAGGAGAGGGATAACGTGTCTCGCCAGAAAACACCAGGCCCTGGATCTAGCAAGCAAAAATTGGGCAGTTTTGCATTGGATGGGGATGCGAACAAGTCTAGTTCTGGAATTCCTCAACGAAGAAACAGATCCTCTGCTACCTCTTGAAGAAGTTCCCACTCGTGGACTCTGGCCTGGGATCGACTCAGGCCGTCTGCAATTGTGTTGTCCACCCCGGGAACATGCACAGTGATCAGATTTGCGCCATGTCCGATTACCCAATCCCACACCCTCATGGCCTCCCTGCAAAGGGGGTAAGAGTGTGCGCCTCCTTGTTTGTTGAGGTAATACATCACCGCCGTGTTGTCTGTCTGCAGCAGGAGAGTACACGGTGGGATTACTGACTGAAAGGCCCTGCAGGGCATAGAGAGCCGCCTCATCTCTAGGACATTGATATGGAGATGAGCTTCCAATGGGGTCCACGCATTCTGGGACTTTACCTCGTCCAGGTGTGCCCCACCCAAGACCTGAGGTGTCCGTGGTAAGGGTTACTCCGGGACGGCGCTACAAATGGGACGCCTTGGAGAGCGATTCGGGACTAGCCACCACTGCCAGTCTCAGATGACTGAGTTCGTGATCCTGACCGGATGCTGCAAGTGGTCTTGCCTTTGGTCCCATTGTACCTTGAGCATCCACTGGTTACCCGCATGTGGAGCCTGCGAAAGGGACAGTAGGAATGGCCGCAGCCATGTGTCCGAGCAAGCGTAAGGACCCACCTGGCAGGTACGATCTTTTTCGACGACAAACTTTATGAGGGATCTGATGCGCTCCGCTCTGTCGCCTGGAAGAAAAGCTCTTCCCTGAACAGTGTCCAGGACTGCGCCTATAAACTGCAGTTTCATGACGGTACCAGGAGAGACTTCTCGTAATTTATGAGAATGCCCAGAGATTGGAACAAGTCCTGGGTGGTCTGAACATGAGTAACAACGCTTCTGGAGGCGGCCATGAGAAGCCAGTCGTCAAGGTACGGGAACACATAGTGGCCCTGTCTCCTCAGAGATGCTGCCACGACTGCCATGCACTTGGTAAAGACCCTTGGTGCGGATGACAGTCCGAACGGAAGAGCTCGGAACTGAAAGTGGTGGTCGAGAAACTTGAAGCGCAGGAACCTCTGGTGCGCGTGAACTATGGGGATATGCAGGTATGCGTCCTGCATGTCTAGAGACGCTAAAAAGGCGTCTTGTTTCAGCATGGGAATAAGGCCCGGAAGAGTCACGATAGCGGAATCTTTTGTAGGCATCGACATTGAGGTCGCTGAGGTCCAGAATCGACGGAGGTCCCCTGATTTTTGGGGAACCAGGAAGAAGTGGAATAATATCCTCATCCTCTGGTTCTCCGGACATACTCTATCGCTTCTTTTCTTAGGAGCGAGAGCAATTTTGCCAGATCAAATTTTTGTGCTGACCCGGATACCGGGAGAGCAAAGGAGGCCTCGAGGGTGGCTTTTCTGCGAATTCTATAAAGTGGCCTAGACTGACCAACTGCAGAACCCACCTGTCAGTGGTAATGGCCTGCCATCCCGGCAGGAAGTTCGCAATGCGACCCCCGACCATGATTTCCCGTTGATCATGAGGGGCGGGGCCGAAAGGAGTCAGGCTGTGGCGGCAGATGGGCCCACTGGCTGGTCGGCCTAGGGAACGCTGACCTCGGCTAACGGACTGTTTTCCTGGTTCCCACGGAAACCGGAGCCCTCTGATGTGTAGCGGAGCTGGGCTGTTGCCTCTGTGTCCGACATTTCGAAACGGCTTTGGTTCCTACGAAGGAACCAAGCTTGGGTCGGTACATGGCTTGAACCAACCTTACCGCCTTCCCGGCCTCTTGAAGTTTGGTAATGATCTTCTCGGAAGGATTACCAAATTAAACTTCTCCCTCGAACGGAGCGTCCATAATGTTTTTCTGGACATCCGGGGTGAAGCCGGAGACACGTAACCAGGATTGTCTCCGGAGGCAAACGCCAGAAGCTGCTGCTTGGGCCGATGAGTCCGCGGAGTCGTACGCGGCTCGAAGCACTTGGGTTCCCACGTCTGAACCCGTACGGAGGAGCTGGAGCATCTCCTCCTTCTGCTCACCTTCGGGCAGCTTTTCAGCCGCCTCCAGACCCTGTTCCCACAAAGCGTTCTGGAATTGAACCATATGGGTTAGGTAGTTCAAGGATCTGATGGCGCAGGTAGCGGAAGCATACGTCCGCCTGCCCAGAGCGTCCAGCTGTTTGGACTCTGGGTCCGGTGGCAGGGTGCTCAGATGTTGCGGCCTCTGTGACCAGTCATGTGAGGCTGTGATGACCAGAGAGTCGGCCTGAGGCTGCTGTGTCAGGTACTGGTCCTCCTTAGGAGCCTTGTACAGACGATCAGCTTTCTTCGGCACCGCCGGGAGCGAATGTGGGCGTCCACGCTGCCTTGGTGACGCCCACGAAAGTGTCCACCAAGGGTGGTACCATCACAGGTTGTGGTCCTTTGCCAAAGATACTTGGCAAGGCGAACCTTCGGGTCTAGTTCTTCTGCATCCCATCCCATGTTCTCCTGGATATGTCGCATATATCCATGAACGAGGGTCATCCGGAGGAGATCTCTGCGCCTCACGTGGGTCCGGAGAAGGGATGAGAGGAGATGGGGATCTAGAGGAGGTGTAGACTGATCCCGTGTCCTCCGTCCGACGGCGAACGCCGGTGTCTCCTGGACCTCTTGGGTCTGGGTGATCCAGAAGAGGATTTCACGGAGGTCTCCGCTTTCTGATCTTCCCTGGAGGATATAGGCCCCGGGGGAGTTATGCGGCCTGCTGGCCCCGAAGGTGAAGGGGGGGCCGGCACCAGAGGAGGAGGAGGAGGGGGAGGAGGAGGAAGAGTGGTGGGGGCCATGTCCCTCTTAATGGTATCCCACCAATGAGTGAAAAGATCCTTCACTTCCGCTAAAGAAAGTCCCGACGACGGCCCAGGCACCGGAGGGCGGTCGTCGGGTCCCGGCGTCGGCTCCACAGGGGCCTCTGGTAAAGGCGAGGGGGCCCTGGGAGTTTCCGCGAGGCCGGGATCGCCCGTCTGGTCCTCGGGCTGCGTTAAATCCTCCTCAGTCAGCTGCCTCCTGACCGACGCCGGTCGGAGGTGAAGGAGCCCTTCTTCAGGAAGAACGGACGCCGGTCCCCAACCGCGCCCTCGCTGGGATGATTTGGCCGACGACGCCGTCCGCCGACGACGGCCCAGGGAGGAAATGATGTACGGCCGACGACGGTCGAGCCGGCGCCGAAGTCCACCGGGTCTCTTCAACGTGTGAGCTCCAAAGTTTCTAGTGGGAGGCACAGAAGACGACTCAGACATAGGGGTGTCAAGGGCGGAACCCGACCTATGATGATGGTGATGGCGCTCCCCGGACTTCGCCAAGGCCTTAGAAGAGGAGGACGACGACGGCCTGGCGGACTTGACCTGAGAAGAAGGAGGCTTAGATACCGCAGCTGGGGGAGGCTGAGAGCAGGCCCTGGAAGGAGAGCGGTCGGACGTAGAACCGGAGCTGCGGGACTCCGAGGCCCTGGACGGGGACCTGGAAGGGGCCTTCTCCCTTCTTTTCTCCGCATGCTTGTGGGATTTGGACGACGATTCCCCCTTGGAGGACATGGTCTTTAATTTCTCCTCCAACAAAAAGCCTGAAAGCCTTCTGACACCGAATCCTGGTTCGCTGTTGAACCCTGGCAGAACGAACAGGCCCGGTATCGGGTCTGGGCCCAGGCACCTGACGAGGCCGTGGGGGTCCTTAGGGGATCTGTTTCCCGCAAGCACACTTGGAGGGATGACCGGAGGTCAGAGAGGACATCAACAACAATCTTGCTTGAAGAAAAATGAATTCCCGAAGGAAAGCTTTTTAACCACGCGTCGCGCACTAGACTGAAACCGAAGGGTCGAGACATGCAAGTCGACGGCGGGAAAGAACTGGGGAATCTGGCAGGACCGCCCCCTTATGTACCACGCCTGACGTCGGAGGCGGGACTGATGTCAGGGGCGGTCCCCGCTGAAGATAGCTAGCTAGAATTTTTCCGTGGGGTCCTGACGCCTGCCGGCTTCAGTCCTAATGGTGTAACCTGCTGCAAGAGCTGTGTCTCGAAGTAAGATTTACATTTTCTACCTTTGCAGCCACGCAGGAAATCTTTTCATGTAATTGATGCAATTCTTTCTTTAATGTAGTGTTCAGAGCCATTTCTTTTTTAAGTTCCCTGATTTCATTTATTACAATTTTTGCCCAATCTGGTACGATTCTTGTTCTTTGGTAAACTTGACATCCTTTTTAAGTTCTTCTTCCAAATCGGCTTCTGATTCTGGGAAAGCATTGTATTCCTCCAACTCAGAATTTTCTAAAAGTTCATTAAGTTCCCTGTCTTGCCCAGTTATAATTATATATAGTATGTTAAGTTGTGCAGTATTTGTCTCCATGTTTGAAAGCATATGCGACTTTTCTGCTAATACAGAATTATTGTTTAGAACACTCTAGCTGTTGAACTTTCTGGTTCTCTTTTTTATGTGATGGCATTTTAGATTTCTTGAACAGCAGCTCTTGAGACATTTTTGATGTGTAGAAAATTTCAAAAAGAGGCATACCTTTATGTTGAGATGTATCTGCTGCTGCCGATAGTTTTGAGGTAGTTCCAGTTATTGTTTGCTCCCCTGGAAGAACTTTTTTACCACTTACATCCATCATTTGTGTAAGCAACTTATTTGTTAGCAGCCCATCTACACACTGCAGCCCTTCTCCTGACAATTTCAGCATCGCTGCTTGTGATAATATCACTCGCTGTGGTACAGATTTTTCCCGAACTCTGTTGTCAGACTTAGATGCTTGTATTGTAGGAATTACTACAGTCGAGTCTTTGCTTAGTGGGACTTCTATTTCAGAACCATGAGCGACTTCAACAACCTCTGATGAGTTCAGTAGTATGGGTTTGGAGCTGTGTGGTTCTGGTGTACTTACAGGGCTTAACAGCAGCTTAAGGGCTGTTACAGATTAATCTAAGCGGGGTAAGTTCATGGCAGTTTTAGCAAAGTCTTGCAACGGTTGTTGTATTTGATTTTGCTGTGTTTGGGAGCTATCCATTTGCGAAGCTTGATGAACCCTGGCAAGTTGCTGATTTAAATTTTGATCTGTTTTCTTAATTGTAGCTAATACAGTAGTGGTGTTCATAGCTGGGTAGGGAGAAGAATGCTTTGCGGCTCTAGATTGCTGCGGTCTCTCCAACACTTTGGGGGGGGGCGCAAAACAACGTGGAGAATGCCAAAGTGATTTAGGAATTTCTGAAGTCTCCAACAGTACAGGTGCAAGCCATTAACCCTCTGTAGCAACATACGAAAAAATACAGTATTCCTTAAAGTGTTCCATGGGGCTTTCTATTAATCTTTTGAGAACTGCATGAAGCTGGAAGACATATATTAAGAGACGTTCTGCAGCAACTACTCCTCATCAGTGCCATCTTGCTCCAAAGAAAGCAGAACTGACAGAGAACATGGCAGATTGGTTTCTAAAGCTAGAGTGAGCAGTGACCACTAAACTAGCTAAATGGCAAACAAATTACATCAAAACTACTTAATTTTTTTGAGTTCAACATGGCAAAACCATTTTAAAGTGTTATGAACCATTTAAAAAGCTCAGATCATTGAATATCAACTGCAAATGCACTGTAACATGTAATGCTCGCGCAAACAGAAAAAATGATTCTTGTGTGAACCTTTTCTCAGGTTCTAGAAGGGAAGGTAGGGAATGTGATTGCTAAGCATAGTGAAGGATCCTTCTGGAAGAAACAACATTACTATAGTGAGTAATTTTTTCTTCAAACCCCAGATATCCCTCACTTATGTTTAACAATTGCAGACTCCACAGCAGTACCTTGGATGGCTGGGTACAGAACCTATTTAGGGAAAAGGTTCTACAAGACATCAGTGCCAAAGCTGGCATCCCTTCTGGACTACATGGCCAGACAGTAGTGCTGTGTGAAAGTATGTACTATTTTCCAGGTAGCTGCGTTACAGATTTCCTGCAGGGAAACACCTCTTGATGCTGCCACAGAGGCGCCCATTGTGGAGTGAGCCCTAAGGCCTTCAGGTGGCAGCTTGCCAACTCTGCCAAAAAAGAACTGTAAGCAGGAATCTATCCAACAAGAAATGGTTCTCCTGGATGCTGGTTTACCTTTCTCCACTTCCCCATAAGTGACAAATAACTGAGAATTAGTGGACCTTAACGTCCTCTGTGTGATCCAAGTTGTAGCTCAGAGTTCTCTTAACATCCAGATTGTGGAGCTTTTGTTCTCCTGAGCTGGGTTTTGCTGCAAAGAAAACTGGAAGTGTAACTGACTGATTCAGATGAAATTCAGACACCACTTTAAAGAGGAATTTTTGTTAGTTCTAAGAACTACATTGTCCCTGTGACATAGGGTCTGTGCAGAGGGCTTGCAGCTCACGCACCCTTCTGGTAGATGACAGTGCCACCAGGAAAACTACTTTCCAGTTGACATACTTCAAAGCAGCAGTTGCCATAGGCTCTAAAGGGGCCTCCATCAGCTGGGTAATGTATGGATTCAGGTCCCATGGAGCGACAGGATCCCTTACCAGAGGGTAAGGGGATTAAGGCCTTTAAAGAACTTTTTGAAAATGGGCTGTTGGGCAACCGATCTGTTCTTGCCAGCGGAAGCATATGTTGACACTGCTGCAAAAGGGGATTAAAGCCTTTAAAGAAAGTTTTGAAAATGGGCTGTTAGGCAACTGATCTGTCCTTGCCAGCAGAAGCAAATGCTGAAAATGCTGCAAAATGAACCTTCAAGGCCCAGGGACAGGAGGTGGGCTAGGTTGCCCAGGTTGAAGCTAGACTCGCTTGCAATGGCTTAGCTGTCTAGAATAACACCAAAGGGAAAATCGTTTCCACTTTGTGGAGTTCGTTTTCCTTGTTGATGGTTTCCTGGAAACCTTACGCACGTCCATAACCTTTTCAGAAAGATTTCATCCAGAAAACTCTAGCTCTTTCAAGTACCATGCTATGAGATGCAGAGTTCTCTGATGTGGAAATGTTATCCTGCCCTGAGATAACAGCAGCAGACTACTTCAGTAGCAGGTTGATAGGATGTCTGCTGGAGGGACAGGAGCAGACAGTACCAAATCTGTCTGGCCCAACCTGGAGCTATACGAATCATTGTTACTGGCTCCCTTCTCAGCTTTAGAAGTACTTCAGCAAAAGTGGGAAGGCGTACAGAAATTTCCCTGACCAGTTTAGTAGCGCATTCTCTGGGACGGATCCCATCAAGGGGGTCAGCAACAACACAGCGCAAGATACACTAACTTAGCTTTTTTCTCTTTTAGATATTTCCTGAAGAAGACCGAAGGTCAAAGCGTAATTTTTTAACTCTATTTTCAGCGTGCATTTAATATTATTATTTTGTTTTGCTTTCAGACCACACACTGACACAGCACCTTGTTTTTGTTTTTACATACAGTGGGAGATAGTTGTTTTCCCAAGATGCAAACAGGTCTATCTCTGGTGTACCCCACCTTCTGAACACTATCGCCAGCACCTGTGGGTTCAGTATCCATTCATGATTTCCTTGACTGATTCTGCTTAGGTAATCTGCCAGCACACTGTCCTTCCTTGGCAGGTGTACTGCTGAAAGGAGCACCTTCATAGAGTATGCCAAGTTCTAGATCTTCATCGCCTCTGTGCACAGTTTTGAAGATCTTGCTTCTCCCTGTTTGTTTATGTAATATATAATTGTGGTATTATCTGTCCTGATCTGGAGAGACTGACATCTGATGTGGGAGGCAAAGGCCTGCATTGTCAGGTATGCTGCCTTGAGCTCCAGCCGAGTCTCCTGAAAACTCCACATGCCACTTACAGTGAGGTCTGACAAATGAGAAAAAAGATGAGTAGTCCTCAGTATGCATTGGAGAAGATTTGAAAGCTTGTTCAGATGCACCCTCCAGTTCCATGAGGACACCTTCCTCCATTTTCATATGGTATTCTTCAGCATCCTCCGCAGACAAACAGGCTGAAGGCTAAGTCGGAAGGGGGTGGTAAGTATCTTCTTCAAATTTTCCATGGCCTTTAATGCCTGGAAAAACTGCCACATTTTTGATATGTCCTCTGACGAGTGCATTTTATCTGTACCATCTGCCTGCTCCTTTCACCATTCAGGAGGACTGGCAGTGACCGACTTTAAATTTCTTTTTGGCAGACACCGTCTCGTGTCTGCTCTAAGGCTCACTTATTTTTACCAATCATCGGATTCAGGGTTCACCCCTTTTGGGCACCCTGCTATCTGAACCATCTTTACCAAGCCTTTCGGATGGCTGTGCAGAATTATCTTTTTTATTGTCACTATTCATATTATTTATTGCTATACATAAGATGATGGACCCTTCAGGATGCGTGTTTTCCACCATCACTGGGAACTCCCTCAGAGTTATTTTTAGGTGACAAAGAGACAGACTGAGAAGGCATGTTTCTGTTTAACTTTTTACCCTTTTTAATGAGATTTTTGGTCAAAAAAATAAGACAGGACCTACAATTTTTAAAGTCATGCTGTGGTGACAGTTACAAAGCTCATGACAGTCTGCCCTTGCCAGGAGCTGAAAACAATTTTTACATTTTTTTTTTTAAACTGAAGGTTCACTTGGTCTCTCTGACATACCATTCTGACAGAACCTTTAATTTACAGAAAACAATTCCCCAAAACAGTGCAGCACAGAACCCAAAAGTAAAACCTGCTGAGTAAACGGTGAAAGTTCTTTTATGTTGAAGTGACTGCACCTTTCGGAGAGTGATCCTGATTAATTAGATGAAAGACTACAGACAGAAACAAAAAGCGAAAGTCCATTTTCTGTAATTTGTACAGTCAAAAAATACCAAACCACTGCTGATTTAAATAAAATGTGGTTTAGCAGACAAAAATTAAAACGGCAGCCAGCTAGGATATTCTCTGTTTCCTTGGAATCAATTGAGAAGAGGGAAAAAACACAAACTACTGGAAAAAAAACCCTAGCTAATGCTACACTTTTAAATACACAAAATAAACAACCCGACTGGACCGCCAGAGTGGAGTACAGATGCAGTTTGAAACTACATTCTAAATTCTAATAATCTGCATAGGTTCTATCTCCGGGTGTCACTCTCAGCTGAGGTGACTGCATAAAGTGCAAACATTAAATGAGTGATGTCTAGGGTTAGAATGCAAAGTTTAAACACAATTCCTATAAAAAAATTGCCATAAGTTCACATTTTCTTATCGAATGACAACAGCGGTTTTCAAAAATACTTTTGAAGGCTGCGTGCTTAATTGTTTAATACCTGCTGTGCATGTAATAGATATTAGTGGTCCCTCAGAGATCAGTGCTGGGGCCACTGCTGCTGAACAGGTTCACTAATTCTGGAATCTCCAGCAGGCTGCTTAAAATTAAGATTACAGTATCAGTGGGCTGGGGGGTAGAGGAGGGAGGTTGTGGGTGGTTAGGAGGAGTGTTTGCCAAATCGAGGGGGAGGTCTGAACAGGGTGGCACAGCGGGGGAATCGCAGTGGATATTGAGATAGTCAGATGTTAGGACATCCATATCCTAATTCAGTGCCATATAATGTTCAGATTGAAGTATGATTTGGATACGAAGTATCCTAATATTCAACTTTCCTAAAACACATCAGATTTTAGGGTAGCGAAGCAAACCTATCTGTGACCTCACTGTCAGTGACATCACAGCTGACCAAGAAGAGACAATCGCCAGCTGCCAAAACGGTCACTTCTGATGTCACAATAAGAGAGATCCCAATGCTGATGATATATGAAAGGTCTAGAACTATATATGTCAGCCTCCAGGTAAACCACTGCTCTTCACATCCCACCTAGTACTATCAAGTAGAAAATCTTCTAATAAGCAGATTGAAAAAGACAAATTCTTCAGGAATAAAATTAACAAGCTATGTTTAAAATTAAGCAATGATGCACAGTGTGGGTTGTGCTGGGATAACCTCACACCTGGGGTGGTTCGGCACGAGGCCGAGAGCGTCCCCCAAGTGAGGTTATCCCAGCACAACCCACACTCTGGCGTGCACTATTGCTATTATACAATGGCTCTTATTTAATAATATTGTGGGGACACAAATGAGCACATGTAGATGGCTATTAGGCAGAGAACAAGTGCTGGAACATCCCTTTTATGTGTAGGGACATCTATGTTATAGTATCAGTTGTACAGTTTTATTTTTTAATTTTTTTTTTTTTTTTGAGAAAACCTTCCCCATGTGAAAATACTGCATCATGGATATGCAAATAATTGTCCGGCATCACTAGTGTGTTATGCAATACCAGGCAATTAGGTATTTGCATACCCATGATGCAGTGCATTCATACGTGGGGTGTTTCCTCATAAAAAAGAAAACTGTAAAACTGATACTGTAAAAGGGATGTTCTCACACTATAAAGGAGATGTTCTGACACTTGTTTTCTGCCTAACTATGAAATATTTTAGCAATGACAAAATGTTTTGCCCCCCACAATACAAATAAATAAGGTTTTTATATGAAACCAAGCTTGTGCTTCTGTACTAAAACTGCAAGGCATTAAACTCTTTTGGTAAAATAGGCTGTGGCTCGTTATTCAGTCATCTGTACGTCTGGACTTTTTTTTTTTTTGAGGAAACCCTTCCTATGTGAAAGCACTGGGTATGCAAATAATCAATTGTCTAGTATTACTGTACACTGTGAGGTTGTCTTCAGATAACCTCACTGCAACAAGCACACACTGACCAGAGTCCAGAACATTTTCTTGCCATTGTATAATTAATAAAATTTTCTGTCTGCCACTTTTGGTGCTACTAGCAACTCAGTCTAGCCTAGGTGGCCATTTTGTATTACGGTGAAGTAATGGAAGGCACGGACTTCTAAAAGCACTAGAGGAAATAAGGAGTTTCTGTAGAGCTCCACATTTTCAATGGGTAGTTAGTACACATGGGTAACGTGCACCGTGCTAGAGGAAATTGCACACCCAAGGTTGCAAACCACCATGGAATCCTGGGCATATAAACATTCTGAACAGCAGAAACTCTCCAGTCTCAGCAAAGCCACTGAAGAGAAAGCAGCATAGAAGATTTCTCTGAAGAAAGATTTTCTTTTTCTGTGTTTAATCCTTAGGGCTACGATTCTGCTGAGCAGGCTGGGGCTACCTGGTTACAGAGAGCACCCCTAAATTTAAAATTGCACTTGTTAAGCTGCGACTCTCAAACTGGCTAACCTGCCTTTTTTCCCCATTTCCACTGCCTGTCTGTATTTGGACTGGGGGCCACATTCTGACACACCATCTTGAAGGGTGTTCATTTTCCTTTACCAGGTCTCTGATTCCCTTTTCAGGTGCCACAGGTAAGCACATTTTTTATGGTGATTGTTACGGTCTGGTAGTTAGATTTATTATTTTCCTACTTTCTCCCACGCATCTATATTGGCGTCAAACCCCATCTCCCAAGGGACGGTTATTAGAAGTGTATTTTAGCTTGTTTGAGTCCTTGGTACTTGAGAGATTTCATTCTGTGTGTGGCATATTTCCTTTCATTTTAGTACTTGGGGACTGTGTTTTTGTTTTTATGTGCTTGTTTTGCCTGACCTTGTTATTTTTTTTTGGCTCACTCTCTGATACAGTCTGCATTTTGGTGTTTGGGCACCGAGTTTATTTCCCTAATGGCTCTACTGAGCCATGTGGATTCCTGCCATTGCTGTCAGCCTGACAGTTAATTCTGCACTCCTGGAAGGTAAACCACTTGGATCAGGGCTTTGTGCTCCAGGCACCATTCCCACACTCTCATTGCTTCCCTGCACTAGGGGTAAGAGTGTGCTCCACCCTGTTTGTTGATGTAGTACATCACTGCTTTGTTGTCCATTTGAAGGAGAATGATCTTGTGACAGAGAATGTCCTTCAGAGCTCAGACTGCATACAGGACAGCTCTCATTTCTAGGATATTTATGTGGAGTTGAGATTCGTCTAGATTCCATCGACCCTGGGTGTGCAGATCTTGACAGTGAGCTCCCCATGTGAGTAGGGATGCATCCATGGTGATGGAAATCAGATGCCAGTGGGGCAAAGGGAAACCCTTTCAGAAGGCTGTCCTCGAGTCCACCAGCTGAGTGACCATTTTAGAGCTTCCGTAACCTTGATGACAAAAGACTGGGGATGTGAGGTCGGGGACCACTGAGTACTGAGCAACACGGAGTAGTCCTCATGTGACGACAAACCAGAAGCACAGTGAACACTGAGGATGACATGAGATCCAGCATCCACTGCATCAAGAGAGCTCGAACTGAGTCGTTCTCTCTGTTGAAGTAGGCCATCTGAAGATGTCGCTCCTCCTGTCCTCTGGAAGAAATGCTTTTGCAGTGGAGGTATCCAGAAGGGCTCCTATGAAAAGGAGCTGTTGGGAGGGTTGTAGTTGTGATTTTCCTATGTTCAACAGAACTCCCACGGACGTGAGGAACTTGGAAGCCATAGCCATGGCTTCCAGTGTCTTGTCTGGAGGGGCTTGCTAGTAGCCAGTCATCCAGATGTGGGAACACTTGAATTCTGAGGTTCCTGAGATGTGCTGCAAGAATGGAAAGCACTTTGTCAAGACTTGAGGAGCCGAGGATAGCCCAAAGGGCAGGACCCTGAATTGGTAGTGCTGACCCAACGCCACAAATCAGAGGTAAGTGTGGTGGTTTGGGAGTATGGGAACATGTTGGTAGGCGTCCTGCATGTCCAGGGATGCCAGCCAATCATTTTGATGAATCAGAGGTAAAAGAATGCAGAGTGATATCATCTTGAATTTCTCCTTGTAAAGGAATTTGTTTAACTTCCTTAGATTGAGAATAGGGTGCATGCCACCTGTTTTCTTTGGAACTAGGAAGTAGAAACCTGTTTTCCGTTGATCCAGTGGAATTACTTCTACTGCCTGTTGTTCAGAATGCCTTGAATCTTGGAAGCCAAAGGTCTCACTGAGAGACAGGCAGCTTGGGCTGTCGTTTGGGTGGATGATCCGGAGGGGTTTCTGAAAGTATAGCCTAGAGGTTAGAGGAACGAGGTGTGAACGAGCTTGGTACATCCAGCAGACTAGACCTGAGTTTGATTCTCACAACCTCCACTTGCACACTGTGTGACTCTCAGCGAGTCACTTAACCACCTAGTGCTCCCAGGTCACCCCTGAAAACAGGCACTTGTGCCTAGTGGGCCTTACCCGGTTACCAAAGACTAAAATAAAAGACAGAAATTTAGAGAGTAACCCTCGTGGATTATCCTGAGCACCCATTTGTCTGATGTGACTGACTTCTGCTGGTTGTAAAACTGAGTCAGACACTCTCCTACTGTCGAGTAGAGTGCCCCTCGGACAGCTGAAGTGGGACTTGGGCTGGAAACTCAGGGTGGCACTAGGTGCTTTTGGGTCCTGTGCTTTATGCTACGTTTTCTTTTGTGGCTGGGGGGCTTGATTTTTGTTGAAGCCCCCCTCTGCTTTTGCCACAAAAGGACTGACGGTTATGAAACGGCCAGTGATTCCCATCCCCCACTGAGGGGCAGCAGAGGGTGGCCTGGCCATTTTGATAGCCAGTCTAGTTTTCTGTGTGGCCTCGAGTGCTTGCTCAACCTGAGGGCCAAACAGATAAGTGCCATCAAATGGTAAACTCATAACTCTCTGTTGGGCACATTTGTGAATCCCAATGTATACAACCATGAGTGGCGTCAGGTGTACATACCATCTGCTGCTGCTCCAGAAGCAGCATCAAAGACATCCATAGCAGCCTTAAGTTGCTAATTGTTGGACTCTGTGCCTCTATTAATGGTCTGGAGAAGCTCTGCGCTAATGTCCGACTCCGGAAGAGCTTCCACAGTGGCTCTGAGCAAATGCCAGAGGGTACACTCATACGGAGAGAAATAACCCTGGTAGCTAACAATGCGCATACCCAGGGGTAGAGGCAGAGAAAACTTGCTTCCCCAAGGTGTCAATCTTAAAAATTTCTTTGTTTACTGGACAGGCCATAGATTCCCGAGGAAGTGTGGCTTTGTCATTCTCTGCCAAGACAAGTAAGGCATCAGCAAAGGCTTGAGAGGCCAAGACTGGTGAATCCTTTGGAGGGGGGCATACTTCCTGTCTATGGATTTAGCCGCAGAAGGAATAAGCGCCGGATTATCTCACACCATTTGTGAGAGTGTTTCAAAAGAGGGCTGCACCAGAAGAGTCAATTCCACAGGAATATCCGGGGAACGTACAGATACTGCAGACGCAGCAATTTCCCAGGATCAATCTCTGAAGTCTGGAGAGAAAGAGTGGAATTCAGGTTCTTTAACACAGACTTAAAGGAAAGGTTCTTGACCAGAGGCTCTGCTGAAGGAGAGGGTTTATTTGCCGCTCCGAGAAAAGAATCTTTATCAAAGTCATTTCCTAATCGAAGATCAGGATCAGGCTCAATATCATCTCCTACTAGCCCCGGAGGGATGGTATATATATATATAGATATAGGAAAGGGAGGAAAAAGAGGGCTAGGCGCTCCGTGAATCAGAGTCGAAAACCCCGGCGCCCTAGCTGGCGCCGAATGTGCGGGCGACACCGGCACAGGGTGCAGCGTCGAGAGAAAGGACGGCACTGGCCCAGGGAGCGGCGCCGGGCACGGCACCGCCAAGACCGAAGTCAAAAGTGGCAACTGAGCCAAGGAGGAAGATCTGACAAAATTAGTAGGAGAAAATGGCACCTGTGCTGGCCCCTGCACCACAGCCATAAAAAAAATGAATCAAATACTAAAGCTGCTGTCGCATAGACAAAGATTTGACTCCCAGCGTGCAAGTAACGTTCTCACTGAGGTGCACTCGAATGCAGGAAAAAAGGGACGGAGGTGGTTGGAGGGTCGATGCGAGGTTAGCCTATACGGCATGAACCGAGCTCATGGCGCTGCTTCCTCGTGGCCCTACCTTGGTGCCAGCCCTCCTGGAGATGTTTGGCTCCCACTCGGTCCTAAGCGTCCTCCATGTAGTCACCATCACTGTCGCTGGAAATCGCGCATGCGCGACAGTGAGAGGAGAAAACTCTCACTCTCGGGCATGCGAAGGATTTCGGCAACAGAGTTTAAATTCATTTTGAGGCTCAAGGAGTGCTTGGTTTTGCATTAATGATAAAGCAAATGGTTCAGTATGCCACACACTTGTAGAGTAAAAACTGGGTCCAATGTGGATGTGAAAAATCGATCTTCGGGATGGCACTCCACGGTAGAGGCGCGTTCTCAGTGCCAGTGTGCTTCTGGGAGACGGGGGATTTACTTGCTGACCGCCACTACAGACATTAAATCAAAATGCGCAAATATAGGTAAATTGGTTACTTTGATGTTAGACAGTGGCATTCTATTGTACTTGCTTTATTAGTATGAGCCTGTGGGAACACTGCTTCATTCTGAGACAGAAACAAGGGGAAAAGTTGACAGTGCCCCTTTAAGACAACCCTCTGTAATGTAATGGGGACTAGTTGGCCTACAGCTTCTGAAACAATTTTCTCAATCTCCTGCCAGAAATAGCAGAGAGCCAGACATCTAAACATCATATGTGCAATCAGCAGGTTGTAGGGCACACCTAGGGTAATCCTCACCAGCAGGGAGGGTAACGTTAGAAACAATGTCTGGAGCATAATATGCTCTCTGGATGGTCATGTAATAAATTACCTTATATTTGCTCTGTGTGGATTGCATCCACCCACCCATTCTCCACAATGTCCTGCCATTCATCTTCATAGATAAACTCCCCTAGTATCTCCTTCAGTTTCATTATTTTTTATTATGCTGGCTTCTCTTTATTTTCTTTTTATATCATCTTTTTACCTCCTACGACACTCCAGCGTCCGCCTCTCCTTCGGGCCCTTCTAGTATCTCCAGTCCCTGGCCATCCTCTTCCCGAGAGCTGTTCTTGTACCACATATTGCAGCCAACCCCGAGTCGCCCCGGAGTAACCCATTTCTGGGCAGATCGCCCTCCTTTGAGGGGGAAAGGGAAACCCCAGCACACTATTTTTTTTTTCTTACTGACTTGGGGGTGCTGCTGTAGAGAAGCAGGCTCCCGGAGGTTCGGAGATGTGGAGGATATGGGGCGTCATCCGGCCAGGCGCTGAGTTGTTTTTCCGGCTTTCCTAGGTTGTTCCTCCTCGCGCTTAGCTTGTACCCCAGTCTCCACCGGGGCCACACGTGAGCGGGGCTTCAACCTCGACTCCACCCCAGGAGAGAGTAGTCCTCCCGACGCTCAATCCTCTCCTTCCTGGCCAACCCCGGCATCCCGAGTCCGCTCTCGAACCTGGCCGCCGCATGGCTCGAGGTGGCTTCTCTTTATAAAAAAAAAACATCATTCCCCCCTGCTGAATCATAAGCTCAATGTCCCTCTCATCCAGATTCAAGAAAGCATCCCTCAACACACCCTCTAGCTCCAATGCCCCCTCAATAGCACCCCAAGTACATGAACAAGTGAATCGGGGGCGAAGCTCTCAGGTAGGTTCCATGGAAGAGTATCTACCCTGCACTTGTCTTCATTCCAGTAGACTATAGAGAAAAAGATGCCCTCCAATAGTAGCTACGCCTAATGGGCTAACAGTGGGTCAGTCGGGTGTTACTACTATTGGAGGACATATTTTCATTCATAGTCTACTGGAATAAAGACGATCACAAGGCAGCCACTCCTTTATGGCACCTACCCGAGCACTTTACCCCTGACTCACTTGTTAAGGTATTCTGCACTGCTATAGGGAGCGAGTGGGGTTGGGGCTAGTGGTTGTGTTGGGTGGGGGCTGCTCTCTTGAATTTGGGTGAAGATGACATTGTGGCTTGTGCGTGGGAAGGGAGCTTACGACTTAGGGAGGTAATTACATTTTAATTACAAGGAGGAATGAGCAGAATACAAAATATTAAGATTACAGTGTCAGTGGGCTTGGGGGATGGAGGAGAGAGGCTGTGGGTTACAGGATGCCTAGGAGGAGGTGTTTGCCAACGCAGGGGGGTCTGAACAGGATGGCACAGTTGGGGGGGTCACATAACATTTTTGATTTTTGGGAGCTGTATTCCAAAAGCCGAAATCCATTTTTTTTTTTTTTTTGCTACTATCCGAGGTATCAGTTTTCTTAAATGGATATCCAAGTAACCCTAGTCACAGGGATAATGAGGTATGAAAGGGAACATAACTAGATAAACTTCAGGGGGATCTGAACAAGGTGGGTATCTGGTTGGACTCTTGGCATCTTAGAAGGGCACTACACATGAGCAGGGCCACTGGAAAATTGTGCCCGCAATTTTTTTGCGAAATTCGCAGTTTTCACCATTCTCCACAAAAAATGACGTGTTTCGCAATTTCTTGCAATTTTTGAGTTTTTATATTGAACTATGTAAAAAGTACTAACATTTTTTATAAAATACTCTCAAATATGTTGACAATTTTGCATGCAGACTTGGGTTTGGCCAAAACAATGCAGTGCAAGGTAGGGCAAGGGTTTTAAGTGACACTGATTTCTTTTGAACCTTTGCCTTGTTTGGTTTTGAAGCAGTCTATCAGAAAACTTTTTGTTGCCACACAAACAAACAAAAGATGGGAGAAAAGGTGCAAATTATCCCATTCACTTAAATAGGGTGCTAACCATGAAGCCTTTTTATTAGTGGCAGGGCAAGTTTTTCCTTGTGAGCATACTTTCATTCAAACTAGTTTTGATTCAAACAGCGGAGGATTTTTGGATGGCCCTGCCAGTTTTAAACTTGAATAAGCTAGTTGCTAACCGTGATCTCATTCTTAGCAACTACCCCCTAGATGCTCACATGCAAAGACTACAATAAAAACCTAACTAAAGTCTAAAAACAAGCTTATAAAACACAAAATGTACAGTATCTGAAAAGTTATCTTTAACTAAACAAAATAATTGTAGCCAGAGTAAAACAAAGGTTAAGTACAGGTACCCTGACTATGATGCAGTAAAAATATATTGGTATTCTTTTACATTTTTTGGTAACTGCATAAAGCCCACTAGGAACAAGTGCCTATTTTCAGGTACAAAGTAGGAGCGCTGAGGAGGTCAAGTGACTTGCTCAAAATCACACAGTATGCAAGTGGAGGTTGTGGGAATCAAACTCAGAAGGTCTGCTAGATGTCGTCAGCTCATTCACAGTTTGTTACTCTAACCTCTAGATTATACTGCCAGACCCAATAACCCCCAGATTTAATGTTTAAATATGTGATTTCAAAAATAGTGTACAATACCTACAGTGCAGATTATAAACGCTACACTTTAAATGGAAATTACGTACCTACCGTAATTCTTGATCTTCTTAGACGGAGTCTCCACCACTCATTCACACTGATGGGATCTATGCCGGAGGTGCTAGGACTCAGCCGGAGCAAACTTTTGCAAGACGGCGGGCGCCAGGGATGGAGCCGTGAGGAGCGGTGCTGCGAGCCTTGGCTCGTGCAGCAATGACTATCTCGGCGTCGACTCTCAAACCGCCTCAGTACCTTTTTTCCGAGGAGGTGCAGTGTAACTAACCTAGAAGGATAGCCTAACAAAAACTGGACATAAGATAGTCTGGATGACCCGTATAAGAAGGGTCAACAAAGAAGTCTTCACAGCTTAAAGACTGAGGCAGTGAAGACCAACAACATAGGTGAGCTCGGGGAATGGTGGGTGGGCTTGGAATGAGTGGTGGAGACTCCGTCCAAGAAGATCAAGAATTACGGTAGGTATGTAATTTCCATATCTTCCTGGACATAAAGTCTCCACCACTCATTCACACTGATGGGAGAGTACCGAGCTAATAATCCCCCGGAAGGGTGGCAGGAGAGACCAAGAGCTCACAGTTTTAGGACAGAAGTCCATTAAGGATGATTCTGCCAAATGAAAGATGTCACCTGGCATGGACATCCAGGGCATAGTGCTTGATGAAAGCATGCACTGAGCTCCAGGTAGCCGCATTGCAAATATCTGCAATGGGCACGTTGAGGATTTCCGCTAGGGATGCCGGGACTGCTCTAGTAGAGTGAGCATATACTCTGCCCTCCAACTTAACCTGCGCCATGGAATAACAGTGGCGAAGGCATGCCACCAGCCATGCTGAAATCCATCTGATAGCGACAGCTTGACCCAGCTAGGTCTCACTGAAGGAAACAAACAGTTGTTGAGCTTTGAGAATTTGTTTTGTTCTATCTAAATAGAAACGCAGAGCTCTTTTGACATCCAAAGAATGAAGGGTGCGCTCTCCTTCATTTTGGGAGTTTGCAAAGTAAGTAGGTAGGACTAAAGGTTGGTTTAGATGGAATTCTGAAACAACCTTAGGGAGAAACTTAGGATGGGTCCCAAGAACTACTTTGTCCTTATTTATTTATTTATTACATTTTGTTAACTGGGTAAGCCCACTGGGCCCCGAGGGTCCCTTTTTCAGGGGCGACCCAGAGTTTGTTACATATAGTTTGAACATACAGTCAGGTATCACAGTGTCAGACATATCGTACAGGGTTACTAGGACAGTATATAATTTTACAGTTTTTACAATTTTACAGTTTTTGTGGAAGAAGGCAAGAGAAACATGATATTAGTTAATACAGTAGTACAGTGCAGTGCGTCTAATACAGTAGTACATCTAATATCGGAGGTATATTACACTGATGAGTACAGTATGGCAGAGTAGTATATATAATATGGGGTTATAAGGACAGTATACAGTTTCTGTAGAAGAGGGCAGCAAATACATTACAATATAGAGTACAGCAGTGACAGCAGATAGGGGTGAGGGTGATAAGTGCTTTGAATGCATAAGGAAGTTCCATATGGGGTAGAGTACCAGATTGCGCAGTCATTAGTCGTAACCCTTATAAGGGAGCAGTGTCGTGTAGGTACAAATTGACACGAGGTGTGGTTGTCTTAGCCATTGGGGCAGTGGCAGGGACTTGGTTTGAGAAGGTGAGCATGCAGTCCCTTTTGAAAGATGGCTAAGGTCGGTGCCTCCTGAAGATGGCTGGGGAGACTGTTCCATGATTCCGGGGCTAGGTGAGTAAAGGATTTACTCCCAGTGACAGTGCAGGTCAAGGGAATTTCCAGGAATTTTTTGTTCGAGGAGCAGAGTGGTCATTTGGTCTGCTTTGGGGCAAGTAGTCAATCAATCAGACCTGCCGGGGGTTGGGCATCAAGGAGCTTGTAGGTCCAGCTTAGTAGGGGGTACTGGAGCCTATTGTACAGGGATGGCCAGTTGAGGGCTGTGAGGGCATCACAATGGTGGGTCCTAGGGTATGATTTGGAAGCAAAGCGAACGATTTTCTGGTATAGGGTCATTAATCTACTGCAGTCCGTTTTAGTGATGCCGAGTACGATGGGGGCAGCATAAGTTAAGGTTGGGAGAAAGATGCTTTGTGAGATTGCCAGTCTAGTCTCTGATATCATGTTGTGGCTTAGGCGATAGAGAAGGCCCAGTTTTTGGTGGATGTTTTTTGTTACTACGTCCACATGGGGCTTCAGTGTGAGCCCCTGATCTAGTGTGAGGCCAAGGTATTTGACTGATTGTACCACTTCTATTTTGGAGCCAGATAAGATAGTGAGTGGCGGAAGATGGTCCCTGGAGAGACCCAGAGATTTTGGCTCGAACGGCATTGCCTTAGTCATGGTGGGGTTGAGGACCAGGCGGTTCTCAATTAGCCAAGTCTCTGCCTTGGTGAAGTCATCTTGGAGCCGGGTTCTAGATCAGCATGTATTTCAGAGACCCTGCGGGCCAAGGTAATGGCCACCAGGAAGGCTGTTTTCCAAGTGAGAAATTTCAGCTCACAGGTAGCTAGAGGCTTGAAAGGCTTTCAAGTGAGCATGTCTAGCACAAGATTAATGTCCCAGGCTACGACTGGATGTCTGATAGGAGGTCTGGTATGCAGAATACCCGTAAGAAACCTCTTAACTACTGGTAACTGAGCCAGTGACAAGGAAGGTACTGGTTCATGATAAGCTGAAATGGCACAAAGGTGAACTTTGACCGTAGAGTATTGTAGACCTGAATTTGAGAGGTCTAAAAGGTACTCTAGAACTTTATTTGGTGAGCAAGAAAAAGGATTCAAAGAGGATTTTGCACACCAGAGAGAAAAATGCTTCCATTTGACTGTGTAAGTTTTTCTAATGGCTAGTTTACGCGCAGCCAAAAGAATATCTGAGACTTTGCGAGAGACATTGAACCTGTTCAATTCTATCTCTTCAGGAGCCAAGCGTGAAGGTGAAGCGACCTCAGATTGGGATGGACCACAGGCCCGAGTCAGAAGGTTCGTCTGAAGGGGAAGCGCTTTCCGAGGGGTTTCCAACATACTATTGAGTAACGGAAACCATATCTGTCAAGGCCAGAAGGGAGCAATGAGGATCATTTTGTCCCCTGGGACTCGAACTTGAGAAGTACCCTCTGAATTAGAGGAAGAGGAGGAAAGGCGTATAGAGCACGGCGCCGCCTGACCTAGTGCTGCGCACGGTGCTGACAGAGCCCTCAGTGCCAAGAATGGCGACGACAAGCCGCATAACACAGAGGACGGTGCCAACAAGCCGCATGGCACAGAGGATGGCAGCAACAAACCCGATGGCACTGATGAGAGCAACGAGTGACCCATCAACGCCGAAGGTGCCGAAACCAACAAAGGGCTCCGAAAACTAGGATTTGAGGAGAAAGAAGGAAGATTACCAGGAGATAGAGGCATCGGTGTGGTCCCCTGCGCCGCAGCCATGTGAGGGGGGAAAATACCTGAGCACAGAGTCGACGGCACTGAAGGCACAGTGCAGGTGAACAGGTGGCAAGCAGAGAGATGGTACCACGGCGCACTCATGCCTCCACATGCACGCGTGCGGCCAAGACTTGGGGCAGGGAAAGAAAATGGGGGTAAAATTGAGAAAGATAAGCCTGCACTAACTGCTGCTTAGTAAGAGAATCACAAGGTACCCTAGGTAGTAGGGAGGGTGGGAAATCTCTTTAAATTAGTGCATGTTTGCCTAGCATATTTGTTGAAACCTGCTTGAATGACTATCTTAATAATATGTTGTAGTCATAATGGATAATGAAAGTTATTTTGATGGTTTTTAGTTCACTTTTGGGATGTTATGGTATGTATCCCATCAGAATGTGTGTTTAACTGAGAAATGAAAATTATATACCCACCGTAATTCCAGATCTTCCAGAATATCTTCACCATTCAGTCCCACATGTGGGTCTAAGCCAGAGGCACTAGGATCCAGCAGGAGCAAAGTCTTTGCAGCCTAGAAGGGGACCAATGTTTGTGCCAGTGCCACCCACAAAGCAGATGTTGTGACATGGCGCTCACAGGTTGCCCAGCAAATGACACTGGCCCCCCTTCCTTCCTTAGTTCTGTTTGCCAGGAGAGAAAACAAGTGAGAGAAAGCGAGAGAGAGAAAAAGAAGAGGGAGGGTTATTGACTTGTCACTGAAAGGGGTAGGAAAAGGGTATAGGATATAAAATAATTAAATTAATAAAACCCAATTACCAACTAGAAGAACTAAGGGTTGGGCCTAAGTGGCACAGGGCAGCGGGTGTAAGAGCCAGAGCCTAACTTAGCCACCTGGACAGGAAGGTGACAACAGCCCTGGCTGGAGCAAGAGGCCCAGAGCACCTTAGCGCAGTTAGGAAGGCAGATGCCAACTTAACTTAGTATGCTGTATTCAGCAAGGGACAAGAATTTAGGAGACAAGCTCAAGAGCTCCAGAGGAGCAGCTGCAATAACAATTGAAAAACAAGTACAAGACACAAAATAGCAACAGAAAAAGAAGTACAAGACAGAAGTCTTCTTGCCACCATAAAGAGCACTGGAACACTGAAGGAAAAGAAGCCAAAAGGGCAGGAAAAAACAAACACAGCTCCAGACTGACAGCACAGAAAACACCCCCCCACTGCATTTGTCTCTCCATAGCTTAGACTAAGGATGCACCTGAGTGAGGGCTTGAGACTGCCAAATAACATGGGCTCAGGGCACAGGCAAGGAAGCATCGAGCCAACAGCCAGGGTATGAGTTTAGGGATTATTCCCATTGGTGGGGGGGGGGGGAAAAAGAGCATTCAAGGAAGAGGAAGATTTAAAAAAATACACATTTCTTTTTCTTGGCAGGAAAAGGGCAAGGGGCCCACTCCCATCATTATTTTTTTTAAATTCCCCCAAAAGGTGAGTGGAAAAAAACAAGACCCATCCCAAGGGAAAAAGAAAACAGAACTGAAATCTCAAAGGAGAAGAACAGCCCAGAGGGGGTGGTAATAAGTGCTAGAGTACTATCAAACAAGGTGAGCTGCCCAGAGGCCCTGACTCTTACATGAGAAGGAGATGGTGGGTGAGTGTGTGACTGAATGGTTAAGATATTCTGGAAGATCAGTAACATGGTGAGTTTGTAATTTTCATATCGTCCAAGAATCAATCTTCACCATTCAGTCCCACACATGGGTCAGAGTACCAAACGTTCCCCGAAACAGGGGAGAAGTTGGCTCACCCTAAAGGAAAAAACTAAACCCGAGCCCTCTGGTGGGGGGAATAAATGAAAATTACATACCTACCGTAATTTTGATCTTCTCTTGTATCTTCACCATTCATTACTGCTGGGTGTAAGCCGGATGCACGCACCTACCACAGGAACTTTTTTTTTTTTTGAGGGAGGAGTCTGCGCCAACGGCACCACCCATGCAAGTGACGCACCACGTGGTGCGCGAAGGGTGGCTGTAAGGAACCATCGACTCCTCCTCCATCCCAGTTCTGTGAAGCCAGAGAGGCAGAAATAGGGCATAGGTAGTAGAGTGAGGCAAGGGAGCCGAGGGATAGGAAAAGGAAAGGAAATGAACTGAAAAAGGAATAAGCCGAAGAGAGGATAGAAAAGAGAGAGAGAATGCTACCCTAAGTGACTACAGGGCCTCAGTCCATGGGTGGTTCTGAGGGAAGAGGAGTAAGAACAGGAAGAAGGAGAGGAAGAAACAGAAAAATGGGAGTAAATGGGGAGGAAGGAGGAATCCTGTCCAGGTAAAAAGGGGACCACTGATTTAAGATGTTCAATTCCCAGCTGGGACTGAAGACAAGGGAGCAAGGATCCCACCAGTTGAGGGTTAAGAGTCCAAGGTTGGACTACAGATCTTTATTGTTTTGAAAACAGACCTCTCTTCCTCTCCATTTATCCAAAATATTTTTCAAGTAAGCCAGGTTCTAGGCCCACTGCTGTTCCCAGAAGAGAATCAGTTTCGCTCAGAAGAGGAGTGAGACCTGACTTAGGGGTAGATACTAAAATCTTTTGCAGTACCCAAGGGGTACCGACACAGTTCCTATTTTGAGGGAAATATGGAAAAGCTAAAGGAGGAAAAGAAAGAGGAGAACTCCCGTGAACTCTGTTAGACTGTATATGAAAAAGAACAGTCATAGAGTGAATTCAGAGGATGAGTGCTCCCTAACCGGGGGACACCCCGAAGAGGAACCCCTAACTGGGGGACACCCCGAGCATGAGAGAATCAGAGGAAGTTCCCTCGGAGGGTTAAGCGAAGGCCCTATTCGCCATCCCCTGAATCGACCACCCCATGACTCCAGGGAAGGGACAGAGAGCGCTGAGGCATCAGGGGGACACAGTCTCCAAATGGCTCAAGGAGAGCAGGGTGAAAAGGGCGGAGGAGACACTCAAGCAAAGAGGTCCAAGAGAGGAAGGTGGGCAGGATTCAGTAATGAATGGTGAAGATACAAGAGAAGATCAAGAATTACAGTAGGTATGTGATTTTCATATCTTCCCTTGTCAATCTTCACCATTCGATACTGTTGGGTGAGTACCAAGCCCCCCGGAGGGTGCCTGATGTTATCCCTGAGGGAACAGATCCCTCAGGCTCCTACTGGTGAAAAGCAGAAGTGGGGGGGAGACCCTAGTCAATAGACTGAGGCAGTCTAAGGTTGCTGAGGACAAGGGGGTGTCCCCCGTGGCGGGGGCGGAGGATGCCTCTGGAGAATCTTCCTCTTCCTGCAGGAAAACAGACGGGTGCCCCGGAAAGCAGAGGAAGTCACCCTACGCTGGGCAATGGGTGACAGCCTGGACAGACAAAGCCATGCCATCCGTCATATGAAGCTCGCTGTCCCTGTCAGTCTAGAAGTCACCTCGCTGTCATCATAAGACGCCCTCGCCTGGTGCCTTGCAAGCTCCAGACCCTGCGCAGAGAGGGCAATGGCTTGTCTGGACTCCTCTGTATCAGGCATAGATGCCAGAACCTGAGCCAGCATCGACCATAGATGCCTGCTGTAGGCAGCACGGTGTGCCTGATGTGAACTTATACACATCAACACACAAGCAGATTAGAAGACTCTACGTCCCCACCGGCTGAATTCTGCAGAATCCGGATCCGGGGGTTGATCGTGCACCAGGCGCCGAGGCCCAGAAGGAGTTTCTAGGGACGTGAAGCCCGAGGATGGGTGAGGTAGAGAACCAAGAGACTCGTGGAGGGCACAGTACCGTCTCCTGCAGTCTGCCAGGGCTGGGGAAGGGGCAGCTAGAGACTGCCAGGTGTGGATAAATGCTTTCTGGAAAAGGATTGGCCAGGAAGGGACCACAAGGTGGTGAGCGCTGAATTCACTGAGGAATGCACGTGTCTGCTGCTCGGTATTGTCCCTATGAACAAAAATATGAAGCTGTGAGACCAGCCTCGAGAGGAACTGCTGATATTCTGTGAAATCAGCGTCGGAGGACAGGTGGACAAAAAGTTCCTCTTCCTAAGATGAGGAGGAAGTGGAAACATAGAAGTTGACGGCAGATAAGGACCGCAAGGCCCATCCAGTCTGCCCATTTCTTTTTCTACCTTATAAATGTGCCATCGGCCTTTGCTCTGTCAGTGGCCTATCTATTCATAGTCATTTGTATTGCTCCCTTATGCCTATCCCATGCCTGTTTGAAGCCCTGCACTGTATTCATAGCCACCACTTCTTGTGGTAAGCCATTCCATGCATCCACCACCCTTTCTGTGAAAAAGAATTTCCTCACATTCCCCCTTAATCGGCCTCCCTCTAATCTCATGCTGTGTCCTCTTGTCCTGCTATTTTTCTTATATTTAAACATGTTAGACTCTTTCACCTTGTTTATGCCCTTAAGGTGTTTGAATGCCTCGATCATATCACCTCTCTCCCTCCTTTGCTCAAGGGTATACATATTGACTCCGTTAATCTGTCCTCATATGTCTTCTGATGCAGTCCCTGCACCATCTTGGTTGCCCTTCTCTGGACTGCCTCAATTTGGTTAATGTCCTTGTGAAGGTGTGGCCTCCAATACTGCACGCAGTACTCAGATGGGGCCTAACCAGTGTCTTGTACAGAGGGATTATTACCTCTCTTACGACTTGTGATACCCCTACTAATACACCCTAACACCCCCTAGCCTTACCTACTGCTTTAGAGGTCTGTTGATGATTTTAGGTCATCAGTGATGATGATGCCCAAGTCTCTTTCTTCCTTTGTGACTGCTAGCAACTCCCTCCCAGCCTATAGGTGGCTTCAGGTTTCTCTTCCTATGTGCATGATTTTGCACTTCTTTGCATTAAATCCCAGTTGCCACTCTTCTGACCATTCTGCTAGTTTATCCAGATCTCTTCTCATTCTGCCCACCCCATCTGGATCATCTACTCTGTTGCAGATCTTGGTGTCATCTGCAAACAGACAAGCCTTACCCTCTAGTCCATCTGCAAGGTCACTAATGAAGATGTTGAAGGACTGGCCCCAGGACTGATCCTGAGGTACCCCTTGTGACTTGCATCTCTTCTGACTGTATACCATTTACCACCACTCTCTGTTTTCTGCCCGTCAACCAGTTTGCCACCCAGTTGACCAATTTCTGCCCACCCCGAGCCTACCCAGCTTATTTATCAATCTTCTATGTGGAACAGTGTCAAAAGCTTTGCTGAAGTCAAGGTAGGCGACATCAACTGCTCCCCCTTGGTCCACCACTCTGGTTACCCAGTCAAAGAAATCTATGAGATTAGTTTGACAGGACCTTCCTTTTGTAAACCCATGCTGCCTTGGATCCTGTGCCCCTATGGATTCCAGGTGTTGCACTATCCTTTCCTTAAGGAGTGCCTCCATAATCTTGCCCACTACTGAGGTAAGACTGACCGGTCTGTAGTTCCCTGCCTCCTCCCTGCTACCACTCTTGTGCAGCGGGATCACATGAGCCCTTCTCCAGTCTCGAATGATCAGAGCACTCCTGTGGTGGGGGGACAGGCAGAAGACCTGTTCGTCCTTGGCCCTAACGTATGAAGGAAAGGCCGCTCCAGTAGCTCTGAACGTCTCCCAAGTTAATGGCCCTGTAGGACCCACATGGCCTGGAAGAGAGGGAGGTGGCTGCAAAGGGATGGGCGAAGGGCATCTGAGAGTCTGTGTCCAGCCTCTGCCGGGGCTCTGAGATCCAGGGAACAATGCCACCATGACTGGGAACCCTGAGACCATAGCGGGTTGCGAAGAGGTAACCTGTGAAAGCAAACTCCGGAAGAGCCCAGAAGGGGAATCTCCTGTGACGCGACTGGGGTTGCATGTGTCCAGAAGGGCAACCCTCTGTGCTGCCACTAGAAGGCACTCTCGAGACTTCGAGGGAAAGGCAGGGTTCAGTACTGTGACTCCTGTCCACACCCCATAGGGTGGTGGGGATGTACTGCCGCTCCTCACCCCGGCCTCTCAACCCCTCCGACTTGAGACAACCCTCTTCCTCGACACAAACATAGGAGCTCCCCACTCTGTGGGCCTCCGGATGAGGCCACAGTAGCAGGGCTCTCCACCCCTTCCTGAGGGGCCCCAGCAGCACCAGAAATGGCTGCTGCCCGGGCCACCTCAGAAGAGGGCATCCTCTCCCGAATCCCGGAGCTATCGCCCCTAGGGGATCCCAGGCCACCCCCAGCCGTGGGACCTCCAGAGCGAACCTGCTCCGGGGACTCAGGAAGAGGAACAATGGTCTGTCTGACACCCTGGCCTATAGAGAGTTCCAATTCCGAAGAATTGGGTTGCCAGTCCGGGTCCACCTCTGAGTCATCTTCCTACGAAGTGGAGGTGAGCAGAAGGACCTCCAGAGAGGCAACCCCCAAAACATCTCCGACGACAGCACCGGGAATGGCGCCGATGTAGGCCATGACGTCGCCGTTCGAGTCCATGGCCACATGGACAGCGGAGGAACACAAAGTGGCACCGCCAGAGTCCCTGGCACCGCAGACGGCACCGGAACCCAAAGCGGCGCCACTCGAGTTCCCGGCATCGGAACTCAAAGCGGTGCCGTTTGAGACCCCGGCACTACAGACTGCGCCGGAACACAGAACATCACCACTCTGTGGCATCAAGGGTCCGCCAGTGCCGGGCCCCGCAAGCAGGGGCCGTGACATTGGGGGAGCCTGCACCTAAGTGGAGGTGACTGCCAGTACGGCGCCAGCGATGCGACCCCAGGAGGAATCGCACCGCTCCTCCAGCGCCGAAGAAGAAACCTCCTCCTCGGCAAGGCTAGAAGTGGAGGAGGCCTCCTCCTTGCCGGGCTGTATAGACCCGGGAGCGGACCCGGAGGAAGAGTCAAGAGATCTGGCCTGGGAGGCCCACGGGCGACGTCGTCCTCCAAAAGTCGGCGGGGCCCTGCCAATCTTGAACACACAGATTTCCAGTACACGGCGGTCCATGGAAAAACAAGCATCACAGTGATTCATATCATGGTTGTGTCCCAGGCACTGAAGGCAAATATCATGTCAATCCATGATGGAGAACTGCCGACCAAAGGGGCACTGGCACATAGGGGCATGGCCCACCTTGGATTTACGCTTGGCCCTCGAATAGGACATGATGCGGACAAATTGGCAGTAACAGTAAAGATCCCAGTGCCATCTAAATAATAATAAAATTAATGGTCTTACCAATGTCGACGGCGTTGGGATGAGAACCGGGATGAAGGCGTGTAGAAATGTCCTAATGGCGCAGCAAAAATTTCAGCCCACGCGTGGCAGGTGCGGCCTCGACAGCAGGAGAAACAGAACTGGGATGGAAGAGGAGTCAAGGGTGCCTAACGGACACCCCTTGCACACCACGCAGTGCGTTACTCACATGGGCAGCGCCGCTGGTGCCAACTCCTCCCTCCAAAAAGTTCCCGTGGTGGGTGCGTGCATCTGGCTTACACCCAACAGTAATGAATGGTGACAATTGACAAGGGAAGATCCACTGGAGGAACGCGACTCCTTATAGGTTTGGTGAACCCGCGACTGGTCAGAGGCAGGCAGAGGCTTCCATGGCCTGGGAGCAGGAGGGTGCCCCCCATCTTATGCCTGACTCTATAGGAGAAAAAAAAATGAGTCCCCTGGTAATGTGAGTTCAGCACCCTATGCAGGGGTGCCAACCAGGGGAGGTAATACCATGCAATCCACCAAATGCAGACTGCTGTTCCTACCAGCCTGGATACTACCTCACTAGCCTCATATAACGCCCTTCTTTGGCGCCTCACCAGCTCCAGGACCCAGGCAGAAAGACAAATAGCCTGCCTGGCTGACTTGCAATCAGGCATGGACACTAAGAGCTGACTTAGTGTCACCCACAGGTGCTTGCCATAAGCTGCCTGAAGTGCGGAGATGCATATTACAATATGTGCCACCACAAAAACCTTTCTGCACCAGGCATCAGTCTCAACAGAGTCAGGGTCAGAAGGCCAGTCATGCACCGGGCACGTACGTGCTAAGGGGGTCTGCGGGGCAACCAGAATCCCCAAGGTGGGGTAAGGAATAATATGGAGACCTCGCAGGAGCGCAATATCTGTGCTGGATGTTGACAGGGGCAGGAGAAGAGGTAAAGGGACAGAGCCAGAAATTCCTGAATGCTTCTGTAAAGGGCTGGGCTATGAACGCACAACAGAAATCCTCAAGAAATCTCAGCACCAGGGTAGCAATACTGCAACCTACAAATGAACTTATATTCAGTTCCTGCAACATTCCCATCAGGAACTGCTGATACTGGAAGTACTCAGCATCAGAGGACACATGGACAGAAAAATCCTCTTCCTCAGAGGGGGAAGTAGGAGAGGAGAAGCTGGAGCCATGTAACGGTGGTGCAAGGGCCGCAAGTCTGAAATGGGTCTGATCTGCCTTAAGGTTGTATGGGTGGAACATGCCAGCCGAAAACCTGAATTGTTCCCAGGACATGCACCCCAGGGAACCAGAAATAACTGGCAATGCAGGGGAGAGGGCAAGGGTGGGGGAGGGTTATGGATGACCAGGCCAGCTTCTCTGCCAGGGCTGCAAGAATGCTCAGGGGACCTAGCCCGGAAGAAGGGCCTGGCAAACTCGCAGGTATGGAGCCAACCTACATTACAGGATCAGTCCTGACGGTGCAGTGGGGGGCAACCCCCCAGGTGGGGAGAGTGGTGCCATACAGGTCCCACAGGGCAGCCAAGATCTGCACCAGTGATACGGCCAACCAGTTCTGGGGAGAAGCTAGGTACCGGACTAGTGCTGGGGCACCGAGTGGAGCTGCCACTACCACTGGACAAGGGGCCAGCATCATGCAACAACCCCTCACTGGGCTGACACTGCCCTCTGGGTCAAGCCCAACATTCAGGCCAGGCACACCCCTACAATCAACCCCAGACTTGGCACCACCAATGACACCAGACTAGGTACCACAAATGGCACTGGGACCAGATCTGGCATGGGAACAGCACCGGAACCTGAATCACCACCATGAACAGTGCCAGAAGGGGACCCGGCACCGTCTCCAGAACCAGTCTGAAGAACTACTACAGGGGACACTCTAGGCCCACAGCTGGGATTGAAACAAGGCCCAAGATGGGTTCCATCATCACCGGCTGCATCCCCAAGCCCAAGATCAGCATCATCATCATCATCCTCCACCTGGCCAGAAGGGCACTCAGGGAGAAGAGATAACTATGACCTCAGGGTCCAAGGCAGGGTAAGCTCAGAAATTCTTCCCTCTTCTGGCACCATGGGCAGTGCCAGAAGGGGTCTAATCTTATGGCTGGCACCACCCTGCTCTCTGGTACTGGCCTTAGTACCAAGAGCAGAGGAGGCACTGTGTCACAACGCTGAGGTGCTTACCAGTGTATACTGAGTGTAATATAGCTTTGGTCTCGCCACTGGGGGTGTCTGCTGCCCTGAAGAGCTGATGGACTGTGAAGGTGCTCAGCCAGCACCCCCCCGAGGAAGCTGACGGTCCACCAGACCCCCCACCCGACATCTTGGGAGGGCAAGCATAGGGAGTGCCCTGGATTTGCTCAGTATCAGAGTGTGATAGGGCTGAAGAAGACCCTGTCCAATTTGTTATGCAAAAAGAATTAATATAAAGGATCTGTTCTATCCTGTCCTTTTCTGTATCTTGTCTGTCTGATTGTGCAATCAAATTTTCTTGTGAGACCTAGGAAATGACCATTCTAACAGTCTCATGACCCCCACCACTATCTCTCTGCCTCCACTTGCTGTTTCTATTTTTTCTTCCCCTTGCATATCTGCAGTTATAAAAATACATGTGAATCTTTTAGTGAAACTGGGATCCTCTAGGTTTGAAAATGTATATAGTTATATCGTTGAAATGGTTGCAAAAAGCTATTTGGAACTCAGGGGGTTCATTTTGAGATGCAGCTTGACCTCCATGAATTCTTTTGCAGAGTTGTCAATAGGAGATTACTTCTGGGGCACAATGATCTATTCTGTTGCACCTGCAAGGAAAGAAAAGGACAAAGTTCTGATACATTTTGTGAGAAACGGGTTGTCTCTTAATGAGCTCAGGATGCAGAAGTTAATTGCCAGGCAAAGGCTTCTTATAAAAAGAGCAATCTTTTGTTAAGGAGAGATTGAGATTTGAAATTGAAAAGAAGCCCTCAGACGAAGGACTTTATTTTATTTGTTTGTACTGCCTTTGTAAATAGCTATCCTAAACAACTTAATTTTTTTTATTTTACTGTTATTGATAATAAAATGCTACTTGCCAATTTTATATCTACTCCTGGTTTTCCTATGCTTCCTGACTCTTGCCTTGACGACAGAGAGGCACTAGGAAGGGGCTCAGGGGAAGAATCCAGGGACCTTGCCTTGATGTCCCTGGTACAATGTTTGCCTCCAAAGGTGGGCAGACCATGGTCCCCCTTCATCGCACACTTGGAGGGTGCGGTAGCCCATGAAAAGCAGGCAACACACCTATCCATGTTGTGGTCAGCGCCAACACAGGCACAGCAGTGATCATGTCAGTCCTGGATGGCAACTGAACCCCCACAGGAGCAATGATGCACGGGGAGGGGGGGCACCCTTGTTTTTTTGGTCTTCTTATACTCCTCAGGACCTGACATGATGATGCAAAAAGAAAAAAAAAGAAAAAGAAAGCTAGTAGAAAAAGGTTTGGTGCCAAAATAGAGCAATAAAACAAAAAACAGCACCATGTTAAAAAATGGCACTGAACTAAGGTGGCGGCAAGCTGAGGAAGATTTAATGCAATTTCAATGACTGAGGCTCCCACGGTACACACCTGATGGTGGAAAAACAGAAGTGAGGAAGGGAGCCAGTGTCGGTTGCTGGATAACCCATGAGCGTGACTTAACTATGTCTGCCTCATGGGCATCGCCAGCATCAATTTCAGTCCCCTCCTAGGCTACAAGGACTTTGCTCCTGCTAGGTCCTAGTACCTCCATCTTAGAACCATACATTTTATTTTTTTATTTTACTTTTACTGATAATAAAATGCTACTTGGGAATTTTATATTTGCTCCTGGTTTTCCTTTGCTTCCTAACCTTTGCCTCGATGACAAAGAGGTACTCGGAATGGGCTTGGGGAAGAGCCCAGGGATCTTACTTTGATGTCCCTGGTACGATGTTTGTCTTCAAAGGTGGGTTGCTCACAGCCCCCCTTCAATGTGCACTTCGAGGGTGTGGTAGCCCATGGAGAAGCAGGCGACGCACCTATCCATGTCGTGGTCAGCACCAAAACAGGTCCAGCAGTTGTCAAGTCAGTCCTGGATGGAAACTGGATCCCCACAGGAGCACTAATGCACAGAAGGGCTACCCTTGTTCTTCTTCTTGGTCTTCTTATGCTCCTCAGGACCTGGCATGATAATGCAAAAAAAAAAAAAAAAAAACTAGTAGAAAAAGGTTTGGCGCCAAACTAGAGCGATAAAAAACAGCACCATATTAAAAAATGGCCTCAAACCAAGGTGGCAGCAAATTGAGGAAGTTCTGACACAATTTTGACTAAGGCTCCCACCATGCACATTTGATGGTGGGAAAAACAGTACCAAGCAAGGGAGAGAGCCGGCGTCTGTTGCTGGCTAACCCACGAGCACGACATCACTACGTCTGCCTCGTGGGCAGCGCTGGCACCATCAGTCCCCTCCTAGGCTGCAAGGACTTTGCTCCTGCTGGGTCCTGGTGCCTCTGTCCTAGACCCATACATGGGACTAAATGATGAAGATTGACTCTTGGAAGATCTCTGAATGGTGTAAATGATGGCAAGCACCAAGAAATACACAGTAGATTCTAGATTAATTCATTAAAATGCACATTCTGCTGTTGGACTCAAACTGATTAAAAAGCATTATGCTTACTAATGGAAATGTACACCACTGACCTGTTTTTTTTTTCTTTTTAAAGTAGGACACGTTTCTCATCTTGTGGTTACTTGACACTATGGTGCATGGTAACAAACTTCTTTGTCATACTTTCTAACTAGGAGCTATATAGCAAGGAGTTATTGTGTTTTCCTTCTACTAAAATAACAAAAAGCTGATACTCTTGTGCAAGTATGGAACTGATACTCCTAACTGCAGGGTTTTTCCACTGCATCTGCTACTTAGGGCTGTACTTTAACTTTCCATGTCTACATCACTTTATATAGTGAAAGACAAATATTAAAACATTTTTGACTGTATGAAACCAAAGCCATCATAACTACAAGAAACAAAAGGATCAATGTGTTTTTGCATCGGTGTACCTTGTCTTCAAGTTCGCTAAGGTCAGACTGACCCATTGCAGGCTCCATGACCACTTTCTGTAAGTACTGCACTGCTTTCTTCTTGCTGTCCAACTCCTTTGGAAGCTTGTCAGTAACCACATAGGAATTAAACTTAATCTCCTCCTCCAGTCGTTTCATCAAACCTTAAAAAAAAATATGAGGTGCATCAACAGGCAATCAGATATTTAAATATGATGGTGACACTGACTCATAGACCATACTCTCGCAGAAAGGACTGTCTCATACAGCAAACCAAGGGCTGGAGGTATAACCTGTAGGTTAGAATAGCGAGCTGTGAATGAGCTTGGTACATACAGCAGACCTGGGTTTGATTCCCACAACCTCCAGTTGCATACTGTACGACTCTGAGCAAGTCACAACCTCCCCAGTGCTCCTGGGTTGCCCCTGAAAAAAGGCGCTTGTGCCTAGTGAGCCTTACCTGGCTACTAAAGAATCAAAAAAACTCTCCAACTTTTGCAACCCAAATGTTGGACAATGCGTAGAAAATGACATAAAATGAGTGATACGTTATCCCATCACAGAGTTAAAACCTTAGACAGTGGGAAATAAGGGGTCGCTGTGATGGTCCAGCAGCAGCACTTCACGTGTTTGTGTAGGTAACCCAGGTTTGGGAGCAAACTCAGGCCACAGCATCAGGAGGCAGGCCTGGCTGAGAAAGCTGCCACGTGGATGAGCCTCAGCCAGGAAGGGTTGACAGTGAGCTCCAGCATCAAACTGACCCCTGCGGCAGAGCCAGGGAGCTTGTTTCTGCCACAGGGGTATGCTAAGAGTGTGCAAAGCCACCAGGGCAGCTGCACTAACATCTGGAGAGGTGAGAGTGATTGTGACAAGTAAGCAGTAATCACCGCCAGAGTAGGGCTCTGCCAGTGGATTAATGCTCGCTGGAGGGGTTGGTGCCCAAGGGCGCAGTCCAAGGGGTCCAACCACCCAGCGGGCATTAATCACGGCAGAGCCCGACGCTGAAGGTGATTAATACGCTTTGTAACATAGGCTCGCTATGTCAGCGACGCCGCCTATGCTACCGCATCACCACCAGCGAGCCCCTTTGTGCCGCAGTTAGCATACTTTCGGCACTTACTGACCAGACAGCGCCCCGCCTCCCTCCTCCTCAGGAGGTGGCTGCCCCAGAGCACGCTTGAATCCTGGGTGCGCTTCTGTTCCAAAATGTGTCTTGCGAAGCTGTCCCCTTATTGCGCCCATGCAAAAAAACCATGCACCATAACCGGAAGGATTTAGGGCATGTGGGGAATTAAGGGCTGTCTTGGACAGGTAGGTTCCCTAAACTTGAGGCCACAGAGAAAGCGGTGAGTACTTCACAAAGGGTGGGTTTAGCTGAAGTGATGATGCTAAGTGGTGGTCCTGCCACTTCCTTCTTGTTTCCTAAAGACAAGGTGGCTTCTCTTTAGAGTCATTCTGGCTTAACAGATTTACTCCTGGAATGGAGTACAATGTTTTTTGTAGTATTGCCAAGTTATGCGTGTACTGCCATGATCTACATGCATGTCTTTCTATATGTTTTTGGTGACGCGAAGCACAGCGGGGGGGGGGCGCGATGACCGTGGGTTGGCAGCTCTCCAGCGCCGTGGGTGGGCGCTCACGGTGGTGACGAGGCGGGCAGCTACCCTCTGGTGCCTCCATGGCGACAGCTGGTACTGACCGAGCGTGCGTTACCTGTGGCTTAATACCCGCTCGGTTTCAGTCAGCTGTGTCACTTCGGCAAATCCGGAGGCTCCATTGTGCTGGTCTGCGGGGAGCCATGTTACAAGGTTGCTTAAGACTCAGTCCCCATTTGTTATGCGGAGAGATTTAAAACCAAGATCTATTTTGTCCTCTTCTATTTTGCCACTTGTCTGTCTCTTGCCTGTCTGACTGCACAATCAAATTTTCTAGTGGCACCTAAAAACTGGCCATGCCCAATGGTCGCACAATTTCCCCTGTTACCTCCTTTCCTTTACTTGCTGTTTCTATTCCTTCTTTCACTACCTTGCTTCTCTGTGGTTAAAAAAAAAAGCATGTGAATCTTTATGGGAAACTGGGATCCCTTGGTTTGCAAATGTATATAATTATATTGCTGAAATGAATGCAGAAAGTTATTTGGGTTTATTAGAAATAATAATCTGCAATACAAGGGGTTGATCTTGAGATGTATTTTGACCTCCACAAGCTTGTTTACAGAACTGTCAACAGGAGACCAACTCTGGGACAGAATGTTGCATTTTGTTGCACCTGTTAAGGACTAGACCTGCTATTCAGGATGACCCCAGGAAAGAAACTGACAAAGTTATGGTACATTTTGTGAGAAACAGAAGATGTAACCTACAACAATCACGATGCAGAGTTTAAACTGCCAAGAAAGAAATCTTATAAAAGGAGAGTACTGTTTTGTTAAAAGACGGGTAGACGGAGATTTAAATTGAGCGAGAGAGACTCTCTCAGATGTAGGACTCACTTTGTTTGTACTGCCTGTATGACGACCTATCCTGTACAATTCAGATTTTTTAATTTTATTGTTACTGATAATAATAAAACACTACTTGTGAATTTTATAACTTCTGCTTCCTGACCTATGCCTCTACGACAGGGACCTACAAAAGGGAGAGAAACCCAAGTCTGTCTAAATGACGATCTGTGCCTCCGAGATCCCCAGGTCCTTGTGCCTGCCAGCACTGGATCCTAACCCACATAATGGGCTGCCTCAAAGGGGGAGGACAGCCCTCCCCAGGAGTCCTTGCCATGGAGGACAAGGCATGGGGGTAACCAGTTGGTTACTGGGGGCTGGGGGAATTGAAGGATGCAAGCCTGATCAGGGTACATCCTTGAAGGATGAATGCTGCCAGGGAGTCTAGGGGGAATATATAATCATGAACGTTAATGCTGACTAAGCGATAAGGACATCAGATGAAATTTTAAACCAAGGTCTCTTTTGCCCATCTCTGGTCACTGTCCAGGTGGAAGTTAAAGATCCCATGGCAGTTACTGAAGAAGAATACGATAGTATCCTCAGGCTCATGGCAAAAATTCCCCATCAATAAAATATGTCCATAAAATCCATCCCCACGATGTACCTGGCAACAAGCTATTACAGCTCAGTGTCCCTTTGCTGGTCAAAAATTACAAATAAAGAATATGATTTTTTTTTGTTTTAATGTGTATAATGTGGGCCAGCATCTTCTCCATGTGGGACATGGGCCTTCTGAGTCATAAAAAAGAGGGCCATCCCTCCTAATGTGGGACAGATGAGAGCTACAAGATGTCATACACCAACAGTGCTGAAAAGACTACAGTTTCAACTTCAACAATCATACTACAAATCTGAATCACACTATCTAAAGACACATATTAGCTACATGCTCTGTGCTGGTGACCTATAAAATACCCAGAATCACTTTCCTAGTCCTTTTTGTGTAGCATTAATTCATAGTGCTTCTAACTCCTATGGTTGTTTAACAATCACAACTGCATTAACAGTATTTTTAATACATAGGGCTACTCCTCCCTTCTTCTGCCTTGCTTGTCTTTTCAAAACACATTGCACCCTTCTATATTTTCCCCCAGTTATCTTCCTCATTCCAACATGTTTCTGTGACTGCACATACTTGTATCTCCTACTTGTGAAGTAAAGCTTCTAACTCCCCAGTCTTGTTCCTAAGGCTTCTTGTATTTAGTAAAATGCACTTCCAATCCATAGATTCCTTCTTTCTATTGTGAATTAATCCTTCTGTCCCTTCCCTGATGCTAGTGTAACCTGTCCGTTCCAGTCTTTTGGCGAGGATACTCGTCCCTCCTTCTCCGTGTTCTCTAGTTTAAACTTTCATGTATGGTACAATTAATTCTCTCTCCTAAAACTCTTGCTCCGAATTTAGTCTGCTACAGTCCTTCCCTTTGATATAACGCAGGATCACCCACAAATCAGTCCCAATTCCTTCAAAACATAAAACCCGTTCTCTCACACCATTTCCTTATCCATGAATTTAACTGTTTCATCGCTGCTATTATACCCCTACCAGATCAGCTCTAGGTACCGTTAGTACCTCAGATACAATTACTGTACACCCTTTTCCTTTCTGTGTTGTGCCAACAGCCTCAAAGTCTCTTCTGATATCTGTCTCAACACTCCTCCCGACATCATTCATTCTAGTGTGTAAAGCCAGTATCAGAAATATTTCGCCCTGAGGTAGCAGACCCCAGGGCTCAGGCAGACTGGATGGACCTATAATCTTTTTCTGCCATCACTGTATATGTTTCTATGTTCTCTATATAACGTAACTTCCAACCTATATGAAAAAAATATGTATATTTACACATATACACCCCCTGCCTGGGGTTAGTGGTAATCAGGTACGAACTCGCCAGAACTACTGTTACGCTCAGTTACCCACCTTACAGCAACAATAGCCTTACTGACCCAGAATATAGGGTAAGAGAGGGTAACATGGCAGCTGCCCTAAGGTGGTGTCAGCCCACGCTCTGACTAGGTCTGAAAACATGAAGTTGGAAAGAATCAAACAGTTGTCTCATAAGGCCCATCACATGTAACATTCTCAAGTAGTGCCAAGTAAAAGTAATTTTTGGGGGGTGTTTTGGTAATGGAATGAGAAATGCATCCATCAGTTTGTTCCCACTAGAGGAAGAGTAAAATCTCAGTAAAACTACTTGAGCGAAATTGCCTAAAACTAGGGCACCCTCCATATAAGAAACATAGAATCTGACGGCAGATAAGAACCACTTGGTCCACCTAGTCTGCCCATTTCCCACCTGATGGATAAGCTGCAGATTCTAGTTAATCAACAGCTTACTTCCTCCTACCCCCCACTAGAATTGCCTTATGCCTGTCTCATGCATTCTTGAATTCTCCCACTGTTATGATTACACAACCTCCTCAGGAAGGCTGTTCTATGCATCTACAACCCTCTCTGTGAAAAAATACTTTCTAACATTACCTCTGAGCCGTCCCCCCATCTTCAAATTGTGCCCCCTTGCTCTTGCACATCTCTTCTTCTGAAAGATGCTACCCCCTCTTGTACTTTAATTCCCTTGAGATACTTGAAAGTTTCTACCATGTCTCCCCCCCCCCTTCCTCAAGGGTATACATATTATGCTGCTTTAGTCTCTCCTCGTATGTCTTCTGGCGCAGACCCTGCACCATTTTGGTTGCCCTCCTCTGAACAGCCTCCACTCTGTCTATGTCTTTGCAGAGATGGGGTCTCCAGAATTGCAAGCAGTACTCCAGATGGGGTCTCACCAACTGTCTGTACAGAGGGATAACAACTTCCTGTTTTCTACTGTTGATGCTTCTCCCTATGCATCCCAGTATCCCCCAGACCTCCTTACTGCCTTCTCACATTGCTTGCTCACTTTTAGGTCATCTAATATAATTACTCCTAGGTCTCTTTCGATTTTTGTTATTAACTCACCCCCCATTGTGTACTCTTCTCCTAGGTTTTTGTTTCCCAGATGCATTACCTTGCACTTCTTTACACACTGAATCTGAGCTGCCACATATTTGACCATTCCTCCAACCTTGCCAAGTCCCTTTTCATCCTTTCCACCCCAACTTGTGTATCCACCCTGTTGCAGATCTTTGTGTCAGCTGCAAAGAGACATACCTTTCCTTCCCAGGTGCTCTCCAATGTCACTTACAAAGACATTAAAGAGGACTTGTCCCAGTACCGAACCCTGCAGTACCCCGCTAGTTACCCTCCTTTCTTCACTGTGGACTCCTTTTACTATTACCCTTTGCGTCCTGTTGTCTAGCCTGTTTTTTTATCCAGGCTATCACCCTGGGACCCACTCCAAGGCTGGCTAACTTGTATAGTAATCTTTTGTGTGAGACTGTGTCAAATGCCTTGCTAAAATCTAGGTAGGCCATATCCACAGCCCCTCCCTGGTCTACTACTTTGGTCACCCAGTCAAAGAAATATATTAGGTTCATCTGACATGACCTTCCTGCTGTGAAACCATGCTGCCTTGGGTCCTGTGCCCCACTGGCCTCTAGGTACTCAACAATTCTTTCCTTCAGAAGTGATTCCATCATTTTCCCTACCACTAAGGTCAAACTAACTGGTCTGTAGTTTCCTGTCTCTGCCCTGCTCCCACTTTTGTGAAATGGAATCACATTTGCCCTCCTCCAGTCCTCAGGTACCACCCCATCCTCCCATGATTTGATAAAGAGAGTAGTCAGTGGTGTTACTAGTTCTACCCTTAGTTCTTTTAGAATTCTTGGGTGAATCCCAACAGGCCCCATTGCTTTGTCTACCCTCAGTTTCAAGAGTTCTTTCAAAACCCTTTAGTCTGTGAATGGACTGGTATCAACCCCCCTGTTCAGAGTTTCTCTCTTGTTTGGTTTAGGTACCTCCCCCTCCTCTTCCATTGTGAATACTGAGCAGAAATATTCGTTCAGTATCCTTGCTTTTTCACTGTCACCCTCTGCCCACATTCCCTCCCCTTTATTAAGTCTCTGTATCCCTCCCTTGGTCTTTCTTTGCTCCCTAATGAAGTCTGTGATGACTAAGACCATAAAGAAGACAAGTCTCTCCCTCTCTCTGTTCAGCTAAGGAACCCGGACATAAGAAAAATTCCATAAAAAGACTGCTACCCCGATAGGGCTACTTTCAGGTGGAATCAGGTTGGGAAGTCAGGACACTACCAGGATGCAGCATTGCATATAGCGACTAATAGGAATATGCAAGCGATAATAGGGACGTACCACATGGAGGGGTGGTTGAGGTAACAGGTGGAAAAAATACTTTTTTTTTTATTTTCGAAGTCAATGCTTATGTTTTTTTCCACACTCAGAAAATCTCTTGAGCTCAGAGAGAGAGAGAGAAAAGAAAAGACATACTGCCAGCAAGGCATGGTACCCACATAAAGGGTGAGCTGCCTAGAATCCCAGGCTCCATAAAGAGAAGGGGATGGTGGGTGAGTGGCCTTCTGTTATGGTAAGTACTGTACATAATTCTTCTATCTTCCTTGAAGCAATCTTCTCCACAGAGTCTCACTCTTGGGTCTGATTACCAAGTTACCTCTTTAAAAAGGAGGAGCCCGCTCACCCTAAAGTTACTAATAATAGCCTCAGCCCTCGACATGTGGGAGAACACCTGAGGGATTGGGTTCTTCTTGGTCCAAAGGGACAGAGGACTGGTCAGGTTAAGGCAGTGGCTCCTGCTGCACAGAAGCAGAAGCATGGGTCCCATGGTAATTGCCACCTAACTCAGGTAAGAAGAACCTAGCCCCCCAGAATTGAGAACTAAGCACTTTCTGCAATTGGGACAGGCGTAGGCAGGACACCCCTCTAATGCAGATGACCAATCTGATAATCTGGCAAGGATACCCCACTGGCAATGTACGATGCCCTTGACTGGTGAAGTACTGTCTCCAGGTCCCTGATAAAATTGTCCACGGCACACCTAGTGGCTTCACAGTCAGGCATTTCAGTGTGCAGGCTGTGCACCTGCAACCACAGTTGGTGCTGGTAAGCTGCCATGCGTGCATGGTAAACTGAAACTGTTAGAGATCTGGCCAAGAAAACCACTTTCCTACCCAGTGCATCAAATCCAGAGGAGTTGTGACTAATAGGTCATTTAGGGGTCAGGTGTTGTGGCCCAGTCCAAGTCTAAAGGGCCAGAAGCCCTGAAGTTGGGTAAGGTATAGCCCTGACAGACCCGATGGGAGCACAGTACTGGACTATGAGGTCCCTGGGGCTGGTAGGTGTGGTGCAGTGATGCCTCCATAGTGCCCTTGATGCCTCCTCCATGGCTTTGGGCCAAGGAAGAATAACATCCCAAGGCAGGGTGACAAGACTGCAAGCTTGTGTACACGGAAATGCCCAGCACCTGTAACATCTCCCCCACAAATCTCTGGTACAGAACATACTCAGAAGATAAGGCCAGGTGCAGATAAGTCTCACTGTCCCCCAGGAGGACATCATAGTAGAAGTAGTTGCAAAATAGTTTATTTCTCAACACCAAGAACTAGGATAGCCCCATTGAGCCAAAACTCATGTCCAACCATTCAAGCATACAATTTCAATTATACATATAAAATATAAGCATAACAATATTCATTAGCAATGTAATTTACAAAGCACTACATAATAACAATTAGTAAAGATAACCAATGGTTGAGAAAAGCCACTGTTCTTTCCCACATTTTACCAGGTTCCATGAAACCATGTTAACAATAACAATACATATGTGCATGTAACCAAGGAGTCCACATTGTATATCCGCCTAACCACTGTCTAAATCGTGGACTGGACCCAGGCACCTTAAACAAAGCTCGTGGCAGTCTGCCTTTGCCAGAAGTTAAAAACAAATAGTAACATTTTTAAAGCTTGTAGGTCCCATTTTCTTTTTAGGTCCATCAGTCATGCCAAACACTAAAGACCAGAAAAAACTGTTACTGGTTCCCAAATAATAAAAAGTAAATTTGACAGCAAGTCCAAATATGTTAAAAACAAGGGCTTAATTAAAAATGTAGTTCGGTTCCTTTCTCACAGAAACTGCTCATGTTTTTTCACCTCAGAAAGTAGTGAGGTAAGAAGTTTGGAAAGAAACATCGCAGTTTCCTGAAAATCAGAACTAACCGTAAAAGTGGTTATCCAAAGAAGCTTTTAGACTGGAAATATAACAAAAATATTGCAGTTTCCTAAAGGCCGGAACCACACTTACTAATGGCCTTCCCCAGTTCCTGGGAACCGATCAGGAACTGGAGAAAAAACAGTAATGCAAACTTTTTTTTATTTTTTAAATAGTATACGTCACTGATTTAAACACACAACAGTACAACAACACAAAAAAAAGATCATGACATAAGAAAAGTCTGCCTGCTCCATCAGCATTCTCGGAACAAATGAAGCTGATTGTGTCTGATATAACAATATCAATTAAAAACTAATCATTAGCTCAGTTATGGTACAAGCCAATGATTGAAGCTCAATGAGGCTTTGTTCAGTGAAGTTACCAATAAGCATTTAAAAGTAAAGCATCAAGCATATCCCAACGCCTCTGATACAACCCATGTACATTACACATGCTACAGATAATTTTTTTCCCCGTTCGTAATGCCTCCAGGATAGCGTTATGCCATTCCTGGAAAGTCGGTATATGAAAATGACGTACCTACCGTAATTCTTTATCTTCCTGTATATCTTCATTCATCACTGTTGGGTTCAAGCCGGAGGCACTAGGACCCTGTGGGAAGCTTTTTAGCTCAAAAGCTTTCTTCCTATCTGGAGGAGAGGCCGACGTCCAAGACGGCACCGCCCTCAAGGCCGACATACTACATGGCGCTCGCGAGTTGGCAAATAACGGATGCCGGCCCTCCATTTCCTCAGTTTTGCTCGCCGTAGAGGAAAATAGAGACAGAGAAAGGGTGGGGCAAGGGAGCCCAAAGGACAAAAAAAGGAAAGGATGTAAACTAAAAAAGGAATAAACCGACCAGAGGAAGGGGACAGACCCTAAGGTTTGTGGGAGGGGGGACCCCAACCACTGGGCAGGTGAAAGGGAGAGGAGGGAGAAGGCAAGAAAGGGAGGGAATACAGAGGTGGGAGGGAGAGAGGCATGGAGAGAAAATAACTAAAGAGACAGGCAGAGGGAAAGAGAAGAGGAGAGGAGAGGAGAAAAGAGGACCCCAAAGGACAACTCACCAAGGGGAGATCCTGAACTGGCTGAGGAGCAAGGAGAGAACTCCTCCTCTCCTTATATTTATTTTTAAAATGAGACCTTGGAGGCCATCGGATTTGGAGCCAAGAGAAGCCCAGAGGGCAAGAACAGAATAATTCAGAGGCTGCCCCAGATGCAAACTCCACTTCAAGAAGGAAGGGGTCCATCTAATCTCCTCCTCCTCCCTCCCACCCCGTTCCTAACTGCTTTAAGAGGAGAGGAAAAATAAGAGGTGAATCCTGGGGCAGACTTCCACTGGCTGGGATTGGAGGCAATCACCTCAATAGAAGGACCCTTCTCTAGACCAGGGGAAGGGCTATCTGCACTCAAGCATCCCACCAGGCAGATAATGTACCTTACATGAGGTAGTAAATATGAAGGGACCCTGCCCCATTGGCATTCTGGGCTGAATGGCCGCTGGAATACATGAAGAGCCATGCAAGGTCCCAGAGCCATTTGGATAAAAGAAAAGGTAATTAAAGGGAGAACAGGGGGATCCCGGAGCCCCATGACCATGCCAGGGACTCAAGAAGGAGGCAAGAAGGGTCCTTAAGAAAACAGGAGAAGTCTCCAGAATCAAAGAGGTTCTGGGGAGTTGCCATCCCCAGGGTGACCTGGTTAGGCCATATGGGGCTCCAAGGAGCCCCAGGCTAAAGAGGGCAAGAGCTCCTGCTTGCCCTCCCCCAGTGGTGGGCCCCTGTTGCTTCACAGAAGGATCAATGGACCCAGAGGCACCAGTGAGACTATGCTCGCAACTGGTCTCAACTGGGTAGAAGACAAGCAGGGAGGAGGCACTGCCCAGGAAGCTGAGGACCAAGAGGGGATGGTGGGTGGAAAGCAGTGATGAATGGTGAAGATATGGAAGATCAAGAATTACAGTAGGGACGTCATTTTCATATCTTACCTGTATTAAGTCTTCACCATTCATCACTGGTGGGTGAGTACCTAGTACCACGACTGTGGCGCTGGCACCTCCCTAAAGGGCTTAACTTTCCCTCAGTCTCCTGTGAGGGACTCACAAAAGGAGGTGGCTAATCATGGGTCTGGCCACACCCACTACTGTTCAGGGTCAGGTCAAGGCTCCTGACCACTCTGGCCTGGCCCTGTGGGAGAAAAATCAGGCCCCCAGAATGGTGAGGCAGACACCCTACGCCAGGCCACAGGTGACAACTGGGAAAGGCGAAGCTATGCCATCTGCCTAATGCAGACTACGGTTCCTATAATCCTGGAGGCTACTGCACTGGCGTCATAAGATGTCCTTGCTTCGTGTCTTGCCAGCTCCAGGTCTCATGTAGAAATGGCAGTGGCTCGCCTGTTTGCCTCACTATTAGGCATGGCTGCCAGGAGCTGGCCCGGCGTAGCCCAAAGGCATCTTTCACACGCCACCATGTGTGCCTGATGTGCTGAGATGGAGAGCAAAAGCCGCACCGAAGAGAAGACCCTTCTGCCCCAGTGATCAAACTCCATGGAGTCAAGCTTTTGGGGGCAGTCTCTTGACAGGCGTAGATGCCCTGAAGGGGTATCCAGCCACTCCAACCCTGACTCGGGATGGGGCATAGCTCCTGGAGAACCAGGGGGAGTGCAATACCCGCACTGGCAGTCCCAAGGGGCTGGAGGAGGGGAAGCGAGAAGCTGCCAGGTGCTGTGTGACTCCTCCATGAAAGGACGGTGCCAGGGAGAGATTACAACAGATTCCCTGGCTGTATTGCCCCAGAAATGCCAGTGTCGCACACACAGGATTGCTTTGTACTGATGGGGGAAGATGGAGCTCCTCCAACATCATCATGTGGAACCACTGATACTCAGGGAAGTCAGCATCAGAGGAAAGGTAAGATGGAGAATCCTCCTCAGAGGAGGAGGAAGCCAACAATGTGGAAGGGCTATGCAAAGGGTGTGACGATGCCAAGAGAGGAGGTGGAAAAAAACATCTCATCTATAGCTCTAAAATAAACAGGAAACACACTTGCCATTACCCTATACTGTTCCCAGGTAAGGGGCCCCATGGGACCAGAAAGACCTGGGTGAAGGATAGGAGGAGGCAGAAAGGAAGGAGGGGGAGCAGAATGGTCCTGGGAGACTGATGCCCCTCTGCCAGGGCTGTGGGTGCAGGTGGGGGATCCCTGCCTAGGAAGGGGGCTGTGCTGCCTAGCCACTGACTGCTGCTCAATCCTCTCCGAACCAACAGGGTGGAACTTTAAGGGGAAAGACACCTGGTGAGGAGATTGGAGCCATACAGGCCCAGAAGGGTGGCTCCTATCCCCACCCACCGCAGCTCTCTGGTCCCTAACCAGAGAGGGGGAGTCTGGGTCAGTGCTCTGACTCTGTCCTGGGGCAGCCGAAGCCACTGGCACAGAACAGGATGCCAGACAGAGACTCCATCTGACCCAGAGGACTGAAACCTGCCGAGACAGAGAGAGAGAGAGAGAGGCCCTATCTTGGCCACTGCTCTGAGGGAAGGGGGAAGAGAAAAAATAGCACCAGAGTCAGCTTCCAACTCCCCCTGAACTCTGGGTCGGCACCGGCTGCTGACGTGAAGCCAAAGATGGCATCAGCGATGAAGACTACCACGGAGGCAGCACCGACATCTGAGGTGGTGCCGACCTCCAAAGTGGCGGTCTTTGGAAGCAACGTCGACCTCAGAGGTGGCCGCAAAAGTGGCACCACCACCTGAGATGGCACCGGAGAACTCTGCGGCACTGGCAGAGAAAGGGGCAGTGTCGCGTATGGTGTCGGCCTCAGAACCTGAACAAGAAAAGGACCTCCTTCTGAGTCCAGGGAGCATCCATAGTTCTGGTGAACTCTGTTGCCAGCCCGGATCACCCTGGTCATCTTCCACTTCCAGGGAGGAGACCATGGAGATTCCCAGAGAGGCAACTCCGGACACTTTACCTGTCCCGGCACCGAGGACGGTGTCGGGAGGGGATCCAGCAGCAGAAGTGGAGCTGCCTTGCTCACCGGGTATGGTGCAGGGAGCTTAGGCTGCATCTGCCGGAGCCTCCGTGGGAACCACCAATGTAGGCCCTGTGTATAGTTGAGACTTTGACACCGGGGTGGCTAGGCCACAAGAGGTGCACAACCGGTCCCCCGGAGACCGGCTGTCCGCCCGACCCCTTGCCCAGGCATCCGGTCTCAGTGAGACAATGGAGGCCTAATCTCTCCCGGTGCATATAACAGAGGGGAGGCCCAGGAAGTGCCCAGGACTTTACACCTCAAGTGACCCCTTGTGCAATGCAAACCACGAGGTTGGGGTCGGTACCCAACCTTGCCAGCGGATGACCAATGTGCAAAAGTCACTGGAGAAGCAGGTGTTGCAACAATCCATGCTGTGTGGGTTTGCCCTAGGCAGGTGAAACACCAGTCATGCAGGTCCATTACAGAAAAGCGACTACCACAGGGGCACCGATGCATCAGGATAGTCCCTGCCTTTGAATGGTTTTGCCCCAAACCCGACATGACTGGCGGCACACAAAAATAACAACATGAAGAAACAGACTCAACGCTGCACTTTTTAAATAAAAGAACACCAATGTCAGAAAACGGTGACAGAACAGCATCGAGTAAACGGGTCGACTGAGCAGAACTGAATGAAGTGTCTCTGGGAGATTCGATGAGGGTATGGCTGTCCCATGGAGTTCTGCTGTCCTTGGCGGCAGGAAAAGCAGAACTGAGGTAATGGAGAGACCGGTGTCTGTTTCTGCCCAACCACGAGCGCCACATAGTACATCAGCCTCGAGGACGGCGCCATCTCGGATGTCAGCCCTCCTCCAGATAGGAAGAATGTTTTTAAGCTAAAAGCTTCCCACGGGGTCCTAGCGCCTCCGGCTTGAACCCACCAGTGTTGAATGGTGAAGACTGATATAGGTAAGATCACACCATCCAACCAGTATTTTAAAACTGGCTTTTTAGTGATGGCTGAAATAAGGGAGATGTGATGCTTCCTTTGAACCATGACTGGTCCCAGATTTAGCCCCAGAAGACAGATCTGGGGAGTAAAGGCATAACAGTAGCAGTAGCTCTTCGAGAGAGGCTCTTGCGTAGGTAATTACATATAGGACTGACGTCAGCAGGCGGCAGCACCCCACGGAAACATTTCTAGCTAGCAGTCCCGCCCCCACGTCAGGTGACCGGCATCAGGAGACGTCGGTATAAAGTGGCGGTCCTTGACGCCCGCCTTCCAGTTCTCTCCCACCACAGGCCAGACAGGCCGGACGAGAGAGGAACGGATATTTTCATCACTGGAAAAGGAGCTGAAAAAGCCTAGGGGGATGGAGGGTGGGATGGTATTACCTACTGCAAGAGCCTCTCTCGAAGATCTACTGTTACGGTAAGTTCTTACATAAGTGTACTATCTTACTTCGAGAGGGCTCTTGCAGTAGGTAATTACATATAGGACTGAATCCCAAGCAGTCTGGAACAAAGAGAGGCACCGGGAGGAGGAAAGCTACTCCCAGAAGCAGTTCTAGCTGTGCAAGCCTCAAGATAACAGGTCTTGCAGAAAAGACAGCTCGAAGCCTGCTCTACAGTGAGAGACAACATCCAAACTGTAGTGTTTAGTAAAGGTATGAACGGAAGTCCAGGTGGCAGCAGCGCAGATGTCTGCTGCAGACACATTTTTGAAACAAGCCGCTGAGGCAGCTACTACTCTGGTGGAGTGGCCTCTTACCTGACCCGGGAAGGTCTTGTTGTATTTGTTATAACAGAAAGTGATGCAATGAGTCAACCACTTAGATAGGCATTGCTTAGAAACAGCATTGCCTTCCCTTTTATGAGCAAAAGAGACGAACAATTGATCAGTCTTTCTGAGATCCTTCATTCTGTTGGTGTAGTATCTCAGAATCCGGTGAACATCTATAGTATGGAGTAAGTACTCCCCTTGATTAAAGTACTGAGTGAAAAAGGCGGGGAACTCTATGGACTGATTTAGAGTAGACTCTGCTACTACTTTAGGAAAAACTTAGGATTCGTGTGAAGAGCAACATGTTCCTTGTGAAAAATCAAGTATGGAATTTTACACATCAGGGCCTGGAGCTCAGAAATTCTCCGAACGGAAGTAATGGCCACCAGGAAGAGAGTCTTCCACGAAAGGAACTTCAAATCTGCAGAAGCTGCTGGTTCGAAGGGAGGCAGAGTAAGTTTTTCGAGAACAAAGTTCAAGTCCCAAGGGGGAGCAGAAGTACGGATAGGGGTCTCAGATGAAGGAACCCTGTAAGAAAGGTCTTGGAGACCTCCAACTGAGCGAAAGTTTTGTCTGCAAAAGGGACATGATAGGCCGAGATGGCCACCACGTGTACCTTCAGAGAAGAATGACTGAGACCCAGGTCAAACAGATGACGGAGATACTCCAGCAGAAGCCCAGCTAAGCAGGAGAAAGGTTCTGTGTTCTTGGAAGCAGCCCAGATAGTGAATCTTTTCCACTTCATGGCGTGAGTGGATCTAGTGGAGGGTTTTCTGGCCTCCACCAAAATCTCCGCCACTTGGGGAGACACCCCAAAATGAGACTGAGCTAAGTCTGCAGGAGCCATGCGTGCAGCTGAAGGGATTTGAGGCCCGGATTTGCCTGTTGCTAGCCTTGCTTGTAGAGCAGAAAGCAGCTAACTAAAAGAAGCTACATTTTCTTATTAATTTAAAACTTATATCTCAGTAGGAGTCAGCGTCAGTTAAGATTAAGTAGACAGATAACTTTATTAGAAGTAGAAGGGGTCTTACTTAGGGTTAAAAAAAAAAAGAAAGTCAGTGTGTGTTCTGTGCAGGGAAGGGTACTGTATCAGCTGACTTTGCTAAACCAGTAGAAGGAAAGAGAGCTTACCTGGGGGTGTGGTTTAGACACTAGAAAAGCAGGTGAGTCAAATTACAACTTCCTGTTAGCCTTGCTTGTAGAGCAGAAAGCAGCTAACTAAAAGAAGCTACATTTTCTTATTAATTTAAAACTTGTATCTCAGCAGGAGTCAGTGTCAGTTAAGATTAAGTAGACAGATAACTTTATTAGAAGTAGAAGGGGTCTTATGTAGGGTTAAAAAAAAAAGAAAGAAAGTCAGTGTGTGTTCTGTGCAGGGAAGAGTACTGTATCAGCTGACTTTGCTAAACCAGTAGAAGGAAAGAGAGCTTACCTGGGGGTGTGGTTTAGACACTAGAACAGCAGGTGAGTCAAATTACAACTTCCTGTTGCTAGCTTTCTTTCCTACTAATTGCCCTCCATCTCACCCCTCCACCCAAAGCCAGTTCTACTTTTATAGCCACTGGATTTGACTGTCAACAGGAACTTCCTGTTTGGCAGTAGGAAGGAAAGGATCATAGAGAAACACTGGTTTTGTCAACCCCAAAGGAAAAAAGTAGCTCACTCTCCCCAGCTGCTGGTGGTCAGATATTGAGCAAGGAAGAAGGAGGTTACTGAAGAAGATAGGAAGTTGCTGACCCAGAACAGGAAAGGTGAGAGTTGTAAGGAGAGGAGAGAATAAGCATCCAGTGAAACAATAGAGAGGACACAAAATAAGATATGATAGGAGTGGTGCAGTGCAATGGCTGTGGGGTGGCAGTGTTCCGGGAGACATTCTGGAGGCTGCGATGCTGCCCTATTTGCATGCACCTCTCTGGTCTGAGAGAGGAGGTTGCCCATCTCCAGGCTGACCTGGCTAGGATTCGGGAAACCTCCTCCCCCACCCAGGGACCACCAGGGCCAATGCCACTACCTCAGAGGTTGCCAAGAAAGAGGAGAGGTTGGACCAGGGTGGGCTCAAGGAGGAAGAGGGTGGTGGAACAGAGTTGCATCCCTCCAGCTGTACCCCTTCACAATTCATTCGCTCTTCTGGTGGATAGTGGTTCCTCTATGGAGGCACCTGCAGTGGAGACCAAGGAGGATGCTGGGAACCTTCACAAAGGAGACCCACAGGAGGGTGGCATGGGACCCACAGGGGAAGGAAACAACTCCTGGTGGGGGACTCAATCATTAGGGGGTAGAAATGGGGGAGGAAGGGGAGAGGGAGGTAAGGTGCCTTCCTGGCGCCACGGCTTGGAGGGACAGAAAGCGAATCCTCAGGATCGTGGGAGGAGCTGACGAGGGAGGAGCTGGATGTCATTGTCCACCTAGGGACAAATGATCTGGCTAGGAATGGGATCAGAGCAGTGCAAGAGGAGTTTATAGAGTTGGGAGGGGCCTTAGACAAGTAGCACATACGGTAACCTTCTCGGAGGTGCTGCCTGTCTATGGCAAGGAGATGCTAGGACTCCTCACCAGGGAATTCAATGAGTGGTTGAAAACTGGTGTGAGCTCAGGGTTTTGGCTTCATTGGGGACTGGGAGCCACTCTGAGGGATGCAGACCTATACTGGTGCGATGGTCTGCATTTGTCCAGGGGGGAACCAGGATCCTAGGTGAGAGGTTTAAATGCTTCTTGCAAGCATTTAAACTAGCCAAGGGGAGGCACTGAAAAGGAGCAGGGAAATCCCAGCCTCCCCCCACAAAACATGGTGATTAGTGAGGTAAACACCAAGGTACAGAAGTTATTAGGGAGCAGAACAGATTTAAATGTAAAAAAAGGCAAAGGCAGTAAGGACAGAAATGGGGCTAAAAGGGGTAAGGCTATCAAAAAGTGGAGGGTGATGAGTACCAATGCCCATAGTCTGTGTAACAAGCTCCCTGAACTAGTGGCCTTGATGGAAGAGGGTTGCCTGGATATTGTGGCAGTCACAGAAACATGGTACACAGAGAACTATGACTGGGATGTCAACATACCAGGATACACAATCTACAGGAGGGACAGGGAGGGTAAAAGAGGAGGAGGAGTAGCTCTCTATGTAAAGGAAGGGATCAAAGCAACAGAACTAAACAGTAAACAGGGAGATGATGAGGCACTTTGGGTCACCCTGGAGACAGGAAATGGCACCACTATCCGCATGGGGGTTGTATACAGACCCCCATCTCAGGGGGAGGGAATGGACAAGGAAATGATAGAAGACTTTCTTAGAATGGCAGAAAAAGGGGAGATATTGTTGATGGGGGACCTGAATATGCCAGATGTTAACTGGAGCACCTTTGCTGCAGGCACATCCAAGAGCAGGGTCATTCTTGATGCCCTACAGGGGGCATGCCTCAGACAGCTAGTATTGGAACCCACTCGGGAGGGAGCAATCTTAGACCTGGTACTCTCAAATGGGAATGGAGAAAGAATCTCAGATTTAGAAGTGGGTAGCCATCTGGGAACATGCGACCACCAAACAGTGTGGTTCACGATAAACAGAGCCATACAATCAAGCCATATAAAAGCAAGAGTACTGGACTTTAGGATGGCCGACTTTGGGAACATGAGAGAGTGCCTCAGAAAAGCACTAGCAAACAGGCAAGAAGGAGGGGTGGAGGAACAATGGGGAGTGATCAAAACAGCCATCAGAGGCAACAAGCCTTTGTGTAAAGCAAATCAATAAAACACAACGAAGGAAAAAACCGCTATGGTTCTCAAAAGAGGTGGCAGGGAAGGTTAAGGAGAAAAGAACAGCATTCAGGAAATACAAGGAAACACAGAAGGAGCAGGACAGAGAACTTTATCAGTTAAAGCAGAAAGAGGCTAGGAAGGCAATCAGAATAGTAAAGGCCCAAACCGAGGAAAGGATAGCCAATTCTGTTAAGAAGGGGGATAAGACCTTTTATAGGTACATTAGGGAGTGAAGAAAGACCAAAGGAGGGATATTGAAGCTTAACAAAGGGGAAGGAATGTGGGTAGAGGGTGACAGTGAAAAAGCAGGGATACTGAACGAATATTTCTGCTCAGTATTCACAAAGGAAGAGGAGGGGGAGTTACCTAAACCAAACAAGAGAAACACTCTGAAGACGGGGGTTGATACCAGTCCATTTACAGAAGAAAGAGTTCTGAAAGAACTAATAAAATTGAAGGTGGACAAAGTAATGGGGCCTGATGGGATTCACCCAAGAATTTTAAAAGAACTAAGGGTAGAACTAGTGACACCGCTGACTACTCTCTTTAACAAATCATGGGAGGATGGGGTGGTACCCAAGGACTGGAGGAGGGCAGATGTGATTCCTCTTCACAAAAGTGGGAGCAGGACAGAGGAAGGAAACTACAGACCAGTTAGTTTGACCTCAGTGGTAGGGAAAATGATGGAATTACTTCTGAAGGAAAGAATTGTTGAGTACCTAGAGGCCAGTGGGGCACAGGACCCAAGGCAGCATGGATTCACGATGGGAAGGTCATGTCAGACAAATCTAATAGATTTCTTTGACTGGGTGACCAAAGTAGTAGACCAGGGGAGGGGCTGTGGACATGGCCTACCTAGATTTTAGCAAGGCATTTGATACAGTCCCACACAAAAGATTAATTCACAAGATAGCCAGCCTTGGAGTGGGTCCCAAGGTGGTAGCCTGGATAAAAAATTGGCTAGACAACAGGACGCAAAGGGTAGTAGTAAATGGAATACACAGTGAAGAAAGGAGGGTTACTAGTGGGGTACCGCAGGGTTCAGTACTGGGACCGATCCTTTTTAATGTCTTTATAAGTGACATTGCAGAGGAACTGGAAGGGAAAAGTATGTCTCTTTGCAGATGACACAAAGATCTGCAACAGGGTTGATACACAAGATGGAGTGGAAAGGATGAGAAGGGACTTGGCAAGGTTGGAGGAATGGTCAAATGTATGACAGCTCAGATTCAATGCAAAGAAGTGCAAGGTAATGCACATGGGAAATAAAAACCCTGGGGACGTGTACACAATGGGGGGTGAGATACTGACAATAGTAAAAATAGAAAGGGACCTGGGGGTAATTATATCAGATGACCTAAAGGTGGGCAAGCAATGTGAGAAGGCAGTAAGGAAGGCTGGGGGGATACTGGGATGCATAGGAAGAGGCATCAATAGTAGAAAACAGGAAGTTGTTATCCTCTGTACAGACAGTTGGTGAGACCCTATCTGAAGTACTGTGTGCAGTTCTGGAGACCCCATCTCCCAAAGACATAGACTGAGTGGAGGCTGTCCAGAGGAGGGTAATTCAAAATGGTGCAGGGTCTGCACCAGAAGACATACTGAAGAAAGACTAAAGGAGCTTAATATGTATACCCTAGAGGAAAGGAGGGAGAGAGGGACATGATAGAAACTTTCAAGTACCTCAAAGGAATTAACAAAGTCCAAGAGGGTAGCATTTTCAGAAAAAGAGATGTGCAAGAACAAGGGGCACAATTTGAAGATAGAGACTGACTCAGAGAGGCCAATGTGAGGAAGTATTTTTCACTGAGAGGGTTGTGGATGCATGGAACAGCTTCCCTGAAGAGGTCGTGGAGTCAAGAACAGTGGGGGACTTCAAGGATGCATGGGACAGACATAAGGCAGTCCTAGTGGGGGGTAGGAGGAAGTAAGCTGTTGGTTAACTAGGATTTGCAGCTTATCTGTTAGGTAGGAAAATGGGCAGACTAGGTGGGCCAAGCAGTCCTTATCTGCCATCAAATTCTATGTTTCTATGTTTCTGTGTTTCTATGGATGGACCAGGATCCCCTGATCCTGTGTCAGTAAACCTCGAGATAGAGGAAGAGGAAGAGGATGATCCTCCGAGTATTGTTGTAGAAGAGAGAACCAAACTTGCCTGGGCCAGAAAGGAGCAATCAGAATAATTTGTGCTCCTTCTGAAGCTAGTTTCTGCAAGACTCGTGGGATAAGTGGAATTGGGGGAAAGGCATAGACAAATCTGTCCTTCCAGTCTAGAGACAGAGCGTCCCTCCAGAAAGCACCTCGCTCTGGAACAGGCGAGCAGAAGACAGGAAGCTTTGTGTTTAGAGGGGATGCAAACAGGTCGACCTGTGGTGTTCCCGAAAGTCGGAAGATATTGTCTAGGACCCCTTGGTCCAGTTCCCACTCGTGAGTCAGAGCAGAAGAGCAACTTAGCTTGTCTGCCAGGGTGTTGTCGACTCCCAGAACGTGAACTGCCGTGAGGTGAAGGTCGTGTTGTGTTGCCCAATCCCAAACCCTCATCTGTTAGCACCCTTTGCAAACTGTGTGAGAGGCCTTTCGGCACCATGCAATTCTGCTTAAAGCTGAACCAGCATAACATTCTGTGGTGAGTTGCATATGCAGCCCATGATGCTTTGCATTGTGTGGGCATGTGTGATTTTGTATTTTCTATAAATGTATAGTTTACATTCTTGCAAAATTTAATTGTTAAATGTTGTGAATGTTTGACTACTTTTAATTCAATCTCATTTAAAGCTGCAAATATGAACTTTCTTAGAAATGACCATATGATATAGTAGTTTAAATGTTTCAACTTTGGATATGTTGTTTTAAAATTAGTGGGAAATAACTTAAATTTAAATGTTGGCAACATGTTTAGCAGGCTATAACTCAGTCCCATTTGATGCTAGAAATCTTAAACTATGTACGTATAGGAACGTAGTGACAACATGTATACCTGTCAAATTGTATAACATTTCAATGATTACTATCTAAATTATACAAAAATTACAGAATTCTAAATTACGGCAAAATGTTTGGCTACCTATAACTCAGCCCCCATTGAAGTTTGACTTAAAATGTGGTACATATACTCATGCTGCATCCTTCTCTAAATCCTGACATTGTGGAGAAATTTGGATAAGAACTTTTAAAATGATCTCAAAATAACTGTAAACTAAATTTTGATTAAATGTTTGGCCACCCATAACTCCACCCCCTTTTAATCTATGACTCTGACATTTGGTACACTTCTGTAAGCTACTGTGTACTGTTTATGTTCTACATTCGGTGTTATTTGGACGTGTACTTTTAAAAATGATAGTGAAACAAATGACATTTAAAATTTGGTGAAATTCCACTGAATTTTCACAAATCTTCTGCAAAATTCCATGGAATCAGAATGGTCATTCTGTGGGTGGAATTTTATATTCCACACAACTCTCGTGTCCATGTGGGTGGGTTCCTCCATTCTCTCGGATCACCAGCCAGTGTTTCTTGAAATTAACCTGAATACTGTCCTAAAAAAACACATTGGTGACTAAATGTATCATTACTTAGAGATCCCACTGTCTTCCTAGACTTAAAAACGCTGTTCCATTTGGCTCTCGAGCATGATGATAAACCAGGAACCACTTCACAAATTCTATACAGTGAAAACAGTCCTACGTGGGAAATTAATCTCTCTTACAGTACATAAAAAGAGGGAGAGATGAAAGCAACTCATGGAGCTTCCTAACATCCTCTCAGATTTAGAATCCAAACAAAAACCAAAATGGAAAAAAAGCTTGATGCAGAGATTCAAATGGTGAAACAGAATACAAGATCTGCAGAAGGTAGAAACTGAAAAAGTGCTTCAATATTTGAAGCAAAAACATTATGAGGGAAGGGCCAGGGTGACTAAGTCTCTAACCTACTGACTAAAACAGCAAGCGGCTAAATCAGCCATAACTAAGATTAGGCATTCTGAAACAGGACAAATAGTCCATAGGAATGACCACATATTGATGGCCTTTGTTAACGATTACCAGACACTTTATAGCCCACTCCAATAGTCGATAAAACTGAATATCTGCAATCCTTAAAAGTTGCCCCAGCTCTCACAAGCGCAAGGGACGAAGCTGATGGCACCGATAACACTTACTGAAATTATATCAACCATTAAAAATCTTAAATTTGGCAAGTGCTCCGGTCTGGATGGGTTTAACGAAGAATTTTATAAAAACTTTCAAACCGAGTTGACCCCGCTGTTGGGACGAGTACTCGGAGTGGTGTGGAATGACAGCGAGATGCTACCACCATTTTGGAATTATGCCACCATTTCCGGTTTACCTAAGGAGGGTAAGGACCCCACCTTGTGTAACTCTTACCATCTCATATCCCTCCTAAACACATATTACAATATATTTACCTTTATTATAGCAGAGAAGCTCAAATCCATCCTCCCCGATATTATTCATATTGGCCAAATGGGCTTCATTGCTGAGAGGCAGGAGCCAGACAATGTTCGGCACATGCTGAATGTAACTGAAGTCATCCGAAAGGGTGAGATCCCAGCATGTGTTATGAGTCTTGACGCCGAGAAGGCTTCAACAAAGTAGTTTGGGGCTGTTTATTTTTCACTATCAAAACTTTTGGTTTCTCACAGCAATTTATAGATGGGGACAAGGCTGTTTACGCCTCTCCTCAGGCCTGTGTTCACACTAATGGTGGCATTTCTTCCAGATTTAATCTTTATAAAGGCATGCGACAGGGATGTCCCCTTTCACCTCTCCTTTTTGCCCTTTATATTGAACTGCTGGCAAAGGCGATCAGGGACAACTCAAAAGTGAAGGGAATAGAGGTAGGCAGGCATCTGCATAAAATCTCCTTATACACGGATGATGTTCTGCTATATTTGGCTCAACCTGAAGTTTCTATACCAGAGGTCTGGACAGCTCTTGACCTCTTTAGTTGCTACACTGGTTATTCCCTTAATAAATCCAAAACAGAGGTCCTGAAATTTCACTGTACAACCTGTTCCCGAGTTCTGCAATTGGTCCCAGTTAACTGGAAGGCGACGCAGCTTAAATACCTGGGAATTCAGATTCCTAAAAATTTAATTAAATTGTCTGACATAAATTTTGGTACTCTTACTAAGAAAGTACAAGTAGACATTAGTCATTGGTCTCTCTTTAATTTCCCCATGCATTCTCGTACTTATTCGGTTACTATGAATATTCTCCCTAAATAATTGTATCTATTTCAGTGTATCCCTATTATTATTATTACCCAACAATGTTTCCAACAGTGGCAATGAATGATATCTAAATATGTCTGGGCCTCTAAGTGGCCCAGGCTTAAATACAAAAGATTACTATTTGGCTACCCACCTTAGAAATGTGCTTATGTGGCATCTCCCAGCATATGCTGCTAACTGGAAATTGATGGAAGTATGGAAAGAGGATGGTCCACCTCTGGCTGCTACAGCTATAGACTTAGATTTTAAGAAACAAAATGGGGATTTATTCTTTATCGTGGTTTGGAATACCCTGCTCAGGGTGTACCACCTATGGGAAAAATATAATGTTGGCCCCTTACTATGGCCCTTTCACTGGACTGGGTGGGACATCCGTTTCCACACAGCTCAATTTGATTTAACTTTCCAGAAATGGTCCAGGTTGGGGCTTTGCACATGGGATCAGTTTATTAAAGGTGGCACACCTCTTGATTTTCGATCCCTTCAACAAGCTTTCTCCCTCCCCAATTCTGACCACTTTAGATATCTTCAATTATGCACCTACTTACAAGGTCAGCATCTTGTGAACCCTGGAGAGCCCCTGGCCAAGCCTTTATTAAAGGACATGGATGCAATCCTGAAATGAACTACACAAACAGGGATAATTTCTTCTCTATAAAAGGCAATAAAACCCCTCTATGGTGATCAGGCTCTTAATATAAAACACAGGTGGTGCTGGGAAACTAATATAACCCTCGAAGAGACAGACTGGATGAAAGTAATCCAATCAATCTGCGAACTACTTGCTTGTCATTGTGCAAGAGTTTACATGGAAAGTCAGGGTTGTTTTTTCCCCTCACACCAGTAATACAAGGGAAATGGGGAATCTGCTTCTCTTCAGCTTGTTGTAGGGGTTGTGGTGAGACCCAAGCTAACCATGCACATATTGTTTGGGCATGTCTGGCTCTGACAACCTTCTGGCATCAGATAGTGGCTCAGATACAAACACTGTTCAACACAGAGGCCCCACTTGCCTTCGAAAATCTTATCCTTGGACTCCCCTCATAGGGTTTATGGGGAAAAGATTTATATTTATGGAATATACTCCTGGCTATGGCACATAAAGCCATTAACAGAAAATGGCTCCGAGCAGATCCCCTAACAGTTCAATCCTGGTTTGCTATCACTCAAGATATACAGTATATGGAAGAATTAAAATAAAAGGTGAACCTCCAAACTACTGTATTCATTCGTAGATGGTCAATTTGGCTACTTCGTGATAACTCCCAGGGCCTTTTTTTAAACTTCCAGCGAATTATGGCATCGATCCTCAGTGATACAAGTGGTGGAGGCTTGAGATAGAAGCCAGGTTAATGATGATGGTCTCCCTATAGTCAACACTCTGCTTAATTTACTGGTTTGCAATGCCTTTCATGTCCATATTTGGATATAATTTTAGCTTAAGACAGATATTCCTGTGTTATTTTTAATGAAATGGTGGAGCTCTTCTTATTGTTGTGTAATATGCTGTGCATTGTCCTCTGTACTGTGTTTTCAATAAAGCATTAAAAAAAATCATGCCCCGGAACACATCTTCAGGGCCTCCAACCTCTTCTCGAACGTCCTACCCTCCTGGCCCCTGATCATCGTGGCAGCACTCCTCTGGATAATCTCCAGCAGGTCTGTGTCCTTATTAAGCTATGGGCACCAGTAGTGCACGCTGTACTCCAGGTGTCGTCTCACCAAAGACCTGTACAAGAGCAGTATCACCCCCTCCCACCTACTGCTGATCCCCCTGGCTATGCAGTCCAACATTTTATTTGCCTTAGCTGACACTTTCCAACACTGCGTGAAGTGCTTCAGGTCAGTTGTGATCCTCACCCTAGGTCCTTCTCCTCCTTGGATGCAGCTATCCATACCCCGCCGGCTGTACTCAGTCCTTGGGTTCTTGGCTCCAATGTGAATAACCTTGCACTTCTTTGCATCGAAGCTAAGCTGCCAAATCACAGACCACCTCTTCAACTTCTGTAGATCTTCCCTCCAGTCCTGTACCCCTTCTGCTGTGTCCACCTTCCCACAGAGCATGGTGTCATCCACAAACAGGCAAACTTTGCTCTTAATGCCATCCCCAGTATCACTGATGAAGACACTGAGAAGCACAAGTCTAAACACCGAGCCCTGTGGAATCCCACTGGTGACCTCCCAGGTGGTGGAGAGCACACCTCCCACAACCATACTTTGGGTTGTGCCCTTCAGCCACTTTTCCACCCACCCAGTTAACTTCTCACCAACCACTAGATGCGCCAAATTCATGATCAACCTCTTATGAGATACAAAGTCAAAGGCCTTCCTGAAGTCCAGGTAAAGGATGTCCACTGCTTGGCCCCCATCCACTGTTTTACTAACCCAGTCACAATCAGATTTGTTTGACACAATCTCCCTCCCATAAACCCATGTTGCCACTCATCTTGGAGGCCATTCTCTTCCAGATATTTATTGAGCTTTCTTTAAGTATGGTCTCCAGCAGCAGGCACATGATTTATGTCAGGATGGCAGCTTTTTGCTACAGGGTGCATAGCACCATACATGTAAGCGGTATTCTTATTTTTTCACTGACTGTTCCTGTCTATTATTCTGGGTCCTACTTTTCTGTCTTTTCCAGTCTGCTTAAACTAATGTTCACATAGTTATGCCTCCAGGTGCAGCGCTTCCTTTGTTTGCAATTTTCTTAACAAGAATACAGGCTTTAAGTCTATATAACACTCCCAGTTTCACATTTAGTTTATCAAACTGTTTATCTGACTATCCCATTTACACTGGGAGTCCAACCAGACTCCCAGGTGTTTACTAGAATCTAACTGATACAGTATACAGTTGTCACTATGTTTAGTACTTCATCATCATCAAACATTTATTTGTTCGGCATAAAGCCATTACAAAAATATCACAATAAAACATTAAAAACATTCTACAAAACAAGCAGATTACCATTACAATAAATAGATAAACAGAAAATCCATGTACAAAACTACAATTAAGCTCGATCCTAGAGCTTTATGGATTTTAAAAAATATGCAAGTTTTGTTAGCACCTTTATATCATTTGATATATATAATTTCATAAGTATTTGGTCAGTGGGGAGTCAAAGGTCCCTTAGAATAGGGCCCAACCAGAACAAACTATGTTTCTGGTATAATGGGCATATTAGGGTAACATGTTTTATATCATCCACCATATTTAGGTTGCACTTGCATTTGTCACTTTCCACTCCCTTCCATCTCTGGGCATAATGTGAATAATATAACTCCATTCTAAATCTATAGTTCTTCTTAAGTCAGGACAAGACAGTATTAACAAGAATGGTTCTGTAATGTGGTTTAATTTCATTTTTTTATACCACATACAATTCTTATAGCACCGGACCTGTTTCAGATCCTTGCTAATAAAAATATTCCTAACTCTTTCCTTCACCAGGAATTTTACGTCTCTGAAAGGTAAGGAGTAGATTTGGTGCACTAGGTGGCCCATCCCTAGCTGGTATAATCAAGCTGCTATACAATTCATATTTTGAGATTTATAACCTCCAGATATATAATCGATCTCCTCCTCCAAACATATCCTCGGTAACCTATGCTCTGGATACAAAAATAATTTGAGTAGAAATATAATCCTTCTTTCAACTATATATGCTTCAATAGGAAGCTGACCCAATTCAGCTCTTGCAATAGGTGCAGGGACCGACTGTGGTATTCTAAGAATATACCTTAGTAACTTGTTTAATTGAATTTCGAGCTGTTTGGAGACCTCCGGGGCCCATATTTCCGAGGCATAGGGCAAGACTGAACACACTTTAGCCTCCACGACTCTCAGAATTCACTGAACAGATCCATTTCGCAACTTAGTTGAGAATCTTTTAAAGGCGTTAAAGGTTGTGATTGCCTTATGCTTACCATTATCTTGATGGATGTTCCATCGTGTAGATTGAGAAAAGTTCACACCCAAATATGAGTAAGACTTACCTGTTTCAATTTTTGTTTTGTTAATAAAAAGTGCAGGTATTCTCCTTTATTTCCAAAAATCATCTGAGTTTTGGTTGTATTAATGATTAATTTATTTTCTTTGCAAAGAGCACAGAATACAGTCATCTTCTGCTGTAGGCCCAAAAATGAAGTTGAAAGAAGTATCAAATCGTCTGCAAAAGCCAATAATGAAACTTTTTGGTTCCTAATTACTTAGGAGTGAAAGTCAGATTGCTCCATCTGCTCTATTACTGTATTAATATATATATTAAATAATAAGGGGGCGAAAAGGCAACCCTGTCTGACTCCAAGATTAGCTTTAATGTCTGGGGTGAAATATCCGTTTTGTTTGATTTTAACCATTTGCCAGGTGTCTTTATGGAGCCTAATCAGTGTATCCAAAAGAATGGAGTCTATGTTATGCATTTATAGCTTCTCCCATAACAAGGAACAGCTAATCAAATTGAAAGTCGACTTCAGGTCCATGAAACAGCAATACAATCGTGATTTCTTTATTTTTACATATTTCCAAATGAGGTGTGACAGGACAAAACAATGTTGAATCGTGGATCTGTTGGCTCTAAAACCGTTCTGATATTCACTCATAAAGCTCAATTCCTCAACCCAGGACTGAAGTCTGTCTAATAAGACATGACAAAAGATTTTTTGCAGGGTATCAATCAGGCTTATAGGCCTATACATTGAGGGATCGGTTGGATTTCCCTTCTTTTTATAAATTGACCAGCTAGGTGAAATATCAAAGCCCTGCAAGATTTCATTAAAGAAAACATGTAGCCGGCCCGGTGGCGCCGGTTGAGGCACTGGACGCCTCAGCTCGCGTCGTGCCAGCGACCCGGGTTTGGAAACGAGCCCAGGTGCTGGGGGTCGGCAGGGAGGGAGCAGGATTGAGCGTCCGGAGGACAGCTCTCCTCTCCCTGGGGTGGGATCTGGGGGCTTCCCGGTGTGGTAGTGGCCTCTAGGGGTGACCGGAGGTACTACCAGCGCTGGGAGTGCATTGGGGCTGCGCATGATGGACGTCCACGTCTGGCGTGTTGACATCATTGCACAATCACACGTAGGGGGTAAAAAAGGGAAAAAAACTCCTCGGTGTGCTGTATGATGGCTGGCTGTGTGGTGCCGCCGACCCCTTCCCTGGATGCTCCCTCTGATCAGACCCCCCCCCCCCAGATCCTGCGGTGGTGGCTGCATGCCCGCTGTGGCAAAGATCGTTGAGCAGGTACAGAAGGGGTAGAGCTTGGGGTTTGGGTGGTGCAGGGGCTGTGTGGCTGGACTGGACTGGGGAGGAACCATAGGTAACACCTCCCCAGCCACAGAGGAACAAGAAAATATGTAACAAAAAAAAAAAAGGATACATGTAATAATGGAATCCACCACAATATTATTTTTGTATACCTCTGCCACTATGGGGTCAGGACCAGGGTCCTTGTTGTTCTTTAGATGCAACACTGCATTGTATATTTCCTCCCTAGATATATAAAATGGCCTTGAGTAAAACTGAGGTAATTCCAACCTCACATTTGGAATTTCATTAGGTGAATAAAATAGTGATTCAAAGTAAACTGTCCATGAATTTGATGTTACATGGGCTCTATACCAAAAGTTGATTGCTGGTACCCTGGCTCACAAGGGACCAGAATTTTTTAGTATCCTTTTCATAGATTGATTGTCTCAGCCTTTCACAGTTGTCAACCTGGAAGTTACTTTTTTCCTTTTGTAATACTTCCTTATACTTTTTCCTAGCTTGATTTAATTGCTTGGCATTGCTCTTGATTGGATTCTGTCTGATTTTGAAAACAAATGTGTTTTAACTTTTTGCGTTTTTGCAAACATCATTGAACCAGGATCTTTGGCCAATCAGCCTTTTTGTTTGATATAATAGGGGCTTTATATGACTAAATATTATATTTAGTAAAATGTTTTGGTCAGTGTTACTATCTGAAACCATTATACTAGATCTCAAATCAATAGGTCTGTCAGATTCCAGCACTACAGCCACTGTACTGCTTATTCTGGGTGACTATTTAATCCTACAAGCATTCCTGATTTTATATCCTGCTGCCAAAACAGCATCTATTCTGGCACTATCTGGCCTTACTATCATGTCATATTCAATGGATAGCGGAAAAAGGGTAGACTCAGGACGTCCTATAATATTAAGTGATGTTATTTTCTCTAGTGCTATTAAATTTACCCAGAGTAAATCTATAGTAGATGATCCCTGACGGCCAGTATATGTGTAAGCACCTTCCTGGTCTCCCATAACTCTCTCATTCATAAGGCAATAATTCATGTCGGACATAACCTAAGTCCCTTCCCTGTTTGTTCGTCTTTCTGTCCATTGAGTGTCTTTCCAATCTCAAGTTACAATTTCGAGCTGCCTGGATAGCAAGCACTAATGGATATTCACATGCATCTATGGTCTTAGGAGCCATTCTTGTGTTGAAATCCCCAATAACCACAGATGGATGTATAATATAACTATTGGTAAGTTCATCCAAAAGGTCCACAAGATCACCCCAGTTATCAAGGTTGGGGTCCTTTCTGGAATATGGAGGAATGTAAATATTAAATAAGAGAGTTTTACTGTCCTTTCCCTCCAATAAAATTCAATAAAATTGGAAGAGCGGTTTTTAATTTACAAGGAGTCTTAGCAGTTTTAATATTGAGGGCTATTTTGATATATACTGCTAATCCTGCCTTGTATCGTACATAATTAGCCAAACAACTGGCTGGATTAAAATAACCCGCAAATCCTGGGATAAGTGGAGCTATTTGCTGGGCACACCATGTCTCTTGTAGGCATAATATATCGTAAGTTTCCAAAAATGCCCTACACGCTGGGTCAGCTAACTTAGATATCAATCCCTCGATATTCTAAGAAAGTACCCGTAAGGGGGAAATCTCTCTTGGGTTCCCTGGCTGTGTCAAGAGTGGTAGTTGTCAGTTTTGCGAGATATCCTGCAGCTGTTCAAAGCTGTTCCTAGTCTCAATCACAAATTGCTGGCTAATCTCCTCATGAGTTTATGTTTAGTACTTGCTGAGCAGTACTTTGTCTACTACAGTACAGCATGACCTGCAATTTTCTGTTATTCAAAACTAATTTGTGCCTACTGAAATATATTTGAATTTTTGTAAAATCTTTTAGTAGCTTTACTTCAATTTCTTCTATGGATTTCTCGTCTACATACGATACTGTATCATCGACATCAAGTGATGTCAGGTGTTTTGCAACAAAGGACCAACATCATTTCTATACAAACTAAACAATATTGTTCCTATACTGAACCTTGTGGGACACCAGACGTCATGTAATCAAAACTGAATTTATAATTTTTTAAGATTACCATCTGTTGTCTCCCATTAAAATAGTCTTGGAACCATTGTACAGCCTCCTGGTCAAGGCCAATCATTTCTAGTTTAAAGGCTTTCAATAAATCAATAAATATGGCCCTGATCAGGAGGCCTTTGTCCAAGGCCATCTGAATATTAGATGAACCCTTAACCAAAGTAAAACCAGTGCTATGTTTTGCACTGAAACCTGATTGAAAAGAATTATACAAATTTTGAGCTTTCAGATATTCCTTTAACTGAAGTAAATACATTTTTTGAAAACCTTAGAAACTTTAGGAAGCAAAGATATGGGCCTGTAGTCTATTTTTCGACCATTCTTATAAATGGAAATAATGTGTGGCAATTTCCACAACTGGGAGAAGGGACTGATTTTCAAGGATAAATCAAAAATATCAGCTAAACAGGATGCAATCTCTGGGGCAGCCAGCTTTAGTAGGTTAAGACGACAGTTCATCGAGACCCACTGTCTTTCTTACATCCAGTCACAGTAGTTCTTTTAGAACTTGATTTGAGCCAACAGGAGCAAATGAAAAATCTGAAACTTTAGTTTATTCCAGTGTATTACCTGTCACTCCACCCTCATTTCTCAGAAAGGAAAAATATTATTCACTACAGAAGTACACATATTGATAAACACAGCATTTAATCTATTTGCCATCCGGCTGGAAATTGGAAACAACATTCCATCAATAATAATAGAACAAGGTAGTTCAGAAAGGCTTTCTAACCATTTTCCAAAAAGTGTGGGGATTTGATGATCTGATAACATAATCTGCTTTTGCCTTTATTTCCCTGAGGTAGAGATTTCTGACTTGCCAATATTTGATGTTTTGACACATTTCCATGCCAGATCTCAAGCCTTACAATGTTTAATTAGGTCTTTTGTATTCCAGGGAACATTATTGTGTGTTGTTCATTTGCTCCGAATAGAAGCATGTCCATTACATGCTGTTAAAATCTCACTTTGGAAAAAGGACCAAGCACTCTACACCTCAGGGATCAATGCTAATCATTCCCAATTTCTTGTTTCTAACACAATCATAAATCCTATGTTCTGTAGTCTGAAATTTACTGGGCTTTTTTCTTTCTTTCTAATACAAACAATGACCATACAGTCACTGAAGGCATCTGGAAGGATGCCATACAATGCACATGTATCTAGGAACATTGTAAATATTAGATCCAAAAAGATAAAAGCAGATAGACGGGGATCCTTCTGGTTCAGTCCAGTGGGAGAAGTAATTATTTTTAACAGCTGCAAACCTGATGCCATCTCTATCAGTTTGTCTGTAGGGGAAATTAAAGACCAGTTTACATGAAAGTCTCCCATAGGGTAATCTCATGACAAAAAGTCATAAAGGGCAAGGGAATTTTTTCCATTGCCTTTTGGGGGCAAGTAGCATCCCGTCGATATGATGGGTCTGCTGTATGCAAGTTTTATTTCTACAGCTAGGTTTTCTGTGCCTGGTGTAGTTATGTTCAGCTCAATTTGTTTTATATCCATATCACATAACCCATATATTAACACCTCCCTCCCTTTTACTATGGTCCTTTCTCCATACCTCATAACCTGGGATCTGGATTACAGCATCCTGAGTGTTTTTATTTCGCCACCATTCAGTTGTAATTAACACACCAGGCTTATATTCCAAAGTCCATTCTCCTACAGCATCTGTCTTTGGAGTTGTTATATGCTATGTGCATTTAAATGCACAAAACTGACTTTGTTACCCTTTTAAAATTTTACTTATTTCATTCTTCGGAAAAGACCTTTGAGCACAATGCTCTTTTTTCAAAGGTTCCATGTCAAGATTTAGGTACAATATTAAATCAAACAAGAACAATGAGCATAATTAGGGAGCATGATTAATACAACAGGTGTAATAACAGATTACAATGATTTATAATTTGTATAGTAAGAGGTACAGTGAGGAAATCTCAAGAAGCATCTGTGGCTGTTATACAATATTCAAGTGCAGGAACACAGACAACGGGTACATTTGCTATGTCTGGGAGGAGACAGCTATAGTTTGAAACCATGTGTTCATCACTTAGTACTCCAGGGTATATAAGAAAACAGCAAGGAGTATAGCAAGGGCCGCCTGATAAGGCATTGTCTAAAATTAGTGGTGAGGGCCAGCATAAAAAGGTATTAGTTAGGCAGAGGAAGGACGAGGAAAGGAAAAGGGAGATGAAGGTAGTAAGAAGAAGAGGATGGAGAAGGAGATGAGGAGGAACAAGAAACACAGTAGGCCCAAATGGACCAGGGAGAAGATAAGAGCAGGGACAGACTAGGGAATAGGAGGGGGGGGGGGGTGGCAGGAACACAATCATCCCCTCAACTTGCACTTTGTTTATTTATTGTACAATCAGATTTACAATCTTTGAGCCAGTGGCTTGTTTACAAACGTATCTCGTCACAGAGAAGACATACAGTGTCACATATTTACAGAATTCAATCACACAGAATAACATAGTTTTACATAGTTGCTAGAACACAATGAATAATTAGAAACATTTCAGAATGACAGATTTAGTACCAGCAGGTACCGGCAGAGGGATTGGAGGCCATAAGGGAGTGGGGGGGTGAGGTGGGAGTTCAGCCCAGAGGGCTATATCAAGAGTGTTTTGAGAGTAGCAGAGCATCTGTTAGAGACAGCTGCTGCAGCAATGGGTGTTAAACAGTAGGCTCCGAAGGGTGGTTTTGAAGGGGATAATTTTGGGAGTGCTGGAGATGGCTGCGGGGAATGAACTGAACCAGGACAGGGCACTGTAGCCGAACGGTCTCTGTGCCTGGGTGGTCCTAGTTCTGGGTACTAGTAGGGTGACCTTATCTGCAGTTCAGGTACAGACTGTGGAGGGCGTAAATTGGATGAAGCAGAAACCCCAGGGGAGGAGAGTCCAAGCAGAATTTTCTTAGTTAGAAGGTAAGTTTGGTAGTGGAGCCATTCATCTAGGTTAAGGAGCTTGGCCATGTCATAAAGCTGACAAGTGTGGGTGAGCCTGGAGCATTGGTCACTAGTCTGCAAGCCTTGTTTAAGGTGAGTCGAATTATGCTGAGGGCTGTGGAGTCAGCAGCACCATAGACCGGAAGGCGGTAATCCACAAATGACATTACTGAGGACGTAATGGCAAGCCCAAAAGCATCAGGTGGGAGGCAGTCCTTGTGACAGTACAGGATGCCAAGTCGGGAGTTAGCAGTGGCTGTGAGGGCTGTAATGTGGGCATGTAAGGTGAGGGCCGAGTCGAAGGTGATCCCAAGGTATTTGTAGAAGACTTGTAGGAGCAGTGAGCAAGGGCTACTTGCAAGAACAGGTACCAGCAGTAATGAGATGCTGCTTCAGTTCCAATTTAAAGGCTGGTAGACTTGAGGTGCTGGTTATGTGTGAGGGGGATCTCATTTAGCCATAGGGGTGCTCTATAAGAAAAGGACTGTTGGCCAAGAGAGGTTTTCCTGAAAGGGACGACTAAAGAGCTGCGGGTCGTACCTCTGGTGTGATAAGAAGAGTGCCCATCCTGTATCAGTGGTTTGAGAGAGAGAGGGGCTTTCCCTAAAAGGATTTTCTTGCCTGGAAGGCATGTTTGGTACTGTATTCTGTTGTTGAGATTCAGCCAATTAGTAAATTCACAGAGTGTGCAGATGTGAGCCTGGTTATCAGCATCTAGTATGTTAATCTGCAGGCCTTATTGAGAGCAATTATGACCCATTTTAGTGCAGTGTCTGAAGCAGAACCATACACTACCAACCCACAGTCAATAATTGACAGTACAGCGCTAGAGACTGTGAGTCAAAGGGCAGAGAGAGTGAGGTACTGTTTATGCCTATACAAGATACCCAGCTTAATACTGACTGTTTTGATGATCTGATCTATGTGCTGCACATAGGTAAGGGTATCATTGATGTGGACCCCAAGGCACTTGGAGGCGTGTACCTGTTCTAAGGGGCTGCCTGAGGTGGTCAAGATCACATGTGATCCATCCACTGGATGACCCCCTGATCTTTCTTTTCCTTGGGGGCAAAGAAATCACAGATTTCGTAAAATTTGTCAACGAAGTATTTTAGAGCCTGGTCTATGTCATGGAGTCTGTCCAGGTGGAACCAGTTCACCTGTGCTAGGGCTGCCCTAAAGGCACGCACATATGGCCCCTCTCAATTACTCTGCAAGTAATAGTGATGGGGGGTAACTTTTCCTCCTCATTCACCCATTTATACATGACTGGAGAATGGTTGCTTAGGCAATCAGGGAGCACCGCTACTTATTTGAGCCTAGCAGGGGGCGGGGTTGGTTAAAATCCAGCCAAGTAACGCGCTTTTACCAGTCCTGTAATTCAGCCTAGTACACTGTGTGACCACTTGTGTAAGATAGGCACTTGCGACCTGGTCTTTATAGCCAAGGCCCCTTGAATTCTGTGATTCTGCGGTTGCGGAATTTTCCGTAGAATTAGCATCACGCCCACAGAATATATAGAGTGCCACAGAATTCACTGTTTTTGGTGAATTTTCATTCAAATATACTGTTTTTCTATAGTGTCAGGCTTTCTTTCCCATCTTATTTATCCTGAAGCACCTCCTCTATGCTCATCATATGATGCCATCGATGACATCATATAATATTTAGCCAATGGCAGGACTGCATTCTGCCAGAGAAATGAATAAATCATGCCGCAGAAATCAAAAAATGCTGCCGCAGAAATCAGAAAATTTTGCCGTAGAGCACTAGGGGCCATGTTTAAAGGTTATCAGAATCCTGAAAGAGCCGATTACTATTGAAGTCATCTGTTATTATGACGTCAGAATTCCTCTTAATTTTTGAGATCGCATCAAGGATGGGGCCTAGCACCATCTTTGCCTTACCAGGTGGTACGTAGACAGTGGCAATAGTAAGGGATTTGTTTTGCTTCCGTAATAGGAGTTCTACTGCTAGTAACTCGTCCCCAGTCATATTCGAGATATTCGACACACACCTCTGTATGCCTTTCCTAACATAAATGAGGCAGCCACCCCCCCGCCTTCATGAGTCTGTCAAGTCTATGAGCGCAATATCACTGTAATGAAATTGTATTATCCTTTGTCTGGGGTGAGCCAGGTCTCGGTCAGACAAATGATGAGGAGAGTGGAGCCCAATCCATGCTTGGAACTGGGTTATTTTTGGCAGGAGACTGCAGATGTTCATGGCAGCTATTTTTAAACCACAGCCCCTGTGATCTGTCATTCTGTCATCTGTTGATGGTCCAGGATTGGGGTGCATGTTTCCTGCGAGTAAGAGCAGCAGCAGGAGTGAGAATCTGGTTACGTTGGAAAGTAGTCTCTTGGCCAGATACCTCTTTTAGGGTGGTCAAATATAGGTATACGCCCTGTGAGGCTATTCGGGGCAACAGTTAGCTAAGACAGTACCAGGATGCTGCTACAAATATGGATCAAGATTTCATGTTCAGGTGGGCAGGAGGGATGGGGAGTACCGTGAGCACCTAGAGAAGAAGCAGTCATGCTGTATCCTATTTCATGCGGTATTAGGGCAGTTGAGCAGAAATTGCTTTCGAGAGGCGCATTTGTGAGAAGGTATTGACCCACCCTGGGAAAGAGGGTGATCAGTAGTCCCAGGAGAACAAGAGAGAAGTTAGCCATAGCAGCTCTCTGTGACATAGTCTACTGGGTATAGTGGAGCTAAAGTACAGCTGTATGGCTTATTCCAGAAACAGACCCTAAGTTCAAGTGTATATCACCAGACAAGAAGAGGCATAATAGTGCCAGACTCCTTGCTTTTTGGCCATTTTGTTCAACTGCAAAAAGCATTTTACTAATCTAGCATAGGTAAAGCCAATTTGTAATTTATATCCTGCTTGATTCCGAGTTGGTGCTGAGGGGGTTAACACTATTGCAGCAATTTACACATAATATTAAAATATTAATCGAAAACGGGGTTATTTCTACACTGATAAAAGGAGAAGATAAAGACACATCTATTGTTGTAGTATCCCCAGTCTGCCTAATATATAACCTTTCAAAGGCTGTTCCTATTGTTTCCTGGGTGCGGGCAGCTCCGAGTATCAAACAGATAATCAGCATGGCCATGAGGAAATACTTAAGGTGACAATACCTCATTTTATCTTCAAAAACACAAAGTAAGATAAAATAAATTTAAAAATAATTCTAAATTTATCTGGGGTATAACATGGTTCACCTCTAATTATTTCTGCTTCTTAACAAAGTGTCTATGCAGTTCAGTGCCTTCGTTGCTCTAAGGACTCTACCATTCAGTTACAACTGGTGACTAAAGGAGATTTAACATACTAATACTAGTAAATATAATTATACAAATAAAAAGTCAGACACCCTATAACCTATCTTCCTAAATAAGTTAATAGTATAGAACATAACTGACTGTTAATGAATATTCTTACATTAAACTACCTTAAGCTTGTGGCAAAACATAAGGAATAACCTGTCCCAGACAGCACCAGTGGTCGGCTAAACTCAACTGATGGTCTTCAGTGCCTCAGAAGTCTGGACTCTTGGCTGTGTATTCTGCCTCGTTTTACCTGGTACTTTGAGGGACAATGCATTTGTGTAGGCACCTTTCTGATTCTGTCTTGGACTGAGAGACTCGCAGTCTCCATGCCCAAATGCTGTTTCCCTGTATAAGGCACCTACTCTAACTGAGGCTCCATTCATCATTTGCTGTATATGTTTAGGCAGCTACGTTACTTACTACAGAGCCACTGTGTACTGCTTGAAAGTTGCTTAGCTTGCTTAATGTACTAGTATTTGTAGTCTGTTTTGACTAAGCACTGCCTGTTCACATTTAATTAAATTTTATATGCTTATCTAATTACAGTGTTTTCAAAAAGTATTCACCCCCCCCCCCCTTGGATTTTGTCACATTTTGTGATGTTGCAAACTCAAATTAAAATACATTTAAATGGGATTTTTTGTCACATATCTACACAAATTACTCTATAATGTCAAAGTGGAATGAAACTTCTGGAATTTTTTGTACATGTAATTTAAAATAAAACCGAAATGTCTTGATTTAATAAGTATTCACCCCTTGCTATGACACCTCAAATTGAGCTTAGGTGCATCCAATTTCCTTGTGAGATCACTCTAAAACTTGAATGGAGTCCACCTGTGGTTAGTTCAAATGGTTGACATGATTTCAGAGGAAATACACCTGTCCATATAAGGTCCCACTGTTGACAGTGCATGTCAGAGCAGAAACTCTACCATGAAGACCAAGGAGCTGTCCGAAGAACTCCGTGATAGAACTGTGAGGAGGCAGAGATCTGGGGAGGGGTATAAAAACATTTCTAGGGTGTTGAAAGTTCACAGGAGCATAGTCAAGTCCATCATTAGGAAATGGAAAGATTACGGAACCACCCAGACTCTTCCTAGAGCAGGCCGCCCTCCCAAACTGAGCAACTGCAAGAAGAGACCTTGGTCAGGGAAGTGACCAAGAACCCAATGACCACCCTGACAGAACTACAGAGTTCCATGGCTGAGATAGGGAGAACCTGTCCAGAGGACAACAATCTCTGCAGCACTTCACAGATGTAGCCTCTATGGGAGAGTGGCTAGACGGAAGCCACTCCTGAGAAAAGGTCACATAATTGCATGCCTGGAGTTTGCAAGAAGGCACGTGGCAGACTCTGAGACCATGTGGCAAAAGATTCTCTGATCTGATGAAACAAAAATTGAACTCTTTGGCCTGAATGCAAAACGCTATGCCTGGCGCAAACTGAACACAGCTCAGCACCCGTGTAACACCATCCCTACCATGAAGCATGGTGGTAGCAGCATCATGTTACGGGGATGCTTTTCAGCGGCAGGGACTGGGGCACTTAGGATAGAGAGAACAATGAATGGAGCCAAATACAGGCACATCCTTGAGGAGAACCTGCATCAGTCTGCAATAGACCTTGGACTGGGGCGAAGATTTACGTTCCAACAGGACAACGACCCCAAGCATACAGCCAAAGCAACACTGGAGTGGCTTCAGAACAAGAAGGTGAATGTCCTTGAGTGGCTCCAGCCAAAGCCCAGACTTGAATCTCATTGAGAATTTGTGGAAAGATTTAAAGATTGCGGTTCACCGATGCTCCCCATCCAACTTGACAGAGCTAGAGCAAATCTGCAAGGAAGAATGGGGGAAAAGAAAATTACTCACCTTAGTAATGTTGTTTCTTCTAATGGAGTCTTGCTATATTATGACATATGCAGTGAGTCCCAACCTTCGAACTGCTCCGGAGGTGAAAGAGTTAACTTTCCATGCCAGGCATGGAACGCTGAGCTCGAGCTCAGTTGAAAACTCTGTCTGTTGTTCTTCAAACTCAAACTGTCAGATCTTTACGAGCTAAACTCACTAAGGTCCTGTGTGGAAGCTGTAAACCTACACTAGCCAACTGGCTACTAAATATAACAACACATTTTTTGGTCCCAAAACAAAGACTCAAGTCAGGAGACCCAAAAAATGAAAAACACAACACCCAGTCACCCCAGAAAAAGAGAGGAGTGAAAAAACAAGGTGGGCATCTACTAAGTGCCAACACTGCACTGCCCACCCACATCCCAAAAGCAGAGGTTCTGAGAGGGGCAGGCAGGGGAGGTCATAATATACCAAGACTCCATTAGAAGAAACAACATTACTAAGGTGAGTAATTTTTTCTTCAAACAACATGAAGTTTTGCTATATTATGACATATGCAGACTACACAGCAGTACCTCCATGAAGGAGGGACAGAACTTACTTAGGAAATAGGCTCTGAAGCACAGCTGTGCCAAACCGAGCATCACTCCTAGCCTGGGTGTCCAGAGACTAATGCTTGGTAAAAGTGTGAACTGTTTTCCAGGTAGCTGCTTGACAAATCTCTAGAATGGGGATGTCCCTGGCAGCAGCCAGGGAAGCAGCTGTACCTCTGGTAGAGTGAGCCCTCAGGCCTGAGTGAGGAACCTTACCCAGCTTTTCATAACAGAATTGGATACAAGAGACAACCCACCTGGCAATGGATCTTCTAGTGGCAGGTTTCCCTTTACCAACCTCACCATAAGTGAGGAACAGTTGGAGGGAGTCAAACCTGTGACCCTTGGTACGCCAATGTAGTAACTAAGGGCTCTCTTCACATCTAGTTGTGCAGCCTCCTCTCGCCAGAGGAGGAATGGTCAGTGAAGTACACTGAAGAGAAATAGATTGATTAAGGTGGAAATCTGAAACCACCTTAGGCAAGAACTTCCTGTTAGTCCTGAGGACCACCTTATCTCTATGAAAGGAGATAAAATCAGGCTCCACTGACAAAGCTTGTAATTCGCAGCGCCTGGCAGAAGTGATAGCTACCAGGAACACAGTCTTCCAAGTCAAATACTTGAGGTTTGCCGAAGACAAGGGCTCAAAGGGAGGTTGCATAAGCTGAGCAATGCAAACATTAAGATCCCAGGCAGGGGCAGGGTCCCTGAATGGAGGTTGGTGTGAACAATCCCTTAAAAAACTTGGAAAATACAGGATGAGCTGAAAGAGAAGAGGGTTTACCTGCTGAAATGAAAGCAGACACAGCTGCCAAATGCACCTTTAGGGTAGCTGGTCTGAGCCCCAAAGTGTTCAAATGGACCATATAATCCAGGACTGTGGTAAACAGCAGATTCTGGGAAATATGCTTCCCAGAGCACCATATGGAAAACCTCTTCCAGTTGGAATTGTAGGTAGTTCTGGTGGAAGGCTTCCTAGAAGCCTTCAATATATCCATTACACCCTGGGAGAGGTGTTAGATCAGCAAATTCTAACTCTTCAAGAGCCAGGCCTTGAGATTGAGAGATTTGCAGTTCGGTACCAAACCCTTCCCTGAGCACAGGTTAACAGATTGTGATTCCTGGGAAGGACAGGGGAGATGGACTGCTAAGGACAGTAGGAGTGGATACCAGGGTTGTCTGGCCCAATCTGGAGCAATCAGAATCACTTTGCAGGATTGAGATCTGATTTTGACTAACACTTTGAACAGGAGAGGGAAGGGGGGAAAGCATAGAGAAACTTCCCTTCCCAATTGAGAACTAAGGCATCCAGAGGGACTGAGCCCAACACTGGGGGCCTGCAGCAAAAAAGGGGAAGTTGGTGATTGTCTGGGGCTGCAAAAGATCTATCTGTGGGTGCCCCATCTGGCAAATACTACCCCAGGACCAGGGGATCCAGTGACCATCTGTGATGGCCCTGGGAAATCCTGCTGAGAGCATCTGCCAGGACATTGTCCTTGCCTGGGAGGTGAACGCAGGGAGGTGTTCAGGAATAGCCAGAGACCACAACTTCATTATCTGCACAAGGCCGTAGACCGAGTGCCTCCTTGCTTGTTGATGTACCACATTGTAGTGGTGTTGTCTGTACTGACCTGTACAACTTTGTTCTGAACAGATTTGGAAAAAGCTTGAAGTGCTAGAAAAACTGCTCTGAGCTCCAACAGGTTGATGTGGAGCAGAGATTCCTGAGGGGACCACAGTCCCTGGGTAGTGAGGTCGGCCATGTGAACTCCCCACCCCAAGAGAGATGCATCTGTAGTAAGGATTAAAGAGTGAGACTGAGTGACAAAGGGAACCCCTTGTCTCAGATTGCTCTGATCCTGCCACCATTGTAGGGCTTGGATCAGGTTCTTAGTCACTGGGATCAATTGTTAGAGGGTCCTTTCTTTGAGACCAAAAGGCTCTCAAATGGAACTGGATGTCCCTCATCTGAAATCTGGCTCCTTGCACTACTGCTATAGAAGCAGCCATGTGCCCTAGGAGCTGTAGAAAATGCCTTGCTGGTTGAGAGACCTGCAGGGTGAATGAGGAGGCCAGAGAGACCAGGGTCCTTGCCCTGTCCAAAGGCAGGAAGGCTCTGGCTTCCTCTGTGTTCAGTTCTGCACCTATGAAGGTGAGGAGCTGGACAGGCTCTAGAACTGACTTTGGAAGATTCAGAAGGAAACCTAGAGAGGTAAGCAGTTGCTGAGTTATCTGAAGATGTAACTTGACTTGGTCTGGAGACTGGCCTACTACGAGCCAGTCGTCCAGGTAAGGGAAGATGGCAATTTTTTGCCTTCTTAGGTGGGCAATTGCTACTGCCAGGCATTTTGTGAATACCCTTGGAGCAGAGGTGAGGCCAAAGGGCATTGCTCTGAACTGGTAATGGCCTGAGGGCAGCTCGAACCTGAGGTACTTTCGATGGGAGTGTCTGATGAGAATATGGAAGTAGGCATCCTTGAAGTCCAGGGACGCTAGCCAGTCCCCTGGCCTTAGAGAGGGCAGAATAATTCCCAGAGTCACCATTTTGAATTTTGGTTTTAAAAGGTGCTTGTTTAAGTATCTGAGATCCAGGATGGGCAGCCATTCTCCTGTCTTTTTTGGGGTAAGGAAGTACCTGGAGTACAATCATTTGCCCTGGTGTAGGGGTGGAACCCTTTCCATGGCTCTGAGAGCCAGCAGGGTAGAAACTTCTGCCTCTAGGGCAAGTGCCTCTGATGGATTTGCAGATGGAAAGGACCTGGTTCTCATCTTTGGAAATTTTTTGAAGCCGAGAACCAGTCCCTGGCTTACTACTTCCAGGACCCACTTGTCTGATGTGAGAGACTTCCAGTCCTGGACAAAGTAAGCCAGCCTGCCCCTACAGGTAGTGGAGAATCGCCCTGGCCACCCCATCAGGGTGCCTGCTTGGCAGGGCTTTAGGTTGAGGGGTGGAAGCAGGCCTGCCGTACCCCTGCCTGCCTCTCCTCTAAAGAACCCCTCTGGACGTAAGCTGAAGAGGAAGCCTGGGCTTGGGAAAAAGGCCTATGAAAAGGCCTGCCCCTGCCCCTGGAAGGCTGCCTTTGAGGAGTGGCCTGCCTTTCCTTGGCCTGTGCACTCCTATAGGTGGTCCTATACTCATACATTTTCTTTATGTAATTCTCTGTCTGCTCCCCAAACAGAGAATTACCCACAACAGGAAAATCCATGGCCTTAGTCTGGGTATCCTGTGACAGGCTAGTACATATGAGCCAAGCCACTCTACGAAGTGCCACAGATGTAGCCATGACTCTTGATGACACATCATTAGAGTCCACTGCAGCATGGAACTGCACCTTAGATGCCTCAATACCATCAGCGGACACCTGCTCCAGCTCCTTGGCAAGCTGGCCAGGGGCCTGTTTTGCTAGAGCCATAACAGTATCCCATCTGGATTTCTGGTATCTAGCAACATAAGCCATATAATTTGCCTGTCTGAGTCCCAAAGATGCTGCCATGTACTGTTTCTTTGCCATGGCATCAATCCTCCTGGAGTCCTTGTCAGGGGGGTGTGAGGCCAAGGGAATATTTGCCTTGTCACAGGCTGCAGCCCGTACTGCCCCAACATGGCTGCATTGTTGTGTAAGGAACTCCATATCAGAGCCTGACAATGTGTAACTCTTGTCCATTCTCTTATCAACAGGAGGTATAGTGTGAGGAGTTTTTAAAATTTTTACTGTCTGTTTTCCAAAAGATTTATGCAAAGGAATAGACAGTCTCCTGGACTCTGGGATATCCATCATTTCCACATAGTCAGGTTCCTCTTGATCATCCACAGCTTCCTCCATAGGGAGCTGGAGGGTTTCAGCCACTTTTTTATAAAAAATAAAATGAGAAGGGGACTCAGAGCCTAGGAGGAGACACTCCTGAAGGTCTGTCTGGGGAGATGTCCGGTTCAATGGGCACACTCAGACTTTCAAATCCACATTCACTCTCCTCATACTCCTCTTCCCCCTCCTCTGGTTCATAAAATTCCTCTAAATCATACTCTTGAACCGGTGGAACCGGCCGAACCGTACACTTACCTGACTGCCTGTTCGGTCGGAACCGGGGAAAGCAACTGGACAATCTTAATCGCTTTGGCTATTTCTTCAGCGGTTGGAGAGGAAAGTTTTGGCTCCACACCAGCTGATTTCCTTGTCCTTTTTGCTGGAACCGACTCCTCCGAGTCGGCTCTCCTTTTGCCGAGTCTGCGCTGGTCAGGGCCTCCCTCCCGGTTCGGTTGGAACTGAACGGGCTGGCCATTCGGGTCAGCGGACTTCTTGACCTCCTTTCCCGAGCCTACTAACTCTCTTGTATCCAGCGTAGCTGCAGGAAAATTCTTGCAACTCAGCAGTCTGAATTGAGGTGGTCAAACCCCAGACAATAAACACAGGTGGTGTGGGGGTCAGCCTTGGCAAAGGCTTCCCCACAGACACTGCAGGGTTGAAACCCAGTGGGCTCGGTTTTTCTTTTGGGTTTCTCAGACATAGTGCCAGTCCTAACCAAACTTGCCCGTTTATGGCAATCCGCCAAGCAAGACCCTCTTATCGGTTCCCAACCGTGTCACAGGTCGTGGAAAAAAACATAATAAAATCCGTTTTTGTAAGAACCGATAAGAACCGGTAACCACACTCTAAAAGGCAGATTAATATATTTCAAAACAACCTGATCGGTTCAAACCGAACCGATAACTGTTTACAAGTTCCACACAGAAGAATTAAATGTAAACGCTATCTAGTACTTACAATACCACAGACAGAGCTTGAACCGACCGGCTGCAGTTTAAATTCGGTCAAAAAAATGAGAAAATAATACTTTAACCGACAAAATGAACCAAGCAGAAGGAGAAAATCTCCGGAGCGACTGTTCAGTGAGGCGGAGTAAAGAATCTGACAGTTTGAGTTTGAAGAACAACAGACAGTTTTCAACCGAGCTCAAGCTCAGCGTTCCATGCCAGGCATGGAAAGTTAACTCTTTCACCTCCGGAGCAGTTCGAAGGTTGGGACTCACTGCATATGTCATAATATAGCAAGACTTCATGTTGTTTGAATCCCCAAATCCAGATGTGCAAAGCTGATACAGACATACCCAAGAAGACTCAAAGCTGTAATTGCCGCCAAAGGCGCTTCTACAAAGTATTGACACAGGGGAGTGAATACTTAAGTAAACAAGATATTTCAGTTTTTAATGTTTCATAAATTTTTGTTACACAATAAAAATATTTTTGCCCCTTTAAATTGTTGAGTATGCTGTGTGAATCAAGGGGGAAAAATAACATTTCAATGCATTACAAATTCTGGTAGTAACACAACAAAATGTGACAAAATCCAAGGGAGGTGAATACTTTCTGAAGGCACTGTAAAATACATTCCGAGTTCAGCGTAAGTTACAGTACTGCATTTAAATCAACTACTGCCCGTTCTTTCTCACTCTCCTGCTCTCTCCTCTCCCTCTCCATTCTGCATGCCCTTTTGTCTCCTGTTTTTCATATTTCAGTATATCCCGTCTGCAGTATGTCTAGCCCACTCACCTCTAGTATTTCTTCCTCTCCTCAGCACAGACAGACCCCAGAGCCATGGAAGGGTCTAGAGGGCAGCAATGCAAGGAGCCCTCCAAGCGTCCCCAAGTAGGATTCAATTCCAGGTAGCGGCTTCACCACCATTTTGTGTGTATCCTTATGCTGCTTTTTATTTGCTTCTGTTAACTGTTCAGTTGATAACCTGCGTGTTATCATATCCATGTGTAACCCCCCCCCCCCCAGATCACACCGGGAGACAAGCATCTTGTTGCTCAGTATGCCTTTCCTGGTGAAACAATTGCAATAAATAAATAAATTTGCAAAGCTGCCTCTGACCACATGGCCCTGGATTATCTGTCCCAGGCAGCACCAGTGGTTGGTGCGACAAATCACTTCCCACCTTCCCGCAGCTGGTGTGCCTTTTATAGAGACCCCTGCCTGCGAAAACCAATCAACTCTGTTTTGCACAACCACTGTGAAGATAAATTGGTCCTTCCCATCCCCTATCCCGTGCCTAGCTCTTATGGTAGTTTCCACCCCCCTGACACATCCCACCTGAAGTATTCATTGTCAGTTTACATGGTTCAGTTAATACTGATGTCAGCTGCTGAATGTTAGGCACTCTCAACTAGCAGGTGCCCACGCTGTACTACCTAGTTCACAGCCACAATTCCATGTTTCCTGAATTACCCTACTAGCAAATACAAACAAACAAAAAAAATATATATATATATATATACACACACACACACCCTTCTAATCCACTCCACCAGGAATCTGACCCCCAACACCATGGTCCGACCTTACTCAGCTGCAATTCCTCACTACCCTGGGTGTTTTAATTACCATCACAGACACACTGCCCAATGATCTGGCTTCAAGTGATAAGCTGTCACACCTCAAAGACTTCTCCCTGTCCAACACTTTAATAGTCCCCCCCCCGCACACCCTCACAATTCACAAGTTCTGTTATTCAAGCAATGGTTTTCTATTGCTAGCTTCGTAAGCACCATGTTGTATCTGTGTCTCACTCCTTACGGTTGGCCCTTATATTTCTTGTGTTATCTCTCTTACTACCAGGTGGTGACACTGAGCCTAACCCTGGGCCCCCCTCTCCCCCCATCCTGTCAAAGGGTCTTCACATTTTTCATCTAAATGCCAGGCGCCTCCTTCCTAGAATGGATTCCATTAAAGCTTGGGTCACTCAGCATGCTCCAGACGTTCTGTGCATCACTGAATCCTGGCTGTCTGCTAGGATTCCCAACTCCATCCTCTCCATTCCTGGCTTCAACCTCTACCGCCAGGATTGCGACAAACGCAGTGGCAGTGCAGCCCTGTGCGCAAGATATTCTTTGTCATGCTCCATTCCATTGCGCAACTCTCTTCCTTCCTCCCACAAACTTCTTGTCACTCTCCTTTCCTTTCCTCCACTATCCCTATCTACATTGGTGTACTGTAGTCCCCCACCCCACCCCGAGTGGCTCACGACTCCTGGTCACTTGTATCTCCTCCATCACCTCCCACAGGGATTTTAATTTAAACTGGCTTTTCCCCTCCTCTAATTCCACACTCACCAAGTCAGAGTCCCTAAACCTTACACGGCTGATATCAAAGCCAACCTGCCTAAATCCTAATTCCACAAATCATTCCCTCCTAGACTGGATGTTGTCCTCACACCACCACCGCATCTCTGCCACTGGTGTTCTCTCTCTCTGATGTCCTCAGTGATCACTGTATCACCTACTGATTTAGAAAAGTGTTCATACCCAAATCAACCCCCTACCCCCAAATACATTTGGTATTGCCCCATCTGTACCCTGGACTCTACTACCCTTCTTCAAGACCTATCCAGTGCCGACTGGTCTCCCATAGTATCAGCTCCTGATATCGACTCGGCCCTCCACTTTTTCACAAACACCCTAACGTAGATCTGGGATACCCATGCCCCTCTAAAAAGGCCTCAGTCAGGCGTTTTCATCACCTGTGGATCACACCAGATCTCATAACCCTTTGTAAAATTAGGGACAAATACTGGGCACTTTACAAAGTCTCCATGTCCCCAGCCCACCTGCAACTATACAGATCCCACCAAAATGTTTGTTCCAAGGCTACCCAATATGCCAAAGCCATTTACTTCAAATCCCAACTTCAGGCAAACTCCAGCAACCCTAAATACTTTTGGAAAGTTATTCACTGTCTCCTCGACCCTGCTGCTACTCTTGCCCCCCCCCAGTCCTTAATATTGAAGGCTCTACTCTCTCCGACCCCTCGTCTATTGCTCAGACTTTCAACAAATTTTTCACTACCCGTGCTCTCCCTGACCATCCCCCTGGCACCCCTGAAGGCCACCCTCCCCCCCAGAAACGGCTTCAACTTCCCCTCATCTCTCCTACAGAAGTCTTCCATGCGCTAATGGCCCTAAATCCTACAAAATCCAGCCCAGATGGACTCCATCCCAAGCTTCTCCACTAGTACCATTCCTCAGGCTTGGAAGTTGGCCAAGGTGATACTGCTCCACAAAGGGGGGTAGGGACCTTACCTCTCCTGGTAAACTACAGGAACATCTTCCTCCTGCCATCCCTTACCAAACTACAAGTCATTGATCTATTCAAGGCTCCTAGAACATCTAACAGCTTCTGGGGCTCTCTCCCCTTTCCAAGCAGGCTTCAGAAAACAACACTCTACTATCACCTTTCTGCTAGGAATTACCAACTCTATCCACTCTGCAATGGATCAAGGCCAAGTTACTGCTGCCATCTCTGTAGACCTGGCGAAGGCCTCTGACTCCGTTTCCCACCACCTCCTGCTCCACAAACTTCTTCCAGTTGACCTGGCTCCATCTGCAGTAAACTGGTTTTGCTCCTACCTACATAACAGACAGCAATCAGTCCAAGTTGGTAAAGCCCTTTCCTCCCCCTCTGTATCCAAGCAAGTGTCACCCAAGGTTCCATACTTGACCCCAACTATTCTGTCTTTATTAATGACCTTCCATCTGTCTGTTATTTGTCCCAAGTACATATGTATGTGGACAACACTGTGATTTACACCTCTAGCTCCTCCTCTGCCAATGCATTTACCCAATTCAGCATGACTTTGACACAGTTCAACATTGTTTTCTAGTAAACCAGCTTAAATTTAACAAAAAGAAAACCGTTTCCATGATTTTTGGTTCCAGACAGAGGCTATCTAGACTTCACCCACCTCCAACATATGTCACTCTGGATGGCTCCCCCATGGAGGTTGTCCCCACTTTCAAATATCTAGGGGTATGGTTGGACAGTAATCTGGATTTTGCTTCCCATACTGAGGCCATCCGCACCAAACTTTGCCCCAAACTTGGCACCCTCTATCAACATAAAGATTGCCTCCCTTTACCCACCCGTCGTGACTTTGTCTTGAAAACCATTTTACCCATCATTGATTATGCTAAAGTTGTCTATGGTTCGGCCCCTGCAAGATCCCTCTACAGACTTGCTATTCTCCTCAATTCCTTCTGTCGCTTTGCTACTTCCTCCCCCACCCTCACTTACTGCTATCTCATATACTCTTCCCTCTCTATAGCACCACTTTCCCACAGGCAAAACATCCACTGTCTCTCACTCGCTGCCAAATCCTGGTTCGGGACACTCCCCTCTTATCTATGCTCCTGCTATTCACATGCTCTCTCTTCTTCCTACTCCCTTCGCTCCAGGGACTCTCGTTCTTTCTCCCTCTTCCTCTCCCTCCCTCACTCTGGAGCTGGGCATCTGCTTTCTCCTATCGCCTCTCTTCTCAGGAATCTTCTCCCCTGGAACATTCGGCACTCCCCGTCGCTCTCTTCCTTCAAATCCTTGCTACATCTCCTTACTGACCCCCAACTGCTCTTGCCTCCCCTCCTTCTCGCCATCAGCCTCCTAGCAAAGTACCCCTGCTTGACTCCCAAGCAATCACACCTCTATTGTTCATTCTCCAATGCACTTACCGCCACCCTTATTGTCTTCAGTTTGTTGTTCTGCCACAAATTTATGTTACTACTTGCTGTTCTCTTTCTCCTTTTTGAATATGCTGTTAATTGCATTGTTTTCCTACACTGTTGAAATGCTGCGGTATAGTTGCATGTCCTTTTATTGTATCCTCACACCTTGTTTGTGCCCTCACGTCACACCTGGAAATAAGCTTCAGCACAGTGTGCCTTTCCCGGTTATCAACTTTTAAATAAATAAATAAAGAACCAGTCACTCCGTAATACAATTTTACTAAAAAATTAGGCAAAAGATACTGTTACAATTATCATTCTATTTGATGTTAATGCTAGACCATACAATGTGATACAGGGAGAGGAGGTATGGAAACCACCTGGCTGAGGCACAAGGGAAGGACTCGTACACTGGGCCCTGTTAGACTCCCTTTTCCATGACTCCTACAGTCTTCTTCACTGCTGGGTTGCATTTACCAATCATACCATAAGTCACAAACAGCTACAGTAAGTGCTGCCAATACTGGGCATCTTGGGTCTATCCAAGTAAAAACTCAAAGCCTTCCTCATGTCCAGGCTGTGCAGCTTCTCCTCACTTGCATCTGAATACCGTTTTGAGAAAACAAAAACAAAGTCACAGACCGGTTCATGTGATACTCTGGAATCACTTTGGGTAGAAATCTTACATCCGGCCTGAGCACCACGTTATCTCTATGGAAGACTATAAAATGAGGATGTGTACAGAGAGTCTGTAGTTCACTGATGCTTCTGGCAGAAGTAATAACTAAAGGAGCAACAGGTCTACCATGTCATGTATTTGAGCTTTGTAGGCACAGATGAGGGTTCCATCAACTGTGCCAGAACCAGGTTTAAATCCCATGGGGGGACCAGATTCCTCACAGGGGGATGCAAGTGGTTTAACTCTTTGAAAACTTTCTGAACCCCAGTTGTGAAACAAAAGACTTTGCTTGCTAACTTAAAAGCTGAAACAGCTGCCAGGTGTACTTTTAAATGGAAGGTTTCAGACCCTGGCCTGTAAATACACCTGATAATCCAAAACCTCTGACAATTCCACAGCCACAGCAGTGACTTGACAAGAAGCATGCCAGATGCCAAATGGTTTCCATTTTATTCCCCATAGAGCTGTTTCTACATTCCTGGGGTGCTGGCTGGCTCTTCAGCCCTTACCCGTCCACCCAATCGGCCACCACCTCCTCCCAGGACTCGCATGCTTAGATGCCCTTATGGCTTGCCCTCTGTGGTGGGGCCAGAAGAGGAGGACTGTCCTCTCCAACTCCTGGAGTCGTAGCAGGGTCCTGGAGTGATGACACGGGTTGAAGCAGGTGGGCAGGGCTTCCTGATGCACTGCCCTCCAAGACATTTCCCATTTTCTATACCTCCCATGAGATCGGCAGACATGCACTGGCATAGGTATTCAGCATGAAGATGCCACACACACTCATACACCTCTGCCAGGCCATCTGATATGCGGCCACATACTGTGCTGCCCAGCCTCTGCTGGGTGGCAGTCACACTGTGGCCTGTGCTGTCCTCCCTCCCTAAAACAGGAGAGTTGTCCATACAGACTCGATCTTCCTTCTCTCAGCTGGCTCCCTGAGCAACCCTGGTCCGTTCCTGAATCTGAGTCACCAATATGACAGGAAATGAGGCACCCCGCGCTTTAGCTCTCCATGCCACCAAGCAACTGAAATGTGCCCATTCTGACATGTAAGTTTTCCTGCTTGATGGCTTTCTGGCAACCTTTAAAACTCCAAGCACCTGATAAGACAGGTTTGGAATACAGTACTCTAGCTCTTCAGGAACCATGCTGTCAAATGAAGCAGTATGAGATCTGGGTGAGTCACTATGCCTGGGACAGAGTTAGAAGATGCTGCCTCCGAGACATTATTGATATTTTCTGTGACAGTGTCAACAGAAGAGAGTACCAACCCTTCCTGGCCTAGGCAAGTACTATCAGAATCATTGTTGCTGACTCTCTTCTCATTGTCAACAGGACCCTTAGGATCAGCGGGAATGGATGAAATGCAGGCAGGAATGTGCCCCTGCAGGGAAGAGGGACAGTATCCTGGGGGATTATCCCTACTAATGGGGGTCAGCAACAAAAGTGGGGGAGTTTTCAGTTATCCCAGAAGGTGAACATGTCCACCTCTGGAAAGCCTAATATGAGACACAGAACTGAGCTTCTGTTGGTTCGGAGACCATTCAAAGGTCACTTGGCCCATCCTGCTCAGAGAATCTGCTAGTTCCCCCCAGAGTATTCTAATCAGGGGAGGCCTTGTTGCATACTTTTGATGCTCACAGGGTGCTATGTTATTACACTAATCACATCCACCACATTCGTAAAACTGATCAGTTGTTTCTTTTGTTTACCCCCAAGACAGAAAGGGGCACCAGTTTAGCAACAGAGTTTGTCTAAATCGTTGACTAATTGTATTGCGTACTGTTATCGTAAGTACAACAAGCTCTTCCTGGGGCGGTTAAGAGCCACTCTACTACAGGTATGGCAGCCTCTACTGCCTGCTTAAGGAATGTCTCTGCTGTGGACATTTACGCAGCTGCCACTGAGTTCGGTTCATACCTTTATCCAGCACTACAGTCTGGATATTGCCTCCAGACGCAGGGCCAATTTTGGACTAGCTGTCCTTCAAGGTTTTCTCTCATAAACAGCCTTCTGCTGTCTGTTTTTGGCTCCTCCCGGCTGACTTAAGGTCATTTCCAGTACTGGTTGGGACTCGGTCCCACCGGTGCTGCCTGCTGCAAGAGCCCCCTTGAAGCAAGACAGCAGTTATGCAAGAACTTACCATAACAGTAGATCTTTGCGAGGAGCTCTTGCAGCAGGTGCTGCTTTCCCTCCCTCCTTCCCTCTGATTGATTGTCCTCCTTTGCAGCTTTGCTGCTTTTCCTCGGCCTTAAGGAACTGCCTCGGTTCTCCATTTTTGCTTTCTGTGCTGCAGACTCCAGCAGGAAAACTCAGCTAGGTCTGGGGACCGCCCCTTTTATAGGATAGGCAGACATCAGCATGCTGACATGGGGGGGGGGGGCCCGCTGTAGACTGCTAGCTAGAAGTTCTCCATGTGGTCCTGGTGCCTGGAGGCTTCAGTCCTATTGGTGTTGCCTACTGCAAGAGCTCCCTTCGAAGATCTACTGTTATGGTAAGTTATCATGTAACTGTACTTTATGTTCATCCATCATAAAATAATTACATATACAAACATGTTTGATCCAAACAGCCACTTTAAAGAGCAAGTCACTGCTAAAAAAAGCATTTGTCAATGCCGAATGTTTGCTTGCTGGCATTTGCATTGGTAGTGTATGAGTTACAGAGCTGCATGAGAGGAATGGCAGTGAAGTACTGAACTGAAGCCAACCCCACCACCAACCTGCAGAGACTGACAGGTATTGAGGTGTGCCTTTGGGTTGTCAGCAGACACTGACAAGTGTCATGGTGTTCCTTGGGGTCTTTGGCCCTTATGCCCAACCCATTCCATCAGGAAATACGGTGAGATGGGTCCTGTATAGGAGAATGAGGTGAACTTTGGGGCCGAAGAGTCCAAGGCACACCTCGATGCCTCTCACTGGCTGAAGGGTGTGGAATGGTATGAGCATTACAGGCGAGACTCTCAAGTCACACCCCTGATGCCTGTCAATCTCTACAGGCTGGGGCGTTATGGTCAAAAACCCTAATGCCTCAGGTGTTCGTTGCCATTTTCACTCCAAATATTCAACATGGGTTTTTTGTAACCCCACCTTATGAATAGTGGCAATATCAGTTTGTTAGCTGAAAGCTTATTTCGCACAGCGACTACGCCATGTGGCACCACAGGTGTGAACACACATTTCGAACAGGATGTGAAAAATGACAGCTGTACTGTTCATGGGGAAGTACAAAAAATGGCAATGTTGAAATTCTGCAGTGAAAATATTAAAAAACTGGTGAAGTCATGAGCGTGCACAGAAAATGCTCAATGCACACCCCTAATGCAATTAGTTTTTTTTTTGTTTTTGTACAGCAGATTGTCAACACAGGGATTTTGGAACTTCCGCTCATGAACAGTGTCACTGTGATTTTCTTAATCTATCCTGAACAGTGACTTCCCACAGCGACCACGCATTTCTGTGCTGGAAGTGCGAAAACACATTTCGGCCATGGTGTGAAAAATGACAGCTGTACTGTTCATAAGGAAGTGTGGAAAAATGCTAGTGGTGAAAATCTGAACTGAAAATATTAGAAATCCATGAAGTTAGGAGGCTGCGTAGAAACTGTGCAATGGTCGCTCGTAACACAGTCATTTTTTGGACTTTTTTCACCAAATTTTTAACATAGCCATTTTAACACCTCTGCTCATGAACAGTGTCACTGTGGTTTTCTTAATCTGTCCCAAACACTGATTTCGCACACCGACTGCGCCATTGTGCGCTACATGCGTGGAAACACATTTTGGGCAAGATGTGAGAAATGATAGCTGTACTGCTTATAAGGAGGTATGGTAAAATGACAATGTTGAAAATCTGGAGTGAACATATTGAAAATTCGCGAACTTACGAGCGTGCGTAGGAACAGCATAGCATGCTAAGTAAAACAGTCATTTTAGGGAATTTTTCACCACATTTTCAATATGGGTTTTTGAGGGCTACCTTTATGAAATCTGACATTATTTCAAGATCATTCCCCAAAGGTGATTTTGTGCAGTGACTGGCAAATCACCCTTCGACCCGATTAACGCCATGACAGTGAGAGAATTCATGAGAAGGGGTCCCAAAAGAAAAAAATTACTCACCTTAGTAATTGTGTTTCTTCTAATGGGAGTCTTGCTGTATTCTGACATATTGCAGTGATCCCCAACCTTCAAACTGCCCCGGAGAACAAAAAGTCAACTGTCTATGCAGAGCATAGAATGCTGAGCTCGAGCTCGGTTGAAGTCTCTGTCTGGAGTGTTTCAAACTCAAAGCGTCAGATTCTTATGAGCCTACTAACTAAAAATTCCTACTAGCCAACTGGCAGAAAAAAAGTTTTGAATTCCCAAGGAAGACTCAAGTCAGGAAACCCAAAAACCAAAACCCAATCTAATACAAATAACAGTAATAAATCAACACCCAAACAAAAAGGAGGAGGGTGTAATCAAAAAGCACCCCTTGGGTGCAACACTGCACCTGCCCACTCACTTCCCAAAAACAGGTTCTGAGAGGGGAGGCAGGGAAGGAGGTCAGAATACAGCAAGACTCCACTAGAAGAAACACAATTACTAAGGTGAGTAATTTTTTCTTCAAACAACATGAAGTCTTGCTGCATTCTGACATACTGCAGACTATCAATCAGTACCTCCATGGAGGAGGGCAGAACCTACTTTGGGAATAGGCTCTGAAGTACTGCTGTGCCAAACCGAGCATCACTCCTAGCCTGGATATCCAGAGAGTAATGCTTGGTAAAGGTAAGGACTGTTTTCCAGGTGGCTGCTTGACACATTTCTGAGAGAGGGATATCCCTAGCAGCAGGCAGGGAAGCAGCTGTACCTCTTGTGGGATGAGCCCTCAGGCCTGAGGGTGGAGTTTTTCCCAGTTTTTCATAGCAGAATTGTATACAAGACACAATCCACCTGGCAATAGATCTCTTGGTGGCAGGTTTGCCCTTTCCCACTTCTCCATAAGTGAGGAACAACTGGAAGGAGTTAAATCTGTGACCCTTGGTATGCTCTGTGTAGTAGCTAAGGGCTCTTTTAACATCTAAACTGTGTAGCCTCCTCTCTCCTGAGGAAGAATGATCAGTGAAGAAAACAGGAAGAGACATAGACTGGTTTAAGTGGAAGTCTGAAACCACTTTGGGCAAGAACCTTCTACTGGTTCTAAGGACCACTTTATCCCGGTGAAATAAGATAAAATCAGGTTCCACTGACAGGGCTTGCAATTCATTGATACACCTGGCAGAGGTAATGGCTACCAAGAACACAGTTTTCCAAGTCAAGTACTTAAGCTCTGCTGAAGACATAGGCTCAAAATGGGGTTGAATCAATTGAGCAATGCAAACATTCAAATCCCAGGCAGGAGCAGGGTCTCTAAAAGGAGGATTGGTGTGAAGCAATCCTTGAAAAAATTTTACAGAACACAGGATGAGAAGATAGTGAGGAAGACTTCTCCACAGACAAAAATGCAGAAACAGCTGACAAGTGTACCTTTAGAGTAGCAGGTCTGAGGCCTAGGCCATTAAGATGGACCATATAATCTGGAACCGTAGGCAATCCAGCAGTATATGGAGAAATATGCTTCTTAGAACACCAAATGCTGAATCTCTTCCATTTGGAGTTAAAAGTCTTTCTGGTGGAGGGCTTTCGAGAAGCTTTGAGAATATTCAGAACCCCTTGGGAAAGATGCAGATCTGCAAACTCTTAACTCTTCAAGGGCCATGCCTTGAGATTGAGAGACTGAAGATTGGGGTACCAAATTCTCCCTTGAGAGGATGTTAACAGGTTGCAAGTCCTGGGAAGAGACAGGGGAAGATGGACTGCTAGGGATAGCAACAGGGGGTACCAGGGCTGTCTGGCCCAATCTGGAACAATCAGAATCACTTTGCAAGGTTGAGACCTTATTTTGACTAAAACTTTGAACAGGAGTGGGAAGGGGGGGAAGGCACACAGAAACTTCCCTTCCCAATTCAGAATCAGCGTGTCCAGGGGGACTGAGCCCAAGAGTGAGGGTCTGCAACAAAAGAAAGGGAGTTGGTGATTGTCTGGGGCTGCAAAGAGATCTATCTCTGGAGTGCCCCCACCTTGAAAAAATCACTTTCAACACCTGAGGGTCCAGGGACCATTCGTGATGGCCCTGACAGATCCTGCTCAGTGCATCTGCTAGCACATTGTCCTTGCCTGGAAGGTAAACTGCTGCAAGAGAGGTTTGCAGGGAATAAGCCAGGGACCACAAGTTCATGACTTCTGTGCACAAGGCCGTGGACCGAGTATCTCCCTGATTGTTGATGTACCACATGGTGGTGGTAGTGTCTGTTCTGACCTGAACCACCTTGTTCTGTATTGACCGAGAGAAAGCCTTTAGGGACAGAAAAACTGCCCTGAGCTCTAGGAGATTGATATGGAGAAGGGATTCTTGGGGGAACCACAGCCCCTGGGCAGTGAGGGACCCCAGATGGGCTCCCCAGCCCAGAAGAGGAGCGCCCCTGGTAAGGACCACTGAACAAGGCTGAGTAGCAAAAGGAACACCTTGTCTTAAATTGTCCTGATCCTGCCACCATTGGAGGGCTTGGTACAAGGTCAGAGTCACTGAGATCAGTTTGGTAAGGGAATCCTTCCTCTGAGACCAAAAAGCTCTCAGGTGGAACTGAATATCCCTCATCTGGAATCTTGCCCCTTGGACCACTGCTGTTGAAGCTGCCATGTGGCCCAAGAGCTGGAGGAAATGCCTTGCTGGTCGAGATACCCGAAGGCTGAAGGAAGAGGCTAGTTTCATAAGAACCCTTGCCCTTTCTAGAGGAAGAAAGGCTCTTGCTCTGAGTGTGCCCAGTTCTGCCCCTATAAAAGTAAGAAGCTGGACTGGTTTGAGAACTGATGTGGGAAGGTTGAGAAGAAATCCTAGAGAAGTGTGCACTTGGGTCACTTGCAGGTGAGTCTTGACTTGGTCTGGAGACTGACCCACTATTAGCGAATCGTCCAGATATGGAAAAATTGAAATCTTTTGCCTTCTTAGAAAGGCAACTACTACTGCCAGGCACTTTGTGAAAACCTTTGGGGCTAAGGTTAGACCAAAGGGGATTGCTCTGAACTGATAGTGGCCTGAGGGCAACTTGAACCTGAGGTACTTTCTGAGGGAGCACCTGATGGGAATGTGAAAGTAGGCATCTTTGAGGTCCAGAGAGGCTAGCCAGTCCCCTGGCCTTAGAGAGGGAAGGATTATTCCCAGAGTTACCATCTTGAACTTTGGTTTTAAAAGATGTTTGTTTAGCTAGCTTAGGTCTAGGATGGGTCGCCACTCCCCTGTCTTTTCGGGGGTCAGGAAGTACCTGGAGTACAGTCCTTTGCTCCAGTGTAGGGTAGGTACTCTCTCTATGGCTCTTAAGGCTAGAAGAGAAGAAACCTCTGCCTCTAGGGCAAAGGTTTCCGAGAGATTTGCAGGTGGAAAAGATCTGGCTCTCATCTTTGGAAATTTTCTGAAGCTGAGAAACAGTCCCTGGCTTACTATTTCCAGGACCCGCTTGTATGATGTAATAGACATCCAGTCCTGGACAAAGTAAGCCAGCCTGCCCCTTACTGGAATAGGAGAGTCGACCCGGGGCAGGCCCATCAAGGTGTCTGCTTGGCAGGGGCTTTAGGCTGAGGAGTGGATGCAGCCCTGCTCATCCCCCTTCTGCCTCTCCCTCTGAAGAGCCCCCTCTGAGAAAAGGAAGAAGAGGCCTGTGCTTGGTAAAAAGAACTTTAAAAAGGTCTGCCCCTGCCCCTAGACTGCTGCCTTTGAGGAGTTGCCTGCCTCTCCTTGGCCTGAGCACTCCTATAAGTGGTCCTGTACTCATCCATTTTCTTCATGTAATTCTCTGTCTGCTCCCCAAACAGAGAATTACCCACTACAGGAAAATCCATGGCCTTAGCCTGGGTGTCCTGCTAGAGGCTAGTACATCTGAGCCAAGCCATTCTCTGAAGAGCCACAGATGTAGCCATGACTCTTGATGACACATCATTAGAGTCCACAGCAGCATGAAACTGAACTTTAGATGCCTCAATCCCATCTGCAGCCACCGCCTACAGCTCCTTGGCTAGCTAGGGGGAGGCCTGTTCAGCCAGTGCCAGTACAGTGTCCCACCTGGACTTCTGGTACCTGGCTGTATAGGCCATGTAATTCGCTTTGCTTGAGTCCTGGAAGATGCTGTACTGTTTCTTTGCCATGGCATCAATCTTCCTGAGTCCTTGCCAGGGGTGTGAAGCCAAGGAATATTTGCCTTGTCACAGGCAGCAGCCTGCACTACCCCAACATGGCTGCATTGCTGGTATAAGAACTCCGTGTCTGAGCCTGAAAGTGTACACCTCTTGTCCATTCTTCTATCCACAGGAGGTACAGTGTTAGGAGACTTTAGTTTTTTTTGTCTGTTTCCCAAAGGATTTGTGGAGGGGAATAGACAGTCTCCTGGACTCTGGGATGTCCATCATTTCTACATAATCAGGCTCCTCTTGATCTTCCACAGCCTCCTCCATAGGAAGCTGGAGGGTTTCAGCCACCTTTCTGTAGAACATAAAGTGAGAAGGGGACTCAGAAAGCCTAGGAGGGGAAACACCTGAAAGTCTGTCTGGGGAGATGTCCGGTTCCACAGGCACATCCAGACCCTCACTTTCACCATCATCATCCTCAAATTCCCCTTCCTCTTCAAACTCCGGTTCATAAAAATCTTCGAAGGTATAATCTTGAATCGGGGGAACCAACCAAACTGAACCCCTGCCAGAAGGTGCCGGATCAGTAGGAACCGGGTGGCGCGATTCCACAATCTGAATCGCTCTGGCTATCTCTTCGGCGGTTGGAACATGAACCTCTAGATCCGAACCGGACGATTTGTCTTTGTATTTTCTTTTTGTCGGAACTGATCCCTCGGAATCGGCTCTCCTTTTGGCCAAAGAAGTATCACCCTGGTCAGAGGGTACTCCTTCTGGTTCGGTCGGAACCGAACCGAGCTGGCCATACGGGTCGGCGGACTTGTCGGCCTCCTTTTCCCTCTGTCTACCTAATCTCTTCTCAAGGGTAGATTTGGGAAAGTTTTTACATATTTGGCAGTCTGAATCGAGGTGGTCAAACCCCAGACACAAACACAGGTGGTGTGGGATCGGCCTTAGCAGACCTCCCACACTCACTGCAGTGTTGAAACCCAGTGGGCCCGGTTTTTTCTTGGGTTTCTCAGACATGGCCAACCTAACCAACTTACCCTTTTTATGGCAACCGCCAGGCAAGACTCCCTTATCGGTTCCTAAACGTGTCACGGATATTGGAAAAAAAACGTATTAAAACACTTTTTTTTAGAACCGATAAGGACCAGTAACCACACACCAAGTAAAAACACAAGATTTCACTATCAAATGGATGGTTCAGCTGAACTGACCCGCACTTTTACAAGTTCCGCACAGAAAAACAGAACAGTTCCTATCTAGTACTCATGGCACCACAGACAGAGACTGAACCGACTATGCGGATAACTTTTTCGGTTTAAAAAACAACGAAAACTGAAACTTTAACCGACTTTCGAACTGAGCTGAAGGAGAAATCTCCGGAGCAACTGTTCAGTGAGGCGGAGTAAAGAATCTGACAGTTTGAGTTTTAAACACTCCAGACAGAGACTCCAACCGAGCTCGAGCTCAGCATTCTGTGCTCTGCATAGAAAGTTGACTCTTTGTTCTCCGGGACAATTTAAAGGTTGGGGATCACTACAATATGTCAGAATACAGCAAGACTTCATGTTGTTTGAAACCCCATGTTGAAAATGTGGTGCTAAAATTCCAAAAAATGCCGGAGATATGCATTAAAGTTGAAAAAACTCTATTTATTGCATTATACAGCTTACCGGCATTTCCTCAGTTCGCGGTCGGCTTTGAAGAGTGCAGACATATTCCCAGTCCACCGAAGATCATCGCACCGAGCTCCAGAGGTAAGTATGAGGTGAGGTGGGGGTTTGGGGAGATTGGGTCAGGACACTCAGCGAGAGAAGGTTTTTTTCTTTCAGGTTTCTTTTTTTTTTTTAAAACAGATGACGCGGGACATTTGCCACGCTGGGGTGGGCTCCCAGCGTGGCACAACGAAGGCTGTTTGGGGGGGTCCATGGAGCAGATGGGAGACTGGGCACCCCCTCTGCCATACTGCCATGATCTGTTGCCACGCTGGGGTGGGCTCCCAGTATGGCACCTTGTAGTCTCTGGGGGAGGCAGTGGAGCAGACAGGGGATTGGGCAAGCCCGTTGGCTATACGATGTGTTGCCATGCTGGGGTGGGCACCAGCGTTGCATCTGGAAATCTGTTGGGGAAAGAGTGTAGCACAGCCGACGGGGACTGGAGGCACTTCAAGTAGGCTATACAATGTGTGCATGGGGGAAGCTAGCGCAGTGTGCGGCATGTGTGTGGAGGCGTATGAGCAGGCTATCTTATCGCTGCTCACTGATGCGTAGCTCTCCCTTTCAACTGTATGGCACTGCATTTTTGGATCATGGCACTATGTTTCTTGCACATGCATGCAAGCAAACAAATAAAATTAAAAATTATTATAGTTACAGAATTAGGTTCAAATTTAGTGTTTTCTGGTCTTGTTTTTACTTTCTCCTATTATAGTCTACTATGTATTTCAGGTACTGCAGTACTTATTTTACTGTGTCTTTTAAACAGCCTATTGACAGAAGCACTCTTGATAGGCGGGTCAATCCCAGTCCTTTCACAGAAGAAAGGGTTCTGCAAGAACTCCTAAAACTGAAGGTGGACAAAACAATGGGTCCTGATGGAATTCACCCCAGAATTCTAAAAGAATTAAGGGAGGAACTAGTAAAACCACTGGCTACTCTTTTTAATAAATCATGGGAGGATGGTGTGGTACCCGAGGACTGGAGGAAGGCGGATGTGATTCCCTTCACAAAGTGGGTCCAAGACAGAGGCAGGAAACTACAGACCTGTCAGTCTGATCTCTGTGGTAGGAAAGTGATGGAGTCACTTCTGAAGGAAAGAATAGTCGAGTACCTAGAGGCCAGTGGAGCACAGGACCCAAGGCAGCATGGGTTCACAGCGGGAAGGTCATGTCAGACGAATCTAATAGATTTCTTTGACTGGGTGACCAAAGTAGTAGACCAGGGAGGGGCTGTGGACATGGCCTACCTAGACTTTAGCAAGGCATTTGACACAGTCCCACACAAAAGATTAATAGTCAAATTAACCAGCCTGGAGTGGGACCCAGGGTGGTAGCCTGGGTAAAACATTGGCTGGACAACAGGACACAGAAGGTAATTGTAAATGGAGTCCACTCTGAAGAAAGGGGGTTACTAGTGGGGTACCACACGGTTCAGTATTGGGTCCAGTCCTTTTTAATGTCTTCATCAGTGACATTGCAGAGGACTGAAGGAAAAGTATGCCTTTTGCAGATGACACAAAGATCTGCAACAGGGTTGATACACAAGGAGGCGTGGAAAGGATGAAAAGGACTTGGCAAGGTTGGAGGAATGGTCAGAAGTATGGCAGCTAGGATTCAATGCAAAGAAGTGCAAAATAATGCACCTGGGAAACAAGAACCCAGGGGAAGAATACACAATGGGTGGGGAGGTAGTAACAACAACAAAGAAGGAAAGGGACCTGGGGGTAATCATATCAGATGAACTTAAGGTTAGCAAGCAATGTGAGAAGGCAGTAGGGAGGGCTGGGGGTATACTGGGATGTATAGGGAGAGGCATCATCAGCAGAAAATAGGAAGTAGTTATCCCTCTGTACAGACAGTTGGTGAGACCCCATCTGGAGTACTGTGTCCAGTTCTGAGACCCCATCTCCGCAAGGACATAGACAGGATAGAGGCAGTCCAGAGGAGGGCAACTAAAATGGTGCAGGGTCTGCAAGAGAAGCCGATGAGGAGAGACTAAAGGAGCTTAATATGTATACCCTTTAGGAAAGAAGGAGAGGGGACATGATAGAAACTTTTAGGCACCTCAGTGGAATCAACAAAGTCCAAGAGGGTAGCATCTTCAGAAAAGAGACTTGCAAGAACAAGTGGACACAATTTAAAGATAGAAGGAGGGTGGTTCAGGGCAATGTGAGGAAGTATTATTTCACAGAGAGGGTAGTGGATGCATGGAACAGCCTTCCTGAGGAGGTTGTGGGGTCTAAAACTGTGGGAGAATTCAAGAATGCATGGGACAGACATATGGCAATTCTTGTGGGGGGTAGGAAGAAGTAGGCTGTTGGTTAACTAGGATCTGCGGCCTATTCTGTAGGTAGGAAAATGGGCAGACTAGATGGGCCTAGCGGTCCTTATCTGCCGTCAAAGTCTATGTTTCTATGTATTGCTACTCCCAACTGCCCTCACAACTGTAGTGCTTGCAACATTATAGTCGGTTGTCAAGAAAATCTGTACGAGGTCAAATACAGCTTTTTTTCTTCTGGAAGTTTACCAAGATGTGTTAAAAATGCATTCCCTAGTAAACTGTTGTACAGTAGCTGAAACCTGTTACAGAAGTACATATAGTACCAAAGTGCAGAGCTGCTCTATAAGCAGCAAGAGAAGTTCAAGATACTGCATGTTTTCCTTGTACATCATTATGTAATATTCTTATTTTCTAAGGATCGCAAATCCTCAGCTTTGGAGATTAATCCCTGCCAACCTAGACAAGCCCGGAGAATGTAGCAAGTATGGCTGAAACCTTCTCTGAGTGGTTATCAGTTCACTGCAGCTGCTACAACACTATTCATTGAGCACAGTCACATAAGGGACAGGCTACACTTTTAAAGGCTAAACTTTCATTCTAACAGGACTGACTGAATACTGTAAAATTCCCGAACAAGAACTGTACTTATTTATTTCAGGTGATAAAAACCAAACCTCCTGACTGTGCGTCACAGGCAAATCACATGCACCGCTGTTAAGCCTTTCACATTGGTATAAATCTTTGGTTGTTTCACATGAAAGGCCATTATGTAGTCTTACCTCATTTAATCTCAAGTAAGATTTACAGAGGTAGACAAACACTGTCTAGCGCTAACAATCAAAATGAATTCTAGCTGTGAGAAGAGCCAGTGGAATGCTGGGGTGCACAGGAAGAGGTATCTCCAGCAGAAGGAAGGAGGTTGTGATGCTACTGTATAGAACACTGGTGAGACAGTTCTGGAGGCTGCATCTCCGGAGTCACATAGACAGAGTAGAAGCAGTTCAGAGAAGGACAACAAAAATGGTGCAGTGACTGCACCAAAAGTCTTATGAGGGGAGATTGGAGGATCTCAATACATATTCCCTGGAGAAGAGAGGGGGAGGATATAATAGAGACATTTAAATACCTCAAGGGTGCAAATAAGGTACAAGAGGGTAGCATCTTTAAAAAAAAAAAAAAATTCAAGAAATGGAAATTACGTACCTACCGTAATTCTTGATCTCCTTGGACGAAGTCTCCAACACTCATTTACACTAACGGGAGTATGCCGGAGGTACTAGGACCCAGCAGGAGCCAAACTTTTCCACAAGGGCCGGTGCTGAGATGGAGCTGCGAGGAAATGGCACCGCAAGCCAGGCTCGTGCGGTACAGACTATCTCGGGGTCGACCCTCCAACTGCCTTAGTACCTTTTTTTTTTACGAGGAGGTGCAGTGTAACTAACCAAGAGAGGACTAAACCAAAAATTGGACATAAAATAGTTCGAATGACCCGTGTAAGAAGGGTCAAAAACAAAGTCTTCACAGTCCAACCACTGAGGGAGTGAAGACCAGAAACAGAGAAGTGAGCTTGGGGATGGTGAGTAGGATTGAAGATGGTGGAGACTTCGTCCAAGAAGATCAAGAATTACGGTAGGTACGTAATTTCCATATGTTCCTGGACATAAAGTCTCCACCACTCATTCACACTAATGGGAGAGTACTCAACTAAATAATCCCCCGAGACAGGCGGAGAGAGAGAGAGAGAGAGAGAGAGAGAGAGAGGAGCTCACTTTTTAGAACAGAAGTCTGTTAAGAATTGTCCTGCCAAATGACTAATGTCGTCTGGCATGGACATCCAAGGCACAGTGATTAACAAAAGTATGCACGGAGCTCCATGTAGCTGCATTGCAAATGTCTGCAATGGGGACATTACGAAATTTCCACCAGAGATGCCGTGACTGCTCTGGTAGAGTGAGCGTACACTCTGCCTTCCAGTTTGACCTGCGCCATGGAATAGCAATGGCAAAGGCATGCCACCAACCACACTGAAATGTACCTGATAGCTACAGGTTAACCCAGCCGGGTCATGCTGAAAGAAACAAACAGTTATTGAGCCTTGCAAATTTCCTTCGTTCTATCCTGATAGAACCACAAGGCTCTTTTTACGTCTAGGGAATGAAGGGTACGCTCTCCTTCATTCTGGAAGTTTGCAAAGTAAGTAGGAAAGACTAAAGGTTGCTTCAGATGGAATTCTGAGACCACCTTAGGAAGACATTTAGGATGAGTCTTAAGAACTACTTTGTCCTTGTGAAATACAGTATATGGGGGGGTCTGTGACCAAGGTGTGTTTTTCTGATACCCTATGAGCAGAAGTAATGGCCACCAGGAGGGCCGTCCTCCAAGTGAGGAATTTCAACTTGCAAGTAGCTAGAAGCACAAAAGGTTTATGAGTGAGCATGTCTAGCACAAGGATAATGTCTCAGGCTGCAACTCGGCATCTAATAGGGCGCCTGGTATGCAGAATACCCTTAAGAAACCTCAACTACAGGTAGCTGAGCCAGCAACATAAGAGAGAGTACTGGCTCATGATATGTCAAAGTTGCACAAAGATGAACTTTGACTGTGGAGTATTGCAGACCTGTGTTTGAGAGGTCTAAGAGATACTCCAAGACTTTATTTGGTGAGCAGGAAAAAGGATTGCAAGAGGATTTTGTATACCAGATAGAGAAATGCTTCCATTTAGCTGTGTAGGTTATTCTGGCAGCTGGCTTGCATGCAGCCAAAAGAATACCTGAAACCCTACGAGAAACATTAAACCTATTCACCTCTATCTCCTCAGAAGCCGAGCGTGGAGGTGAAGAGACCTCAGGTTGGGATGGACTACAAGGCCCTGGGTCAGAAGGTTCAACTGAAGGGGAAACAGTTTTGGAGAGGTTTCCAAAAGTCTGTTGATTAGGGGAAACCAGATCTGACAAGGCCAGAATGGGGCAATGAGAATCATTCTGCTCCTCTGTGCCTCCAGTTTGAGCAGTACCCTCTGAATTAGGGGAAGAGGAAGAAATGCGTATAGAAAGCATTTTGTTCACTGCAGCCTGAATGCAACCTGACAAAAAATGCCATGTCCTGGATTTCTGAAGCAGAAGAGAAGCAGTTTTGCGTTGAGTGGGGACACAAAAAGGTCCAGGTCTGGAGTTCCCCACTCTTCAAAGAGTGACTGAACAACGGTTAAGTCGAGAGACCACTCGTGAGGATCTGTCTCCATTCTGCTGACAGACTGCCAGCTCGTTTTGTACTCCTGGCAGGTAAACCACCTGAATCAGAGCCTTGTGCTCCAGGCACCAGTCTCACACTCTCTTTGCTTCCCTGCATAATGGGCAAGAGTGTGCACCACCCTGTTTGTTGATGTAATATATCACTGCCTTATTGTCCATTTGAAGGAGAATGTTCTTGTGACAGAGTATGTCCTTCAAAGCTCGGACTGCATAGAGGACGGCTCTCATTTCCAGGACGTCTATGTGAAGTTGAAACTTGTCTTGAGTCCACGTATCCTGGGTGTGGAGATCCCGGCAGTGAGCTCCCCAACCCATCAGGGACGCATCCCTGGTAATGGAGATCTGATGATCCAGTGGGGCGAAGGGGTATCCTTCCAGAAGGTTGTCCTCCTGAGACCACCAGGTGAGTGATCTCTTCAGAGGTTCCGTCACCTTGATGAGAAAGGACTGAGGTGAGTGGTTGGGGACCACTGAGTACTGAGCATCCACTGAGAGGTTCTCATGTGAAGATGACCCAAAGGTACAGTGAACATTGAGGATGCCATGAGACCCTACATCCGCTGCATCAAGAGAGCTTGCACTAAGCTGTGTTCTCTGATGAAGCGGGCCATCTGTAGGATATCACTCCTTCTGTCCTCCGGAAGAAAAGCTTTTACACAGGAAGTATCCAGAAGGGTGCCTATGAAAAGGAGCTTCTGGGAGGGCTGCAACTGTGACTTTTTGAGGTTCAGCAGGACTCCCATGGACGTGAGGAAGTCTGAGGAAGTGGCCACGGCCTCCAGAGTCTCTTACCTGGAGGGGCTCGCTAGAAGCTAGTCGTCCAGATATGGGAATACTTGGATTCCGATTTTCCTTGGATGCACCGCGAGAACTGCACAGCACTTTGTAAAAACTCGAGGCACCGAGGACAGCCCAAAGGGCAGGACTCTGAATGGATAGTGCTGACCCAACGCTACAAAGCTTAGCTATTTGTGGTGATTTGGGTGTATGAGAATGTGCTGGTAGGCATCCTGCATGTCCAGGGAGGCTAGCCAATTGTGTTGATGAATCAAAGGTAGCAGGGTAATGAGTGATATCATCTTGAACTTTTTCTTGTGAAGGAATTTGATTAACTTTCTGAGATCCAGAATAGGGCGCATGCTACCAGTTTTCTTTGGAACCAGAAAGTAATGGGAGTAGAAACCTGTGTTTCATTGATCCAGCGGAACTACTTCTACTGCCCTGTTGTTCAGAAGGCCCTGTACCTCGGAGGCCAGAAGCTCTGACTTGGCCACAGACAGCCTGGGCTGTCACTTGGGAGGATGATCCGGAAGATTTTCTGACAGACAGAGAGTACCCCTCGCAGATTATCCTGAGGACCCATTTGTCTGATGTTACAGAGTTCCACTGGTCGAAGAACTGAGTCAGACATCCCCCCACTGTCGAGGAAGAGTCCCCATTGGGCAGCTGAGGTGAGACCTGGGCCAGAAACTCAGAAGGTGGCACTGGGTACTTTTAGAGCTTGTCCTTTCTGCTGCATTTTTGTTTTGCAGCTGAAGGGTTTGGTTTCTGTTAAAGCCTCCTCTGCCTTTGCCACAAAAGGACTGACGGTTGTGAAACTGATGCTTCTTCCCACCTCCTCGAGAGGGAGCAGGCTGAGGTCTAGCCATCTTAATGGCAGATAGTACAGTTACGTAAGAACTTACCATAACAGAAGATCTTCGAGCGAAGCTCTTGCAGTAGGTAATCATATAGGACTGACGCCGGCAGGATCTCAACGGAAAATATCTAGCTAGCAGTCTCTGGTGAGGGACCGCCCACATCAGGTGACTGGCGCCAGGAGACGCCGGGTATAAAGGGGCGTCCCGACACCATCTTTCCAGTTCTTTCCCGCCAGGCCTTAAAGAGGCCGGATGACAGAGGAGCCGGATATTTCTATATGGAAAAGGAGCTGAAAAAGCTTCAGGGGATGGAGGATGAAGAAGATTTATTGCAAGAGCCTCTCGAAGATCTACTGTTACAGTAAGTTCTTACGTAACTGTACTATCTTACTTGAGAGGGCTCTTGCAGTAGGTAATTACATAGGACAGAATCCCAAGCAGTCTGGAATAAAAAAGGCACGGGAGGAGGAAACTACTCCAAGAAGTAGTTTCCAGCCTGCAAGCCTCAAGATAGGAGGCCTTGCAAAACAGCTAGCCCAAGCCTGCTCTACGGCAAGAGGCAATATCCAAACTGCAATGTTTCAGAAAGGTATGGACGGAAGTCCAGGTGGTGGCAGCGAATATGTCTGCCGCAGACACATTCTTGAACAAGCTGCAGAGGCAGCTACTCTCTTGTGGAGTGGCTCTGACTTGACCCAGGAGGGTCTTGTGGTACTTGCTCATAACAGAAAGTGATGCAATGAGCCAACCACTTAGACAGGCATTGCTTGGAAACTGCATTGCCTTCCCTTTTGTGAGCAAAAGAGACGAACAACTGATCAGTCTTTCTGAGATCCTTCGTCCTGTTGGTGTAGTATCTCAGAATCTGGTGAACATCCTTAGTATGGAGTAAATATTCCCCTTGGTTAGAGTACTGCATAAAAAAGGCAGGTAGCTCTATGGACTGATTTAAGGTAGACTCTGCTACTACTTTAGGTAGAAACTTAGGATTCTGCATGAAGAGCAACTCGCCCTGTGAAAAATCAAGTAGGGATTTACACATCAGGCCTGGAGCTCGGAGATTCTTCGAGCCGAAGTAATGGTCACCAAGAAGAGAGTCTTCCACAAAAGAAACTTCAAATTTCGAAGAGAGGAAGGGTAAGTTTCTCGAGAACAAAATTCAAGTCCCAAGGGGGGGCAGGAGTACGGATGGGGAGCCTCAGATGGAGGACCCCTCTGAGAAAGGTCTTAGAGACCTCCAGTTGAGTGAAAGCTTTGTCTGTGAAGGGAGCATGATAGGCCAAGATGGCCACCATGTGTACCTTCAAAAAGGAATGGCTGAGACCCAGGTCGAACAGATGACATAAATACTCCAGCAGAAGCCCCGCTGAACAGGAGAAAGGCTCCATGTTCTTGGAGGCGGCCCAAATAGTGAATCTTTTCCACTCCATGGCATAAGTGGATCTGGTGCAGGGTTTTCTGGCCTCCACTAAAATCTCCGCCACTTTGGGAGACACACCAAAACGGGACTGGGCTAGGTCTGCAGGAGCCATGCACGCAGTTGAAGGGATCTGAGGCCTGGATGGACCAGGGTCCCCTGATCCTGGGTCAACAAACCTCGAGATAGAGGAAGAGGAGGATCCTCTGAATATTGTTGTAGAAGAGAGAACCAGATTTGCCTGGGCCAGAAAGGAGCAATCAGAATCATTCTCGCTCCTTCTGAAGCTAGTTTCTGCAAGACTCGTGGGATAAGAGGAATTGGGGGAAAGGCATAGACGAATCTGTCCTTCCAGTCTAGAGACAGAGTGTTGTTCCAGAAAGCACCTCGCTCTGGAACGAGCGAGCAGCAGGTGGGAAGTTTTGCATTTTGGGGGGATGCGAACAGGTCGACCTGTGGTGTTTCCCAAAGTTGGAAGTTTTGTCTAGGACCCCTTGGTCCAGTTCCCACTCGTGAGTCAGAGCAGAAGAGCGACTTAGCCTGTCTGCCAGGGTGTTGTCGACTTCTGGAACGTGAATCGCCGTGAGGTGAAGGTCGTGTTGTGTTGCCCAATCCCAAACCCTCATTGCCTCCCTGCATAGAGGGTAGGACCGAGTTCCTCCCTGCTTGTTGATGTACCACACTATGCACATGTTGTCCGTCTGGACGGCTAGGTGGCCGGGAAGGATGTATTGGTGAAGGGCTTGGAGAGCGTACAACACTGCCCGAAGCTCGAGCACATTGATGTGAAGAGCTTGTTCTAGCCTGGACCAAGAGCCCTGGGTCCGATGAGGGCCTAGATGGGCTCCCCAACCTTCACCTGAGGTGTCTGTGGTTAGAGTCTGGGGGGGAGGATGAAAGAAAGGGACCCCCCGAAACAGATTCTCTCGAACCATCCACCATTGCAAGTCTCGCATCATCGGCGATGAGATCAGAACTAAGTGATCTAGGTCGTCCACTATTTGATCCTACTGAGAGCGTTGAGTCCACTGAGAGATCCTCATGTGGAGTCGAGTGCGAGGGACCGTCGGGATAGCAGCCGCCATGAGCCTGGGAAGGCAAAGGACCGACCTCGCCAAGACCATCCTGCAGTCGGATAACAGACTTATCTGGGTCTGAAGGGAGGCCGCCCTGTCCGGAGGCAGGAAGGCCTTGCCCATGGTCATATCAAGGATCGCCCCAATGAACTGTAGCCTCTGGGAAGGGTCCAGATGAGACTTGGAATGGTTGATGGTAATACCCAGGCAGGCAAAAACCTGCTGGGTGAGGGAGAGGAAACGCAGGAGTTCCTCCCTGGACGAGGCTGCCAGGAGCCAGTCGTCCAGGTAAGGGAACACCTGTACTCCCTTGGTTCTCAGGTGGGCCACCACCACTGCCAGGCATTTGGTAAATACTCGGGGGGCCGAGGACAGACCAAACGGAAGCGCCTTGAACTGGTAGTGGTCCACCTGGAACACAAAACGAAGGTATTTGCGATGAGATGGGTGAATGGGAATGTGCAGATAAGCATCCTGCATATCCAGATATCCAGGGCACAAAGCCATTGACCCAGCCGGAGGAGGGGCAGAAGGCTCTGCAGAGAGCGCATCCTGAACCTTTTGTACTCTACGTAAAGATTCAGGGAACTGAGATCTAAAATCGGTCTGAGATCTCCAGTCTTCGTTGGGACCAGGAAGAAATGGGAATAGTAACCCGTCCCCTGAAGATGAAGGGGGACGGGATCTATGGCTTGCTTCAGCAGAAGGGCCGAGATTTCCTCCTGGACCAAAGGAAGGTGTTCCCGGGAATACGACGACTTCGGAGGGGGGTGGCGGGGTGGTTTCTGAAGAAACTCTATGGAGTGTCCTTCTGCGATGAGCTGAAGCACCCAAGAATCCGTGGTTATCCTCTCCCATCCCGGAAGGCGGAGGGAAAACCTCCCTCCTACCAGTTCCTCCGGGGAGTCCAGAGGCAGTGGGAGAGGAAAGGAGTCAGGTGGTGTGGGGCAGCTCTGCAGCTGAAGCACCCGCTGCTTTTTTGGGCGGGGGGGCTTAGCAGCCACGGGGGCCCGACGTTTTATGGCCCGCCTTCCCTGGGGTTTCGCCTTTGGCCGATTCCGTCTGTGAAAAGGACGGCGCTGCTGCTGATGGGGATGGTACATGGAATCAACTGATTTCAGAGCCGTCTCCTTCTCCTGAAAATCGGTAATGATGTCCTTGACATCACCCCCGAAAAGCACCGACCCCCGGAAGGGTGCTTTCTGGATAGCAGATTGCACCTCCGGGACCAGACCTGACACGTGGAGCCAAGCATGACGCCATAGGCCTACGGCGAAAGCTGAGCTCTGCCCAACAGTGTCCACTGCGTCGTATGTTGCACGTAGCATGTGGCGACTGGCCAAATGAGCAGAGCGGACGAGATCAGCCAACTCCTTTTTGACTTGGGAGTCAGGCAAGTAGTCCAGCTTGGCTTCCACCTGAGTAAGGATGGCCTTCTGGTAGTCCCCCATGTGGCCGACATAGTTCAGGGCCCTAATCCCCAGTGTGGAGGAAGCGTAAATCTTTCTCCTGTACCGGTCCAGAAGGCGAGATTCCTTATCAGGAAGTGACGAGCTAAGATGTTTTGGGTTTGCCGACCGGCCGTGAGCGATGCTAATCACGACTGAGTCAGCATAAGGGTGAGAATCCAGGAAATCAACACCCTCTGGACCCTGATATAGCCTGTTCGACTTCCTAGGAAGTGGGGCTAAGGCCAACAGCTGTTTCCATATCATGGTGACAAGGTCAGCGTAAGGCTCTATCCAGGGTGGCACTAGTGTAGGAGCTGTCATGGGCAGATCCAGATGTTCAGCGAGTTTCAGACGCTGAGGATCTGGTTCCAAAGAGCGCCACTGATGAACCTCCTGGATTTTGATAAGCAACTCCGTAAAAGAAGGATCCTCCAGAGAAGACTTCGGAGGAGCCCTTGGCCAGGGCTTTGACGGAGAGCGAGGCTCGTCGTCTCTCTCGGAGCAGCTGTTGGAAGAGTCCGAGGAGTCCGAGAGTGAAGAGGAGGAAGAAGAAGAGTAAGACTCCCTTTCCCGACCCGGGGGAGGAACAGATCCCTTGGGTAGTTCCCGGGGTCGCGTGTCCTGCCCCTCTCTGGATCAAGACGGAAGAACCCTGGAGTCCGGAGGTGGTGAGGGAGTGTGCCGCCTGGGGCGTACGGGAACCTGGGATGGTACTGTTGCCAGAAGGTGACTATCAACCTCTTTGGTGAGCTGAGCCTTGGCCTCAGCCCACCAGGAGACCAGAGTCTCCTGCAGGTCCACCGGCGGCCGCGAGGGCGGTGGAGGAGGAGGCGGGGGATAAGAATATGGGCTATACCCATATAAAGCGTATCCAAAAGCCAGCTGCGGGTAACCCGGCATTGGGTATTGAGACGTCGGGTACTGCGGCATCGGATACGGCGTTCCCGGGTACACCGGTGTCGAATAAGACGGCGGGTACCTGGAAGCCGGGGGAGCTGCCTGAGCAGACGGCCTGGCTGGGAACCTCACAGGTGGGTCCATAGCGGAGAGCCCACAGGGAGGGCCCAATGGGAGCAGGAACTCTCGCTGAGTCGGTAAGGCCGACATCAGGGCCGGCGGCAGAAGCCCTGACGCCAGAGGTACCGACGTCGGGGCCGTGTCGGAGCCGGCGCCCGTGGAGACGACGTCAGATCCATCGCTCCAGATGGAGGAAGGACTGACGGAGGCAAAAAATCCCCAGTTTCGCCCAAGGATGGAGGGGAAAAGTCCCCGGGGTCAGGATGGGGGGACTCTAGTTCCCCAGACGGCAGCAAAGGCTGTGGTGAACCGGGAACGACGGACATTGGGGGGTCCGTCGTTGGTTCCCTCGCCGGCTGGACATCGGACGAGCTGACGTGAGGCATAGAGGCACGCTCTGGGCGGGCGCCGGAGGAGCCGACGTCCGACTTATGAGAGCCATCACCAGAGACAGGTCGAGAGGAAGGGTCGGCCTGGTCCGGTGAGGAAGAAGCCGCGCGTCGCCCCAGTGGGTCGGACGTCTTACCAGCCCTCTCTGGGCAGACGTCAGAGGAGCCGATGCCCGGCTTACTGGAGTCGCCCACGATGGTAGGCTGCAAGCCTGCGGCTGAACCGGGGTGGAGGCCTCCAACTGCCCAGAGGCGCCCGCAAGGCTCCGAAGCCTCAGAAACCTCCGAGGCGCATCGAGAGCGATCTCAGAGGGATGTTACCTGTGTGCCCGCGACTCCCGAGGGAGATGCGGTGGAGGAGCCTTTGTCCCGGTGCCTCTCCTTGTCCTTCTTTCGATGGCCTTCGGGGGAAGAGGACGCCTGCCTTAGCTTTTTAAGCTCCTTCTCCATAGAGCTCATTTTCTTCATAAGAATATGGGCCTCTAGGGATTGCTGCCGTCTTTTTCACGTGGCCGCGTTAAAGCTAAGGCAATGCTGGCACTTCTCGACTTGATGACCCAGGCCTAGGCAGAACAGGCACAGGGAGTGGCCGTCCTTGTGCGGTAGTTGGACGCCGCACAAATCGCACTTGTTCTTGTGCTCGGAGGGTGTAGGGGACGACATACACTGAAGTTGGTACTGACGCTGTCGAAAAAAGATTTTTCCATAGAAAAAGACGAGTTGGAATGACTAAGCACGAACTTTTCCGGCAGAAGCAGCTGCACGAGCTAACAGCAGGAAACAACTGAAGGCGGAACCGACCGCCCTTTATACCGGACGCCTCCTGACGCCGGTCATCTGACGTGGGGGCGGTCCCTCGCCAGGGACTGCTAGCTAGAAATTTTTCCGTGGGGTCCTGCCGCCTGCTGGCGTCAGTCCTATATGTAATTACCTACTGCAAGAGCCCTCTCGAAGTAAGATCTAGTCTTCTGTGTCACCTCTAGTGCTTGTTCCACCTGAGGCCCAAACAGATACATACCGTAGAAAAGTAAGGCCATGACTTTTTGTTGGGTGTCATTTGTAAAGCCCGAAATACGTAGCCAGGAATGGCGACAGGTGCCAATGCCAGCAGCCGCCACCCGGGAAGCAGCATCAAAAGCATCCATTGCAGCTTTAATTTGTTGATTATTGGACTCAATACCGCTAGTTATGGTCTGTAATAGCTCCGAGTTAATCTCTGACTCGGGCAGAGCTTCTACCATTGCTTTGAGTGAATGCCAAAGAACATACTCATATTGAAAAAAATAGCCCTGGTAGCTGGCAATACGCATGCCTAGGGTTGAGGCAGCAAAGATTCGCTTACCTAAGGTGTCGATCTTGTGAGATTCTTTGTTTATAGGATGGGCTGCAGATTCCTGAGGGAGAACAGCCTTATCATTCTCTACCAGGACCACTATGGCATCAGCAAAGGCTTGTGAGGCCAAGATGGGGCAATCCTTGTGAGGGCATATTTCCTATCTATGGACTTGGCCACACAAGGAATAAGAGCCGGATTCTTCCACACCATCTGGGAAAGAGTCTCGAAAGAGGGCTGTACCGGAGGGGTTAAATCCATAGGGATTTCCAGAACATGTAGATACTGGAGACACAGAAGCTTCCCAGGATCGATTTCTGTGGTCTGGGGAGAAAGAGTAGAATTTAAATTCTTAAGCAGAGACTTAAAGGAAAGGTCTTCAACAACAGGCTCTGCAGGAGGATTGATACCTGCCCCCAGGGCAGACTCGGCATCAACATCATCACCCAGCCAAAGATCAGGATCATGCTCAAAATCATCTCCTGACAGTCCGGGGAGAGAGACTGTATAGACAGGAAAGGAATTAAAACCAGGAGGAAGAAAAGGAGGAGAAAGAATCAGAGTAGAAAACCTCTGGAAACTAGGCGGCGCCATACACATCCTCGGCGCCATCGAGGAGAACAGCGCCGAGTACAGACATGGTACCGACACAGAAAGACAGGGAACGTGGCACTGCACATAGCACCAATGCCACCCCCGGCACCAAGGATGGTGCTAACACCACCTGTGGTGCCAAAAAGGACCTCGGCAGCCAGATAAGCCGGCACCGCAGGCGACGGTACCCTCGCAAAAATCTGAGAACTGCGATTTGAAGGTAAAGGATGAAAAATGGCAGGAGATAAAGGCATCATTGTGGACCCCTGTGCCACAGCCATGTGAAGGGGATAGACACCGGAGCGTGGAGTCGATGGCACCGAAGAAGGCGCCGCACGACTAGGAAGTCCTAGCCGACCCACCTGCCGATCCAAAACCGACAGGCCCGAAGGCCCTGGCGGTGGACTGGCTGGTTCGGGCAGTCGGGACAACCTCCGAGCCCACTGCTCCATAAGAGCGGCCCACTGGTGAAATTGGTCATCGGAAACTCCTCCAATAGGCAGAAAGGCGCTCCGGTGTCAAAGAGGCCGTCTACCAGAGACAGAAACCAGCGACTCCGAAAGAAGTGGAGACTGGTTCCTGGCCCTAACAACCGACCATCTACACGCAGACATACCAGAGGGCCACCTCAAGTGATGCAGTTTCTTCTTCGACCGGTGGGCCGAAGAAGAACTCGAGGTCGAACGTGCCGTGAATGGGACCGCTTTTTATGCTTTGGGGACCACCCATCCCCCGAGCACTGGACCGTCCGTCATCAGACCCTCCGGAGAGGACAGCGCATCAGACCTGGCCCGGCTAACTGAACAGCTTTCATACGAAGTCTCCCTACCGTCACCTGCCACACTCATGGTCTACTCTGTCAATGGAGGGCTGAAGACTTCTTTCTTGTAAAAGTAAATAATTTATTAAAATGTAATCGGTACTTTTCGTGATAAAATACAATATAATAAAACTGAAAACTAAGCTGCTAGTTTGAAGTTTGACTCCTGGTGGGTGAGCGACGTCGTCACTGAAGCACACTCGACAGCGGGAAAAAAGAAACTGAGGCAGTTGGAGGGTTGATGCCGCGATAGCCTATACCGCATGAGCCTGGCTTGCAGTGCCACTTCCTTGTGGCTCCATCTCGGCGAAGGCCCTCTTGAAAAAGTTTGGCTCCCGCTGGATCCTAGTGCCTCCAGCGTCTATTAGTGTGAATGAGTGGTGGAGACTTTATGTCCAGGAAGATCAAAGGGTCATGATATGAGCCTCCCAGCAGAGGTTGTAGGGGCAAAAACGGTAGGGGAATTCAAAAATGCATGGGACAGACATAAAAGAACTCTAGCGATAGGAAAGAGAGGGTAAGCCGCATATCATTTAGGATCTGCAGTATATGACACAGGTAGGGAAAATCGGCAGACTAGGTGGGCCAAGCAGTCCTTATCTGCCATCAAATTCTATGTTTCTATATCCTATTGTCCTGTTGCACTGCTGAAGAAGATTAATGGTATGGAAAAAGGTAGATTTTTGACAGAAGTTACTTACTGAAAAAAACTGGATTCAGAGGAACTATATTTAGAAACTTTCAGTAATATATTAAAAACCCAAGTTTAAAGAAGAATTTATCAGTTCCCTTTTTCCTGGATTAAAGAAGCCAAAGTACTTTAAGCCAACATTACATAACTAAACTGTGTATTTTAACTTAGAAAACTAACTCAAGGCTGTGTAGTTTGGAGCACTTATTTATCTCTGGATTCATGTCAGCAGGAAAAAGTCCAGGCTTGTAGCAAAACATCACACGATTATATATGCAGACATGTTTCCTAAATTTTAACAACTTATATCTAAAGTATATTTCTAAAAAGATAAATCACTTCTATTTACCACATCAGTTAACTACAATCTCATGCTGAACAAGGTCATTTGATTTGGGAGTGTCTCTGAATGGTAACGCACAGCAAAGGCTGCCACTCCTTTTAATTTTTGCCTTTCTGGACTTCCGGTTGCCTCACCACCCCATATGGCCGTTTGAGGACATAGCTCCATACTTAATCTGCAAATAAACATCCTCAAACATGACCATTCTACCCTGAAACCAAATAAAAACCAAATCCCGAGGAGGAATTCAACTAGAGGTCCTAATCTAAGTGAAAAAACTGAGGAGATGGAGAGCGATGGCAAAGGACTGTGCTCCGAAGCCTCAGACTCCGAATTATCACAGGTCTTGGTAGACATCGGATCCTCTGAGCGCACAGTGAGAATGGGGCGTATGGTTACAACACTTAAGAAAAGAATTAAATTAGACACCATCTATGAAGAACTAATTGGTTTCCGAGCTGAAATGAAACAGCTATATGGCGAGTTGTGAAAAGATGTGGAAACCCTTGAGCAGAGCAGACGATACGAAGCGGCAACTAACGGCTGCAGAGAACCGTAACGATGATCTAGTAACCCCTAGTTCTACAGCTGCAAGATCAACAAACCCAGAAAAAATAAAAAAAAAGAGGACTCTGAGAATAGAGCCAGACATAAAAACATACGAATATATGGAATACAGGAGGGGCAGAGGGACAAGATATAGTCGACTTTCTCACCACAGTACTTTGGACATCTCTTGAACTACCAGACGACCTCCCACTGGAATTCGAGCAAATTCATCAGGCCTTAGGCCCCAGGTCTACAGTGTCGGATACCTGCCCACGATCTATCATGGTGCGTTTTCACAGATATGCCACAAAGGAGCAGGTACTGTCAACAGCATGGCAGAGGCAGAAAGTTTTTATGGGCAATCAAGAATCTACTTGGATAATGACTATGCGACAAACACTCAGAAAGTCCACCATGCGGCCGGCCCAGTGGTGCTGGAGGTTGAGGCGCTGGTCGCTACACCTCCCATCACACCGGCGATCCAGGTTCGGGAATGCGCCGGGGCCATCGGGGGTCAGCAGGGGGAGAGAGGATTGAGTATCTAGAGGACTGCTCTCCTCTCTCAGGGGGGAGGATGCCATGTTGTCCCGCACGCTGATCGCCCCATGGTGGTGGCTGGAGGGCAGTATGGGTCAGGAGGCACGCTCTGACGTAGTCACGTCGGTGGGGGGGATGGGAGAAAAAGGAAGAAACAGAGCCTGGCAGGGCTCCATGATGGTCCGCCGCACCCAAGGGCCAACCACAAATTCTGGATTGGGTCTCCAGGGAGGGGGAGCCACCTTCCTGACCCCGCCACTGGGGGCAAGCCGTGGAGAATCTCCGGGTCATGAAAAGGAGCAGCAGGACCCGAGAAAGAGTCCTCCCTCAGAGGACCAAAGCCCCTGCCAGGGCTCAGAGGAGGGAAAATGTGAATGAAAAGAAAAAAAAAGTCTGCCATGCCTACCAGCCTCTGTTTGCAGTTCTTTGGAAGAAGGGGCTTCGCTTTACTACACCTTATCCAGCCCGCTTGGTTGTACATTTCCCGGAGGGTAAAAAAGAGTTTGTCACAGCAGAAGAGGCAAAGGAAGCATTGCTTAAACTAGGTTTTCAAATTCTTGAAAAACCTGCACCGAAACCTCCAAGACCCCAGCAGCCCCCACGGTGGCAACCTGCAGCGAAGAAGAAATTTGAGAAGAAGGACTCTCGATCCTCAGTAAAAGATGTAGTGAACATCCTGGCAGCATTCCGCTGCTCAGTCACTGAATCGGCAACCAGAAATGTCTAAAGAATGTTATCTCTGAACTGACCAGGTATGGTGGACCTTGGGGAGGGGGGAAGATGGACCGAACATACCAGAAGGACTACCATTAAATATGCATAACAAATGATGTAAAAGATCACAACCTTAACCTGTTAAGAACTACCCTGGAGACTATGCCCTAATTAACAGCTCATCTTTGTTGTGCTGGGAACTGAGGAACTCCACCCCCTTCCTTTGGACATTCCCGTCAGAAGGGAAATGAAAAATGATGGTTTGGTAGACCCTAGGGCCCAACATCAGTATCTTAGATGATAACTATTTGGTGGGGGTGGGGACGGGAGGGAGAGAGTCTGATGTTTCTGAGGGTACAGTAGCATGATCTACATCCTCTAGTTTCCTATAGCCGATGGCTCTCCAAAAAATGTAAGGACTTGAAATTCTGATAAAAGTTTTCTGCACTAGTATCAGAAAAGTTATGATGCAATATCTCCTACAAAAGTCTGGTATGTTACAGACCTCGGGTTGATGGAATATGGGGGGTACTCTCTCCCCCCTTCATAACAGATGTTTTCAGAGCAGGTTCAGCGCATGGCCTGGTAGTGGGTTGTCATGGTGCTTTTTTCATTCCCATTACCTTATTTTCTTTTACACCTAGAAGTGTTATATTTTATCTCCTGCTCCTTAGGGGATGAGACCAGCCCCTGGTGGGACCAGGCAGAATTTATGACTGGACCACCCCCCCCTTCAGCAGCACTCAAGGACTTTTTCCTTGGAATGACTCTTGAGATAGGAGGAAACGCAAATTTCCTCCCTACCTTGGAAGTCTGCTCTGTAACATATTTGTTAGAGCACTGTAATTTGGGTGCTCACCAGGACCTGGTAGAAAACCCTGTATCCTCAGGTGCAGGTCCCCTCCTGGTCCTAGTTCAAGTTCATTATGTTGCTCCCTATTCAAAGGGGCTCCCTCTGTTGGAGACCCCCCATGTTTACTACCTAGTTTTAAGGGTTTGTTCTGATATCTTAGAAAAAGATATATTTACCTGGCCTAGTTTAATATTTCTTAACACTCAGAGGATAAATCTTAAGGTGGTAGAAGAGGATAAGTGGATTTTTGAGTATTTCCAGGTAACAGTGTGCAAATGAAAATTACGTACCTACCGTAATTCCTGATCTTCTCTTGTATCTTCACCATTCATTACTTCCTGGGTGTTAGCCGGAGGCGCGCACCCGCCACGGGAGCTTTTTTTTTTTTTTTAAAGTTTGCCTAACGGCACCGCCCTCGAGAGTGACGTCATGCGTCATGCACGAGGGGCGGCCGTTAGTAGCGACCGACTCCTCCTCCAACTCAGTTCTGTGAGCCGGAGAGGCAAAAGTGAGAGCAGAGAATATAGATAGCGAGGCAAGATAGCCGAGGGATAGCAAAGCAAGGAAGAATGAACTGAAAAAGGAATAAGCCGATGGAGGAAGGACAGAGGAGATAAAGTATCCCTAGCCTAGGACTGCAGGGCCTCCTTACCTGGGCGACTCTAGGAGGAGAGATAAAGTAAGGAGATGAGAAAATAGAAGAAGAAAAGAAAGAGAAGAGAGAGATGGGATGTTGAAAGGACCAGAATGCCTAACGAGCATAGTTAGCTTAGAGCTGAAGGCTCACTAAGAGGGAAGCAAGAATCCTCGGAGATAGAGCTGAAGAGAAGGTTCACCAAACCCGCTAGACAGACTCTGGAGGGCATAGTCCTTATCCTCAACATGCCATTGTTATTGATACCCCCCTCGGGTTCCTGGCCGTGACAGGCCTAGAATTCGAGGACACCCGAGGAGGGAAAAGGAACCCCAGGCAGCAGGAGAGTGCTGCTCTGGGACTTAGAAAAGGAAAATGTAAGCCTTTCAGGCGTTTTAAGCATAGAAATGGGACTCAGACAGACTGGCCAAGGCTTAGGCTGGCCGGGATTGGATATGGTCAGCACAGCTCTTCTGTAAAAATTGTCCAGGAGGACACTTAAAAGGAGAAACCAATATGCAAACTAGCGAGAAGGGAGATTACCTTCTCATTTCCCCTCTTGTTTGTTTTTCACAGAAGAAATTTGAGGTTGGTTGCATGACCCCAAAACCAAGGTGCCTATAGCAGTCGAAAAGAGTTCCCTCAGCATTTTTTCCCTTTTTTTTTTTAAAAAGAAAAAAGGAACAGACGTGCCCGTTCCTCTGCTCTGCAGGGCAAGAATAGAGAGGGGTTTGATTCCAGGGCAATATCTGGAACACGGGATTGCAGGATCAACTGAATAGCCTGAACCAGGCCAAAACCCCAGAGATATCTTGTCAGGATAACGGCAAGAGATAGTTGTGCAGTCTGATCGCCAATGCAATCCACGAGATGGCCCACGAATCTTAGAGTAATTAATTTTTCTGGAAAATTAGAACCCCCACCCCCCCAAAAGAAGGATTTTTTTATTTTTTGCAGAGAGAGGAAGGAGAGGGAGGTGGAAAAGCCACAGGAAGAGGCCACTGAGGGGATGGTGGGGCGGAGTAGTAATGAATGGTGAAGATACAAGAGAGATCAGGAATTACGGTAGGCCGTAATTTTCATATCTTCCTTGTCAATCTTCACCATTCATTACTTCCTGGGTGAGATTAAGCTCCTCTTCCCTGGAGGGGAAGAGGTAATACCTGAGGGAACAAGACCCCAGCCTTCTGCTGGTGAGAAAACAGAAGGAGAAGACCCTGGCTTATTCAGAAAGCCTAAGTGGGAGAAGAGCTAGGAGGTGCCTCACGACGAGGAGACGGAGGGAGCCCTGTAAAATCTCCTAGCTCTGGAAGAGAAAAGACGGGTTCCCCGGAAGGCGGAGCGAATCACCCTACGCCGGGCCAGGGGTGACAACCTGGAAAGACGAGGCCATGCCGTCCGCCTGATGCAGATCGCTGTCCCCGCAAGCCTGGAAGCCACCTCATTGGCGTCATAAGATGCCCTTGCTTGGTGTCTTGCCAGCTCCAGGCCTACCGCGGAGAGGGCAACGGCTTGTCTGGTTTGCTCCATGTCAGGCATAGATGCCAGCAGCTGGGACATCATCGACCACAAATGCCGGTTATAGGCAGCGTGGTGAGCCTGATGTGATGCAATACATGCACTCGCACGAGAAGAAGAGAACACTCTTCGCCCCCAACGGTCGAACTGGAGAGAGTCCGAATCCGGTGGGCGGTCGTGCGCCAGGCAACCGCGCCCAGAAGGAGTATCCAGGTATACCAAACCTGAGGACGGGTTGGGAAGGGAACCTAGAGACTCAGAGGGGGCACAATACCTATGCTGGCAGTCCGCCGGGGCTGGAGAAGAAGCGGCAGGGAACTGCCAGGACCGGAATAGACACCTCCTGGAAGGGGATAGGCCAGGAAGGTACCACCAGATGCTGGGCACTGAATTCACCAAGGAATTCACGCGTCCCCGTTCGGTATTGTCTCTCCGAACATAGGAAATCCGGAGATCCCTCACCATCCTCGAGAGGAAACGCTGATATTCTGTGAAATCAGCATCGGAGGACAGATGAGCAGGGGGTTCCTCTCCCTCAGAGGAGGGAGACGAGGATGATGGGAGCTGGAATGCTCAGAGGATTCCTGCGTGCGGTGAGGAGAGTCGAAGACCAGCTCATGCATGTATCTAACATATGAGGGAAGGCGCGCAGAACCTCTGAACTGCTCCCAGGATAACGGACCCGTGGGACCGACATGGCCCGGGAGCGGGGTGGTGAAGGCAGAGAGATGGAGAGGGCACCTCCGAGGGGCAACTGCTTCGAGGGCTCTGAATCCGGGAAAGGAGCCCTAGTAGGAGGGATCCCGATATCAAACCAGGCCGCAGAACGGAACTCTGGGAAGCGGACCCTGGAAGAGCCCTGGGGAGAAATCCCCTCGCGACACGCCGGACTGCATGGATCCAGAAGGGCAGACCGCACAACGCCGCCGGAGGACACCCTAGAACCCTGGGGAGGGACGGGCTCTGCACTACGGCTCCTGGCCACCCCTGAGGTGGCTAAAGAAGACCGGGCAGCAGGCCGCCTGCCCCTCAACCCTCGGGTTCCGAGAGGGCCTCCTCCCCGACTGCAACGCCCCTGTCCCCAGAGGAGGCAACAGCACCCCGGGGTAGCCGCCACCGAGCCTCCAGAGAGGGAGCCCTCCGTCACCCCCACGCCTGCCCCCGGGACCTCGGCCACCCCAGCCGAGGAACCCTCAGGAGACGACGGTAAGGGACAGAGGGAGGGCCGCTGCGCCGCCTGGTACCCCTAGCCACTGAGGACCCAGATCCAAGAATGGGGTGCCAGGAAGGGTCCATATCTGAGTCATCGCCCTCCGAGGAGGACGAGACCAGCAGGACCTCATGCTGGCCACCCCAGGGGTCCCGAGGCCACGGGCCGCGAACGGCCCCGGCACTGCTGGGCGACGCCGCTTCCCCACGCCGGGCAGCAGGAAGGCTTCAATCCCCACACCCCAGCGGCCCGCAGGCCTGCACCGCCCGGGAGGGGAAGGCCAACGCGCCGCCGCAGCATCGGAGGCGGAGCGGCACCGCCGACGGCGCCGCGACAGCCACCGGGCGCCGCGAACGGCGCTAGCAGCCAAAGCGGCACCGCTTAACGGTGCCGCCTCCAATCACCGGGCGCCCGAATGGTGCCAGGATCCAAACGCGCCGCGAGGTGGCGCGAGGGTCCACCCAAGCCGGGCCCAAAGCCAAGGGCCTCAACACAGGGGAGCCTGCACTCAAGAGGTGACTGCCGAGCGGTGTCAGCGCTTGTGGCCCGGGAGGGCTACGACGCCTCTACCACCGCTGAAGGGGCCTCTCCTCGGCAAGATAGGATGAGGAAACCCCTCCGCCTCGGATCGTATAGGCCCGGGAGGGACCCGGGAAGGGCCTAAAGATCTCGCCCGAGATTCCCGTGAGCGACGCCGTCCCCCGAAAGTCGGTGGGGCCTTGCCGAGCTTGAATGCGTGGATTTCGAGGACGCGACGGTCCATCGAGAAACAGGCGTCGCACGAATCCATATCATGGTTGGGTCCCAGGCAACGAAGGCAAACGTCATGCCGGTTCGAGACGGAGAAATGCCGGCCACAGGAGCACCGACGCATAGGGGCGCGGCCCGTCTTCAAAGAACGCTTAGCTCCAGAACCGGACATAACGCAAAACCAACGAGACTAAAACACAGTAGGAAATACACCCGCGCCGAAAGAAAGAAAAGAACAGTCTTACCGTATCGGTCGAAAGTGTCAGGAAAAACAGTCGGAAACTACTACAACTACCAGGCGCCACGCGTGGACAGGTGCCCTCGACGGGCGGGAGAAGCAGAACTGAGTTGGAGGAGGAGTCGGTCGCTACTAACGGTCGTACAAGATGACGAATGACGCCACTCGAGGGCGGTGCCATGGGCAAACTTTAAAAAAAAAAAAAAAGTTCCGATGGGTGGCGCCCGCTAACACCCAGGAAGTAATGAATGGTGAAGATTGACAAGGGAAGATCTACTCCCAGGACTGGAAGATAGATAGGAATTTTACTAACTGTGGCAGGTCTCGCTTCCACTCTACAGTAATATGTATGTCTCGAATACCGTTTTGTCTGTTTGAACCTGTCAGTTTAGGGTAATAAGGAGTACAGCTGACAAATGCATATATGGAATCATGATGGATAAGCAATCCCTATTAATACCCCTGAATATAAATGGGAGACACAACCCGGATAAGCGCATGAGGCTTTTCCAGTTCCTGCGAAGGGAGAAACCAAAAATAACCTTGCTGCAAGAGACACATTTGTCTCTGTCTGAACACAACAAATTATAAAGCTCAGGATATAAATTGTTAGCGGCTTCATCCCATGGGTCGGGGAGGAGATGGGGGGTGGCAATAATGTTGGTGGGGGAGTGTCCTTTGAGGAGATGGACACGGTGACAGACACTGAGGGGTGATATGAAAAAATTACTCACTTCAGTAAGTATGTTTCTTCTAATGGAGTCCTGCTGCATTCTGACAATTGCAGTGATTCCCAACCTTTGAACTGCCCCGGAGAACAAAGAATTAACTTTCTATGCAGGGCATAGAATGCTGAGCTTGAGCTCGGCTGAAGTCTCTGTCTGGAGTGATTCAAACCTAAACTGTCAGATTCTTACCAGCCCAACTAAACTAAAAATTCTATGTGGAAATTATAAAACTTCCTACTAGCCAACTGGCTGAAAAAGTTTTGGATTCCCAAGGAAGACTCAAGTCAGGAAACCCAAAAAACCAAAACCAATCTACTATAAATAATAATAAATCAGCACCCATACAAAAAGGAGGAGGGTGCAAGCGAAAAATACCCCTGGGGTGCAACACTGTACCTGCCCACCCACTGCTCAAAAACGGGTTCTGAGAGGGGAGGCAGGGAGGGAGGTCAGACAACAGCAAGACTCCATTAGAAGAAACATAAGAAAGAAACATAATTACTAAGGTGAGTAATTTTTTCTTCAAACAACATGAAGTCTTGCTGTATTCTGGCAACTGCAGACTACCAAGCAGTACCTCCAAGGAGGAGGGACAGAACCTACTTTAGGAATAGGCTCTGAAGTACTGCTGTGCCAAACTGAGCCGCACTCCTAGCTTAGATATCCAGAGAGTAATGCTTGGTAAAGGTATTGACTGTTTTCCAGGTGGCAGCTTGACAAATTTCTAAGATAGGGATATCCCTGGCAGCAGGCAGGGAAGCAGCTGTACCTCTTGTGGAATGAGCCCTCAGGCCTGAGGGTGGAGTTTTTCATAGCAGAATTGTATACAAGACACAATCCACCTGGCAATAGATCTTTTGGTGGCAGGTTTGCCCTTTCCCACTTCTCCATAAGTGAGGAACAACTGGAGGGAGTCAAACCTGTGACCCTTGGTACACTCTATGTAGTAACTAAGAGCTCTTCTGACATCTAAACTGTGTAGCCTCCTCTCTCCTGAGGAGAGTGATCCGTGAAGAAAACAGGGAGAGACAGACTGGTTTAAATGGAAGTCTGAAACCACTTTGGGCAAGAACCTTCTGTTGGTTCTAAGGACCATTTTATCCCTGTCAAATGAGAAACTCAGGTTCCACTGTAAGGGCTTGCAATTCACTGATACGTCTGGCAGAGGTAATGGCTACCAGGAACACAGTTTTCCAAGTCAAGTACTTAAGCTCTGCTGAAGACATAGGCTCAAGGGGTGCATAAATTGAGCAATGCAAACATTCAAATCCCAGGCAGGGGCAGGGTCTCTAAAAGAAGGACTGGTGTGAAGCAATCCTTGAAAAAATTTACAGAACACAAGGTGGGAAGATAGTGAGGAAGACTTCCCCACTGACAAAAACGCAGAGACAGCTGACAGGGGTACTTTGAGAGTAGCTGGTCTGAGGCCTAGGCCATTAAGACGGACCACATAATCCAGAACCGTAGGCAATTCAGCAGTGTCTGGAGAAACATGCTTCTTAGAACACCAAATGCTGAATCTTTTCCATTTGGAGTTGTAAGTCTTTCTGGTGGAGGGCTTTCAAGAAGCCTTGAGGATATCCAGAACCCCTTGGGAAAGATGCAGATCTGCAAACTAACTCTACAAGAGCCATGCTTTGAGATTGAGAGACTGAAGATTGGGGTACCAAATCCTTCCCTAAGAGGATGTTAACAGGTTGTAATTCCAGGGAAGATGGACTGCTAGGGACAGCAACAGGGGGTACCAGGGTTGTCTGGCCCAATCTGGAGCAATCGGAATCATCTTGCAAGTTTGAGACCTTATTTTTACCAAAACTTTGAACAGGAGTGGGAAGGTGGGAAAGGCATACAGAAACTTCCCTTCCCAATTCAGGATCAGGGCATCCAGAGGGACTGAGCCCCGGACTGGAGGTCAGCAACAAAAGAGGAGGAGTTGGTGACTGTCTGGGGCTGCAAAGAGATCCATCTCTGAAGTGCCCCACCTTGAAAAAATCACTTTCAGCATCTGAGGGTCTAGGGACCATTCGTGATGGCCCAGAGAAATTCTGCTCAGTGCATCTGCTACCACATTGTCCTTGCCTGGAAGGTGAACTGCTACAAGAGAGGTTTGCAGGGAATAAGACAGGGACCACAACTTTCATGGCTTCTGTGCATAAGGCCGTGGATCGAGTGCTTGTTGATGTACCACATGGTGGTGGTGGTGTCTGTTCTGACTTGAACCACCTTGTTCTGTACTGACTGTGAGAACGCTTTTAGAGCCAGAAAAACTGCCCTGAGCTCTAGAAGGTTGATGTGGAGAAGGGACTCTTGGGGGGACCACAGCCCCTGGGCAGTAAGGGATCCCAGATGGGCTTCCCAGCCCAGGAGAGAAGCATCCGTGGTAAGGACCACTGAACAAGGCTGAGCAACAAAAGGAACACCTTGTCTTAAATTGTCCTGATCCTGCCACCACTGGAGGGCTTGGATCAAGGTCAGAGTCACTGGGATCAGTTTGGTAAGGGAATCCTTTCTCTGAGACCAGAAAGCTCTCAGGTGGAACTGAATATCCCTCATCTGGAATCTTGCCCCTTGGACCACTGCTGTAGAAGCTGCTATGTGGCCCAAGAGTTGGAGGAAATGCCTTGCTGGTCGAGATACCCAACGGCGAGGCAAGAACGGCTCTTGCTCTGAGTGTGCCCAGTTCTGCCCCTATAAAGGTAAGAAGCTGGACTGGTTCGAGAACTGATTTGGGAAGGTTAACAAGAAATCCTAAAGAAGTAAGCACTTGCTGGGTCACTTGCAGGTGAGACTTGACTTGGTCTGGAGACTGACCCACTATTAGCCAATCGTCCAGATATGGAAAAATGGAAATCTTTTGTCTTCTTAGAAAGGCAACTACTACTGCCAGGCACTTTGTGAAAACCCTTGGGGCTGAGGTAAGGCCAAAGGGCATTGCTCTGAACTGATAATGGCCTGAGGGCAACTCGAACCTGAGCTACTTTCTGTGGGAGCACCTGATGGGAATGTGAAAGAAGGCATATTTGAGGTCCAGGGAGGCTAGCCAGTCCCCTGGCCTTAGAGAGGGAAGGATTATTCCCAGAGTTATCATCTTGAACTTTGGTTTTAAAAGATGTTTGTTTAGCTAGCTTAGGTCTAGGATGGATCGCCACTCCCCTGTCTTTTTGGGGGCCAGGAAGTACCTGGAGTACAGTCCTTTGCCCCAGTGTAGGGTAGGTACTCTCTCTATAGCTCTTAAAGTTAGGAGAGAAGAAAGCTCTGCCTCTAGGGCAAGGGTTTCCGGGAGATTTGCAGGTGGAAAAGATCTGGCTCTCATCTTTGGAAATTTTTTGAAGTTGAGAAACAGTCCCTGGCTTACTACTTCCAGGAACCACTTGTCTGATGTAATAGACATCCAGTCCTGGACAAAGTAAGCCAGCCTGCCCCCTACTGGAATAGGAGAGTCGACCCGGGCAGGCTGATCAGGGAGTCTGCTTGGCAGGGGCTTTAGGCTGAGGAGTGGATGCAGCCCTGCTCATCCCCCTGCTGCCTCTCCCTCTGAAGAACTCCCTCTGAGAAAAGGAAGAAGAGGCCTGTGCTTGGTAAAAAGGCCTTTGAAAAGACCTGCCCCTAGACTGCTGCCTTTGAGGAGTTGCCTGCCTCTCCTTGGCATGAGCACTCCTGTACGTGGTCCTGTACTCATCCATTTTCTTCATGTAATTCTCTGTCTGCTCCCCAAACAGAGAATTACCCACTACAGGAAAATCCATGGCCTTAGCCTGGGTGTCCTGCGAGAGGCTAGTACACTTGAGCCAAGCCATCCTCCGAAGAGCCACAGATGTAGCCATGACTCCTGATGACACATCATTAGAGTCCACAGCAAGCAGCATGAAACTGAACCTTAGATGCCTCAATCCCATCTGCAGCCACCGCCTACAGCTCCTTGGCTAGCTGGGGGGAGGCCTGTTTAGCCAGTGCCAGTACACTGTCCCACGTGGACTTCTGGTACCTGGCTGTATAGACCATGTAATTCGCCTGCCTGAGTGCCAAAGAAGATGCCATGTACTGCTTCTTTGCCATGGCATCAATCTTCCTGGAGTCCTTGTCAGGGGGTGTGAAGCCAAGGGAATATTTGCCTTCTCACAGGCAGCAGCCTGCACTACCCCAACATGGCTGCATTGCTGATATAAGAACTCCGTGTCTGAGCCTGAAAGCGTATACCTCTTGTCCATTCTTCTATCCACAGCAGGTATAGTGTTAGGAGACTAAGATTTTTTGTGTCTGTTTCCCAAAAGATTTATGGAGGGGAATAGACAGTCTCCTGGACTCTGGGATGTCCATCATCTTTACATAATCAGGCTCCTCTTGATCTTCCACAGCCTCCTCCATAGGAAGCTGGAGGGTTTCAGCCACCTTTCTGTAAAACATAAAGGGAGAAGGGGACTCAGAAAGCCTAGGAGGGAAACACCTGAAGGTCTGTCTGGGAGATGTCCAGTTCCACAGGCACATCCAGACCTTCACTTACATCATCATCCTCAAATTCCTCTTCAAATTCTGGTTCATAAAAATCTCCAAGGGTATACTCTTGAACCGGCGGAACCAACCGAACCGAACCCCTACCAGAAGGAGCCGGATCTGTCGGAACCAGATGGAGCAATTCCACAATCTGAATCACCCTGGCTATCTCTTCAGTGATCAGACCATGAACCTCTGGATCCGAAACGATTTATCTTTGTGTTTTCTTTTTGTCGGAACCAATTCCTCGGAATCGGCTCTCCTTTTGCCCGAAGAAGTATCGCCCTGGTCAGAGGGCACTCCTTCTGGTTCGGTCGAAACCGAACCGGGCTGGCCATCCGGGTCAGCGGACTTCTCAGCCTCCTTTTCCCTCAGTCTACCTAATCTCTTCTCAAGGATAGAGTTGGGAAAGTTTTACATATTTGGCAGTCTAAATCGAGGTGGTCAAACCCCAGACAATAAACACAGGTGGTGTGGGGATTGGCCTTAGCAAAGATCTCCCCACACTCACTGCAGTGTTGAAGCCCAGTGGGCCCGTTTTTTTTCTTGGGTTTCTCAGACATGGCCAACCTAACCAAACTTACCCTTTTTTCAGCAACCGCCAGGCAAGATTCCCATATCGGTTCCTAACCGTGTCACGGGTACTGGAAAAAAACAGTTCAAAGCACCTCTTTTTTTTTTTTTTTAGAACCGATAAGAACCGGTACCACACACTAAGTAAACAAACAAATTTCACTATCAACTGGCCAGTTCAGCCGAACTCAGACGTACTTTTACAAGTTCCACATAGATAAACAGAACAAATCCTATCAAGTACGCACGGCACCACAGACAGAGACTGAACCGACTACGCAGATACTTTTTTCAGTTTAAAAACCAACGACAACTGAAAACTTCAACCGACTTTCGAACCGAGCTGAAGGAGAAATCTCCGGAGCGACCGTTCAGTGAGGCGAAGTAAAGAATCTGACGGTTTGGGTTTGAATCACTCCAGACAGAGACTTCAACCGAGCTCGAGCTCAGCATTCTATGCCCTGCATAGAAAGTTAAATCTCTGTTCTCCGGGGCAGTTCAAAGGTTGGGAATCACTGCAATTGTCAGAATATAGCTAGACTTCATGTTGTTTGAAATAATTGTTACGAGTAGATTTTACAATCGTATGGTCACCCTGGTATCTGTATATTTCCCCCCAGGGTCTCCTAAGCTAGTGGCACAAAAATTTCTCTCAGACCTACTGACAGCCTTAAAGGGTCCGCTCGTCTTGGGGGATCTCAACATGACCCTGAACCCCTCCTTAGACATTTCTCAGACCCCACAACATAGAGTAAACCCCCTACAGAAATATCTTAAGACTAATCTGGCATCACTAGATTTTGTGGACAGTTGGAGAAACTGCTTCCCCTTAGCAAGGGGTTATACCCACATGGCAGCACCCACAGGAGTGGCCTCAGGGTTTGATTATCTATTTAATACGGCAGAACACTTAGATACACTATGTGATGTTTGGCATGAGGCAACGATTCTCTCAGATCACGCTCCGGTACATGCGAAGCTACAACTGGGAGTAATGAAGAAATCCATTCACTGGTGCCTGAACCTTGGGGTTCTTACAGGATCCTGAGTTCAGGCAAGAGATTAAGGAGACCATTCCCTGCATCCTATCTGAAAATGCAAATTCACAAGTGGCACCCACAGTTATATGGGACACATTAAAGGCAGTTTTGAGGGGCATTATAATAAAATATTCAACTGACAAAAAGAGACAGAGAGAAGCCATATATAAAGCCTTACAGGAGGAATTAAAAACCCTACAGACCTTTTAGAAGCAGGGGGATCTCCCAATAAAACAACTCCTAGTGGTTAGGCAGAAACTGCAAAGGTTAGTCGACCAACAAGTAGAGCAACAGTTATTCTACCTGAAACACTATCATTATGAAGGGGCACCAAAGGGAGCTCGCAGACTGGTTCACAGGTTGAGAGAACATAAAGCTGAGGTGTGTGTGACTAGCATGTATGACCCTGACATGCCGACCCTACTCACCCACCCCCAGGCCATCAGAAAAGCCTTGCCTAAATTTTATCAGGTATTATATACTCTGGACCATGGACAGACAAAGGAGCAAATAGAACAATACCTAGGTGCGCTGACACTGCCTAAGCTCTCAGAGGAGCAGGCAAGGGCCCTCCTGGTCCCGATTACTTGACAGGAAATTGAGCTGGTCCTCCTTAAGGCTAAACCTCAAAAAGACCCACGGACCAGATGGGTACCCATATGAGTTTTATAAATCATTCAAAGACCTGCTTCTTCCAGCACTCCTTCCGGCATACCATACTGTCCGGAGGGGGGGGGGGACGACCCCCACGCCCACCCTCCTTGCATTATGCCACAATAGCGGCAATTGAAAAAATGCATTTAGCTGTGCATTATACTTGAAACTGAGATTGCATGCCAAATGCTGGGATGTGCTGAGACTATTTTGGACCATTTTGTTGGGGTGGATGAATGTTACCAAAAAAAAATTACAATGGTTATCATTATTTTATCTTTGTGTATTTTTTCCCCACACACACCCAACCCCCAAAAAAATCTTGGACCCATTTTATAAAAACTTAACAGATATTCCAGGGTTTGCTTTGTGGTAGAACAATAGACAGGATACTTCTCAGGTGGCTGAAGGCACTCAACGATGCCTCATGTCTCACAACACAGCTGAAGTGTGCTGTTATCCCACCACAATGCACACCCTGTCATGTCTCATTGCTTAATTATAAAAAAAAAAAACTGTCTCCTTTGATCTTGGGATTTAACAAAAGTGTGCTTTTTAGCAGTGTTGCTGGCTTGGTATGTACATACTAGAAGCTTTACAATGCCAGTAGAAACTGCAGCGTCCATATCAGAAAAAGAGCGTCATTGGCCAAATATTGATGAGCATGTATTAGGCAAAGTCTTATACATTTAGTAATAATTATATGGGATATGATATACAATAAACATGCTGTGCAGTTTCAAAATTCTAAGGTCATTCCTTCTCATGTGTTCCTGGAGAAAGACTGACCATGTTGCACTAACACAATGTGGGTGCATTGACTGGTGTGTGTGTGTGTGTGTGTGTGTGTGTGTGTGTGTGTGTGTGTCTTTTTGAGCAATTTAAATCCAAATAGTGCATCCCTTTTTCAAAGAAATAAACTGCTGGAAACATAATACAGTGGTCACCAGAGGGTTTTTTGACGCTGGTTTATACTAACTATTAATAAATCATCACAAAATAACAACAGTAATAGTGAGGCGTGAGGAGGTGCTGTGATGGAATAAAATCCTTTGCCTTAAATGGTCCCCTTTTTGAGACTCCTCTTAAATACTGATTATAAATAGACAGCATTTTCTTGAAAGATTTCAACCCCTGTAGTACATCAGCCCTGTACAGATCCTGCAGCCTGGAAATGCATACCATCTCATCTGGTACCACTGTCGACTGCAGCCACCGTTGAACAGCAGTTCAGCTTTAAGTTGCACCTTCCACTGGCCTTTTCTTTAAATTAAGCAAGCAATCCAAGTTCATGTTTAAACAAATTAAAAGGACAGTTACGTAGGAACTTACCGTAATAATAGATCTTCGAGAGAGGTTCCTTCAGTAGGTCATAACAATTAGGATTAGCATCATCTGGTGTCAGGACCCAACGGCAGACTTTTACAGCAATACCCGATGGGGGACCGCCCACCTGACGTCACGCGACGGCGTCAGCGTGGCCTAAATAATTAAGGCGGTCCCAGGCTTCCCTCCAGTTCTCCTGCCAGAGACCAGAAGGAGAGGAAGCTGATCTGGAGACCCAAAATAAAAAAATTTGGGCGGAAGGAGGGCAGGGAAAAACATGACCTACTGAAGGAACCTCTCTCAAAGATCTGTTACAGTAAGTTCCTACGTAACTGTGTTACCTTACTTCAGGAGGGTTCCTTCAGTAGGTCATAATACTTGGGACAGATTCCCAAGCAGTCCCTCGAGAGAGATTGAAAGGAACAAGGAAGAAGGAACAGCTGAAAACCAGAAAGGAGCACACCTAGGACAGAAGGCCCTGCAGGACAGCTAGGCCAAACCCGGCCCTTCACCTAGAAGCAATGCCCAGACTGTAGTGCTTGGTAAAGGTATGGACGGAACTCCAGGTTGCTGCCGCACAGATCTCCGCTGCAGAAACAATACGGAGAAAGGCTGCAGATGCAGCCATGCCCCTAGTGGAATGAGCCTTGACAGGCCCCAGCAAGGGCTTATCACACTTCTGACAACAGAAGCGAATGCAGTTGGCTAGCCACTTAGAAAGGCACTGCTTAGAAACAGCTTTACCCAAGGATTTTGGGGCAAAGGAAACGAAGAGTCGATTGTCTTTACGCGTCTCTTTTGTTCGGAAGGTGTAACACCTAAGAACCTGGTGTACGTCTAACGTGTGTGACAGAGCCTCACCTCTATTAGTTGGGGTCCGGGTAGTACACTGGCAGCTCAACCGATTGATTGAGGGTGAGCTGCGATATCACCTTAGGAAGAAACCTAGAGACCGGCCTGGTGGCGCTGAGGGTTGAGGCGCTGGACGCCACACCTCGCACTACGCCAGTGACCCGGGTTCAGGAGCGAGCTTGGGTGCCGGCAGGTGAGGGATAGGATGGAGAGCCCGCTGGGCTGCTCTCTTGTACCGGGTGGAGGGTGGCTCGGAGCTCTGGTGACCCCTGGTGGAGATCGGGAGCATCACAGAGTGCTGAGCAGCAAGCACATCATCGTGGCCAGATGCTGGCAGGGTTGCCGTGCGCCGTAGTTGGGAACGTGCACCACGCACGGGAGGGGACTAAGGGGCATAAAAGGGAAAAATCTCTCCCTGGCCGGATAGGCAACGGCTTCCTCCAGCGCCACTGCCACACGTCCAACACCGGTCTCCTGTCACTGCCCCCTCGATCTCTCCAGGGGTGTTAGCCTCCTGCGGCCCCAGAGAGGTCACAGCTACCTTGAAGATGACGGGAGGGACAGTGGACGGTAGAGCGGTTAGGCCAGTGGGGATAGCCTGAGAGAGTTCCGGATCAGTGAGTGAGAAAGAGAACTGAAAAAAAAAAAAAGGTAGAAACCTAGGATGAGTGCAAAGGACCGCCTGATCCTTGTGAAAAATAAGATACGGCTCTTTACAAATGAGAGCCTGAAGCTCAGAAATCCTTCGAGCAGAAGTAATGGCAACTAAAAACAACGCCTTCTTCCAAGATAGGTAGCACATTTCACAGCTCATCACTGCTTCAAAAGGAGGGAGAGTGAGCTTCTCCAACACAAAATTAAAATCCCAAGGTGGTGTAAGGCTGCAGATGGGGGGGTTTCAGATGGAGAATCCCTTTCAGGAAGGTTTTGGAGATCTCCAACTGAGCCATGGGTTTACCATCCACCAGCACATGGTAGGCCGAGACAGTCGATAACTGAACTTTTAAAGAGGAATAAGAGAGCCCAGAATCTGAAAGATGAAGCAGATACTCCATTAACTGCGGGTCCGGAAAGGTAAAGTGGTCCCAACCCTTGGAGGCCGCCCAAATAGAAAAAAATGTTTCCACATCATAGTATAAGTGGACCTCGTGGAAGGCTTCCAGGCCTACACAATAACCTTAGTGACTTTTGAAGAGACTCCAAAGCGGGAAATTGCTATGTCTGCAGGAGCCAGGCATGGAGATGCAGGGTCCTGAGCCCCAAATACAATAGCTGGCCCTTGTCCTGGGTTAACAGGCTGCGCTTTAATAGAAGTGGAACTGGGGGTTCACTGGACAACTGAAGAAGTGGGAGCCATATTTGTCTGGGCCAGAGTGGAGCAATCAGAATAATTCGAGCTCGCTCTGTCTGAAGCTTGAGGAGCACCCTCTGAACAATGGGAAATGGTGGGAAGGCATACAAGAATCTCCCTGTCCAAGACAGAGACAACGCATCGTGCCAAAAAGCACCAGGCTCTGGAACGAGTGAGCAGAAGCTGGGAAGCCTTGCGCTGGATGGGGAGGCGAATAGGTTGAGTTCCAGTTGCCCCCATTTCTGGAATAGTGACTCTGCCACGTCCTGATCTAGTTCCCATTCGTGGGTGAGGATGAACGATCTGCTTAAGCTGTCAGCAATGACATTTTCCACTCCTGGGACATGCACAGCTGTGAGAGAAAGGTCGTGCAGGACTGAAGAAGTGCCAGTTCCATACTCTCATCGCTTCCCTTGAAAGGGAGTAGGAGTGAGTGCCTCCCTGCTTTTTGAGGTACCAGACAACCGTAGTGTTGTCTATCTGAATGAGCAAAAGTCCCTTGGGGAGAATGGTCTGGAATGCTTGGAGAGCATACAGTACCACTCTCATCTCCAGAATGTTGATGAGCAAGAACATCTCCGACTGGGACCAGAGCCCCTGTGTCTGATGGTCCCCCATGTGAGCCCCCATCCCAGATTGAAGGCGTCCATGGTGAGGACTACCGAGGGGACTGGACCCTGAAACAGTACGCCCACGGAGAGGTTCATAGGATCGTGCCACCACAATAGGTCCCTCTGAAGCGCAGAGAAGATGAGGACTGGTTCGTCCAGCTGATCCTGAAGCTGATCCCACTGAACCCTGAGGGACCACTAAGAAATTCTCACGTGGAGCCTCGCCAGGGAACTGTGGATATAGAGGCCACCATCATGCCGAGAAGACGGAGGACTTCCCTGACTGGTAAATACCTGGAAGAGGCCACTAAGGTGGCCTATTCCATGGGAGCATCCCTCCGATCAGGAGGGAGGAAAGCTCTGCCCTGAACTGTATCCCGAATAGCTCCAATAAACTGAAGCCATTGAGAAGGACTCAGGAATGACTTGGGGACATTGACTGTAATCCCCAGTCTGGAAAATAGGTCCAGAGTAATCTTGAGGGCCTCTGAAAGGGACTCCCTGGATGGAGCTGAAATCAGCCAATCGTCCAGGTAAGGGAATACCGCAATACCCTGGCATCTTGGGGCTGCAGCCACCACTGCTAGGCACTTGGGTGAAAACCCTGGGTGCAGAGGAAAGGCCAAAGGGGAGCACTTTGAACTGAAAGTGTTCCCCCTGGAAGACAAACCGCAGGAAGCGGCGGTGACTCTGCAAGATCCGGATGCGCAGGTAAGCGTCCTGCATGTCCGGAGCGCACAGTCAGTGACTCTCCTGCAACAGGAGTAGGAGGCTGTGGAGAATTATCATCCTGAACTTTTTGTACTCGACAAACAGGTTCAACCTGCTGAGGTCGAGAATGGGTCTCAGGTCGCCTGTTTTTTTGGAATGGAAGAAATGGGAGTAAAACCCCCGCCCTCTTTGCCAAAGAGGGACCAGCACCATTGCTTCTTTTAGCAAGAGAGCTTGAACTTCCTCCCTTACTAGAAGTACCTGGTCTTGAGAGTAGGTGGACCTTCAAGGAGGAGATTCTGGAGGAACTTCCAGAAACTTTAGAGTGTGTCCTATGGACACTAATTGAAGGACCCATTTGTCAGAGGTGATGCTCTGCCACTCCTGTGTGTGGTGGACAACCCCCCAAACTGGCTCCTCTTCCAGAATTGGAGATGGGGGTGTGGCTAGGGAGTCTGGAGGTGGCGGGTTGGGCTAGAGGAGGTCCTCCAGATCGACGCTGGGTTTTGGAGGCAGGGGTGCCGAAACCATTCCCGTGGTCTTATGCTTACCCTGTCGAAACTGGGTATGGCGTTGTTGCTGCCTCCAGGTCAGTCTCCGAAAGGGCTGCTGGGGCCCGCTGCCAGGCTGATTACCCGAACAGTACATGGACCTCACAAACCTAAGAGCCTGACCTCGTTCTTGAAAGTCTGTGATGATGTCCGTGGCGTCCCTGCCAAAAAACACCAACAGCCCCGAAAGGGGGCGTCCTGAAAGGCCAACTGGACCTCATTGGCGAGGCCCGTAATGTGGAGCCAGGCATGCTGCCGAAGGGAGATGGTGGTTACAGAGGTTTGTGCCACGAAATCGATAGATGGTGATGAATGGTGAAGACACACAGAAAGATCAAGAATTACGGTAGGTACGTAATTTTCATATCTTATCTGTGTCAATCTTCACCATTCATCACTATTGGGTGAGTACCAAGCCCCACCCCCCCAAACAAAAAAAAGGGGGGGGTACTCTGAAACCCTAAGGGACTAAGTCCCTTAGCTTCCAGTGGGTGAGGCTCTGCAAGGAAGAACCCTTACAGGCCTGACGAGGCCTGAGACTGATCCGGGTGAGACGGAGATCCCCCAGTGGGGGAAGGAGGGAGCCCTGAAAGTCACAGTCTTGCCTGATGGGAGAAGAGGTGGGTTCTCTGGCAGGCGGAGTAAATCACCCTACGCCGGGCCAACGGTGACAACCGGGATAGGCAAAGCCATGCTGTCCACCGAAGGAAGATCACTGTCCCTACCACTCTGGAAGCTACCTCATTGGTGTCATAAGAAGCCCTTGCTTGGTGCCCTGCCAGCTCCAGGCCCCGTGCAGAGAGGACGATGGCTTGCCTGGTTTGCCCCGAATCAGGCATCGAGGCTAGGAGTTGTCCTAGCCTAGACCATAAGAACCTATCATAGGCTGCATAGTAGCCTGATGTGCTGCGATAGACAGAGAGATCCGTGCCGAGTAGAACACTTGTCTCCCCCAGAATCCAGATCTGGATGGCGGTCAAAGTATAGGGCACGAGACCCAGGAGGAGTATCCAGGGAGGTCAAACCCAAGACTGGGTGAGGCAGAGCACCTGGAGACTCCGGCGGAGCGCAATACCGCTGGCGTAAGTCCCTAGGGGCTGGCACTGTGGAGAAGGGACAAAGCCAGAGCTGATGTGATGCTTCCTGAAAAGGAAGAGGCCAGGTGGGAGCCACCAAGTGGACTGCGCTGAACTTGCTTAAAAAGGCGCGGGTCACATGCTCGGGATTGCTTAAGGGAACGGGGGTCAAATGAAGCTCGTCCAACATCCTCACCAGGAAGCGTTGATAAGAAGACAATCAGACGCTGGGGAAATATGGACCAAAGGTTCCTCTCCCTCAGAAGAGAGAGAAGAGGAAGAGGATGAGCTGCTAGGTTCAGGGCCTGCTGCACAGGGGCATGGTGAAACACCTGTTGGTCCAGGGAATGGAGGTAGGAGGGGAAATGAGTAGCAGAACCCCTGAACTGTTCCCAGGTAAGAGGTCCGTGAGGGCCTAGGATACCTAGGACTACCGGGGATGGAGACAGGGGCTCGACGGACAGGCTCCTGGAAGCAGGAGAGCGGTCTCTGTCAGGGTGAGGGGGCCAACAGGATCCCATACGAGAGGGAGGGGAGACCAAGGCCACCACAGCTAACAGCTGTTCAACCGGATCGGAATGGACGGAGCTGTGCCCTGCGGAAGAAATCCCCCCATGAGGTGACCGGGACCGTGCGAGTCCAGAAGGACAGCCCCTGACTTCTGAAGAAGTGGTCCTTCTGGCAGACCCAAAGGAAAGACAAAGGCCTGCGCCACGTCTACTAGAGCCCAGCTGACCACAGAAGAGGCTCACTACCACACCCCCATCTCAACCCTTCCGAGTCGGAGGAAAGACCTTTGTCCTTGTAACCAATAACCTAGGCAACTGGCAAGCTGAAGTGGCCCCGAGAAGTTCATCTAGGGAACCGTGCCCTCCCCCTCCTGGTGAGCCCCGGGCTGCCCCAAACTTGGGCTGTCCAAACACACCAAAGAGGGGGGTACCCCAACTGAGGAAGCAGCCTCCCTGGTGGCCCCAGGCTGCACAGCAGTGGCCACAGGGGCTCCTGCTGACTGGTCAGACCCTCCAACCCCGAAGTCCACCTGAGGAGGCTGCGCCTCAGAAGGGAGAAGAGTGGGGGCTGAGGTGCTAGAGATGGAAGGATCCGAAGATCCAGAAGAACTTGGAAGCCAGTCTGGGTTCGACACAGAATCCTCCTCCGAAGAGGTAGAAACCGAGGCTCAGTGCCAGACCACCCCACGGGACCCTCCAGTTCCTGGACCCCGAGGTTGGTCATCCTGGGATTCAAAGTCCCCAGAAGCAGCAGAGGAGAGTAGAGGTCCCAACCTGATGTCGACACCCTCCTCGACGCAGCGAATGGCATCGGAGTCAGGCACGGCACCAGGCATGACTCCAGACCTCTCCCCAGCGCCACAAAGAACCGAATCAGGTATGATGCCATACTCGACACCGACAGCGGCCCCGGCATTGTGAGCGACACCAGAGTCCTGCACAGCACCGAGTGCGACGCCCATATATATACAAGTCTCCCGCGGGGTCCTAGCTCCAGCGCACTGTAACCCAATAGTGATGAATGGTGAAGATTGACACAGATAAGATCTGGGTCCGACGAGGGAGTAGGATCTGGCGTCGGTTGGCCAACCGGCCGGGAAGGACTCCCCTGCATCAGAAACGGGAGGGACCTCCATGGGCAGCTCCAGTGGAGGAGGAGGAGGGGCCTCCCAGTCCGAGACCCCTGAAGGGGAAGGGGAAAGTGGGTCCGACCCTGGTGTATGGATGACGTCCAGGGGACCAGCACTATCTCCAGCCAGGGTAGCGGGCTCCGAGGTTGTCGCTACCGACAGAGTAGGAGGAAAAGAGGCCAGAGGAGCTGGGGAGTGGCTTAGTGGCAGTCACAGCGCGGTCCTTGGATGAGCTGGGGGCCAACTTACCTGTGCTCATCACCGGGAGAAGCGTTGCAGCCTTAGTGTCCCCGGATGCGGCCTGGATCTTCACAGCAGGCAGCGAAGCCTCAAAGCCTCGAGCCTGGCACCTTCCGGCTGATGCTCCTTCTCCTTGTGCTTCTCCTTCTTTTGGTGTTTAGAGGGGGAATCCGAAGATGTTGAAGCAGAGGGAGGCTAGATGCGATTTTAAAAGATGGGCCTCCAGAGTCTGCTGCCTCCATTTCCGAATGGCCTGGTTAAATGGGAGGCAATCTGGGAACGTGGCCATGGGATGGTCTGGGCCTAAAAGATAACGCACTGTCAGTGACCGTCCTTGTGCGTTATCTGGGTGCCACAGGATTCACACTTCTTTTTAGGTGGAGACGACATAGAAGCACAAAATTACTGAAGAAAAAGAATGTTTTTTGGAAGAAAACATGCAAAGAAATACCAGCGATCACTGTAGTTAGCCTACCAGAGGAAGCTGCACAAGGCGACAGCAAGAAAGAACTGGAGGGTGGGCCTGGGGACCGCCTACTATTTAGGGCCACGCTGACGTCGTCACGTGAAGTCAGGTGGGCGGTTCCCCGTCGGGTACTGCTGGAAAAGTCTGCCGTTGTGTCCTGATGCCAGATGGCCCTAGTCTTAAGTGTTATGATCTATGGAAGGAACCCTCTTGAAGTAAGATCTAGCTATCCAAGTCAACCTTGACTGTCCTATACTCTCTTAACCTGCGCAAATACAGCCCTAACGGGCTAGATAAATAGGTTACTCATCTGTAACCGTAGTTCTAGGAGTGATATGTAGTTCACAGCCACTCATTGGCAGCAGTTCCACTGGAACTGCTGATTCATCAGAACCTCTTCAAGCTAAGTTTCTCCCACCACCCAGGTAGTACTTCCTGGATTTTTCTAAGCAACTCCGTGAAAGATGGATCCTCTGGAGGAGACATCGGAAGGGTCTTCAGCCGGGGCTTAGATGGGGAGCGGGGCTCGGCATCTCTCTCGGAGCATCCCTCGGAAGAGTCCAAGGAATCCAAGAGGGAAGAAGAAGAGGAAGAAGAATAAGACTCCCTTAGATGACTCGGGGGAGGAACGGGTTCCTTGGGTGGTACCCGAAAACACATGTCCTGTCCCTTTCTGGACCCAGAGGGAAGAGCTCTGGAGTCTGGAGGTGGTGAGGGAGTGTGCCGCCTCGGACGTACGGGAGCCGGTGGCAGCACCGTCGTCGTAAGGCGGCTCTCTACCTCCCTGGTGAGTTGAGCCTTGGCCTCAGCCCACCAGGAGGCCAGAGTCTCCTGCAGATCCACCGGCGGCGGAGGAGGAGGGGGAAAAGTGTACGGGTTGTAACCGTAAGGCGAGTATCCAAAACCCGGCTGCGGGACACCCGGCGTCGGGTATTGTGGCATCGGGTACTGCGGCGTCAGAAAGACTGGCATCGGGTACTGCGGCGCTGGATACTGTGGTCCCGGGTACGTCGGTGTCGGATAAGACGGCAGGTACCCGGGAGCCAGGGGGGCTGCCGGAGCAGATGGCCCGGTCGGCGGCCTCATGGGTGGGTCCACATTAGGGGGCCCGGAAGGTGGAGGGCCCAACGGAGGGGGAACATCCGGAAGCGGGATGTCTCCTGGAGCCGGTAGAACTGGCGTCTGAGGCTCCGGCGCCAGAGGTACCAGTAGAGGTACCGGCGTCGGGGCCGGCGTCCGGGGGGCCGATGTCAGATCCAGTTCCGACGGAGGAGGGTCTGATGAAGGAGGAGAAAGATCCCCCGCATCATCCAGGGAAGGAGGAGAGAAACCCCCGGGGTCAGGCTGGGGTGATTCAGGCTCCCCAGACAGCAGCAAAGGCTGCGGGGAACCAGGTACGACAGACGTGGGAGGGTCCGTCATCGGTTCCGTCGCCCGGCACACGTCGGAGGAGCCGACGTGCAGCTTAGGGGCGAGTTCCCGGCGGGCACCGGAGGAGCCGGCGGCCCGACTTACGGGAGCCCTCGCCGGAGGCGGCCGAGGGAAGGATCGACTGTCTGGGGGTAGAGGTCGCGAGGCCTCAAGGGTCGGGTGACTCATCGACCTTTCTTCAAGCGGACGCCGGAGGAGCCGACGTCCGACTTAGTGAGTCGCCACGCCAGTAGGCCGAAGCCCGCGCCAAACCGTGGCGGAGGCCCCAACGCCCGGAGGCGCCTGCAAGGCTCGAGCGCCGAGCCAGATGGGGCGGCCGACGCCTCCAAAACCTTGGAGGCGGCCGCCAAGTGGTCCCCCAGGAGGAATGTTACCTTGGTTCCGGCGTCTCCAGCGGGAGACGCGGTGGAGGAGGACTTCTCCGGTGCCTCTCCTTGTCCTTCTTTTTCCAATGTCCTTCGGGGGAAGTAGACACCTGCCTCAACTTTTTCAACTCCTTTTCCATAGAAGAAATCATTTTCTTGAGGAGATGGGCTTCCAGGGACTGTTGGTGCCGTTCACGGGTAGCCGCGTTGAAGTTGAGGCAATGCTGGCACTTCTCGACTGGGTGATCGGGGCCTAGGCAGAAAAGGCACAGGGAATGGCCGTCCTTGTGTGGCAGTTGGACGCCGCACGAGTCGCACTTGTTTTGTGCTCGGAAGGTGTAGGTGGCGACATACACCAACGATGTACCTGATAATTGATTGAAAATAACTATTTTTCGTAAAAACAACGAAAGGGAGGACTGATTTAAGACCTAACTTTACCGCGAGGATGCCTGCACGGTAGCCAACAGCGGAAAGAACTGGAAGGTGGGCGCCTGAACCACCCTTTATACCGACGTCATATGACGCCGGTCACCTGACGTGGGGGTGGTCCCTCGCCAGGGACTGCTAGCTAGACATTTTTCCGTGGGGTCCTGCCGCCGTCCGGCGTCAATCCTATATATAATTACCTACTGCAAGAGCCCTCTCGAAATAAGATCTACGGTTACAGATGAGTAACCTACTTCTCTAGAGGTGTAGATATAGTTCATTATCCACAAAACGGTTGACTTCCAGCCGTTCTTCGGGAGGAGGGAGCAAGGTGCGCACCCCTACTTGGCTAACAGAGATTGGAAAACCGAGGTCCCAAATTAAGCATTCCAACGTGACATTAGATCGATGCTGTAGTGCAAGATGAAGGTGTGTGCTGACTTCCAGGTGGCAACCCTGCAGATCTCCTGGATAGGGTTGTCCCTGAAAGCAGCCACTGAGACAGCAGTATGTCTGGTGGAATGAGAAAACAGCTAGGAGAGGGACAATGTGGTGCAGCAGGAAAAACTATACAGTAAAAATCAGGAGACCTCCCACTCACTCACCCAAAAAACATTGCTGAACTCCACAGAAATGTAGTATTCAAAATATTTATTTACTTACATTTCAGAAAGTGCATAAGCTCTAGATGCAACCTGAACACATTCTCCAAAAAGGACTCTCAACATGTTTCTTACTTGCCCAGGTACTTTCTCAAGGGGAATAAAAAGCACACTTAGGTACGCTGGCTAAATAGACACACCTAGTGGGTTGCACCTAGAGCTTACACCACTTTCTGAAATGTAAGTGAACAAATATTTTGAATACTACATTTCTGAGGAGTTCAGCTATATTTTCTTGGGTGAGTGAGTGTAAGGTCTCCTGGTGGAATGAGCCCTAAGCCCTATGGAAGGCTCCCTACTAGCCATCCTATAGCAGAGGTCGATGCAGGATTTAATCTACCTGCCAACTGTCCACTTTGCTGCCGGTCTGCCAGGAATGGCTTCAGCATATGTTACAAACAGCTGGCAAGCCTCGCCCCAGACTCCAGCAGTGCGCTCCTTATAATAAGCGAGTGCTCTCTCCGCAGATCCAGAGTATGGAGCCTGCAGTCAGTCTCCGAAGATAGACTGGTAAAATATATCAGAAGGTTCATCACCTGGTTCAGGTGGAACTCTAATACTACCTTCCTTCAGGTGGTGGTGAACGATGACCTTGTCCTTGTGGAAGACCAGATAGGGAGACTCCACCGAGGGCACCTGGAGCTCACTGATCCTTCTGACTGATGTGACAGCCACCAAGAAATCTGTCTTCCACATGAGGTGTGACATCTTATATCAACTCAAATGGCTTGCCCATGAGCATAGCCAGCACCAGCTGTAGGTCCCATGGTGGTTGTGATTCACGCACTGGAGGGGACAGGTGGTCCTGAACCTTGAAAAAGCGTCTGACCACCTTCTCTTGGGCCACCTGCATACCAGCCTGTGCCCGGTAAGTAGAGATGACTGCAAGATGCACCTTGAGGGTCATCGCTTGCAGCCCCAGCTGGAAGAGGGACCAGAGGAACTCAATGATACTAGTCACAGGGCAGGCAAGAGGCTCAAGCTCCTTGACTCAATGCCAAGTGGAAAACCTTTTCCATTTAAAGGTATAGTACCAGCAAGTCAACTCTTTTCGTGAGGCCTCCATAATGTGCAGTATATCTTCCAAAAGATCCAAATCCCCAAACTCCAGTTGCTCAAAAACCAGGCTGTGAGGTGCAGCGACTGAAGGTCTGGGTGCAGGATCTTCCTCTGTTGTCTGGTCAGCAGTTCCGGGTGAAGAGACAACCAGCACAAAGGCCTCTTGCTGAGGCTGAGGAGATCCAGGTACCAGAATTGCCATGGCCAGTCTGGAGTTATCAGGATCAACTGCAACTTGTCCTTCTGGGAGGAAAGGCATACACGAGGCCTGGGGTCCAGTGCCTCACAAAGGTATCCATCATCAGTGCCCCAGACTGTGGGATGCAGGCACAAAATGGTCTCAGTTCTGCATTCTGCCAGGAGGCAAAAAGATCAATCAGAAGTGTGCCCCACAGGGAGAACAAGTGGTTCACCATCTCCTGATGCAGAGACCACTCGTGTGACATCTCCCCCACCCGAATGTCCACTCCTGCGACATAAAATCACCAGAAAATTTGCACCCACGTTGCACATGAGAGTCCAGGTGTGGACAGCCTCCCAACATAGTGGACAGGAGTGTGTGCCTCACTGCCTGTTCAGGCAGAACATGGTCATGGGATTGTCCATCTGGACTTGCATGTCCTGACCTCTGACTAATGAAGCAAATTCCAACACAGCTAGCCACACTGCACAGCGCTCCAGCAAGCTGATGTGGCGAAGGGACTCCCTGGGAGACCAGAACCCTTGGGCTCTGTGGTCACCCAGATGCATTTCCCCACTCCACCTGAGATGCGTCTGTCATAACAGTGACAGTTGGCTCTGGGTGGACAAATGGAATTCCTTCCCCCAGATGTTCTGGGATCAGCCACCACTAGACGGCATCCCATATCAGCTGGGTCACTGTAACTGGCTGGTTCAAGTGTCCTGGACGTTGGGACCACTTACAGCCCAACTCCAACTGCAGGTGCCATATCTTCCAGCAGGCCTACCAGACCATGCTGGTACAAGATGCCATATACTACAGCAGCCAAAAGAAGTTCCAGAAATGATCGGGCAAAGGAGGTAAGATTCAATGCCTGGTTCTCAAGAAGGCGGGCCTTGGCCTGCAGGAAGTCTAGCTCTGCCCCTATGAAGTGAATCACTTGTGAGGGATCAGATCGGACTTGACCAGGCTGACCAAGAGGCCTACATCTCTGAAGGTCTGGAGGGTCAGATCCCTTGACTGTTCCATGGCCTTCTTGGACAGCCTGGCAATCAGCCAGTTGTCCAGGTAGGGGTACACCCTGACACTGCTGCACCGCAGGAAGGCTGTTACCACTGCCATACACTTGGTGATGACCCTGGGCATAGACAAGAGGCCTAAGGGCATGACCTGGAACTGATACAAAACTCCTTCAGCATGGAACCAAAGGTACCGCCAGTAGGACGGATAGGCTGGGATGTGGAAGATGCATCCTAGAGGTCCAAGGAGCAGAACCACATGCCGTGCTCTAGGGATGGTATGATCCAGTTCAGGGTTACCATCCAGAACTTGGGTTTCTTCATGTACTGACTGAGATTATGCAGATCCAGTAGTGGGCGCCAGCCCCCCCCCCCCCCGTTTCAGGAGCAGGAAGTACCTGGACACATACCCCTGACTTGCCAAGGCATCTGGGACACAGGCTATGGCCCATCTCGCAGGAGCTGAGCGATGTCCTGCCTTCAGGAGGACAGTGTGTCCTGAGACACCAAGGACTCCTGTGAAGCATAGGTTCGGTAAGACGGGAAGGCCTTAAAGTCTAGAGGCAACCATCTGCTGACCACCTCGAGAATCCACTTGTCTGTGTTCGTAGTAATGATGGTCAGAGTGTCCAGAACTGGGGAAACTGACCGCCCCCACTGGGAGCTAGGTCAGGGACTGGACAGGCGGGAGGTAGATACCCCTGTCAACTCGTCAATGGGCAGCTTTGGAGTGGCCACCAGTCATTGGAGCCGATGGGGCACCTCTTCCCCTACCCCCACCTCTTTTGGACCCCTGACCAGAGAACTTGACTTTATGGTGCCAGGTTTGGTACTGCCCCTGCTAGGGCTGCTGCCAAGGCTATAAGGACAGAAACTGAAAGTCCTTCTTTTTCAGTTTTGAGACCTTCGAGTCCTTCTGGGATGAAGGCACAGAGTCCAGGGAGGCACTGGACTTCTCAATCCTGGTGAGATGACCTTCCACCCTGGGCCAAAAGATATTAGTGCTCAAGAAAGGGACATCAGCCAACTTGTACTGAGTGTCTGCCATGAAGGCAGAGAGCCTCCGCCAGGCCCTACAATACATCGTGATGGCCGCTGCCATGGCATGGGCACAGGAGTCGTCCATGTCCAAGGCCTCTGGAGCGGGTATTTAGTCAGCACTTGTTCCTGGTCTCTGATCAACTTCAATGGCAGCTGCTTGTTAGCAGGTAAGTGAGGGAGGGTATCATCCACCACTACCAGCAGGAAGTGACCAAAGATGGCCATCATTATGGCATAGCTCACCTGACAAAAACTGACACAGGACGCAGCATAGACCTTCTTGGCCATATGGTCAAGCTTCCTCAACTCGTCTCGGGGCTTGTCCATGTCCCCTTGGTTTCCAGACTTCCAGAAAGTAGAGTCTGAGACCAGACTCTCGGCCGAGGGATGGTCCAAGAATCCACAAAGGGACTTAAAAGGGAGTATGTACTTGCAGAACATATGGGTGGGGGGTGCTGGGCAGGATACTGGTTGCTGCCAAAGCTCCAGTGCCGGTCCCAATATGGCATCAGCCATAGGAAAGGCAATCCCCGGGGACTCGTCCCAATCGAGGATGTCTGTGAAAGGATACTTGGCCCTTTTCTTAACGGGGTCCAGAGGGACAGACAAGGACTTCAAAATGAGTCAGAACAGAGCCTCAAATGACACCAGCCAATGGTCAGTAGTCAGTTCCTTGACCAACACATGGTGGAAGGTATGCACCCACGACTGCATGGATGAGCCATCAGAGTCATCCAAGAACACCTCAAAAGCAGCCCTTGACCGTTTGTCACTGTGGACTACCCAAGAGTCATCCAACTAGGTGATTTCCACTAATAGCTGGCCTAGCAAGTCGGCCACAGCACAGGAGTCCTTCATCCGAGCTCCAACCAAGGGTTACAGTGGAGGTGGCTCCACCCACAAGGGTGGTGAGACAGGTGCTGGGAACAACTGTCGAGGATGGACCAGTGTGGGCATGACTGGTGCATGCCAGCTGACCACAGATGTGAGGGGTTGAGCACCACACTGCCCCCGCAATGGTCCACTGCTCCCAGAGGAGTTTCCCATAGTGCTGGCACATTCAGTGGCACAACCTCTCCTTGTCCAAGGATAAGTAGGTCGAGGAACACAGATGGCAACATCTCCTGGTTGAGTGAGAGCTCAACCTTGACTGTCACCCCAACGGCTGCGGCTGAGGAAAAAACACTGGTGGTGCATTATAGACCACATGCGCTGACTTTGCTGGAACAACCCCCCGTGGAGGCTGTTCCCAACTGGGAGCCGAGGGGGGACACCAATCGGTACACGTCCTCCTGCATGAGGACCAGGAAAACCGGGGTCTTGCAAACTGACTCCTTGTCAAGATCTTCCAACTGGTCGACAGGGTCGAGAAAAATCTCAAGCGCCTGACTGGCCAGTGTCAAGGTCGGCAAGCCCAATGGGAGTACCATGGAGCTTGCGACCTGCCCCTTGGAGTACCATGGAGCTTGCGACTTGCCCCTCGACCATAAAAGGTTCGACCCAAGTCAGGTGATCAGGAGAATTCGAGGAAGCAAGAGGACTGCGATCTCTCCTGGTCCCATGACCGCTGCCGGCAGCGCTTGCGTTTCTTTTCTTGCCCCATATACAGTTTTGTGTATTTTCTTTCACTTCCTTCCCTCACACGGCGCATACATGCGTGTACATGTGTGGAGGCGCACACACACACACACACACCAGGATGCGGTGGCCCACTCCGCCCCTCCCCAGACTTTCATCACCATTCCTAACTGCCTGCACTACCCACTAGGCCTCCACCCAGTGGAGCAGGACTACAGCAGAGCAGGCATCCACCCCATGGAAGGAACAGCCAAGGCTCAATCCTGTTCCGACCCGACCCCACCCCCCGAGCCTGCACTCCAGCAGCCCGAGGTCATTCCCAAACCCGGGTCGCCGGCGTGACGTGAGGTAAGGCACCAACCCTCAACCCTCTGCTCCACCAGGCCGGCCCCAGCGCTTGTGTTTCTTACCGTGGTGGGCAGGGCTCTCCCCAAAGGCCTGGAGGGCCCAACATATTTCCCAGAATTCACTGGTGAAGGGTGCTCTGATGCTGGCAAAACCGTGAGCAATGCTGAGACCAACAAGTTGCCTGCCACAGCAGTAGTCACCACCTCTTCCATGACCGCAAGCTGGGCCACAGACCCAGCTGCAGCAGAGGCCTTATTGCTGCCCTTTAGCTGAAGTTTTGGGTCTCAACTGGCTGGCCAGCTGAGGAGAAGAATCCAGGCCGCACGATCCTCCAGAGAGGAAGGGAGCGTCATCTGGCATAGACCACAGCCCAAAACATTATGGGCAGCCCCCAAACAGTAGAGGCAACACATGTGTGGGTCCGTCCATGACCTTTTATGGTGGCACGTGATGCAGAATTTGAAGCCCGGAGCACAGACCAAAAAGCCTTCCTCTGCTGGCTTCTTCATATGTTCACATAATGTGTTCATATCTTCCATCGATGAGGCTGGAGCCAAACTGAGGAATTTGAAACAAATTGAAGAAAAAAAAAACTTAGAAATCGCCAGTGGCACACTTGGTGCCCTACAATGTGCTGAGCTGCGAAGGAGGAGAATGAACTCTTCCAGTGGAAAGGAAGACCAGACGTCACAGGGCAGAACCAGAGGATATACTGTCCAAGTGGTGGGAGGAGCTTAGCTTGAAGACATTCTGATGAATCAGCACTTCCAGTGGAACTGCTGCCAGTGTGTAGATAGTAGAAACAGGTTACTCACCTGTAACAGTAGTTCTAGAAGCGGTATATGTTGTCCACACCCTTTGGCATGTCCCCTTCCGTGTTACATCTTACCGGAAGTCTTGAAGCTGGCTCCTTCCACCCACCCGGGTGGTATATACCTTGACTTCACCCCATGAGTCCAGATCTTGGCCCACTGGAAGCCAGGTCGTGTGCTTCCACAGCCGGGGAGGTCGGGTGGGTCCATGTGGATGAACAACATATACCACTCCTAGAACTACTGTTACAGGTGAGTAACCTGTTTTTCTAGGATCATGGATATGTTCTTCATCCACACTCTTTGGCAGACTCCTACCAGTTCTCCGGGAGGAGGGAGGCAAGGCGCACACCCCCTACTTCAAGAACAGAGATTGGAGAACTGAAGCCCCAAAAAAACAGCATCCCGGCGTGACTCAAGGTCGATGTGGTAGTGGGTGATGAAGGTGTTTGCTGACTTGCAGGTAGCAGCCAACAGATTTTCTGGATAGGGATGTCCCTGGAAGCAGCCACTGATGCAGCAGTATGGCAAGTAGACTGAGCTCTTATCCCTCTGGGAGGCTCCTTTCCCACCAACTTGTAGCACAGACCTATGCATGATGTAATCCACCTTGCAATGGTCCATTTTGCTGCAGGTCTGCCAGAAGCTGCTTCAGCGTAGGTGACAAAGAGCTGGCAAACCTCTCCCCAAATTTCCACCGTCCTCTCCCTATAGTAGGAAAGAGCATGTCTCAGGTTCAAAGTATGGAGCCTCTACTCCGCCTCAGAGGTGTAATTAGGGTAGCATACTGGCAGCGTCAACACCTGGTTAAGGTGAAACTCTGACACCACCTTCAGAAGGAATTTCGGGTGGGGGCGTAGGACAACCCTGTCCCTGTGGAAGACCAGACAAGGGGAGTCCACCAGAAGCACCTGGAGCTCCCCTGTCCTTCTGGCAGACTTGATAGCCACCAGGAAGCCTGTCTTCCACGACAAGTGTGACAAGGCACACTTGTGCATTGGTTTGAATGGCTTGCCCATGAGCTTTGCCAATACCAGCAGTAGATCCCACGGAGGTGGAGGTTCACGCACCGGAGGGGATATGTGATCCAGGCCTTTGAAAAAGCACCCAACCACTGTCTCCTGCACCACCGTCAGCTGACCTGCCCGTGCCCGGTAAGCAGAGATGGCTACCAGGTGCACCCTAAGGGTCGATGACCGCAGATCCCCTTTGGAGAGAGATCAAAGGTAGTTGAGAAAGTTAGCCACTGGACAGGACAGTGGGTCCAGGCCCTTGCCTGACACCAAATAGAAAACCTTTTCCATTTGAAGGCATAACATTTCCTGGTTGATTCCTTTCTGGATGCTTCCACCACGGTGTAGACATCCTCGAAGAGACCCAAAGCCTGGAACTCTAGCTGCTCAGGTACCAGGCTGTGAGGTGCAGGGACTGAAGGTCCAGATGGAATACCTTCCGTTGACTGAGTGATATCAGGTCCGGGTGTGCTGGAAGCCGCTCCTGGGGCCTGCAGCTGAGGCTGAGGAGATCTATACCAGAACTGGCGCGGCCAGTCTAGGGCTACCAGAATCACCATCGCCTTTTCCCTCCGCACCTTGAGGAGCACCTTGTGGATCAAGGTAAATGGAGGGAAGGCGTAGAGGAGGCCTGGGGTCTATGGCCTTGAGAAGGCATCCCCCTGCAGCGAGCCCTACTGAGGGGGGTGGGCATGGAACAGCCTCAGCTTGGCGTTATCCCTGGAGGCAAACAGGTCCACCATCGGTTTTCCCCAGTGGGAGAACAGGCTGTAAGCTACCTCTAGATGGAGAGATCACTCGTGGGATGTCTGGCCTAAACGTCTGAGAGCATCCGCCAGATGGTTTGAGGCTCCTGCCACATGGATGGCTAGGAGATCTGCCTTCAATCGGCTCACGAGGGTCCAGATGCGGAACGCCTCCCTGCACAGCAGACAGAAGCGCGTGCCACCCTGTTTGCTGAAGCAGTACATGGTCATCGTATTGTCTGTCTGGACTTGAACCACTTGACCCCAGAGCTGAGGAGCGAACGCTAACAGTGCCAGTCTGACTCCTCCTCTCGGCTCCAACAGGTTGATGTGGCATCGGGACTCCTCGAGGGTCCAGAGCCCGTGAGCCTTTTTGTCCCCCATGTCCAGCCCATGAGAGAGGCATCGGTCGTGAGGATGTCCATCGGCTCGGGCGGACAAATGAGATCCCTTCCTGCAACCGGTCTGGGGCGGTCCACCATTGGAGAGCGTCCCACATCTTCTGAGTTACAGTGATCAGCTGGTCGAAGTGACCGTGGCACAGAGTCCACTGGGCAGCTAGCTCCCATTGGAGGGGGCGCATGTGCAGCTGGGCCCAATGGACCACTGAGGTGCACGCTGCCATTTAACCCAGAAGGCACAGAAAGTCCCAAGCAGGGTGCAAGTGCCCAACCAGAAATTATTGGGCAAAGGAGGAAAGAACCTCTCCACCCTGTCTGCCAGGATCCGAGCTCTGGCTTGACAAGAGTCAAGCTCTGCTCTGATGAAGCCCATCACCTGAGAAGGCACGAGTTCCGACTTGGCCTCGTTGATGAGGAGACTGAGTTGGGAGCAGGTCTGGAGGGCCAGTCCCTGGACCTCTCCACCTCCTGTTGGGTGGAACCTGCCAAGAGCCAATCGTCGAGGTAAGGCTAAATCCTGAGCGCCCCGATGTCTGAGATGGGCCTCCACCACTGCAGTGCATTTGGTGAAGACCCATGGGGCCGATGACAGGCCGAACGGCATGGCTTGGAACTTGTAAAGGGGCCCTTCGACCTTGAAGCAGAGGAACCGCTGATGGGACAGACAGATTGGGACGTGAAAGAACATGTCCTGCAGATCCAGTGAATAGAACCACGTTTCACTCCAAGGATGGTATGATTTGGGACAGAGTGACCATCTGAAAGGTGCATGACCTGAGATATTGATTCAGGTCATGCAGATCTAGAATGGGGCACCAGCCCCCTTCCGCTTGGGCACCAGGAAGTACCTGGAAACAATGCCTGGGTCTGCTGGAGGATCCGCCACCAGAGCTACTGCCTCCTTGAGGAGGAGCTGAGCAATGTCATCTCGGAGAGCCGACTGGGTCTGAGTGGATACTCTTTCCTCCCAAGGGGCGCAGGCTCAGCTTGGGGGGTACTGCTCAAATTCCAGAGGCAGTCCCCGACTGACCACTTTGAGAACCTACTTGTCTGAAGTGACAATGGACCAGGTGGAAAGGAAGTGGCGGTGCCGGACCCCCACAGGAGGATCAGAGCTGAGGTGATGGAAGAGGGGTTGACAGCCCCCATCCCGTCACTAAGCAGGCTTGGAAGAGGAGGATCCAGGACCTGAACCTTGGCCTCCTTTACTGGCCTGTTGAGGTCCGGGCTTGGGCCGGGGGTGCCAAGCCTGAGCCTGTTGCTGTTGCTGGTGCTGCTGTCCACCTTGAAAGGAGGACTGCTGAGCCACAGGGGAAGAGTGCCGTAAAGACTTCTTTTTCTTTTCTTTCTTCTGCTGGTTCTTGCCCGAAGAACCCTTGGCAGAAGTGGCTAAGGTGGCACTGGACTGTTCAATGCGCTGAAGGTGACCAGCTACTCCTAGGCTGACCAAGTCGGTCCCGAAGAAGGGCACATCAGCTAGTTTGTGCTGGTTATCCACCGGGAAGGACGAGAGCCTCAGCCGAGCCCTGCGACGGAAGGGTTCTTGTGCCCTGCCATCGAGAGGGCACAAGAATCCCTGATGTCCAGGGCAGTCTGAAGCTGCTGTTTGGCAACAGCTCCACCCTGATTCTGGACCTGCTTGACCGTGGTCTGCATGTCCGCGGGGAGATGTGGGAGAACTTCATCCAGCGACCCTAAAAGGGCATGAGAGAAGTATGTCATGATGACAGCCGAACGTGCCTGATGAAGGCCCAAGGAGGAAGCCGCATAGACCTTCCTGGCTGAATGGTCCAAGAGCTTGGACTCTATCAGGAGGTCGGTCAGTGTCATCAGAACTGCTAGTATGCCTGAACACAGAGGCAGTTACCAGGCTCTCGCCCGAAGGGTGCTCTGTGAACCCTACAAGGGACCCTATGGGCACCGCATACTTGCAGGCCACGAGAGCAGATGGAGCTGGACAAGAGGCAGGGCGCTGCCAAAGTTCTAGGGCCGAGCCAACAATAGCCTCAGCCACAGGAAAGGCCTCCATCGGTGTATCCCCTCTCTTAAGGATATCCATAAGAGGGTACTCCGGCTTTTTCTGGATGGGCTCCAGGGGCATCCCTATAGATTCAGAGATGCGGCGAAGAATCCCTTGGAAAGACGAGGGACCTTCCTCCATCTCTAGGCCAATGGTTGATTCATTATCCCCTGGATGAGAATGTAAGCCAGTGATGTCCGAATTCGAGGGAATCCAAGTATAACAGCCGACCACCCAGGTCACCTCTGACCTGCCGAGGACAGTCCGGGGTGACCATGACCAACAATCGCTGGGGAAGCCCGTTGTCAGGTTTATCTTCCTTGGAAGGAGCCCCTCCCACAGGCTGTTTGGGCGGTGGTTCCACCACAATCGATGGAGATACTGTTCTGGGCCAAACTGGTGGTTTTGCCGGCTCTGCGGTCGGGGGAACCAATTTAATCGGCTCCGGCCTAGGAGGCGAAAGCCAGGTAATAGCCAGTGTAGAAGCCGGAGTTGGCTTCTGCCCAGTCAAAATTAGCTGCTGCCACATGAGATCCTTGCAGCGCCGACGGAGTTTCTGTCGGAGCCTCTCCTCAACCCACAGGCTGTTTGGGCGGTGGTTCCACCACAGTCGGTGGATAGACCGTTCTGGGCCGAACTGGTGGTTTTGCCGGCCCCGTGATCGGGGGAACCAATTTAATTGGCTCCGAAGGAATCTGCTTCAGTCTAGGAGGCAAAAGCCAGGTAATGGCCACTGTAGAAGCCGGAGTTGGCTTCTGCCCAGTCAGAATTACCTGCTGCCACATGAGGTCCTCGTAGCGCTGAAGGAGTTTCCGCAGGAGTCTCTCCTCATCCGAGGAGGAAAAGGACGACCGATAGCATCACCTCTTCTTAGAGTGTTTATGGCTCTTCCTCAGCCTGTCAGTTGAGGGGGTCCGAGACCTCAATCGAGATCGGACGGGCCGACTCGGTCGCTCAGGAGACACCGGCAGGGCCGGTGATTTCCTGGGATCAGGGACCACTTCTTCGATGGGAGTCCCAGCAGGCAGGGTCTCATCATCTGGAAAGACCAGATTAGGGGTTCAATCGAGGTAATTGTCGACTAGAATCAACAATATCGGATCAATTACGATTTCAACCTCATCGATGGATAATTCGGTCGATACCAGACGGCAAAGCCAAAAAGCCAGCAGTTGAAGACGCGATCTCAACTGAAGTCAAGACCACGTCCTCCTGGGATCGAGATCGCTCCCGCTCCCAAGAGCGTCTCCGTCAAGACAAAGACAATCCCGGGTCCTCCTCCCACTCACAGGATCTAGAGGAGTGCAAGCTCGCAGGCGCCTATCCCTCGGTCGGGAGAGACTGGCACAACTCTCGGAAGGAACCCAAAAAGGTGGAGCCCAGGTTGAGTGGAATGAAGAAGCTCCAAGAGAAATCTGCAGCATGAGCCAATTCCTCTTCGAACACTTGCATGCGTTCCAACTGCTCGGCAGATCCTGCAGCCGCAGAAACCGCCCACCGAGCCTCCTTGGATTTCACCGGAGGGTTCCTCTTCTCCGGCCTCCCCAGCTTCAAGCATTCAAGATGGTTGCCAAGGACATGGGATGAAAAGCAAGACACAGATTGCATTCTGAGGTGTCATGGTCAACACTGAGGCAACAGACGCACGCGGTGTGGGGGATCAGTGCACGACATCTTCTGGCCGCAACGGCACCAACAAAATCCAGAGGAAGACTTGTCTTCCATGATCAAAGTAGCAAACTTGTGATTGCTAACGCAAACAATGCGAATTTTCAGTAAAACTGAAGGTTTGAAAGCCAGGGCTTACAAAATGCGCGAGCACAAGGAAGGCAACCTGAATCTTCCAGCGGAAAGGAAGATCTGGTGTCATGGGGCGGAGCAGAGGTATATACCACCCAGGTGGGTGGGTGGGAGGAGCCAGCTTGAAGACTTCCAGTGAGATTTAAAGTGGAAGGGAACATGCCAAAGAGTGTGGATGAACAACATATCCACGATCCTAGAAACTATATCCACACCCCTAGAACCTAAGTTACTCCACAGTTCCACTCCTTCCACAACTTCTCCTCTAGCTCATCTACCCAACCTCTCATTCTCCCTCAGTGCTGCCTCTCGGCCCTGGAAGATGGCCAAAGTTCTTCCACTCCACAATGTGGGGGACCCTTCCTCCTCAAGTAACTTATGAACATATGTACGAACATACAAAACTGCCAGCAGATAAAGGCCATACAATCGTATCAATTCTGCTTGAGTGTGCAGCTAGCCATCCCCTTCTGGTTAATCTCCCTCCTCCCTCCACCCTTACCTTGCAAATCTGCAATTGAAGCTTGTTAACACTAGACTCTCAGATTTCTTCTCCCTGTTCCAGTCTGGCTTCCAGAAGCATCACTCCACTGTCTCCTCCCTGTTGCATGTAACCGGCTCGATCCTCTCAGGGATGGATCAGAGGCATATCACAACTGCCATTTTCATTGATCTGGCCAAGGCTTCTGACTCGGTGTCCCATTCACTCCTCCTGGATAAGCAGAATTCTGCTGGCCTCTCAGCTCTTGCTGTCAAACAATTCCATTCTTACCTCTCGGCCATCTGAAGTCAGTACAGGTTGTAGCGTGCTTCCCATTCAGGCGGGAATCCCGCAGGGCTAAATCCTAGGGCTCACCCTGTTCTCCATCTTAATTAATGGCCTCCCCTCGACTTGTGCCAACTCACATATACACATGCATGCAGGTAACACAGTCATCTACACTTCAAGTCACTATACCACATCCATGGAAGGTCTGCTCCAGCATGATTTCTACAATGTCCTGTGCTGGTTCCAATCAAACCAACACAAATAAAACTGTGTCTATGACCTTTGGCACCAGCAAGAAATTGGCCAGACTCCCAACTCTGCTTGTCTTCTCCACCTTGAATGGCACCCCTCTAGAAGTGGTTCAATCCTTCAAGTGTGTGGCTAGACAGCAAACTTGACTTCTCTTCCCACGTCAACATCGCCCATGCCCAGTTCCACCCTAAACTTGGTGCCTTGTACCGCAATAAAGATTGTCTGTCTCTGCAGGTCCACTGTGAGCTTGTCATCAAAATGGTGTTCCTGGTTTCTGACAATGCAGACATGGTCTATGGTACCACCCCCTCAACCTCTCTGGCCAGACTGGACACCCTCTGCAGCTCCTTCTGCCACTTTGTGAACAACTCCTCCTCTCGTACTCATCACTGCTTACTTTAGTCTTCTTTAGCCATTCACCCTCCACCCTCACGTTGCCAGATCCACTGCACCTCATTTATATTCAAATACTGGTTTGGGTCCCTTCCCTCTTGCCTCTCGTCACTCCTCTCCCTCATCCCTTCTACCTCCTACCTCCTGTTCCCTCCAATCTAGGGATCCTCGCACCTTCGCCATTCCTCATCTCTGCTTCTCTGCTTAGCAATCAGCCTTTTCCCTTCATCTGCCATCACTTTGGAATCAACTACCCTCTTCCCTCCACTTTACTGCCTCCCCTGGTTTCCTCACGAAATCAGCTGAAACTCCTTCCCTACCCCCACTCCTGTTTTCCTCTACTTGACTGCTCCCCGTGCATTTGCCTCCTACCTCAGTATAGGGGTGGCTGAAACGCCTTATTTTGTTGTTTCTACCTTGATTGCTCAATTTATACTTACTCCTATAAATAATTTGTGTTCTTTGATTGCTCTTTATTGTAAGTCTGTGCTACGTATTTTGTATCCCCTATTCCCTTCCCCGGGCCACACCTGGAAATCAGCCTCAGCTCAGTGTGCCTTTCCCAGTCACCAATTTTCAAATAAATAAATAATATTTCAAGCTATAATAGATTACTGTCTCTTTCTGGTCAGAAATTACAAATAAATAAATATTTCAACTTTAAAATGCATAGAGATGAAATTTACGTACCTACCGTAACTCTTGATCTTCCCTTGTATCTTCACTGTTCATTATTGCTGGGTGTAAGCCAGAAGTGCGCACCTGTACGGGAGCTTTTTAGGGGGTGCCCATGCATTGAGTGGCACACGAGGGCTGGCCGTTAGGTGCTAAAGACTCCTCCTCCACCCCAATTCTGTTCTGCTGGAGAGGATAAAACAAAGGGGGATAGGGAAAACCAAGGTGAGGCAAGAGAGCCGAGGGATAGGAAAAGGAAAGGATATAAAGTGAAAAAGGAATAAGCCGACCAGTGGACAGAGGTATTGGACTTTTTCCCTAAGTGGCCATAGGGCTTCAACCCTTGGGCAGCAGCACAAGAGAAAGAGAGAGAGAGAAGAGAAGAAAAGAGAGAGAAAGATACAATATACATAGGGGGAAGGGGTGGGCTTGGAAGACCACTGGCTTATTTCATTCTCAAAAACCTGAAAGGTATGAAGACACAGAAGCAAGGATCCTGTCAACTTCAGGGACCACTAGATGGAGGTCCAGAAGAAGAGAATTCAAAATGGTCTTGGAGAATATAAAACACTGCTGAGTCAGCTCCCTCTCCCCACCACTAATCCACATTCGGGATGAAAGTTCTGGAGCAAGGCCTGCTACGGTTTATCACCTGATGGCTTAGTCAAGGGGGAAAACCTCCTTAAACAGGAGAGGACTCTGTCCAGAATAATCTCTAAAGGCAGGGGGAAGCAATAAGGGAGAAAGGGGGGAGGAAAATCCCTATGGGTTCTCCCACGAAATACAGTGACGCAGTCCCCACTTCAAGAAGATGGAAACAGGTGGAACATCCATACCAGATTAAGGAGGATACCACAGTGCACCCCACTGAGAATCCCAGGGAGTTCCCTCTGAGGCCAGGGCAAAGATCCTACTCGCCAGCCTCCTAGGATGGGCGCTCTGTGACTTTTTAGAGAAGGAAACAGAGGGCCCTGAAGTACCAGGGGGACTCTGCCCCCATCTGGCCTCGAAGAGGGGGAGGGCAAGCAGGGTGGAGGCGGTGCCCAAGAGCTGAACCCCAAGAGGGGAAGGTGGGCAGGAATCAGTAATGAATGGTAAAGATACAAAAGAAGATCAAGAATTATGGTAGGTACGTCATTTTCATATCTTGCCTTGTCAGTCTTCACCATTCATTACTGCTGGGCGAGTACCAAGCCCCACGGAGGTGACCTGGCACTGCCCTGAGGGAACAGATTCCCTCAGCCTCCTGCGGGAGAGACACAGGAGGGACAGATCCTTCTGCCATACTAGGTTAACATGGCCTAAGGCTGGTCAGGCCGAGGAGGTGTTCCCTGTGGCCAAGGGAATGGAAGACGCCCATTAAGATTCCTCCTCGCCCTGTGAGAGAAAAGATGGATCCCCCAGAAAGCAGAGGAAATCACCCTACTCCAGGCAATGGGTGACAACCTAGACAGGCGAAGCCATGCCATCTGCCTGATGCAGATCGCTGTCCCTGCTAGTCTGAAAGCCACCTCACTGGCATCGTATGATGCCCTTGCTTGGTGCTTTGTAAGCTCCAAACCCTGTGCAGAGAGGGCAATGGCTTGCCTAGATTCCTCTGAATCAGGCAAGGATGCTAAACCCTACGCCAGCATCGACCACAGGTGCTTGTTGTTAGCCTGATGTAACACACGAGCTGAAGAGAAAACTTTTCTACCCCATCGGTCGAACTCTATAGAATCCAGATCCAGAGGTCAGTCGTGTGCTGGGTGTTGAAGCCCGGAAGGAGTGTCTAAAGCCGTCAGCTCCGAGGGTGGGTGAGGCAGAGAACCAAGAGACTCATGGGGAGCGCAATACTTCTTCCTGCAGTCCGCTGGGGCTGGGGATGAGGCGGCTGCAGACTGCCAAGTGTGGATAGACACTTCCTGGAAAGGAATAGGCCAGGAAGGCATCACCAGGTGGTTGGCATTGAACTTGCTCAGAAAAGAGCATGTCTCCCGCTCGGTACTGCGTCTTATCACATGGGAGATGTGGAGATCCTGAACTAACCCCGAAAGGAATCACTGATATTTGGTGAAATTAGCGTCAGAGGAAAGGTGGACACAATGATCCTCTTCCTCAGATGAGGAAGCCGAGGAATTAGAGAAGCTTGGATGTTCACAGTCCTCCTGTGGCAGGGGAGACAGGTGAAAGACCTGCTCGTCCATAGCTCTAACATACCTAGGGAAGGCCGTCGCAGTGGCCCTGAATGCCTCCCGGGTTAAAGGTCCCATAAGGCCCACATGACCTGGGAGAGAGGGAAGTGTCTGCAGAGGGATTGGGATAGGGCACCTCACCGAAAGTGCCCGGCCTCTGCCACGGCTCTGAGACCCCACAGTAGATCCTCCCACGTGGGGGGATCCGGGGGTCGATGCAGTCAGCAGACACGGCAAATGTGAAAATGAACCCTGGCTGAGCCCTGAGGGAGAATCTCCCCTGTGGTGCGTCTGAGGTTGCATGGTTCCAGAAGGGCACCCCTGAAGTCTCAGTGGAAGAGAAGTGGGGCTCTGCACTGTGGCTCCTCCCCAACCCCTGCAGGGTAGTGGAGGAAGGCCTCCGCATCTCACCCTGGCCTCTCAACCCCCCTCAGACGCCAAGGCCACCCTCTTCCTCGAACTCAGCGGCAAGGAGTCCCCCAAACCCGCAGGCCCCCCTGAGGGAGACCGCAGAAGAGGAGGTCCCTGTCCCCACCAAGGAGGCCCTGGCAGCACCAGAAATGGCAGCTACCCCAGACCCCGCGGTGTCGACCTCCATCCACCAAATCACCCCACCACTGGAGTCAGCGTGAGGGGCTGCAGAGACACCAGACTCTGGGGAGCCCAGGAGGCGAACACTGAGCTGCCTGGTGTCGCATCCAAGAGGACTCCCTGACTCCGAGGAGTCGGGGCACCAGTACGGATCAGCCAGCATGTCATCCACCCCTGAAGAGGAGGAGACTACACAAAATGCCATACTAGAGACGCTGTGAGCTCTCCTACCAATGGTGCCATGAACGGCGCTGCCGCAGGACACAGCACCAACTGCGGCGCCGCCTCAATCACCGGTACCATGAACAGTGCTGGGATCTGAAGCGGCGCAGTCAGGCAGCAATGATGATCCGACGGTGCTGAGCCCAGCAGCAGTGGGCCGCAACATCAGGGGAGCCTGCACCTTCGAGGAGGTGACTGACTGCCGTAGCGGTGCCCTCGACCCGGCTCCACAGAGAACCAAGACGATCCTCTGGCACAGCGTAAAAAAACTCTTCGATGGCAAGGTTGGAATCCAAGGAGGTTTCCTCCTCACTGGGCCATGTATAGACCTGGGAGGGGACCCGGAGGCAGGGTCAAGAGATCTTGCCATGGCATCCCTAGAACGATGCCTTCCTCCAAAAGTCAGCAGGGACCTGCCAACTTTAAATGCGTGGATCTCAAGAACGTGGCACTCCATGGAGAAACAGGCGTCGCAGCTGTCCACACTGTGGTTGGGACCCAGGCAACACAGACAAACATGTTGGCCCGTAACAGAAAAATGCTGGCCACAGGGGGACCGACGCATGGGGCCACAGCCTGCTTTGGATTTTCTCTTAGCCCCCGAACCAGACATGATGCAAAAAAAATGTAACTAAACTTCACAGAAAAAGGACCTGCCACCATCAGTAGAAATAAAAGGAAAGGGCTTACCGGTTTCCAACAGCATCAGGTGAATTCAGAACCAGGATGGAGAAGGAGAAGGCAGGAAATGGCATTAAATGGTGAAGGCCTAATGACGCAGAGGAAAACTTCTGGTAACTCACGTAGCAGGTGCGACCTCAGCAGCAAGAGAAACAGAACTGGGGCGGAGGAGGAGTCTGCGGCACCTAACGGCCAACTCTCGTGTACCACACAATGCGTCAGCCTCGTAGGCAGCGCCGTTGGCGTTGACTGCCCCCCCGCCAGAAAAAGCTCCCATACAGGTGCGTGCCTCCGGCTTGCACCCAGCAGTAATGAATGGTGAAGACTGACAAGGGAAGATATGCCAATTCAAGCAAAACCACCGATGCCAAATTCAGTGCTTAAAAACAAAACACATTTACAAGAAGTGTCACTAAACACAGAGCTGGTCAGAGACCCAAGTAGACCCAGTTCATGTTCTGCTCAGCTCTGTTTTCCTTGCCTGGGTGGACTGCCTCATGTTATTTCAGAGGGGGCCACATTTTGCAGTGGGAATGAGAGAAGAGTTAAAGATCAACACATCTACAAACTGGAAGGCAGCGTACACTGCCTGCTAACCCCAACCTGCACTCAGGATGGCTGAATGTTGTGTAAGTGGGTGTCATTAATGTAACATACCGGTACTTGGCACACTCTATTTATTTAAAAGAGGTAGATGGCAGAATGCCCCGACATCCACTAGACCAGAGATTACAGAAGCAGGAGCCAATTTGAGAGAAAACAAACTACCATGCTTTGAATGTAAAACTCTGCTTCAGATTTTAAAAGAATTGGCTGAAAACTACTGTAATAAAGACAGCATGGAGCTACAGAATAGGGACTTCTAGGCTGTGCCTTAAGGGTGAATAGTAAGAAAGACCACTTGTTTAACGTTGTGCAGTGTAGAATTACTAAAGAGGATGTAGATCTGCAACATTCAAGAAACTTGAACTTCAGCCTTTTATATCCAGGGCACAAAAATAACAAATTAGTTTGCACAATACTGAATGCTGTCCATTTAGGGAATGCAGACATCACGCTTGAAATTCTATTAATAGTAACCTAGATAAGCACCACTAGAACAAATCTGAACCCAACTGTTCATGGATGGATGGCTAAACACAGTGACGGCAGAACACCCATATGGAAGTCTTGCATTACACAGAATCACAATGATTACCCACTTCCCAGCATTACCAGGAACTGCAACCCTACTGGGCACATAATGGGGGTAGTGTGGTCTAGTGGTTAGAGCACTAGCTTGGAAACCAGAAGATCACATGTTCAAAGCACACTAGAGCAAAATACTCACTGTGTGACCTTGAGAAAAATCATTTAACCTTTAAGTTCTCTGGTCCACCCAGCTGCAGTAATAGACAGAAACAAGACCCACTGAAAACAAGATGCTGCATCCTAACTAAGCTATCCTGGGTAGTTGTAAAAAAATAAAAATTAAAAATGCCCTGTGACTTGGGCACAGCTGCTGAAGTAAGAATGGTAAATGCTCTTTTGGCCATTTAAAGATCAACCAACAACATTTCTTATACTTAGCCAAAAACTGTAGCATACAAGTAAACTGCACAGACTAAACAATGAGATCAGAACTGGCTTAGTGGTGAGGCAGGAGTACATTGCCCTGCCACTTTGGAGACTGGTGTTCATGCACAATCCCCAGAATACCATACTGAGGTAGGCTGGGGCGGGGCGCATCACAGAGATAAGGGTGAGACTCTAGGTTCCTCAGGAGGGATGGCACTGGCCGCTTAACATTCGCACACACCATTCTGGCTGATCACAGAATGGCACTGGTGTTCCAGGGAAATCATCTACTCACCAACCCTAACCTGAAGACTGGTGTAACCGTGGCAACCTCGACTGCCCGAGTGAGGGATGGGGGAATAAGGAGGGAAAGAAGAACAACAACAAAAAGGGGACTGTTTTCCAAAATTACTTTTAAAAAGCTGAACTGTGTTTATAATTTCCATTAACCATCTCCCCTCCCCCCTAATTTTATGCCTACCTTTCACCATCTCCCACACCAACTACAGGGTCACCGCGGCTGCACCCTTCTGACAGGGAGAGTGGTCACACAGGCAATGCCAATCCTGGGTCATCTGGCAGTGGGTACACCAATGTCACCCATTTCCCACTCCAGGCGATAAAGATGGCACCCCCGCGATCCTGTCTCCCCCCCTCAAGCTGGTACCAGTGTGTGATTCCAGGGCTTGCACATGAGCCCTGGTCTCCTGGTATGCCACTGAGCTGGCCAGGTTTCCATTAACCATCTTATCATAGAGAATCGTAATAAATTTTGAGATTATGGGCTGTTGTCTTCACTTGCCTAGAAAACAAGTATATCAGTAAAGTACAGTTACGTAAGAACTTACCGTTAACAGTAGATCTTCGAGAAGAGCTCTTGCAGCAGGTAATACCATTAGGACTAAGGCTGCCAGACGTTAGGACCCCACAGAAAAATTTTCTAGCTAGCAGTCTGTGGCAGGGGACAGCCCCCCCAACGTCGGCTCCGCCCGACATCAGACGTGGTATAAAGGGGATGGTCCCCCGGCACCACCTCTGCTCTCCCGACAGAGACCCAGATGAAAATACAGATGGAGAACCGAGGAGGATCTCCCATCCCCAAAGAGAAGATGTGATGTTTGTCCCTGGGGGCAGGTGGGTGGGAAAGCCACCTGCTGCAAGAGCTCCTCTCAAAGCTCTGTTACGGTAAGTTCTTACATAACTGTACTATCTCACTTCGAGGGGGAGCTCTTGCAGAAGGTAGTACCATTAGGACTGAGTCCCAAGCAATGCCCAAGGACAGTCTCAGATCGAAAGGGTGAAGGACAATTGTGGAAATTAGGTGAGAGGTCCATGAAGGACTGCTAGGCCGAAACCTGCTCTCCTTCTGGAAGCAATGTCCAGACTGTAGTGCCTCATGAAAGTATGCACTGAACTCCAAGTAGTGGCCGCACAGAGGTCCGCTGATGATACGTTTCAGAGGGAAGCAAAAGATGTCACCACCCCTCTGGTGGAGTGACCCTTCACTGATCCCGGTAACAGTTTGTTGTGGTGCTGGTAGCAAAAGGTGATGCAGTGCACTAGCCACTTAGTTACAGTTTGTTTTGTGACTGGTGCCCCAAGTTTCCTGTGGGCAAAACAGACAAACAACTGATCTGTCTGTCTGGCGGAACTGGTTCTGGCCAGACAGTAAGGCAAGAGTCTATGAACATCCAGAGTATTTAACAATGCCTCCCCATTGTTTGAGTACTCTGGGTAATAAACAGGAAGTTGGATGTCCTGGTTCAACATGAACTCAGACACTACCTTTGGTAAAAACTTTGGGTTTGTTCGTAGGGCTGCCCTATCCCTGTGAAAAACAATATAGGGCTCTTTACACATCAGAGCTTGCTGCTCGGAAATCCTCCGTGCTGAAGTAATGGCAACTAAAAATAACGCCTTCCAAGAAAGGAGGCGGAGCTCACAGCTTGCGGCTGGTTCAAAAGGTGGCAAGATGAGCTTCTCTAAAACAAACAGAAGATCCCAGGATGGTGCCGGGTCTCTCCTGGGGGGTTTCATATGCAAGATACTGCTCAGGAAGGTCTTGCAGATGTGCGGCCATGTCAGAGTCTTCCCACTTATTGGTGCATGGTAAGCTGACAGAGCACAGAGATGCACCTTTATGGATGAGTAACTAAGACACAAGTCCAACAGGTGGAGAAGATACTCTAGCAGATTCCACCGGACAACCCAGGGGATCCAGAGAATGGGGAATTTTCCATAAGCAGAAACACTTCCATTTCATGATGTAGGTTGCCCTGGTAAGGGTATTCTCGCTGCCACGAGCACCTCTGCCACTCTAAGGGATACTCCAAACCTATCCCTAACTAAGTCCACAGGAGCCAAGCATGCAGATGCAGGGACCGGAGGGTCAGATGGACCAACATCCCTTGCTCCTAGGACAGCAAGTGAGTGGAGAGGGACAACGGAACTGGCAGTTCCAATGCCAGCTGCTGCAACAGTGGGAACCAAATTTGTCGAGGCCAGAACGGTGCTACCAGTATCATCCTGGCCTCTTCCGCTTGCAACTTGAGCAGGACCCTCTGAAGAAGAGAGAAGGGAAGGAAAGCATATAGAAACCTCCCTGTCCAAGAAAGGAACAATGCGTCCTGCCAGGAAACACCAGACCCTGGATCTAGCGAGCAGAAACTGGGCAGTTTGGCATTGTGTGGGAATGCAAAGAGGTCCAGCTCTGGCTGACCCCACCTTTCAAAGAGGTCATCTACAACTTCTTGCTGTAGTTCCCATTATAGTTCTGAGATTGAGAGCGAGGATGTTGTGGATGCCTGGCACATGGACCGCTGTGATGTCCAGGTTGTGATCCACCACTCAGGACCAAACTCTGATCACCTCTCTGCATAGGGGATACAAATGTGTGCCCCCTTGTTTGTTGAGATGGAACACACCGGGGTATTGTCCAATTGGACCCGTAGAGGTCCGGGAAGGAGTACCCCTTGGAAAGCTTGAAGGGCATACAGAACGGCTCTCATCTCCAAAATGTATTATGTGAAGAGCTCGTTCTGCTGAGTTCAAGGAGCCCCTTGTCTGATGCAAAGCAAGATGTGCTCCCCATCCCAGTCCTGATGCGTTGGTGGTGAGAGTCTGCAATGGGCTGGGACACTGAAAGGGAAACCCTATGCTCAGATAGGCCAGGGTGAGCCACCAGGTCATGGACTGTCGGACTGCATTGGAGATCCAAATGGGCTCGTCCGTACCTTGATCCCATTGAATCTTGCGGTGCCACTGCGGAATCCTCATGTTCAGATGCGAGAGTGGAACTGTCACAACAGTTGCTGCCATGTGATCAAACAGTTGAAGAACCACTCTTGCTGGAACCAAGTCCAAGTCTTGTACCCTGCGAGCCACTTCTCCTAGCCTTGCTGCTCTGTCTGTGGGCAGAAAAGCTCTCCCTTGGACTGTGTCCAGTACTGTTCTGATGTATTGCAGTCTCTGAGCTGGCCATGGTTGTGACTTGGGCAGGTTTAGGGTAATGCCCAGAGTCTGCAATAGGCTAAATGTCTCCTCCAAGGTCCTGTTCAATTGGACTCCTGTTGGTGCAGTAAGAAGCCAATCATCCAGGTAGGGGTATACAAAGTGACCCCCCCCTCTCCTGAGGGCCACCGCTACCACTGCTAGGCACTTGGTAAAGACTTCTGTTGCCGAGGATAGGCCGAATGGCAGCACCCTGAACTGGTAGTGCCCTCTTTGGAAGGTGAAGCTTAGGTACTTCCTGTGGGATGGCAGGATCTTGATGTGCATGTAGGCATCATGCATGTCTAGCGAGCAAAGCCAGTCTCCTTGGTGGAGCATCGGTAACAGGCTCACCAAAGTCACCATTCTGAACCATCTGTATTCGATAAAGGTGTTCTGTTGACTCAGGTCCAGAATGGGATGGAGGTCTCCCGTCTTGACAAGGCAGAAATGGGAATAAAATCCCTTTCCCCTCTGAGCAAAAGGAAACATAGAAACATAGACGTTGACGGCAGATAAGGACCTCTTGGCCCACCTAGTCTGCACATTTCCCTACCAATTGGATAAGCTGCAGATCCTAGTTAACCAACAGGCTATTTCTTCCTACCCCCACAAGAATTGCCTTATGTCTGTCCCATGCATTCTTGAATTCCCCCCACTGTTTTTGACCCTACAACCTCCTCAGGAAGGCTGTTTCATGCGTCAACCACGCTCTCTGTGAAAAAATACTTCCTCACATTGCCCCTGAGCCATTCCACCTCTATCTTCAAATCGTGTCCCCTTTTTCTTGCACATCTCTTTTTCTGAAAGATGCTACTATCATGTCTCCCCCCCCCACCTCCTTTCCTCAAGGGTATACATATTAAGCTCCTTTAGTCTCTCTTCATATGGCTTCTGTTGCAGACCCTGCACCATTTTAGTTGCCCTCCTCTGGACTGCCTCCAACCTGTCTATGTCCTTGCGGAGATGGAGTCTCCAGAACTGCACTAAGTACTCCAGATGGGGTCTCACCAACTGCCTGTACAGAGGGAAAACAACTTGCTGTTTTCTAATGGTGATGTCTCTCCCTACACATCCCAGTACCCCCCCCCAGCCATCCCTACTGCCTTCTCACATTGCTTGCTAACCTTTAGGTCATCTGATATGACTACCCCCTGGTCCCTTTCCATTTTTGTTGTTGTTACTACTCCCCCTTCCCCAATGTGTACTCTTCACCTTTTTTTTTCCCCCAGGTGCATTACTTTGCACTTCTTTGCATTAAATCTAAGCTGCCATACTTCTGACCATTCCTCCAACCTTGCCAAGTTCCTTCTCATCCTTTCCACCTCCCTTGTACATCAACCCAAGTCCCTTCTCATCCTTTCCACCCCCCTTATGCATCTCTTCCCGTATGGCTCTTTCGTCCAGCAGGGCCTGTATCTCTTCCCTCAGGAGGAGAGCATGTGATGGTAAGCAGTGGGAGGGGACTGGTGGGTTGTCCCATGGAAGCTGGGCAAACTCCATGGAGTAACCCCTTTCTACTATCTGGAAGACCCATTGGTCCGATGTTATACTGGACCATCCTGATAGGTAGAATCTCCCTCCTGCTGCTTCCCCCTGCACAGTCTGTGGTGTCAAGGGGAGAGGCGGTAGGGAGTCATGCAGTATTGGAGGGTGTAGGCAGGGGAGGTCTTGGCGCCTTGGGGTTTTGGGACCCTGGGCACCTGAAGGGACAGGGTGGCCTCTTCTTTTGATGCCTCCCTTGTTATGTGTCTGGTGTCTTCTTTGCTGCCCTTGATTTTTTCGAAAGGGATGGCAGTGTGTGGATTGTGGCTCCGACTGGTACATTTGGTGGACTTCGGACACAGCTTTACCGGAGTCCTGAAGCCCAGTGATCAGTTTCTCAGTGTCCTGACTGAACAGGACTGGTCCTTGGAAAGGAGCATCCAGGATAGCATCCTGAAGATCCTGTCGGAAGCCCGAAACCCTGAGCCAAGTATGCCTCCGCATGCAAATGCCAGTGGTTGCTGCTCTTGCTGCTGTATCCATGGAGTCATAAGAACTCCTGAGGACATGCTTATCCATGTCCATGCCAGACAATCACAGCAAGGAGTTCCACCTTACCCCATGAATCCGGCTGTGCCTTGGCCAGGTCCATCGCCTTTGCTCACAGGGATTTTTGGTAGGTCACCATGTGGGCCAGGAAACAGAGTGACCCGACAGTGCAAGTTGCTGAGGAGTACACCTTGCGCCCCATCTGGTCTAGTTTATTTGATTCTGGGTCTGGTGGCTGGGCACTCGTGTGGCGTGGTTGTTGTACCCTGCCATGAGCAGCTGTCAGGACCAGAGTTTGTCCTTGGGTGTTCTCCAAGAAAAGGCTCCCCTTTTGGGGTCTTGTAGAGCCTATTGGCCTTACGAGGAACTGCAGTCATAGTGGCCAGATGTCTCCAGGTGGATCGGGTCACATCCTGGAATGGCTCCATTGAAGGAAGGATGACCAAAGGTTTTGGATCTGTGGCTCCTAAGAATTTGGCCACTCTGTGCCTTTCTGGGTTCAACTTCTCTGTGTTCCATTGGTAAAGCACCTGAATATGGTGCATAATATCCAAAATGGACGGGTCATCCATGGGTGACCTCGGGCGAGTCCCTCGGATCTGGAGACGGAATGGGAAGCTCGTCTTCTGAAGAGTAGTCTAAGGAGAAGTCCCCTGCATCACCTCCTGACCTCGATGGCAGGCATCCGCTAGATGAGGAAATGGATGAAGGATGCCTCTTGCAGCCATCCGACCCTGGCGACCATCTGTCCTCTTTGTTCTGCGGCCGGTCCTTCGGCGGTAAAGGCCACTCAGGTATGAGGTCTCTGGGTGGTGGGCCTACTGAGGATGGATCCCTGGGTTGATGGAGAAGATCCCCTTTTACAGTATTCCACCACGTTTGGAAAAGTGCCCCTGCCCCGTTAGTGGAACGACTGGCGGTGGGGGCGTCTGATTTGAAGTGCCAGAGGGACCTGGCATCTGGTCTGAAGGAGGAGTCAGCTGGCCCTCAGGCTCTTTGTCCATGGGTACATCGGGCATCAGGTCTTCAGCATCTGGCAGCCTGACGTCCGGTTCTTTTGAAGGAGGCTGTTGGGCGTCTGGTACCCCTGCATCAGGGGAACTGGTCACCGGGGCAGACGGCCGATCCTTTGGGGCCAAGAGCCAGTCCTTGGGGGCCGACGGACTCTCTTCTGCTGGAGGCACCCCCTTGTCCGACATCGAGTTGGAATGCCCTGTCATCTGGGAGGCAGATGACACCCAGTGTTCGGGTGGGGGAGGCGTCCTGTACCTGACCCCCTCCCAGCGAATCTTTGGTTCGTCCTTTCTCTTATGCTTGTTGGATGAGTCAGAAGACTTATAGGTGGTAGACGCCATTGATTTGTCCGAAGCCAACACCTGTCCCTCATGGTCGCACTCCTTTGTTTATGTGGGGTCGGTAAATAAGGAGATCTGAATGGACAGCTGTCCTGAAGAGGAAGATTCTTACCTTTGCCCGAGAGGAGGTGGTATACTTCCTCTGGGTGTCCCCCAAAACTGCTTTAGTACCTGGGGGGACTGATTACGACCTCCCGCCAGAGGTAGAAGTGGCCGATGCCCGGTGAGGCGACTTTGGGCAGGACTCTGATCTGGCCCTCTCCTTCTCCTGGTGGTTGTGTTTCCCTCCCGATCTCTTCTCCTTGGCTGGGGGAGACTCTCTGGTGGAAGAGGACGAACTGTGTCTTGATGGGGCCTTCTGCATGGCGGCTACTTGCTGCTCGAGAAGGTAGGCCTTCAGGGTATTGGTGCAGCAAACCCTGGTATTGTTATTAAACCTGGTGCAGTGTGGGCAACCATAAGGCCGGTGATCTGGGCCTAGGCAGATAAGGCAGGCAGAATGGCAGTCTTTTGCTGGGATCTGCTTCCCGCACACACACTTCAAGTTTCGCCACTGAGACGATGAAAACATGAAAGTGTGATGGAAAAAAGGTGTCGAGGAAATGGTAGATTTTGGTAAAAAAGTGCTCCGCGAAGTGAAGAAAAAGGCGGTTGACTGCAACTATGGTGTCTGTAGATCCGATGTTCGCGGGTCAACGGCGAGAAAAGAACTGAGGTGGCGCCGGGGGACCACCCCCTTTATACCACATCTGACATCAGGTGGAGCTGACATTGGGGCGGTCCCCTGCCACAGACTGCTAGCTAGAATATTTTTTCATGAGGTCCTAACGCCTGGCAGCCTTAGTCCTAATGGTATTACCTGCTGCAAGAGCTCCCCCTCGAAGTGAGATTGTGTGTTTCCCCTGCACGGGTGCATGTAAAAATGTGCACATTTTGTTGTTAATTATAATATGCATTTAAAATGAAAGCGTGTTAGTACTGTAGCTGTTGTGGTCCTTCAGTGTTGAGTGCTAATCAAATATGTGGTTATTATATGAACATACAAACACACAAAATGCATGCAGAAGACCCAAATGGTCTATCAAGTCTCCTGGTAGCACAGCTTATGCACTCGTGTTACATGATGCTCCCTGTCCTGTCCCCCAGTCATCCTAACCTTCCCCTTGACTTTATCCCACTCCTTTTCATAAATCCCAACTATTTTGCGACTGACTACCCCCTCTGATAGTGCATTCTGCCCTGTCACCACTCTGTTTGTGAGGAAGTGATTTCTGGCTGCCTTCTTGTACTGGCTAGGGGGATGTTAGGGTGTATTAGTAGAGGTATCACAAGTCAGAAGAGGGAGGTAATAATTCCTCTTTACAAGACACTGGTTAGGCCCCATCTGGAGTACTGCGTGCAGTACTGGAGGCCACACTTTCACAAGGACATTAACCAGATTGAGGCAGTCCAGAGAAGGGCAATCAAAATGGTGCAGGGACTGCACCAGAAAACATATGAGGACAGATTAGCAGACTCAATATGTATACCATAGAGCAAAGGAGGAGAGAGGTGATATGATCAAAACATTCAAACACCTTAAGGGCATTAACAAGGTGAAAGAGTAACATGTTTCAATATAAGAAAAATAGCAGGACAAGAGGACACAGCATGAGATTAGAGGGAGGCCGATTAAGGGGTAATGTGAGGAAGTTATTTTTCACAGAAAGGGTGGTGGATGCATGGCATGGCCTACCTCAGGAAGTGGTGGATATTAATAGAGTGCAGGGTTTCAAACAGGCATGGGATAGGCATAAGGGAGCAATACAGATGAGTATCAATAGATAGGCCATTGACAGAGCAAAGGCCAATGACACATTTATAAGGTAGAAAAACAAATGAAGAGACTGGATGGGCCTTGCGGTCCTTATCTGCCGTCAACTTCTATGTTTCTATGTTACTGTATCTACCCCCAAGCCCCCAGCTTGTAGCTATGCCCTCTGGTGTTCCTAATGTTGCTGATGCTAAAAAGATCCCAAAGTTTGATGCTGTCTATACCTCTGACGTACCTGAAAGTCTCGATCATGACCCTCTCCTCTTCTATCCTCTCCTCTCTATTCTCCTCTCCGCAAGTGAGTACATGCTTATGTTCACTAGTCCCTGTTCATACAGGATGCCCTGTTGCCCTTGTAATATCTTTGTAGCCCTTATTATAGTAAAATAGAAAACATCATTTAAAAGCCAGAACTCATGCACAATTAGGTAAGAATGTCTGATATAGCAAAAAATATAACAGCCCAGCCAAGTGGCGTGGCAGGCTGCAGCACTGCTGCCTTTCCACCCGCTGCACAGGTGACCCGGGTTCTAGAACAGACCTGGGTCACTCGGGAGCTAGCCTGGGGAGGGCTGAGCATCTGTAGGCCAACTCTCTTCCACTGGGGCGGCAGGGAGGCCTGTTCAGCAATTCAACTGCCACCTAGAGGAATCTAGGTTGCAGCAACATGGGACAGAAAGGGAGGTGGACCCAATGTTTTTAGTGAAGTCACAATCTCATACTTTTAGCATTACCTGGGTTGTAAGGGAATATCTTCAACAGGTTTGTTTTAAAGTATTGCTTTCTAAACTTTGCTCTTTGTTAAAGAACAACTGACACGTTCCGGCTAAGCCATTCATACTAAGTAGTTGCCTGTTCGAGGAGTTAATTAAGCCAATTTAGAAATTTTTCTATTCAAAAATAAAAAAGAAACTTATAGTTATATGCCAGGCTCATAACTTCTGAGTTGAGTACAAGCTGAGCAGACAGTGAGCACTGCAGCCCCACTTCCCAAAATAGCATTTTGATGACATGAATTAGGCGACAGGGCCACAAGTGCACTATATATAGAATAATATTGGGGGGGGGGGGGTGCTCTGAACATGCATACAGTTTCTTTGCTACCAATTATACATGTATGGTGCTAATATACGATGTATATTACAGCCTCACAGATGTATAACTGGTAGCATAGAAACTGCATGCATGCATGTTCAGAAGACCCCCCAACCCGATTTCATTCTTTTTATATACAGCACATCTGCAGCCCAGTCACCTACTTCACATCATCAAAATGCTATTTTTTGTGGCTGGGCTGCAGCGCTCGGCAGCTGCTCAGCTCCTACTTGGACGTCACGAGCCAGTCATGTAACTGTAAGTTTCTTTTTTATTACTAAACAGAACATTTTCAAAATAGGCTTAATTAGCTCCTGGGGCAGGCAACTACTTAGTATGAGCTGCCTGCCCTAGACCTCAGATTGTGTCAGCTGCTCTAAATGTTATACTAAGCAAATTTCCATTAGTTAGCAAAATGTTTTAACTTCAGCCATAATCTCCATTAAATTAGTTGAATGAATGCACATTTTCCATCATCCCTTAGTACCTCGACTGAGAACAAATTACAGAAGATCTTGCTGAGGTATTCTCTTAAATTAGACTGGAAATTCAAACTGGCTGCAAAGGCAGATATCAGTAGCTTGCTCAACAATATCCATTTAAGGGAAACTTCTCCACATTTAACCAAAGCAGTGGTCACAGGGTTCTGGTTGTAGACTTTCAGATTTAGTAACTTATCCTTTACTGACCCTGAAAGATATGAATATTTATTTAAACCCCAAACCTGAAAATTATCTATTTTTTTGTCAGCTACAAAGGACTCTATTTAAAAAACAAACAAAAAAAAAAAAAACAGAAACGCACAGGATGTTTATGTTAAGGACAAGAGGGCAAGGGAGGACACTAATCCCCACGTGGTGGTGGACCTTCTAAGCGTCCAACTACTGATGCATGACACAACAGCAATAATACTGTAAAACAGATTATATTATCTGTAAAAAAAAAATTATAGCTATATTCATTCAAGTAATAATTGCACTAAAATAAAATGGAGCTAATTCATCAAAAATGCATATTTTCAATGGATGAACTCTAGGAGCTATTTGTAGAGCATAAAATTAAATTTGAGCAATTGCAGCTGACTAGTGCCATGCGCTAAACATAACTTGCGCAAGAATAAACATTTCTACAGCATTAAACAGCGTGGGTGTAAGTGTGAAATGTAAAATTGCAAAGATCCACTCTAGGGCATATAGCCCACTAGTTAGGCAGCTCCAGCCTGCCACGGAGAATGCCCACCCTCCCCTGACCCCATCCTCACTTACTATATACTGAAGAGCAGGCTATTAGTTCAACTGAACTCAGTTTAACTCTCATCCTCTTCTTCAGCTAGTTCCTGGGATCCGAAGTCAAGATAGATTTTATGTATTCATTTCTTTGCGTTTGATGCGTCTCCAAACACATACTGCTCCCCTGTGTACACCACTCATAATCTGGCTGGGTACTGCATAGAATGAGACACACCAAATGCCTGGAGTTGTACATGTATTGCATAAAATGTTTTTTTTCTCCCAGGCTGCAAAATTGAGGTCAAGATAGATGGAGAGCTTCTCCCCCTCAGCAGTCTCTAGGGAACCAGTATGTCATGCTGCCTCCATCACCCTATCTGTCTCCACCATACCTCCCAGAATGATGAGAAAGGTCCTCGGCCCCGCACTGGAATCGAATTCCTTGGGGGCATGTAATCCAGTAGGTCCAATGGACCTTCAGCGCAGGCTCTAACTTTAGGCTGTGCCCCGGCCAGTCCTGAGCTAAGTCCCTTGGGTCATCCCCCTCAGCCGACTCTGGGAGACGATATAATCTAATGCTGAAGGCTCTGGTATAATTTTCCAAGGCCTCCAACTGAAACTGGAGAGCCTTGTTTTCTTTGACAAGTCCAGTGGTAGTTAAAGATGCCCATAGCGCCACACTCACTTCCTCCTCGGCCTCAGTAACAGCCACTGCCCACTACATTTAACATAGCTGGAGTCTCCCCGGAAGTTGGAAACATTCTGATGAAGCATGATCATCCACTGCTCCAGGGCCTGCAGAACATCATTAGTCGCAGCTGGTGTTTTATCGCTTGCAGAAGGCCCTGCTAGCAGAAGGCCTCCCCACCCATCTTGTTTTTTCATGTTCCCCATTAGCTAGGTACTTCACATTTACTGCACCAGAGCGCTATAAAATGAAAAAATTAAGTTTTAAATGGTCTGAGTCAAGTGTCTAGGCCCAGATTGCTATCCAGTGGAACTTTTTAAGGCAAATAAGGAAACACTTCTGCCTCCACTTCTAAAAGCTTATTGGGCCATTCAAAAAGGAGAAAATCCTCCACTGTCATGGCAGTTTGCCACGATCTCTGCCATCCTGAAGCCAAATAAAAATTCCATTCTTCCAGAATCTTACAGACCCATAATGTTTAATTCAGACTATAAGTTATAAGCTTCCATCTTCGCCAAATGATTAGAATGTATTCTTCCCCCATTTAATACATTTGCATTAGATGGGGTTCATCCCTCATGGGCAAAGCCACAACAACATTAAACAAACTCTGACACTGTTCTAGTACACGTCCAGGGCTCAGCAGCCGGTACTGCGGCTGAGCCTGGCTGAGGAAAAAGCTTCTGATAGGGTTTCTTGGAAGTTTTTAAATTACGACCTTCACCGATTCAGTTTTCATTCTCAGTTCATCCCTTGGGTCATGGCCCTACACCAAAATCCACAGGTAACAGTCAGGGCAAATGGCTCCTTCTCACCCAGATATGAGCTTCATTGCGGCATGCGGCAAGGCTGCCCTTATCTCTGTTATCAACTGCATTGTCAGTGGAACCCTTAGCACAAATAATCAGACAACATCCTGATATCAGAGGCCTTTCACGTCAGGGAGAAGAACACAAGCTAGCATTTTACACTGACGATTTATTAATTTATTCTCTTCCACACTTATGGGCCGCTCTTAATCAATATGGTAAGCTTTCAGGATATATAGAGAAGATGGCTGCCCTTCGTTTTTTATTACCAACCCCCCCACCGTCCCCCGGAATTTGGGAGCAGTATCCCTTTAGGTGGATCAGGCTCAAATAAAATATCTTGCGTTCAGTAAGCCTACAGACCTAACCACTTTGTAGCAACAAAATTATCCTCCTTTGTTTACTCAAATTTATGTAGATTTGGACAGCCGGTCAATATTACCTTTAATGTTTCATCAGAGGATTGAGACCATTACGATGAATATCCTCCCTCGTTTACTTTATTTATTTGACACTATCCCAGTGGTTTCGCCTGAGAGGACATTTAACAAATGGAATAAACATTTGGTCAGGTACTTGTCCATGGATAGCATTTAAAAAACTTCAGTTGTCGAAAGTGTACTGGGGAATGGCTCTCCCATACTTTCTCAATTTTTTTAGGGCAGCCCAGATCAGACACATTGCAACATGGCTAGATGCGGATTATAATGTATGCTGCAAATCATTAAAAGTTGAGGACTTACAATATTCTACTCTCTTTGCTTGCCCCCCCGACCATCTAACGAAAGTACAGTTATGCAAGAACTTACCGTAACAGCAGATCTTCAAGAAGAGCTCTTGCAGCAGGCGATAACAATTAGGACTAAGCCGCCAGGAGCCAGGACCCCACGGAAACCTTCTAGCTAGCAGTCTTCAGCAGGGGACTGCCCCCCCCCCGACGTCGGCTCTGCCCAACATCAGCCAATGGTATAAAGGGGCAGTCCCCAGCCCCACCTCAGTTCTCCCACCGGAGACCCGGAGTCTAGGATGGAAGAAGAACTGGGCAGGTTCTTTGCCCAAACAAAAAAAAAAAAAAACCAGCAGAGAGAGAAAAAACAGCAGGGAAGGAGGGAAGGAAAGCAACGCCTGCTGCAAGAGCTCTTCTTCAAGATCTACTGTTATGGTAAATTCTACGAAACTATACTATCTTACTTAGAGATGGAGCTCTTGCAGCAGGCAATAACCATTAGAACCGAGTCCCAAGCAATAAAAGGATAAGAACCAGAAAAAATCTGGGAAGAGGCTGAAAACTGTCATCTAAAGAGCTAGGAGAGAAGGCCCTGGAGAACTGCCAAGCCAAACCCAGTCCTACGTCTGAAAGCCACGTCTAAGCTGTAATGCCTGAAGGTATGAACTGAACTCCAGGTAGCTGCTGCACAGATGTCTGCTGCAGGAACGTTACAGAGAGCGAGGCGAAGGAGGTAACTACCCCCCTGGTGGAATGGCCTCTTACCAAACCCAGTAAGGGCTTGTTGTACAGTACTTGTTGTAACAGAAGACAATACAGTTAATCAGCCATTTATACAGAGTCAGTCTGGAAGCTGGTGCACATTGAGTTTTGGAAGCAAACAAAATGAACAATTGATACATTTTCCTTAAGGAAGCTATATGGTTCAAATCATAATGGAGCATCTGATGGACGTCAACAGTATGCAACAAGCCGACCCGGTGGCGCTAAGGGTTGAGGCGCTGGACACCATACATCACGCCACGTCAGCGACTCTGGTTCGGGAATGAGCCTGGATCGTCGGACGGAGGGGATGTGATCGGCTGCCGCCTGGCAGCCCTCCGCCTCAGGAGGGAGTACATGGTCTCCTCGAAGCTTGGCCGCCCCCAGATAGAGGCCGGGTGGCTGCGTTGCTTCTGAGGAGTGCCGGCATTAGGCCGAGGGAAGGCGGAAGGGGCTGGCGCTGGAGCTGTGGTGCGCATGTGCACCTCCACGCACATGCGTCACCGCTTCTGGGGCCTCAGGTAGGTAATGAACTTAGAGGCAAAAATGGAGGAAAAATTCAGGGGTCACCTAGGATGAAGTCTCTGAGCTGGCTCTGGGGTTCCAGGGCGCGCAGAGCGCCATAAATTTCACAAACGACCCAGAGTCCAGTAGGCTGGCAGACGGGCTGGTGGCCTGCCCAGGAGGATACACAGAATTGTAAAAGAAAAAAAAAAAAAGAGTATGCAACAACGCTTCCCTGATTAGAATATTCTGGATAATAGACTGGCAGGTGGATGTCCTGATTTATGTTGAACTCCGACACCACCTTAGGTAAAAACTTGGAATTTCTTCGTAAGGACACCCTGTCTTTGTGAAAAACCAAATAAGGCTCTTTACACATCAGAGCCTGAAACTCCGAAATCCTTCAGGTGGAAGTAACTGCAACTAAAAATAATGCTTTCTATGACAGGAAGCATAGCTCACAATCTGCAGCTGGTTTGAATGGGGAGGGGGGGGCATGAGCTTTTTCCAACACAAAAAGGAGATCCCAGGAGGAACAGTATCTTGGATGGAAGGCTCTAGATGCAAAATGCCCCACAAAAAGATATGGGACATTTCCAGCTGAGTGAGGGTTCTGCCTTCCACCCATGCGTGGTATGCCAACACGGCAGAAAGGTGCACTTTGATGGAGGAGTAGCTCAGGCCCTGCTCAAACAGAGAGAGGAGATACTCAAGAGTGGAGTTCATGGGGCAAGAAAAGGGATTAAGCTGATGTGTGGTAGCCCACAGACAAAACCGTTTCCACTTCATTGCATACATGGATCTAATGGAGGGTTTTCTGGCTGCAACCAGGACATCTGCAACCTTGTGGGACACCCCATATCTGACCATCACTATGTCTGCAGGAGCCATGCATGAAGATGCAGGGACTAGAGATCTGGATGGATTAAGTTGTCCTGATCCAGGGTGAGCAAGTGCGAGCTCAGAGACAGGGGAATCGGAGGTTCCACTGCCAGCTGCTGAAGTAGTTTGAACCAAATCTGCCTCAGCCAAAAAGAGGCAATGAGAATAATCTCTGCTTCCTCCGCCTGCAACTTGAAGTACCCTCTGTAGGATGGGAAAGGAGGGAAGACAAAAGGAACCTACCCGTCCAACAGAGGGACAATGCATCTCACCAGAATACTCCAGGCCCTGGATCTAGGGAGCAAAACTGAGCAGTTTGGCATTGAGTGGGGATGCAAAAAGCTCCAACTCTGAATGGCCCCATCTGTCGAAGAGTTGGTCTGCTACCGACTGAAGAGCTCCCACTCGTGGGCCTTGGACCAAAACCTACTTAGGCTGTCGGCCAGGATGTTTTGGATGCCTGGAACATAAACAGCGGTGAGTTCGAGGAAGTATTCCAGTGCTCAATACCAGACCCTCACTGCCTCTCTGCAGAGGGGGTAGGATTGAGTCCCCCCTGCTTGTTGATGTAAAAGATGATGGACATGTCTGTCTGCATGAGAATAGGGCCCAGAGGTAAGACTGCTTGAAATGCCTGCAAGGCATTCAGGACTACTCGCATCTCCAGAACGATGATGTGGAGCGATTGCTCGTCTAGTGACCAGGTCCCCTGGGTCTGCCTGTTCTCCAGGTGAGCACCCCAACCAGGACCCAAGGCATCTGTGGTCAGAACTTGTCTAGGGTGCTCCTGTCAGAAGAGGATCCCTACTGATAGATTGAGTGGGTCCAACCACCAGATTAATGTCCTGCAGACTGGGTCAGAGACCAAGACTGGTTGATCTAGGTCATAGGACCTCTGGTCCCATTGCACCTTGAGCATCCATTAGGGACCCTCATATAGAGGTGAGCCATGGGAAATGTAGGGATGGCTGCCACGTGACAGAGGAGTCTCAGACAGACTCGGGCTGGGACATGAGGATACCAGTCATGCCTGATCCCGAAGACAATCCATGCTGTCTGGGTGAAGGAAGGCCATGCCCTGTACTGTGTCCAGGACTGCCCCTATGAACTGGAGTCTTTGACTGGGCCATGAGGATGACTTGGGAATGTTCAGGGTGATCCCTAGTTCCCGGAAGACGTGAAGGTGTCTCAGAGAATGCAACCAGCTGTTCCCTCGTGAGAGCTGCCAGAAACCAATCGTCTAGGTAAGGGAAGACTTACTGGCCCTGGTGCGGCAGAGCTGCAGCCACCACCACCAGACACTTGATGAAGACTCTGGGAGCGGAGGAGAGGCAAGGCTCGAAACTGGTATTATTGGCCCTGGAAGAGTAACCGCAGGAACCTCCTGTGGGGCGGAAAAATCAGAATGTGCAGGTATACAGAGCCAGTCTGGACCATTCTAAACCTTCTGTATTCAATGAACTTGTTCAGGGAGCTGAGATCCAGGATGGGTCGAAGGTCCCCAGTCTTTTGGGAGACTAGGAAAAACTGAGAATAATACCCTTTTCCCCGTTGAGCTGGGGGGACTGGCTCTATAGCTTGCTTTTGCAGGAGGGCCTGAATTTCCCCTTCAATCAGGGGAACATGAGAAGGATAATGGGAGGACACTGATGGAGTATCCAGAGGTATCTGCACAAACTCCAGAGTATGACCTCTCTCCATGAGCTGCAAAACCCAGAGGTCTGATGTTATTTTGCTCCAGCCCTTGAGATGGAGGGAGAAGCGACCCCCTACAATTTCCCCCTTCCCCCACTGACTCAGCTGGAGAAGGAGGGGTCCAGCAAGGGGTCAATGGGATGCTCTGGAAGTAGGCAGGGGGTCCTGCGAGGACTTTGTTGCTCGAGAGGCAGAGCTTCCAGGTAGGGAGGTAGCCTTTCTTTTGAGGCCACCCCTCTGCTGAGGCTGGTTTTGGGGCTGTTGTCCTGAGGACTTCCAAAATGGCCACTTTCTGAAGGGTTTTGGTCCCTTTATACACTTTTGGACGGACCAAATGGACTTCCCGGACTCTTGGAGGCGATTAATCAGTTTTTCCATCTCATCTCCAAAAAGGACTGAGCCCTTAAAGGGGAGGTCCAGGATGCCTGACTGCAGATCCTGGAAGAATCCTGAGATCCTAAGCTAGGCATGGTACATGAGACAAATGCTGGAGGTCGCTGATCTGGCTGCCGTATCTGCAGTGTCTTATGAGACACGCAAGACATGGGTGCCTACATCCGACCCCGATTTGAGGAGGTCCAGGAGCTTGTTTTTTTTTTTTTTTTGTGTAGAGTCTGGGAGGGCCTGTTATATTTCGATACCTTTCTACCACATGGCATTAGTTCCACCTATTTAGGGTGCCGCAGCAGTGCGCCCGGTCATTAGGGCACCATATTTTGAGTCGCCAGCACCTCTTTTTGTGTGTGTGGGGGGCTGTGCCCCCCCCATCTATATGTACTAACTCTGGGGGGCCTCGAGGGGTTGTGAACTCCTAAGCTGGCGCCCTATTATTAGAAGTCACTAACAACACACACAGACATTGGAAAGGTAGGCTTTCTGGTACTGCACCATGTGTGTGTGAGAAAGTTGAGGGAGCTGATGGAGCAAGTGGAGGATGATTAGATCTTTTTGCCCATCTAGTCAATGTATCTGGACTCCTGGTTGGGTGGCTGAGTGCTTAGGTTTCTTTGATTTATCATGAGTACCCATGATCACCACTGAGTCCACCGTAGGGTGTTCTGCCAGGAAAGGCTCTTCCCTAGGGGCTCTGTACAGCCTAACCAACTTCTTGGAGATGGCAGAGGAGGTGGAAGGATGGTTTGAGGTTAACCTCTTCAGGTCCTGGAAGATGTCCACTAAAGAAGGCACAACTAGAGGCTTGGGCTACTTCTGCCTCAGGTATTTAGCCAACCGCCGCCTCTCTAGGTCCAGGTCTTCCATCTCTCATCCACTGGAAGCCTGGATGTGCCTCATGACGTCCATGAACATCATATCATCAGGAGGCGACCTGGGGACGCCCTTGTTATCCGATTAAGAAGGGCAACCCCCAGGATCTGAATGGTCCAAGTCCACAGACACAGAACTACTGCTGGTGTCCACGGAGAGGACAAATAGCTAGAGCGTTGTCAGCTATGGGACAGGCAATGGCTATGGGATGGCATCCACTGTGGGAGGACCGCGGACGGTGGTGACTAGAGCGAAAGGACCATCTGCGGTGGCGCCGCTCTTTGTATCGGAATCTACCACTGTGTTCCTCAGGCTCAAAGTGCAGCTCTTAGGAGGAGGAGTCAGCCGCTTAGGCTCCTGACCCATGCCAATGTCGGCTCTAGGTCCAGTTCAACGATGACTGGTTCCTTGGGGGGACAGGTCCTCTTTGACCTGATTCCACCAAAGGAGAAAAGCTCCTGGATCTGGTCTTTGGAGAACTGTGGGGCCAATGGACTGGCTGGTCACTGTGGAGCTGGCGTTAGTTTACCTGGTATCAGAGTACCTGTCAGGGTGTCCGGCATCTGAGGTGGCAGCAGAGATGGGACCTGATGGGTTTAAAAGGTGTCTCGTCCCACCTAAGATCTTCAATTGGTGAAGAGTGACCCGGTGAGGAGGAGGGAAAAGCACAAGAAGGTATGCCGTAGCGGATGGCTGCTTAGCGGTGACCGGTGAGGAAGCAGCCGACAGCTTGGCTGGATCCTGCGGTGGCACCAAGTCTGACGCCTGCCCCTGGCGATGGGGTGTCTTGTCCAAGGCCTTGGACGAGACCACTGTCGGGACTGTTTTGGCAGACGCTGGAGTGTTGCTGCCCTTCTTCTGGCTGGTCCCAACCCCTAAGGTGGAGGGTGACTCAACCGGTGTGGCCTTCACCTTAAGAGGTGTTAGGGTAGGGCCCGAAGACCTTGACCCTGACTTACCTCTGCCTGACGCCAGGACAATGGCGGGAGGGTTGTCAACCGACTTCCCGGAAGAGCCGTGTGCAGGTCAGGAAGAGTGTTCCGAGCCCCTGTAGGACGAAGAGCTGGATGAAGACTTTTTGTGCAGCAGAGACCTGGAACGGAAACAACCCCGGGACTTTTCCCTGTCCTTGTCCCAGTGTTTGTGCTTCCCTGAATCCTTCTTCTTCTCCTTGTGCAACTTAGAAGTGGAGGAGGTGAAACCGACGAGACGAAGGACTCTTCCCATGGCTGTCTCTGCATCTCGGAATGCTGCTTTTCTAGGAGGTGCGCCTTAAGGGGCCTTCTGGTGGTGGATTCATGTCCGGAGTTGAATGCCCTGCAGTGCTCAAAGGCCACAATGTTGTGGTATAGGCCTAGGCAGAAATGGCAGGCCATGTGGCCGTCCTTTGACAGCAGCCACTTGCCGCAGGCGCACTTATATTTTCTACGATCCATGGATGAAACGGACGACACCGGAAAAGAAGACCTGCAGAAGGGAAATAAATTCAAAATTCTGCTGAAAAAGAAAGCAAAGAAACGCTGAAGGCGTGAAAGCGGTCAAACTGTTGGGAGAAGGCGTTCCAAGAGCCAATGCGAACAGGTTGACGGTGGGAAAAGAACTGAGGTGAGGCTGGGGACCGCCCCCTTTATACCACTGGCTGACGTCAGGAAGAGCCCACGTCAGGGGCAGTCCCTCACTGAAGACTGCTAGCTAGAATGTTTCCGTGGGGTCCTGGCACCTGATGGCTTAGTCCTAATGGTTATTGCCTGCTGCAAGAGCTCCATCTCGAAGTAAGATAAATGAGTTCTCCAAAAATATATTGTGGCTATGGAATCCAATAAGGGTGGGTAAACATTTTCAACAGGCTTGCCTCCATCTAAATGCAATTCCTTATGACTCAAATTTTTTGCCTGATTAGATAGATCCTAATTTTAAATATTGGGAAAGACAGGGATTGGTTCATCTCTTTCAATTATTTGAGAACGGTATGCCACATATCTCTGCATATTTGCAGCAAAACTATGCTCTCAGAGTAGCAGATCATTACAGATGTTTGCAAGTACATCACTATTTGACTACAAAATTAGGGTGCCTTGCAGAATATTCAGAGCTACACCTCTGATCAATTTGCTAGTAAGCACACAAAATCAGGGCTTGCCAACTCACTTTATTTCCCAAATCTATAAGGCACTGATGGCTTCCCCCCAGCAGTAACCCTAGATATGGTTCAACACAAGTGGAAAGTAGAGCTGGATATACTGATTCTGCAAAGCAGATGGCATGCGATTTACTCCGTTAGTTCAGAACACCAAAAATCACAGCTAAGTTTCATGTAAGTAGACAGTCCACATGTTGCAGGAACTGTGGCACTCAACCAGCCATCATTCTCACATTTTGGGCTCTGTCCCCAGTTACATCATTTTGGGTGGATATAACTTCTTTTTTTCTGAACTCTATTTATTCACCTCCGCCCAGTGAACTCTCTCCAGCAACCTCCAAGTACCCGGTCTCCATCTCCGTCGTGGCACCTACCTGCTCGCACCCCCTAGCCTGGTACATCCCCAGGTCTGAACCCTCCGGGGAAGGGCCACCCTATCCTACCAGGGCATTCTATCTATAGTGCTGAGCTCCGGGAAGGGGAGAACGGAGAGGAACGCCTGACTTTGGGAGTATGGATTGGAGGAGAAAGCGCCTTCGCCTATCACCGGAAGGAAGGGTATTTCTTTATAGTCCTGCCCTATTGGCTCGGACATGCAATGCATCCCAGCGTGGGCACACACGCTTCCGTGCGTGCCTACAGGGTCGCTGCTGCAGCCAATCCCCAAGGGTTTCGGATCTCGGACTAGTCATACCCCATGCCTCCCGCCAAGAGTCCCTACAGCCCGGGATCGGGATCCCCTTCCCATCTGGGACAGGAGAGCCTTCCTCCAAACGCTCGATCCTGTCTCTCCCCTGCCAGCTCCCAACGACCCAAGCTCGATCCCGAACCCGGGTTGCCAGCGTGGCGCAAGGTGTGGTGTCCAGTGCTTCAACCTTCAGTGCCAACGGGCCGGCCAAGGTGGATATAACTTCTGATGTACAGGTTATCCCATTTTCCAGTATTAACACCCAGAATTCCATTGCTGTTGGACATACCAACAAGATTCTAAATCAACACCAGAAGGAACTCCTTCACATTACATTAATATTAGCTAAAAGAAATAAAATACTTCCCATAGTAATGTTGTTTCTTCCAGGGCAGCCCTCCTTATGCCTGAACTGTCACCTATTGAGCTTGCTGCAAATGTCTGGTATAATGAGGGATGCCTGGGGCTTGAAAGGCAATTACAAAAAAATGGGTTACACCCTGAACCTCCCCACGATTAATGATTGGGGAGAAATAATAATCAAGATATACCAGATGGAGAAACTTGCACACAAGGTCAGAAATCCAATGGATTTATTTAATGGCTGCATACTATATATGATGGGCAAGAGGGATAATCTTGTATCATGAAATACCACTATATATTACAGGTCTGTTGTAAATCTCTGCTTGCCTTAAAACCTCTGGTGGGATCTCTATATTTAAAACAATATATCAGTTTGAAATTAATGGAATTGCTTGGGTTTAGATAGGGGGGTATGTACAATTGCTCTTGATTAGATTAGGCTCACTCTACTCTGTATTGTAGCCAATAATAGCATGAGACAGGAGGCAACCTCGTTATGACCTCGGATTTGGTTACTTTGTGATGCACATTCCGTATTGTCGCTGAAAGATTTGTATCTAATTTGGATTTACCGCTATGTATCCTCCTGTCCAATAACGATTAATTAGGGGCTGGCAGTATAGCCTAGAGCAGGGTTTCTCAAATGGTAAGGCCAGCCTCCCAGGGGAGGCCACAACCTGTTCAAGGGGAGGCTCAAGCAAGCCTTAAAATGTACTATATTTAAATGTCAAGTTTTGGATGCTTTGTGAGAAAGGATGCAGTAAACTAAAGTGAACAATGGCATGCAAATTTATATACAAAATGGGTGACCAGGAAAGTCACACTCAGCAAACACTTGTTTCCTGGTGTGGCATGGGGGGACGCTGAATGGAGGGAAATACAATTCCTGGAAACTGTGCAAAACAAAATGCAAAATAATACAAATAAATAGGAACAAGGTAACAATTGACCCATTATACTGGCTGCAGAAAGGCACAAATACAAAGGCTAAGCAGAGAGGCACTAGGAGCAAGAACAGGACAAAGCAAAATGGTCCCCGAAAAGGTGTTTAAGAACAAAGTAAAACTGACGAAGCAATCTGACTCATGGAGGTATTGCAACAAGGATAATAGGGTCCAAATCTTAGAAGTGTGGAGCAAGTAGGCTGACATGGGGAGGGGTGTTATACAGAGGAGAATAATAAGTTCAATAAAATGAGAATAAACTCGACAACTCAAAGGAATTTCACTGTATTCCTTGTATACTGTGCAAAGTATGATAGCTGTTCTAACTATGGGGAGGCCCAGCATTATTTCTATGTTAGGGGAGGCTCAAGATCTTTTCCAAACTTGGGGAGGCTCACTATGACAAAGTGTGAGAACCACTGGCCTAGAGGTTAGAGTAATGAGCTGTGAATGAGCTTGGTACACCCAGCAGACAGATTTGGATTTGATTCCCACAGCCTCCACTTGCATACTGTGACACCCTGAACAAGTCAGTTAACCTCCTCAGTGCTCCCAGGTTGCCCCTGAAAAAAGGCACATGTGCCTAGTGGGCCTAACCTGGTTACCAAAGAATAAAATAAAAAAAATAAATAAAAATAAACAGTCCGAGTCAGAAGAGCAAATAAAGTACATCTATTCCTGCCAGCATCTGGCTCTACCCCCCCCCCACCACCACCACCACCACCAACTAGCTTTTCTTAATTACATAACAGAGCACAAAGAGTGTAGATACCCAGGATTACAGGAGTATCAAAACCCATGCACGGTATGCATTGTTAAGGGTTTACATGAAAAAATCGAGTGAAGCACAAAGGCGTTGCCACAAAAACTGTATGATACTACTTGGTAGCTAGAACTTTAAACCACTTTGGTACTGTGCTAAGTTTGCAACCCTACTGCGCCATGCTCAACTGGGTCACAATCTCTTCCAGAGCACCCACAACCTGTGTCCATGGCAACAATGCTGCATACTTGCAATGACAACTGGCAGGGGGATGCATCAATAAATGGTGGGCCTAGAAAGAGTGACTGGTGAACTGCATCTACAACTGGTGCACTGCAGCAATGATGGGAAGAACTGCATGGCTAACAGGAGGCATATATTCAAGGATTCTTGGGGATGGACCTACATTGCTACTGGACCTACACTGTGGAGACCAAGGGATCTTGATTTGGTGATGGGTAGGAAGACTGCATCCAGTGATTAGGAGGAGAGACTACTGAAAATCAGAGCGTGGGACACCAGGGAATGCGCAGAACTGGGACAAAGAGAGGGAAAGGTTAGCCACTGGACACCTGAAACTGCTTAAAACCGACATGGGGAGAGGGCTGGGGAGGCTTGACAGCACCTGCTAACATCTAGATCAGAGATTTGCATTACACAGCACTTGCAGAAGGACACCCCCATGTGCATTTGTTTGTTCGTTCATTGTAGTACTGTCTTGTACAGACCAGCAGAACAGGCACACAAAGTAAGAATTATCTGTTAATACAACTTACTGGTACAAAGTTTGTTTGACTTGTGCGTCTGTTTCTGGTTTTCAGTCAAACAGATACAGTGTGACTGCTTTTACTTTTAATAAGGTATGGAGGGTGTAGAAAATGGCAACTCTGTGTATATTGCGTAGCTGGGGTTGATAAGCTTTCAAAGGGAAAGAACAGCTGATGTGAGCGTGAGACAAACTTTGTCATAAAAGGGTGATACAGTGTAAGCTACTTATAATGGGCACATCTGCGTAATCAGATTCTGCCTGTTATAGCAATTGGGCGTTATAATCAAAAGACAATGTTTGCTAAATCCAGGTACAGTACTGTATATGGCTGGCCAGGCGGGTGAAACCATCTCCTTGGAGCACCTGACGGGTGCCCGTTTGAGGTGGAGGGGTGGGGGCAGTGTTGCTCTGTCTGGTCCGCGAGCTGAGTAAACCGCGGGATTGGCTGCAGCATCAGGGTAGGAAATTGAGTACAGTACTGTACAGAACTCACAATGACTGAGTGACCCGTGTAACTGCAGCAACCCATGTCGAGAGAAAGACAGGGAGTCTAAGCCACAGGAAGACAGTCAATTCCTGTCCTGCCCTGCCGTGCCGTGCCACTCTGTAAGTGGGTGAAGCTGCGACTGGGAATTGAGACTGTGGAAGTCCGGTCGGCAGTGAAAGGAGATGGAGGGGCTGCCTTGATTGTCCTTGGAGTTTATGCTTCATTCTGAACAGCACAGTAAGTCAGTAAGTAAGCTGATCCGTCTTGTGTGCCAGAGCATTATCCAACCCTCCCCTGCCCACCAGAGGTGTCACTTACCTGTCAATTGGCCTATTCAGTTTAATCTTTACTGTAGTGGAGATGCCATCGCGTGATTCACCTTATATTGCTGCAGACATGAGGTGTTAATTGGCCCGATTATTGCACAAGATCACTGCCAGCTGCCTGAAGTAGCAGGCGCTACTATGTTGTTACAACCATACAATTTAAACAGTGACCCTATGGGAGGGGCAAATGATAAACAGAAATTGCCTGCAATAACCAACTGCCCATAATAACAGAAGATGGTATAAGTAGAGTGGACACTTACGTATTACGGAGATTGAAAGTGTTTAAAATTTCTGCATTATTACATGAACCATTAATTATTTAAGCAATAATGCATGACAGAATTGTGTGTCGTGGCAGGAAATGAAACGTCTTGTGGTTGGGCATGAGGTCGAGGCCTCATAATTTGGAAAAGCAGTCCTGAAGGTTTCAATGACCTTCGCTTTTGATAACCTGACATTTCAATTTCAGAAAATAAACAAAGAACCAAGATAGTCAACATTCACTTCCATGGTTCACACTCAATAGCGGAAAAACAAATCTGAACACTTAGGGTGTCGAGAGTTACAGACTCCAGCGAGTGGTATCACACCAGTAAAGACACAGTTGTCATTGCCCCCACCAAAATATTTGCTCCCGTGGGGTCCTAGTGCCTCTGGGCTATGATCAAATAGTGTGGCTCTATAAGAAGATTAATTCTTGAAAGTTCATAACAAAAAAAAAACCAGAAACAAGAACAGTTTGAAATGTAAGAATTATGTTTTCGTTTCTTTGAGTAACAAAGCAATCCCTCTTCATATAACTGTAGTGAGCAATTCAGTCCAACTGCAGAGACATGCGAGTATGGAACAGAGTTAAAGAGTTTATGTACTTTAATTAAACTGTTTCCCAGTACAGATTCTTAACTTTTTTTGCATTTCTGTTATGTGACCGATTAAAGTGTGAAAAGCACTGCAGTGCCAACTGAGTGTGAGGTTGTTCTGAGAGGTGGTTCACTGTAAATGTAAAAGAATGTTTGGAATGCTGCCAGTTATTGCACACAAGAGTAAAGCTGTATCAGAGATAAGAGGTATGTTCATTCTGAACGCTACTTCGCTAATAGTTATCTAGTGATTTGTAATATATAGGGCAGTCAGGAGATGGCACAACAAAATGGATGCAAAGTGCCCGGTTTGCCCCGCCTCCTCAAATGCAACAGCAAATTAAGCCCATAGATTTTGGGACCACAGAGACGTTTTCTTGCATTTCTGAAGCAAATTAATTTTCTTGTGACCATCACCTCAGCCAGTGTGTATCTCTGTGTGGAACTATAAACATAAGAACTCATTATTCTGCTTACTTTCAGGCTTGGCGTCTGCTGCTGCATGCCGTAAGTCCTTCAGCTGCTGCTGTGCTCTATGCAGCCTCTGTTCTGCATGGAATAGCTAGAAAAAACACAAGCAATTAAAAATGCCTATTTGTAAAGTAGACCTTTTCCCTAAAACTTTACATGCTCAAATAATAACAATTTTAATTTCATAGCAGTGGTGAATGTGCCACTAATCTTTTTCACATACTGGTATTAAGACTGTAGTCTAAATAACTTGGCTTACATCACACTAAAACACTACCATTACATAAATAGTACTTTGTCCAACAGAATTGTAAATGCTTTATGAGAGATGTGGAGTAAAGTTTTTAGGTCACTTGTATGCAGTTTGTATAAACATACACAGAAACATAGAATTTGTCGGCAGATAAGAAAAAATTACTCACCTTAGTAATTGTGTTTCTTCTAATGGAGTCTTTCTGTATTCTGACAATATGCAGTTAGCCCCAGCACTTGAACTGCTCCGGGGAGGAAAGAGTTAACTCTATGCCAGAGCATAGAACATTGAGCTCAAGCTCAGTTCAAACCTCTGTCTGCTGCACCTTGAAGTGTAACCGTCAGATTCTTATGAGCTAATACTAACTACACCTCCTAAGTGGAAATTGTAAAATCTACTAGCCAAAGGCAACAAAATATTTTGGGTTCCCAAAAGACTCAAGTGAGAACTCCAAAACAAAAACTAGGTAGTGAACATAACTATGAAAATATATAACCTAACCCACTCCCCTCTCTATATAGGGGAGAGTGCCAAGTGCACCCCTGAGGTGCAACACTGCACCTGCCAGCCCACTTCCCAAAAAACAGGTTCTGAGAGGGGAGGCAGGGAGGGAGGTCAGAATACAGCAAGACTCCATTAGAAAGACAACTACTAAAGTGAGTAATTTTATTTTCAAACAACATGAAGTCTTGTTGTATTCTGACATTATGCAGACTACCAAGCAGTACCTCCATGGAGGAGGGTACGAACCTATTTTGGGAATAGGCTCTGCAGTACTGCTGTACCAAACCTAGCATCACTCCTAGCTTGGATATCCAGAGGTAATGCTTGGTGAATGTATGGACTGTTTTTCCAGGCAGCTGCTTTGCATATCTCTAGTAAGGGTATATCTCTGGCTGCAGCCAGAGAAGCAGCTGTACCTCTAGTCGAATGAGCCCTCAGGCCTGAGAGGGGTACTTTGCCTAGCTTTTCATAGCAGAACTGTATACCAGAGACAATCCACCTGGCAACAGTTCTCTTAGTAGCAGGTTTACCCTTTCCCACTTCACCATAAGTGAGAAACAACTGAGGACAGTCAAACCTAGCTGCCTTAGTACGCTCAATGTAGTGGCTAAGTGCCCTCTTAACATCCAAACTGTGTAATCTTCTCTCTCCTGAAGAAGAATGATCAGGGAAGAACACAGGAAGAGACATGGACTGGTTCAGATGAAAATCTGAAACCACTTTGGGTAAGAACCTCCTGTTGGTTCTAAGGACCACCTTATCTCTATGGAATATGCCTGGCAGAGGTAATAGCACGCCAGGAACACAGTTTTCAAGTCAAGTAATTATGTTCTGCTGAGGTCAAGGGCTCAAAGGGTGGTTGCATAAGCTGAGCAATGCAAACATTAAGATCCCAAACAGGAGTAGGATCCTTAAAAGGAGGATTGGTATGGAGCAATCCTTTAAAGAATTTACAGAAAACAGGATGAGATGCCAGTGAGGAAGCCTTCCCCACTGACAGGAATGAAGAAACAGCTGACAAGTGTACTTTCATAGTAGCTGGTCTGAGGCCTAAGCCATTAAGAGGAACCATATAATCCATAACTGTAGCCAAGTCAGCAGAATCTGGGGATATGTGCTTATTGGAATACCAAATGCTGAATCTTTTCCATTATTGGAGTTATAAGTTTTTCTGGTGGCAGGTTTTCGAGAGGCTCTGAGAATGTCCAGAACCCCGAGACAAATGCAGGCTTGCATATTCTAGCTCTTCAAATGCCATGCCTTGAGATTGAGAAACCGAAGGTTGGGGTACCAAATTCTCCCAACAGGAAGTTAGCAGATTGTGAATCTTGGGAAGAGATGGGGAAGATGGACTGCTAGGGACAGCAATAGAGGATACCAATGTTGCCTGGCCCAGTCTGGAGCAATCAGGATCACTCTGCAAGATTGTGACCTTATCTTGACCAGAACCTTGAATAATAGAGAAAAGTGGGGAAAGGGATACAGAAATTTCCCCTCCCAATCTAGAAGTAGAGCATCCAGGAGTACTGAGCCCAAGACTGGGGGTCTGCAACAGAAGAGAGGAAGTTGGTGATTGTCTGGGGCTGCAAAGAGATCTATCCTTGGAGTGCCCCACCTTGAAAAAAATCACCTTTAACACTAGGGGATCCAGGGACCATTCGTGATGGCCCTGAGAAATCCTGCTCAATACATCTGCTAGCAGATTGTCCTTCCCTGGAAGGTGGACTGCTACCAGAGATGTCTGTAGGGAATAAGCCAGACACACATAATTTCATGGCTTCCGTGCTCAAGGACCGTAGACTGAGTGTCTTCCTGCTTGTTGATGTACCACATGTTGGTGTTGTCTGTCCTAACCTGAACTACCTTGTTCTGTACTGAGTCCAAGAAAGCTTGCAGAGCCAGGTACACTGCCCTGAGCTCCAGAAGATTGATGTGAAGTAGAGACTCCTGAGGGGACCACACTCCCTGTGCTGTGAGGACTCCCATGTGAGCTCCCCACCTCAGCAGAGAAGCATCTGTGGTTAGAACCACAGAATGAGACTGAGTGATGAATGGTACTCCTTGTCTGAGGTTGTCCTGATCCAACCACCACTGGAGAGCCTGGATCAGAGTCTGAGTCACTAGAATTAGTTTGGTTAGAGGATCTTTTTTTTTTAGATCAAAAGCCCTCAGGTGGAACTGGATGTCCCTCATCTGAAATCTGGCCCCTTGTACCACTGCAGTGGGAAGCTGCCATGTGGCCCAGGAGTTGAAGAAAATGTCTTGCTGGACAAGACACCAGGAGACAAAAGGAAGAAGCCAGGTCTATAAGGACCTTTGCCGTTGCCAGGGGAAAGAGCTCTTGCTTTGACAGTATCCAACTCTACCCCAGTGAAGGTTAAGAGTTGCACTGGTTTGAGAACTGACTTTGGAAGATTGTGGAGGAATACTAGAGAAGTGAGCAATTGCTGGGTCACTTGCAGGTTGATTTGACTTGGTCTGGAGACTGCCCACAATGAGCCAGTCGTCCAGGTATGGAAATGTGGAAATGTTTGCCTCCTTAGAAAGGCCACTACTACTGCTAGGCATTTTGTGAACACCTTGGTGCTGATGTTGAGCGAAGGGCACTGCTCTGAACTGATAATGGCCTGAAGGCAGTTCGAACCTGAGGTACTTTCTGTGGAGCACCTGATGGGAATGTGAAAATAGGCATCCTTGAGGTCCCGGGAGGCTAGCCAATCCCCTGCCTTAGAGAGGGAAGAATTATTCCCAGAGTAACCATTTTGAATTTTGGCTTTGCTAGGTGCTTGTTTAAGTATCTTAGATCTAGGATGGGCTGCCACTCCCCTGTCTTTTTTGGAGTAAGGAAGTATCTGGAGCACAGACCTTTGCCCCTATGTGTAGTAGGAATTCTCTCTATGGCTCTGAGGGCCAGCAAAGGGGAAACATCCGCCTTTAGGGCAATGGTTTCAGAGATGTTTGCAGGTGGAAAAGACCTGACCCTCAGCTTTGGAAATTTTTTGAAGCTGAGGTCCAGTCCCAGACTTACTACCTCCAGGACCCACTTGTCTGAGGCAACAGACTTCCAGGCCTGGAAGCAGTAAGCCAGCCTGCCTCCCACTGGAAAGGGGGAGGCGACCCGGGCTGACACATCAGGGTGTCTGCTTTGCAGGAGCCTTGGACTGAGAGGAGGCTGCAGCCCTGCTCATCCCCCTTCTGCCGCTCCCTCTGAAAAACCCCCTCTGAGGAAAAGGAGAGGAGGCCTGTGCCTGGTAAAAAGGCCTGTGAAAAGGTCTGCCCCTGCCACAAGATTGCTGCTTTTGAGGAGTTTCCTGCCTTTCCTCGGCCTGTGCACTCCTGTAAGTGGTCCTGTATTCATCCATTTTCTTCATATAATTCTCTGTCTAGCCCCAGAGAAATATCCACCACAGGGAAATCCGTGTCCTGTGAGAGGCTAGTACATCTGAGCCAAACCAATCTCCGATGAGACACAGATGTAGCCATAACTCATGATGATACATCATTAGAATCTACAGCAGCATGAAACTGGATCTCAGATGCCTCTATCCCATCAGCAGCCACCTCCTTGGCTAGCTGGGGGAAAGCCTGTTTAGCCAGTTCCAGAACAGTATCCCATCTGGACATCTGGTATCTGGCTGTGTAGGCCATGTAGTTAGCCTGCCTGAGTCCCAAAGAGGATGCCATGTACTGTTTTTTAGCCATGGCATCCAGCTTCCTGGAGTCTTTATCTAGGGGGTGTGAAGCCAAGGGTATGTTAGCCTTATCACAGGCTGCAGCCTGCACAACCCTAACATGGCTGCATTGCTGGTACAAGAACTCCGTACCTGAGCCTGACAGCATGTACTTCTTGTCCATTCATCTGTCCACAGGACGTAAAGAATTTGGTGTTTTAACCAGTCTGTGTGTCTGTTTCCCCAGAGATTTACAGAGCGGAATAGACAATCTTTTTGACTCTGGGATGTCCGTCATTTCCACAAAGTCAGGCTCCTCTTGTTCCTCAGCAACTTCAACCAGAAGAAGCTGGAGGGTTTCTGCCACCATTTTGTAAAACAAAAAGTGTGAAAGGGACTCAGAAAGCCTAGGAGGGGAAACACTAGAAGGCCTGTCTGGGGAGATGTCCGGTTCTATAGGCTCATCCAGACCTTCAATACCATCATCATCGTCATCATAGTCTTTATCCCCTCTAGATCCGGTTAAAAATACTCTTCTGGGGAATAATCCAGAACCGGAGGAACAGACTGAACCAAACACCTATGGAGAGGCGCGGATCAGTTGGAACCGGCGGAACGATTCAACAATATTAATCGCCCTGGCAATTTCTTCAGTGGTTGGGCGATGCGGTTCTAGATCTGAACCAGCCGTTTCTTTCTCTTTTCTTAGCGGAACCGACCCCTCAGGATCGTCTCCTTTTGCCTGAGGAGTCTCGCCCCGGGTCAGTGGGCACTCCCTCAGGTTTGGTTGGAACTGAACCGGGCTGACCATCCGGGTCAGCGGACTTCTCGGCCTCCTTTTCCCTAAGCGTGCCCAATCTTTCATCTAAGGTGGCCTTAGGAAAATGTTTTACAAATTTGGCAGTCTGAATCAAAGTGGTCAAAACCCAGACAGTAAAGACAGGTGGTGTGGGGATCAGCCTTAGTAAAGGCCTCCCCACACTCACTGCAGTGTTGAAACCCGGTGAGCCCAGTTTTTCTTTTGGGTTTCTCAGACGCAGCCATCCTAACACTTACCCTTTACTCGGCAAAAGCCAGGCAAGACCCCCTTATCGGTTCCTAACCATGTTACGGGTATTTGAAAAAAACATCTGAAATACGTTTTTTTTTTTTTAGAACCGATAAGGACGGTACCTCACACTAAAACAGTAAAGAATAAACTTAGATAGAAGTAAACCTAGACAATCGGTTCAGCCAACCAACTAAAAAACTTTACAATTTCCACACACAAATCACACTCAGTCCACTACCTAAGCACTTACTGTACCACAGACAGGGATCTGAACCAAAGTAAAATAAGAAAATAACGGTTTAAAACTGATGTTTTTACTGTACCAAACCGAAAGTGATGGAGAAGATCTCGGAGCGACTGTTCAGTTAGGTGGAGTGAAGAATCTGATGGTTACACTTCAAAGTGCAGCAGACAGAGGTTTGAACTGAGCTCGAGCTCAACATTCTATGCTCTGTCATAGAGTTAACCCTTTCCTCTCTGGAGCAGTTCAAGTGCTGGAGCTAACTGCATAATGTCAGAATACAGCAAGACTTCATGTTGTCTGAAGGACTGTTTGGCCCACCCAGTCTGCCCATTTTTCCCTACCTACAGTATCACTGTGGATCCTACTTGATCTCCAGCTCTTTCTCCCACCCCATTCCTTTCCACTAAGATTCCCATATGCCTATCCCATGCATTTTTGAAACCCACCACTGTTTTTGCCCCCCACTTTGACTGGTAGGCTGTTCCACAAATCCACCACCCTTTCTGTGAAAAATATGTTGTTCTTCACATCGCACCTGAATCTACCATCCCCCACCAGCTAAAAAGCATGTCCCCTTGTTCTTCTGAAAAATACTTTCTTCGTGTACCTTATTCACCCCAGTGAGGTATTGAAAAGTTCCTGTCATATCTCCCCTCTCCCGCCTCTCTTCCAGGATGTACGTACTGAATTCCTTTATTCTCTCCTCGTAGGGCTTTTCTTGCAGACCCCACACCATTTTAGCTGCCCTGCTCTGGACTGCCTCCACTCTATGTCCTTCTGGAGATGTGCCCTCCAGAACTGTACATAGTATTTAAGTGAGATCTTACTAGCAATCTATAGAGAGAGACAGTACCACCTCCTCCTTCTACTGGTGATACCTTTCCCTATGTACTCAGCATCCCACTTACCCTCCCAACTGCTTTGTCCCACTGCCTGGCCACCTTCAGGTCATCAGAGATTATTACCCCAGGTCTTTCTCTTGTAGTAGTCGTCAGCCACTAACTCTCGCACTTTTTCGCACTGAAACCCAGCTGCTATACTCTTGACCATTCCTCCAGTTTCCTCAGGTCTCTTCTCATCCTTTCCACACCTCCCCGAGTATTTACCCTACTGCAGATTTTAGTGTCATCTGCAGAGGCAGACCTTCCTCCAACTCATCTGCAATGTTACCTATCAAGACATTAAGAGGATCAGTCCCACCACAGATCCCTGAGGCACCCCAGTGGTCATCCTCACTTCCTCGGAATGAACTCTGTTTACCACCATCTTCTATAGCCTATCCCCCAACAATTTCTTACCCAGTTTACCGCCTTCTGACCCACTGCTAAACTAGTCAACTTGCTCAATAGTCTTCTCTGTGGAACAGTGTTGAATGCCTTACTGAAATCCAAGTAGGCCACAACCACCATTCCACCCTGATAGAATTCCTTGTTTACCCAATCAAAGGAATCTATCAGATTTGTCTGACATGACCTCCTTCTGTGAATCTATGCTGTCTCAGCCTTGTAACCAATTTGATTCAAGATATTCCACTGTCCTCTCTTTCACCAGTGATTCCGTTAACTTTCCCACCGCTGATGTGAGGCAGACTGGTCTAGAACTGCCAGCCTCCTCCCTGCTACCACTTTTATCAAAGGAGACTACATCTGCCCTCCTCCAGAACCACTCCTGTTTTGAGTGAGCTGTTAAACAGCACTCAGAGGTGTAGCCACTAACTCCTTGAACTCTCTCAATACCTTAGGCTGTACCCCATCTGGTCCCATTGCTTTGTCCACTTTCAGAATAGCAAGTCCCTTCAGGACTCTTTCCTCTGAAAAAGGACTAGTGTCTGACTCCCTCCATTCAGAGCTCCTGTTACTTTTTAGTGGCCCCTCCTTCTCCCTCCACTGTGAATATCTGCTTTTCCTGGTCCGCTCTGCATTGCCCCCCACCTTTTTAACCTTACAGATGCTCCCCTGATCTTTCTCTTTCACTTACATACCTTAAAATGTCTTACCCCTTCTTTACCACTTGGGCTATTCTCCTTCAGTTTGTGATTTATGCTCCTTCTGCTTTCCCCACTTCTCTCCGTTTCTTCTTATACTCCTCCTATCCTCCTCCTCTCGTCTCCTTGTATCTTCTGAATGCCACCTTTCTAGCCTCTACCTTCTGGCCACCTCTTTCGAGAACCACAGCAGTCTCTTTTTCCTCTTGCTTTACTCACTTGCTTGATGCAGAGGTTTGTTGCCAGTACTCTGCCCCCTTTAAGCTTGCCCACTGTTTCTCCACCCCAGCTAAGTCCTCCCCTCCTCCTCTAGGTCATCCTTGAGGCATTCACCCATCTTTATAAAATCTGCCCATCTGAAGTCCAGGACCCTCGCCTGTGTGGGTCGACCCTGCAGTCGTCTTTATACTGAACCCACTGTACGGTGATCACTGGTCCCCAGGTTGCCTCTCACCTGATGTCTGTAACATTGTCCCTGTTAATAAGTACCAGATCCAGTACTGCCCTATCATACATGGGTTCGCTGACTAGTTGCCTGAGGAATGTTCCATGCAGGGAGACCAGGATGTCTCCGCTTCTATTTGAAGCCACAGCTGGAAGGCTCCAATTTACTTCTGGGAGACTGAAGTCCTCACCAGCAGCACCTGCCCCTTGTCTGCCATTTTAGGACCCCTTCTTTATTCTTTGTTCCTAAATTCTATTCCCACTACATGTGATAGGGCTGAGATTATTTTGTATGCTGATGATTTTTTTCGTATTTTCGTATATTATTTCAGGGAAAGAGTGGAGGCAAGGTGGAACGCACTTGCAGAGGAGGTGATATCACTGAAATCTGTGGGCAGTTTTAAGGGGGGCCGGACAGGATCAAGATAAGGTCAAAACTGAGGGAAGCTGGGGTGGGGTGTCAGCAGAAGGAGGCGATAAGTGGATGGATACGGACAAGGGGTGGGGACGGGGGCACTGCAGTTTATTGGACAGGAGCTGCACACTTGAGCAGTATCGATAGACCATACTGCCTGTATCTGCTGGCATTTTGTATGTTCGTATGATGCAGTTATAATGCGCTCTAACCCTGATGTGAGGAAAGCTGTTAGCGATGTTCAAGCAGATTTAATTCATTCCAATACTGGCTCTTGATAAGATGGTCTTGGATACTTAAAAAAAAAACTAAATTTATGATTTTTTCAGGGCCAAGGAAAGCAAGGGATTTCAACTTGTTGGTTTATGATCTTAGAGGTGAACCATTTGAACAAGTTAACGGTTTATAAGTATCTTGGTGTTTATGTTGATGAAACACTATCATTTGAACAGCATATAAAACACGTTATTAATACATCAGAGACTAGGTACTTTATTCAAAATAAAGAACTTTTGACTCCTGAATCTAGGAAACTGTTGGCTTACAGTCTTCTCTTTCCTGTAGTGGACTATGGCCTTACAGTTTATTCTGTGGCTAATGGTCTGCCCTTTCCAAACTACGGGTAGCTTATAATGGCATCTGTAGATTTACAACCAATCTACAGGCGCTTACCACTGTGTCCTTTATGCTTAGTCCTGCTCTTTTCTTTACAGAATAGGTGAAAGTTTAATCTGGCTGTCCTAATGCAAATAAAATCCTTAGGTCTGCTTCCATTCCCAATATCCTGGTTGCTTTAAAGTAATGAAAATGTATACGATACTAGATCTGTCCCCTTCAGGCAATACATTGTTTCATGTTTTAAAAAGTCACAAAGCCAAAGATCCCTTCTTTATAGGGCTCCATTGTATTAAGATACATAACCAACTGCAATCAAGAAGTCTACTACTGTACATTTATTTAACGTTTTACTTAAGGATTGGTTAAATTCTAGAACTGTTTGTACACGTTATGATTCATAATGACTGTAGTATTCTATTTATTTGTATTGTTCCACTGTATTATGCTGTATTGTTTTATACAGACTTGTTGCTAATGAAAACAAGCATTTATGCCCACTAGCTCACAAGTATTAAAAAAGGAAAAAAGAATCTTGCCAATGGCTTCCACCAAGTACCTTATCTGACTCCTCCCCCCTGTGCTGGAGGTTAGTGTGAATAGTTGTTCCTTTCCCCTTTTCCAGGGTGACCCACAGTACTCTGCCCCCACCCTGTGTTCCCTGTATCTCATTCGGATTTATGCTTTCCTTCACATAAGCACCACATCCCCTCCTGTTCTTCCCACCCTGTCCTTCCTCAGCAGAGTACAGCCTGGTATGGCCATGTCCCAGTCATGCTTTTCAGTGCACCATGACTCGATAATGGCCACAATATCCAGGTCGCCTTCTGCCATGATGGCTTCTAGGTCTGGAATCTTATTTCCTAGACTTCCAGCGCGCGCGCACAGCACACACACACACACACACACCCTTACCCTTCCAGATTTTGTTACCACTGATTATTACCACCACTTTTTTTCTGCCCTCCCTCCTTCCTCGAACTGTTTTTACTGATCCAGTTTCCATTCCCCTTCATGTCTACTACCCTGATGCCTTTATTAGGCTAGCAGCCCAAGGTACTTCTCTCCCTTCAGGTTCTCTCTACTTCCTACTTTAGCCTGTGGGGTGGGTTATTTATTGCCACCCCTATTTATTCTGCCACCCCCACTCCCGTGGCTAGTTTAATGGAGAAAAACCATTAACCTGCAAGCCTGTGCCTTCTGTAGAACAAAAACACAGAAACATAGAATTTGATGGCAGATAAGGACTGCTTGGCCCACCCAGTCTGCCCATTTCCTTACCTAATGGATAAGCTGCAGATCCCAGTTAACCAGCAGCCTACTTCTCCTACCCCCACTATAATTGCCTTATGTCTGTCCCATGCATTCTTGAATTTCCCACTGTCTTTGACCCCAACCTCCTCATGAAGGTGGTTCCATTTGTCCACCACCCTCTCTGTGAAAAAGTACTTCCTCGTGTTGCCCTGAGCCATCCCCCTCTATCTTCAAATTGTGCCCCTTGTTCTTGTACATCTTTTCTTAAAAGATGCTCCGTCTTGAACTTAGTTGATTTCCTTGAGGTACTTGAAAGTTTCTATCATGCCCTCTCCCTCCTTTCCTCAAGGGTATATATTAAGCTCCTTTAGTCTCTCCTCGATGGCTTCTCTTGCAGACCCTGCACCATTTCAGTTGCCCTCCTCTGGACAGCCTCCATCCTGTCTATGTCTTTGCGGAGACTGGGTCTCCAGAACTGCACACAGTACTCCAGATGGGCTCTCACCAGCTGTCTGTACAGAGGGATAATAACTTCCTGTTTTCTACTGGTGATGCCTCTCCCTATGCATCCCAGTATCCCCCCAGCCTGCCTTGCTGCCCTCTCACATTGCTTGCCCACCTTTAGGTCATCTGATATGACTACCCCCAGGTCCCTTTCCATTTTTGTTGTTGTTAGTATCTCACCCCCATTGTGTACTCTTCCCCTGGGTTTTTGTTTCCCATGTTTCAAATACTGGTTCCAAGTCAGACTTGGAGGCATCAGCCTGGCAGTAGCAGTCCACAGTCAGTGCTATCCCCCCAACCAGTGTGCCACCTCTGCTGTGCTCTGCTGGGTGCCTACTAGCTCTCTGTCTACTCCATTGTTCTTCTAAGTGTTACCCTTGTTTTTGGTGTTGCAGTCCCTATGATGGCCACCTAAGTTTACTCCTTATTACCGTCACTCGCTGCTTCACTGCTTCTACCTACCTTTATCTGCACAGACCCATTGTTGATAGCTTCTTGGTATTACTTATCAGCATGTTCATGTTTTGTATTTACCCCAGCATCTAGCTACTGGATTACCTCACCCCAAGCTAAATTCTGTTTACTACTTAGCACCTGTTTTATTAAATCTGCCTAGATACACCCCCTTGATCTACTCACTACATACAGTACATTAGCTGTGGGTTTTACATGACGTTGTTGCTTTGCAAATTATGTCTGAGGACAATTCAGCAACAGTTATCCCAGATGATAAAAACTGAGCCTTATTATGATCAACAGGAACAATAGCATTGTCTGATGCTGTCCGTTACCCAGTGCTTGAAGAGAGAGCTCTGATTTCTCCAGACTGAGCTATCAAATCAGCCCCATTTTCTTGCTCCATCCCCTCAGACACAATACTCACAGAATTAGTTACAGACCCTTCAGACCCAATTCTGTCACATACAACTGAAATATCAATAGTAGGCTCACTTTATCAGTCACAACTGTAAGATCCATTATCTTGAGATGTGTTTCCTCCATTGACTTGCTTTACTATCATCCCAGTAATACCACTGGATCTGTTGCAGGGGAGGTTGCAGATGTCGGTGTTCACTCTGCTATAGTGGTCTGTTCGGGGCAGTGAGAGGCATCAAAAGTTAAGCGACTCAACTTAGTAGGAGCTGCAGCATCAACTGAGAAGCACAGCACAAACAAAGGGTCCAGGATCCACAGCACACCTTCAAGCCCTTCGATCCCACTGGCCACAAGTAGCTTTTCATCTGCCGTTCAGTTGGGTGCATGTTATAGGTCTGTTGGGGGCATTTCTGAATCGGGGAGGCAACTGCGTCTTAAGGGGTGAGCAGCAGTATGAAAGTCAACATCAAGCAGTGTAGCATTAGGAGGGATTGCAGAGGACTGTGGTAGCTTAACATTTGAGGCTTCAGTGTCTGGGAATCGAACAGCAGTACATTTTCATGGTGTTCCACTGTGAAAAGACATTTTTGTGCAGCAAGCTTCTCTTTTTCAGCTAAATATTTGATCTCCTCTTCCTCCCGGAGGGAGATAAGGTGCCATTTGCATTCCTGCATCTGTTATTTAAGCAAGCTTCTACTTCCATTAAAGTAGAAATCTCCACAGGTAAATCAATTTTTTCAGGTGTACATTCACTGTGATAATCCATTTCAGAATTGCAAACCTCTTGAGAAAGAGGAGGTCGACGCCCCTGCCCCAGCAGCACTCCTCAACGCAGCACTCCATGATCTGCCATACTCTTCACAGGAAGCCAGAAGCGCCATCTGTCAAAGAAGAGCAGGTAGTTCTCCGGTGTTATGGCCAACATTCCCCCTCTCAGTAAAACAGGACCATGCAACTCATCCCCAGGATGCACAGAAACAAGCTATTATAAACTTTCTTAATCAAAATTACAAATAAATCAATAAATGCACAATTTATCTCCACTTGTGAGGACAAGACTTTCATAACTCACTTATGGCTTTGCCACTCATGACTTGTGGTCTTGCTCTCATACTTGGAGATAAATTGCATATTTTGAGTCGGGTCATTGTGTATCCCCTATTTACACACTGGTGGTAAAGACCGTAGAAATGTGTTATGTAGTTTACGGTATGTACTTGTTAAGATCTTATGCTGTTATCACAATGCATCTGTGTTCTCCTATAGAACTTTGTGGTTTAGAGGGACATAAACATCACAGAGTACTAAAATAACACTCACCACCAGTGTGTGTGTGTGTGTGTGTGCACCAGAAACATTCACTGAGTTGACTAAAAGGCCAGTAAAGATTGAATAGAGAACAGTTATGCAAGAACTTACCATAAAGTACAGTTATGCAAGAACTTACCATAACACTAGATCTTTGAGCGGGGCTCTTGCAGCAAGTAATACCGTTAGGGCTAAGGCCGCAGGCATTAGGACCCCTCGGAAAAATTTTGTAGCTAGTAGTCTGTAGCAGGGGACTGCCCCCGTTGTCAGGGAAAGGGGGCAGTCTCCTGGTGCCATCTCAGTTCCCTGCCGGAGACCAGGTTGGTAAATAATGGAGAACCAAGAAAGGACTCTCACTATAGAGAGAAAAATTAGAGGTACAAACTGACCTGGGGGATGAAGGGTGGGAAAACCACCTACTGCAAGAGCTCGTCTTGAAGATCTACTGCTACGGTAAGTTATTTCGTAACTATACTATCCGACTTCGAGGTGGAGCTCTTGCAGCAGGTAATACCATTAGGACTGAGCCCCAAGCAGTACCCAAAAAAAAAAGGCCCAGATAAGAGGGGAGGAGGAATGACTGTGAGAGGACGAACAAGATCACTCTCTCATAACAGCAGTCCCTGAAGAACAGCCAAACTGAAACCTGCTCTCCTCCTAGGGCTGTGTCCAGACTGAAGTGCCGAATGAAGGTATGGACAGTGCTCCAAGTGCCTGTGGCACATAGGTCCGCCCCTGACACATTCCTGAGAGAGGCAAAAAAGGTGGCAATAGTTCTGGTGGAATGACCCTTAACCAAGTCTGGTAAGGGTTTGCTGGGATGCTGATAACAAAAAGAAATGCAATCCACTAACCACTTGGATAGTGTTTGCTTAGTGACAGGATCCCCTGTCTTGTGCTTTGCAAATGCTATGAACAACTTGTCCGTGTTCCGGACAGAAGGAGTCTGGTCCAAATAATAACAAGAGAATTCTGTGAACATCCGGAGTATATAACAAGGCCTCCCCCTGCTGAAGAACTCTGGGTAGTAAACCGGAAGTTGGATTTCCTGGTTCAGAGTCAAAGCGGACACCACTTTCGGCAGGAATTTGGGATTTATACGTAGCTGCACCCTATCCCTATGAAAAACAAGGTAAGGCTCCTTGCACATCAGGGCCTGAAGCTCAGAAATCCTCTGGGCTGAAGTAATGGCAACTAAAAACAATGCCTTCCAAGAAAGGAGGCGTAGCTTGCATGACGCGGCCGGTTCAAAAGGAGGGAGGGTGAGCTTTTCTAGAATAAACAGGAGGTCCCACGGAGGGACTGGATCCTTCCTGGGAGGGTCTAATATGCAAGACCCCTTTGAGGAAAGTCTTGCAAATGTCAAGCTGTGACAGAGTCCTTTCTCCAATCGCATCATGATATGCCAAAACTGCACAAAGATGCACCTGGACAGAGGAATAGCTCAGACCTAAGTCGAGGAGGTATTCTAGTACGAACTTGACGGAGCACTGAAGAGGATCCAAGGATCAGGCTGCCGCCGAGAGACAGAATCGTTTCCACTTCATGGCATAAACGGCCCTGGTAGAGGATTTTCTTGCTGCCACCCTCTGAGAAACGCCCAGTTTCTCCTCTGTTAGGACTGCAGGAGCCAAGCGTGCAGGTGAAGGGACCGTAGGGGCGGGTGGACCAGCGTCCCTTGATCCTGAGAGAGCAAGTGGGTGGAGAGAGGCAGTGGTATGGGGGGACCCATAGCCAACTGTTGAAGAAGCGGAAACCAAATCTGACAAGGCCAGAAAGGAGCTACCAAGATCATCCTGGCCCCTTCCGATTGCAATCTGAGCAGTGCTCTGAACCAGAGGGAAGGGAAGGAAGGCATAAAGGAACCTCACTGCCAAAGAGAGGGACAATGCGTCTTGCCAGAAAACACCAGACTCTGGATCTAGCAAGCAGAAATTTTGCAGTTTGGCACTGCGCTGGGACACAAAGAGGTCCAGCTCGATACAACCCCATGTTGCGTACAGGTCATCTGCTACGTCCTGCAGCAACTCCCACTCATGGTTCCGTGATTGAGAACGGCTCAGACTGTTGGTGAGAACATTCTGAATGCCTGGCACGTGGACCGCAACTAGAACAGATCACGTTCTATTGCCCAGTCCCAGATTCTCATGGCCTCTTTGCAAAGACGGTACAATCCTGTTCCTCCTTGCTTGTTCAGGTAAAAGACTACTGGGGTATTATCCGACTGGATTACCAGAGGGCCCAGGAGAGCTGATCCTGGACGGCCTGAAGGGCATAAAAAACTGCCCTCATCTCCAAAATATTGATGTGGTCAGACCTTTCTGTGGCAGACCATGATCCTCTCGTCCAGTGTTCGCGAAAGTGAGCACCCCAGCCTAGTCCCGAAGCGTCCATTGTGACAGATTGTGTCGGACTTTGCTTCTGAAAAGGGACACCCTGTTCTAAGTGAGCTGGAACTTGCCACCATTGAAGAGAATGCTGGACCACTTCCGAGATCCAGACAGGCCGGTCCAACTCGTCTGAACCCTGATCCCATTGTACCCTGAGGTGCCATTGGAGAGTTCCCATGTTGAGATGTGAGAAGTGAACCGTTGCTATGGCTGCAGTCATGTGACCCAACAACTGCAGGACTACTCTGGCAGAGCACTTGATCCGCTGAATGGATCCTGTGAGCTAGGGACAAAAGTCGGAGTGCTCTGTTTGCAGGAAGAAAAGCCTTGCCTTGAAGAGTGTCGAGCACCGCTCCAATATATTGAAGCCGTTGGGAGGGCCAGGGTTGGGATTTTGGCCAGTTCAGGGTAACTCAGAGACTGGAAGAGCTGTTCTGTCTCCCTCAGAGTGCATACGAGCTGATGTTCTGTAGGTGCAGAGAGTAGTCAATCATCAAGGTAGGGGTAGACAAAGTGACCCCTTCTCCTCAGCGTTGCTGCAACTACCACGAGGCACTTGGTAAAGATCCTTGGGGCTGAGGAAAGGCCGAAGGGCAAGACCATGAATTGGTAATGCTTGTCCTGGAACCGGAAGCGAGAAACTTCCTGTGCGAGGGCAGGATCTTTACGTGCATATAGGCATCCTGCATGTCCAGGGAGCATAGCCAGTCCCCTTGGTGAAGGAGGGGAAACAGGCTTGCCAGAGTGAGCATCTGAAATCTTTTGTATAGGATGAACTCATTCAGGTGGCTGAGGTCTAGAATAGGGCAAAGTTTTCCCGTTTTCTTGGTCACCAAGAAAAAATGGGAGTAAAAGCCTTTGCCTTGCTGGGTCCTTGGGACTGGCTGGATGGCTTTCTTCTGGAGAAGAGAAATAATCTCTTGTTCCAGGAGAAGGGCATGTGTTGCTGAGCAGTGAGATGCCACAGGCGGATTGTCTGGGGGACGCTAAGAAACTCGATGGAGTAACCCCTCTGGATTATCTGTAGCACCCACTGGTCGGATGTGACAGTGGACCATTCTTGCAGGTAGAGGGAGAATACACTGGAAGTCATGCAGTTCCTTGTGAGATGATGGCTGGATATCTGGGGGCTTTCGGCTGTTTAGGGCCTTGGCCTCCCAGTTGCACAGGCTGGTTGTGGCATTTGAAGCCTTTGCCTTGGTAAAGGGCTGATTCCCCGTTGACTTTGCTTCCAAAAAGTATGCTGAGGTTCAGACTTGTACAGTTTGGGCACGTCCGCCATTACCTTACCCTTATCCTGAAATCCCTTTATGATCCCTTCCACTTCCTGACCGAAGAGGACGGGACCCTGGAATGGGACGTCCAAAATAGCGTCCTGGAGGTCTTGCCTAAAGGACGTTGCCTGAAGCCAAGCATGCCTAAGGAGACAGACTCCCAATGCCGCTGCTCTAGCTGCCATATCGGCTGACTCATACGAGCATCTCAAGGACGTGCTTGCCAACATCCAGACCGGATTAAGCGTAAGCCAGCAGTTCATTTTTTGTGTCACAGTCTGGCTGGGACTTGAGAAGCTCTTTAGTTTTTTTCCCCATAGTTACTTCTCATAAGTGACCATATGGCCCAAGAAGTTTAAAGACCTAATGGCCCCTGTGGTTGATGAATACACCTTTCATCCCCAGTGGTCTAGTTTCTTCAACTCTGGATCTGGGGCCTGTGTACTAAGGTGTCTTGGTTGGGATTGTCTGCTGTGTGCTGCAGTCAAGATCGTAGAATCAGCCATTGGCTGCTCCACCAGGAATGGTTCTTCTTCTTTAGGCGGTTTGTACAAGTGGTCAGCTTTTCGTGGAACCCTGGCATGGATGAAGGTTTCTTCCAGACAAGTTTTGCCACATCCTGGAAGGGCTCCACTAGTGGAGGGATGACAAGGGGTTTCGGGTCCTTCACCCCCAAGAACTTCACCAGACGTTTCCTTTCTGGGTCAAGTTCTTCTGTGACCCACTGGTATAAGGCCTGTATGTGCTGCATAATATCAAGGAAGGTAGGGTCATCCGATGAAGACATAGGGGTATCCTTGGTGTCCAGAGTGGGTGGCCTCAGGTCCTCATAGTCCGAGGAATCTGGAGTGGATTCTCTTGCCTCATCCCCAGAAGTGGGAGTTGAGCGGCCACTAGAGTCAGGGGTAGAGAAAGATTCCCTCTTCCTCTTATCCTTAAGGGCTAGTGATCCCTCTTCTGCACCTTCATCCTGAGGGGGCAGAGGAGGAGGTGGTGGTGTAGGAGTCGGTGTTGGAGGCCTACAGAGAAGGTCACCGTTGATGGTGTTCCACTAGGAATTAAACAACGCTCCGACGTCCGCCAGGAGGACGACTAGTGGAGGAGGCGTCGGTGCTGATGGACCGGGCGTCGGTGAGGCGTCCAGTACTGGGATCTCCATTGGTGAGGCTGCCCTGTTGCATCAGGCTGTGGGGTTTGCTCCCTGGTAGAGCGGTCGTCCGACCCGGCGTCTGGAGTGATGTGCACCTGATCTGGCGACTGGTCGTTTTGGGGGATGGACAGGTGGTCACCCTCTGTGGAACACCTGCCAGGCGACAGCCCCTTCTGGGGCGAGCGCCTACTGTCTGGTGCTGGCGTTATGGCAGGGGACGTTTGTCCTTGTTAAGAGGGGTCCCGACAGCAGAAGGAGGAGGGGTCCGGTGGCGAACGACCTCCTGCCACCGGTTAGAATCGTCTGGTCTCTTGTGTCTGTCAGAGGATCCTGTGGAGCTGCGGTCCTCCTTGGGCCTATCAGCAGGTGACTGTCCTTCCTGAACCGAACCCTGTGAGGGTTTATGGGGCTGGTGAGCCGGGGGACCTGGGCCTGGCTGTGTCCAGAGGATGGAGGCTGGTCCTTGGGTTTAGAAGAAGATGATCTTTTGGTACTAGTCCACTCTGAAGAGGGAGGGACAGACCCTGGCCTCCCGCCGGAGGTTGAAGAAGATACACAGATACATAGACAGTGTCGGCAGATAAGGGCCTATGGCCCACCCAGTCTGCCCATTTGAGCTTGTAAGTTCAGTTTGTTTTCCTAGAAGTCTGTTGCACCTTAACCCTGACCTCCAGAATTCCTTTATGACTATCCCATGCATTCTTAAATCCCGTGATTGTTTCAGCCCCCACCACCTCCTCTGGCAGGGTGTTCCACTTGTCCACCACCCGTTCTGTGAAGAAATTCTTTCTCATGTTTCCTCTGAATCGCCCTCCTCCAACTTCATCCCATGCCCTCTAGTCCTGGAACATCTTTTTCGCTTAAAATAGTGTTTTCCTGCACCCTGTTCCTCCCTGTAAGATACGTGTATGTCTCTATCATATCCCCTCTCCCTCCTCTCTCCAGGGAGTACATGTTCAGTTCCTTCAACCTGACTTCATAGGACTTGTGATGCAATCCATGCACCATCTTTGTTGCCCTCCTCTGAACCTTCTCTACCCTGTCTATGTCCTTACGTAGGTATGGTCTCCAGAACTGTACACTGTACTCCAGGTGGGGCCTCACTAGTGTCTTGTACAGCGGAATTATGACCTCCCTTTTCCTGCTGGTAATGCCCCTGCCTATACATCCCAGCATCCTATTTGCTTTACCTGCTGCCTTGTCACACTGTTTCCCTACCTTGAGGTCATCAGAGATGATAACCCCAAGATCCCTTTCCTGCTTGGTGCATGCTATATCCTCACCCCAACTGATATATTGTGCCAGGGTTTCTGTGCCCCATATGCATTATCTTGCACTCTTTGCATTGAATTTCAACTGCCAAACCCCTGACCATTCTTCAAGTTTCTGCAGGTCACCTCATTCTGTCTACACCCTCTGGTGTGTCTACTCTGTTACAGAGCTTTGTGTCATCAGCTAACAGTGAAATTCTGCCTTCTAGGTCCTCAGCCATGTCACTGATGAAGATGTTGAATAGGACCGGTCCCAGCACTGATCCCTGTGGTACCCTACTGGTCACTCTTCCTCTGTGGAGTGACAGCCATTTACCACCACCCTCTGTGTCCTGCCACCCAGCCAGTTACCTACCCACCACACTACTGTCCTGCCCACACCCATATTCCCCAGTTTGTAATAGTCTTCTATGTGGCACAGTGTCAAAGGCCTTGCTAGTCCAGATAGGCCATGTCCACTGCCCTCCCCTGATCCACCTCCCTAGTCACCCAGTCAAAAAATTCAATGAGGTTGGTCTGACATGACCTCCCCCTGGTGAAACCATGCTGCCTTGGGTCCTGTAGTCCATTGACAACCAGATGTTCCACCATTCTCTCCTTCAGTAGTGCTTCCATGATCTTCCCCACTACCGAGGTGAGGCTGACTGGTCTGTAGTTCCCTGCTTCCTCTTTGTTCCCACTTTGTATAAGAGGACTACATCTGCTGTCCTCCAGTCTTTGGGTACCTCCCTGTTTCCAGTGATCGGCTAAACAGGATAGCCAGAGGTTCAGCCACCCCTCTTAGTTCTTTAAGGACCCTGGGGTGCACCCCATCTGGCCCCATTGCTTTATCAACTCTTATTACTTCCAGTTCCTTCAGGACCCTTTCTCGTGTAAAGGGACTTGTGTCCATTTCTGCACCATTCTCACCCCTTGTACTCCCCTCAGACCCATTACCCTCCTCTTCCTCAGTAAAGACTGAGCAGAAATACCTGTTCAGTATGTCAGCTTTACTGTTGTCATCCTCCACGCGCCACCATCCTCCCCCTTCAGTCTCACTATCCTCCCTTTGTCTTTTCTTTTTCACTTATGTACCTGTAAAGGTTTTGTTCCTCTACCCACTGATTTTGCAATGTGTTCTTCTGTCTGAGCTTTGGCTTCCTTACTGACCTCCTGCCTCCCTTTGCTTCTCCTGGTACTTCTCCCTATCCCCTTCTGCCTGTGTCTTTTGTATTGCCTGAATGCAATCTTTGGCTTTCATTTTCTTTGCTACCTCTTTGGAAAACCATAATGGTCTCCTCTTCCTTTTCCTCTTGTAACCTGCTTAATACATAATTCTGTTGTTCTTGTAATCCCCATTTTAAATACTGCCCACTGTTCCTCAACCTCTGATACCTGTCCCATTCCCCTTAATGCCTCTTTTCAAGTGACTCATTTTCCCAAAGTCTGCCCCTAAAATCCAGGATACGTGTTTTTGTGTGGTTTGGTTCTGCTCTTTCTGTGATTTCAAACCACAATGACTGGTGGTCACTGTTTCCCAGGTGCTCCCCACTGTTACCCCCATCACACTGTCCCTGTTTGTGAGCACAAGATCCAGTATTGCCTTCTGCCGAGTTGGTTCCATGACCAGTTGCTTGAGGAAGGCACCCTGAAGGGAGTCCAGGATAAATCTGCTCCTAGTTGATGCTGCTGCTGGGATGCTCCAGTCCAGGCCTGGAGGGAGACTTGTGGCAGGACTCTGACCGGGGCCTGTCCTTGGAGTGTTTTCCTGGGGTCTTCTCTCAATAGAAAGTGTCTCTCGCAGGTGAAGACGAACTGGGACCCGACGGGGACTTTTGCATGGCAGCTACTTTCTGCTCAAGGAGGTATGCCTTTAAAGCCTTAGCCCTGCGGATCCTGATTTTGCTGTTGAACTTCTGACAATGTTGGCAGTTGTCGGGCAGATGGTCGTGGCCTAGACAGATCAGGCAGGCCTCGTGGCTGTCTTTGATCAGGATCTGTTTGCCACAACAACTTCTGCCGAGGAGGTGAAGGAGAAGACATGCATGAAAGGTGAATCTTTAGCGAAGCTTGTCGAAATTATCAGAAAAAAAAAACATATCTAAGCGATTTACTTATCTGTGGTCAACTATTGTAGCGAAGCGTCCAAGGAGCAGAACAACGCTGGTCGACAGCGAGACAGTAACTGAGATGGTGCCAGGGGACGCCCCTTTATACTTATGTCTGATGTCGGGCGTGCCCGAGGGGACCCGCTATATAGACTGCTAGCTATACATTTTCCGAGGGGTCTTAACACCATGTACTAGTCCTAATGGTATTATCTGCTGTAAGAGCTCCACCTCAAGTCAGATCAGTAGATCTCGAGGGAATCTCTTTCATCAGGTCACACCTATGGAACGCAGCCGTCAGCTGCCAAGATCAAACAGCAGCTTTTCTGGAGCAGTCTAATAGGCTGCCCACGCCCAACGCCACAGGTCGACGCCCCTTGTCCATATAAGGGCTGCCCTTACTCTCCTCTTTTCTGCCCTCTGCCAGAGACCATACAAGTCAGACCTCCCACTAGGGAACCGAGGAGAGAAAAGGAGCCCTGCTATAATAAGGGTCTGGAGTAACTAGAAAACCCGACTGAAGACAGAGAGTCAGGGGGGTGGAGGATGGGACGGCATGACCTGATGAAAGAGATTCCCTCGAAGATCTACAGCTATGGTAAGTTCTTCTGTAACTGTTCTATCTTTATCAGGGATATCCCTTTCATCAGGGCACACCTATGGAACAAGTCCCATGCAGTTCTGATAGCGAGACAGTCTGGGTGGCAGGAGGCCAAAAGCTTAACAAAGAAGGCTTTGTAGCACAGCTAGGCCAAGTCACGCCCACCTTCTAGAGGCAATGTCCAGACTGTAGTGCTTCATGAAAGTGTGGACAGTACTCCAAGTAGCAGCAACACATTTTTTTCTTTTTGAAATTACTATTTATCCACGCCTACATCCTGTGGGTGTCGACCCATCGGGAGCGCCTAGGAGTCATCCTCCTGCCTCAATTGCTTGCTCAATATTTACCCTCAGTCCCCAAGGAGCTGTGGCTCATCCTCCCCCCCCCCAAGCGGGGTCGAGGTGGGGGCAGCGATCACCCCGAAATTCTGAATCTCGTCGGATTGGGGTAGTCAGGCAGGCAAGGGCATATCGGTGGCATGCTCCGGCGCACCGTCTCCCCGGCACCCGCAGGCGTTTTCCTCCACTTTTAACTTGGAGGAGTGGCACGCACCCTATGCCAAGGCATCACTGCCGGCATCACCACTCCTTGTCCCCCGTCTGCTGCAATGCTTGCTGTACCCCTGGCCTCCACCAGGAGACAGGCAAGCACCAAGTCTGGACCCTCCTCCCTCCCAGGAGAGGAGAGCCGTCCTCAGATGCTCAATTCTCTTCCTCCTGCTGACCCCCGACCGCTGGGCTGGCTACCCGAGACCGATTCTGCTGGCATGGCGAGGTGTGGCGTCCAGCACTTCAACCCTCAGCGCCACTGGGCTGGCTAGCAGCAGATTTCTGCAGCGGATACATTTCTGAAACAGGCAACCAAAGTGGCCATACCTCTGGAACAACTCCAGGAAGTTCCTTACCATACTTCCTGTAACAAACAGTAATACAACTGGCCAACCATTTAGACAGGCACTGTTTAGAAACTGGAACGCGCTCTTTCCCGGGGCAAAAGAAACAAACAACTGAGAGGACTTCCTGCAGTCCTGTGTGCGGTGTGTATAGTACCTGAGAATTCTATGCACATCTGAAGTATTGGGCAATGCTTCCCATGGATTGGCATGCTCTGGGCAATAAACAGGCAGCTGGATAGATTGATTTACAGTAAACTCAGTTACCACCTTAGGAAGAAACTTAGGGTTGGTACACAAAGACATCTTGTCTTTGTGGGGAAAATCAAATAAGGCTGTGCACACATGAGAGCCTGTAGCTCTGAAATCTTTTGAGCATCAGTAATAGCAACTAAAAGAACAGGTTACTCACCTGTAACAGTAGTTCTAGCAGTGGTATATGTTGTTCATCCACACTCTTTGGCATCTCCCCTTCCACTTTAAATCTTGCTGGAAGTCTTCAAGCTGGCTACTCCCACCCACCTGGATGGTATATACCTCGGCTCTACACCACGACGCCAGATCTTAGCCCGCAGACGGGGAGGTCAGGTAGGTCCGTGTGGATGAACAACATATACCACTCCTAGAACAACTGTTACAGGTGAGTAACCTGTTCTTCTGGGAGCATGGATATGTTGTTCATCCACACTCTTTGGCAGACTCCTAGCAGTTCTCGGGAGGAGGGAGGCAAGGCGCACACCCCCTACTTAGGGAATAGAGATTGGAGAACTGAGGCCCCAAAACCTGCATCCTGGCATGACTCAAGGTTGATGAAGGTGTTTGCTGACTTCCAAGTAGTAGTCCAGCAGATTTCCAGGATAGGGATGTCCCCGGAAGCAGCCACCGATGTAGCAGTATGGCAGCTAGAATGAGCTCTCATCCCTCTGGGAGGCTCCTTGCCCACCAACTCATAGCACAGACCTATGCATGATGTAATCCATCTTGCAATAGTCCGCTTCGCTGCAGGTCTGCTGGAAGTGGCTTCAGCGTAGGTGACAAACAGCTGGCGAACCTATCCCTGAATTTCATCCGTCCTCTCCTTATAATAGGAGAGAGCACGTCTCGGGTCCAAGGTATGGAGCCTGTACTCGGCTTCAGAGCTCAGAGGTGTAATTACGGTAGTATACCAGCAGAGACAACACCTGGTTAGGGTGAAACTCTGACACCACCTTCAGAAGGAATTTCGAGTGAGGGTGTAGGAATGACCTTGTCCCCGTGGAAGACCAGATAAGGGGACTCCACCGAAAGCGCCTGGAGTTCCCCTGTCCTTCTGGCAGACATGACAGCCACCAGGAAGGCTGTTTTCCACGACAAGTGTGACAAGGCACACTCATGCATCGGTTCAAATGGCTTGCCCATGAGCTTTGCCAGTACCAGCAGTAGATCCCATGGAGGTGGAGGTTCACAAACCGGAGGGGATATGTGATCCAGGCCTTTGAAAAAGCGCCCGACCACCGTTTCCTGTGCTAACGTCGGCTGACCGGCCCGTGCCTGGTAAGCAGAGTTGGCTGCCAGGTGCACCCTAAGGGTCGATGACCGTAGTCCCCTTTGGAGAGAGACCAAAGGTAGTCGTGAATGTTAGCCACTGGACAGGACAAAGGGTCCAGGCCCTTGCCCTGACACCAAATGGAAAACCTTTTCCATTTGAAGGCATAACACTTCCTGGTCGATTCCTTTCTAGATGCCTCCACCACGGTGTAGACATCTTTGGAAAGACCCAAAGCCTGGAACTCTAGCTGCTCAGGTACCAGACTGTGAGGTGCAGAGATTGAAGATCCAGATGGAATACCTTCCCCTGATTGAGTGATATCAGGTCTGGGCCAATGTTCCCTCTAATATTTAGTCTCTGTGGGTTGGTGACTGATATGTGTGTGTGGCACTTTGTGCAAAAAAAATGATTCATGTGCGCAAATTGGGTGGCCTAAACAAGTGATATATTTTATTGTCAGTAAGCAGTAGAAAACATAACCAAACACTCAAATACTCAATGCAAAGTATAAATATACATTCTGACACAGTCCGAAGATTGGAAGTGTACTGTATACCATAAGAGTATAAACTGGAAACGTGTAAATTATTTACATTTTAAAGAGTCTTGCATGCATCTAAAAGGGATGCTGCTGATGATGCATTGCTAAGAAATCAACATTTACTGTTTTTCTCTCCTGTCTTTCCCATTCATCCAGTGGACTTATATTTTAAGTGCCATTTTTCCACCAGATGTTAAAAACAAACAATTTTGTTTGCATCAGCATATCTAAATGGCTTTCTTCCAAGCAGTTTCTTTGTTTGCTCTTAATGCAGTTCATGAGGCTGGATCCTCTTTTACAGTCAACACTAGAAGCTTGGAATGTAGTAGTAGTAATAGTACAATTTATTGTTCAGTGTAAAGCAGTTACAATATACTAAAATCAGGACAAAATACATAGTAAATATAAATAGACAATAAATAAATCAACAAGGAACTTAAATATCTTTACAGTGCAATTCAGTTTAACAGAGTACCTTTTCACATAACTTCAAGTCCCCCTAATAAAGTTTACAAATGAGTTGAGATTAAAAATCTTGCAAAGATCTCTACCATGTTCTTCACTTTCATAGTAAACAATTATTCCAAATGATCCTCCAGGGGGAGGCTAAGATCCCCCTAACAATCCACCCATCAGTTTTTTTCCTAGTTGATTCATACCTAGGACACAAGATTACCACATGTTTGAGATCATTTATAGTCCCCACTCCACATTTACAATATGGAGGAAGTAACCCCTCTCTTTTGTCTGAAATGAATGCATTGAGCATTATAGTTTTCAGTTCTAAATCTTGTATAGATTCTTCTTTGTCTAGGCAGGTTAAAAAGAGAGATGGCTCATATCCCTTGAAATCTTTACTTTTTATAAAATCCATATAGCTTAAGCTTGGAGAGTTGAACAGAAAGAACTGATGTCTTAAATCAATAATCCTCAATTTGACATCCTGCCTGATCTCCTCAAATAGTCTTGTGTAAATGTTATATAAGAGGTGGCCCAATCTGGCCAGCATTATTGTTTCATAATAAGTTGAATAAAGAGATGTACATATCCCATGTTGCCAATTTGATGGCTTCCACCACACACATTCTGGGATATCTTTTGGGGCAAAAGAAAAGTTTCAACAGAAAGAGAATCTGTCGTCTACAGATGAGAGAAGTCAAGGAATGTTGTCCTACCTCCAAGGCAAGAATACAGCTTGGAGTTCCATTTAAAATATTAAGATGTCTCTATAGAGTTTATTCAGAATTATTTCTAATTCTCTAACCTTGGTATAATCCCAGATTTCAGAGGCATATAACATGCTCAATCTAATTTTGGCATTAACAACTCTTAATACCCCACCTCACGATGACTTCCCCATCTTGCCGTTAAATATTTTTAGGGCATTTACAGAAGATCCATTTAAATTGAATAACCTCCAAATGCTTGGTCCAAGATAGGCTATAGGCAAAATGGGCACCTAAATAGTCATAACACTTAACAGTGTCTATATGGTTACCGTTTAGCCTAAAGCCTACCGTATTCATTGTCTGAGAGCCAAAAACTACAATGTTGGTCTTGCCGAGATTAACTTTTAGTTTCCTTTGAGAACAGAGAGATTCAAAGTGAGCCAATTTTCTTTTAAAGACCTAGGACTGAAGTAGAGAGCAAGACTAAATTGTTTGCATATGCTAAACATTCAATCCTTTGATCATTCATTTTTGGAGTATGAAAATCTGGATTACCTAGCTGATCCAAGACTGTATTAATGTAGATGTTAAATGGAGTAGGGGCCAAAATACAGTACACCTGTCTGCCCCCAACATTTGTCTCAAATATATCAGTTAGATGACCATATGGATTATACTGGACTCTTGCCCACATATTTTCATAGAGTCTATTAATAACATCAAGAAGTGAGGCCTCCAACTTCAGATCCCTTAATGTAGCCCAAAGGATTTTCTACTAGTCCTGTCGAAAGCCAAGGAGAAGTCAACAAAACAGCAATATAATCTGTTTTTTCTCACTTTAGTATACTTTCAGATCAGATGCTGAAGCATAATAATGTTGTACTGTAGAACAGTCCTTCCAGAAACTGTTCGCCTCACACAATAACGAGTTGTCCTTGACCCACGACAGCAATCTGCCCAAATTTATCCTAGAGAAAATCTTCGTGAAACATCTATCAAACTAATAGGCCTATACATCCTGGGTCATTCGATCCTCTTTTTAAAATTGGAAAGATAACACTACCTGCCCAACTAGCAGGGTAAGAGTACCCTGAACCAGGCCATTAAACAGCAAAATAAAAAAAGGAATCCATCAGTTGGTAAAAACCTTATAGAGATCACCTAGGAGACCTGGTGCTTTATTTGCCTTAAGGACAGTCAGTGCCATCTGGATTTCATCCTCTGTGATCAAGATAGGTCTTGGAAAAATTTCATCCTCCTGTATTTTGAAAGCATCAGGTGTCTCCTGCTCTTCATGAGAATAATACAGCTTGGAGAAATGAGATGCCCAAACTTCAGGTGTAATATAGGTTTCAATCCTACTGGCATATCTATTATATCCCTGGACAACAATATTCCAAAATCACCTTCCACCCCTATCCAAAACAGCCTGCCTCAGTTTTTCCCAAAGTCCCAGAGTATGTTTATGTCTCTCCCGTTCGAGAATTTTCCTATATTTTCTCTTTCACTCTTTAGCAATTTAAAATCTGCTGCAGACTTATTTCTTTTCTTCTTATGCTGTCTTAGTTTTCCTCCAACTCTTTCTTTGCCTGTAGGCATACTGAATTAAACTAAGACTTTTTATAAAGAGACCTAGTATGATACGTTGTTTTACATCTAGGTCCAAGTAAGGAATGAATAGTGTCCCAATTCTCCAAAATATTAAAGGCCTTACTTTTGTCCAGAACCAACTCGTGAATATCACCTAAGACTCCTGTACTAAGAATTTCTTTGAAACTAGCTTGATGAATCTGTTCCCATCCAATCCTTCTCTTGTTTATGACTTCCAGACTATCTTCCTGTTGTGCCTCACTCCTTAGAGTTCCAAAAGGACATTTGATGTTAATTACAATAGCACAGTGTGCTGATTCCAATCTATTCATGACCTCTAACTTTTGGATCAGCTTTACTGCTTCCAAATTGGTCCAAACCTGATCAGGGGTTGAAGAGCCAGTAGGTCCTCTATATGTTAAGGATCCAACTAGATCTTCCTGAGTTCTCCCATTTAAAATACAAAAAATTCTACTGATCAAGCCCGTTCACAATTCCCTACCTATGTAGTTAGATTTCAGATCGTGAGCAGTCCTAGTATATGAGATATTTCGATTAATTATAGATATTGTATGGATCATATCTCAGTATACATCCTCCAAAAAATGAGAAGGAATTCTGGCATTAAAGTCTCCCAAAATAATTATAAGACAAGGTATACTCTTATCTGACAATTCGTCAAGTGCCATTTTCAGATTCTGTATGAAAAGGTCAGTGGGATCAGTAGCTTTATTGCGAGGGGGAAAGTATATATTGCAGAGAATGATCTTCTCTTGTTCCTTGCTAATCATTAGAGCCTGAAAATTTAGCAACGTTTTGATAAAAAAGGAAATACCCCCTTTAAACCTTCCAAACTTTTTATCTTTAGTTGCTGGCAGAGTAAAGACAGAATATCCAGCCAATTTGGGAGTTACATTTTCTGTACACTATGTTTCTTGCAGTCCAATAATATCAAAATTATCCAGAAATCTTACTACTTCATGGTCAATTATTTTAAGATTGATGCCTTCAGTATTCCATGAAAGTATAGAAAGGGCATCCACATTTCAATTCCCAGCTCCCTTATCCAAATCCAGCTGGCATTCAGAGTTCATTTGATTGATATTATCTGCAGGCTGCATTTGTCAGGCTTAATCAATAACTGTCAGCGGCGAGTAGGTATTGGGGTCAATTAGATTTCCAAAATCAGTCAGGGGGTTATCTGCCTCTAAGATTGATTTTGGACTATCCTTAGTCTGTTTAAACCATGAAAAGACTTCACCCAAGTCTAACGTGTTAACTAAATGTATTCCCAAACAATCCAGCTTGCTGTCCGGAGACAGCAAGCTGCTAGCTTTATGAGGATTTTTAAATATAATATCAATTTGTGTTGTGGACTCAGGATCTCCACATAACTTTAAGGACTCCACCATGTTTCTGGAGATATAAAATCCTAATGCTCTTTCCAAGAGCAGCAACAAATCTTCCCTAACTTTCCTATGAGAATCCTTGAGCGAAACCTTCTACCCAAAGATAGTTATGGTCCAACTTAGCCACACTTCTCTCTGCTTCAGTACATGATCCTCTATCACTCTCAAGATTTTTCTCTGTGCTATCGTATCCTTCTCACTCTGCACCTCCCTATGGAGAATCTCTTCTGGGTAAGGATAAGACTGTGTAGGAACTCTATGCATGATAGCTTCATGTTTAGCTTGAATGTAGCACATACATCAATAAGTTTAGCCACCATGCTGTACTGCACATTAGTCAAAGCAAAGTGGATCATGTCAGTAAAGGATTTAATGATCCTCCCTTTAGTTTTACACCAACTATAAATGTGAAGTCATTGTACTGGCTAACAATTTCTGCCTGGTCCACTGATGAAAATAAATAGTCCTGATATTTGCTATACAGTCTCTCAATATTTGATAAGCCAAACTCAAAGCTACAATGTGGCATTGCTGCAAAATCAAAGGCAGATCTGTCAGAAAGTTCACCTGCAGGAAATCAGCTGTTCAGATGGTCACATAACAGGCCAATGAATTGCAAAATTGCTGCTGTGCTTACTCCAGCTTTTATTGTAAACAAAAACTATAGTTTTCCCATTTTCTTCTACTGAAAAAAAATGAACACGCTTTCAATGGTGAGGCTTTAAATCCATTATAAACACATTTTGTATGTGAGACGCTGCTTGAGGAGGAGGCAGATTACACTGAAGTTGTGCAACTTTAAAACTGAAATAATATAATATATACCCTATGTCAGAGAATCTCTCGCATTGCTTTGTTGGGGGGAATCTACCAAACAAATGAAACATGGCATTATCTGTGACCAGCAGGGGAATACTGTTGCTTATCAAGTACTGTCTTACTGAAAAGAGGTGTCAAGTCGAAACATTGTTGTAACTGCAAAGCCGATTGGTTGAATTTGCCAGTCTGTTCCATTGTTCAATAAGTGGAGCAAGAGCGGACTGCTGGCTTGTTAAAGTTAATGGGTTGTGGACTCAGGGGTGGGCATACAATGTTTCTCTCCCATTCACTTTCATGTCCTGCTGTCTGAGTCTTAAATCTGAGTGATGACTGTAGTCACTACTTCATGAACGTGAGGATCCCTGTCAGCTGCTTTGTGCGCTACTACTGAAGCCATGTGCGGGTTATTTCTGACTGCTGTGCGGCAAGCGCACGCCTTAGGGGGAACATAGGTCTGGGCATGTACAAAGTAGCTCTGGGGGCCTGCAGCTGAGGCTGAGGAGATCTGGATACCAGAACTGGCACAGCCAGTCTGGGGCTACCAGGATCACCTCCGCCTTGTCCCTCCTCACCTTGAGGAGCACCTTGTGGATCAAGGGAAATGGAGTAAAGGCGTACAGGAGGCCTGGGGTCCACGGCCTCGAGAAGGCATCCCCCTGCAGTGAGCCCTGCTGAGGGGGCGGGCATGAAACAGCCTCAGCTTGGTGTTTTCCCTGGAGACAAACAGGTCCACCATCGGTTTGCCCCAATGGGAGAACAGGTTGTAAGCTACCTCGGGATGGAGAGACCACTCGTGGAATGTCTGGCCCAGCAGCTGAGAGCATCTGCCAGATGATTCGAGGCTCCTGCCACATGGATGGCTAGGAGATTCGCCTCCAATCGGCTCAGGAGGGTCCAGATGTGGAGCGCCTCCTTGCATAGCAGACGGGAGTGTGTGCCGCCCTGTTTGTTGAGGTAGTATGTGGTCATGGTATTGTCCGTCTGGACTTGAACCACTTGACCCTGGAGCTGAGGAGCGAAAGTTGACAGAGTCTGTCTGACTGCTCTGAGCTCCAACAGGTTGATGTGGCATCGGGACTCCACAGAGGTCCAGAGCCCGTGGGCCCTTTTGTCCCCCACATGACAGAGGCATCGGTCTTAAGGACGACCATCGGTTCGGGGTGGACAAACAGGATCCCTTCTTGCAACCAGTCTGGGGCAGTCCACCATTGGAGAGCATCCCACATCTTCTGGGTTACAGTGATCAACTGGTCGAAATGACCATGGTGCTGAGTCCACTGGACGGCCAGCTCCATTTGGAGGGGGCGCATGGGCAACCGGGTCCAACGGACCACGAAGGTGCACACACTGCCATGTAACCCAGAAGGCGCAGAAAGTCCCAGGCAGGGTGCAGGTGCCCAACCAGAAATGATTGGGCAAAGGAGGAAAGAACCTCCACCCTGTCCGCCAGGAGCCGAGCTCTTGCTTGACAAGAGTCTAGCTCTGCCCCGATGAAGCCCATTACCTGAGAAGGCATGAGTTCTGACTTGGCCTCGTTGATCAGGAAGCCAAGTTGAGAGCAGATCTGGAGGGCAGATCCCTGGACCTCTCCACCTCCTGCTGGGTGGAACCTGCTAGAAGCCAATCGTCGAGGTATGGGTAAATTCTGACCCCCCCCTCGACGCCGTAGATAGGCCACCACCACTGCAATGCATTTGGTAAAGACCCATGGGGCCGATGACAGGCCGAACGGCATGGCTCGGAAATCATACAGGGTCTCTTCGACCCTGAAGCAGAAGAACCGCTGATGGGATGGACGGAATGGGACGTGAAAGAACGCGTCATGCAGATACAGTGAACAGAACCACATGTTTCGCTCCAGGGATGGTATGATTTGGGACAGAGTTACCATCCGAAAGGTGCGTGACCTGAGATATTGATTCAGGTCATGCAGATCTAGAATGGGGCGCCAGTCCCCCCCCCCCAGCTTGGGCTCCAGGAAGTACCTGGAGACAAAGCCTGGGTCTGCTGGAGGATCCACCACTGGAGCTACTGCCTCCTTGAGGAGGAGCTGAGCGATGTCGTCTCGAAGAGCGGACTGGCCCATTCTTCCCGAGGGGTGCAGGCTCAGCTGGGAGGGTACTGCTCGAATTCTAGAGGCAGTTCCTGACCGACCACTTCGAGAACCCACATGTCCGACGCGATGACAGACGAGGCAGAAAGGAAGTGATGGAGCCAGCCCCCCACGGGAGGACCCAGAGCTGGCATGATGGGAGTAGGGGTGGCAGCCCCTACCCCCGTCACTGAGCAGGTTTGGAGGAGGAGGCTCCAGGACCTGAGCCTCAGCCTCCTTTACAGCCCTGTTGGGGTCCAGGCTAGGGCCAAGGGCACCCAGCTTGAGCCTGCTGTTGATGCTAATGCTGCTGTCCCCCTTGAAAGGAGGACTGCTGAACCACAGGGGAAGAGTGCCAAAAGGGCTTCTTCTTCTGCTGGTGCTTGCCCAAAGAACTCTTGGCAGAAGTAGCGTCCAAGGTGGCATTGGACTGCTGTATGCGGTGGAGGTGACCAGCCACTCCGGGGCCGAACAAGTCGGTCCCAAGGAAGGGCTTGTCAGCTAATTTGTGCTCAGTATCCGCCAGAAAGGAGGAGAGTCTCAGCCAAGCCCTGCAGCGAGAGGCAACTGTGTCAGCCATCAAACGCACAGGAAAGGAGGGAGAGGGGACATGATAGAAACGTTCAGGTACCTCAAGGAATCAACGAAGTCCAAGAGGGTAGCATCTTTCAAAAAGAGATGTGCAAGAACAAGGGGCACAATTTGAAGATAGAGGGGTGGCTCAGAGATAATGTAAGGAAGTATTTTTTCACAGAGAGGTTGTGGATGCACGGAACGGCCTCGGAGAAGGTTGTGAGTCAAAACAGTGGTTGAATTCAAGCATGCATGGGACAGTCATAAGGCAATTCCCGGGGGTGGGGGTAGAAAGAAGTAATCTGCTGGCTAACTAGGATCTGCAACTTATCCATTAGGTAGGGAAATGGGCAGACTGGGTGGGCCAAGCGGCCCTTATCTGCCGTCAAATTCTATGTTTCTATGTAAGAGTCCCCGATGTCCAAGGCCGTCCGGAGCTGATGTTTGTCAACAGCTTGGCCTTGGACCTGCTTGACCGTGGTCTGCATGTCCGCGGGTGTGGGAGGACTTCATTCAAAGACCCCAAGAGTGAATGGGAGAAGTGTGCCATGATTACGGCCGAATTTGCCTGACAAACACCTAAGGAGGAGGCCACATAGGCCTTCCTCGCCGAGTGGTCCAAGAGCTTGGACTCTTTATCGGGAGGTCGGTTCATGTCGGCAGAACTGCCCGTACGCCTGAACACACAGGCGGTCACCAGGCTCTCGGGCGAAGGGTGCTCTGTAAACCCCACTAGGGACCCCATGGGCACCACTTACTTGCGGGCCATGCGGGCAGACGGAGCTGGGCAGGAGGCAGGACATTGCCAGAGTTCAAGGGCCAGACCAACAATGGCCTTGGCCACAGGAAAGGCGTCCGTCGGAGTATCCCCTCTTTCCAGGATATCCGTAAGAGGGTACTCCACCTTTTTCTGAATGGACTCCAGGGGCATCCCTGTGGAATCAGAGATGAGGCGGGGAATCCTTTGGAAGGAGGAAGGGCCTTCCTCCATCCCTAAGCCAACAGACGAATCATCATCCCCAGGATGAGAACGAAGCCCGGTGACATCCGAATCCAGACACAGCGGCCTGCCGCCCAAATCACCCTCGACACGCTGAGGGCAGTCCGGGATGACCATGACCGACAACTGCACGGGAAGCCCGGAGACTGGTCGGTCTTCTTTGGAAGGAGCCCCTCCCACAGGCTGCTTAGGTGGTGGTTCCACCACGATTGGTGGAGAGACCGGCTTAGGTCGAACAGGTAGTCGCGCCAGCCCCGCGAGCAGGGAAACCGAAGATTTCGACTCTGAAGTGGTCGGCTTCAGCCTAGGAGGCGAAAGCCAAGTAATGGTCGGGGTAGGAGCCGGAGTCGGGCTTGTGCCAGGACAAGATCAGCTGTTGCCTCATGAGGTCCTCGTAGTGCTGATGTAGTTTCCGCCGGAGCCTCTCCTCAACCGAGGAGGACGAGGACGACAGATGGCGTTGCCGCTTTATTTATTTATTTATTTTTTATTTATTTGTTCTAGGATTACAAATATGGAAAGCTTATGGCTCCTCCTCCTCGGCCTTTCGGACGAGGGAGTTCTAGACCGCAACCGAGATTGGGTGGGCTGACTCGGTCGCTCGGGAGACACTGGCAGGATCGGTGATATCCGGGGGTCCGGAACCGGGTCCTTGATGGGGACACCAGCAGGCTGGGTCTCCTCATCAGGGAAGAGAAGGATCGGAGACCTCTCTAAAGAGTCATCAACCGGGGTCAGCGACAGCAGGTTGATTGGGTCAAGAAAGTACAGTTACGTAAGAACTTACCATAACAGTAGATCTTCGAGAGGAGCTCTTGCAGCAGGCTATAACCATTAGGACTAATGCTGCAGGCATTAGGACCCACCAGAAAACTTCTCAGCCAGCAATACCCAGAAGGGACCACGCCCCCCCGACACGGGCCACGGTATAAAAGGGTGCGGACCCAGCTCCACCTCAGTTCCCCTGCCAAGACCCGCGAACAGGCCCTGACGAGAGAAGGAAGCAAAGCCTGACGATCATGATCTGTACACCTCATTCGGGGGATGGAGGGTGGGAAAGCAGCGCCTGCTGCAAGATGTCCTCTCGAAAATCTACTGTTACGGTAAGTTCTTACGTAACTGTACTATCTTACTTCGAGTGGGAGCTCTTGCAGCAGGCTATAACCATTAGGACTGAATCCCAAGCAGTCCCATGCGAATGAGGAGCCTAGCCATGGGAGGTGAAAGATGGTAGGATGCTGAAACAGAAGATCAAGACAGAAGTCCCTGAAGGACCACCAGGCTGAAGTCGGCACAGCGACTGGATGCAATGTCCTGGCTATAGAGCTTCACGAAAGTGTGCACAGAGTTCCAGGTAGCAGCCGCACATATGTCCCTGATGGAGACATTCCACAGAGCGGCAAAGGAAGCAGAGACTACTCTGGTGGAGTGACCCCTGACTGGTCCCAGAAGGGTTTATTGTGCTTCTCATAGCAAAATACAATGCAGTTGACAAGCCACTTAGAAATTGTTTGCTTGGACACCGGTTTACCCAAGTGCTGTGGCGCAAAGGCCACAAACAGCTGCTCCAATTTACGGTGTGCAGCTGTGCGCTTAAGGTAGTACCTCAGCACCCTGTGAACATCCAGAGTGTGAAGGAGAGCGTCTCCTCTATTAGAGGGAGAAGAAACAAACTGGAAGGTCAACCTACTGGTTGAGGGTCAACTTTGAGACCACCTTAGGAAGGAACTTCGGATTCTTTCTGAGGGAAACCCTTTCCCTGTATAAAATTAAATACGGCTCTTTACACATCAGAGCCTGGAGCTCGGAAACTCTTCGAGCTGAAGTAAGAGCAACTAAAAAAAAAAAAAACTTGCAAGAAAGATAACGCAGCTCACATTCAGCTGCGGGTTCAAATGGTGAAAGAGTAAGCTTCTCCAACACAAACAGGACGTCCCAGGGGGAGATAGGATCCCTAATGGGAGGTTTCATGTAGAATTCCCCTTAAAAAGGTGCGGGCCACATCCAATTGTGCTAAGGTTTTGACCCCCCAAAAGGGTGTGATATGCAGAAATAGCCCACATGTGCACCTTTATGGAAGAGTAGCTCAAGCCTTGTTAGTATAAGGAGAGGAGAGGAGATACTGCAATGCTGAGTTCACAGGACAGGTAAGGGGGTTCAGACGGTGAGACGATACCCATAAGAAGAAGCACTTCCACTTCATAGCACAAGTGGAGCGAGTAGAGGGCTTCCTCGCTGAAACGAGGACATCCGCCACCTCCTGGGAGACCCCATACCTGGACTTTGCTATGTCTGAAGGAGCCAAGCATGAAGATGCAAAGACCTGTGATTGGGATGGACCAGCGAGCCCTGATCCTGGGACAGCAACTGTGAGCATATTGACAGCGGGACTGGAGGTTCCGTGGACAGCCGCTGAAGTAGTGGGAACCAAATCTGCCGAGGCCACAGATGGGCAATTAGAATCATCTGAGCCCCTTCGGCCTGTAACTTCAAGAGAACTCTCTGGATGAGAGGAAAGGGAGGGAAGGCGTAAAGAAACCTTCCTGCCCAACAAAGGGACAACGCATCTAGTAGCACATTGAGGACCGCTCGCATTTCCAAGACACTGATGTGGAGGTCACAGCGCCATGGGGGTCCAGATAGAGGTAGTTGAGGGCCCCTCAAGGTGCGCCTCAACCCAAATCTGAGGCATCCGTTGTAAGAGTCTGATTTGGGGTTCCAGATGAAAAGGGACCTCTTCTTCTAAATTTAGAGGGTCCAACCACCAAAGAAGCGTCCTCTTCACTGGCTCTGTGACCCTGAACATGTGATCCAGGTCATCTGAGCATTGATCCCACTGCACCCTGATCATCCACTGTGGGATTTTCATGTGGAGGCAGGCCAGAGGAGTTACAGGAATGGCCACCGCCATGTGCCCCAAAAGTCTGAAGAAGGTCCTGGCCTGGACCTGATGGGTTACAAGGACCAATTCTGCAATCTCCCACAAGCGATCACCCCCCTCTCTGGGGGTAGAAAAACCACGCCCTGTACCGAATCCAGGACCGCTCCTATGAAGACGAGTCTTTGGCTGGGCTCCGGGGAAGACTTTGGAAGATTCAGGGTGATCCCCAGTTCTCGGAATGGAGTATAGGTGTCTCTGAGAGCCTGAAGAAGGCATGACCTTGACGGGGCCGCAAGCAGCCAATCGACAAGGTAAGGGAAGACATAATGTCCCCGGCGCCTTAGAGCTGCAGCCACTACTGCCAAGCAATTTGTGAAGACTCACGAGCAGAAGAGCCGAATGGGAGAACCCAAACTGATAATGCGCCCCTGGAAGTGGAACCTCAGGTACTTCCTGTGGGGGGACCCCTATGTGCACGATGCATCTTGCACGTTTCCAGGGGAGCAGAGCCAGTCTCCTTAGCAACAGAGGAAGCAGACCTGGAACAGCCACCATCTGGAACCTTCTGTATTCTACAAAGTAGTTTAAAGAAGTGAGGTCCAGAATGGGACAAAGGTCTTAGGTCTTCTTTGGAACCAGGAAGAAATGGATATACCCTTTTCCCGCTGCTGCAGAGGGACTGGCTCTATAGCCCTTTTCATAGAGAGCCTGAATCTCTCCTTCTATGGTGGAATGTGAGAAGGAGGGTATCTCGAGGACCTTGGTGGAGTGTCTGGGGATCTCGGTGAACTCCAGCGTATGTCTCCTCCTTATAATATCAAGGACCCACTGGTCCTGATAATGCACTCCATCCTTTCAGATGACAGGAGAGTGACCCTACTGCCTTCCCTGGGCGTCCTCCGGAGGAGGGTGAGGTCGGGAGGGGTCACTGGGGGCGGAGCAGGAAGTGGGCAGAGAGGCTTGGAAGGAGTTGGGGCCACGAAAAGGAGCGCCTCCAGGCTGCTGGCTGCTGGGTCTCCTTTTACATAGATACACAGACAGTATCAGCAGATAAGGGCCTACGGCCCACCCAGTCTGCCCATTTGAGCTTGTAAGTTTACTTTATGTTTTCCTAGAAGTCTGTTGCCCCTTAACCCTGACCTCCAGAATTCCTTTATGTCTATCCCATGCATTCTTAAATCCCGTGATTGTTTCAGCCCCCACCACTTCCTCTGGCAGGGTGTTCACTTGTCCACCACCCGTTCTGTGAAGAAATTCTTCCTCAAGTTTCCTCTGAATCGTCCTCCCTGCAACTTCATCCCATGCCCTCTAGTCCTGGAACATCTTTTTCACTTAAAAATAGTGTATTTCTGAACCCTGTTCCTTCCTGTAAGATACTTGCATGTCTCTATCATATCCCCTCTCTCCCTCCCTCCTCTCCTCCAGGGAGTACATATTCAATTCCTTCAACCTGTCCTCATAGGACTTGTGATGCAATCCATGTACCATCTTAGTTGCCCTCCTCTGAACATTCTCTACCCTGACTATGTCCTTATGTAAGTAAGGTCTCCAGAACTGTACACACCGACTCCAGGTGGGGCCTCACTAGTGTCTTGTACAGTGGAATTATGACCTCCCTTTTCCTGCTGGTGATGCCCCTGCCTATGCACCCCAGCATCCTATTTGCTTTACCTGCTGCCTTGTCGCACTGTTTCCTTACCTTGAGGTCATCAGATGATAACCCCAAGATCCCTTTCCTGCTTGGTGCATGCTATATCCTCACCCCAAACTGATATATTGTGCCAGGGTTTTTAGCCCCATATGCATTATCTTGCACTTTTTGCATTGAATTTCAACTGCCAAACCCTGACCATTCTTCAAGTTTCTGCAGGTCCTTCTCATTCTGTCTACACCTCTGGTGTGTCTACTCTGTTACAGAGCTTTGTGTCATCAGCAAACAGGGAAATTCTGCCTTCTAGGTCCTGCACAATGTCACTGATGAAGACACTGAATAGGACTGGTTCCAGCACTGATCACTGTGGTACCTCACTGGTCACTCTTCCTCTGTGGAGTGACAGCCATTTACCACCACCCTCTGTGTCCTGCCGCCCAGCCAGTTACCTACCCACTGCACTACTGTCCTGCCCAAACCCATATTCCCCAGTTTGTGTAATAGTCTTCTATGTGGCACAGTGTCAAAGGCCTTGCTGAAGTCCAGATAGGCCATGTCCACCGCCTTCCCCTGATCCACCTCCCTTGTCATCCAGTCGAAAATTTCAGTGAAGCTGGTCTGGCATTACCTCCCCCCTGTGAAACCATGCTACCTTGAGTCCTGTAGTCCATTGACAACCAGATGTTCCACCAATCTCTCCTTCAGTAGTGCTTCCATGATGTTCCCCACTACCGAGGTGAGGCTGACTGGTCTGTAGTTCCCCGCTTACTCTTTGTTCCCACTTTTGTATAAGGGGACTACATCTGCTGTCCTCCAGTCTTTGGGTACCTCCCCTGTTTCCAGTGATCGGCTAAACAGGATTGCCAGAGGTTCAGCCACCACCTCTCTTAGTTCTTTTTTTTTGTATAATCCTTTGTATTGTTTTCAGTTATAACAACACATACACAACACATAAACATACAGATACACATACAAACAGATACTGATGCAAAGGACAGATGCACTTCTATACAATTAATTTTACATTCAGAAATTATTTCCCAATCAGTTGATTCTTATCACTCACTGACAATGTTAGAAATAAGGTAGGCTAATGTCCAGACAATTACAAGTCACATATCGTGTGGATATCAATATACAACATCATTATATGGCATAACCACAAGCGGGGAGGACACCCCTTCAGTTAAGTCCCTTCCTTCTAGGCCAAGCCCTCACAAAGGGTGATCATCTCTTGTCTATTAAGCGAGGAGAGGAAGGGTGACCACTCTCTATAGAATGCCTCCGACCTGTTCTCCAGTAGTAATGATAATCTTTCTAATGCCATATTTTGCAGTGTCAATTGTCGCCACTGCTGGATGGTAGCTGCAATATTGTTAACCCAAGTATTTTGGATACAATGCCTGGCCATTACCATGAGAATTTTAATCCAGTGCGGCATTGTTTCCCACTCCTCTGTCCCATCCTCACTCATACCAAATAACCCCTTAATAGGGTCCATCAGGATGGGGGTCCCCGCCATTAACTCGATTTCTTTAAATATTTGTCCCCAGAAAGACTGCAGGATGAAACAATTCCAAAAACAGTGCATATATGTTCCTACTCTCTTCTGCATCTCCCACATAGCGGGAGACAGCCAGATGGGCCCTATGCGCCACAGCTGGGGATAATATAGTCTATGTAAGAACTTAAAATAGGCTTCCTTAAATTTATTACAGACCAGCAGGCCCCTATGTCCCAGCAGCAGTTTTTGCCAGTTCTCGTCAGAGATTTCTCTTCCTAAATCCTTACTCCATTGTTGTCTTACCTTCTGTGTATAATCCGGCTGCCCTTGTTTACCAACTTTTGCAGCCTTTCCAATAAACCCTTTAGGATCACTCTGTACCCCCAATATTGTTATTTTTATCGAGCCCCATCCCTGCCCTCTGTTTTTCTCTCTCCATTTTGCCTATAAATGTTTTCAGTTGGAGATATCAATAAATCTGTTGCCCCTGCAGATTCAGATTCTTTTAATATCCTCTAATAGAACCAACGCCCTCTACTAATCATACTACCCACACATTTCACCTCTCTTAGTTCTTTAAGGACCCTGGGATGAACCCCATCTGGCCCCATTGCTTTATCAACTCTTATTACTTCCAGTTCCTTTGACCCCTTCTCGTGTAAAGGGACTTGTGTCCATTTCTGCACCATTCCCACCCCTTGTACTCCCTTCAGACCCATTACCCTCCTCTTTCTCAGTAAAGACTGAACAGAAATACCTGTTCAATATGTCAGCTTTACTGTTGTCATCCTCCATCGGCCCCCATCCTTCCCCTACATTCTCACTATCCCTCCCTTTGCCTTTCTTTTTTCACTTATGTACCTGTAAAAGGTTTTGTCTCCTCTACCCACTGATTTTGCAATGTGCTCTTCTGTCTGAGCTTTGGCTTCCCTTACTGACCTCCCTGCCTCCCTTTGCTTCTCCTGGTACTTCTCCCTATCCCCTTCTGCCTGTATCTTTTTGTATTGCCTGAATGCAATCTTTTGGCTTTCACTTTCTCCGCTACCTCCTTGAAAACCATAACAGCCTCCTCTTCCTTTTCCCTTGTTAACCTCTAATGCATAATTCTGTTGTTCTTATAATCCCCATTTTAAATACTGCCTACTGTTCCTCAACCCCTGATTCTTGCCCCATTCCCCTTAATGCCTCTTTCAAGCATCTCCCCATTTTCCCAAAGTCTGTCCCCCTAAAATCCAGGATACGTATTTTTGTGTGGTTTGGTTCTACTCCTTCTGTGATTTCAAACCACAATGACTGGTGGTCACTGTTCCCCAGGTGCTCCCCCACTGTTACCCCCATCACACCATCCCTGTTTGTGAGCACAGGGTCCAGTATTGCCTTCTGCCGAGTTGATTCCATGACCAGTTGCTTGAGGAAGGCACCCTAAAGGAGTCCAGGATAAATCTGCTCCTAGTTGATGCTGCTGCTGGGGTACTCCAGTCACGTCTGGAATACAGAGGTCTCCAACCAGCACTACCTCACCCATGTCTGCCATCCTTTGGATGGCTAGCATCAACTCCCTATCTGTTTCTTCCTCCTGGGCTGGTGGTCTATAGACCACACCTGTGCGGATGGCTGGCCCTTTTCCTTTTCAGCTTAACCTACAGTATTTCTCCCCATTTTGTTCCTCCTGGATCTCTGTGGCCCTTAAGTCATTTTTCACATACAGTGCCACTCCTCCTCCTGTCCCACCTGCCCTGTCTCTTCTGAATATGTTGTAGCCAGGTATGGCCATCTCCCAATCATGGTAATCATTACACCAGGTTTCTGTGATGGCCACAATGTCCAGGTCTGATTGCACCATGACAGCCTCCAGATCCTCCATCTTGTTGCTAAGGCTCCTGGCATTGGCACACATAGCCAAAACCACCCTCTCTTGGCTTGCTGGTTGCCATGGGCTTGGGCACTTGAGGAGGCTTCTAAATGGCCATTTCTTACCTTCCTCTGGTCTCCTCTGTGCATCTGACAGACAGACCAAATGGATTTCCCGACTCATGGAGCCCGAGATGAGTGACTGTCTCCTGCCCAAACACAGCGGAACCCTGAAATGGGAGGTCCCAGGTTCTGGACTGCAGATCTTCAGTGAAAGCCGGAGACTCTCAACCAAGCGTGGCGCGCGGAGACAGACCCTGATGCTATCGCTCTGGCTGCTGTGTCTGCAGTGTCGTATGAGGCACAGAAAAAATGCGTGCCTACGTCCGAGCCCGACTTAAGGACATCCAGAATCTCTGTCTTCTGTGCGGAGTCTGGTAAGGCATTAACAAGCTCCTGTCCCCATTCCCATAGCGCATTCTGGTACTGAACCATATGCGTCAGGAAATTAAGGGACCTAATGGAGCAGGTGGAGACAGAATACACCTTCTTGCCCCCTGGTCCAAATAGTTAGACTCTGGGTCAGGAGGCTGGGAGCTAAGATGTTTCGGCTGCTTATACTGTCGTGGCCAAAAATATTGGCGCCCTTGCAGTTTTTTCTAATAATGCACCCTTCCTTCCAGAAAATTGTTGAAATTAAAAAATATTTTGGTATCCACATATGTATTTCTTTGGTTTGCAATGGAATAAAACACAAAAAGCAGAAAAATTTACTAAGTCTTAGCTTATTCCACACAGAAACCCTTAAATGGCCCGGACAAAATTATTGGCACCTTTTAGAAGTAGTTAGAAATAATTAGATTTCAAGCAGGTGATTCTCCTTCACTTTGGAATTGAACTCACCTGTGGTGAGTTGCAGAGTGCCTGCAATATAAAATCACTCATTCAACCAGTTTGAATAGAAAAGGACTCATTCTCCTGTTTTGTGTTACTGTGTGTACTGCAATGAGCATGGAGAAAAGAAAGACAGCCAGAGAATTGTCTGAGGAGGTCAGACAGAAAATTGTAGCCAAGCATGGACAATCTCAAGGCTACAAATCAATCTCCAGAGACCTTGATGTTCCTGTTTCCACCGTATGTAATGTTATCAGGATGTTTAAGGCCCATGGCACTGTAGCCAACCTCCTGGGCGTGCCGCAAGAAAACTTGATTGAAGACTGCAGCGCAGGATTGTTCAAATAGTGGAGAAGCACCTCGATCAACTGCCAAACAGATGCAAGCTGACCTTGGACACGAATGCACACGACAGTTTCAACTCGCACCATCCGTCGCCAACTCAATGAAAGGGGTTATGGTAGGGGCCCAGGAGGACCCCACTGCTGAGAGAGAGACATAAAAGCCCGACTGGGGTTTGCCAAAACACACCTGAACAAGCCAAAATCCTTCTGGGAGAATGTCCTGTGGACAAATGAGACCAAATTAGAGCTTTTTGGTAAAGCACATCATCTCTATGTTTACAGAAAACAAAATGAAGCCTTCAAAGAAAAGAACACCTTCCCTACAGTCAACCATGGAGGAGGTTCAGTGATGTTTTAGAGGTTGCTGTGCTGCCTCTGGCACTGGGTGCCTTGAGCGTGTGCATGGCATCATGAAATCTGGAGATTACCAGTCCATTTTGGAGCACAATGTTGAACCCAGTGTCAGAAAGCTGGGTCTCCGTCGAAGGTCATGGGTCTTCCAGCAGGACAATGACCCCAAACACACTTCAAAAAGCACCCAGGAATGGTTCAAGACAAGACGCTGGACTGTTCTGAAGTGGCCAGCAAAGAGTCCAGATCTAAATCCCATTGAAAACCTGCGGAGAGATCTGAAAACAGCAGTTGGGAGAAGGCACCCTTCAAATCTGGGAGAACTGGAGCAGTTTTCACAAGAAGAGTGGGCCAAACTGCCAGTAGAGAGGTGCAGGAAGCTCATCCATGGTTATAGGAAGCGGTTGATTGCAGTTATTTTGATCAAAGGCTGTGCTACCAAATATTAAGTCTAGGGTGTCAATAATTTTGTCAATGCCATTTCTTTTCATTTTCTGATTTAAAAGGATATATTAAATTCTGAATCAAAAACAAATGTTCTGTAATATTAAAGAAATAAACAATTGTGGAGACCAAATACTGTACTGTTAATTTCAACTTATTTTAGAGGAAATTGTGAGTTATTTGAAAAAGTGCAAGGGCACCAATATTTTTGGCCACGACTGTACTTATGAGCAGCTGTGATCACAGAAGAATCCACCCGAGGGTGCTCTGTCAGGAAAGGCTCATCCCTCGGGGCTCTGTACAGCCTGTCTGACTTTTTAGGAACTGCCACGACTGAAGCTGGGCGCTTCCAGGTAATTCTGATAAGATCCTGGAAGATGTCCACTAAAGGAAGCACCACGAGATGCTTGGGCTCCTTTTGCCTCAGGTACTTGTCTAGTTGATGGCGTTTCCAGATCCAGGTCCTCTGTATCCCATTCATTGGAGGCCTGGATGTGCCTCATGATGTTCATAAGGTTGGATCATCAGGAGGCGGCGGGCTCAGTCCTTTTCCCTGGGAACCCCGATCCCGAGAGGAAGAAGGCGGAAGAGGATGACGGCTACTAGGTGAGGTAGCGGACCTGCCATGACTGGCCCTTTCGGCGTCAGTGGCTCTCCGACCAATGTTGGTCCGAGGACTGAAGTCGGTCAAGGACTGGCGATGGAGCAATGACGGGCGTCGGTCAGGGACCGGCGTTGGGAGCAAGCCGCACATCAGAATGGGAGCGGCTCTAAGGTGAGACCTGGACCAGTGTCGGCTACCTGACCTCGGTGGCGCCGGTGTGGGTCAACAGACCAAGATCAGGAACAGGCCCTGGAGGTGGGCGGGGTAGTGCCTCTGGGGGTCTTCTTGGGTGAAGAACACCCTCTCAGTTCAGTTTGCCCTAAGGGGTCATTGCAGTGTGGGGCAGCCGAGGGAGCTGTTGAACACCCCCACCAAAGGAAAAAAGTTCCTGGAGCTCCTCCTTGGAAAATACGAGGCCGTCCGTCCCGGAAAGGAGACTATGGGATCTGAAGTGTCCGGCAGACCAGTGGAAGCCTCCTGGAGACCCCGTGGGAAGAGGACTTGGGAGAAGCAGACGCTGCCCCTTCTCTGGTAGCATCAGTATCCTTCACCCCTTCTATCAGCATCGGCACTGGGACTGACAACGGTTTCTCATGGGGGGGGTGCTGGACTGTCCTCAGACTCCAGAGGCTTACCCTTATCAGTCAGTGCTGGGACCTTGGCAGGCAGGGCCGTAGTTTGTGCCCTTGAGGTCTTAGGGGTGACCCTGGGCAACATCACCTTGGGTCTAGCAGGTTTCTCTCCTGATGTACCTGCTTTAGGTTGTCTTTTCTTGGCAGAAGCAGAATCCTTCTTGGAATGGTGCTCTCCAGAGCCTGAGGAAGAGTGGGGCTTCTTGGGGGAAGACTGAGAAAGAGATCAGGACCTGGACCGGTGGCAGGACGGACTACAGTCCTTGTCCCAGGACCGCTTGGACTTGTCCTTATGCTTGGCCTGCTCCCCGGAGGTGTGCAGGTCCATCTTCTGCTCCAAAAGGAATGCCTTGAGAACCTTCAAATAGCGGATCCTGGTCCTGCTTGTGAAGCCCTAACAGGTGGAACAGGTTGCGGTGTCGTGGTTAGGCCCCAGGCAGAAGACGCACTTAGTGTGGCCGTCCTTGGATTGCATTTGACGGCCGCAACTGCACTCATTCCAATGAGGTCCTGAAGATGAGACCAAGGATGGGGACGACATGTGTTGGATGAAAACCGTCGAAAACTCAAAGAAAAATCCGAAAAATTAGGGTTTTGCTGGCAACTAGCAAGCTAAGATCTTCCCAGCATTGAGCCAGTCGTGGTGGGAAAATGAACAGGGTGGGCGGGGTCCACCCCCTTACCTTCTGCCAACGTCAGGGTGGAGCTGACGTGGGGGGGGTGGTCCCTACTGGGTACTACTGGCTGAGAAGTTTTCCGGTGAGTCCTAAAGCCTGCGGCATTAGTCCTAATGGTTATAGCCTGCTGCAAGAGCTCCCACTTGAAATAATATCAATCTCGACCTCATTGGCCGCATCCTCGATCGGCTGGCCCAACAGAAGGTCTGTGAAGCCAGTGGCCGAAGAAGCGATCTCGACCAAGGTCGAGACCGCATGCTCCTGGAACTGAGACCTCTCTCAGTCCCAAGAGCACCTTTGCCGAGACGAAGACTTGCTCAGTTCTTTCTCCCGCTTACAGGATCGAGAGGAGTGTGAGCCCACAGGTGCCTCTCCCCTAGTGGGAAGAGACTGGCACAGTTCCCTGAAGGAGCCCAAGAAGGTGGAGCCCAGGTTGAGTGAAATGAAGAAGCTTCGAGAGTCTGCAGCATGAGCGGCTTCTTCCATGGATGCTTGAATGTGTTCTAATTGCTCAGCAGATCCTGCAGCCGTGGAAACCGCCCACCTTGCCTCCTTGGAGTTCACCGGAGGGTTCCTCTTCTCTGGTCTCCCCACTTTCAAACGTACAAGACAGTGGTCCAGGACATTGGGATGGAAGGCCAAACAAAAGCTGCAGAATGAGGTCTCATGGCCAACACCGAGGCAGTAGACGCACGTGACGTGGGGATCAGTGTGTGACATTTTTTTGCCTTAAGGACACCGGCGAAATCCGGGGGAAGATTTTTCTTCCATAATCAAAGATGTGAAAAACAATTGCTAACTCGATTTTTAATTTGGTACAAGTTTTGAAAGCCAGGGCTCACGAAAATGCATGAGCACAAGGGAGCAACCTGAAAGGAAGATCTGGTGTCATAAAAGTGGAGCCAAGTGTATATATCATCCGGGTGGGTAGGAGGAGCCAGTTTGAAGACTTCCAGCAAGATTTCAAGTGGAAGGGATATGCTGAAGAGTGTGGATGAACAACATATCCATGCTCCTAGAAATAACGCTTCCATGACAGAAAGCGGAGCTTGCAAAATGCAGCTCTCTCAGGAGGAGGAAAGTCAGTTTCTTTAGAATGAAATTCAGGTCCCAAGCTGGGACTGGATTCCAGATAGGAGGCTTCAAGTTCAGAATGCCTCTCAGAAAAGTACAGGCCGCATCCGGCTGGGCTACACATCTGACCATTGATGGGCACATGGAAGGCTGATATAGCACAAGTGCACCTTAATAGAGGAGTACTGAAGTCCAGCATCAGAAAAGGTCAGTAGATATTCTAGAACCGGCTCATCAGACAGATGAAGGGTCCAGGTGACAGGAAGTGCCCATATGGCAAAGTGCTTCCACTTCACCGAGTAAGTAGCCCTGGTGGAGGGTTTCCTGGCAGCCACCAGGACATCTGCCACTTTCTGAGATACCCCCAAACCAGGCAATGGCTACATCTTCAGGAGCTAGGCATGCAGATGGAGAGACTTGAGGTCCGGATGGGCCAGAGTTCCCTGTTCCAGAGTCAACAGGTCCCGACAGGGGGGCAGGGGAACTAGAGGTGCCACAGCCAACTGCTGCAGTAATGGAAACCAGATCTGACGAGGCCAGAATGGGGTCACTAGAATGAGAGTGGGCCCCCCTATCTGGAGCTTGATATGCACTCTCTGGATTAGAGGGAAGACAGGAAAGGCATAGAGGAACCTCCCTTTCCAAGACAGGGATAATGCATCTCACCAGAAAACTCCAGGCTCTGGCTCTAGCGAGCAGAAACATATCAGTTTTGCATTGAGTGGGGACACAGAAAAGTCCAACTCTGGACAGCCCCACCTGTCGAACAGGTCTTCTATGACTGAAGTCAGCACTTCTCATTTGTGCTGTCTGGACTGCAACTGGCTGAGGCCATCTGCCAGAGCATTTTGGTCACTGGGAATGCACATGGCTGACAGTTCTAGACCGTGTTACAAAACCCAGTACTGGACTCTTGTCTCCCAACATAGGGGGCTGGAATGACAACCTGCTTGCTTGTTGATGTAGTAAACACCACCGAGGCTGTCTGACTGCACCAGCAGGGGACCCAGAAAGAGGTAGTTCTGGAAGGCTTGCAAGGAGTACAGAACTGCCTTCATTTCTAGCATGTTTATGTGGAGGTGGGTCTCCATCAGTGACCAGGTCCCCTGGGTCTGGAAGGGACACAGGTGCACCCCCAACCCCAGACCAGAAGCATCTGAGGTGAGGATCTGCTGCTGGGAGGGAATGAGGAAAGGCACCCCTCTCAGAAGACTGAGAAGATCCATCCACCATTGAAGAACTCTGCAGACAGGGGAGAAAATAAGTACCTGCTGATCTAGATCATCGGTGTACTGATCCCACTGGACCCTGAGGGTCTACTGGGGGATCCTCATAAGCAGCCTGGCCAAGGGGACGGTGGCAATGGCCACAGAAGGTCCTGGCTGTCACTGACCGGCTTTGGGCAACCAGCTGGGCCTGCGCTATCAGACATTCCGCCCTGTCTGGAGGAAGGAAGGAAGGCCTTGCCTTGGTAATGTCCAGGACTGCCCTAATGTACTGTAGCTGTTGGTACAGGGTGAGGACAGATTTGGGTAGATCAGTGGTAATCCCCAAAGCCTGGAATAAATGCCTGATGCGGTGTAGCATCTGCAGCAGGAGATCCCTAGACTGGGCTTTTAGCGACCAGTTGACCAGATAAGGAAAGATATATAAGCCTTCGTGCCTAAGGGCTGCCGCCGCCACCGCTGCTAAGCACTTGGTAAAGACCCATGGCACAGATGATAAGTCAAAGGGCAATACTCTGAACTGGTAGTGTTCCCCTGGAACAGGAACCTGAGATAACAACTGTGGGGGGAGCACACCCCAATATTCAGGTATGCATGCATGTCCATGAAGCATAACCAGCTTCCCTGCTTGAGCAGAGGTAGCAGGCCAGGCCAGGTGACTATCCATAACTTCCTGTACTGAGTGTAAAGACTGATTTCCTAGCGGCCCGGTGGCGCAGAGGTTGAGTGCTGGATGCCACACGCGTGCCATGCCAGTGACCCGGGTTTGGGAATGGACTCTGATCATTCGGGGTCGACCAGGGAGGGGGGAAGGTTTGCGCTGCATGCGTCAGCACAACAAGAGGGGTTCGGCCCATGCCCAGGGTGCTTGGCTGCCTCCACGGAGATGGAGACAGCTGCTGCACCCATTGCTCGAACGAAGGTGAAAATGAAGGAAAAATACCGGGACCCAGCAAGACCCATGATGGCCCCAATGGGTTAGAGGATGTACCCCTTCAAGGGGGGGGGGTTGTAGCCCCTGCCAGGTCTGTGGAGGTGGTACAAATAATGTGATAAAAAATTAAAAAGACCAAGTTCCTTGAGGTCTACAATAGGCCTCAGATCCCCAGTTCACTTAGGGAAAAGGAAGAACCGGAAATAGAACCCCTTGTGTCTTTCTTGAGTTGGCACCGATTCGATAGCCATTTTGTGCAGCACAGTGAGCACCTCCTCCCACAATACCGGGAAATGTTCTGGACGGTAATAGGAAGGAACAGGTGGAAAATCTGGGAGTTGCTTCCCAAGTTCTAAAGTGTGACCCTGTTCAATGAGCTGCAGGATCCAGGCGTCAGTAGAAGGGGCTACTACCCCTACTACCACCTCCTGGCTTGGAACAAGAGGGAGGGTCAAGCAAGGAGTCATGCTAAGATGGAACCAGCGGCTGGGGCCACAGTGCCACCTCTTGGGACTTCTGGCGCCAGGAGGGGGGAGAAGGGTCAGGGGCAAGGGAGCATTGGCTTTGCATGTGCCCTGAAGCCTGGTACCTGACCCTGACTTATAAGAGACCTTGCAAAAGGAAAGTCTCAGCCTACTTCTGGGTTGGGTATGACAGACGGAATGAACAGACTGAACAGCCCTACCAGAGGCCTGCAGGTCATTAATAATATCCTGCACATCAGGGCCAAAAAACCTGAAGCCTACAAAAGGAGCATCCAAGACCTCCTGCTGGACATCAACAGCAAAACCTGAGACTCTCAGCTGCAAGTGCCTCCTAAGGCAAATACCAGTGGCAGCAGCTCTGGCAGTGGAATCAGACATGTCATAAATAGCTCTCAGGAGGTGCATACTGACATCCTCCACGGCCTGGAGAGACTTAAGGAGTTCTTGCCTCTCAGGACCCTCAAGAAGGGCCTGTGCTGCAGCCTTGTCCTTCTTCCAGTGGGTTTTCTTGTACTTGACCAAATGGGATAGGTAATTGGCAATCCTAAGGCCTAAAGTAGCAGAGGCAAAGGTCCTTCTGCCCCAAAGGTCAATCCGCCAACATTCCCTATCGGGAGGGGGACTAAAGCATTTGAGTACCTTGGACCTCTCATGGTCTGCCTTGATGACCACTGAGTCAGTCTCTGGCTGGCGGCATAGAAAGGCTTGCCTAAAGGAGCTTGGTAACGTTTGTCAGCCTTTTGTGGCATGGCAGGGATCCAAGTTAGGCCTGTGCCATGCAGAAGAAAAAATTACTCACCTTAGTAATGTTGTTTCTTCTAATGGAGTCTTGCTATATTATGACAATTGCAGTTTGTCCCAGCCTTAGAACTGCTCCGGAGGTGAAAGAGTTAACTTCCATGCCAGGCATGGAACTTGGAGCGCGAGCTTGGTTAGAAAGAGCTCTGTCTGGATAATTTCAAACTGAAACTGTCAGATCTTTACGAGCAAAACTCACTAAGGTTCTGTGTGGAAGCTGTAACCTACACTAGCCAACTGGCTACTTAAATATTAACACATTTTCCCAGTCCCAACACCAAGACTCAAGTCAGGGGACCAGAAAATAAGATAAGACAAAATAAAACACAACACCCAAACACCCCAAAAAGGGGTGGAAAACACAAGATGGGCATCAATAAGTGCCAACACTGGACTGCCCACCCCATCCCTAGAGTAGAAGTTCTGAGAGGGGCAGGCTGGGGGGGAGGTCATAATATAGCAACACTCCATTAGAAGAAACAACATTACTAAGGTGAGTAATTTTTTCTTCAAACAACATGAAGTCTTGCTATATTATGACAATTGCAGACTACACAGCAGTACCTCCATGGAGGAGGGACAGAACCTACTTAGGAAATAGGCTCTGAAGCACGGCTGTGCCAAATCGAGCATCCCTCCTGGCCTGAATGTCCAAGGAATAACGCTTAGTGAAAGTATGTACTGTTTTCCAAGTAGCTGCTTGACATATCTCTAAGATAGGGATGTCCCTGGCTGCAGCTAGGGACGCAGCTGTACCTCTGGTAGAGTGAGCCCTCAGGCCTGAAGGGGGAACCTTACCCAGTTTTTGATATCAAAATTGGATACAAGAGACAATCCACCTGGCAATGGATCTCTTAGTGGCAGGTTTCCCTTTCCCAACCTCACCATAAGTGAGAAAGAGTTGGAGGGATTCAAACCTGTGACCCTTGGTATGCTCTGTGTAGTAACTTAGGGCCCTCTTAACATCTAAGCTGTGCAGCCTCCTGGGAGTAATGCTTGGTAAAAATGTGAACTGTTTTCCAGGTAGCTGCTTGACAATCTCTAGAATAGGGATGTTCCTGGCAGCAGCCAGAGAAGCAGCTGTACAGCCCTCAGGCCTGAGGGAGGAACCTTATCCAGTTTTTCATAGCAAAATTGGATACAAGAGACAATCCACCTGGCAATGGATCTTTTAGTGGCAGGTTTCCCTTTACCAACCTCACCATACGTGAGGAACAGTTGGAGGGAGTCAAACCTGTGACCCTTGGTACGCTCTATGTAGTAACTAAGGGCTCCTCTTCACATCTGTTGTGCAGCCTCCTCTCGCCAGAGGAGGAATGGTCAGTGAAGAACACTGAAAAGAAATAGATTGATTAAGGTGGAAATCTGAAACCACCTTAGGCAAAAACTTCCTGTTAGTCCTGAGGACTACCTTATCCCTGTGAAAGGAGAGAAGTCAGTCTCCACTGACAAAGCTTGTAACTCACTTATGCGCCTGGCAGAAGTGATGGCTACTAGAAACACAGTTTTCCAAGTCAAGTACTTAAGCTCTGCCGAAGACAGAGGTTCAAAGGGGGGTTGCATCAGCTGAGCAATGCAAACATTAAGATCCCAGGCAGGGGCAGGGTCCCTGAATGGTGGATTGGTATGAAGCAATCCCTGAAAAACTTGGAAAATACAGGGTGAGCAGAAAGAGAAGAGGGCTTCCCTGCTGAAATAAAAGCAGAGACAGCTGCCAAATGCACTTTCAGGGTAGCTGGTCTCAGTCCCAAAGAATTAAGATGGACCATATAGTCCAAGACAGTGGGCAAATCAGCAGATCCCGGGGAAATATGCTTCCCAGAGCACCATATGGAAAACCTTTTCCATTTAGAGTTATAAGTAGCCCTAGTGGAAGGCTTCCTAGAAGCTTTCAAAATTTCGAGAACACCTTGAGAAAGGTGTAGGTCAGCAGAACTCTAACTCCTCAAGAGCCAGGCCTTGAGGTTGAGGGATTTGAGACTGGATACCAAACTCTCCCTGGGCACAGGTTAACAAATTGTGGTTCCTGGGAGACACAGGGGAAGATGGACTGCTAAGGACAGAAGGAGTGGGTACCAGGACTGTCTGGCCCAATCTGGAGCAATCAGAATCATCTTGCAGGGTTGAGATCTGATTTTGACTAGCACCTTGAACAGGAGAGGAAGGGAGGCATGAGAAACTTCCTTCCCAATCGAGGAGGAAGGCATCCAGGGACTGAGCCCAACACTGGGGGCCTGCAACAAAAAGTGGAAGTTGATGATTGTCTGGGGCTGCAAAAGATCTATCTGAGGGTGCCCCACCTGGCAAAAACTATCCCCAGTACTGGGATCCAGTGACCATTCGTGATGGCCTGGGAAATCCTGCTGAGAGCATCTGCCAGGACATTGTCCTTGCCTGGGAGGTGAACTGCTATGAGGGAGGTGTTCAGGGAATAAGCCAGAGACCACAACTTCATTGCCTTGGTGCACAAGGTCAAGACCGAGTGCCCCTTGTTTGTTGATGTACCACATTGTAGTGGTGTTGTCTGTTCTGACCTGTACCACTTTGTTCTAAACAGATGAAAAAAACCTGAAGTGCTAGAAAACATCTCTGAGTTCCAACAGATTGATGTGGAGCAGAGATTCCTGAGGGGACCACAATCCCTGGGTGGAGAGGTCGCCCATGTGAGCTCCCCATCCCTAAAGGGACGCATCTGTAGTAAGGGTCAAGGAGTGAGATAGAGGGATGAAAGGAACCCTCTGTCTCAGATTGCTCTGATCCTGCCACCACTGAAGGGCCTGGATCAGGGATCGAGTTACTGGGATCAACTTGGATAGGGGATCTCTTCTTTGAGACCAAAAGGCTCTCAAATGGAACTGAATGTCCCTCATCTGAAATCTTGCTCCTTGCACTACAGCTGTGGAAGCAGCCATGTGTCCTAGGAGCTGTAGAAAATGCCTTGCTGGTCGAGAGACCGCAGGGTGAAGGAGGAGGCCAGGGCCACCAGGGTCCTTACCCTTTCTAGGGGAAGGAAGGCTCTGGCCTGCTTTGTGTCCAGTTCTGCGCCTATGAAGGTGAGTACCTGGACAGGTTATAGAACTGACTTTGGAAGACTGAGAAGAAAGCCTAGAGAGGTAAGCAGCTGCTGGGTAACCTGCAGGTGTGATTTGACCTGGTCTGGAGACTGACCACAATGAGCCAGTCGTCTAGGTAGGGAAAGATGGCAATCTTTTGCCTTCTTAAATGAGCAACTGCTACCGCCAGACATTTTGTGAATACCCTTGGGCAGAGGTAAGGCTGAAGGGCATTGCTCTGAACTGATAATGGCCTGAGGGCAGTTCGAATCTGAGGTACTTTCGGTGGGAGCTTCTGATAAGAACATGGAAGTAGGCATCCTTGAGGTCCAGGGAAGCTAGCCAGTCCCCTGGCCTTAGGGAGGGTAAAATCATTCCCAGAGTCACCATTTTGAATTTTGGTTTTAAAAAGGTGCTTGTTCAGATATCTTAGGTCCAGGATGGGCCGCCATTCTCCTGTCTTTTTTGGGGTAAGGAAGTACCTGGAGTACAGTCCCTTGCCCTGGTGTAGGGGAGAAACCCTTTCTACAGCTCTGAGAGCCAGGAGGGTTGAGACTTCTGTTTCCAAAGCAAGAGTCTCTAGAGGATTTGCAGGTGGAAAAGATCTGATTCTCATCTTTGGAAATTTTTTGAAGCCGAGAACCAGACCCTGGCTTACTACTTCCAGGACCCACTTGTCTAATGTTAAAGACTCCCAGTCCTGGACGAAGTAAACCAGCCTGCCCCCTACAGGTAATGGAGAATCGGCCCTGGACATCCCATCAGGGTGCCTGTTTGGCAGGGGCTTTAGGCTGAGGGGTGGGAGCAGGCCTGCTCGTAGCCCGTCTGCCTCTCCCTCTGAAGAACCCCCTCTGAACGTAAGCTGAAGAGGAGGCCTGGGTTTGTTAAAAAGGCCTGTGAAAAGACCTGCCTCTACGGGGCTGCCTCTGAGGAGTGGCTTGCCTTTTCTTGGCTTGTGCACTCCTATAAGTGGTTCTATATTCATCCATTTTCTTCATATAATTCTCTGTCTGCTCCCCAAACAGAGAATTTCCCACCACAGGAAAATCCATGGCCTTAGCCTGGGTATCCTGTGACAGACTAGTATACCTGAGCCAAGCCAATCTACGAAAAGCCACAGATGTAGCCATGACTCTAGAGGATACATCATTAGAATCCACTGCAGCATGGAATTGCACCTTAGATGCCTCAATACCATCAGCAGCCACCTGTTCCAGCTCCTTGGCAAGCTGGCCAGGGGCCTGTTTGGCTAAAGCCATGACAGTATCCCATCTAGATTTCTGGTATCTTGCAACATAGGCCATATAATTTGCCTGTCTGAGTCCCAAGGACTGCTGCCATGTATTTTTTTAGCCATGGCATCAATCTTCCTGGAGTCCTTGTCAGGAGGATGTGAAGCCAGGGAATATTAGCCTTATCACAGGCTGCAGCCTGAACTACCCAACATGGCTGCATTGCTGTGAAAGAAATTCTGTATCAGGACCTGACAAGGTGTACCTCCTGTCCATCTTTTATCCACAGGAGGTACAGAATTAGGAAGCTTTAAAATTTTTATTGTTTGTTTCCTAAAGGATTTATGTAAAGGAATAGACACTCTCCTGGACTCTGGGATATCCATCATCTCCACAAAGTCAGGCTCCTCTTGCTCATCCACAGCTCCTCAAAGGGAGCTGGAGGGTTTCAGCAACTTTTATAAAACAAAAATGAGAGGGGACTCAGAAAGCCTAGGGGGAGACTCTCCTAAAGGTCTGTCTGGGGAGATGTCCGGTTCAATGGGCACATCCAGACTTTCAAAATCACATTCACACTGTTCATAATCATCCTCCCCCTCCTCTGGTTCATAAAACTCCTCTATATCATATTCTTGAACCGGTGGAACCGGCCGAACCAACCTTTTGCCAGATAGTGGCGGTTCGGACGGAACCGGGGAAAGCGACTGGACAATTTGGATCGCTTTGGCTATCTCTGCAGCAGTTGGAGAAGGAATTTTGACTCCACACCTGCTGATTTTCTAGTTCTCTTTGCTGGAACTGGCTCCTCTGAGTCAGCTTTTCGTTTGCCGAGGAAGTCTGCCCCTGGTCAGAGGCACTCCCTCCGTTCGGCTGGCACCGAACTGGCTGGCCATCTGGGTCAGCGGACTTTTGCCTCTCGTTCCCTGAGCCTACCAACTCTCTTATCTAGGGTAGCTGCAGGAAATTCTTGCAAATCTGGCAGTCTGCATTGAGGTGGTCAAACCCCAGACAATAAACACATGTGGTGTGTGGGTCAGCCTTGGCAAGGCTTCCCACAGACACTACAGTGTTGAAACCAGTGGGCCGGTTTTCTTTTGGTTTCTCAGACATAATGCCAGCTAACCAAAAACTTGCCCTTTCGGCAAATGCCAGGCAAGACACCCTTATCGGTTCCCAACCATGTCACTGGTCGTGGAAAAAACGTAATGAAATCCGTTTTTTTTTAGAACCGATAAGAACCGGGAACCGCACTCTAAATAGCTTTAAATGATTTTAGAAAAAGTTTTAAAAACAACCTGATCGGTTCAAACCGAACCGATAAACATTTAGAAGTTCCACACAGAAATAAACCTGTCTATTACTTACAATACCACAGACAGAGCTTGAACCAATCGGTTTGCGGTTAAAATAATTATAATCGCGGTTGAATTTAACCGAGAAAAACACATTTAAACCGAGAAATGAACCGAGCAGTAGGAGGAATCTCCGGAGCGACTGTTCAGTGAGGCGGAGTAAAGAATCTAACAGTTTCAGTTTGAAATTATCCAGACAGAGCTTTTTCTAACCAAGCTCTCGCTCCAAGTTCCATGCCTGGCATGGAAGTTAACTCTTTCACCTCGGAGCAGTTCTAAGGCTGGGACAAACTGCAATTGTCATAATATAGCAAGACTTCATGTTGTTTGAATTAGCAGCATCCTCCAGGGCTGGAAGTAAAGGAAAGATGACTTTGGGTGGAGATCCGGAAGCTTCAAAAATAACCAGATTCCTCCTGGTGACATCCTCTTCCTCAGTCTGGAATCCCAAAGTGGTCTGAAGTTGCTTCATTATATTGAAGAAAGTGGGGTCCTTGGGGGGGGGGGTTGCCTTGGGGTACACTTAACCGAGGCCTCGCTCCAAGAAGACAAAATAGACCTGCCTGAGGAAGCAGCCCCTTCATCTTCCTCTTCATCCTCCTCTTCATGGATAATGAGATCACGGTGTTATTCTACCTCTATGTCAACCTGATCAGAGACAGATGTTGATGACAAAGGCACCATCATTGCTCTGCAGGGAACCGGTTGTGAAGGACGAACCAGCATGGACACTAAAGCAGCTTCCAACAGCAGTGACAATGAAGGCCCCGGCAGAGGGATGAACTGCTGGACCATAGTCATGGTGATGGAATTGAGCATGGTATTAAGATCGAAGAAGGGAAAAGGAAATGCCATCAAAACCGGCTGTGGCAGAGGGAGGACAGTTCCCAGAGCCAATGAAAGGCTGCCTACAGTGGCACAGCCAACGGAGCCCAGCACTTGTGGACCTTGTGGCGTGAAAGGTCGCACTGGCAGGGTGGGGGCCAATGACCCGGGGGTCGACGGTGCCACAGAAGCCAATGGAAGGCTGATAGAACTCACTGCCAAAGATGGCCTGGAAGAAGAGGAGGCCTGGGTAGCAGGAGATGTCGACACTGAAGCCATCAATAGCACAATCCCTGAAAGAGAAGACGAAATCAACGAGGAAGCAGAGCACCTCCAGGAGGAACAGTCCTTGGAGCATTCCTTTTCCCGGTGAGAGTGTTTCCCCAAAGACTTACCCCAGGTCTTGGTGGCCCAGGAGCCCGAAGAAGGAGACTGTGCAGGGGTAGCCCCGAAAGGCCCCTGATCTGCCAGGCTGCTGGTTGCTCCATGAGGAACTTCTGCGGGGCTTTCTTGCGGTGTCACTGGGAGGTGAGATTGAACTTCAGGCAGAACTCACAGGCAGGGGCATCATGGCTAGGCCCGAGGCAGCATAAACAAAGATCGTGTTCATTGGTGGAAGAAATTCTTCCGCAGCGACGGGAAACAGCGGATGAGACTGTGGTTCTTGACATACAAAGAAAGGAGGAATCACTTCAAAATAAAGTGATTCCAGCCAAGGTAGAAAATGAAAACAGGTTTTGGTGGTCGACTGAACGATGAAGCTTCCAGGGAGTCCGTGCGAGCAGGTCGACAGTTGGAGAGAACTGAGGAGGAAGCGGGGCCTCCCATGCTTATATAGGACAAGGGGCGTCAGCGTATGATGTCGGCATGGGCAGCCACTACTACACTGCTACAGAAAAGCTTCTGTGTGATCCTAACGCCTGACAGCTAAGTTCCACAGGTATGACCTGATGAAAGAGACATCCCCGAAGATTTACATAACTGAAAGTGGTATTTAAAAACAGCTTCTACAGGAAAACACAAATAATTTACAGGTTTAAAGCGATTTCCTTCAAAGATGCATATTGACGGGTAATTTCAGGAGGCTTTGCTCCCCTGCATTAAAAATGAAACAGACAGTAAAGCTCAGCTGCTATCTAGGCACCTACTATAACTGGACCATGTTCAAAGTGAAGCCAGTGGTTTAACTCAGTGCCGTGGCAAGGCTCCTCCAGGAGCTAAGATCTAACTTTCCTGTTCTAAAAAATGTTAAAAGTTTATAATGTATGGGGAGCCCTTATTACCACTAAAAAGCAGCAAGATTACTTCTTGATAATCCTATCGCTATGACGTCAGGGGTTGCTAACCCCTCTTGAGTACGTCACAGCGATGGGATTACAACTGGAGCCAATCTGCGCATATGTGCACCTTTCTTAGTGTCTCCCAATGAATGTTTGCATCGGCAAGTTCTGGCCCCTATGGAGAACGGAGCCCTGCCTAAAAAAGGAAAAAGGACCCACCAGCAAGTTGAGGAAACTGCTCAGGTACCGTAAATCTTTACAGTCATACAGCACTCTGCAGGGGGTGGCACAATGTCCATTAGGGACGAAATGTGCTGTTTCATCACCCCACCCTCCAGCATACTTCTGGGAGCAACATTCAAAGATGGAAAGAAAGCCCCATTAGCATTTGTAGTATATGAAGCCCATACACTATAAAAGCTAAGGGATGGCTAGCAGTCAATAACCTCGCTACAATCACTTCTCAAGGTTTCCATGACAATGGTAAACCCTACAAGCTGTGCTCTCGAGGTTTACCATGTTGTCATGGAAACCTCTCGAAGTGATTGCAGTGTGGTTATTGTCCGCTGGCCATCCATTATCCTCTATATACTGAACATAAAAATCAAAATGCTGCACTCAAACTGGAATATGAATGGTTTCATTTCCATTTTTTTTTTATGTTTGGAACTTTTTGGTATAAAAGGCAGTAAAAAAAAAATCTTAGATATTTTCATAAAAAGTTAGAATATTTAGAATACACTGCTACACTCATACCTGATTCTTTTGCTCTTGCTTCTGCTGTGCTAGTGACTCTTCTCTTTCCTTCTCTACTCGAAGCAGCCGAGCCAACTCAAGCATTCGCTGATAATTCGACACTGTCTCCACCTACAGCAGAGATATCAAAATTGCAGTTTACTAACATCTTCTGGGAAAGCTGAAGATCATCATGCGTCCAATAAACCTGTTTAAGATTTCCTTCCATAGCAAATCTTCCCTACGAGATGACAGCAAGGCATTTGACACAAAATCCTTATAAGACTTGGACTCTCTCCCAGGACAGCTCCCTTTCAGTCACTTTGTTATCGGATGCTAGTCTTAAGCATGCAACATGCTTCTCTTAACCTTGTTTACATTCCTCAGTCACTAAGTATCAAGCCAAGGATTCCGACAGAGAACTTAATAGTGACCCATTACCCTTTTCTTAAGTCGCTCCACTCTCTTGATGAGCTGATCCTTCTCTTCTTCCATTGCATTAATATCCTGGGGAAACATATACATGTCAATCAGTATTATACTTTAAATATCTGCAGTAATGACTAATGTTCGAAGTTTTTTTTTGTTTGTTTTTTTTCACTTTTTTTTGTGTAGCTACAGATTTAACATCTTCTCCTATAAAAGGAACATTTTACAGGATGACACCTTTATACAGCAGACTCACTTTAAGATTTTTTAATGCAAACTGTCCTGCAAACATATGGAACAACACAGCCTTTTCAAGCAAGAGATAAATGGAAATAGACTGATGGAGAGATCTGGACTTCCAAACTACTATCTCCCTAAGAGTGGCCAGCATCACCTCCAGAGTGTATTGTGTCGAGATCACTTCAGTCCTTGGGTTGTTAGACAGGCCATATCCTGATGTAATGCACATCCAGTCATGTCTTATTTTTTTAACAAAGTTAAAGACCTTGTTCTGCATGGGGTGGCAGAATCACTACACAGTACCATCAACTGTAGAACTAGAAGCATTGGGGAGTTGCTTAGGTCACAAGAGACCCAATGCAGTACAGCCACACTCTGATGAACTGCTGGGGGTGCTGCTAAAGGGGTTGGCTGCCCCAAATTCATCCAACAGCAAGTCCAGAGATTAGCACTCCCAAAAGAATACAAAGGACATTATAAAATTAAAAATATATGGTTGCCAATCGCAAGGTCCATACTAAATCACCAGGAGCAGAACTACACCTCAGCACTTCATCTTACCAGGCTTCATCAGGAGGTGAAGACTATTACTGCATCAGTGATTTAAATAATGAGTCAGTAATGACATCATAAAAATGTGCCCCAATCAATGCCCTACAAATGTCATCCACCAACAATAAGAAAATATTAAAAAGACAAGTTAGGCTAAAAATTAGTTGCACAGTCACTGCAATTTGATGCAAATCCCCGCAGTTGATTATATTACACAAGTTCACAGCATTTTAGACTTCATTATATCATCAGCTAAATACTGCTTCATCCCACGATCACCCCAAAACCAATTTTTGCCAGAAGATTCCAGGGGATCCACATGGATGGACATAAATTAACAGGTGGTAAAAGTGAGGATAGAATACCCAGGGTTCCAAAATACTCTGAAACAAAAAGAAAGAAAAGTAAGTACGACTATATAATACATAATTGCTTACAACACGCTTAAACACGCTTCATTATAACCATCCAAGAGGTATCTCAGAGGAAAGGGATCCAATTATACCACTATCATGTGCCCAGTAACAAACAAAAATGGGTGTGGGGGTGGGTTTCAAACATATACAACATATATATCACTGCACTTAAAAGAACTTAGATGCAGCCAGCCCAGTGGCTGAGGGCTGAGGCACTGGATGCCTCCTCGTGCTACGCCAGTGACCCGGGTTGGGACGACCTCAGGTCATCAGGGTGTCAGCACAGGGTGGGGAAGGGTGGGAGCAGGGCTGAGCACTAGCTCTCCTCTCCTGGGAGGTCACCCGCCCATAGTCCCGCTGTCACCGGATGGAGGTACAGTAACAGGCGCAGGCATTAATGGTGCGACAGGCAGGGTGGGGCGTGCCATAGTGCATGGCATGCGCGTGCCTCCGCACACACGCACGGGATGCACTGGTTGGGGAACAAAAGCCGAAAAAATATACAAACTACTTCAGGAAAAAAGAAAAGACTTCAGATGCATGGGCTAATGGGCCATGGTGGGCCTGGGTAACCTTTACTCTTTAAGTAACTAATAAAAATGTGAGATTTTTTGGATATTACACTTATTGGGGACAATGAGACACACAGGCTAGTTACAAAGGGGTGCAGGAAAGAGACATCAACAAATACCCTGCTAAGATGTCACAGCTCCCATCCTGAAGCACTGCACACATCTATTCCACATAGCCAGTTTTGACGTTTAAGGAAAAATTGCTCAACGATGAGCGACTTTGATGAACAAGCTACAGATGCTGACCTATTGGATAGAGCCTATAGGGAGGACAGAGCGAAAAATAGAACAGAACTTTTGAAACCTAAAGTCTCAAATAAAGAACACAGAACACAGTTACTTTTTCTGCTGAGTACAATGGCCTGGATGAACAGCTAGGAAATATAGTGTGGAAAAAGGGCCCATACTATTAAGTGATGACAGGGTGGGTGAGCTAGTAGGAAAAAATCCAAGAATCCCTTTAGAAAGGGCTCGAGTTTACAAGACCTCCTTGTAAATAGTCAATTCTCTAGACAGAGAACAGGACATTCTTGTTGGCTACAGAAGAGACCAGAAGGGTACGTTAAATGTCATAATTGTAATGTATGACAGTTTGCATGTCAGACGAAAACGTTCAATTGTCCAAGAAGTAAATAGAGTTGTACAGATTAGGGACTTTATATCCTGCACTACCAACTTTGTAGTCTACATACTGTGTGTCCCGTAACCTTTGCTATATGGGTAGAACTGTTCGGCTGTTGAAGAATACAAGAACATGTAAAGTCCATAATTAATAAAAGAATGAAACCCCCGTAGGCAGGCATTTTTCTGATGTTCACAATGGCGATCCCACATTTTTGAAATTCTTGGGGCTTGAAACAGCCAAGCCTACCAGATGGGAAGGTAAGAGCAAACTTACTCTTGAAAAAGAGAGGAATTTTTGGACCTGCAAGCTCCAGACCATCAACCCACCAAATGGGCTGAACAAATTCTGGGACCTCAAGCCATTTTTATTAGGTTACCCACGCCACTAGCCCATGCACCTGAAGTCTCTTTAAGAACAGTGGTATACATGTTATATACAGTATGTTTGGAAAAATCTCCCCTCGTGTTTTTTTTTTTGTGCATGTTTGTTTTTTGTTTTACTGGGCACGTGCCAGTGGTGTAATAGTCTCCCTTTTCCCTCTAAGGTACCTCTTGGATGGCTATAATGAAGAGGTTTAAATGTACTACAAGTGATTACGTATTAAATGGTCATATTTACTTTTCTTCCTTTTGTTTGAGTACTTTTGGAACCCCTGGATATGCTGTCCTCTCTTTTACCCCCTCTTGATTTAAGTCTGTCCATGTGAATCCTCTGGAATCTTCTGACAAAAGTTGGTTTTAGGTGATCACAGGATGAAGTGCTATTTAGCTGATGCTATAATGATTGCACTTGTGTAATACAATTAATTGCAGGAACTGTATCTAATCGCAAATGAGTGTGTGTACAAATAATTTTAAGTGTTAACTTGTTTTTGATACTTTCTTATTGTTGGTGAATTATATTTGTAGGGCAATCGACTGCTGCATATTTTATGATGTAATTATAGACTAATTTAATCACTGATGAACTGACAGTCCTTACCTCTGGGCCGAAGCCTGGTAAGGCGAAGGGCTAAGGTGTAGTTCTGCTCCTGGTGATTTTATATGGATCTTGTGATTTTCTATATTAAAATTTGGCAACTATATATAAATATATATATGTGTGTGTATATATATATATATATTTTTTTTTTTTTCTCTCTCTCCTTCCTCCTCCTGGTCGGCCCTCCTTACGATGAGCACCCCAGACCCATCACCCCAACGTCTTCTGGGACTTACCTGCCAGCCATCTTCCCCCAGGGCTTGTGTCCCCCCCCCCGGCGGCGTTCCCCAAGGCCAACCACCAAATGGATCCGGTTCTGGTTGGCGTGCCGGGCTGGTCAGGTGCAGGGCCTGTAGGCACGCGTTGTCATCCTGCTGCCCGGCTTTTCCTCCGGTTTTTGCCCCCGGGAGATGTGACGTGCAATGACGTCAAGGTGCCGTCATGTGCTCCCATGTGACGATGCAATGATGTTTGCCACACCTCCAGACCTGCTTGGCCTGAGCTGCCTTTCCCCAGCCTCCATCATTGGCCAGGCAAGCTACGGGCACTGCCCACCCTCCCTCCCCAAAGGAGGACAGCAGTCTTACAGACTCTTGATCCTCCTCCCCAGACGCCCTCAAAAGCCCAGATTCACTGTTTGTAGTGTCCTTTGTATTCCAGTTGGGAGTGTTGCTAATCTCTGGACTTGCTGTAGGTCACAACAGAGGCTGGACAATTTCAGAAAATATACAACTGCCGGCCCTAGTGGCGCTGGAGGGTTGGCGCTAGGCACACCTCACGCTGCACCGGCAACCCGGGTTCGTGAGCGGACTCGGGTCGGCAGAGGAAGGAGGATCGAGCATCCCAATGGATGCTCTCCTCCCTTTAGGGGAAGGTTACCACCGGGGTGCCTTGTGCACCGGCTTCTGACTGGTGGAAGCACGGGCTTTCCGGGCTCCTGATAGCTCCGTTCACTGGAGCCGAGAGAGAAACGCTGTGTGACGCTGGGAGAAAGGTGTGCGCCAGCACGCTCTCTGGACGTATGTCCTCGCGCCAGCATCCCAGGGGAGGACTGGGGGAACCACAGAAAAGCGGAAAATGCCCCAGTGAGCCTAGATGACGGCCGTTCCCAACAGCCATCCAGATCCAGAACCCACGGGCAGATCTCCGCTGTGCAGGTGCTCCAGCGAGGAGTAAGGAGTTACGGGCACTCTAGGGACAGATACCTTGGTAGTGGACCTAGGGAGGGGACTTGAGCAAGGCCTGAAGGAGTGGAGCACTGAGGGAGTATAGGAGGGGTATAAATAGGGCAGAAATGTCCCAAAGTAAAAATAAATAAATAAATATAGAAAAAAGAAAATATACAACTATTTACTCAGTGAAGATAAAGTTATTATGAAGGTGCTCATTCATAAGCAGTAAATTGTCAGGGCTCAAAATTGACTCTCTCCCACTGGCCAAGCTGGTAGATTTTGAATAAGTAAGCAGTAAGGCATAATGGGATGTGCATTAGTCAGTTCTAGACATGGCTAGAGGTGTAGTGAGGCACGAGGCTGCAGGCTGAGCGCCCAGCCCCTAGCCATGCGTTACAATTCGTCTAATGCACACCCCGGAGTGGCCTACTGCACTTATAAAATAGGTCTGTGTATTTTATATGCATAAGAATTCAAAGTTTTTATTTTGATGTAGAAAAATGACAATCTTTCATGTAGTTTGTTGTAAAATACTTCCTCTGCCTGTCATAGATTGGTTTCATTTTGTTTTGCCCTTAGAGTCCTATCCTGCTGAGGCCACCATACATGTACTTTATTTCTGGTAGTGTCAGTTGCTTGCCATGGCACCTGCAGGTATTGTAGATTTACTTATTTTATAGTTTTATTTATATTGTATTTTACTGATTAGCTGATAGAAACTTTTTGTAAGGTGCGAGAGGGTGAGCAAGTGGACAGCTGAACGACTGGACAGTGAGCGGACAGCCGGCGGGCGGGAGGAAAGAGATGTGAGGAGAGCGTTAGTCTGGTAAGAGAGTTTTTTAAAATAGTAAAATCAGCTGCTGCTCTCATGTTTATGAAGGGTGAGTGCTTCCTACGGAGGAGAGAGACACGATCTGTCAGTGAGGTGCTGGTTACCATGGCGCCCCCCCCCCACACACACACACACAGACAGACTGATGGAGTCCAGTTAACTTTTTTTTTTATGCATTTTTATGTAGTATGCCAAGTTTGGTTTCTGGGAGGTAGGTATGGGCAGACAGGGTAAAAGAGGTGAGTGAAGGAGCTGACATGTTGTGTGTGGCTAACTGGGTCACAGGTGGTGGAACAGTAAGCAGTGTCTAAATTAAAAAAACAAACATAAAAAAAACTTCATTCGCATAGTTCTTATACATGTGTGTTCAGTGTGAAGCAGCATGTTAAATCAGATGGCTGTGTGGGAGGAGAGTAGTACAAAAAAGGAGAAACAGTTTAGATTATTTAATTTTCACTGTCAATGGCTACCATGGGTAAAATGGCATCAGTTTCATTTGTGAAAGTTCTACTGGCACAAAGATTTTGAAACACGTACTGTATCCAGGTTGACAGGACTAGTTTTAGCCATGTAATAGACACTTCTAGCATACGGCTAACAACCAATCAGACTGCTCAAACTCCTTTGCACATTCTATAAGGAAACAATAAAAGGTTCCATGGGTAATGGTCCCTTTAATCCATCTTTGCTTCCCCAGAGGTCTAGAATGCCACAAAAATAATTCTGGTTGGGGTTATCTTCACTGCTTCTCACATGAAAGGAACCAAAAGAACAGGTTACTCACCTGTAAAAGCAGTTCTAGAAGTGGTTTATGTTGTTCTTCCACTCTTTGGCATGTCCCTTTCCCTTTAAGGATCACGGAAGTCTTCACGCTGGCTCCTCCCACCCACCCAGGTGGTATATACCTCGGCTCTGCCCGGACACCAGATCTTAGCCAGCTGGAAGCTAGGTTTGTGCGTCTATAGCCAGGGAGGTCGGGTGGGTCCATGTAGATGAACAACATATACCACTCCTAGAAAGTACAGTTCGTAAGAACTTACCGTAACAGTAGATCTTCGAAGCTCTTGCAGTAGGTAATTATATATAGGACTGGCGCGGCCAGTAACAGGACCACCGGAAAAATTTCTAGCTAGCAGTCCCTGGCGAGGGACCGCCCCACGCCAGGTGACCGCATCAGGAGACATCAGTATAAAGGCGGGTCCCTGACGCCGCTCTTCCAGTTCTTCGCACGGGCCAGAAGAAAAATTACTCACCTTAGTAATGTTGTTTTTCTAATGGAGTCTTGCTATATTATGACATATGCAGTATAACCCCAGGTTAGAACTGCTCCGAGGTGAAGAGTTAACTTCCATGCAGGGCATGGAATCTTGAGCGAGCTTGGTTGTACACTCTGTCTGCTAAGCTCAAACTTAAACTGTCAGATCTTACGAGCAAAACTCACTAAGGTTCTGTGTCGAAACCGTAAATCTACACTAGCCACTGGCTGCTACCTACAAAAACACCTTTTTGTTCTTGATCCCAAAACAAAGACTCAAGTCGGTGGATTCAAGAAGGAAAATTTAAGCATAACACCTAAGCACCCTAGAAGGGTGAAATAAAGTGGGCATCAAAGAAGTGCCAACATTGCATTGCCCACCCACATCCCAAAAACAGAGGTTCTGCGAGGGGCAGGCTGGGGGGGAGGTCATAATATAGCAACACTCCATTAGAAGAAACAACATTACTAAGGTGAGTAATTTTTTCTTCAAACAACATGAAGTCTTGCTATATTATGACATATCAGACTACACAGCAGTACCTCCATGGAGGAGGACAGAACCTACTTGGGAAATAGGCTCTGAAGCACAGCTGTGCCAAATCGAGCATCACTCCTAGCCTGGATATCCAAGGAGTAATGCTTAGTAAGCGTGAACTGTTTTCCAGGTAGCTACTTGACATATCTCTAGGATAGGAATGTCCTGGCAGCAGCCAGAGCGCAGCTGTACCTCTGGTAGAGTGAGCCCTCAGGCCTGAGGGAGGAAACTTACCCAGTTTTTCGTAACAGAATTGGATGCAAGAGACAATCCACCTAGCAATGGATCTTTTAGTGGCAGGTTTCCCTTTACCAACCTCACCATAAGTGAGGAACAATTGGAGGGATTCAAACCTGTGACCCTTGGTACGTTCTATATAGTAACTAAGGGCTCTTTTGACATCTGAACTGTGCAATCTCCTCTCGCCAGAGGAGGAATGGTCAGTGAAGTACACAGGAAAAGACATGGATTGATTAAGGTGAAAGTCTGAAACCACCTTAGGCAAAAACTTCCTGTTAGTCCTGAGGACTACCTTATCTCTATGAAAGGAGATAAAATCAGGCTCCACTGACAAGGCTTGTAGCTCACTTATGCGCCTGGCAGAGGTGATGTCTACAGAACACAGTTTTCAAGTCAAGTACTTCAGCTCTGCTGAAGACAATAGCTCAAAGGGGTTGCATAAGCTGAGCAATGCAAATATTAAGATCCCAAGCAGGGCAGGATCCTGAGCAGAGAGGTTGGTGTGAAGCAACCCTTTAAAAACTTGAAGAACACAGGGTGAGCTGATAAAGAAGAGGGCTTACCTGCTGACAAGAAGACAGACACAGCTGCCAAGTGCACTTTTAGGGTAGCTGGTCTCAGCCCCAAAAAATTCAAATGCACCAAATAATCTAGGATCGTGGGCACACCAGCAGATTCTGGGGAAATATGTTTACCAGCACACCATATGGAAAATCTCTTCCATTTTGAATTATAGGTAGCCCTGGTGGAAGGCTTCCTAGAGGCCTTCAAGATATCCAATACACCTTGAGAAAGGTGTAGGTCAGCAAACTCTAACTCTTCAAGAGCCAAGCCTTGAGATTGAGAGATTTGAGGTTCGGATACCAAACTCTCCCCTGGGCACAGGTTAACAGGTTGTGATTCCTGGGAAGACATAGGGGAGGGTGGACTGCTAAGGACATGAGGAGTGGGTACCAGGGCTGCCTGGCCCAATCTGGAGCAATCAGGATCATCTTGCAGGATTGAGATCTGATTCTGACTATCACTTTGAAAAGAAGGGGGAAGGGGGGAAAAGCATAGAGAAACTTCCCTTCCCAACTGAGAAGGAAGGCATCCAGAGAGACTGAGCCCAACACTGGGGGCCTGCAGCAAAAAAGGGGAAGTTGGTGATTGTCTGGGGCTGCAAAGAGATCTATTTGCAGAGTGCCCCATCTGGCAAATATTACCTCCAGTACTAGGGGATCCAGTGACCATTCGTGATGGCCCTGGGAAATCCTGCTGAAAGCATCCGCTAGGACATTGTCCTTGCCTGGGAGGTGAACTGCATGAGGGAGGCGTTCAGAGAATAAGCCAGAGACCCACTTCATTGCTTCGTGCACAAGGCTCAGACCCGAGTGCCCTTGTTTTGCTGATGTACCACATTGTAGTGGTATTGTCTGTTCTGACCTGAACTACCTTGTTCTGGACAGATGTGGAAAAAACCCAGAGTGCTAGAAAAACTGCTCTGAGCTCCAGCAAATTGATGTGGAGCAGAGATTCCTGAGGGGACCACAGCCCTTGGGTGGAAAGGTTGCCCATGTGAGTTCCCCACCCCAAGAGGGATGCATCTGTAGTAAGGGTCAAGGAATGAGACTGGGGAGTGAAGGAACCCCTGTCTCAGATTGCTCTGATCCTGCCACCACTGAAGGAGCCTGGATCAGGTTCAAGTCACTGGAATCAATTTGGTTAGGGATCCGTCCTTTGAGACCAAAAGGCTCTCAAATGGAACTGAATGTCCCTCATCTGAAATCTCGCTCCCTGCACCACTGCTGTAGAAGCAGCCATGTGCCCCAGGAGCTGTAAAAATGCCTTGCTGGTCAGAGACCTGCAGGGGTGAAAGAGGAGGCCAGAGACACCAGGGTCCTTGCTCTTTCCAGAGGGAGGAAGGAAGGCTCTGGTTCTTTTGTGTTCAGGTCTGTGCCTATAAAGGTGAGAAGCTGGACAGGCTCCAGAACTGACTTTGGAATATTGAGAAGGAAACCTAGAGATGTAAGCAGCTGCTGGGTTACTTGTAAATGCAGTTTGACCTGTTCTGGAGACTGGCCTACAATGAGCCAGTCATCCAGATAAGGAAAGATGGCAATCTTTTGCCTTCTTAAATGAGCAACTGCTACTGCCAGGCATTTGTGAACACCCTTGGAGCCAAGGAGAGGCCGAAGGGCATTGCTCTGAACTGGTAATGGCCTGGGGCAGTTCAAATCTGAGGTACTTTCGATTGGAGCTTCTGATGAGAGCATGGAAGTAGGCATCCTTGAGGTCAGGAGGCTAGCCAGTCCCTGGCCTTAGAAGAGGAAAATAATCCCGGGTCACCATTTTGAACTTTGGTCTTAAAAGGTGCTTGTTTAGATACCTGAGATCCAGAATGGGCCGCCATTCTCCTGTCTTTTTTGGGGTAAGGAAGTACCTGGAGTACAACCCTTTGCCCTGGTGTATGGGAAGAACCCTTTCCACGGTTCTGAGAGCCAGGAGGGCAGAAACTTCTGCTTCCAGGGCAAGTGCCTCTGATGGGTTTGCAGGTGGAAAAGACCTGGCTCTCATCTTCGGAAATGTTTTGAAGCTGAGAACCAGTCCCTGGCTTACTACTTCCAGGACCCACTTGTCTGATGTTAAAGACTTCCAGTCCAGGACAAAGTAAGCCAGCCTGCCCCCTACGGTGTGGAGAATCGGCCTGGCCACCCATCAGGAGCCTGTTTGCAGGGGCTTTGGGTTGAGGGGAAGCAGGCTTACTAGAGCCCTTCTGCCCCTTCCTCTAAAGAACCCCTCTGGGCATAAGCAGAAGAGGAGGCCTGGCTTGGTAAACGGCCTATGAAAAGGCCTGCCCCTGCCCCTGCCATGCTGCCTTTGAGGAGTGACTTGCCTTTCTTTGGCCTGTGCACTCCTATGGTGGTCCTATACTCATCCATTTTCTTCATATAATTCTCTGTCTGCTCTCTAAACAGAGAATTTTCCATAAACAGGAAAATCCATAGCCTTAGACTGTATCTCCTGGACAGGGCAGTACATCTTTGAGCCAGGCCATTCTATGAAGAGACACAGATGTGCCATAACTCTAGATGAAACATCATTAGAGTCTACAGCAGCATGAAATTGCACCTTGGATGCCTCAATACCATCCGCAGCCACCTGCTCCAGCTCCCTGGCAAGCTGTTCAGGGGCCTGTTTTGCTACGGCCAGGACAGTATCCCACCTGGATTTCTGGTATCTAGCTGGCTAAGCCATATAATTTGCCTGTCTGAGTCCCAAAGATGCTGCCATGTAATGCTTTTTTGCCATGGCATCCATCCTCCTGGAATCCTTTTCAGGAGGGTGAGAGGCTAGAGGAATATTAGCCTTGCCACAGGCTGCAGCCTGCACTACCCCCACATGGCTGCACTGCTGGGATAGGAACTCCGTATCAGAGCCTGATAAAGCATACCTCTTGTCCATCCTTTTATCCACAGGAGGACAGAATGAGGAGTTTTCAAATTTTACTGTCTTCCTAAAAGATTTATGCAAGGGAATAGACAGTCTCCTAGACTCTGGAATATCCATCATTTCCACAAAATCAGGCTCTTCTTGATCATCAACAGCTTCCTCAACAGGGAGTTGCAGAGTGTCAACAACTTTCTTGTAAAACAAAAATGAGAAGGGACTCAGATAGCCTGGGAGGATACTCCTGAGGGTCTGTCTGGAGAGATGTCGGTTCAATGGGCACATGCAGACTTTCAAAACCACTCGCACTCTCCTCGTACCCCTCCTCTCCTTCCCCGGTTCATAAAAATCTTCAAAATCATAATCTTGAACCGAGGGAACCGACCCGAACCGGCGCTGCCCAATGGTGCCGGTTCGGACGGAACTGGGGAAGACTGGACAATTTGAATAGCTTTGGCTATTTCCTCAGCAGTTGGAGAAAGAACTTTTGGCCCCAAACTAGCTGACCTTCTAGCCCTTTTAGTTGGAACCGGCTCCTCAGAGCTGGCTCTCCGTTTGGCCGAGGAAGCATCACCCTGGTCAGAGGGCACTCCCTCAGGTTCAGTTGGAACCGAACAGGGCTGGCCATCCGGGTCAGCAGACTTTTTGGCCTCCCTTTCCCTGAGCCTACCAACTCTTTTTTCCACGGTGGCAGCAGGAAAATTCTTACAAATCTGGCAGTCTGCATTGAGGTGGTCAAACCCCAGACAATATACACAAATGGTGTGGGTCAGCCTTGAAGAGCTTCCCACAGAGGCCTGATGCTGAAACCAGTGGGTCGGTTTTCTTTTGGGTTTCTCAGACATAGTGCCAGCCTAACCAAAACGTGCCCGTTAATGGCAATCCACCAAGCAAGACTCTTTATCGGTTCCCAACAGTGTACCGGGTCGTGGAAAAAGGTAATAAATCCGTTTTTTTAGAACCGATAAGAACCGGGAACCGCACTCTAAAGGACTAGAAAGTAATTTTAAAACCCTCTGATCGGTTCAACCGAACCGAAAAAGACGTTTACAAGTTCCACACAGAAGAAAAAATAATAAATAAGCCTATCTATTACTTACAATACCACAGACAGAGCTTGAACCGACGATTGCGGTTAAATTTCGGTAAAATAAACCGAGAATTACACTTTAAAACCGACAAACAAACCGAGCAGCAGGAGGAATCTCCGGAGCGACTGCTCAGTGAGGCGGAGTAAAGAATCTGACAGTTTAAGTTTGAACTTCAACAGACAGAGTGTACAACCGAGCTCATGCTCAAGATTCCATGCCCTGCGTGGAAGTTAACTCTTTCACCTCCGGAGCAGTTCTAACCTGGGGTTGTACTGCATATGTCATAATATAGCAAGACCTCATGTTGTCTGAAAAGGCCGGACGAGAGAGGAGCAGATATTTCCCTCACTGGAAAAGGAGCTGAAAAAGTCTAGGGGGATGGAGGGCAGGAAGGTATTACCTACTGCAAGAGCCTCTCTTGAAGATCTACTGTTACGGTAAGTTCTTACGTAACTTTACTATCTTACTTCGAGAGGGCTCTTGCAGTAGGTAATTACATATAGGACTGAATCCCAAGCAGTCTGGAACAAAGAGAGGCACCGGGAGGAGGAAAACTACTCCAAAAAGCAGTTCTAGCTGTGCGAGCCTCAAGACAAGAGGCCTTGCAGAACAGCCAGCCCGAAGCCTGCTCTACGGCGAGAGGCAACATCCAAACTGTAGTGTTTAGTAAAGGTATGGACGGAAGTCCAGGTGGTGGCAGCACAGATGTCTGCCGCAGACACATTTTTGAAACAAGCCGCTGAGGCAGCTACTGCTCTGGTGGAGTGGCCTCTTACTTGACCCAGTAGGGTCTTGTTATATTTGTCATAACAGAAAGTGATGCAATGAGCCGACCACTTAGACAGGCATTGCTTGGAAACAGCACTGCCTTCCCTTTTATGAGCAAAAGAAACGAACAATTGGTCAGTCTTTCCGAGATCCTTTGTCCTGTTGGTGTAGTATCTCAGAATCCGGTGGACATCCATAGTATGGAGTAAATACTCCCCTTGATTAAAGTACTGCGTAAAAAAGGCAGGCAACTCTATGGACTAATTCAGAGTAGACTCAGATGCTACTTTACGGAGAAACTTAGGATTTGTGTGAAGAGCAACTCGTTCCTTGTGAAAAAATCAAGTATGGGATTTTGCACATCAGGGCCTGGAGCTCAGAAGTTCTCTGAGCTGAAGTTATGGCCACCACGAAGAGTGTCTTCCACGAAAGGAAAGTTTCTCGAGAACAAAGTTCAAGTCCCAAGGGGGAGCAGGAGTACGGATGAGGGGCCTCGGAGAAAGGTCTTACAGACCTCCAATTGAGTGAAAGCTTTGTCGTGAAGGTAACATGATAGGCTGAGATGGCCGCCATGTGTACCTTCAGAGAAGAATGACTGAGACCCAGGTCAAACAGATGACATAGATATTCCAGCAGAAGCCCTGCTGAACAAGAGAAGGGTTCCACGTTCTTGGAAGCAGCACAGATAGTGAAGCTTTTCCACTTCATGGCATAGGTGGATTTGGTGGAGGGTTTTCTGGCCTCCACCAAACTCTCCGCCACTTTGGGAGACGCTCTAAAACGGGATTGGGCTAAGTCTGCAGGAGCCATGCATGCAGTTGAAGGGATTTGAGGCCTGGATGGACCAGGGTTCCCTGATCCTGGGTCAGTAAACCTCGAGAGAGAAGAAGAGGAAGAGAAGGATCCTCTGAGTATTGTTGTAGAAGACAGAACCAACGCCTGGACCAGAAAGGAGTGATCAGAATCATTTGCGCTCATTCTGAAGCTAGTTTCTGCAAGACTCGTGGGATAAGTGGAATTGGAGGAAATGGCATAGACGAATCTGTCCTTCCAGTCTAGAGACAGAGCCGCTCAAAAGCACCTCGCTCTGGAACCAGCGAGCAGAAGACGGAAGTTTTATGCGTTAGGGGGAAGGGAACAGGTCGACCTGCGGTGTTCCCCAAAGTCAGAAGATATTGTTTAGGACCCTTGGTCCAGTTCCCACTCATGCAGTCAGAGCAGAAGAGCGACTTAGCTGCCTGCCAGGTGTTTCGACTCCCAGAACGTGAACTGCCGTGAGGTGAAGGTCATGTTGTGTTGCCCAATCCCAAACTCTCACTGCCTCCCTGCAAAGAGGGTAGGACCAGGTCCCTCTTTGTTTGTTGATGTACCACACCACGCACATGTTGTCCGTCTGGATGGCTAGGTGGTCGGGAAGGATGTATTGGTGAAGGGCTTGGAGAGCGTACAACACTGCCCGAAGCTCGAGGACATTGATGTGGAGAACTTGTTCTAGCTTGGACCAGGAGCCCTGGGTCCGATGAGGGCCTAGATGGGCTCCCCAACCTTTGCCCGAGGCGTCTGTGGTTAGAGTCTGGGAGGGGGGAGGACGAAAGAAAGGAACTCCCCGAAATAGGTTCTCTCTAACCATCCACCATTGCAAGTCTTGAAGCATCAGCAAGGAGACCAGAACTGGGTGATCTAGGTCGTCCACTAGTTGATCCCATTGGGAGCGTCGAGTCCACTGAGAAATTCTCGTGTGGAGTCGAGTACGAGGAATCGTCGGGATAGCAGTAGCCATGAGCCCGAGTAGGTGAAGGACCAACTTCGCAGAGACCATCCAGCGGTCGGACAGCATACTTATTTGGGTCTGGAGGGTGGACGCCCTGTCCGGAGGCAGGAAGGCCTTGCCCGTGGTCGTATCGAGAATTGTCCCAATAAATTGTAGTCTCTGGGATGGGACCAGATGAGACTTGGAATGGTTGATGGTAATACCCAGGCAGGCAAAAACCTGCTGGGTAAGGGACAGGCAACGCAGGAGTTCCTCCTGGATGTGGCCGCCAGGACCAATTGTCCAGGAATGGGAAACCTGCACTCTCCTGGTATGCAGGTGGGCCGCCATCACTGCCGGGCATTTGGTAAACACTCGGGGCTGAGGATAGACCAAACGGAGCACCTTAAACTGGTAGTAGTCCCTGGAAGCAAAACGAAGGTATTTACGAGTGAGATGGGCGATAGAGATGTGAGGATAAGCATCCTGCATATCCAGAGCACAAAGCCATTGACCCAGCCGGAGGAGGGGCAGAAGGCTCTGCAGAGAGAGCATCCTGAACCTTTTGTATTCTATGAAAAGATTCAGGGAACTGAGATCCAAAATTGGTCTGAGATCTCCAGTCTTCTTTGGGACCAGGAAGAAATGGGAATAGTAACCCGTCTCTCGCAGATGAAAGGGGACGGGCTCTATAGCTTGCTTCAGCAGGAGAGCTGAAATTTCCTCCTGGACCAAAAGAAGATGTTCCCGTGAATACGACGACTTCAGAGGGGGGTGGTGGGGTGGTTTCTGAAGAAACTCTATCGAGTGCCCCTCTGCTATTAGCTGGAGCACCCAAGAATCTGTGGTTATCCTCTCCCATCCCGGAAGGTGGAGAGAAAACCTCCCTCCTACCGGTTCCTTTGGGTAGTCCGAAGGCAGTGGGAGAGGAAAGGAATCAGGTGGTGTGGGCAGCGCCGCCTTCAAAGCACCCGCTGCTTTTTAGGCGGGGGCTTGGCAGCTGTGGGGCCCGGCGTTTATGGCCCGCCTTCCTGTGGTTTCGCCTTTGGCCAATTCCGTCTGCGAAAGGGACGGTGCTCCTGCTGATGGAGACGGTACATGGAATCAACTGACTTCAGTGCCGTTCCCTTCTCTTGCAAATCGGTGATGATGTCCTTGACATCACTCCCGAAAAGCACTGATCCCTGGAAGGGTGCTTCCTGGATAGCAGATTGCACCTCAGGGACCAACCCTGACACGCGGAGCCAAGCATGACGCCGTAGGCCTACAGTGAAAGCTGAGCTCCACCCAGCACTGTCCACTGCATCGTATGTCGCACGAAGCATGTGGTGACTGGCTGAACGAGCAGCAGCTGTCAAGATCAGCCAACTCCTGCTTGACTTGGAGTCAGGCAAGGAGTCCAGTTTGGCTTCTGCCCAGTCAGAATGGCCTTCTGGTAGTCCCCCATATGGCCGACATAGTTCAGGGCCCTGATCCCCAGTGTGGAAGAAGCATAAATCTTTCTCCCATACTGGTCCAGAAGGCGTGATTCCTTATCAGGTGGTGATGAGCTAAGATGTTTGGGGTTTGCCGACCGGCCGTGAGTGGCGCTAATCACGACCGAGTTGGCACGAGGGTGAGAATTCAGAAAATCAACACCCTCTGGAGCCTGATATAGCCTGTTTGACTTCCTAGGAAGAGGGGCTAGAGCCGACGGCTGTTTCCATATTGTGGTAACGAGGTCGGCGTGAGGCTCTATGCAGGGTGGCATCAAGGTAGGAGCTTTCATGTGCAGATCTAGATGTTCAGAAGTTTCAGACGCTGAGGATCTGGTTCCAGGGAGTGCCACTGATGAACCTCCTGGATTTTCTAAGCAACTCTGTAAAAGAAGGATCCTCCGGAGGAGACTCGGAGGAGTCCTTGGCCTGGCCCAGACGGAGGCGTGGCTCGTCGTCTCTCTCGGAGCAACCATCGGAAGAATCCGAGGAGTCCAAGGCTGAAAAGGAGGATGAAGAGGAAAAAGACTCCCTTTCCCGACCCGGAGGAGGAACTGACCCCTTGGGAAGTCCCCGGGGAAGTGTGTCCTGCCCTTCTCTGGATCCAGATGGAAGAACCCTGGAATCCGGAGGTGGTGAGGGAACCTGGGACGGCACCGTCGCCGGAAGGCAGCTCTCGACCTCTGTGGTGAGCTGAGCCTTGGCCTCAGCCCACCAGGAGGCCAGAGTCTCCTGCAGGTCCACCAGGGGCGGTGGTGGAGGAGGAGGAGGCAGGGGATAAGGATACGGGTTGTAACCGTATGGAGCATATCAAAACCTGGCTGCGGGTAGCCCGGCATCGGGTATTGTGGCGTCGGGAAGCCTGGCGTCGGGTACTGTGGCGCCGGATACTGCGGTCCCAGGTGCGCCGGCGTCGGATAGGACAGAGGGTACCTGGGAGCCAGGGGGGCTGCCGGAGCAGACGGCCCGGCCGGTGGCCTCATGGGCAGGTCCACAGTGGAGGGCCCGGGAGAGCGGAGGGCCCGATGGGAGTGGGATGTCTCCCGGAGTCGGTAAGGCCGGCGTCAGAGGCCCCAGCGACTGAGGTACCAACGTCGGAGGGGCCGGCGTCAGAGCCAGCGTCCGGGGAGCCGACGTCAGGTCCAGCGCACCAGGTGGCAGAAGGACTGATGGAGGAGGAAGATCCCCACCCGCCCGGGAATGGAGGAAAAATCCGGGTCGAGGTTGGGGAGACTCTGGTTCCCCAGGCGGCAGCGAGGCTGCAGGGGCACGATACGAAGGACATGGGGGTCCATCGTTGGTTCCTTCGCCAGCGGACGTCGAGACGAGGCTGACATGTGGCTTAGGCGAGCTCCGGCAGGTGCGGAGGAGCGGCGTCCAACTATGAGCCATCACGGAGGCAGGTCAGTGGGCACGCGCACGCAAGGGCGGCGTCTCACCGCCCTCTCCGGGCGGACGCCGAGAGCCGGCGCCCGGCTTACCGGAGTCGCCCACAGTGGTGGCCACAAGCCTGCGGCGAACTGGGGCGGAGGCCTCCAACTGCCCAGAGGCGCCTGCAAGGCCGAGCATGAGCCAGACGGGTGAGCCGACGCCCCCTCAGAAACCTCCGAGGCGGCCGTCGAGGAGCGGACCCCCGGAGGGGATGTTATTTGCATCCTAGCGACTCCCGAGGGAGACGTGGTGGAGGAACCCTTGTCCTGGTGCCTCTCCTTCTCCTTCTTCTTCCAATGGCCTTCAGGGGAAGTGGACACCTGCCTCAGTTTTTTGAGCTCCTTCTCCACTGAACTCATTTTCTTCTTGAGAATATGGGCTTCCAGGGATTGCTACCGCCATTTCTGGGTAGCCGCGTTGAAACTAAGGCAGTGCTGGCACTTCTCGACCGAGTGTTCAGGGCCTAGGCAGAAGAGGCACAGGGAGTGTCCGTCTTTGTGTGGTAGTTGGCCGCTGCATGAATCGCACTTATTCTTGTGCACGGAGGGTGTAGGGGACGACATACACCAATGATTGTACTGACGTTAGTCGAAAAAGCAATTATTTTTGGTAAAAAACCGACGAAGGTAGGGCTGATGAAGCACAAACTTTTCCACGAGGCGCTGCACAAGCTAACGGCGGGAAAGAACTGGAAGGCGGGCGTCAGGGACTGCCCCTTTATACTGTCTTCTGACGCTGGTCACCTGACGTGGGGGAGGTCCCTCGCCAGGGACTGCTGGCTAGAAATTTTTCCGTGGGTCCTGCTGCCTGCGCGCCAGTCCTATTATGTAATTACCTACTGCAAGAGCCCTCTCAAAGTAAGATCTACTGTTACAGGTGAGGTCCTGTTCTTCTAGGAGCATGGATATGTTGTTTATCCACACTCTTTGGCAGACTCCTAGCAATACTCTGGGAGGAGGAGGCAAGACACACCTACTTAAGGAACAGAGATTGGAGAACGGGGTCCCAAAACTAGCATCCGGTGTGACTTAAGGTCGAGTGGTAGTTGGTGATAAAGGTGTTTGCTGACTTCCAGGTAGCAGCCCGACAGATTTCCTGGATAGGGATGTTCCTGGAAGCAGCCACAGATGCAGCAGTATGGCAGCAGAATGAGCTCTTATCCTCTGGGAGGCTTCTTGCCCACCAACTCATAGCACAGACCTATGCATGATGTAATCCATCTTGCAATAGCCCTTCACTGAAGGTCTGCCAGAAGCAGCTTCAGCATAGGTGACAAACAGCTGGAACCTCTCCCCAAATTTCCACCATCCTCTCCTTATAATAGGAAGCACATTTTCAGGTCAAGGTATGGAGCCTGTACATGGCCTCAGAGGTGTAATGGGTAGTATACTGGCAGAGTCAGAACCTGGTTGAGGTGAAACTCTGACACCACCTTGGAAGGAATGTGGTGGGGCGTAGGATCAACCTTGTCCCTGTGGAAGATCAGATAAGGGGAGTCCACCGAAAGCACCTGGAGCTCCCCTGTCCTTCTGGCAGACGTGATAGCCACCAAGAAGGCAGTCTTCCACAACAAGTGTGACAACTCACACTTGTGCACTGGCTCGAATGCCTTGCCCGTGAGCATTGCCAATACCAGCAGTAGATCCCACAGAGGTGGAGATTCATGCACCAGAGGGGATATGTGATCCAGGCCTTTGAAAAAGCACCCAACCACTGTCTCCTGTGCCAACGTCGGCTGACCAGCCCACGCCTGGTAAGCAGAGATGGCTGCCAGGTGCACTCTGATGGTCGATGACTGGAAACCCCCCCTTTGGAGAGAGACCAAAGGTAGTCAAGAATGTAAGCCACTGAACAGTATTAAGGGTCCAGGCCCTTGCTCAGACACCAAATGGAAAACCTTTTCCATTTGAAGGCATAACGATTGCTTTCTGGATGCCTCCACCACGGTGTAGACATCTTCGGAAAGACCCAAAGCCTGGAACTCTAGCCACTCAGATATCGGGCTGTGAGGTGCAGTGACTGAAGGTCCAGATGGAATACCTTCCCCTGATTGAGTGTTATCAGGTCCAGGCATGTGCAAAGCCGTTCCAGGTGCCTGCAGCTGAGGCTGAGCAAATCTGGATACCAGAACTGGCGTGGCCAGTCTGGGGCTACCAGGATCACCTTCGCTTGTCCCTCCTCACTTTGAGGAGCACCTTGTGGGATCAAGGAAAATGGAGGGAAGGCATAGAGGAGGCCTGGGGTCCACGGCCTCAAGAAGGCATCCACCTGCAGCGAGCCCTGTGGGGGGGCATAAAACAGCCTCAGCTTGGTGTTTTCCTTGGAGGCAACAGGTCCAACATCAGTTTGCCACAACGGGAGAACAGACTGCAGGCTACCTCTGGATGGAGAGACCACTCGTGGGATGTCTGGCCTAAGCAGCTGAGCGCATCCGCCAGATGGTTCAGGGCTCCTGCCACATGGATGGCAAGGAGATCTGCCTCCAACCAGCTCATGAGGGTCCAGATGTGGAGCGCCTCCTTGCACAGCAAACAGGAGTGTGCCACCCTGTTTGTTGAGGTAGTACATGGTCGTGGTATTGTCTGTCTGGACTTGAACCACTTGACCCTGGAACTGAGGAGCGAAAGCTGACAGTGCTAGTCTAACCGCTCTGAGCTCTAACAGGTTGATGTGGCCTCGTGACTCCTCGGCAGTCCAGAGCCAGTGGGCCCTTTCGTCCCCATGTGGGCACCTCACCCCATGAGAGAGGCTTCGGTTGTGAGGACAACTGTCGGCTCGAGGTGGACAAATGAGATCCCTTCCTGCAACCGGTCTGGGGCGATCCACCATTGGAGAAAGACCCACACCTTCTGAGTTACAGTGACCAGGTGGTCGAAATGACTGTGGCGCTGAGTCCACTGGGCGGCCAGCTCCCATTGGAGGGGCGAATGTGCAACTGGGCTCATTAGACCACTGAGGTGCACGCCGTCATGTAACCCAGAAGGCGCAGAAAGTCCCGGGCACAGCGAAAGTTCCCTAACCAGAAATGATTTGCAAAAGGAGTAAAGAACCTCCGCTTGTCCACCTGGAGCCGAGCTCTGGCTTGACAAGAGCCGAGCTCTGCCCGATGAAGGCCATCACCTGAGAGGCACAAGTTCCGACTTGTCCTCATTGATCAGAAGGCCGAGTTGAGAGCAGGTCTGGAGGGCCAGGTTCCTGGACCTCTCCACCTCCTGTTGGGTGGAACCTGCTAGGAGCCAATCGCCGAGGTAGGGGTAAATTCTGACCCCCGATACCGGAGATGGGCCGCCACCACTGCAATGCATTTGGTGAAGACCAGTGGGTCTGATGACAGGCCGAATGGCATGGCTCGGAACTCGTACAGGGTCCCTTTGACCCTGAAGCAGAGGAACCGCTGATGGGACAGATGGATTGGGACATGAAAGAACGTGTCCTGCAGATCCAGTGAACAGAATCACATTTTCGCTCCAAGGATGGTATGATCTGGGACAGAGTGACCATCCGAAAGTGCGTGACCGAGTATTGATTCAGGTCATGCAGATCTAGAATGGGGCACCAGCCCCATCCACTTGGGCACCAGGAAGTACCTGGAGACAAAGCCTGGGTCTGCTGGAGGATCCGCCACTGGAGCTACTGCCTCCTTGAGGAGGAACTGAGTGATGTCGTCTCTGAGAGCCAACTGTGTCTGGCGGATGCTGTTCCTCCCAAGGAGCTTAAGCAACTTGGAGGTTACTGCTTTCGAATTCCAGAGGCAGTCCCTGGCTGATCACTTCCAGAACCCACCTGTCCTTGGTGATAGCGGACCAGGCGGAAGAAAGTGGTGGAGCTGACTCCCCACAGGAGGACCTAGAGCTGGTGTGACGGGAGCAGGGATGGCAGCCCCAACCCTGTCACTGAGCAGGCTTGGAAGAGGAGGAGGATCCAGTCCAGAACCTCTGCCTCCTTACTGGGCCTACTGAGGACCCTGCTTGGGCTGAGGGTGCCAAGCTTGAGCCTGCTGCTGTTGCTGGTGCTGCTGTCCACCCTGGAAGGAGGACTGCTGAGTCACAGGGGCAGAATGCCGAAATGGATTTTTCTTTTTCCTCTGCTGGTTCTTGTCCGAAGAACTCTTGGCAAAGGTAGCGTCCAAGGTGGCACTGGACTGCTCAATATGCTGAAGGTGACCAGCCACTCCTGGGCTGAACAAGTCAGTCCCAAGGAAGGGCATGTCAGCTAATTTATGCTGGGTATCCGCCAAAAAGGAGGAGAGCCTCAGCCAATCCTTGCAACGGGAGGCAACTGCAGCAGCCATCGAATGGGCACAAGAGTCCCCAAGATCCAGGGCCATCTGTAGCTGCTGTTTGGCAACGACTCAGCCTTGATCCCGGACTTGCTTGACCGTATGTCCACAGGGAGATGTGTGAGGACCTCATCCAGTGATCTGAGAAGGGCGTGGTAGAGATGTTCCATGATGACAACGACTGAACTTGCCTAACGAAGGCCCAAGGAGGAAGCCGCGTAGACCTTCCTGGCTGAATGGTCCAAGAGCTTGGACTCTTTATCAGAAGGTCGGTCAGTGTCGGCAGAACTGCCAGTACGCCTGAACACAGAGGTGGTCACCAGGCTGTCGGCCGAAGGGTGCTCTGTGAACCCCGCAACGGACCCCATGGGCACCGTGTACTTGCGGGCCATGCGGGCAGACGGAGCTGGACAAGAGGCAGGACAATACCATAGTTCTAAGGCTGGTCCAACAATGGCCTCAGCCACAGGAAAGGCCTCTGTCGGGTATCCCCTCTTGAGGATGTCAGTGAGAGGGTACTCTGCCTTTTCTAGATATGCTCCAGGGGCATTCCTGCAGACTCAGAGATGAGGTGGAGGATCCCTTGAAAGGACCTTCCTCTGTCCCTAGGCCAGCAGTCCAATCATCATCCCCCGGATGCGAATGGAAACCGGTGACATCCGAATCCGAAGAGTCCGGATACAATGTCCTAACGCCCATGCCACCTTCGACTCGCCAGGGGCGGTCTGGGGTGACAGAGACCGATAAGCGCCGGGGAAGCCCGGTGTCCAGTGTATCTTGCTTGGAAGGAGCCCCTCCCACAGGCTGCTTGGGCGGTGGTTCCACCACAATGGGTGGAGAGACTGTAAGTGGCCGAACAGGTGGTCTTGCCGGCTCCGCAGGCAGGGGAACCGATTTGATCAGCTCCAAGGAAGTTGACTTCGGCCTGGGAGGCGAAAGCCAAGTAATGGCCGGGGAGGAAGCCGTAGTAGGCTTAGGCCCGGACAAAATGAGCTACTGCCACTGCCACTGTCGGAGCCTCTCCTCATCAGAGGACGACGAGGACGACCGATGGCGTCACCTCTTCTTTGAGTGCTTGTGGCCCTTCCTCCGCCTTTCGGACAAGGGGGTCCCAAACCTCGACCGAGATCGGGCAGGCCGACTCGGTTGATCAGGAGACACCAGCAGGACCGGTGACTTCCCAGAGTCTGGGACTGGATCCTCAATGGGGACTCCAACAGGCTGGGTCTCCTCATTGGGGAAGACAAGGACTGGGGTCCTTTCTAGAGAATCGGCGACCGGAGTTGGCGACAGTGGGTTGATAACGATCTCAACCTCATCGGCCACATCCCCGGTCACTGGCCTGACGGGAGGTCCAAGCAGCCAGCGGCGGGAACTTGACCGAGGTCAAGACTGCATGCTCCTGGGACGGAGACCTCTCGGTCCCAAAGCGCCTTCGTCTAGACAAAGACTTACTGGATCCTTATCCTGGGGACAGAATCAGGAAGAGTGAGGGCCCACAGGCACCTCCCCCTTGGTAGGGAGAGACTGGCACAGCTCCCTGAAGGAACTCGAGAAGGTGGAGCCCAGGTTGAGTGGAACGAAGAAGCTCCGGGAAGAGCGGGCCGCTTCTTCCTCGAAGGCTTGCATGTGCTCCAACTGTTCAGCGGATCCCACCGCCATGGAAACCGCCCACCTATCCTCCTTTGATTCCACCAGAGGATTCCTCTTTCCGGTCTCCCCAGCTGTAGGTGCGCAAGACGGTCGTCCAGGACTTTGGGATGGAAGGCCAAGCAGAAACTGCAGGACGAGGCGTCATGGCCGACACCGAGGCAGTAGATGCACGTGGAGTGGGGATCGGTACACGACATCTTCTGGCCACAGGAGCACCAGTGAAATCTGGGAGAAGATTTTCCTCCATAGTAGAAGAGACAAATTCGCTATTGCTAATTGAGAAATTCAAAGTTTCGTAGAACCGATTTGAAAGCCAGGGCTGACGAATCGCGTGGAGCGAGAAAGGCACTGAATCTTCCAGCGGAAAGGAAGATCTGGTGTCATGGGGTGGAGCCGAGGTATATACACCACCCGGGTGGGTGGGAGGAGCCAGCTTGAAGACTTCCGGTGATCCTTAAAGGGGAAAGGGACATGCCAAAGAGTGTGGATGAACAACATATCCACGCTCCTAGAACATTAATTCCACTTCTCTTGCAATTTATTTCTGCATCCTGACGTTTCGCTCTGAAAATGGAGCTTTTTCAAAGGGATTTTACTTGCAATTCTATAGTAAAAAAACAAACAGTAACATATGTTTTAATAAATACTCCAATCATAAAAGTTTTTTTTGTTTTTAGTTATCTAGTAACATATTGCAAAGCTTTTATTATATCTGTTGAATGGCTTCTTGTCAATTATTGTGCTTACAATTCATGATATTCTTTCTAATATACTATAAACACATTTTGTTTACCAAATTTTATCAATTTTTTTATGAAATACATGAGCCGCCACGACCACCTTCAGTGCTCATACTCATTAAATGAACCTATAAAGCTTTCACCCCAGTATCTCCAAAATCTATTTTGTGTACATGTCTGCATATGTAAATGTGGCTCAAAACTGACTCTGGCCCATTGGCCAAATGCTGGTATATTTTGTATGAGGTCAGTACAACTTTCCTATAACTAACCCCACTGGCAGGTACTGGAGGATAGAACATTTCAATTAGTACGCTGCTTGGGCCTGTAACTACTTGTAGATCATTAGACAAAACTTAATTTTGACCACCAAATATTTTCTCTTGCCACATCAGAGAATGTGCTGCAGTGGGAGAAGAGTGGAAGCCTTTTGATAGGCTATCTCAGCATCTGACTAGAGCAGAAATCTTAAGAATAGGCTAAGCTGTAAAAAATGGGTTGCAGAAGGATCACAGTTTGAACCACAACCGCTGCCCAGAGTAGGGGAAATTTCATTTATTTATTTATTTTTTTAAGTTTGAACAGGAAGACATACTGAGCAAAATGTACTCATTTCCAGATACGTCCGGGGGGGGTAGGGTACACAGGATCAAGTGCAGCAACACGGGTGTTACAGAATATAAAGTGCTATGCAGACAGTAACATAGGTTACAAGGCAATAACTACACTGAACACTGCCCAGCTGAGGAGCTTGTTACAGGGGGCTACAGAGAGCTTCCTTCCAGCCTGCTTGTGGAGAGGTGTTACTCCGTCCGCGCTGCCCCACCCACCCAGGGCCAGCACTCCGTTTATTGATGCTTACAGGTCACATGACATGTCACGTGACCTTTCCCATTTGCAGCTTATACTCTCCAACCACTAGGGGTTGCTGCACTGACACCACTCCAGCTACTCCCCCATCTCCACTCCTTCTTAACAACTAATTCAACCCCTGTCCAACACTAGAGTTCTCTCCTAACCCTTTCTGCTGCCTTTCTCTTCTTCTCTAATCTCTACTCCCTCCTTTCCATCTCCCTGCCCACTGTCCCACCATAGTCCTCTTGCAAGCCTCAAACCCTGTACCCCCAACTCCAAAGTCTGCAGCCCATCCACAAAGCCAACGAACCAGGCCAATATCTACCTCTATTTCAAAGCCTTTAACCTTTCTTTTCTCCCTACTTAGAAAAAATACTTATCCTCTGTCCCATTGCAGGTGTCAAACCCTGTACCCTTGTTGTCAAAGTCAGCTGCTCTACCACTTAACCATCATATCTGGCTATCTTATCCTTACTTTCTAAGGCTCTTATAGTTTCGGACCCCCATAGTCTGGTAAAATAATTTTCTTGCTACCACTGCGAGATTCAAACCAGGCGCCCTTGCTGCCTGAGTCAGCAGCTCTGCCACTCAACCATCATATCAGACTATTGTTAAATACAGTTCTTAAGGCTCTCAAAGCTTCCAACCCTCAGTCTGCTAAAATAATATTCTTGGTAACACTGCAGGCTTCAAACCCTGCACCCTTGCTGCCAGAATCAGCAGCCCTGCTATGCAGCCATCATATCTGGCTGTTTTCTACCCCAGTTCAAGGCTCTCAAAGCCTCTGTGTCCCCCACCCCACCCCACCCCACCCCAGTCTGCTAAATAAAATTTCCGGTTCTCACTGCAGCTTACGAACCCTGTACCCCTCCTACCAGTATCCTCAGTTCTACCGTTGAGACAACCAAAGCAGGCTAACACGTGCTTAGTTTCTAAAGCTCTCAAAACCTCTATCGTTATAGTCTGCCTAAAATAAATCTCTCCTCTGTCCCACTGCAGGTCTCAAACCCTGTGCCTTTGCCACCATAGTCGGCAGCTCTGCCACTGAGCCTACAAGTCAAGCTATTGTATCATGGCATATCTCAAAGCTCTTACAGCTTTTCTGGCCCCCCCCAACCTCTTTGTTCTGCCCCCAAAGCTATCAAGGCACCATGTCTGTTCACTTCCACCTTATGTGCCTCATCCTCATATCCACCCTGGGGTTCACCTCCCGCCAGCCAGACCTCACCCTATGCCCTTTGTGGATTGCACCATTGCATCTCCACAGAATTGGCCATCCTTCCCCCCCACCTTGTCATCACACACTGGACCCCTGCATCCACCTCCCACCAGCAGCCCCAACCCCAACACCCACCCGGGCCCCTGGCTCACCCCTTCTGCATCCGCCATACCCAAACCCTGCCCATCCCTGCTCCACTACATCCTCCCCTCCAAACGCACTCCAAAAAATATAACAAACTGACGCCCTATGGTTAGAGCATTAGTCATCCTACTACTCCTCTCTAGTAATATCCACCCTAATCCAGGCCCTGACCCCACCACTCCAACTACCAGACCCTCTGGACTCCGCACTGCCTCCTTGAATATACGCAGCCTGCCAAAGAAATCTGCAGCGCTTCAATGCTGGGCCACCCTTCATCAACCAGACATCACTGCCCTAGTGGAGACCTGGCTCTCTAAATCTACCCCTGATGCCTTTGTCTCACTCCCCGTAAACACCCTATATCAGGAAGACAGGGTAGGAAAGCGTGGGGGTGGCTGTGCATTCTACATCAATAATAACATTATTGGTCACATGCTCCCAGCCCCAAAATCACAAATGGAGCACAATCCCTCACCCTAAAAATCACCCCCAACCCCTCCAGGGGCCCATTATACTTCACAGTCGCCTACATACCCCCTAAGAACCAAAAGCCTGCCGTCTCATCCCTCACCAAATACCTCTCTACCCTACCACACAATGCAGAGCAGACACTAGTAGGGGCCCTCAATATCAACTGGCTTGGCCCCTCGGCCGCGCCAACAAAGGACTCGTTCTCAGCCCTTGACATGGTCCAATTAGTTACCCAACCCATTAGACTTCACCCATCTACTGGTACCCACACCCTCCTGGATATCATTATCTCTAACCGCCCCAACAAAATCCAGGATATAAAAGTACTTCCCAACTCCCTAAGTGACCACTCGCCCATCCTATTCCAGTGGACCTCTTCCACACCCAAACCCATAACTCCAAACAACCTTCCAAAGGCGTCTCCAGCCAGAGGGTTAATAAAACTTAAACAGCTGCTCACCCAAATAGATTGGTCCCCCATTAATATAGCCCCCAGTGTCGACATTGCACTCAACCTGTTTACACAGGCCTTCATCAAGGCCTGTGACCTCTATGCTCCACTCACCAAACTCCGCACCAAAAGGCAACATGCTCCATGGATAACCCCCCCTCCCTACTCCAAATGTTGAGAGACAGGGATAATCTCAGGCGCAAAGCCACAGAATCTGGCAGAATGGCAGACAGACAATCCTATAATGCCGCTCGTAATAGATGCACTTGAGCCATCTGTAAGGCCAAAGCAGACCACTATAAGACCACTCTCACAACCACGTGGGGGTCTGCGAAAACCTTCTGGAGTAATATCAAAGAACTCGATGGGAAATCACGCTCCCCACCTCCCTCCCAGCTCACCATAAATGGCACCACCTCCACAGACACACTCACCATTGCAAACTGTCTAAACACCACCTTCTCGAGCTCAGCAGTGTTCTCCCTAGTTGTTTCTTTGACCCTGTGCCCCAATCCCAACCCTCAACCCTGCAGCATCCTTGTTTCCTCCTGCGTAAAATATTCACCTACGAAGCTTGTTCTTACCTACTAAAAGCGCTACACAGCAATAACCCTATAAATGACCCCCTAGATGCCAGGCTCCTTCGATTAGTCCTCGACGAGGTCCTAGTCCCCCTAACGGATCTGCTCAAAAAATCCCTATAACTAGGGCAATTCCCTAATGCCTGGAAAACAGCTGTCATTACCCCATCCATAAAAGTGGTGACAAAGCCTCCCAAAATAACTATCGGATCATCTCCATTCCCCCCCAAAGTGTTAGAAAAAGTGGTTGACATCCAACTTACGGAATACCTAGCCGGGCTATGACTTTCTATGCCCAGAGCAGCACGGCTTCCGGGTTTCGCACATGGCACCACCACAACCCTCCTAGAATTCATCAACTTTCTGCACTCCTCCCTAGACTCCGGTAACATTGCAGGAGCTGTGTTCATAGACCTATCCAAGGCCTTCAACACGGTCTGCCACCCTCTCCTTCTTGACTCTCTCTCCACCAACTTGGTTTCTCCACAGGCCCCCAAGCCTGGTGCTCCAGTTACCTTTCTGCCCAGTCCCAATGCATCAAAATTAATGGAATCCTATCCGACACGCTACCCGTCCGCTCCGGGATGCCCCAGGGCTCTATCCTGGGGCTACTTCTTTTCTCCCTCTACCTAAACTCCTTACCAAAGGGCTGCTCCACAAAAATCTTACTAAATGCTGATGATGCAGTGCTCTTTGCTTCACATCATAAACCCGCCCCTTCAGGACTCCTCAACATGCCTTCTCCCAGGCTGAAACATGGTTTAAGGACTGTAGACTGGTCATAAACTTAAAAAGACTAAATCAATGATCTACACTCACCGCCAAAACCAAGCAAAAGTGCACCTCTCCGCATCCTGCCCAGCACCCAGCACCGCCTTGATCAGGTATCCAACCACAAATATCTTGGACTTACCCTCGACTTGGCCCTTACTTTCCATGACCACATAAACACCCTTGCTGCTGCAACAGAACACCCAGATTGGACTCCTTTACCGACACAGGGCTGCCCCCATGCCCTTAGGCTTGCCATCACCTCATCAATACTGTCCCTAGTGGACTATGGGCTCCCTATACAGAGGCGGCAGATAACTCCGCACTCCAGAAAATCCAGGTCTCCCTAAACAAGGCCTGCAGGCTCCTAACTGGCGCACCTAGGCTCACTCACACCTGCTCCTTCTATACCTCTGCCAATCTTCTCAACCTCGATGAAAGGCTCCGCTACCAGACCTGCATACTGTCCGAAGAAAATACTGCTTGGACTCTCCTGGGTCTCCGACTCTCTTCATCCTGCAACCCCACCATCTCCACCTCAAGAACTCAGAGAAAGCACCACTGGTTGTGTCCAGGGTAAAAATACTCCCTTGCCCAGAGATCTTTCCACTACAGGGCCCCCACATGGTTTAATGCACTCCCAAACACCATCACTAGTGCACCCAAGATCGCCCACTTCAAAACCACTCTTCGCAACCACCTCTTCAATATCCGCTCCTGTAACTGCAACTAACATTTCACTCTCTCACCCTCTCTGATCCAAATTCAATGACGAAGTCCATTATCCATCACTGATGACATGAAATCATCCAAGCAGACCTCTAAAGCAGTAGGTAAGGCTAGGGGGGTGTTAGGGTATATTAGTAGGGGTATCTACAAGTCTGCAAGAGGAGGTAATAATCCTCTTTACAAGACACTGGTTGAGCCCCATCTGGAGTACTGCGTGCAGTATTGGAGGCCACACCTTCACAAGGACATTAACCAAATTGAGGCAGTCCAGAGAAGGGCAACAAAATGGTGCAGGGACTGCATCAGAAGACATATGAGGACAGATTAACAGAGCTCAATATGTATACCCTTGAGCAAAGGAGGGAGAGGTGATATGATCGAGGCATTCAAACACCCTAAGGGCATTAACAAGGTGAAAGAGTCTAACATGTTTAAATATAAGAAAAATAGCAGGACAAGAGGACACAGCATGAGATTAGAGGGGGGCCAATTAAGGGGGAATGTGAGGAAATTCTTTTTCACAGAAAGGGTGATGGATGCACGGAATGGCCTACCTCAAGAAGTGGTGGCTATGAATATAGTGCAGGGCTTCAAACAGGCATGGGATAGGCATAAGGGAGCAATACAAATGAGTATGAATAGATAGGCCACTGACAGAGCAAAGGCCGATGGCACATTTATAAGGTAGTAAAAGAAATGGGCAGACTGGACGGGCCTTGCGGTCCTTATCTGCCATCAACTTCTATGTTTCTATTATGGATTGCAACCTATGTCAATAATACCAAACCCATGAATAGGACTACTATGTTTAGATGCTTTCTCAAGCTAATAATGTCTCTGTGCTGTGATGATTTAAACATTGTCATCCAAATATTGTAAATTGTCTGAAAATATCTACATCCTGTACTTAATGTAAATACCGTAAATAATGTCAGTGACAAATGTCTAACACATGCTTTATTTAACTGTTGTTACACCCTGTCTGTATTTGCTTCTGTCTTACATGTGACGAGGTACCTTTGGAAATGAGCCTCTGGCTCAAAGGTTGTAAACCGACATATCAAATAAATAAAAAATTAAAATACAGAACATTGGTACAATTGTTTACACTGACACTGGATACAGAGCAGAATACACGAGGACATGAAGCAGTTATACAATAATTAGAAAGAACATACAATTATAAAATCTTAGCACATTGCTGAACAAGGATAAGGGCTTAACAGAACTATACGTCCTAGTAGCACAGTGGATGTGGAGTGGCGGTTGGACCACCGAGGTGGCTAGGAAACAGGGGGGGTTGGGAGAAGTTGCATAAAGGGAGGCTGAGAGAATGCATGAGAGAGGAGAGGGAGTAGGACGAGGGAGCATTACGAATATTAGTAGGTAGTGAATTCCAGAGTTTGGGGAAACTGCAGGAGAAGGAAGCCTGACCAGCTGAAGTGGACCTGTAGTGAACGACGAGAGTGCGAGCATCGCTACTTTTGAGGGAGCGGGAGGAGGGAGGTGGGGGGGGAGGAGAGGAGTGACAAGAAGTAAGGGGGTAGCTCTCCGAACCAGTCCTTGCCAGCGAAGTTGGTACAGTGCAGCAAACACTGGTCAGTGAGGGAGAGGAGGTCAAGGAGCAGTGGTGAGTGCGGAATGCTTAATGATTACAATTGAAGGACAGGTACACCAACATGAGGCGAGTGTGAGTGCGGTTTTCAAAAAATTACAAAAAATAAAGTTTAACCCTTGCTGTGCCGCGTACTGATATATTTGTCCAGAATTCCTATTTGTTATAATTCTGTCGGCAACCTAAGGGTTAATAAGCATCAGGGCTCTGTTCACAAAATATCCAGCCTTTAAATTGACAGATTATATTAAAACAAAGAAAACACTGTGGTGAGGTTGAGCTGGTAATATACAGTCCTAGACTATGCAGCTATGCCGAGAAAACATGACAGGTCAGAACCACAATCAGCTAATCAGAAGACTGGAATTTTTTTAAAATATACATTTTGCAATTCCAGTCATAAAACTGTGGACAGCAAAATCAAGGCAAGCAATCTAAGAATTATTGTGTACACTACACTGAAGTCAGTCAGGCAATGGGCTGCCGCAGTCCCAAAAAAAAAAGCAAACGTACGGTTGGAATGCTTAATGAGGCAGGTAAGAAGGGCTGGCCGGTCAGTGCAATGGTAGCACTAATAACACTGGCAGCCCTGGTTTAGAAACAAACCTGTGACACTGGAAGACCTGCTAGGTAGGTGGTTTGAGTGTCCCTCAGGGCACTTGCTGTCTCAGGGTGGAGGCTGACAGTTCCCCAAAATAGCAGTGACACCTAGAAGCCCCTTGTGTGTCATAAGCAAATCAGGGACAGCAGTGTGGTGACAAGATGCCTAGCTGAAGTGGCATGCACACCCACTGCAAATGCGTTACGTTAATGCAGACAGGCCTGGGGATGGGCAAATCAGGAGAAACAGCATATCCCCAACAGGATAAAGCCAGCTCCTTCCAGGCCTCGCACCACCGACCTGGCTAACCTGCCTTACACTGAATTCAGTCTCTGAAAAGATTTGAGCTTACCCTGATGGCCATGCCATGGGAAAAAGACACGGGGCTCAGCTTGAACAGTAAGTCCAGGAAAAAATGGGTGACGGGCTGGAGGACAGTGACAGGGCTGCAGGAATATAATAAATAAATCACAAAAAAAATAAAAGGAGGGGGTAAGAAGTAGGTAAAAGAAAGGTATCTTCCCTACTGTACAAGGCTTTTGTTAATCCACAGAATACATGTGGGTAATGATGGGGGCCCTTGGAAGTAAACACTCTTCAATCCAATGTTTTTCTTCAATCTCTCTTTTTATTTTCTTCCCCCTATGTTTCGCTCTACATGGAGCTTATTCACAGGGTTTTAATTTTGCTTATTCTTTTTTTATCTGTAAATACATTTATTTCATGTTAGTTTTCCATACTTTATATAGTAGTACTATATTTTCTTAAATATAGTTCATTTGAAATTCTTTGGTGTGTACACATACCATACAACAAAGACCTGCTCCTCCTCCTTGTCTCTCCCGTCTGTATGTGTCTCAAACAATGGCCGTATATATTTTTGATAAGAACAACAGGAAGGTCAAGTTGCAAATGACCTCTAGTATTATGTATATGACAATTGCTCAGATTTTACTATTCTGTTCTGAACCTGTAAGGCCGGCCTATGCAAGTAACATGGCGTTAATAATAGCTGAACATACTCTCCAGAAAGAACAACTGCATAAAAGAGACTTAGGCGTGGTTGTTATATCAGGAAGGTCAAATTGTAAATAACCTCCAACACTGTTTATACACAGACTGTGAAGATTTGTTTATTCTGTGGTGATTTTTGAAGGTCACTTTAAGGAGAACAGCATGGTTTAAATCAGTAATCTCATTATATATCTCCAGATACTTGCAAAATAAATACAAGACTGTTTAAAACTAACTATAAACACAGTCTAGCAAATAAACGGAGCAACACCAAGACACTGAATATTAATTACCATAAAGAGATAATGGAACTAGATAAAATATTATGACAACTGGAAGGTCAAGTTTCAAATGACTCCTAGCACTTATTGTATGAGATTCTTAGAATGAGAATCATTGATATTAGCTTGTTCTGCCCTGATCCTCTCATGCCACCCCACGAAGAGGAACATGGTGTAATAATGGCCATTTTTTGTAAATCCTCACAGAAATCAAAAGAAATAAATGAAATAACATAGGGCTACAGCAACAAGAAACTAATGGCCCATTTTTGTGACAACCCAACTGCACTTGCAGTGCAGTAGTGTTCGGTTGCTTAGCAAATGAGATCGCGCATGTGCGATCAACTCGGTGTGACGTCACAGCTGGTCTCACCACGGGAACTCACAAAAATGGGCAAAAGGTAACCAGGACGTAGCTACAAGTAAAACTCTCAGGGCAACACTGTTGACACGTGGAGGACTTAAATCTAAAAAGAGAAAACAGAGAAGCAACAAGTGAGGGTAAGCAACAAAACCTAAAACAACTTAAAAGTTGAACAAAATGAATCAATGGAATAAGGGACTAACAGGAATTATTGGTTGTATTTTCACAGAATACAGAAAAAGCAAACCCCACTCCAAGAAGTTCACCATTTCTTTTAAGGTATGCTGCAAACCAGATAAACAGGACATAAGCCTTTTGGCAATAGTTAAATTTGGTTACAGGTGTGAGCAGCACTGCGTTAAAACATTTCTATGCTTGTCATTGCAGGCCCCTAACTGATTCTAAGAAGCTCCAAGTTTCTTTTAAGGTATGCTGCAAACCAGTTAAGCAGGAGATGAGCCTTTTGGCAGTAGTTAAATTCAGTATCAGTTGTGAGCAGCACTGTGTTAAAACAATTCTATGTCATTACAGGGTCCAAACTGATTCTTAAAATGAGTGCAAACAGACAACCCTGTGGATATATAAGATAAAGCAAGGGTTCACATGCAATAATCTTTGTTGAATGGTATGTGTATACACCAAAGAATTTCAAAGGAACTATATATAAAAAAATGCAGTACTACTATATACAGTATGGAAAACTAACATGACAAATGTATTTACAGATAAATGAAAAGCGAATAAGCGAAATTAAAACCCGTGAACATGCTCCATGTAGAGAAACGTTGGGGAAAAAAATAAAGAGAGCTTGAAGAAAAACATTGGATTGAAGAGTGTTTACTTCAAGAGCACCCATCATTACCCACATGTATTCTATGATTTTCAGGCCTAAACTGGGGGCTGAAGAACCAAGAAGACAACCATTGCCCACTAAATAAATGTCCATTTTGTTAATCCACACCTGGAGTACTGTGTCTAATTCTGGTCATCCCAGTACAGAAAGAACATTAAAGCTATTAAAAGGGACCAGCACAGGGCCACCAACCTGATCAGTGCTTTGAAGGTAAATGCTATGAGGAGAGACGGGTCATATATTTAAATTACTCAATCTAGAGACAAGATGGCTGTGAGGGGACATAATGACAATATAATAACTGATGACCCTATTTAACAACCGGATTATGAGTACTGTCAAATGCCATAATAACCTGAAATCGGGTTATTACGGCATTCTCATCATTTAATACATCCGCGCAAAGCCGTGCAAAAAAACAGCAATTATAAAAAATAGGCAAGTGTGTTTTTATGTTGTTTTTTTTTTTACAAATCCTCGGTATGTGATGACTGTATAAACCTCTTGAGGTTTACGGGTCTTCACACACCTCGGGTGTGTAAAAAAAATCCATAACACACACTTGCCTATCCGTTATTCTCTATGTTCTGAATACTAAAAGTTAAAAACAGGGTGGTGTAACTGTACATATATGTGTGAACTGTAGGTGCTAGAAGACATGTACTTAATGGGGGCAGGATAAGGAGAAAACAGAAAGCATTACTCACATAGTGTGGTTAGCATAAATAGTAGCTCAGTGAGGTTGTGTCAGCTAGTAGTGTAAAGGTTTTCAAAGCAGGACTGAACAGAGGTCTGAACAGCACTGAGGATTTCATAACATGAGTAGGAGTGGCATTCCACTGATAAGCTTGGATGTATGTCCATTCTCCATACTCAGATTAGGTGTAGTAACTACCATGTTGGTTGACACCTGGTCAAGACTAACCTCAGGTCTCATGTCTTCTTAATATTATGTTACTGTGCAAAATCTGAAAGACCTGTTGATATCTGTGTTGCCATTACAGCTGAACAATGAGCAATGATACTGTATGTAGTAAAATAGCCTGGGCCTGATTCACTGTCTCAAAGGGGGATGGCATAAAAGAAAAAATTACTTATCATAGTAATCTTGTTTCTTCCCAGTGATACTCGGGTATTCTTAACTTTCTGTAGTGTTCCTTTAAGCCAGAACTGCCTGGAGAGGAAAGAACACATGCAAATGATGGAACTCTTTGCACGTGACAACTGTTCAAATGCTGCCTTGAACTAACTGCCTTAGTTCTAAACCCCTCAGACTTCCTGGATGCCTGGAAAGACAGGCTCCCGAAGACTATTTATATTGAATAACAGTAATAATTAGTGATACACCGATAACACTTTTATGCTAGATTATGGGTCCGGATATTTTTTCATTTGAACTGACCGGTTTCGGTTCAACATCGGTTCGGATACAATAAATGCATTGCATTGCACATATACGTTATATTTATTTAAAAAATCTGCATTTAGCATGTTTACTATTTGATGTTGCACCATCGCACTTTATTATTACAAGCTTTAAAATGCACAAATGAACAATTGACTTAGATAATGGGGGTTGGGGATCAAATACCAAATTCCAAATGGCTACACTATATGTTACTAAATGTCACAATTTCAATACAGCTTAGAACTTTTGTAACAGATTTTGTTTCAAGAATAGTAACATGTTTGCATTCTCTGTTGCTAAACAAGAGCGACGTTCTGTAATAATGTCCCCTGCAACACTAAATGTTCGTTCACTGGGAATGCTACTAAGTGGAGCTGACAGGTAGCGTTTTGCAAGTCTGGAAAGCATCAGGAAGCAGAGATGGTAAATTTCCCAGAAATGTATGGCATCAGGTGTTGCTTTTTTGGGAGCAAATGCTCAGAAAGGTATATTTCTATCTCAGTATTTCTTGAAGCGACCTCTGCATTTTCAACAGCTGTGGGGGGAGAAGGTATGTCTCAGTAACATATTTAGATTTGGGTATTACAAAAGTAGACAAAGCTTACAACAGCGAAAAGAGCTCACTAAAGCACTTACTTTCCTGTGGCACAGCATTACACTGTGTAAAGGTGTCCCATGGGTCCTCAGCCTCACACTCAGGCTCCAGTGTGGTTTCTGGCATGACATCCTTCGTTATTCTGGGCTTGAAATGATCGAGCTCATCAATTAGTTCTTTGGCAACAGCATGGGCAAATGATTTGCCTCTTGTCAGTTCTAAAAAATGCAATTTGTAATGGGGGTCAAGAAATGAAGCAGCTACCAGCTCCTTAGATGCTTCACAATACTTAAACTAGTGTCCATAGCCACCAACAGAGCTTTGCGTAGATAGTAAACCAGGTATCTTAATGTTCTCAATTGCATGATAAAGAACAGTGGAAGTGGGGATTATGTCTGATATGCAAGCTGTCTGCAGGTTTAGCCTTCTAGTTTCATGATCGAAGGGCTTTAATATGCAGCATATACTTTCAGCTAGCACCCACTGTGTAGAGCTCAGGGTTGGTTCTCAGTTTCAGAGGCATATACGGTGAGGACTCGCCTCTGCTCTAGCAGTTTTTCTAACATGTAGTAATTGCTATTCCACCTGGTAGGAACATCTTGAATTAGTCTGTGTACAGGCACTTGAAGGCTTTTCTGTTGCACTGCTGGAGTGCTTAAAATGCCCCACTATCGCTCTCCCAACAGACAGCAAGTCTTCACAGGACTTTCTTCTCATAATGGCATCATGGACGATCAGCTGCAGAGTATGTGCTAAGCACCCCTCGCTTGGAACACCACTTAACTTCATTGCCTTTGTTATGTTAGGGCCGTTATCCCTAATGACTAAGTGCCTTTGACTGGCTTGCAGACCCCAATTATCAAGAACTTGCATAAACCCTCTGCATAAATTTTCACCTGTGTGCCTTTCTGTTAAATGCTTAAGCTCCAACATAGCACCTCTGCACTTGTAATTTCCATCTATCCAATGCAGAGTGATTAAGAGGTACGATTCAATCGAATGCTCTGCAGTCCATGTATCAGTGGTGAAACTATTTGCTTGAACAGATTGTAGTTCACTGATTAGCTTCAGCCAAAGCTTTTCATACATGGCAGGGATAACATTATCTGAGAAATACCTCCTCAAAGGTGTCACATACCTTGGCTCTAGCACTGAAAGTAGCCTTTTAAATCACACGTTATCAACAATGGCACAGGGCTGTTCATCCAAAGCCATCATCTCTGCTATGCTTTCTGTGATATTTTTAGCCCTTGCATGCTCAGTGGAAAAGGAAGGGCTCGGGCTAAGCAAGATTCAAGTGTGGGCTGCTCTTTCTTAATTCATTTTGCTGGTGGCTCATGGAACTCATCTTTTGAAAGCTGTGCAAGCTTTGCTTTCTCTGCTAACAGCTCTGCATGCTCTGCTTTATGCTTATTTTTCAAATGATTTAAAAGACTTGATGTCCCGTAACTTTTAACAGATGAAACCCGACTTATTAAAGTAGGTGCAGTACACAGAATACATTTAGCTTCAGAATCCATGTCAGCAGCAAGCTAGAAATACTGCCAAACTAGGCTTTTTTGAGTAATTTTAACAGCGGAAAGCAACACAGGGCAGCGTATTCCACCTCCTTTCAGATCACTTACCGAACTGGCTCTCTTAAATAGGCAGTACCCGATCAGGATGGATACCATGAAAAGCGGAAAATCCAACCAGACAGGATATCCCGGCATCGCTAGTAATAATCAATAACAATAAAGATAATCAGGCCCATAACCCCCAAACAAACCTTCAACTGGAGGAAAAAACAAAGCATACCCCCAAAATGTCAGAATCACCTGAAAGAAGGGAAAAAACAACATGAACCTTGTTTAAAAAAATGGTGCCAGAAAGTGGCATGTATACGCTGAGAGCACAGTATTCAATAGTGCAGAGGCTAAAGGTTCTAGAAGGGGAGGCAGAGTGAGAAGTAATGGATACATGAGTATCACTGGGAAGAAACAAGATTACTATGGTGAGTAATGTTGTCTTCTAACCCCAGTAATACTCTGGTATTCCTAACTTTCTGCAGACTATGAAGCAGTACCTTTGGAGGTGGGCACAGAACCTAATTTTGGAAACAAACTTTGCAGGGTTGCTGTGCGAACCTAGCATCACCCTGGACTGAATATCCAGACTGTGGTGCTTTGTAAAGGTGTGTACTGTTTTCCAGATAGCTGCTTTACAGATGTCTACTAGTGGAATCACCTGGCAGCTGCTAAGGTAGCAGCTGTCCCTCTTGTGGAATGGGTCCTCAATCCTGTTGGAGGTTCCCTTCCAGCTTTAGTATAACAGAACTGGATACACTGAACTATCCATGGAGAAATGGACCTTTTCGATGCTGGGTTACCCTTTCCCACATCCCCATAAGTCAGGAACAGCTGTTTCCTGTCCTGCCTATGGTCTTTAGTGGCTGCCATGTAGTAGCTGAGAGCTCTCTTGACATCTAGACTGTGAAGCCTTCTTTCACCAGAGGTGGAATGCTCAGTGAAAAAGACAGGTAGGGTAATGGTTTGGTTAAGGTGGAAATCAGAGACCTCCTTAGGGAGAAATTTCCTGTTTGTCTTAAGGACCACTTTATCTCTATGAAATGAAATGTAGTCCTGTTCAATGAAGAGAGCCTGAAGCTCACAGATTCTTCTTGCAGAAGTCATTGCCACTAGGATAACTTTCCTCCAAGTGACATTTCAGATGAGCAGAGGACATGGGCTCAAAAGGAGTCCCATGAGCTAACTATGCACACAATTAGGTCCCATGCTGGCACTGGTTCCCTATGAGAGGGGAGCAAATGGGCCAAACCCTTGAAGAACTTCCTAAAGATAGGATCTGAAGCCATTGACACATTCCTTCAAGCCAAAATGTAAGCTGATGCAGCAGCCAGGTGGACCTAGAGGTATTGGACTGCAGTCCCAAGGAATGTAAATAAGAGAGGTAATCAAGAACAGCTGGAACCCCAGTCTGTGTTGGCACCAGCTCTCTAGCTGAACACCAAATAGAAAACCATTTCCATTTTGAGCGTAGGTTTTCCTAGTGGAAGGCTTCCTGTAACCTCTTAAGATGTCTAAAACACCTTCAGAAAGGTGCAAACCTGCATATTCTAGGTTTTCAAGTGCTAAGCTTTGAGACTGAGAGATCTGAAGTTCAGATACAGAAGCCTCCCTGGTTGGAGGTTAACAGATTGTGCCTTTGAGGAGGTGTATTGGCTCGAGCTACAGACATGGGGAGCAGCAGAAAGTACCATGGCTGCCTGGCTCAGTCTGGTGCTATCAAGATCATTGATGCTGACTGGACTTGAGCTTGTGCAACAGAGGGATGGGAGAAAAAGCATAAAGGTGCTTCCCTGACCAATTCAAAGCCAGAGCATCCGGGGTAGTGTACCCCGATCTGGTGGTCTGCAACAGTATTGTGGAAGGTGGCGGTTCGGGTGGGAAGTGAACAAGTCCATCTCTGGAGTGCCCCACCTCCTGAAAATTTCTTCCACCACTTGCCTATTTAGGGTTCATTTGTGATGGGCCTGATTGATTTGCCTCAGGGCATCGCAAGAGTGGTGTCCTTCCCTAGCAGATGGATTTCCTGTAGGAAACTCCCAAGGAGTATGCCAGGCTCAAATTTTCATGCCTTCTGTGCAGAGAGGATCCGACCTTGTACCTCCCTGCTTGTTTATTAGTACATTGTTGTGGTACTGTCTGTTCTGACCTGTACCATCTTTCCCTGTACAAGTGTTGTGAAGGCTTTTAGTGCCGGCAAACCGCTCTAAGTTCCAGCAGGTTTATGTGTTGGGTGACTCTACACTTGACCAAGTGCCCTGGGTTGTGTGGTTCCCCAAATGGGTGCCCCACCCCATTAGAAATGCATCTGTTGTGAGAACTGATGTGGACCTTCACTGAAAAGGAACCCCTTCCTTGGTTGGATTCCTCTTTCCACCACTGAAGTGCCCGTAACAAGGTTTTGTTTCTGGGATCAGCTTTGAGAGAGAATCTCTTCCTTGGCACCAGTGTGCCCTTAGGTGGAACTGGATGTTTCTCATTTGGAATCTGGAGCCTAGGACTGTGCCTGTGGCTCAGGAGCAGTAGGAACTGACTTGCAGTTTTTAGCTTGTGCAGGCTGAATGAGTCTGCAGTCAGCTGGATACTTCTACCCTGTCCAAAGGCAGGTAGGCCCTGCCTTGCAGTGTGTTGATCTCTGCTCCTATGAACTGCAGCACCTGTGAAGGTAGAAGGGTGGATTTTTTGTGGTTTATCAAGAACCCCAGGGACTCCAGAAGCCCCTGGGTGATCTACAGATACTGCCTGACTTGCTCTGGTGATTCTCCCACCACCAGCCAGTCAAGTCATCCAGATATGGAAACACTGTGACACCTTGCCTTCGAAGGTCTGCCACAACCACTGCCAGACACTTTGTGAATGCCCTTGGAGCTGAAGTGAGGCCGAATGGCAGGGTTGAAAACTGGTAGTGACCTGATGGGAGTCTGAACCTGAGGCATTTTCTGTGAGACTCCCTTATGGGAGATGTGGAAATGAGCATCTTTTAGGTCCAGTGATGCCAACCAGTCTCCTTTTTGGAGTGTTGGCAGAATCAGCGCCAAAGTTACCATTTTGAACTTTGGTTTTGTTAAATGCTTGTTTAGTATCCTGAGGTCCAAAATGGGCCACCACTCCCCATTTTCTTAGTGGTAAGGACGTACCTTGAATAGAAACCCTTTCCTCTCTGCTGAACTGGGACAGGTTCCACCACCCTTGACAGTAGTAGGTTTCAAACCTCTGCCTCCAGCAGCTTCCTTTCTGCGATGGAGGATGGCATCAGCACTCTAGTTCTCAGAAGACGAAGGGATCTGAAACTCAGAGACCGTCCCTGACTCACTAACTGCAGGATCCACTTGTCTGTGGTGATCTTTTGCCAAGCCTGGAGGTAGTGAGATGGTCTGCCTCCGACAGGTATCAAGGAAGTGGCCTGTAATGACACATCTGGGTGTTTGTTTACTCTGGGGCTGAGGCTGGGTTTGAGATCCCCGCCTGGAACTTCTCCTGCCCCTACCTCTGAGGTACCCCTGCTGGGGATACTGTTGGTATTGGGGTGCAGCCATTGTCTAGAAAAAGGGTCTAGTGTGAAAGCACCTGCCCCTGCCTCCTCTTCCATAGGGCCTGGTGGACGGAGAGGCTTTCTCTTTAGGCGAGTTGCTTTTGAAGGTGGCTTTATACTCATCCATCTTCTTCATACAAGCCACTGCTGTTTCTCCAAAGACAGAATTTCCCTCCAGAGGGAAATCCAGAGCCTTTGTTTGAGTGTCCTGGGTAAGATTTGTGGCTCTTAGCCAGGCAAACCTTCACAGTAGTTGCCATCCACCTGGCTGCTGTATTATTGGTATCAGCAGCCATTTGAAATGGATACCTAGCCACCTCTAAGCCAAACCTGGCAGTTTCTGCAAGGTCATTAGACAAGGGTGATGGGGCTTTGTCTGCCATGGCCAGTACAGACTGCCATAAAGACTTCTGATACTGGGCCGCACAGGCTTTAAAATTAGCCTGCCTGATTGCCAAGGAAGCTGACAAACAGCCCTTCTTGTCCATACTATCAATTTTCTGGACTCCTTATTTGGTGGGTGAGAAGCCAGGGCACCTTAGCCTCGTCACAGGCGCCGCCTGCCCACCCCTGGTGGTCAGGGTGGGAAAACAAAATTCTGCACCCTCCCTTTCCAACTGATTTTTCTTGTCCAGCCTCTTGTCAAGAAGGGGACAGAATTAGCAGTCTGTAAAATCTTCAAAGCATCTTTTGAAGAATTTATTTACAGGCAAGAGAAGCTTCTTTGTGGGCTTAACCTCATCTCGAGATATTCCACCTCCTGCTCATCCTCTATTTCCTCCATAGGGTGATGTCCAGGGCAACAGCCACCCTTCTCACAAAAGTGAAATGTGAGGAATAAGCCTCAGTGGTTCTAGGAGGTGAACCAAAATCCTGATCAGGGGAGACCTCAGGTTCAATGGGGTTCCCCTTCATCCTCCTCCTCACATTCACCATAATCCTCCTCTTCAAGAAATGAGGATTTGCTTGTGCTGCCAGCCTGTCCAGCTGGGACTTGAACAGGAGGCTGCTGGCCAGTGGGGAAAAGGCATTGTAAGGCTTGCACCACTTTAAAAGCCTAAGTTATTTCTTATGGAGAAGGAAGAAAAAATTACTCACCTTACTAATGTTGTTTCTTCTAATGGAGTCTTGCTATATTCTGACATATGCAGTGAGTCCCAACCTTGAACTGCCCGGAGGTGAAAATTAACTTTCCATGCCAGGCATGGAGCGCTGAGCTCAAGCTCAGTTGAGACTCTGTCTGTTGTTCTTCAAACTCAAACCGTCAGATCTTCCGAGCTAAAACTCACTAAGGTCCTGTGTGGAAGCTGTAAACCTACACTAGCCAACTGGCTACTAAACATAAGAACACATTTTTGGTCCCAAAACAAAGACTCAAGTCAGGAGACCCAAAAATAAAACACAACACCAAGTCACCCCAAGAAAGGAGGATAAAAACAACAAGGTGGGCACCTACTAAGTGCCAACACTGCACTACCCACCACATCCCAAAACAGAGGTTCTGAGAGGGGCAGGCAGGGGAGGTCAGATATAGCAAGACTCCATTAGAAGAAACAACATTACTAAGGTGAGTAATTTTTCTTCAAACAACATGGAGTCTTGCTATATTCTGACATATGCAGACTACAAAGCAGTACCTCCACGGAGGAGGACAGAACCTCATAGGAAATAGGCTCTGAATCACAGTTGTTGAAACCAGCATCACCCTAGCCTGGATGTCCAGGAGTAATGCTTGGTAAAATGTGAACTGTTTTCCAGGTAGCTGCTTGACAATCTCTAGAATAGGGATGTTCCTGGCAGCAGCCAGAGAAGCAGCTGTACAGCCCTCAGGCCTGAGGAGGAACCTTATCCAGTTTTCATAGCAAATTGGATACAAGAGACAATCCACCTGGCAATGGATCTTTAGTGGCAGGTTTCCTTTCAACCTCACCACTCGTGAGGAACAGTTGGAGGAGTCAAACCTGTGACCCTTAGTGCACGCTCTATGTAGTAACTAAGGGCTCTCTTCACATCTAAGCTGTGCAGCCTCCTCTCGCCAGAGGAGGAATGGTCAGTGAAGTACACTGGAAGAGATATAGATTGATTAAGGTGGAAATCTGAAACCACCTTAGGCAAGAACTTCCTGTTAGTCCTGAGGACCACCTTATCTCTGTGAAGGAGATAAAATCAGGTTCCACTGACAAAGCTTGTAATTCACTTGTCGCTTGGGGCAGAAGTGATGGCTACCAGAAACACAGTTTTCCAAGTCAAGTACTTAAGCTCTGCTGAAGACAAAGGCTCAAGGGGGTTGCATAAGCTGAGCAATGCAAACATTACGATCCCAGGCGGGGCAGGGTCCCTGAATGGAGGGTTGGTGTGAAGCAATCCCTTGAAAAACTTGGAGAATACAGGGTGAGCAGAAAGAAGAAGGCTTACCTGCTGAAATAAAAGCAGACACAGCTGCCAGATGCACTTTCAGGGTAACTGGCCTTAGCCCCAAGGTATTTAAGTGGACCATATAATCCAGGACTGTGGGCAAATCAGCAGATTCTGGGGAAATATGCTTCAAAGCACCATATGGAAAACCTTTCCATTTGGAATTATAAGTAGCCCTGGTGGAAGGTTTTCTAGAAGCCTTCAGGATATCCATTACACCTTGGGAGAGGTGTAAATCAGCAAACTCTAACTCTTCAAGAGCCAGGCCTTGAGATTGAAGATTTGAGGTTGGTACCAAACCCTCCTCTGAGCACAGGTTAACAGGCTGTAATTCCTGGGAAGACACAGGAGAAGATGGACTGCTAAGGACAGTAGGAGTGGATACCAGGGCTGTCTGGCCCAGTCTGGAGCAATCACGATCATCTTGCAGGGTTGAGATCTGATTTTGACTAGCATTTTGAACAGGAGAGGAAGGGGAAGCATAGAAACTTCCCTTCCAACTGAGAACTAAGGCATCCAGAGGACTGAGCCCAACACTGGAGGCCTGCAGCAAAAAAGTTGGTGATTGTCTGGGGCTGCAAAAGATCTATCTGCAGGGTGCCCCATCTGGAAAATATCACCTCAAGACCAGATGTCCAGTGACCATTAGTGATGGCCCTGGAAATCCTGCTGAGAGCATCTGTCAGGACATTCTCCTTGTCTGGGAGGTGAACTGCCATAGGGAGGTGTTCAAGGAGTAAGCCAGAGACCACAATTTCATTGCTTGTGCCCAAGGCCGTAGACCTAGTGCCCCCTTGCTTGTTGATGTACCACACTGTGGTGGTGGTGTCTGTTCTGACCTGTACAACTTTGTTCTGAACAGATTTGGAAAAAGCTTGAAGTGCTAGAAATACTGCTCTGAGTTCCAACAGGTTGATGTGGAGCAGAGATTCCTGAGGGACCACAACCCCTGGGTGGTGAGGTCGCCCATGTGAGCTCCCACCCCAAGAGGATGCATCTGTAGTAAGGATTAAGGGTGAGACTGAGTGACAAAAGGAACCCCTTGTCTCAGATTGCTCTGATCCTGCCACCACTGTAAGGCCTGGATCAGGGTTCGAGTCACTGGGATCAATTTGGTTAGAGGGTCCTTCCTTTGAGACCAAAAGGCTCTCAAATGGAACTGAATGTCCCTCATCTGAAATCTTGCTCCCTGCACTACTGCTGTAGAAGCAGCCATGTGCCCCAGGAGCTGTAGAAAATGCCTTGCTGGTTGAGGCACCTGCAGAGGTGAATGAGGGAGGCCAGAGACCAGGGTCCTTGCCCTGTCAAGGAAGGAAGGCTCTGACTTTCTCTGTGTTCAGCTCTCGCCTATGAAGGTGAGGAGCTGGACAGGCTCTAGGACTGACTTTGAAAGATTCAGGAGGAAACCTAGAGAGGTGAGCAGTTGCTGAGTTATCTGTAGATGTAACTTGACTTGGTCTGGGACTGGCCTACTATGAGCCACTCGTCCAGGTAAGGGAAGATGGCAATTTTGCCTTCTTAGAGAAGCAACTGCTACTGCAAGGCATTTTGTGAATACCCTTGGAGCAGAGGTGAGGCCAAGGGCATTGCTCTGAACTGGTAATGGCCTGAGGGCAGCTCGAACCTGAGGTACTTGTTGGGGGCTTCTGATGAGAATATGGAAGTAGGCATCCTTGAGGTCCAGGGACGCTAGCCAGTCCCCTGGCCTTAGAGAGGGTAGAATAATTCCCAGAGTCACCATTTTGAATTTTGGTTTTAAAGGTGCTTGTTTAAGTATCTGAGATCCAGGATGGGCCGCCATTCTCCTGTCTTTTTGGGGTAAGGAAGTACCTGAAGTACAACCTTTGCCCTGGTGTAGGGTGGAATCCTTCCCACAGCTCTGAGAGCCAGGAGGAAGAGACCTCTGCCTCCAGGGCAAGTGCCTCTGGTGGATTTGCAGGTGGAAAGGATTTGGTTCTCATCGTCGGAAACTTTTTGAAGCTAAGAACCAGTCCCTGGCTTACTACTTCCAAGACCCACTTGTCTGATGTCAGAGACTCCCAGTCCTGGACAAAGTAAGACAGCCTGCCCCCTACAGGTAGCTGAGAATCGGCCCTGGCAACCCCATCAGGGTGCCTGCTTGGCAGGGGCTTTGGGCTGAGGGGTGGAAGCAGGCCTGCTTGTACCCCGTCTGCCTCTCCCTCTAAAGAACCCCCTCTGGGCATAAGCAGAAGAGGAGGCCTGGGCTTGGTAAAAAGGCCTAGGAAAAGGCCTGCCCCTGCCCCTGGGAAGCTGCCTTTGAGGAGTGGCCTGCCTTTCTTTGGCCTGTGCACTCCTATAGGTGGTCCTATATTCATCCATTTTCTTCATGTAATTCTCTGTTTGCTCCCCAAAAATCCATGGCCTTAGTCTGGGTATCCTGTGACAGGAAAGTACATCTGAGCCAAGCCATTCTCCAAAGTGCCACAGATGTAGCCATGACTGTAGAAGACACATCATTGGAGTCTACTGCAGCATGGAATTGCACCTTGGATGCCTCAATACCATCAGCAGCCACCTGCTCCAGCTCCTTGGCAAGCTGGACAGGGACCTGTTTTGCTAGGGCCATAACAGTGTCCCATCTGGATTTTTGGTACCTAGCAGTATAGGCCATATAATTGGCCTGTCTGAGTCCCAAGGATGCTGCCATGTACTGTTTCTTTGCCATGGCATCAATCCTCCTGGAGTCCTTGTCCGGGGGGTGTGAAGCCAAGGCAATGTTTGCCTTATCACAGGCTGCAGCCTGCACTACCCCAACATGGCTGCATTGTTGTGTAAGGAACTCCGTGTCTGAGCCTGACAATGTATACCTCTTGTTCATTCTTTTATCCACAGGAGGTATAGTGTTAGGAGTCTTTAAAATTTTAAATGTTTGTTTCCCAAAAGATTTGTGCAAGGGAATAGACAGCCTCCTAGACTCTGGGATATCCATCATTTCTACATAGTCAGGCTCCTCCTGGTCATCCACAGCTTCTTCCATAGGAAGCTGGAGGGTTTCAGCCACTTTTTTATAGAACATGAAATGGGAGGGGGACTCAGAAAGCCTAGGAGGAGACACCCCTGAAGGTCTGTCTGGGGAGATGTCCGGGTCAATGGGCACATCCAGACTTTCAAATCCACATTCACTTTCCTCATACTCCTCTTCCTCCTCCTCTGGTTCATAAAACTCCTCTAACTCATAATCTTGAACCGGCGAAACCGAGCACCTGCCTGATGGTGCCGTTCGGTCATAACTGGGAAAGCGACTGAACAATTTTGATTGCTTTGGCTATCTCTTCAGCGGTTGGAGAGGAAAGTTTTGGCTCCACACCAGCTGATTTCTCTTTTCTAGTTCTTTTAGCCGGAACCGACTCCTCAGAATTGGCTCTCCTTTTGCCCGAAGAAGTCTCGCCCTGGTCAGAGGGCACTCTTTCTGGTTCAGTTTGAACCGAACCAGGCTGGCCATCCGGTTCAGCGGACTTTTTGGCCTCCCTTTCCCTGAGCCTACCAGCTCTCTTTTCTAGGGTAGCTGCAGGGAAAATTTTGCAAATCTGGCAGTCTGCATTGAGGTGGTCAAACCCCAGACAATAAACACAGGTGGTGTGGGGGTCAGCCTTGGCAAAGACTTCCCCACACACACTGCAGTGTTGAAACCCAGTGAGTACGGTTTTCTTTTGGTTTCTCAGACATAGTGCCAGTCCTAACCAAACTTACCCTTTTATGGCAATCCGCCAGGCAAGACCCTCTTATCGGTTCCCAACCGTGTCATCGGTCGGAAAACGAATAAATCCATTTTTTAGAACCGATAAACCGGTAACCACACTCTCTAAATCACAAATTAAGATTTTTTAAACAACTTGATCGGTTCAAACCGAACCGATAAACCGTTACAAGTTCCACACAGAAAGAATTAATGTAAAACCTATCTAGTACTTACAAATACCACAGACAGAGACTGATTCAACAGGTTGCGGTTTAAATTCGGTCGAAAACCGAGAAACACGGTACTTTAACCGACAAAATGAACCGAGCAGAAGGAGAAATCTCCAGAGCGACTGTTCAGTGAGGCAGAGTAAAGAATCTGACGGTTTGAGTTTAAAGAACAACAGACAGAGTCTCAACCGAGCTCAAGCTCAGCGTTCCATGCCTGGCATGGAAAGTTAACTCTTTCACCTACGGGGCAGTATGAAGGTTGGGACTCACTGCATATGTCAGAATATAGCAAGACTTCATGTTGCTTAAAGAGCCAGAGCACCCACAGAAGTCCCCTTTTTTCCACTAGGGGGTTCTGTGTGCTTTACTCTTTTGTCTTTTTAGAGGGAACCAGGGAGTCCGCTGGTTCAGCAAGCCTCTTAGTGCATTTATCACCCATCTCAGGGGTTGAAATAAGTCACTGCAGTGGTTTCACCCACAGCAGAAGAAGGTGTCGGCTGGTCACAGCCAGAGGGACCCTTAGGTGGAGGACTTTTTTTTTTTAAGCTGTTCCAGGCATTTCTCCACTGTTTTCTCTGGGAAGGTTTTACAAATATCACAATCTTCCTTAAAGTGATCATAGCCCAGGCAGGCAACACACAAACTGTGCTTGTCTGCCTTGGCAAACACTTTCCCCACAATCAGTGCACTTTTTAAAACCAGGTTCACTGGTTTTCTTTTTAGGTTTTTCTAACATTTTATTGGGAACCAATAAAAATGTGAACTGCTAAATAATTTAAAAGTTTTAACTAAAAGAAAAAATTACTCACCTTCGTAATTATGTTTCTTCTAATGGAGTCTTGCTGTATTCTGACTACTGCAGTTAGCCCCAGCACTTGAACTGCCCTGGAGAGTAGAGGGTTAAATTCTATGCAGAGCATAGAATGTTGAGCTCGAGCTCGGTTCAGACCTCTGTCTGCAGCACTCTGAAGTGCAACCGTCAGATTCTTATGAGCTAATACTAACTATCACTATGTGGAAATTGTAAAATATTTACTAGCCAAAAGGCAACCAAATATTTTGGATCCCCAAAATACTCAAGTCAAGAAATCCAAAATCAAAAACCAGGTAGTGAACAAATCAAGACTATTAAAATAATAAAAATAATCCACTCCCCCTCTCTAAAAATAGGGAGTGCCCAAATGCACCCCTGAGGTGCAACACTGCACCTGCCAGCCCATTTCCCAAAAAACAGGTTCTGAGAGGGGAGGGAGGTCACAATACAGCAAGACTATTTAGAAGAAACATAACTACTAAGATGAGTAATTTTTTCTTCAAACAACATGAAGTCTTGCTGTATTCTAACTATTGCAGACTACCAAGCAGTACCTCCATGGAGGAGGGAATCTAACCTACTTTGGGAATAGGCTCTGCAGTACTGCTGTACCAAACCGAGCATCGCTCCTAGCCTGGACATCCAGGGAGTAATGCTTGGTGAACATATGGACTGTTTTCCAGGTGGCTGCTTTACATATCTCTAGCAAAGGAATATCCCTGGCACTAGCCAGGAAGCAACTAATACCTCTAGTCGAATGAGCCCTCAGGCCAGGGTGGTATTTTGCTTAGCTTCTCATAGCAGAATTATACAAGAGACAATCCACCTGGCAACAGTTCTCTTAGTGGCAGATTTGCCTTTCCCACTTCCCCATAAGTGAGAAATAGCTGGAGGAGTTAACCCTGTGTGCCTTAGTGCGCTCAATGTAGTAACTAAGGGCTCTTTAGCATCCAAACTGTGTAATCTTTCTCTCCTGAAGAAGAATGATCAGTAAAGAACACAGGGAGAGACACGGATTGGTTCAGGAAACCACTTTAAGTAAGAACCTCTTACTGGTTCTAAGGACCACCTTATCTCTATGGAATGAGATAAAATCAGGTTCCACTGACAGAGCATGTAATTCACTGATACATCTGGCAGAGGAAATAGCTACCAGGAACACAGTTTTCCAAGTCAAGTACTTAAGCTCTGCTGAAGACAAAGGCTCAAAGAGGGGTTACATAAGCTGAGCACGTAAGCATTAAGGTCCCAAGCAGGGGTAGGATCCCTAAAGGCGAGATTGGTATGAAGCAATCCCTTGAAAAATTCTACGAAAACAGGTGAGATGACAGTGAGGAAGGCTTCCCCACTGACAGAAAAGCAGAAACAGCTGACAAGTGTACTTTGAGAGTAGCTGGTCTGAGGCCTAGGCCATTAAGATGAACCACATAATCCAGAACTGTAGACAATCCAGCAGTGTCTGGGGATATATGCTTCTTGGAACACTAAATGCTAATTTTTTTCCATTTGGAGTTATAAGTTTTCCTGGTGGCAGGTTTTCAAGAGGCTTTGCGTATGTCCAGAACCCCCTGAAACAGATGCAAATCCGCATACTCTAACTCTTCAAGAGCCATGCCTTGAGATTGAGAGACCAAAGATTGGGGTACCAAACCCTCCCTTGAGAGGAGGTTAACAGGTTGTAATTCCTGGGAAGAGGTAGGGAACATGGATCACTAGGGACAGCAACAGGAGGTACCAAGGCTGCCTGGCCCAGTCTGGAGCAATCAGGATCACTTTGCAGGGCTGTGACCTTATCTTGACCAGGACCTTGAACAGTGGAGAAAGGAGGAAGGCATATAGAAATTTCACTTCTCAGTTCAGAATCAGAGCATCCAGAGGGACTGAGCCCACAACTGGGGTCTGCAACAAAACAGAGAAGTTGGTGATTGTCTGGGGCTGCAAAGAGATCTATCTCTGGAGTGCCCCACCTTGAAAAATCACTTTTAACACCAGAGGGTCCAGGGACCATTCGTGATGGCCCTGAGAAATTCTGCTCAATGTAACTGCTAGCACATTGTCCTTTCCTGGAAGGTGGACTGCTATCAGAAAGGTCTGTAGAGAATTAGCCAGGGACCACAATTTTATGGCTTCCATGCACAAGGCCATAGACCGAGTGCCTCCCTGCTTGTTGATGTACCACATGGTGGTGGTGTCGTCTGTCCTGACCTGAACCACCTTGTTTTGCACTGACTGAGAGAAAGCTTGCAGGGCTAGAAAGGCCGCCCTGAGTTCCAAGAGATTAATATGAAGAAGAGATTCCTGAGGGGACCACAGTCCCTGGGCTGTGAGAGCCCCCAGATGGGCTCCCCACCCCAGTAGAGAAGCATCCATGGTTAGGACCACAGAATCAGACTGAGTAAAGAATGGGACTCCCTGTCTGAGGTTGTCCTGATCCTGCCACCACTGGAGAGCCTGGATCAGAGTCTGTCACTGGAATTAGCTTGGTTAGAGGATCTTTCCTCTGAGACCAAAAGGCCCTCAGATGAAACTGAATGTCCCTCATCTGAAATCTGGCCCTTGGACCACTGCTGTAGAAGCTGCCATGTGGCCCAAAAGCTGAAGGAAGTGCCTTGCTGGCTGAGAAACCAGAAGGTGAAAGGAAGAAGCCAGCTCTATAATAGCCCTTGCCCTTTCCAGGGAAGAAAATCTCTTGCTTTGACAGTATCCAGCTCTGCCCCCATGAAGTTGAGAAGCCGTACAGGCTCGAGAACTGACTTGGGGGAGTTTAAGAAAAATCCTAGGGAAGTGAGCACTTGCTGGGTCACTTGCAGGTCTGACTTGACTTGGTCTGTAGACTGACCCACAATGAGCCAGTCATCCAGGTATGGAAATATTACTCTTTTAAAAAGACCACAACTCAATCAATCAACCAACCAACTTTATTTAACCAGGCATAAAATATCATTGAGCAAGCTCATTTTCAAGGTGTCCTGGACATTAATTCAGTACAATACAACAAAAAACAAAACAGTTACAGATATGGTAGCCAACAATGAACAGGTGTAGGCCAAAGGAGGCCCATACATAAGGTCTAACATAGTTACATACAACTACATTCCATCATGGTTTACAGGAGTGTAAAGATGACCATCCTAGGCTGTCTCCACTAATTAGAAGCTAGTACCTTTTACTAATAAGCAGGGAGAGAAGGGACAGAGAGAATAAAGGTGGAGAGAGGACAGAGTGCACTAGGAGAAGGGAATAGATTGAGAAAGACCTAGTTTGGGGAGAAAAATAACTAGTAACTACTACTGCTAGGCATTTGGGAATACTCTTGGAGCTGATGTTGGCCGAAGGGCATTGCTTTGAACTGATAATGGCCTGAAGGCAATTCGAACCTGAGGTACTTTCTGTGGGAACACCTGATGGGAATGTGAAAGTAGGCATCTTTTAAGTCCAGGAGGCTAGCCAGTCCCTGCCTTAGAGGAAGAATTATCCCAGAGTCACCATTCTGGATTTTGGTTTTAAAGATATTTGTTCAGGTATCTTAAAGTCTAGGATGGGTCGCCACTCCCCTGTCTTTTTTGGGGTAACGAAGTACCTGGAGTACAGCAGACCTTTGCCCTTGTGCAATGTAGGAACTCTCTCTATGGCCCTTAAGGCCAGCAGAGATTAAACCTCTGCCTCTAGGACAATGGTTTTGGATATGCTTGTAGGTGGAAAGGATCTGGTTCTCAGCTTTGGGAATTTTCTGAAGTTGAGAACCAGCCCCTGACTTACTATCTTCCAGGACCCACTTGTCTGAGGTAACAGACATCCAGTCCTGGACGAGGTAAGCCAGCTTGCCTCCTACAGGAATAGGGGAGTCGACCCGGGCTGACACATCAGTGTGTCTGCTTGGCAGAAGCCTTAGGCTGAGGGGTGGATGCAGCTCTGTTCATCCCCTTCTGCCTCTCCTCAGGAAAGGGAGAAGGGCCTGTGCTTGGTAGAAGGCCTATGAAAGGCCTGCCCTGCCCTAGCTTGCTGCCTTTGAGGAGTTGCCTGTTTTTCCTTGGCCTTTTGACTCCTATAGGTGGTTCTATATTCATCCATCTTTGTCATGTAATTCTCTGTCTGCTCCCCAGAGAATTACCCACCACAAGGAAATCCATGGCCTTAGCCTGGGTGTTCTGTGAGAGGCTAGAATATCTAGCCAAGCCATTCTCTGAAGAGCCACAGATGTAGCCATGACTCTTGATGATACATCACTGGAGTCCATAGCAGCATGAAGAAAAATTACTCACCTTAGTAATGTTGTTTCTTCTAATGAGTCTTGCTATATTATGACATATGCAGTTTGTCCCAACCTTAGAACTGCTCCGGAGGTGAAAGAGTTAAAGTCCATGCCAGGCATGGAACTTGAAACTCGAGCTCGGTTGAAAATTCTATCTGTTGTTCTTCAAACTTAAACTGTCAGATCTTTATGAGCAAAACTCACTAAGACTGTGTGTGAAACTGTAAACCTACACTAGCCAACTGACTACCTAATTAAATAAACACATTTTTGGTGCCACAATGAAGACTCAAGTCAGGAGACCCAAAAATGACAAACCTAACAAAGATCACCCCAAAGAGGGGTGAAAACAAGGTGGGCATCTAAAAGTGCCAGCCTGCCCTACCCACCCATCCCAAGAGTAAGGTTCTGAGAGGGGCAGGCAGGAGGTCTGAGTCATAATATAGCAAGACTCCATTAGAAGAAACAACATTACTAAGGTGAGTAATTTTTCTTCAAACAACATGAAGTCTTGCTATATTATGACATACTGAACTACACAGCAGTACCTCCATGGAGGAGGGACAGAACCTACTTAGGAAATAGGCTCTGAAGCACAGCTGTGCAAACCGAGCATCACTCCTAGCCTGGATGTCAGGGTAATGCTTAGTAAAAGTGTGCACCGTTTTCCAGGTCGCTGCTTGACATATCTCTAGGATAGGGATGTCCCTGGCAGCAGCCAGAGACGCAGCTGTACCTCTGGTGGAGTGAGCCCTCAGGCCTGAGGGAGGAACTTTACCCAGTTTTTCATAGCAGAATTGGATACAAGAGACGATCCACCTGGCAATGGATCTTTTAGCGGCAGGTTTCCCTTTGCCAGCCTCACCATAAGTGAGGAACAGTTGGAGGGAGTTAAACCTGTGACCTTTGGTACGATCTATGTAGTAGCTAAGTGATCTTTTGACATCTAAACTGTGCAACCTCCTCTCTCCAGAAGTGGAATGGTCAGTGAAGTACACAGGGAGAGATATAGATTGATTAAGGAGGAAATCTGAAACCACCTTAGGCAAGAACTTTCGATTAGTCCTGAGGACTACCTTATCTCTGTGAAAGGAGATAAAATCAGGCTCCACTGACAATGCTTGTAACTCACTTATCGCCTGGCAGAAGTGATGGCTATAAAAACACAGTTTTCCAAGTCAAGTACTTGAGCTCTGCTGAAAACAAGGGCTCAAAAGGGGTTGCATAAGCTGGGCAATGCAAATATTAAGATCCCAGGCAGGGAAGGATCCTGAATGGGGGTTGTGTGAAGCAACCCTTTGAAAACGGAGAATACAGGATGAGCTGAAAGAGAAGAGGCTTACCTGCTGACAAGAAAGCAGACACGGCTGCCAAATGCACTTTCAAGGTAGCTGGTCTCAGCCCTAAAGTATTTAAATGAACCATATAATCCAGGACTGTGGGTAAGTCAGCAGATTCTGGGAAATATGCTTCCCAGAGCACCATATGGAAAATCTCTTCCATTTGGAATTATAAGTAGCCTATTGGAAGGCTTCCTGGAAGCCTTCAGAATATCAATACACCTTGGGAAAGGTGTAGGTCAACAAACTCTAACTCTTCAAGAGCCAGGCCTTGAGATTGAGAGATTTGAGGTTGGTACCAAACCCTCCCTGAGCACAGGATAACAGATTGTGATTCCTGGGAAGACACAGGGAAGGTGGACTGCTAAGGACATAAGGTGGGTACCAGGGCTGTCTGGGCAGTCTGGAGCAATCAGAATCATCTTGCAGGATTGAGACCTGATTTTAACTAGCACTTTGAACAGGAGAGGGAAGGGTGGAAAGGCATGAGAAACTTCCCTTCCCAACTGAGAAGAAGGCATCCAGGGGACTGGGCCCAACACTGGGGGCATGCAACAAAAAGGGAAGTTGGTGATTGTCTGGGGCTGCAAAAGATCTATCTGGGGTGTGCCCCATCTGGCGGCTACCACCTCTAGAACTAGGGGATCCAGAGCCCATCGTGATGGCCTTGGGAAATCCTGCTGAGAGCATCTGCCAGGACATTGTCCTTGCCTGGGAGGTGAACTGCTACAGAGGAGGTGTTCAGGGAGTAAGCCAGAGACCACAACTTCATTGCTTGATTGCACAAGACTGTAGACCAAGTGCCCCCTTGCTTGTTGATGTACCACATTGTGGTGGTATTGTCTGTTCTGACTTGAATAACCTTGTTCTGAACAGATTTGGAAAAAGCTTGAAGTGCTAGAAAAACTGCTCTGAGTTCCAACAGATTGATGTGGAGCAGAGATTCCTGAGGGGACCACAATCCCTGGGTGGTGAGGTCGCCCATGTGAGCTCCCCACCCCAATAGGGATGCATCTGTAGTAAGGATTAAGGAGTGAGACTGAGGGGTAAAGGGGACCCCCTGTCTCAAATTGCCCTGGTCCTGCCACCACTGAAGGGCCTGGATCAGGGTTCGAGTCACTGGAATTAATTTGGTTAGAGGGTCCTTTCTTTGAGACCAAAAGGCTCTCAAATGGAACTGGATGTCCCTCATCTGAAATCTGGCTCCCTGCACTACTGCTGTCGAAGCAGCCATGTGTCCCAGGAGCTGTAGAAAGTGCCTTGCTGGTCGAGAGACCTGCAGGGTGAAGGAGGAAGCCAGAGAAATCAGGGTATTTGCCCTTTCCAGAGGAAGGAAGGCTCTGGCTTCTTTTGTGTTCAGTTCTGCACCTATGAAGGTGAGAAGCTGGACAGGCTCTAGGACTGACTTTGGAAGATTGAGAAGGAAACCTAGAAATTGTGCAGTTGCTGAGTTACTTGAAGGTGTAACCTGGCTTGGTCTGGGGACTGGCCTACTATGAGCCAGTCATCCAAGTAAGAAAGATGGTAATTTTTGCCTTCTTAAGTGAGGCAACTGCTACTGCCAGGCATTTTGTAAATACCCTTGGGGCAGAGTAAGGCCGAAGGGCATTGCTCTGAACTGGTAATGACCTGAGGGCAGTTGAATCTGAGGTATTTCGATGGGAGCTACAGTGAGAACATGAGAATAGGCATCCTTGAGGTCCAGGGACATAGCCAGTCCCTGGCCTTAAAGAGGTAAAATAATTCCCAGAGTCACCATTTTGAATTTTGGTTTTAAAGGTGCTTGTTTAGATACCTGAGATCCAGGATGGGCTGCCATTCTCCTGTCTTTTTGGGGTAAGGAAGTACCTGGAGTCACCCTTTGCCTTGGTGCAGGGTGGAACCCTTTCCACAGCTCTGACAGCCAGGAGGTGAGAGACTTCCTGCCAGGGCAAGAGCCTCTGAAGGATTTGCAGGTGGAAAGGATCTGATTCTCATCTTTGGAAATTTTTTGAAGCTGAGAACCAGTCCCTGGCTTACTACTTCAGGACCCACTTGTCTGACGTTAGAGACTCCCAGTCCTGGACAAAGTAAGCCAGCCTGCCCACAGGTAGTGGAGAATCGGCCCTGGGCACCCCACATCAGGGTGCCTGTTGGCAGGACTTTAGGCTGAGGGGTGGAAGCAGGCCTGCCTGCACCCGTTTGCCTCTCCCTCTAAGAACCCCTTCTGTGCAAAGCTGAGAAGGAAGCCTGGGCTTGGTAAAAAGGCCTATGAAAAGGCCTACCCCTGCCCCTGGGAGGCTGCCTTTGGGGAGTGACTTGCCTTTCCTTGGCCTGTGCACTCCTATAGCTGGTCCTATGTTCATCCATTTTCTTCATGTAATTCTCTGTTTGCTCCCCAAACAGAGATTTGCCCACAACAGGGAAATCCATGGCCTTAGTCTGGGTATCCTGTGACAGGCTAGTACATCTGAGCCAAGCCATTCTACGGAGAGCCACAGATGTAGCCATGACTCTGGATGATACATCATTAGAGTCCACTGCAGCATGGAATTGCACCTTGGATGCCTCAATACCATCAGCGGCCACCTGCTCCAGCTCTTTTGCCAGCTGGCCAGGAACCTGCTTTGCTACAGCTAAAACCGTATCCCATCTGGATTTTTGATATCTAGCAGCATAAACCATATAATTAGCCTGTCTGAGTCCTAAGGAAGCTGCCATGTACTGTTTCTTTGCCATGGCATCTATCTTTCTGGAGTCCTTGTCAGGGGTGAGAGGCTAAGGAACATTTGCCTTGTCTCAGGCTGCAGCCTGCACCACCCCACGTGGCTGCATTGTTGTGTAAGGAACTCCGTGTCAGAGCCTGATAATGCATACCTTTTGTCCATTCTTTTATCAACAGGAGGTATGGTGTGAGGAGCTTTTAAAATCTTTACTGTCTGTTTCCAAAAAGATTTATGCAGAGGAATAGACAGTCTCCTAGACTCTGGGATATCCATCATTTCTACAAAATCAGGCTCTTCCTGATCATCCACAGCTTCCTCCATAGGGAGCTGGAGGGTTTCAGCCACTTTTTTATAAAACATGAAATGAGAAGGGGACTCAGAAAGCCTAGGGGGAGACACTCCTGAAGGTCTGTCTGGAGAGATGTCCGGTTCAATGGGCACATCCAAACTTTCAAAACCACATTCACTCTCCTCATACTCCTCTTCCCCCTCCTCTGGTTCATAAAATTCCTCTAAATAATACTCTTGAACCGGAGGAACCGACAAACCAGTGCTTACCTGATGATGCCAGTTTGGTGGAACGGGAGAGTGACTGAACAATTTTATTGCTTTAGCTATTTCTTCAGCGGTTGGAGAGGAAGTTTTGACTCCACCAGCTGATTTTCTAGATTTCTTTGTTGGAACCGACTCCTCAGAGTCGGCCCTCCTTGCCGAGGAAGTCATCGCCTGGTCAGAAGGCACTCCTCCAGTTCGGTTGAAACCGAACCGGGCTGGCCATCCGGTCAGCGGACTTTTGGCCTCCCTGCCCCTGAGTCTACCAACTCTTTATCCAGGGTAGCTGCAGGAAAACCCTTGCAAATCTGGCAGTCTGAATTGAGGTGGTCAAACCCCAGACAATAAACATGTGGTGTGGGGCCAGCCTTGGCAAAGGCTTCCCACATACAACACAGTGCTGAAACCCAGTGGCCCGGTTTTCTTTTGGGTTTCTTAGACATAAGTGCCAACCTAACCAAAAACTTGCCCGTTTACGGCAACCTGCCAAGCAAGACTCCCTTATCGGTTCCCAACCGTGTCACGGGTCGTGGAAAAAAACGTAATTAAATCTGTTTTTTAGAACCGGGAACCGCACTTCTAAAAGACTGTAATGTAATAGAAGTAACTTGATCGGTTCAAACCGAACCGATGAAAATGTTTACAAGTTCCACGTAGAAATAAAATGTAAAACCTATCTAGTACTTACAATACCACAGACAGAGCTTGAACCGACCGGTTGGTTTAATTTCCGGTTAAAAAGCGAAAACTTTTATACTTTAACCGACAAAATGAACCGAGCAGAAGGAGGAATCTCCGGAGCGACTGTTCAGTGAGGCGGAGTAAAGAATCTGACAGTTTAAGTTTGAAGAACAGATAGAATTTTCAACCGAGCTCGAGCTCTAAGTTCCATGCCTGGCATGGACTTTAACTCTTTCACCTCCGGAGCAGTTCTAAGGTTGGGACAAACTGCATATGTCATAATATAACAAGACTTCATGTTGTTTGAAACTATACCTTTGATGCCTCAATCCCATCAGCAGCCACCCCCTCCAGCTCCCTGGCAAGCTGGGGGGAAGCCTGCTTAGCCAGTGCCAGTACAGTGTCCCACCTGGACTTCTGGTATCTGGCTGCATAGGCCATGTAATTAGCCTGCCTGAGTCCCAAGGCGGATGCCATGTACTGTTTTTTAGCCATGGTATCCAGCTTCCTAGAGTCTTTGTCGGGGGAAGGGGTGTGAAGCCAAGGGTATATTAGCCTTATCACAGACTGCAGCCTGCACAACCCCAACATGGCTGCATTGCTGATACAAATACTCCGTACCTGAGTCTGATAAGGTGTACCTCTTGTCCATCCTTCTGTCAACAGGAGGTACAGAATTTGGAGTCTTTAACAATTTTTGTGTCTGTTTTCCAAAGGACTTATGAAGGGGAATAGACAGTCTCTTGGACTCTGGGATGTCCATCATCTCCACATAATCAGGCTCCTCTTGTTCCTCAACAGCTTCTTTCACAGAGAGCTGGAGTATTTCTGCCACTTTCCTCTAAAACATGCAGTGGGAAGGGGACTCAGAAAGCCTAGGCGAGGAAACACCAGAAGGCCTGTCTGGGGAGATGGCCGGTTCAATGGGCTCATCCAGACCTTCCATTCCATCATCATCACCACCACCTTCATAATCCTCATCCCCCTTCAAATCCAGTTCATAAAAGTCTTCAGGGGCATAATCCTGAACCAGAGGAACCGACTGAACCGAGCGCCTGACAGAAGGTGCCAGATCCCAGGCGGAACCAGGCAAAGCGAATCCACAATCTTAATCGCTCTGGCAATCTCCTTGGCAGTCAGAGAATGGGTCTCTGGATCTGAACTGGCGATTTTCTTTTTAGTTTTCTTTTGTAGGAACCGATCCCTCAGGATCGGCTCTCCCTCTGCCTAAAAGTATCACCCTGGTCAGAGGGCACTCCTTCTGGTTTGGTCGGAACTGAATCTGGCTGACCATCCGAGTCAGCGGACTTCTCGGCCTCCTTATCCCTAAGCCTGCCCAACCTTTTTTCAGGGTAGACTTGGGGAAATTTTTTACACATTTGGCAGTCTGAATCAAGGTGGTCAAACCCCAGATAATAAACACAGGTGGTGTGGGGATCAGCCTTAGCAAAGACCTCCCCACACACACTGCAGTGCTGAAACCCAGTGGGCCCGTTTTTTCTTTGTGGTTTCTCAGACGTAGCCATCCTAACCAACAAACTTACCCTTTTACAGCAAACAGCCAGGCAAGACTCCTTATCGGCTTCTAACTGTGTCATAGCTATTGGAAAAAACTAAGAAATACTTTTTTTTTTTAAACCGATATGACCGTAACCACACACTAAAGTTAAAGAAAAATAAGAACACAAACACACTAGAGCGACTGGTTCAGCCGAGCAGGTCAAAATACCAGTTTTACAATTTCCACAAGTTTTTACTATGCTGCTAGTTCACTACCTAGTACTTACTGTACCACAGACAGAGATCTGAACGAAATTTGCGAAATGATCAGTAAAACCGACAACTTTGACTGTTGAACCGCTGAGCAGAAGAAAATCTCGAACAACTGTTTAGTTAGTGAGTAAAGAATCTGCGGTTGCACTTCAAAGTGCTGCAAACAGAGGTTTGAACCGAGCTCGAGCTCAATGTTCTATGCTCTGCATAGAAGTTAACCCTCTACTCTCAGGGCAGTTCAAGTGCTGGGGCTAACTGCAATAGTCAGAATACAGCTAGACTTCATGTTGTTTAAATTTAGTGGTTGCAGTGGGTTCCAGAACCAATAGGAACAGAGGAAAAGGTGAACTGAGGTTATCAGATCAGTAACCAATAAAGCGGTTACAAAAATAAATGATTTAAAATAAATTGAACTAAACTAACAGGTTTTTAGTCAGAAAACCCAGAAATAACTAAAATAACTTGGTTCCCCAATGGTTATACCAAACCAGGAGAAGCCGATAAAAATACTAAAATTCACATTAAAACTAACGTTTAACTAAAATAATAAATAAAGGCAGCAAATTAAAAAAAAGATACTTATATGAAATTATAAGTTTCTTCACATCACAGGTACAAGTTGAAAGAGGAACTCAGCGACTAGACTTTACAAGTGGACAGTGCAATCCGAGGGGTTTAGAACTAAGGCAGTTAGTTCAAGGCAGCATTGAATAGTTGTCACGTGCAAGAGTTCCATCATTTGCACGTGTTCTTTCCTCTCTGGGCAGTTCTGGCTTAAAGGGACACTGTATAAAGTTAGGAACACCGAGTATTACTGGGGTTAGAATAGTGAGGATGGGGCTAACAGTCGCCCTGGAGTGCTGCTACACTTTGAGGATATATAAAAATGTCTTAGTCACTTTCGTGAAGAATATTCCCTGTGATTAAGCTGCAATGAAAATGTGTTGGCCAGATGGTAATGAGGGCAACTGGGTTTACAACCTCTAATATGATGGCATGTGATCACATACAGCATTGCAATACAGCACAGCACCAGTCGGCTGTGTTATGCCATGCTGCAAAGCGTGGGTATTGGCACTACTGCCATACTTCCCTCCACTCACCTACCCTCATCTTTTGACCTGCTTCAAGGTCAGCAACTTTCTTTTTCCCTAGTAGTCTGTGGCCTTGGGCTTGTGATTCAGTAGCCCCCCAACCCATTCCTCATCTGCCAATGCATACATAGCATCCAGTGTACCCCCCGTCACAACGCACTCAGCAGGTCAGGCCTCTGCTCCCCACAGTGCTAACCTCAGAGCACAATAGTGTGAACAGGTAACAGACAAGGTAATTCTCCAACTTCAAAAGCATGAGGTCATAAAAAGGCCATAAAATGCAATTTCTCATGGAAGTTAATTACATTGCAGAGATCTCCTAGTCAGTATGTGATTTCAGCTGCTGACACCTTGTAATTTAAAAGGGCCAAATCTCTCAGATTGACATTTTATACACTGCTCTTTTATTTATACTACCAATATCATACAATAATCATAACCGGCTGGACAAGCGTCACACGCCCAACCCCGCGCTTTCCCGGTAAGTAGCGGGGATAGCTGGAAGCTCCAGGACCCTCTAGGAATATTTGCCTGGATACAAACTTTTTCAAAGGAATTTAAAAAGGCATCCATATCCTCTCCCTCTTTAAATATAGCTATCAATCTGGAATTTAATTTGTAACCCAGTCCTGTAGTTCCAGTTAAACCCAAGCCACTTAACTGCTCTGGTGCTGGTGGTTGGAGTCGTAGCTTTTCCAGTTCATGTTGCCTCTGCTGCATGCGCTCTTCACGGTTTGCCTGTCGCTGTTCATGTTCAGCTTCTCATTCTCACTCCCTCTTCTCCTCTGTGGCTCGTTTCTCTCGCTCGCATCTCACCATTCTCACTCGGCCTCTCTCTGGAACTCCAGCTCCATTCTGCGAAACTCAGTCTACAGCCTGATTGCTTCTGGCTCCAGAATGCTGGTGACCTTCCCCTGCTGTGGCCCTTGGCTTGCACTGGCCCTGCTGTCCTCCTCACCAGATCTGGACACTGCACTGGCCGTTGGCCCCTCCACTCACAGGTTTGGTCCTTTATCACTCCGGACTGCAACTCAACACTCTGGGCATCCAGCGACCATCAGAGCGTCCACGAGGTTATGCTTTGTGGCTCTCCCCTCGTGCAGGACTCCTCTCCTTGCACAACTGCTTCAGGTAGTCTGCAGTGTGCTCACTGTAGTTGGAAGCCATCTTCTTCCCTAACTACGGCTACTCTAACTTGCACTTTGAAAAAAAAAAACAGATAGGAACTTTGACTGTAAACAAAATTATATTGTTCTGTTTTTTCTTTTAAAAATAAATCACTGCCTTATTTTGCAAGTGTGCTGTATAGTATTACGCTGACACACTGAACAGTTAAAGCTTGTGTTACCAAATTTATTGCACTGCTGCCAACCAAATCTGTCACAAACACACTCAGCAGGTCAGGCCCTCTGCTCCCACACTGCCAACCTCAGAGCGCAATAGTGTGAACAGGTAACAGACAGGATAACCCTCCTGTCTGCTTTTGGGTCCGAATCACCTTTAGTCTTAAGTTCTGGGGGGATTCAAACTGTGAACCTTATGCTAGCATACCCAATGAACAGGCTCGGATACGTACCCTGTTCGGGGACTGCGGTACAATCTTTCGCCGGGGCACTAAGCCAGGCTTCCAAAATGAACCCTTTTAACTCTCTAAAAGACCTTAAGTATATTCTTACCTTTTTCCAAGCTTAGTAATGCCATCAAGATCTTGAACAGTTTTGTCAGACTTAACCCCCTATATGTCATAGATACATAGACAGTGTCGGCAGATAAGGGCCTATGGCCCACCCAGTCTGCCCATTTAAGTTTGTAAGTTCAGTTTATGTTTTCCAGGAAGTCTGTTGCCCCTTACCCCTGACCTCCAGAATTCCTTTATGTCTATCCCATGCATTCTTAAATCCCGTGATTGTTTCAGCCCCCACCACTTCCTCTGGCAGGGTGTTCCACTTGTCCACCACCCGTTCTGTGAAGAAATTCTTCCTCACGTTTCCTCTGAATCGTCCTCCCTCTCCCATGTCACATGCAAAAAAGAACTGGCAGACACCCAGGCAGTCTTTCAAAGAAAAGGTACTTTACTAAAAGATGATAAAAATATGAGAAACGTAAACACAGAACAATATATCAAAGAGCTCACAATCACATAAAAGAACAAGGGAAAATCACAAAGAAAAAGTCCTACCACAGTACATTTAGATATTTGCTATCTAAGGTATTACCTCTGGAAGTGCATTTTAAAGTTAGATCAGAGAGCTGTGTCTCTCTATAGTCCCAAGATGATATGACATTCATTTCAGACACAAGTGTCAGTTTAAACTATGTGTCTCCACACCCCTTCTGTGAGTCCTCTAGCTCCTCCTTTTAGCATACAAAAGTACAAACATGATTCCCTACCAGGAGGTATTTTAAATAATGTGAACATCAGCAAAAATCCATTTCCCAAATTATGAGTCTTTGATCAACCAGTTCCTTTGAGGTTTACAACCCTGCAGTCTATCACCCAGGTGTGAGGTAGCCAACAGGAATCAGCCAAATGCCGTCCTTTCTGATCTAATAAAATGTATATTTAGTTTCCAAATTCAAAAGCATGAGGCCATAAAATGCAATTTCTCAAGGAAGTTAATTGCATTACAGAGATCTCCTGGTCAGTGTAAGACATCCTGTGATTTCAGCTGCTGACAACTTGTAATTTAAAGGGCCAAATCTTACAGACTGACATTTCATAGGCTGACCATTTATTTATACTACCAATATCATACGATAATCATAACCAGCTGGCCAAGCGTCACCCCTCAAGACCCCAAAAAATAGAAGACCATCTAAAACAGCTGTTTAAAGCCTCACCTTTCGTATTTCAGCAGTAGAGAACCCAGACGTTTTCAGCTGCTCACACTCCTTATGTAGGGTTTTGAATCCTTCCACCATCTCTTCATACTACAATTGAAAACAACAATCTTACCATTGACAATGGTGGGAGAATAGACTCAATTAAAATGAATGTGCTGTCAAGATTTGTGTTTCTTTTTCTACTTTGCGTTGCCTATCCCACCAGCTTACTGGCTTTAGTAAATTCATTTGGGAGGGCCAGAGGCCACATATGTCCCAAAGTCTTGCAACTGCCTAGACAGGGCAGGCTTGGTGTTGCTGGACTTACCCAGATATTATTGGCTGTCCAAATGACTGTGGTATGTACCTGGGTGAAGCAACATCGTGCCTCTAGTTGGTACAATATTGAGGATGGAGACTGCTTAGGTCAGCCCCTATATATCTTAGCCCTCTCAGACCCCTTGAGAGATTTCAGACACCTAGTCAACAAATTCCTGGGGAAAACACACTAAAATATTGAGCCAGGTAAAACACCAGTTGGCCCCCACCCACATTTTGGGACCCTGGTCTCTCATTAGATATCATCCGGAGTTTCTGCCACCACATTTGCACCAGGGCTATGAGGTCTGGAAACCAAAGGTCTAACTCGTTTGCCCAGTTCATAGATCGAAGAATCTGTATGTCATTTCAACAACTGAAAACTAGATTTCCATTGCAAAACCAGGACTTTCATAGATATCTCCAGATGCGTCATTTTATTTATACTGCAGATAATATCACACATTTAACCAGAACAAAAACTTCCTGAGAGGACTTTGTTTATGGTGCCGTCGCACTGAAGGTAAAAATAAGATATATTTCTGATCTTTATAGTCAATTAAGCACTTCAGACCTGGCCCCCCTAGGAAAAAAAAATCAAAAAGGCATGGGAGAGAGATTTCTCACCCTATTCCCTGGAAGTTGATTGCAGAGATTAAAGAGGGCTGGCGGGTGTCTTCTACCACTACTTGATAATTTTTAAGAGATTTTAGTCTTTCCAGACTCCTACCATCACTCAACGCTTTCACACTACTGACAGTGGACTGTTGGGCGTGCGTGTGGGGGTGGGTCTCATAGCATATATTCTGGGGTTGCCTGAAGCTACTGAGGTTTGGTCTCAAGTCAGGAAGCTGGTCCAACAGATCTTACGCCTAGATATTCCATCCACTTTTACTGACTGGGTACTGGGAACCCCTACCAGAGGGGTTACTAGTGAGGTACCATGAGGTTCAGTACTGAGTCAGTCCTTTTAATGTCTTTATAAGTGAAATTGCAGAGGGACTGGAAGGAAAAGTGTGCCTCTCTGCAGATGACACAAAGATCTGCAACAGGGTTGATACACAAGGAGGCGTGGAAAGGATGAGAAGGGACTTGGCAAGATTGGAGGAATGGTCAGATGTATGGCAGCTTGGATTCAATGCAAAGAAATGCAAAATAATGCACCTGGGAAACAAAAACCCAGGAGAAGATTACACAATGGGGGGAGGTAGTAACAACAACAGAAATGGGAAGGGACCTGGGGGTAATTATATCAGATGATCTTAAGGTTAGCAAGCAATGTGAGAAGGCAGTAGGGAGGGCTGGGGGTATACTGGGATGTATAGGGAAAGGCATCACCAGCAGAAAACAGGAAGTTATCTCTCTGTACACACAGTTGGTGAGACCCCATATGGAGTACTCGTCCAGTTCTGGAGACCCCATCTCCATAAGGACATAGTGTGAGGCAGTCAGAGAAAGGCAACTAAAATGGTGCAGGATCTGCAAAGAAGCCATCTGAGAAGAGACTAAAGGAATTTAATATGTATACCCTTAAGGAAAACAGAGGCGGAGGGACATGATTGAAACTTTTAAGCACCTCAGTGGAATCAACAAAGTCCAATAGGGTAGCATCTTTCAGAAAAATAGTTGTGCAAGAACAAGGGAACACAATTTAAGGATAGAGGGCAGTTCAGGGGCAATGTGGGAAGTATTTTTCACAGAGGGGGTGAACGCAGATGGAACAGCCTTCCTGAGGGGGTTGCGGGGTCTAAAACTGTGGGAGAATTCAAGAATGCATGGGAGACACATAAGGCAATTCTTGTGTGGGGGCAAGAAAAAATAGGCTGTTGGTTAACTAGGCTCTGCAGTGTATCCTGTAGGTAGGGAAATGGGCAGACTAGGTGGGCCAAGCGGTCTTTATCTGCCATCAAAGTCTATGTTTAACCCCATTTTTCTGAGCATATGTTGACCAGTAGTTCAATAGTTATTCAATCGTTATCCCTCAATCGTTCAATCGTTATCCCTCAATCGTTTAATCATTTTCCCTCAATCGTTTAATCCCTAAATCGTTTTCCCTCAATCGTTTAATCCCTCAATGTTATCCCTCAATCATTTAATTGTTCAATCAATATTCCTTAATCATTTAATCATTTTCCTCAATCGTTTTCCCTCAATCGTTTAATCCCTCAACTGTTTTCCCTCAATCATTTAACATTATCCTCAATCATTTAATCCTCAATCTCTCAATCGTTATCCCTCAATCAGTTAAATCCCACAATCGTTCAATCGTTATCCCTCACTCATTCCATCGTTATCCCTCAATTGTTGATTGTTATCCTTAATCATTCAATTCCTCAATCATTATCCCTCAATCGCTCAATCATTTCCCTCAATCGTTATCCTCAATCGTTTAATCCTTAATCGCTTAATCATTCAATTGTTATCCCTCAATCTTAATCCCTCAATCATTTAATCATTCAGACGTTATCCTCAATCATTTAATTCCTCAATCATTATCCTTCAATCGTTTAATCATTCAATCGTTATCCTCAATCATTTAATCCTCAATCGTTATCCATAATCATTCAACAGTTATCCACAATCATTTAATTGTTAACTCTTAATCATTCATTCCTTCAATCGTAATCCCTCAATTATTTAATCATTATCCTCAATCATTTAATCATTTTCCTCAATCGTTATCCCTCAATCATTTAATCATTTTCCTCAATCGTTTCCCCAATTGTTTAATCCCTCAATCATTTAATTCCTCAATGTTATCCATAATCATTTAATCCCTCAATCATTTAATCGTTCAATCAATATTCCTCAATCATTTAATCCCTCAATCGTTATCCCGCAATCGTTCAACAGTTATCCCACAATCATTGAATTGTTAGCCCTTAATCATTCATTCCTTCAATCGTTCAATCATAATCCATCATTTAATCCTTCAATCATTATCCCTCAATCGTTCAATCATTTAATCTCTCAATCATTTTTCCCTCAATCGTTTAATTCCTCAATGTTATCCCTCAATCATTTAATCCCTCAATCATTTAATCATTCAATCAATATTCCACAATTATTTAATCGTTCAATCATTATCCATAATCATTCAATCAGTATTCCTCAATTATGCAATCGTTATCCCTCAATCATTCAATCATTATCCCTCAATCATTTAATCCTCAATCTCAATCATTAGCCCTCATTTTGTTAAATCCCTCAATCGTTCAATCATTATCCCTCACTCATTCCATCGTTATCCCTCAATTGTTGAATCGTTATCTCTTAATCGTTTAATCATTCAATCATTATTCTAAATCATTCACTCAATAGTTATTCCTCAATTGTTCAATCGTTATCCCTCAATCGTTCAATCCCTCAATCGTTCACTCACTGTGCCTCAATCATTCAATCGTTATCCCTTAATCGTTCAATCCTTCAATTGTTATCCCTTAATCATTTAGTCATTCAATCGCTATCCCTCAATCTTTTAATCCCTCAATCATCTAATCATTCAGTCATTATCCCTCAATCATTTAATCACTCAATCATTATCCCTCAATTGTTTAATCGTTTCCCCTCAATCGTTTTCCCTCAATCGTTTAATCATTCAATCGTTATCCCTCAATCATTTAATCCCTCAATCGTTATCCCTCAATCGTTTAATCATTTTCCCCTCAATCGTTTAATCAATCAGTCGTTATCCCTCAATCATTTAATCACTCAATCATTATCCCTCAATTGTTTAATCGTTTCCCCTCAATCGTTTTCCCTCAATCGTTTAATCATTCAATCGTTATCCCTCAATCATTTAATCCCTCAATCGTTATCCCTCAATCGTTTAATCGTTTCCTCAATCATTTAATCAATCAGTCATTATCCTCAATCATTTAATCCCTCAATCGTTATCCCTCAATCGTTTAATCGTTTTCCCGCAATCGTTTAATCCCTCAATTGTTTTTCCCTCAATCGTTTAACGTTATTCCTCAATCATTTAATCCCTCAATCTCTCAATCGTTATCCCTCAATCATTAAATCCCACAATCGTTCAATCGTTATCCCTCACTCATTCCATCGTTATCCCTCAATTGTTCAATTGTTATTCCTCAATCGTTCAATCCCTCAATCCCTCAATCGTTCACTCATTATCCCTCAATCATTCAATCATTATCCCTCAATTGTTGAATCATTATCCCTTAATCGTTTAATCCCTCAATCGTTATTCCTCAATCATTTAATCCCTCAATTGTTTAATCATTTAATCTTTTAATCCCTCAATTGTTTAATCATTGTCATTATCCCTCAATCATTTAATCCCTCAATCGTTATCCCTCAATCGTTTAATCATTTCCCTCAATCGTTTTCCTCAATCATTTAATCATTCAATCATTATCCCTCAATCATTTAATCCCTCAATCGTTATCCCTCAATTGTTCAGTTATCCCACAATCATTGAATTGTTAGCCCTTAATCATTCATTCCTTCGATCGTTCAATCGTAATCCCTCAATCATTTAATCCTTCAATCATCCCTCAATCGTTATCCCTCAATCGTTCAATTGTTATCCCTCAATCGTTTAATCATTTTCCTCAATCATTTTTCCCTCAATCGTTTAATTCCTCAATGTTATCCTCAATCATTTAATTCCTCAATCATTTAATTGTACAATCGATATTCCTCAATCATTTAATCCTCAATCATTATCCATAATCATTCAACAGTTATCCCACAATCGCCGAATCGTTATTGTAATTATTCATTCCTTCAATCGTTCAATCATAATCCTCAATCATTTAATCCTTCAATCATTATCCCTCAATCGTTCAATCGTTATCCATAATCATTCAATCGTTATCCCACAATTATGCAATCGTTATCCCTCATTCAATTGTTATTCCTCAATCATTTAATCCTCAATCTATAATCGTTAGCCCTCATTTGTTAAATCCTCAATCGTTCAATTATCCTCACTCGTTCGTTATCCCTCAATCGTTCAATCGTTATCTCTAAATTGTTCAAACATTCAATAGTTATCCTCAATTGTTCAATTGTTGTCCCTCAATCGTTCAATCCTCAATCCTCAATCGTTCACTCACTGTGCCTCAATGGCTCAATCATTTTTCCACAATCGTTATCCTCAATCGTTTAATCCCTCAATCATTTAATCATTCATCGTTGTCCTAAATTGTTTAATCCCTCAATCTAATCATTCAATCATTATCCTCAATCATTTAATACCTCAATCGTTATCCTCAATCGTTTAATCATTTTCCCTCACTCGTTTTCCCTCCATCGTTTAATCATTCAATCATTATCCCTCAATCATTTAATCTCTCAATCGTTATCCCTCAATCGTTCAATCCTTATCCCACAATCGTTCAATTGTTAATCCTTAATCATTCATTCCCTCAATCGTAATCCCTCAATCATTAAATCCCTCAATCATTCAATCGTCATCCCTCACTCGTTCCATCATTATCCCTCAATTGTTTAATCGTTATTCCTTAATCGTTCAATTCCTCAATTGTTATCCTCAATCAAATCAAATCAAATCAAATTTATTTAAAAAGAGCCCAATCCGAAGACTCTGGAAACACACTAAATCTGTACAGTGTGTCATACTGTATATATTTCAATTACAATATCATACAAATATAAAATATATAAAACTCAGTCACAAATGCCTGCATAAATAAAAAAAGTCTTCAGGCGATTCTTAAAGGTCTCTAGTGGAGCCTCTCTCACAACTGGAAATGAGTTCCAGAAAGCCGGAGAGCAACTCCAAACGAGCGATCCCTGCAGATTTTAACCTAGCTCTCAGAACTTTGAGGCCCCACAGAGGAGGCGGAGATCTCGGACAGAGGTGTATGGTACCAGGAGATCAGAAAGGTAACTAGGGCCTGACCATGTAGGGTCTTATAGGTGAAAAGCCACCTTGAACAAAACTCTCCACCTGACAGGCAGCCAGTGCAATTCACGCAATACTGAGTAATATGACAAAACTTACTCTGCCGGTCAAAAGCCGGGCAACTGGCGTTACTAGCTGCAGTCTCTTGAAGAAAGCCAGAGACCCGAGATAGAGTGCGTTACAGTAGTCAAGTCTAGAGGGTAACTAGGCATGTACCAAGGTAGGGAGGTCAGAGCAGACAAGGGCTTAATCTGGCGCTATTTCTAAGATGGAAAAAACAGGAGCGAACCACGGAGGATATATGAACCTCCATGGACAAATTCCTGTCAAAGATCACACAAGATTTCGCACCCATGGGAGGCCATCAATGACACGCTCTAGCACAATGCCAGTCACAGAATCAGAGACCATCCATCACGAGCTCTGTTCGGCTCCACTACCAGTACCTCAGTCTTATTGGGGTTCAGTCGCAGCCAGCTGGAAGACATCCAGTCATTTATCTCAGCCAGACAGGTGTTCAGCATCCACTGCATTTGGTGTTCCTGGGGCAAAGAATAGGTATAGCTGAGTATCATCTGCATAACAATGAAAACTCAAGCCATACCTCTAATGATCCCCAAGGGCAACGTATACTACGAACATTGGGGGCCAATACGAACCCTGAGGACTCCACATGAAAAGAGGCAGGTGCGATGAGAAATTACCATCACAACCCGTTGCCTCCTGTTTATGAAATGACTCAAACTATTTGATAATACCGGTCCGCACTAACTCCCTCAAGGGAAAAGCAGCAAACAATGGTCACAGTATCAAATGCTGAGAGAGATCAAGGAGAACAAAATTATCTTGTCACCCGATCTCTAGCCCTGAAAGGTCATTTTGCACCGAACTAATGCAGTTTCCGTGCTATGTCTGGCGAAAGCTGACTGGAAAGGATCATATAACTCGTGAGTCATGAGATGTTCTCTCAACTGAGTGATACCACCTTCTCTACAACCTTTCCCAGAAATAGAAGATTGGAAATAAGGCGGTGGTACCTAATCTCGGGTCCAGAAGCTTTTTTTAAAGGGGTCTCACCAGAGCCTCCTTCAAGGCATCTGGAAAGACACCGTGACTCAAGAACACCCGGACAATCAGGGCAAACACGGGCAACAGTGTCAATGCACCTCATCAAGAAGCGTGTTGTACAGGGATCCAGTTCTGGAAAGGTATACTTCAGATTAGCCACTATCTCAATGACCTCACGATCCTCCACCTGGCTAAACTCTCCCCAACCAGAGAGTGCTCTCAGAAAACAACTGACGACCACTGACAGCAATACTACTGGCTGAGAAACCTCCCGCTGATTGCAGACACCCTGTCAAGAAAAACCGAGCAAATTCCTCACAATCCTCATTTGAGGAAGCTCTTCCGGGCTGGAGACAAGATGGATGAAGAAGTCTGTCAACAGTCCGGAAGAGTGAGGCTGTCGGCTTCTCCGCAGCAATCTCCGAGACAAAAATATTGCCTTGTTTGGTTGATTGCCTCTGATATGCAGAATAATGTGCACACAGGACCAGTTTGTCAGCCCCAGATAGGATTTCCTCCATGACGCTCTAATCTCCGACCCAGCTTCTTCATCTCCTGAGATCGCCCATCATACCAAGGTGATCTCAGGTGTAAGGATTCTGGGTCATACCGAACAGGTGCGAGGGAGTCAATGGCGTGAGATAACACCGTATTATAGGCGTCAACCCCGGCATCAACGGCTCCAACGCATGCATCACCACCTTGATAAATCAGCTGCCCCAGAAAACCATCGGGGTAAGATCTTTAGCGGGCGACAGCGAAATATCTCAGAAAGGAAAATTTATGACAGGGCACTGAACTTAAACTTCACGTGCAATGATCAGACCAGGCTACTCGATCAATAGCAAGACCAGCGATCTTAAGTCCCAGTGAGAACACCAGGTCCAATGTGTAGCCGTCCTGATGAGTAGGCACCCGACAGTCTGCTCCAGTCCCAGAAGAGACATACTGTGCAGTAACTCATCGGTACCTTTGACTTCTATCTTGTCCAAACATTGAAATCCCAAGAAAAGTACATCTTGGGGAATCCAATATTTAGCTAACAACAAACTGAATTAATTCCAAACCCATCGAACGGAAGGCCGGTAGATGAGGAGGATCCTGCAGCCCACCTAAGTCCTCCTGACAGCCACACACAAATGAACCGGGGTTCCCACTGGGTGCGGTGAAGTCAAGATTAGATTTAAAACAGATAGCTACACACGCCTCCCCTCGATTTCCTCTGGAGCAGTGCACCACAGTATATCCTGGGGACTGCAGCCTCAAAACAGGGCCATCATCTCCACCCAAGTCTCTGTGATGCACGCCAGGTCAACCGATGAAACAAGAGCGGCAATAATAGCTGTCTTGTTTCTGATCGACCTATTACATATACTGCTGTCAGAGGTATAGAAGGTGATGCAGCCCTAGTGGTCACCTGGCCACTAGGACTGGTGGCCCCCCTGGAAATAGGCACCAACCACGTCTGACTTCTCCTAGATGCTCTATTTATTCCAGGGCGTCTCCTGGACTTAACCACCTCAATCCTTTGATCAACCCGCTCCTGGTCATCCCACAGTGAATACGCAGAACAATCCCCCCCAATCCCCACTTCCCTACAGCGTCTGATAGTGATATCAAATACAGAGAGGGGGAAAAAAGAACGTAATCCATACAACTGTGAGCTCTCATAAACAATCCTAAGGCCCAAGACTCGTCCAATAGAATTCCTACACATAACTAATTAAAACCAAAATGGCATATACAGACTAACACAATACATACTCTACTTTATAGTAAAACTAATTGACATAAACAGCAATACCATATCTAATTCCCACTTCTCATCCAGAACAAACAGTAATTTCAGCTCCGGTGGGCGCTCGCGCCACTCACAATCTAAGCGCCACGCTCGCTTGCGACAGCGCTTCTGCTTTATAGACTGCCTCCCCACCCGCGCAATCACTGGCAGCCTTCCGTAAAACTCCAGCTCAGCTGGCTGGCGATCTTAATCAGTTTCATACAGCCTCTCACGCTGTATTTGGCGGATAAGGTCAATTAGGCAGGCAGTCAATACAGACAGGCTCCAGATGGATAGCAGCGATAATCCAAAACACCGCTGCAACAGCAGCGTTTTCAACTGACACACAATGCAGGTAATAAAAAGTATGCAGAAGCTACCACTTGCGAGCAGCGCTTCTGCTTTAAGACTGCCTCCCCACACGCACCAATCACTGGCAGCCCCTCCGTAAAACTCAGCTGGCGGCGATCTTAATCAGTTTCATACACAGCCTCTCACGCTGTGTTTGCGGATAAGGTCAATTGGGCAGGCAGTCAATACAGACAGGCTCCAGATGGATAGCAGCGATAATCCAAAAACACCCGCTGCAACAAGCAGCGTTTTCAACTGACACACAATGCAGGTAATAAAAAAGTATACAGAAGCTACCACTTGCGAGCAGCGCTTCTGCTTTATAGACTGCCTCCCCACACCCACGCAGCAATCACTGGCAGCCCCCCCGTAAAACTCCAGCTCCAGCTGACGATTTTAATCAGTTTCATACACATATTATACACTCATTCAAACGTTTTACCTCAATCATTATCCCTCAATCATTTAATACCTCAGTCGTTTAATCATTTAATTGTTATCCCTCAATAATTTAATCCCTCACTCATTTAATCATTCAATCGTTATTCCTCAATCAATTAATCCCTTAATCGTTCTCCCTCAATCGTTCAATAGTTATCCTGCAATCGTTGAATCATTAGACCTTAATCATTCATTCCCTCAATCGTTCAATCTTTATTCCTCAATCATTTGATCCCTCAATCGTTATCCCTCAATCGCTTAATCGTTTTCCCTCAATTGTTTTCCCTCAATACTTAAATCCCTCAATCATCCAATCGTTATCCCTCACTCATCCCGTTATCCCTCAATTGTTCAATTGTTATACCTCAATTGTTCAACCGTTATCCCTCAATTGTTCAATTATCTCTCAATCATTCACTCATTATCCCTCAATCGTTCAATTATCCCTCAATTGTTGAAACATTAATCCTTAATCATTGAATCCCTCAATCGTTATCCCTCAATCATTCATTTTCCCTCAATCGTTATCCCTCAATCGTTTAATCATTCAATCGTTATCCCTCAATTGTTTAATCCCTCAATCGTTTAATCATTCAATCGTTATCTCTCAATAATTTAATCCCTCAATTGTTTAATCATTCAATCATTATCCCTCAATCATTATCCCTCAATCATTTAATCATTTTCCCTCAATCGTTTAATCCCTCAATTGTTTTTCCCTCAATCGTTTAACGTTATTCCTCAATCGTTTAATCCCTCAATCTCTCAATCGTTATCCCTCAATCATTAAATCCCACAATCGTTCAATCGTTATCCCTCTCATTCCATCATTATCCCTCAATTGTTCAATTGTTATTCTTCAATCGTTCAATCCCTCAATTGTTCACTCATTATCCCTCAATCGTTCAATCATTATCCCTCAATTGTTGAATTATTATCCCTTAATCATTTAATCCCTCAATCGTTATTCCTCAATCATTTAATCCTTCAATTGTTTAATCATTCAATCTTTTAATCCCTCAATTGTTTAATCATTGTCATTATCCCTCATTTAATCCCTCAATCGTTATCCCTCAATCGTTTTCCTCAATCATTTAATCATTCAATGATTATCCTCAATCATTTAATCCCTCAATCGTTATCCTCAATTGCTCAAGTTATCCACAATCATTGAATTGTTGCCCTTAATCATTCATTCATTCGATCATTCAATCGTAATCCTCAATCATTTAATCCTTCAATCGTTATCCCTCAATCGTTCAATTGTTATCCCTCAATCATTTAATCATTTTCCTCAATCATTTTTCCCTCAATCGTTTAATTCCTCAATGTTATCCCTCAATCAATTCCTCAATCATTTAATTGTTCAATCAATATTCCTCAATCATTTAATCCCTCAATCGTTATCCCGCAATCGTTCAACAGTTATCCCACAATCATCGAATCGTTAGCCCATAATTATTCATTCCTTCAATCGTTCAATAATTCCTCAATCATTTAATCCTTCAATCATTATCCCTCAATCGTTCAATTGTTATCCCACAATTATGCAATCATTATCCCTCAATCATTCAATTGTTATCCATTAATTGTTCAATTGGTATCTCTCAATCATTCAATCCCTCAATCGTTCACTCACTGTGCCTCAATCGTTCAATCGTTATTTCTCAATTGTTGAATTGTTATCCCTTAATCGTTCAATCCCTCAATCGTTATCCCTCAATCATTATCCTCAATTGTATTATCCCTCAATCATTCAATTGTTATCCTCAATCGTTATCCTCAATCGTTCAATCGTTATCCCTCAATTGTTCAATCGTTTTCCCTCAATCATTTAATCCCTCAATCGTTTAATCATTCAATTGATATTCCTCAATCATTTAATCGTTGAATCATATCCCACAATCATTTAATCATTATCCCTAAATTACTCAATCATCCCTAAATCGTTCATTCGTTATCCCTTAATCGTTTAATACTAATCCATGAATCATTCAATCGTTATCCCTTATTCATTAAATCACTGATTTGTTCAATCATTATCCCTCACTCGTTCAATCATTATCCCACAATTGTTCAATTGTTATCCCTCAATCGTTCAATCCCTCAATCGTTCCTCATTATCCTCAATCGTTCAATCATTATTCCTCAATAGTTGAATCGTTATCCATAATCGTTATCCCTCAATCGCTCAATCATTTTCCTCAATCATTATCCCTCATTTAATCCTCAATTGTTAAATCATTCAATCGTTATTCTTCAATCACTTAATCCCTCAGTTGTTTAATCATTCAGTCGTTATCCCTCAATTGTTTAATCCCTGAATCGTTTAATCATTCAATCGTTATCCCTCAATCATTTAATACCTCAATCGTTATCCCTCAATCGTTCAACCATTATCCTGCAATCGTTAATCGTTAGCCCTTAATCATTCATTCCCTCAATTGTTCAATCATTATCTCTCAATCATTTAATCTTTCAATCATTATCCCTCAGTTGTTCAATCGTAATCCCTCAATCATTTAATCCCTCAATCGTTATCCTTCAATCATTTAATCCCTCAATTGCTTAATCATTCAATCATTATCCCTCAATTGTTTAATCTCAATCATTTAATTATTCAATCATTATCCCACAATCATTTAATCTCAATCGTTATCCCTCAATCATTCAATCATTATCCCACAACCATTGAATCGTTAGCCCTTAATCATTCAATCCCTCAATCGTTGAAGTTATCATTCAATTGTTATCCCTCATTTAATCATTTTCCCTCAAATCGTTTAATCCTTCAATCGTTTTTCCCTCAATCGTTTAATCCCTCAATGTTATCCCTCAATCATTTAATCCCTCAATCGTTTAATTGTTTAATCAATATTCCTTAATGATTTCCCATTTTCCCTCAATCATTTAATCCCTCAATTTTTTTCCTCAATCGTTTAACGTTATCCTTCAATCATTTAATCCCTCAATCTCTCAATCATTATCCCTCAATCGTTAAATCCCTCAATCGTTCAAGCGTTATCCCTCACTCATTCCATCATATCCCCCAATTGTTGAAGTTATCCCTTAATCCTTTAATCGCTCAATCGTGATACCTAAATCGCTCAAATGTTCAATCGTTATTCCTCAATCGTTCAATCCCTCAATCGTTCACTCATTATCCTCAATCGTTCAATCATTATCCTCAATTGTTGAATCGTTATCAATCCCTAAACTTATCCTCGATCATTTAATCCTCAATCGTTTAATTGTTTCCTCAATTGTTTCTCTCAATTGTTTAATTATTCAATCATTATCCCTCAATCATTTAATCCTCACTCATTCCATCGTTATCGTTCAATCGTTATCCTCAATCCTCATTCACTCACTCTGCCTCAATCGTTATCCCTCAATTGTTGAATCATTATCCCTTAATCGTTCAATCCCTCAATCGTTATCCCTCAGTCGCTCAATCATTATCCCTCAATCATTTAATCTCTCAATCATTTAATCATTCAATCGTTATCCCTCAATCATTTAATCCCTCAATCGTTCTCCCTCAATCGTTCAATTGTTATCCTGCAATCGTTACACCTTAATCATTCATTCCCTCAATTGTTCATTATCCCTCAATCATTTAATCCCTCAAACATTATCCCTCAATCTTTTAATCATTTTCCCTCAATCGTTTTCCCTCGTTAAATCCCTCAATCATTCAATCGTTATCCCTCACTCATCCCATCGTTATCCCTCAATCATTCAATCCCTCAATCATTCACTCATTATCCCTCAATCGTTCGTTTTCCCTCAATTGTTGTATTATCCCTTAATTGTTCAATCCCTCAATCGTTATCCTTCAATCGTTCAATCGTTATCCTGCAATCATTAGCCCTTAATCATTCATTCCCTCAATCATTCAATCATTATCCCTCAATCATTTAATCCATCATTATCCCTCAATCATTTAATTGTTTATCCTCAATCATTATCTCTCAATCATTTACTCATTGAATCGTTATCCCTCAATCATTCAACCGTTATCCCACAATCATTGAATCATTAGCCCTTAATCATTCATTCCTTCAATCGTTCAATCACAATCCCTCAATCATTTAATCCCTCAATTGTTTAATCATTCAATTGTTATCCTAATCGTTATCCCTCAATCATATAATCCTCAATTGTTTAATCATTCAATCGTTGTCCCTCAATCATCCTTTCGTTATCCTCAATTGTTCAATCGTTATCCTCAATTGTTCAATCATTATCCTCAATCATTCACTCATTATCCTCAATCGTTCAATGATTATCCATCAATTGTTCAATTGTTGTCCTCAATCATTCAATCCCTGAATCGTTCACTCACTGTGCCTCAATTGTTTAATTGTTATTCCTAAATTGTTGAATTGTTATCCTTAATTGTTCAATCCTCAATCGTTATCCCTCAATCCTTCAATCATTTTCCTCAATTGTTTAATTCCTCAATTGTTTAATCATTCAATCATATCCTTAATCATTCAATTGTTATCCTCAATCGCTATCCTCAATCATTCAATCATTATCCCTCAATTATTTAATAATTTTCCATAACTGTTTTCCTCAATCGTTTAATCTCTCAATCATTTAATTCCTCAATGTTATCCTCAATTGTTTAATTCCTCAATGTTATCGCTCAATCATTCAATCATTCAATTGTGATTCCTCAATCATTTAATCATTGAATCATTATCCTGCAATCATTTAATCATTATTTCTAAATTACTCAATCATTATCTCTCAATCGTTCATTCGTTATTCCTCAATCGTTTGATACTAATCCATCAATCATTCAATCGTTATCCCTCAATCATTTAATCCCTCAATCTCTCAATTGTTATCCCTTATTCGTTAAACCCCTCATTCGTTCAATCATTATCCCTCACTCGTTCCATCGTTATCCCTCAATTGTTCAATCATTATCCCTTAATCGTTTAATTGTTCAATCGTTATCCCTAAATCATTCATTCAATCATTATCCCTCAATTGTTTAATCGCTATCCCTCAATCGTTCAATCCCTCAATCGTTCACTCATTATCCCTCAATCGTTCAATCGTTATTCCTCAATCGCTCAATCATTTTCCTTCAATCGTTATCCCTCAAACATTTAATCCCTCAATTGTTTAATCATTCAATCGTTATCCCTCAATCATTTAATACCTCAATCATTATCCCTCAATCGTTCAACCGTTATCCTGAAATCGTTGAATCGTTAGCCTTAATCATTCATTCCTCAATCGTTCAATCATTATCCTCAATCATTTAATCCTCAATTATCCCTCAATTGTTTAATCATTTCCTTAATCGTTTTCTCAATCATTTAATTTTTCAATCATTATCCCTCAATCCTTAATCTGTCAATTGTTATCCTTCAATCGTTTAATTCCTCAATTGTTTAATCATTCAATTGTTATCCATCAATTATTTGATTTCTAAATCGTTTAATCATTCAAACATTATCCTTCAATCATTTAATACCACAATCATTATCCCTCAATTGTTTAATCATTATCCTGCAATCATTAAATTCTTACCCCTTAATCATTCATTCTCTGAATCGTTCAATCGTTATCTCTCAATCATTTAATCCCTCAATCATTATCCCTGAATCATTTAATCGTTTTCCCTCAATTGTTTAATCATTCCCTCAATTGTTTTTCCCTCAATCGTTTAATCCCTCAATCTCTCAATCATTAAATCCCACATTCAATCATTATCCCTCACTCATTCCATCATTATCCCTCAATTGTTCAATTGTTATCTCTTAATCGTGTAATCGTTCAATCAATATCCCTAAATTGTTCCAACATTCAATTGTTATCCCTCAATCGTTCCCTCATTATCCCTCAATTGTTCAATCGTTATCCCTCAATCATTCAATCTCTCAATCCCTTAATCATTCACTCATCCCTCAATCGTTCAATCGTTATCCCTCAATTGTTGAATCATTATCCTTAATCGTTCAATCCCTCAATCGTTATCCTCAATCATTTAATCCCCAATTGTTTAATCATTCAATCGTTATCCCTCAAGCATTTAATCCCTCAATCATTATCCTTCAATCGTTCACTCATTATCCTGCAATCATTCAATTGTTAGCCCTTAATCATTCATTCCCTCAATCATTCAATCATTATCCCTCAATTGTTGAATCACTATTCCTTAATCATTCAATCCCTCAATCGTTATCCCTCAATCATTCAATCATTTTCCCGCAATTATCCCTCTATCGTTTAATCCCTGTTGTTTAATTATTTTAATCATTATCCCTCAATAATTTAATCCCTCAATCGTTCAATCGTTATACTGCAATCATTTAATCATTAGACCTTAATCATTCACTCCCTCAATCGTTTAATCTTTATCCCTCAATCATTTAATCCCTCAATCGTTTGTTTTCCCTCAATAGTTAAATCCCTCAATCGTTCAATCGTTATCCCTCACTCATCCCATCGTTATCCCTCAATTGTTCGTTATACCTCAATTGTTCAATCATTATCCCTTAATCATTCAATCCCTTAATCATTCACACATTATCCCTCAATCGTTCAATCATTATCCCTCAATTGTTGAATCATTAATCCTTAATCGTTCAATCCTTCAATTATCCCTCAATCATTCAATCATTTTCCCTCAATCGTTATCCCTCAATCGTTTAATCCACAATCGTTTAATCATTCAATCATTATCCCTCAATCATTTAATCCCTCAATCATTTAATCATTCAATCATTATACCTCAACCATTTAATCCCTCAATCGTTCTCCCTCAATTGTTATCCTGCAATCGTTGAATCGTTAGACCTTAATCATTCATTCCCTCAATCGTTCGTTATCCCTCAATTATCCCTCAATCGTTTAATCATTTTCCCTCAATAGTTAAATCCCTCAATCGTTATTCCTCATTCATCCCATCGTTATCCCTCAATTGTTCAATCGTTATCTCTCAATCATTCAATCCCTCAATCATTCACTCATTATCCCTCAATCGTTCAATCATTATCCCTCAATTATTGAATCGTTATCCCTTAATCGTTCAATCCCTCAATCATTATCCCTCAATCATTTAATCCCTTAATCATTATTCCTCAATCGTTTAATTGTTTGCCCTCAATCATTAATCATTCAATCGTTATCCCTCAATTATCCCTCAATTGTTCAATCATTATCCCTCAATTGTTCAATCGTTATCCCTCAATCATTCAATCCCTCAATCATTCACTCATTATCCCTCAATTGTTCAATCGTTATCCCTCAATTGTTCAATTGTTATCCCTCAATCATTCAATCCCTCAATCCCTCAATCGTTCACTCACTGTGCCTCAATCGTTCAATCGTTATCCCTCAATTGTTGAATCGTTATCTCTTAATCGTTCAATCCCTCAATCATTATCCCTCAATTGCTCAATCATTTTCCCTCAATCGTATACCTCAATTGTTTAATCCCTCAATCGTTTAATCATTCAATCATTATCCCTCAATCATTCAATTGTTATCCCTCAATCGTTCAAACATTCAATCGTTATCCCTCAATCGTTCAATCCCTCAGTCCCTCAATCATTCAATCGTTATCCCTCAATTGTTCAATCGTTATCCCTCAATCATTCAATCCCTCAATCATTCACTCATTATCCCTCAATCGTTCAATCGTTATCCTGCAATCGTTAGCCCTTAATCATTCATTCCCTGAATCGTTCAATCGTTATCCCTCAATCATTTAATCATTTACCTTCAATCGTTTTCCCTCAATTGTTTAACCATTCAACCGTTATCCCTCAATCATTTAATCTCTCAATCGTTATCCCACAATCATTGAATTGTTAGCCCTTAATCATTCATTCCTTCAATCATTCAATCACAATCCCTCAATCATTTAATCGTTCAATCGTTATCCCTGAATTATTTAATCCCTCAATCGTTTAATCATTCAATCATCTCATCATTATCCCTCAATTGTTCAATCGTTATCCCTCAATCCCTCAATCGTTCACTCACTGTGCCTCAATCGTCAATCATTATCCCTCAATTGTTGAATCGTTATCCTAATCGCTCAATCCTCAATCGCCAATCATTTTCCCACAATCAAGTATCCTCAATCGTTTAATCATTCAATTTATCCTCAATCGTTATCCTCAATTGTTTAATCATTTTCCTCAATCGTTTTCCTCAATCGTTCAATCCCTATCATTTTTCCCTCAATCTTTTAATTTTTCAATGTTATCCTTCAATCATTTTATCATCCAATCATTTAATCATTCAATTGATATTCCTCAATCATTTAATCATTGAATCATTATCCTGCAATCATTTAATCATTATCCCTAAATTAATCATATCCCTCAATCGTTCATTCATTACCCCTCAATTGTTTAATACTAATCCATGAATCGTTCAATCGTTATCCCTCAATCGTTTAGTTCCTCAATCTCTCAATTGTTATCCCTTATTCGTTAAATCCCTCATTCGTTCAATCATTATCCCTCACTCGTTCCATCGTTATCCCTGAATTCTTCAATCATTATCCCTTAATCATTTAATCGTTCAATCATTATTCCTAAATCGTTCAATCCCTCAATCGTTCACTCATTATCGTTCAATCGTTATTCCTTAATAGTTAAATCATTATCCCTTAATCATTCAATCCCTCAATCATTATCCCTCAATCGCTCAATCATTTTCCCTCAATCGTTATTCCTCAAATGTTTAATCCCTCAATCATTTAATCATTCAATTGTTATCCTTCAATAATTTAATCCCAAATTGTTTAGTCATTCAATTGTGTAATCCTGAATTGTTTAATCATTCAATCATTATCTCTTAATCATTTAATACACGTAATCATTATCCCTCAATCGTTGAAGTTATCCTGCAATCGTTGAATCGATTGTATAATCATTCATTCCCTTAATCAATCGTTATCCCTCAATCATTTAATCCTCAATTATCCTTAATCATTTAATCATTTTCCCTCAATCGTTTCCTCAATCGGTTAATCTTTCAATCATTATCCCCCAATAATTTAATCTCTCAATCATTATCCCTGAATCGTTCAATTGTAATCCCTCAATCATTTAATCCCTCAATCGTTATCCTTCAATTGTTTAACCCTTCAATTGTTTAATCATTCAATCGTTATTCCTAAATTGTTTAATCCCTCAATCGTTTAATCATTTAAACATTATCCTTCAATCATTTAATACCTGAATCGTTATCTGTAAATTGTTGAATCGTTATTCTGCAATCATTGAATTGTTACCCCTTAATCATTCATTCTCTCAATCGTTCAATCGTTATCCCTCAATCATTTAATCTCTCAATCATTATCCCTCAATCGTTCAATCATTATCCCACAACCATTGAATCGTTAGCCCTTAATCATTCAATCCCTCAATCGTTCAATAGTTATTCAATCATTATCCCTCAATCGTTCAATTGTTATCCCTCAATTGTTTAATCATTTTCCCTCAATCATTTAATCCCTCAATCGTTTTTCCCTCAATCGTTTAATCCCTCAATGTTATCCGTCAATCATTTAATCCCTCAATCATTTAATCGTTCAATATTCCTTAATCATTTAATCATTTTCCCTCAATCGTTTTCCCTCAATCGTTTAATCCCTCAATTGTTTTTCCCTCAATCGTTTAATCCCTCAATTTCTCAATCGTTATCCATCATTATCCCTCAATCGTTTAATCATTTTCCCTCAATCGTTTTCCCTTAATCGTTTAATCATTCAATTATCCCTCAATCATTTAATCTCTCAATCATTATCCCTCAATCGTTCAATCATTATCCCACAACCATTGAATCGTTAGCCCTTAATCATTCAATCCCTCAATTGTTCAATAGTTATTCAATGTTATCCTCAATCGTCAATTGTTATCCTCAATTGTTTAATCATTTTCCCTCAATCGTTTTCCCTCAATCGTTTAATCCCTCAATCATTTAATCATTCAATTAATATTCTTAATCATTTAATCATTTTCCTCAATCGCTTAATCCCTCAATTGTTTTCCCTCAATTGTTTAATCCTCAATCTCAATCGTTATCCTCAATCGTTAAATCCCACAATCGTTCAATCGTTATCCTCACTCATTCCATCGTTATCCTCAATTGTTCAATCGTTCTCTTAATCGTAATCATTCAATTGATATCCCTAAATTGTTCAAACATTCAATCGTTATCCTCAATTGTTCAATCGTTATCCTCAATCGTTCAACCCAATCGCTCACTCATTATCCTCAATTGTTCAATCGTTATCCTCAATCATTCAATCCCTCAATCCCTTAATCATTCACTCATCCCTCAATCATTCAATCGTTATCCCTTAATCGTTCAGTCCCTCAATCATTATCCCTCAATCATTTAATCTCTCAATTGTTTAATCATTCAATCGTTATCCCTCAAACATTTAATCCCTCAATCATTATCCTTCAATCATTCACTCATTATCCTGCAATCGTTCAATTGTTAGCCCTTAATCATTCATTCCCTCAATCGTTCAATCGTTATCCCTCAATCATTTAATCCCTCAATCATTATCCCTCAATCATTTAATCATTTACCCTCAATCATTATCCCTCAATCGTTTAATCATTTACCCTCAATCGTTTTCCCTCAATCATTTAATCATGCAATCGTTATCCCTCAATCATTAAATCGCTCAATCATTATCCCTCAAAGCATTTTCCCTCAATCGTTATCCCTCAATCGTTTAATAATTTTCCCTCAATTGTTTTCCCTCAATTATTTAATCCCTCAATTGTTTTTCCCTCAATCGTTTAACGTTATCCTTCAATCATTTAATCCCTCAATCTCTCAATCATTATCCCTCAATCGTTTAATCTCTCAATCTCTCAATCGTTATCCCTCATTTTATTAAATCCCTCAATCGTTCAATCATTATCCCTCACTAGTTCCATCATTATCGTTCGTTATCCCTCAATCCCTCAATCATTCACTCACTGTGCCTCAATCGTTCGTTATCCCTCAATTGTTAAATCATTATCCCTTAATCGTTCAATCTCTCAATCGTTATCCCTCAATCGCTCAATCATTTTCCCTCAATTGTTTAATCATTGCATCGTTATCCCTCAATTGTTTAATCCCTCAATCGTTTAATCATTCAATCGTTATCCCTCAATTCTTTAATCTCTCAATCATTAAATCATTCAATTGTTATCCCTAAAAAATTTAATCGCTCAATCATTTAATCATTCAATTATTCCTCAATCATTTAATCCCTCAATAGTTAAATCCCTCAATCGTTGAATCGTTATCCCTCACTCATCCCAGTGTTATCCCTCAATTGTTCAATAGTTATCCCTCAATCATTCAATCCTTCATTTACTCATCCCTCAATCGTTCAATCGTTATCCCTCAATTGTTCAATCATTATTCCTCAATCATTCAATCCCTCAATCGTTCACTCATTATCCCTCAATCGTTCAATCGTTATCCTCAATTGTTTAATCGTTATCCCTTAATCATTCAATTCCTCAATCGTTATCCCTCATTTAATCCCTCAATCGTTATCCTTCAATTGTTCAATTGTTATCCTGCAATTAGCCCTTAATCATTCATTCCCTGAATTGTTCAATCGTTATCCCTCATTTAATCCCTCAATCATTATCCCTCAGTCGTTTATTTACCCTCAATCATTTTCCCTCAATCATTATCCCCCAATCGTTCAACCGTTATCCCACAATCATTGAATCGTTAGCCCTTAATCATTCATTCTTTCAATTGTTCAATCACAATCCCTCAATTGTTTAATCATTTAATCTTTATTCCTCAATCATTTAATCTCTCAATCGTTTAATCATTCAATCATTATGCCTCAATCATCCCACCATTATCCCTCAATTGTTCAATCGTTATCCCTCAATCATTTAATCCCTCAATCCCTCAATCATTCACTCATTATCCCTCAATCATTCAATCGTTATCCTCAATTGTTCAATCATTATACCTCAATCATTCAATCCCTCAATCGTTCACTCACTGTGCTTCAATCGTTCAATCGTTATCCCTCAATTTTTCAATCGTTATCCCTCAATCGTTCAATCCCTCAATTATTCACTCATTATCCCTCAATCATTCAATCGTTATTCCTCAATAGTTAAATCATTATCCCTTAATCATTCAATTCCTCAATTGATCAATCATTTTCCCTCAATCGTTATCCAAATGTTTAATCTCTCAATCTTTTAATCATTCAATCGTTATCCTTCAATCATTTAATCTCTCAATTGTTAAATCATTCAATCATTATCCCTCAACTGTTTAATCCCTGAATTGTTTAATCAATCGTTATCCCTCAATCATTTACTACCTCAATCGTAATCGTTCAATCGTTATCCTGCAATCGTTAAATCGTAAGCCCTTAATCATTCATTCCCTCAATCGTTCACTCGTTATCCCTAAATCGTTCAAACGTTCAATAGTTATCCCTCAATTGTTCAATCGTTATCCCTCAATCGTTCAATCCCTCAATCCCTCAATCGTTCATTCACTGTGCCTCAATCGTTCACTCACTGTGCCTCAATCGTTCAATCGTTATCCCTCAATTGTTGAATCGTTATCCCTTAATCGTTCAATCCCTCAATCATTATCCCTCAATCGCTCAATCATTTTCCCACAATCGTTATCCCTCAATCGTTTAATCATTCAATTATCCTTTAATCATTTAATCTCTCAATTGCTTAATCATTCAATCATTGTCCCTCAATTATTTAATCCCTGAATTGTTTAATCATTCAATCATTTAATATCTCAATCATTATCCCTCAATCGTTTAATCGTTTTCCCTCAATCGTTTTCCCATCATTTAATCATTCAATCAATATCCCTCAATCATTAAATCTCTCAATTGTTATCCCTCAATCGTTCAATCCTTATCCCACAATCGTTGAATCGTTAGCCCTTAATCATTCATTCCCTAAATCGTTCAATCATAATCCCGCAATCATTTAATCCTCAATTGTTAAATCCCTGTCGCTCAATCAGTATCCCTCACTCGCTCCATCATTATCCCTCAATTGTTCAATCATTATCCCTTAATCGTTTAATCATTCAATCATTATCCCTAAATCATTCAAACGTTCAATCGTTATCCCTCAATTGTTCAATCGTTATCCCTCAATCGTCCAATCCCTCAATTGTTCAATCATTATCCCTCAATTGTTGAATCATTATTCCTTAATCGTTCAATCCCTCTATCTCTCAATCATTCAATCGTTTTCCCTCAATCATTATCCCTCAATCGTTTAATCTGTCATTTAATCATTTAACCATTATCTTTCAATAATTTAATCCCTCAATTGTTTAATCATTAAATCATTATTCCTCAATCAATTTAATCTCTCAATCGTTCTCCCTCAATCGTTCAATCATTATACTGCAACCATTTAATCATTAGACCTTAATCATTCATTCCCTCAATCATTCAATCTTTATCCCTCAATAATTTAATCCCTCAATCATTATCCCTCAATCGTTTAATCGTTTTCCCTCAATCATTTTCCCTCAATAGTTAAATCCCTCAATTGTTCAATTGTATCCCTCATTCATCTCAAGTATCCTCAATTGTTCAATCGCTATACCTCAATTGTTAAATAGTTATCCCTCAATCATTCAATCCCTCAATCATTCATTCATTATCCCTCAATCGCTCAATCATTATCCCTTAATTGTTGAATCATTAATCCTTAATCGCTCAATCCTCAATCGTTATCCCTCAATCATTCAATCATTTTCCCTCAATCGTTATCCCTCAATCGTTTAATCCCTCAATCATTTAATCATTCAATTGTTATTGTTTAATCCCTCAATCGTTTAATCATTCAATTGTTATCTCTCAATCGTCTAATCATTCAATCATTATCCCTCAATCATCTAATACCTCAATCATTATCCCTCAATCGTTCATTATCCTGCAATCGTTGAATCATTAGCCTTAATCATTCATTCCCTCAATCGTTCAATCGTTATCCTTCAATCACTTAATCTCAATCATTATCCCTCAATCATTTATCTCTCAATCGTTATCCCTCAATCGTTCAATTGTTATCCCACAATCGCTGAATCGCTGGCTCTTATTCATTCCCTCAATCGTAATCCCTCAATCATTTAATCCTCAAATCATTATCCCTCAATCGTTCAATCATTATCCCACAACCATTGAATCGTTAGCCCTTAATCATTCATTCCCTCAATCGTTCAATCGTTATCCCTCAATCATTATCCCTCAATCGTTTAATCGTTTAACCTCAATCATTTTCCCTCAATCGTTTAATCATGCAATCGTTATCCCCAATCATTTAATCATTTTCCACAATCGTTATCCCTCAATTGTTTAATAATTTTCCCTCAATCGTTTTGCCTCAATCGTTTAATCCCTCAATTGTTTTTCCCTCAATCGTTTAACATTATCCTTCAATCGTTTAATCCCTCAATCTCTCAATCTTTATCCTCAAACGTTAAATCCCTCAATCGCTCAAGTGTTATCCTCACTCATTCCATCGCTATCCCCAATTCTTCAATTGTTATCCTTAATCGCTTAATCGTTCAATCATATCCCTAACGCTCAAACGCTCAATCGCTATCCTCAATCGCTCACCCATATCCCTCAATTGTTGAATCGCTATCCCTTAATCGCTCAACCTCAATCGTTATCCTCAATCATTTAATCCTCAATCGCTATCCTCAATCGTTCAAGCTATCCCACAATCACTGAATCGTTAGCCCTTAATCATTCATTCCTTCAAATCGTTCAATCGTTCTCTCCTCAATCGCTCAATCATTATCCTCAATCGCTTAATCATTTTCCGTCAATCGTTTTCCCTCAATCGTTTTTCCCTCAATCATTTAATCGTTCAATCAATATTCCTCAATCATTTAATCGTTCAATCGTTATCCCGCAATCAATCGTTATCCCTTAATTATTCAATCATTATCCCTCAATCATTCATTCGTTATCCCTGTCATTTAATACTAATTCCTCAATCATTCAATCGTTATCCCACATTCGTTAAATCCCTCATTCTTTCAATCATTATCCCTCCCTCATTCCATCATTATCCCTCAATTGTTCAATCATTATCCCTTAATCATTTAATCGTTCGTTATCCCTAAATCGTTCAAACATTCAATCATTATTCCTCAATTGTTCAATTATCCCTCAATCGTTCAATCCCTCAATCCCTCAATCGTTCACTCATTATCCCTCAATCGTTCAATCATTATTCCTCAATAGCTGAATCATTATCCCTTAATCGTTCAATCCCTCAATCGTTTAATCCCTCAATTGTTTAATCATTCAATCGTTATCCCTCAATCATTTAATACTTCAATCGTCATTCCTCAATCGTTCAATCGTTATCCTGCAATCGTTGAATCATTAACCCTTAATCATTCATTCCCTCAATCGTTCAATCGCTATCCTCAATCATTTAATCCTCAATCATTATCCTCAATCATTTAATTGTTTTCTCATCCGCTTCTCAATCGCTAAATCATTCAATCATTATCCTCAATCATTTAATCTCAATCGCTATCCCTCAATCATTCAATCGTTATCCCACAATCGCTGGAATTGTAGCCTTAATCATTCATTCCTCAATTGTTCAATCGTAATCCCTCAATCATTTAATCCTCAATCGTTATCCCTCAATCGTTCAATCATCCCACAACCATTGAATCGTTAGCCCTTAATCATTCAATCCCTCAATCGTTCAATAGTTATTCAATTGTTATCCCTCAATCGTTTAATCGTTTTCCCTCAATCGTTTTCCCTCAATCGCTTAATCCCTCAATCATTTAATCGCTCAATCAATATTCCTCAATCATTTAATCGTTCAATCGTTATCCTGAATCAATCGTTATCCCTAATTATTCAATCATTATCCTCAATCATTCATTCGCTATCCTGTCATTTAATACTAATTCCTCAATCATTCAATCGCTATCCCACATCTGCTAAATCCTCATTCTTCAATCATTATCCTCCCTCATTCCATCATTATCCCTCAATTGTTCAATCATTATCCCCTAATCATTTAATCGTTCGTTATCCCTAAATCGTTCAAACATTCAATCATTATTCCTCAATTGTTCAATTATCCCTCAATCGTTCAATCCCTCAATCCCTCAATCGTTCACTCATTATCCCTCAATCGTTCAATCATTATTCCTCAATAGCTGAATCATTATCCCTTAATCGTTCAATCCCTCAATCGTTTAATCCCTCAATTGTTTAATCATTCAATCGTTATCCCTCAATCATTTAATACTTCAATCGTCATTCCTCAATCGTTCAATCGTTATCCTGCAATCGTTGAATCATTAACCCTTAATCATTCATTCCCTCAATCGTTCAATCGTTATCCCTCAATCATTTAATCCCTCAATCATTATCCCTCAATCATTTAATTGTTTTCTCTCAAGCGTTTTCCCTCAATCGCTTAATCATTCAATCATTATCCCTCAATCATTTAATCTCTCAATCGTTATCCCTCAATCATTCAATCGTTATCCCACAATCGTTGAATCGTTAGCCCTTAATCATTCATTCCCTCAATCGTTCAATCGTAATCCCTCAATCATTTAATCCCTCAATCGTTATCCCTCAATCGTTCAATCATTATCCCACAACCATTGAATCGTTAGCCCTTAATCATTCAATCCCTCAATCGTTCAATAGTTATTCAATTGTTATCCCTCAATCGTTTAATCGTTTTCCCTCAATCGTTTTTCCCTCAATCGTTTAATCCCTCAATGTTATCCCTCAATCATTTAATCCCTTAATCTTTTAATCGTTCAATCGATATTCCTCAATCATTTACTCATTTTCCCTCAATCGTTTTCCCTCAATCATTTAATCCCTCAATTGTTTTTCCCTCAATTGTTTAACGTTATCTCTCAATCGTTATCCCGCAATCGTTAAATCCCACAATCGTTCAATCGTTATCCCTCTCATTCCATCGTTATCCCTCAATTGTTCAATCGTTATCCCTCAATCATTCAATCCCTCAATCGTTATCCCTCAATCGTTTAATCATTCAATCGTTATCCCTCAATCTTTTAATCCCTCAATCATTATCCCTCAATCGTTTAATCGTTTCTCCTCAATCATTTAATCCCTCAATCGTTCTCCCTCAATAGTTCAATTGTTATCCTACAATCGTCGAAGCATTACACCTTAATCATTCATTCCCTCAATCATTCAATCTTTATCTCTCAATCATTTAATCCCTCAATCATTATCCCTCACTCATCCCATCGTTATCCCTCAATCATTCGTTACCCCTCAATCATTCACTCATTATCCCTCAATCATTGAATCGTTATCCTCAATTGTTGAATCGGTATCCCTTAATCGTTCAATCTCTCAATCATCTAATCATTATCCCTCAATCATTTAATCCCTCAAACATTATCCCTCAATCGTTATCCCTCAATCGTTCAACCATTATCCCACAATCATTGAATCGTTAGCCCTTAATCATTTATTCCTTCAATCGTTCAATCGCAATCCCGCAATCATTTAATCTCTCAATCATTTAACCATTCAATTATCCCTCAATCATTTAATCCCGCAATCATTTAATCATTCAATCGTTATCCCTCAATCATCCCATCGTTATCCCTCAATTGTTCAATCATTATCCCTCAATTGTTCAATCGTTATCCCTCAATCATTCACTCATTATCCCTCAATCGTTCAATTGTTATCCCTCAATTGTTCATTATCCTCAATCATTCAATCCCTCAATCCCTCAATCGTTCACTCACTGTGCCTCAATCATTCAATCGTTATCCCTCAATTGTTGAATCGTTATCCCTTAATTCAATCCCTCAATCGTTATCCCTCAATCGCTTTTTCCCTCAATCATTATCCCTCAATTGTTTAATCATTCAGTCATTATCCCTCAATCATTCAATCGTTATCCCTCAATTGTTATCCCTCAATCGTTCAATCGTTATCCCTCAATTGTTTAATCATTTTCCCTCAATCATTTAATCCCTCAATCGTTTTTCCCTCAATCAATTCCTCAATGTTATCCCTTGATCATTTAATCCCTCAATCATTTAATCATTCAATTGATATTCCTCAATCATTTAATCGTTCAATCATTATCCCACAATCATTTAATCTTTATTCCTAAATTACTCAATCGTTATCTCTCAATCATTCATTCATTATCCCTGTCATTTAATACTAATCCCTCAATCATTCAATTGTTATCCCTGAATCGTTTAATCCCTCAATCTCAATCGTTATCCCTCATTCGTTAAATCCCTCATTCGTTCAATCATTATCCCTCACTCGTTCCATCGTTATCCCTTAATTGTTGAAACGTTATCCCTTAATCGTTTAATCATTTGTTATCCCTAAATTGTTTAATCCCTCAATCTCTCAATCGTTATCCCTTATTCGTTAAATCCCGCATTCGTTCAATCATTATCCCTCACACGTTCCATCGTTATCACTCAATTGTTCAATCGTTATCCCTCAATCGTTCAAATGTTCAATAGTTATCCCTCAATTGTTCAATCATTATCCCTCAATTGTTCAATCCCTCAATCCCTCAATCGTTCACTCACTGTGCCTCAATCGTTCACTCACTGTGCCGCAATCGTTCAATCGTTATCTCTCAATTGTAGAATCGTTATCCCTTAATCGTTCAATCCCTCAATCATTATCCCTCAATCACTCAATCATTTTCCCACAATCTTTATCCCTCAATCGTTTAATCCCTCAATTGTTTAATCATTCAATCATTATCCTTAAACCATTTAATCTCTCAATTGTTTAATAATTCAATCGTTGTCCCTCAATTGTTTAATCTCTCAATCGTTTAATCATTCAATCATTATCCCTCAATCATTTAATACCTCAATCATTACCCCTCAATCGTTTAATCGTTTTCCCTCTATCGTTTAATCATTCAGTCAATATCCCTCAATCATTAAATCCTCAATTGTTATCCCTCAATCGTTCAATCCTTATCCCACAATCGTTGAATCGATAGCCCTTAATCATTCATTCCCTCAATCGTTCAATCGTAATCCCTCAATCGTTAAATCCCTCAATCGTTCAATTATCCCTCGTTCCATCATTATCCCTCAATTGTTCAATCGTTATCCCTTAATCGTTCAATCCCTCAATCGTTCACTCATTATCCCTCAATCGTTCAATCATTATTCTTCAATAGTTAAATCATTATCCCTTAATCATTCAATCCCTCAATCACTCAATCATTTCCCTCAATCGTTATCCATCAAACGTTTAATCCCTCAATCTTTTAATCATTCAATCGTTATCCTTCAATCATTTAATCCCTCAATTGTTTAATCATACAATCGTTATCCCTCAATCATTTAATACCTCAATTGTTATCCCTCAATCGTTCAATCGTTATCCTGCAATTGTTGAATCATCAGCCCTTAATCATTCATTCCCTCAATCGTTCAATCGTTATCCCTCAATCATTTAATCCCTCAATCGTTATCCCTCAATCGCTCAATCATTTAATCATTTTCCCACAATCGTTATCCCTCAATCGTTTAATAATTTTCCCTCAATCGTTTTGCCTCAATCGTTTAATCCCTCAATAGTTTTTCCCTCAATCGTTTAATGTTATCCTTCAATCGTTCAATCCCTCAATCTTTATCCATCAATCGTTAAATCCCTCAATCGTTCAAGCGTTATCCCTCACTCATTCCATCGCTATCCCCAATTGTTCAATGGTTATCCCTTAATCATTTAATCATTCAATCGTATCCCTAAATCGTTCAAACGTTCAATCGTTATCCCTCAATCGTTCAATCCCTCAATCGTTCACTCATTATCCCTCAATCGTTCAATCATTATCCCTCAATTGTTAGTTATTCCTTAATCATTCAATCCCTCAATCGTTATCCCTCAATCATTCAATCGTTTTCCCTCAATCGTTATCCCTCAATCGTTTAATCCCTGTCGTTTAATCATTTAATCGTTATCCCTCAATCATTCATTCCCTCAATCGTTCAATCTTTATCCCTCAATCATTTAATCCCTTAATCATTATCCCTCAATCGTTTAATCGTTTTCCCTCAATCATTTTCCCTCAATAGTTAAATCCCTCAATCGTTCAATCGTTATCCCTCTCATCCCATCGTTATCCCTCAATTGTTCAATCGTTATACCTCAACTGTTCAACCGTTATCCCTCAATCATTCAATCCCTCAATCATTCACTCATTATCCCTCAAGCGTTCAATCATTATACCTCAATTGTTGAATCATTAATCCTTAATCGTTCAATCCCTCAATCATTATCCCTCAATCATTTTCCCTCAATCGTTATCCCTCAATCGTTTAATCCCTCAATCATTTAATCATTCAATTATCATTTAATCCCTCAATTGTTTAATCATTCAATCGTTATCCCTCAATTGTTTAATCCCTCAATCGTCTAATCATTCAATCATTATCCTTCAATCATCTAATACCTCAATCATTATCCCTCAATCATTTAATCTCTCAATCGTTATCCCTCAATCGTTCAATCATTATCCCACAACCATTGAATCGTTAGCCCTTAATCATTCATTCCCTCAATCGTTCAATCGTTATCCCTCAATCATTATCCCTCAATCGTTTAATCATTTTCCCTCAATCGTTTTCCCTCAATCGTTTAATCATTCATTATCCCTCAATCATTTAATCTCAATCGTTATCCCTCAATCATTCAATCGTTATCCCACAATGTTGAATCGTTAGTCTTAATCATTCATTCCTCAATCGCTCAATCGTAATCCTCAATCATTTAATCCCAATCGTTATCCTCAATCGCTCAATCATTATCCCACAACCATTGAATCGTAGCCTTAATCATTCAATCCCTCATTCGTTCAATAGTTATTCAATTGTTATCCCTCAATTGTTTAATCATTTTCCCTCAATCGTTTAATCATTTTCCCTCAATCATTTAATCCCTCAATCGTTTAATCCCTCAATGTTATCCCTCAATCATTTAATCCCTCAATCTTAATCGTTCAATCGATATTCCTCAATCGTTTAATCATTTTCCCTCAATCGTTTTCCCTCAATCGTTTAATCCCTCAATTGTTTTTCCCTCAATCGTTTAACATTATCTCTCAATCGTTATCCCTCAATCGTTAAATCCCACAATCGTTCAATCGTTATCCCTGAATCGTTCAATCCCTCAATCCCTCAATCATTCACTCATCCCTCAATTGTTGAATCGCTATCCCTTAATCGTTCAACTCTCAATCGTTATCCTCAATCATTTAATCCCTCAATCGTTTAATCATTCAATCGTTATCCTCAATCTTTAATCCCTCAATCGTTATCCTCAATCGCTTAATCGTTTCCTCAATCGCTTAATCATTCAATCGTTATCCCTCAATCATTTAATCCCTCAATCGTTATCCCTCAATCGTTTAATCATTTTCCCTCAATCGTTTTCCCTCAATCGTTTAATCCCTAAATTGTTTTTCCCTCAATCGTTTAACGTTATCCTCAATCGTTTAATCCCTCAATCTCAATCATTATCCCTCAATCGTTAAATCCCACAATCGTTATCCCTCACTCATTCCATCGTTATCCCTCAATTGTTCAATCGTTATCCCTCAATCATTCAATTCCTCAATCCCTCAATCGTTCACTCATTATCCCTCAATCGTTCAATCGTTATCTCTCAATTGTTGAATCGTTATCCCTTAATCGTTCAATCCCTCAATCATTTTCCCTCAATCATTTAATCCCTCAATCGTTTAATCATTCAATCATTTAATCATTCAATCATTATCCCGCAATCATTTAATCCCTCAATCGTTTAACCATTCGATCGTTATCCCTCAATCATTTAATCCATCAATTGTTCTCCCTCAATCGTTCAATCGTTATCCTGCAATCGTTGAATCGTTAGACCTTAATCATTCATTCCCTCAATCGTTCAATCGTTATCCCTCAATCATTTAATCCCTCAATCATTATCCCTCAATCGTTTAATCGTTTTCCCTCAATCGCTTTCCCTCAATCGTTTAATCCCTCAATTGTTTTTCACTCAATCGTTTAACGTTATCCGTCAATCGTTTAATCCCTCAATCTATCATTATCCCTCAATCATTAAATCCCTCAATCGTTCAATCGTTATCCTTCACTCATTCCATCGTTATCCCTTAATCATTTAATCGTTCAATCGTTATCCCTAAATCGTTCAAACGTTCAATTGTTATCCCTCAATTGTTCAATCGTTATCCCTCAATCGTTCAATCCCTCAATCGTTCACTCATTATCCCTCAATTGTTCAATCGTTATCCCTCAATCTTTTAATCCCTCAATAGTTTAATCATTAAATCGTTATCCCTCAATCATTTAATCCCTCAATCGTTATCCGTAGGACCCCACTTATGACCTCCCTAGGAGATGCCCGAGTAGGATGAGCCTCCGAGGATGACCGTCTTACCTCTTTCTTCAGAGAGGACTCCATTTACAATTACCTTCTGTGTTCTGTTGTCCAGCAAATGTTTTACCCAGGTTACCACCCTGGGACCCACTCCCAGGCTGGTTAATCTGACTATTAATCTTTTGTGTGGGACTGTGTCAAATGCCTTGCTAAAGTCTAGGTAGACCATGTCCACAGCCCCTCCCTGGTCTACTACTTTGGTCACCCAGTCAAAGAAATCAATTAGATTCATCTGACATGACCTTCTCGCTCTGAACCCATGCTGCCTTGGGTCCTGTGCCCCACTGGCCTCTAGGTACTCAATTCTTTCCTTCAGAAGTGATTCCATCACTTTCCCTATCACAGAGGTCAAACTGACAGGTCTGTAGTTTCCTGCCTCTGTCTTGGTCCCACTTTTGTGAAAGGGAATCATATCCGCCTTCCTCCAGTCCTCAGGTACCACACCATCCTCCCATGATTTGTTTTATCCATTCCTCCTGGAAACTATGAACAGCAAGCTAAATCCAATATAATTCTGTATCCTACACAGGATACATTATACTCCCTTTCTGTTAGATAAAGGTAACCCAACCATTTCCCACTGTGTCATCGATGTAAGGGGAGGTGGCAACTTCGTCATGTAATTATATTTTCTTAATCTTGCATTATTTTGGGAAAAAACATTTGAATCAATAAACACTATACTTAATATTAATTTTAAAAAAAGAAACTGAACTATGCCTGTTAGGTACCACTTGTCTCAACTGCTTCCAGAAGGACTAGGTCTAAAGCTATTAAATACGATGCTCACCAATGCTAGGCCTTGTGTAGCTAGACAGCGGAAAGATCCCATACCTCCCACATGGGAACTAGGGGAAAAACTTACGTGCATTTATGAGACGTGAAAAGAATAACTACCATACTGTACATCTGAACATTTTTTTATTGAGAAATATGGGCTCCACTAGAAGATGTTATGTGGGCCATGGTGATTCATCACAGAATTATCATATATCATATTCCCCAGTTAATCTACTGATTGACTTATTTATCACTTAGTCTAAAGACTAATTTATTACCTAAAACGTATATGTCTGTTATGAAATTTGTGGGTTTCGGACCATTGTAGAATGCATTATTTCTGTAGTATGACATATTTATCCTTGTTTTTTAATTTATTGCATATACAAAAAAGCTGAATGACCTGTTACTAATGACATCTGTGACGCTCAATCCTTGAAATTGTCTCCCTCTGCAAATTTAAGTAGGTGTTTACCCTAACAAAGGCATTCAAGTACCAAGTGTCCAAATACAACCAGATCAGTTCAGGCAAGAACAGTGCAGATTCTTGATTTCCACAGATATTGTCTACAGATAAGGACAGCTAGGCCCATCTAGTCTGCCTGTAAGCCCTAAACTTGTATGCGGTCACTGACCCTAAGTGATCAATGGCTTTTCATCATTCCCTCCCCACCCAATATCCCCTTGTGCCTGTCCCAAGTATGTTTAAACCCCTCCACTGTGCTTGCCCCACCACCTCTTGTGACAGACTGTTCCAAGCATCCACCACCATCTCATTAGAACTTCCTCATGTTACCTCTTAATCTACCCTCCCAATTTCATATTGTGTCCCCTCGTTCTGATATCTTTCTACATTGGAAAAGATACCCCACCTGCACATTGTTTAAGCCCTTGAGGTACTTTAAAGTTTCAATCCTGTCCCCCCTTTCTCTCCTCCAGTGAGTACATACTGAGTACTCTTATTCTCTCCTCATATGTTTTGTGATGCAAGCAATGCGCCATCTTTGCCACCTTCTCTGGATAGCCTCCACCCTTTCTATGTCCTTATGCATAGCCTACACTGGTAGGGCTACTATCAGATAGAATTGGGTTGAGCAGTCCAGGCACCACTAAGGTACAGAGTTGTATACAGCAACTGACAGGGATATATATATTTTTTTTATATGAAACATTCAACAATCTTTTCAGAGCTAGAGGCTCCTGCAAGGGAGATAGACTGGGGAAGAATATGGAACAGTGGTTTAAGGCTCTGAGCTGCAAATCTGGAGACCTGGGTTTGAATCCCACATCCCCCACTTGCATACTGTGTGACTCTGAGCAAGTCACTTAACTTCCTCGTGCTCCCAGGTTGCACCTGCAAACAAGCTTTCAGCTTAGTGTGTCTCACCTGGTTAAATAATTTGAAAAAGAATGTCTACCAACAAGGCTTATTATCACCTTCTTCCTGGGGTTAGCTACCAACATAGCCCTGGCTCTACAGAGAGGGGGACAGGGGTGTAAGTGGCACGTGGTGTAAAAGATATTCAGGAAGATCTTTAGTTATGGTAAGTACTGTAACTTTTCAGTCTTCCTAGAATCAATCTTCTCCACAGAGACCCCACTCGAGTCAGTTTACCAAGCTCTCCCTCCTCAGAGGGATGAGCCTGCTTACCCCTGGGGGTCAGAAGAGCCTCAGCCCTCTAAGTGAGGATAACTCCTGAGGCAGGAGGCTCTGCTTGGTTCAAACAAATCGAGGACTGCTCTGGTCAGGTGGTAGCTTCTAAGGCTCAGGAGTGGAAGGTTTCGAAATCGCCACTCCTGACCCACAGAGAAACAGCAAGCCCCATGGTACTGTGAATTAAGTACCTTACACACCGAGAGACGCCACTGGGTCTGGTGAAGTCAGGACATCCATCAGATGCAGACATCCGAACCACTGATCCTGGAGGTCACCTGGGTGGTGTCTTATGACAACCCTCGACTGGTGTTGAACAGTCTCCAGGCCCCTTATGGAAGTGTCGATGGCCTGCCTAGTTGACTTGCAAGGAGGCACTGCAGACAGCAAATTGTGCATCTGCACCTATATGCGGCGCTTATAAGCTGCCATATGGACCTGATGTGAGGAAATAGCCAACAGTGACCTGGTGAGGGTAAAAACCTCCCTCTCTAGTTCGTCGGAGCACCTGAAATCTGCACTGAGAAAGTACACATTAGTCAGATACTGCGGGCTAGTATAGGTCAGGAGAACCGAGAGCCCATAAGTAGGGTGAGGCGTGTCCCAATCAACCCCATGGATGCACAATACCTGGCTAGGAGGTCCCTGGAGATGGGAGGGGTGCATGAAAAGCCACCTCTAAAGAGCTCTTGTTGCCTCCTCCATGGTCCTGTGCCAGGGAGAAATGATGCTAGTATCAGTAAAGGGAACTTCTAGGAGTTCCGACAACATGGTGACAGGATTGCAACTTGTATAACATGGGGTTCCCAGCACTTGCAACATCTTACCAACAAACCACTGGTACAGAACACATTCAGCTGCAGAGGCCGGGAGTAAGGAGGATTAATTGTCCTCTGAAGAGGACGTTTAAGGAGAGGAAGTGGGGAAACCACTTGGGTGAGGAAGAAAAAATTACTTACCATAGTAATGCTATTTCTTCTAATGGAGTCTTGCTGTATTCTGACTAAATGCAGTTAGCCCCAGCACTTGAACTACCCCGGAGAGTAAGGAGTTAACTCCATGCAGAAGCATAGAACGTTGAGCTCGAGCTTGGTTTTCAAACCTCTGTCTCTAGCACTCTGAAGTGTAACTATCAGATTATTATGAGCACTAACTAATGAAAGTAATAGGTGGAAATTATTTCAACTCTTGCAAGCCAAATGGCTGCACAAATTATTTTTAGGGTGAAAAGACTCAAGTCGAGAACCCCAAAAAGAAAGCTAAATATAAAACCAAAGTAGGTAGAAAGCTAAAACATAACTAAAACACATAAGATAGGGCAAGTAGTACACCTCTGAGTGCAGCACTGTGCCTGCCCACCCATATCCCAAAACTACTGGTTCTAGGAGGGGAGGCAGGGAGTAGTCAGAATACAGCAAGACTCCATTAGAAGAAACAACATTACTATGGTATTTTTTCTTCAAACAACATGAAGTCTTGCTGTATTCTGACCAAATGCAGACTACCAAGCAATACCCCCTTGAAGGAGGGAGTCACAGAACCTGTTTTGGGAACAGGATCTGCAGCACAGCTGTGCCAAACCTAGCATAACTTCTAGACTGAATGTCCAGAGAATAATGCTTGGTAAATGTGTGAACAGTTTTCCAGGTAGCTGCTTTACAAATTTCCACTAAAGGTATAGCCCTAGCTGCTATGCAGCCAGAAGCAGCTGTACCCCTGGTAGAATGAGCCCCCAGGCCTGAGGGAGGTTCCTTCCCAAGTTTTGAATAGCAGAACTGGATACAGGAGACAATCCACCTGGCAATAGTTCTCTTGGTGGCTGGTTTGCTCTTTCCTACCTCACCATAGGTGAGAAATAACTGAGAACATCCATTTCTATAGGCCTTAGTATGCTCCACATAGTAACTAAGGTCCCTTTTCACATCGAGACTGTGTAATCTTCTTTCCCCAGAGGAAGAATGGTCAGTAAAAAACACAGACAATGTCATAGATTGGTTCAGATGAAAGTCTGAGACCACTTTGGGAAGAAACTTTCTGTTAGTTTGAAGGACCACCTTATCCCTGTGAAAAGAAATAAAATCAGGTTCCACTGATAAAGCCTGTAACTCACTGATCCTCCTGGCAGAGGTAATGGCTATCAGGAATACAGTTTTCTATGTCAAGTATTTCAGCTCTGCTGAAGATAGAGGCTCAAAAGGGGGCTGCATAAGCTGTGCTATACAGATGTTCAGATCCCAAGAAGGGGTAGGGGCTCGAAAGGGAGGATTAACATGCATCTGACCTTTGAAGAATTTCTGGAAAACTGGATGAGAGGCTAAGGAAGAGCCCTTCCCAACTGAAAGGAAGGCAGACACAGCTGCCAAATGCACCTTAAGCATAGTGGGCCGAAGGCCTAAACTATTAAGATGCACCAAATAGTCCAATACAGTAGCAATGCCAGCTAATTCTGGCTGAACAGGTATCTGGGAACACCAAAAACCAAATATTTTCCACTTGGAATTGTAAGTTTTTCTGGTAGCAGGTTTCCTGCTAACCTTTAGAATATCCAAAACCGACTGAGAAAGGTTTAGAAGTGCATATTCTAATTCTTCAAGAGCCAGGCCTTGAGCCTGAGAGCCCAAAGATTGGGATAGAGGATCCTCCCAGAGGATGTCAGCAGATTGAAGTGTCTGGGAAGACACAAAGGCCTTGTCACTGACAATGATAGCAGTAGAGGATACCACGGCTGTCTGGCCCAGTCTGGTGCCACTAGGATCACCCTGCAAGGCTGAGATCTGGTCTTGACCAGAATCCTGAAAATCAAAGGAAAGGAGGAAATGCATACAGGAGCCTGCTTGTCCAATCCAGTAGTAGAGGCTTCTGGTGTACAGAGCCCAGTAGAGGGGGCCTGCAACGAAAGAGAGGAAGTTAATGATTGTCCGGGCTGCATTGTGATGACCCTGAGAAATTCTGCTGAGAGCATCTGCTAAGATGTTGTCCTTCCTCAAGGCGGTGTACAGCCACCAGGGAAGCGTGAAGGAATAAGCCAGAGACCATACCTTCATGGCCTCCGTGCACAAAGCCGAAGATCGAGTGCCTCCCTGCTTGTTGATGTACCACATGGTTGTGGTATTGTCTGTCCTGATTTGTACTACTTTCCCCTGAACCACAGTTGAGAAGATCTGCAGAGCTAGAAAGACAGCCCTCAACTCCAGAAGGTTTATGTGAAGGAGGGACTCCTGGTGAGACCAGGTTCCCTGAGCTGTAAGCTGGTCCAGATGGGCCCCCCAGCCTAGAAGAGAGGCATCCGTGGTAAGAATCACTGAAGGAGCCTGACTGATGAATGGGACACCTTATTGAAGGTTGTCCTCCTCCAGCCACCACTGGAGTGCCTGAACTAGAGTCTGGGACACTGGAACCAATTTGGAGACAGGTTCCTTTTTCTGAGACCAGTAATATCTGAGATGAAATTGAATGTCTCTCATCTGAAACCTTGCTCCCTGGACCACAGCTGTGGAGGCTGCCATGTGGCCCAGTAACTGAAGAAAATGTCTGGCTGGACGAGAAACTAGAGGTTGAAAAGAGGAAGCCAGAGTGACTAGAGACTGAACCCTTGAAAGAGGAAGGAATGCTCTTGCCTGGGTCATGTCTATGTCCACCTCTATGAAAGTGAGCAGCTGATTTGGTTCCAGAACCGACTTTTCTAGGTTTAGAATGAAGCCCAAGGACTCCAGGACCATTTGGGTGACCTCTAAGGCTGACTTGACTTGGCCTGGGGACTGACCTACTAGGAGCCAGTCACCCAGGTATGGGAACAGAAGGATACCTTGTCTTCTGAGGAATGCTACCACTACTGCCAGGCACTTGGTAAACACCCTTGGAGCCAAAGTTAGGCTGAAAGGCATGGCTCTGAACTGATAATGGCCTGAGGGCAATTCGAACTGGAGGTACATTCTGTGGGAATGTCTGATGGGTAAGTGGAAATAGGCATCCTTGAGATCCAGGGAGGCTAGCCAGTCTCCTGGTCTCAGAGAGGGGAGAATGACTCCCAGAGTCACCATCTTGAACTTTGGTTTTGTTAAGTGTTTGTTGAGGTATCTTAAATCTAGGATAGGTCACCACTCCCCTCTCTTTTTTGGGGTAAGGAAGTATCTGGAATAAAGTCCTTTTCCCCTGTGACAAAGAGGTACCTTCTCTACTGCTCGCATGAGCAGAAGAGAGGAGACTTCTGCCTCTAAGGCCTTTGTCTCCAAGGGGGAGAGCGGGCTAAAAGATCTTGCTCTCATTTTTGGGAACCTTTTGAAACTGAGAACAAGTCCCTGGCTCACTAATTCCAGGACCCATTTGTCTGAGATAATGGAATCCCAGGCCTGGGAATAGTGAGCCAGCCAGCCCCCTACAGAAATTGGGGGGTCAACCCTGACTAACACCTCAGTGTATCTGTTTGGCAGGGGGCTTGGACTGAGTGGATGCTGGGGTCCTGGTCATCCCTTGTCTGCCTCTTCCCCTGAAGAGCCCCCTCTGCTGGAAAGAAAAGGAAGCCTGGGCTTGGTAAAAAGACCTGCCCCTGCCAGCCCTAAACTGCTGCTTTTGAGGAGTGGCCTGCTTCTCTTTGCAGTAGCACCTGTAGGTAGCCCTGTCCTCATCCATCTTCTTCATGTAAGCCTCTGCTTGTTCACCAGAGAGTTACCCGTAACAGGAAAATCCATGTCCTTAGTCTGGGTATTCTGTGACACATTGGTACATCTGAGCCAAGCTAACCTCCTCATGGAGACAGATGTAGCCATGACCATGGAATGCACATCATTCGACTCAACAGCAGTATGCAATTGGACCTTGGATGCCTCAATACCATCTGCAGCCACCTTCTCCAGCTCCTTGGCTAGCTGGGGAGGGGCATTCTTAGCCAGTTCCAGAACCGCATCCCACCTTGATTTCTGGTACCTGGCTGTATATGCCATATAATTGGCTTGTCTGAGTCCCAAAGAGGATGCCAAGTATTGTTTCTTGGCCATAGCAGCTATCCACTTTCCTAGACTCCTTATCTGGGGGGTGAGATGCCAGGGGAATATTAGCCTTATCACACGCTGCAGCCTGCACTACCGCAACATGGCTGCAATGAGTTGTAAGAAATTCTATTCCAGGACCTGACAAGGTACATCTCCTTTCCATCTTTTTATCCACAAGAGGTATAAAAGTTGGAAACTGCAAAATATTTTGTGTCCGTTTCCCCAGGGATTTATGCAGAGGGATAGACACTCTCTTCGACTCTGGGACATCCATCATTTCCATGAAGTCAGGTTCCTCCTGATCCTGTTCAGCTTCTTCCACTGGGAACTGAAGAGTATCAGCCACTTTCTTGTAAAACAAGAAATGGGAGGGGGACTCAGAAAGTCTGGGGGGAGACGCACTGGAAGGCCTGTCTGGGGAGATGTCAGGCTCTACAGGCTCATCTAGGCCTTCATCTTCCTCTTCATCATATTCTTCTTCTCCATCCCAATCACCCTCATAGAAAGCCTCTGGATCAATGTCAGAAGCGATTATATCCGACTGAACCGAACCTCTATGAACCGTTGCCAGTTTGGTCGGAACCGGGCAAAGCGACTAAATAATAGAAATCGCTTTAGCAATCTCCTCAGCGGACGGACCATGGGAAGTAGGATCCGAACCGGCTGATTTTTGTTTCCTTTTGCTAGGAATCTATTCTGCAGAATTGGCCTCCTTTGCCCAAGGAGGTATCGCAAGGTCAGTGGGCATCCTTCAGGTTCGCAACCGCCAAACCGGGCTGGCCAACCAGGTCAGCAAACGTTTTTTCTAGAGTGGCTTTGGGAAAGTTTTTACAGATTTGGCAATCTTCTTTGAGGTGGTCAAACCCCAGACAGTAAACACAGACGAGGTGAGGGTCGGCCTTAGCAAAGGCCTCCTTATACTCGGTACAGTGCTGAATCCCAGTGGGACTAGTTTTCTTTTTGAGTTTCTCAGACATGCCGAATACTGAAAGATACCCTTACCAGCTATTACGCCAGGCAACTAAAACTGATTGGTTCCAACCGTGTCATGGGTCGTGTTAAAAAAAAAAACGAAAATCTGAATTTTTTAGGAACTGATGAGTACTGGAAACCACAGTAATATTTAGAAATAAGACAGAAATACAATGGGGTTCGGTTCCAAACTGGACCGACCGGAGACGAACCGAAAGCAAAAACAATTTCCACAATAATACAACAACTACCTACTACTACCACTTACTGTTACCTAGACAGCGGTAAGAAGACCAAAATAAAGAAACGGTTAGGTAAAACCGACCGATTTAAACTGATACCGAACCAAAGTGCAGGAGGAATCTCCAGAGCTTACTTCATGTTAGGCGGAGTTAAAATCTGACGTTACACTTCAGAGTGCTAGAGACAGAGGTTTGAAAACCAAGCCGAGCTCAACGCTCTATGCTTCTGCATAGAGTTAACGCTTGACTCTCCGGGGCAGTTCAAGTGCTGGGGCTAACTGCATTTAGTCAGAATACAGCAAGACTTCATGTTGTTTGAATAGGAGAAAGTGAGCTAAACTTGGCCCTGTCAGACTCTCCGTACTATGCCTCTTTAGTTTCCACCAAATGACAGAACTGTTCCTATGTCAGAGGGCCATGAGGTCCTAAGGGTGCAGGTAACCTGTCCAACTATTCCCAAGACACCTGAAGCATAGAACTAGAGAAGGATGTGGTAACCTGCTAGGCTCCAGCACTCATGTCTCGGAGGAGGCCCTGAAGCTCTGGCAATCTCCCTCCTCTCCCCAGAGGAGGATGAAGCAGAGACTCCTGCTTCCGACTCTCTATGTCAGAGGACATAGCAGATTGTGGGTCAGAAGAGAAGCTTAATTGCAAATGGTGTATGTCCGTGACTTGGTAGGTCCCACTGAAGGGCCTGATTCCAGTCGGGTGCAGATGCCATGCCAGAGACTGGAGAGAATTCAGCACTGGAACTGTCACTGCCCTCTAACTCAGTACCACTAGCAATGATGACATTAAAGGCTGCAACAGTTCTGGCATCAGGCTCCACCAGAGGCACAGACATCGATGCTCAATCCAACATCAATCTCTTCCTTAGTGCTGCTAGCTCAAGGCTGATGCCATAGCCAACACCAACACTGACCCCGAATATGACAGCACAAGTGGTGTCAACACTACAGTCACCTTCAGCATCATCTCTGCGAACAATGACAAAAGCCTTGGCAACACTAGCAATCGTCATCGACATCACCAAGGAAGTGGTCAAGGCCTTCCTGACCACAGGACGGTCTGTCACTGGGGGCAAACAGATCTTGCTGGGTTCTCCACCAGCTGCCCAGATAGAGACAATGGTCAACACCACCACTGGAGACTCTAATGACCCCAGCACAGTGGGGGAAGGGACAGCTCCTTACCTCAGCTGACTGAAAAGCTGTGAGGGTAGCTGGGGGAATGATCCAGAGACTTGTCTAGTGACCTTTCTGGAATGAAGCCTACCTCCAAAGGTGCCACAGGAATCCATGCCCTGATCAGGCCCTAGACAGGTGAAGCAAAGAGAATACCAATCATTTTTGCTGATATTACCAGCAACGCAAAAAGGGGCAGCTTTTTTCCTTACCCATTTTCAGTGAACCAAGCATCTCAAAGTAAAAACGAAAAAAAAACGAACTTAAGGCAAAATGAAGTAAGGGATTTCCTCCCACTGTGTACATTCAATGAAGCGAAAAACAGAACTAAGGTAGGCTAGGCACGGACCATGCCAGTAGCTGGTGCAGAATCCCCTCAATGAAAAGATTTTTCCAGTGGGGTACTAGTGCTCTTGGCTAAGACCCAAGAGTATGACTCTATGGAGAAGATTGATTTTAGGAAGATCTAACAGATGCAAAGTGGTCACAGAGGAGGAATTTCAGGGCAGAGGAGGAGGAGACAAAACACAGCAAGAGGGGAAAGCTGAACAAGAGAAAGGGAAGTTTGTGGAGGAAAGCAACCTTCCCAGCAGAGGCCCAGGGGACAGGGAGACAGAAGTGAGAGTGAGTTTCTAAAGGAGAAAGAGGAGGAGGGGATAAGTAAGGAAAGACCTGAAATGGCAGGGAAGAAAGCCAACCCTTAATTTAGCAACAAGGGATACACAGCTGGAAAGGTGTTGACCCTCCATGGTGGGAAGTAAGAGAGTGGAATATTTATTTATTGAAAAGTTTCACCAGGAAGGCATGCTTAGCAAAATGCTAATTTCCAGATGCGTCCTGGGGGAAGGGGATAAGTCTGTACATTACAATCGGTAGTAGGAACTTACAGTGTTTATAATTTAAAGTGCAGTGGTGGGTATGTGGAGGGCAATCAAAAGTAAATCAACAGAAAGAATGGAAAAGAGGGTCCAATCTAGCCAGGGTGGCTTTTGGGGCAGCTTTCGTATTTTTCTGCCTGTATCATTTTCACTGTTTCTATGTTTTCTATAAACTATGTCCTCCATAAGGAGAGGGAGGGAGGAAGCAACCTACAAAGGACAGCTTGGGACCCTCTTCCAAATAGGATCTGAACCACTTGACTGTAAGGTCAGAGATATACAGCCTTAGCAAGCCTGTCTATCTGGAGGGGTGGGCAACAGTGTTGAAGAACTCTGCAAGTCTAATAAAGACAGTGGATGTAAGTAAGCCCCGATTCCCCCTTTAGGATGGTATCAGTGAGCTGAAGAGAAGTGACAGTGAAGTCAGTCTTCCTAAAACCAAACTCATGGGGGCCAAGGAGGAGCCAAGGAAGGGTAGAGCTGGGAGAACACCAGTATAACTTGCAACCTGATCAGTAAAGGAGTTTTGGAGAAAGGCCAGTACTTTTCAAGGGCAGGATTAACTATGTGACTAGCATTACAATATGCAAGTAATAAGAATAAAGGAGGTGGTTGTCATGGGACAAACACCCGATCAGGTGTGTAGTTAGCACCAGGGAGGGTGTTTATCCCATGACAAACACTGACATGGAGTGTCTTATTACACTTAAAAAATAAAGTTTAAAAAAGTAAAAAAAAAAAAAAAAAAAAAAAATTAGACGTATTGGATACAAAATGTTTATTACAGACAAAAGTAGTCTGTTGGAAAGTCTGGTTCCAGCAGGGAGTGCTAAGATTACATTAGAAGTAACCAGTGTTTTTTGTTTTTTTTTTTACTTTAGCTCAGGTGCATTTTATATGTATGGTCACAGTGTAGGATAGCAGCTGGCTGTAGGTGCTCTTGATCAGGGCACAGGGTACTGTGTGTGCTCCTGGCCTGGGAAACTGTACTGTGTGTGCTCCAAATCAAGCAAACAAGTGAACAGTGTATGTTCTGGATCAAGAGAACAAGTGTGCTGTGCAGTTTTCCGATTGAGGGAGCATGTGTACAATGAGAGTACATCACTTGTCATGATGGAGAGCGAGAGAGTGCTACCAGCAAGGCATCAGCTGGGCCTGATCTCATGAGGGTAGAAGGTATGGCCAATGCAAACGATGCCAGCAAATATAAGCAATATAGCAGAGCGAGCTACAATTTAGAAAAAAAATATGGCAGAGTTGTGAAGGATAGCTGATGGTCCAGATCTCTCACTCAGTGTACCTGACAGTTACTGTTAGTGAAGACCACTGGCAAAAGACGAGAGAAAGAGCGTCGGTGTGATTAAGGGATGGGAGTGTAGTGAGCAGGAGTTGCAGGTCATGTATGAGAGTCAAAGAGGGTGGTGCACCGGAGTCCGATTTGTACCTGTTGGCCTCTGATTTTTAAGAGCTGAAGTGGCAGCACTCAATGCGAGTAACTGGCAGCAGCCGTTGAGCAGCATGGGATAAACTGGCACTGAAGGTCTGAATGTCTATTGCTGGAGGATAAAAACAGAAAGTAAAGGTACTGTTAGGGGTTTTAATGTTTTGTGCTGCTTGCACACATGTGCAAAAAACACATTGCATCAGGTTTTCTTTACAAGCGGGTTGTGGAGGCGCGGCAGCCTTGTGCCGAATGGCAGCAGCCCATTTAGGGGCTGGTCTCCGCCTCGGCCAATAGAGGAGCATGCTGTCATCACTGGCAGTTAATGAGCAGGCCACTAGATCAAAGTAACTGAGCCGCTGCAATCAGGGAGCGCCCCGTCACTATGCAATCAGCTGTTCGTACAGCGGGGCCTCCCTGACTACAGCAGCCAATTACACAGCTCCATTGTGCTGCGTTCCCATGACAACATGTGACTGCTTCTCCGCCGGCCTCACAGTCCCCACAAAGCCGATAGAAAGTCAGCCACTTCACTGCTCAGTGTGCCTTCCTGGTGAAACATTCAATAAACAGAAAGCCACCAGGTGCCAATCCCCCGGCTCTTACCACCCTCCAAGACTTACATGTGCCGACAATCCTCCTGTCGGCATGCCCCCTTCCTGTTAATTTTGCCAATGGGGAGGCCACTTCCCATTGGCATAATGCTCCCCAATTTCTTGTGTGAGAGGGGGTGCCTAACCGCCCTAGCGTTCCCGCCTCAGCACTGTATGTGCCACGGAGGAGCCTAATCCTGCCGGCCAGCCCCCCACAAACATTTCAGGTGGCATGCTGGGAGCCCACCCCAGCATGGCAAATTAAATGTCCCTGCAAAAAGAAAACCTTCCCGCGAGATTTTTTTTTTTTTAACCCCATAAAACAGAAAACAGTCCCTCGTCGAGTCCGTAGCTCCTACACCAACCCGCGCCCACCCTCTGCGCACCCTGCCTCCCCACACCCCATACTTACCTCCGAAGCCCAGCGCGATGATCTTCGGTGGACCGGGAACACGTCTGCACTCTTCAAAGCCGAATGCGAACTGAACAAATGCCGGTAAGCTGTAGAATGGCATAAAAGTTTTTTTTTTCAACTTTGGTGCATATCTCGGCCATTTTGGGGAATTCTTTCACCAAATTTTCAACATGGGGTTCTTGGGACCCCACCTCGTGAACTCAGTCACTGTCATTTTGTTATTCTAGTCCCGAAGGTGATTTCAGCGGTCACTGCATCGGAACCACCTTTCGACCAATTAATGAAACAACAGTATCACAGTTCAAGAGGTAGGCCCCTAAAACCCTATGTTGAAAATCTGGTGAATAAATTTCAAATTATTGTTTTACTGAGCTGCAAGGCTATGCAGTTCCTATGCACGCTTTGTAACTTCGAAAGCATTTTTAATATTTTCACTCCAGATTTTCAACATTGCCATTTTACCACTACCTTCTATGAACAGTACAGCTGTCATTTTTCACATCTCGCCTGAAATGTGTTTTCACACAAGTGGCGACAATGGCACGGTCGGTGCTAAATCAATGTTCAGGACAGATTAAGAATATTACAGTGACACTGTTCATGAGGTAGGCCCTTTAAAACCCTATGTTGAAAATTTGGTGAAAAAGTCCATAAATTACTGTGTTACTGAGCACATTGTGCAATTTCCATGCACCCTTGTAAGTTCACAAATTGTAATCTTTCAGTCCAGATTTTCCATATTGCATTTTTCCACACCTGCTTATGAACAGTACAGTTGTCATTTTCACACCCTGGCCGAAATGAGTTTTCACACTTCCGGCACAGAATAGCAGGTCGCTGTGGGAAATCAGTGTTCGGGATAGATTAAGAAAATCATAGTGACACTGTTCATGAGCAGAGGTCCCAAGATGCCTATGTTGAAAATCTGCTGTAAAAAAATCCCAAAACTAATTACATTACGGGTGTGCGTTGCGCAGTTTCTATGCACACTCGCGACTTCACCAGTTTTTTTATATTTTCATTCCAAATTTTCAACACCTCCTCATAAACAGTACAGCTGTCATTTTTCACATCCTGTTCGAAATGTGTTATCGCACCTGTGGCGCCAAATGCTGCAGTCGCTGCGAAATCACCTTTCGGCTAACGAACTGATAGTGTCACTGTTCATGTGGTGGGATCACAAAAAGCCCATGTTGAAAACTTGGAGTAAAAATACCAAGAAACGTCCAAGGTGTTAGGGTTTTTGACCATAACGTCCTATTCTGTAGGGACTGGCAGGCGTCAGGGGTGTGACTTGGGATTGTCAACAGTAATGCTCATGCCATTCCACCCCCACCCTGCAGCTAATGACAGGCATTGAGATGCACCTTGGACCCTTTGGCCCCAGAGTTCACCCCATTCTCCTATACTGCACCCATTTCAGTGTATTTCCTTATGGAATGAGGTGAATGTAAAGCCCGGACACTTCAAAGCACATCTTGACACTTGTGTCTGCAGGGTAGGGTGAGGTGAAATGTCGTGTCCGTTACAGGCAACAGTCCAAAGGCACACCCCAATGCCTGATCTCAGATGTAGAAGTGGGTAGCCATCTGGGAACAAGTGACCACCAAACATTGTGGTTCACAATAAACTCAGCTAGAATCAAGCCATACAAAAATGAGGGTACTGGACTTCAGGAGGGCTGACTTTGGCAAGATGGGAGAGTGCCTTAGAAAAGCACTAGCAAACAGGCTAGAAGGAGGGGTGGAGCAACAATGGGGAAATATCAAAACTGCCATCACAGAGGCAACAAGCCTTTGTGTGAAGCAAATAAACAAATCAAAAGAAAAAGCCACTATGGTTCTCAAAAGAGGTGACGGGGAAGGTTAGGGAGAAAAAGATAGCATTTAGAAGTATAAGGAAACACAGAAAGAGCAGGACAGAGAACTGTACCAGTTAAGGCAGAAGGAAGCAGGGAGGGAAGTCAGAATAGCAAAGGCCCAAACTGAGGAAAATATAGCCAACTCGGTTAAGAAGGGGGATAAAACCTTTTATAGGTACATCAGGGAGCGTAGAAATACAATGGGACAGATAGTGAGACTGAATAGAATGGATGGTGGGTGGGCAGAGAGGGACAGTGAAAAAGCAGGGATACTGAACAAATACTTCTGCTCAGTATTCACAGAAGAGGAAGAGGGGGAGGTGCCTAATCCAATTAACAGAAGCACTCTGGATGGGGGTCGATCCCAGTCCTTTCACAGAGGAAAGGGTTCTGAAAGAACTCCTAAAACTGAAGGTGGACAAAGCAATGAGACCTGATGGAATTCACCCCAGAATTCTAAAATAATTAAGGTGAGAACTAGTGACACCACTGACTACTTTTTTAACAAATCATGGGAGGATGGTGTGGTACCTGAGGACTGGAGGAAGGCGGATGTGATTCCCCTTCACAAAAGTGAGAGCAAGACAGAGGCAGGAAACTACATACCTGTCAGTCTGACCTCTGTGGTAGGGAAAGTGATGGAATCACTTCTGAAGGAAATAACTGTTGAGTACCTAGAGGCCAGTGGGGCACAGGACCCAAGGCAGCATGGGTTCACAGCAGGAAGGTAATGTCAGATGAATCTAATGGATTTCTTTGACTGGGTGACCAAAGTAGTAGACCAGAGAGGGGCCTGTGGACATGGCCTACCTAGCCTTTAGCAAGGCACTTGACACAGTCCCGCACAAAAGATTAATAATCAAATTAACCAGCCTGGGAGTTGGTCCCAGGATGGTAGCCTGGGTAAAACATTTGCTGGACAACAGGACACAGAAGGTAATTGTAAATGGAGTCCACTCTGAAGCAAAGGGGGTTACTAGTGGGGTCCCGCAGGGTTCAGTACTGGGTCAGTCCTTTTTAATGTCTTTATAAGTGACATTGCAGAGGAACTGTAAGGAAAAGTATGCCTCTTTGCAGATGACACAAAGATCTGCAAAAGGGTTTACACAAGGAGGTATGGAAAGGATGAGAAGGGACTTGGCAAGGTTGGAGGAATGGTCAGAAGTATGGTAGCTTGGATTCAATGCAAAGAAGTGCAAAATAATGCACCTGGGAAACAAAAACCCAGGGGGAAGATTACACAAGGAGGGGAGGTAGTAACAACAACAAAAATGGGATGGGACCTGGGGGTAATCATATCAGATGACCTTAAGGTTGGCAAGCAATGCAAGAAGGCAGTAAGAAGGGCTGGGGGATACTGGGATGTATAGGGAGAAGCATCACCAGCAGAAAACAGGAAGTTGTTATCCCTCTGTACAGACAGTTGGTGAGACCCCATCTGGAGTACTACGTCCAATTCTGGAGACCCCATCTCTGCAAGGACATAGACAGGATAGAGGCAGTCCAGAGGAGGGCAACTAAAATGGTGCAGGGTCTGCAAGAGAAGCCATATGAGGAGAGACTAAAGGAGCTTAATATGTATACCTTTGAGGAAAGGAGGGAGAGTGGGGACATGATACAAACTTTTAGGCACCTCAGTGGAATCAACAAAGTCCAAGAGGGTAGCATCTTCCAGAAAAGAGATGTGCAAGAACAATGGGACACAATTTGAAGATAGAGGGGACAGCTCAGGGACAATGTGAGGAAGTATTTTTTCACAGAGAGAGTGGTGGACGATGAAACAGCCTTCCTGAGGAGGTTGTGGGGTCTAAAACTGTGGAAGAATTCAAGAATGCATGGGACAGACATAAGGCAATTCTTGCAGGGGGTAGGAAGAAACAGGCTGCTGGTTAACTAGGATCTGCAGCTTATCCTGTAGGTAGTGAAATGGGCAGACTAGGTGGGCCAAGCGGTCCTTATCTGCCATCAAAGTCTATGTTTCTATGTCCATCTCTTCAGGGTAGGGGTGGAGCTGGTGTCAATTCAATACTCACTGCCATTCCTATACTACATCTGTCGAACTCCTGCATTTCCACTGCTAATGACAGCAAGCAACACTTGGCATTGACAAATGCTTGTTTTAAGTGTGTGTGTGTGTGTAGGGGTGTATGAATAGGTATTAAAAAACATGATAATGTATTTTTTTTTTAAAAGCTAGTGGAGCCAAAACAGGCAGACAAGAATATAATACAAATTTTAAATAGTAGTTGTATGTGATAATACTGTGCTGGATGTGTAGCGCAGCTCTTAAGACTGGTGGCTGACATATCTATCTTTATCCCCCCCCCACTACATCATCAGCACTGTGATCTCACTAACAGTGACATCACATGCGACTGACCTGGCAGCCACTGAGTGGCTATTACTAAGCAATAATGATGCCACAGTCAGTGAGGTAACAATGCTGATGATGTAGTGGGGGGAGAGATATATATGTCAGCTGCCAAGCAGAGCGTTGTCCCACACATCACACCTACTAACATCAGGTAAACAATCTTTAACTAACCAAAGGGAAAAGAAAAAGTCCCTCATATATAAAAGGTAATGTCTGACCACTTTTAAAAACTAATATTAGTTTTAAACAGTACACTAGCTCTTTAAAGTACTGGCAAAAGGTAGTGGGGTTTTTGTTTTTACAATACAAACATGACTGGCCAAAAATGTTTTTTCAGACTTTTCCGAGAGTCATGGATATCTTGGTGTTCTGTGTCCTAGTTGTCAGTCATTAAGTACCTGGGTTCTGATACCTCTTGACCAATCAAGATGAAGCATTTTCCTACCCATTTTCACAAAGTGCTTTTTTTTTTTTCCAGGAGCCTCCCCGCTCCCGTTCCTCGAGCGCCATCCCCGGACATGAGACTCCCTCCTTCAGCACCCAGCGACTTACCGCCCAGCGGCAGGGTGGTGAGAACTCAACCCACCAGAACGGGTCCATGCCGGGGGCGTCCTCCGGGAATGGCGGCGGGAGCGGCGTCGTGCTGCGGCTCCATTTTCCCCAAATTTTTCTCCGGCCCGGGCATGGCGTGCAATGACACCAGCAACTGAATGCAGCGCCTGCGCTCCGTCACGCTCTTTGCGCGCACTAGTCAAGCGCCTGCCACGTCCCCGCCTTCTCCTGTCTCTGCGGCTGCGTGTTGTCGATCCCCAGCCTCTGCTAGGGGTCAGGCAAGCACCGGCCGCCCGAATCCGGAGATGGAGCAGTCCTCCAGGCGCTCGATCCATCTCCTCCCTTGACGACAACCGTGCTCGTTCCGAACACGGGGTCGCCGGCATGGCGCGAGGTGTAGCGACCAGCGCCTCAACCCTCAGCGCCACCGGGCCGGCACAAAGTGCTTTTTCAAACTGTTGGTACAGCAGGAGCTCTACTGCCCGGCATGCCGGCAACCTTGGTTCTGGATCAAGCATCCCAGAGGATGCTCTTTTTCTAGAAGCAGATGGGTCACAGCCTCTGCTGCAATTCTGCCAACTGGGTGATCACAGGTTACAGTGTAGCTATAGCTGTTACTGTAGGAGGGATGCCAAATAGCTCTAATGGGAGTAGCCATGCAGCAGTGTGAGCAGGCAAGTCTCTGAGCCCTTGTTTTCGGTGCCCCTAGGGGCTGGAGAGAAAAAGAGAAACTCCGCAGGTGCGTAGGATGAAGCTGCCAACACACTCAGGTCCCAAGGTGCAAACGTCCCATCTCCCATTGGGAGGGGGTCTGGCTAGCTCCCTACTAACCCTACCCAGAGGGGAATATCCAGGGTTAAAAGAGACAGGTAAGTGACACTGAAGGCACAGGTGGGGCTAGGAGGTCACCTGGCGAGTAAACTGGGCTGCTCCAGAGAACAGGGAAAACAGAATGTAAAAAAAATGTTTTAATTAAAAAGACTGTCTAAGTTAAAGACCTTCAATCTCCATGGGTGATTTTGGTAATCTTGAGGGATGGATATGCTGACGGTGACATAAACACAAAATTAAAGTCAGCTTTGAAACCTTTTAAAAAGTTTAGTTTTAAAAAACAGATTTAGAATCAGTGCAATATTGTCAGAGCTAAAGTAATCTGACTTTTTGATATATCACTACTATGACATCAAGACTTTACAAGAAGATCCTTTTTTTTTTTTTTTTTTTAATATGGCCATTCAGGTGGCTCCAGGGTGCCAACTAGTAGTGGATTACTTCGCACATCAACGTACTAGGTTTTGTGTCCAAGCATGGTATGTCAGGACTGGAGGCCTGTGGAAGAGGACTATGTGCGCTCAGATGCTCTCCTCCACACAGGAAAGGGCTGGAGTATCCACAGCTGCTACCTCCTATAGTTAGACATCCTGACACTGCTAGAGGGATACAGAGCACACCTGCCACTTGAGGCGCATGTGACATCATTTGCTTGATGTCTCGGGGTGGGGGAGGGGGGTGGACCAGGGGAAAAGGAACCATCCAGGTATCAGATGACAGATACTCACCCATGCCCGCAGGGACCACCTACTAAGTACTCTTCTTACTTAAGCTCTTCCATTTGAATCACTAGTATTTCTCTCACTGTACTGGAAGTAAGGTGGGACCTACAGCAGTGTGTGTGCCTCTCTGGAAGCCTCTGGGGGATGGGTGCCCAACAGCAACAGTCAGTGGCGGAGCCAGGTTTAGGAGCGTTTGGGAGCCAGGGGGGCCATTCAGTCAATCATGGGCTCCACAATGGGCACTAAACAGTGAATAAAGGCCGGCGACCCGGGTTCGGGAACGAGCCAGGGTCGGTGGGGAGGGTGAAGGATGGTGCGTCCGCTGGACTGCTCTCCTTCCCCGTGGAGGGGGGAATGCTGTCACCGGTGCTCTGGTGGCCTCTAGCGGTGGCTGGGGGTGAGTCAACAGCACAGGCAGCCGGTGCTGGGGCGGCGCCAGGAAGGCGTGGCGTGGCGGTAGCGTATGCTGCGGTTTGTCCCTTTACGGCCATTGTATACCATGTCGAGGGGAGAAACGGGAAAAACTGGCACTAGGTTGTGGCAGCATGATGGCTGTCTCCAATGAGGAGCAATGGTCTCAAGGTACTGTACGTGGTGACACAGGATCCTGTTTCGCAGAGGGTGCAGGGGGTAGTCGGGGTACTAGCTACGGAACCCGAACGGAAGCCGGGATCCCTGGAGATGGTGGTCAAGACCTGGAGAGGATGCCAGGACGCAATAGAGGTAGGCAGACCAGGGTAGAAGGAGAAAATGATTAAAAATAAATAAAAAATAAACAGTGAATAAAGATGGTGGTGGGGCACCTCTGCTCACACTGGGGTAGCCAGGAGGCGACCGTCCCCCCAGCTCTGCCACTGGCAACAGTGCTCCAGATGGGTGATGAGAAGTAGTAACCAAAGACAAGGCCCCTTAGGATGGCACGTGAGGTGGAATAAAAGAAAAATAAATATGCCCATCCTAATATTAGATGCCAATACTGTGATCGGAAGTTGTGCTGCAAACCTCTGCATGAAAATCGTCTTTTGAAAAATAGGAACAGATGGAACCATTTGAGCTGTAGCCCAAAACATGACATGCCTTTTATGTAACCATTTCCTTAATATTACAGTACCCAGCATTCCGTAAAAAAGTGAAAGGATCGGGGAGTGGTTCAAACATAAAAGGCAAAAGATATAATATTTCCATGTCTATAGTCCAATTCTACTCCCTTTTCCTGAGGTCTAGTACTCATGTAATTTCTTAACAAGAAATTTGGCTTTCTTTGTGATAACTCAGATTCTAGGAGCCTAGCAGCATGGTTAGTTACAAAATGGAGGTGGAGAGACCATCTCCACCTTGTGATGATGTATTGGGAAGGCATTTAATGAGCCTGCAAAGGCACAGTATAATGGGGCTCCAGTTTTGTTTTTCTTGTTTTTATCTATAAAAATAAACTCATTTTATTATTTTATCCCCACCTGTATTAGCCCAATAATCAGGCATCCACGCTACACCTTCCTCCAGCCAGAAGGAAGGTGGGGCAGTGGCTTTCACAGCTGACACCACTGCCACCCCTTGCTGGCTGGGGGGTTCACAAAGCCAGGTGGCCCTCACCATCTCTCCCTCCCCAAGTGTCAATCATTTTCCTCCTGACGTGCTCATTCACTAAGCCATTCACAGACTAGGATTCAGGCCCTCGTACATGAACCCTGTTCTTCCAGGTGGTAGATCACTGTGATGTCACCGAATCACTGAGATGACACTAAATTCCATTTATTAACAAAAACTGAAGCAGTATGAAAAGATCATGGTATGTTCGATTGTTGGCAGTGTCCAGTACCATGGATCTCAGATCTGAAGACTTTTATCTTTCTAAAGATTACGTACGTTATACTCAGTCCAACTGTTATCTGAATACTGAAACCAACAAGAAACAAACCAGCTCGGACGTGCAGCAGTTGGGTCATCACGTGACATGCCAGCGACCGGGTGTGTCTCAAGCCCAGGACAATAGCAGGAGGCGTGTGGTGAGGTTTCCAGATACTTCCTGCTTCGGGGAGAGTGGGTGGCAGTGCGCTGCTGCACAGGTGATTCGAAACCCATGAGAGAAGAAGGAATGGGGCCTTATGTTCTACCTGCTGGCCTTATGTTTTACCTGAGGCATACAGTAACTAGAGTGTGTTTAGGAACTTTATTCAAACTGTCACTAGAGATAATATACAGACTTAACAGATGAGCTCACACCACTGTTCAAACATTAAAAAACATTTTCAGACACAGTTCTGGTTATATTTCTTATACAGTAGTTTCAAATAGTTCATGGCTCTCTGTTCTTCACTACTGAGGACATCTGCATGACAACAGTATCTTTGTCCATAAAGCATATCATCTACTGCTATTTATCCCTACTTGAAGCCATAGTCCTCTGCTTGTGATAGCACGCTTTGTTGCAGTGGAAATTACTGTGATGTCAAAAACAAGGGATTATGAACTCCAGTGCGGAGTAAGTGGCTGAAGCACATCACCTCTGAAGGACAAAGATCCTAGATGTTCTCACTGTGGGGGATGGTCTCTGAGGCACTCCACTTACCTGACATCATGGGTTGTGTACACCTGATAGGTTGTCTGATGCACATGTGACTAATTTTGTGGACGTCCCCTTCTGAGTGTCCCTGGTCACTTCTAGTCAGTTAAAATTGTGCATCTAACATAGGTTGTCGCACTTTCCAGAGCTCCAAAGCTTCAGAACCCAAAAGAACAACTACAAGGTAGGCGATCAGCTTTTACTATCTTATGTACATGCTTCCTAGTCTGTAGACAGAATAGCCTTGTGTGCGCTTTTATCCTCGTCGGGATTCTCCAGATTTAAAGGAATCATAGCAAGACAAAAAAATTAAAAATAAAATAATGCAATGCTGTTTTATCTATGTGTTTCTACAATTACAGGCACAATCCTCAAATCAGTCACATATATATTTATGATATTGCTCTGGTTCTCCTCTCAGCGGCCCCAGACTCTATTCTATGGCCACTGATTTATTATTCACTTCATTATATTGTTGATCTCCTATGCCACACTTAATGTGCCCTGGGAATTCTCTTCAGCACTATTTATTAAAATTTTGCTCTGCTACTCCTACTCAGCAGTATCAGACAACCTATCCACAAAACAGGCTGGCTCCTACACAGTGATCAAGAAATTTATATTCCAACTCTAAGTGCTCTTCCAGCCCCTGTTCCAGCGCTCAAGACACTCAAATCATTCTATGCACAAAAATTTTTTTTACCTACTATCTTGCAGCTCCTTCACCAAACTGCTTGCATTGGTGATCTCTGCACTCAACATGGTGATCTCGGAATGTTTTTTTATGACCCCCCTCGCCCCATGCCATGCCTCACACAGGAAACCTTCTTCCTGTTTCTCCTTCACTTGCCCTGCTCTCGATTGGTCCTTCTAGTCGTGAGGCTCTGGCGATCCCGAGAGCGCCTAGCAATTCTCACGTCAGGCCTTCGCACTCTGTAAAGCTAGCATTTCGCGAGATCTACGCACATACTTCTCATGATATCTCGCGAGTAAACAAACGCTAGAAACGATCGCGACTTCAAGGAAGCCTCGCCTCCACAACCTCCCACATCAAATTCAAACAAAATTCACGCTGGTACCAGGGGAAAAACGCTTTGTCTCTGACCACAACAACAAGCACTCCCAGTACAGATTTTGTGGTTTACACTATTTTAAATCAGCTGCCTGGTTTCAACTATTTTAATCAGCCCTTACTCATTAACACTGCTTTCACTGCACAGCATTCTTATAGGCACGCTGCTCCCTACCACCACTACAGCCGAGAAAGATCACACACCTTGTGACACTATACTGAACAAGCTGCCCTTACATTTTCTCAGCATTCTGGCAGCACAGTGCAATAGTTAATGACATTCTGGCAGCACAGTGCAATACTTAATATATGCTGCTCATTTCATATTACATGCATTTGACAGCACAATTCTTCACATACAATTGATATTTTACTTTAATTGTCACCTGAGACAGCACACTGTGATATTTTCTTTCTGTACTTATCAGGTGACCATGCCCAGAACAAAAAGCTACAATGTCATGTGCCACTGTCGCACCTACACTCAGGTAGACTATGCACATCTTGCATCAAGACACCAACACGCACTATCGAGACACAAGATTCAGAGGATGATTGCTCACCTCCGTCCACTAGCCAACATAACACACAACAGATGGACGCCACTAAAGTGCTTCTTCACAATAACCAACTAATGCAGGCACAACAAGAAGTCCTAACAGCCATGCTACAAAAACTTACAGAACTATCACAGAGTCAGCCTCCAACAACTAAGTCAACACGCACACATACGCACGACACAGAACACACCCCGACAGAACCACAGTTAGACTCCAGTGACTCCTCCGATACCGAGGACTCCACCACCGAGCAGGACCCTCAAACGCTGACAGCTAAATGGTGCTTTCCAGACCAAATCCCAACACTGGTACGCCACATTATGGAAACAGTCAGATTTGAGACGGTTACACCGGCCCCTACATCAAAACTGCTACCCTCACTGCAACCTGCAGCCAAACTAGCCGATACATTCCCAGTATGTGAGGCAATAGACGAGATTGTCCAAAAAGAATGGTCAGCCTCAGAACCAGCCAGAATCCCAGAAAGAAAATCATGGGACCGAATGTATCCACTACAAGCAGAGAAGCTAGCACTCTGGTGCACTCCCCGCAGTGGACCCTCAAATAGCCACACTAACAGAAAGACGGTGCTTCCCACCGAAACTGCGTCCGTCTCAGAGACCCAATTGACAGAAAGATAGAGGAAAACCTAAAGAAGACGGCCGAGCTGGCAGGCCTGGGAAGCAGAGCAGCTGTCACTGCTATTTACGCGACTCGGGCACAACTCACCTGGCTCCAGGACTTACAAAAACCATTCCTCTAAGTCTCAACAAGCCACCCTATTAGAAAATGCCATACTGTCAACCAAATACCTAGCGGACATGGCAGTAGACTCACTAAAAATAAATGCACGATCAGCAGCCATCACTAATAGATCACGAGATCCTCTGGATGAAACTTTGGGACGTAGATAAGGAGTCCATACTCTTACATAAACTACCCTTTACAGGGAACATGATTTTTGGCCTCCTAGAGAAATATCTCAAGGGTAAGGAGGAAGGCAGATTAATGGCCAGGAGAACAGACACGAACAACCTACCTCCCTCTCGCCCCAGAGGCAGACAAACGTCCTTTCGTGACAAGCGGCCGCCCACCTACATTTTCGGGGCACCTCCTTCGACAAAACTACACCACCCCTACCACTACAACCGCTACAGAGGCAGGGACACACAAAGCAGAGCTAACTATCTCCTCGTCAAAACAACGGAAAACCATGACTGCCTACCCACTCTTCGGCAAACCTCACCCGAGAGGGGCTAGACTATCTCTATTCCTCAGACAATGGACTCAGACCACCACGGACAAATGGGTTCTAGAAATAATAAGTAGGCTACGCAATACAATCACTACTGTTCCAAGAGGCCACAGAATGCTTCACTCCAACATTACCAAACAATCATACACAACAACTCAGATTACTACAGCTATTGCAGAATTGTTACACAACAATGCCATCGCCGTCCCAAAACAAGAAGAAGGTATAGGTATATACTCCGCTTTTTCTTGGTTGCAAAAGACAGGGGGTTCCCACCAGTTCTCAATCTAAAACACGTCAACAAATCAGTTCATCACATACCATTCAAAATGGAAACTACAAAATCCACTCTCCGCGCCCTACGCCAGGGAGATTTCCTCACGTCCATAGACTTAAAAGACGCATACCTACACATTCCAATGCGTCCCGCACACTACAAATTCCTACGCTTCTGCACTCTAGGCCAACACTACCACTACAAGGTTCTGCCCTTCGGTCTAGCATCCGCTCCAAGAGTGTTCACAAAAGTGTCAGTGGTACTCGTAGCACACCTACGACAAAAAGGTATACACGTCATTCCATATCTGGACGACTGGCTCATAAGAGCACGCACCCTTCAACAATCACTAAGGGAAACACAGCAGGTGATACAATGCCTGGAATCACATGGATGGATTATCAACATCAAGAAAAGTCAACTAACCCCCACACACACACTGGAACACCTAGGCACCATGATAGACACAGAAAACGGAAAAGTTTATCCTTCCGACTCCAGAATAAACACTATTCTATCCACCGCTCACAAGCTGCGATCCACAAAGCAAACCACACTCTGGCACGTATCCCGCATGCTAGGTCTCATGTCATCCACCATAGACACCGTCCCATGGGCAAGATGGAATGCAAGACCCCTCATGCTATTCCTACTAAAACAAGGTCAGCCAGATGACCTCAACCTTTCCAGACATGCCACTCTGCCACCACGAGTAAAAGCCAGCCTAAAATGGTGGACAGACAGACACAGACTAACACTAGGTGTTCCTATGGACATTTCACACGACATCACCATTGAACGGACGCCAGCCTCCGCTGGGGAGCAGTACTGAACTCTCAATGACCAGGACAATGGTCCACACAAGACTCAAGCTCACAATCAATGCCCTAGAACTGAAGGCAGTATCAAAGCACTACTGCACTTCTCAATATCATCCTACACAAACACGCATAAATCAGGTCAGACAACCAAACCACGGTCGCCTATATAAACAAACAAGGCGGCACAAAAAGCAAGACCATGATGTCTCTTTCCTCCAAACTGCTCAACTGGGCTCAAACAAACCTAAAATCGATATCAGCTATCCACCTGGCTGGCAAACTCAACGTCACCGCTGACTGGCTCAGTCGCCAGATGATACACCCTGGCGAGTGGAAACTTCACCCACTGCTATTCCAACAATTAGACCACAGATGGGGCCCAATCGAGATAGACCTCATGGCATCTCACAAGAATCACCAATGCCCAAAATATTGGTCACGCTTCAAGGATCACAGAGCGATAGAGTCCGACTCCCTATCGCAATTTGGTCCTTCCAAGTAGCATACATCTTTCCCCCCATTCCTCTCATCCCTCAAGTCCTACGCAAGATACGACTATCAAGAGCCAGAGTCATTCTTCTGGCACCACACTGGCCACGAAGATCATGGTTTGCGACACTCGTCTCCATGGCACTAACAGATCCCTGGCAACTACCTCTGCTTCCGGATCTTCTCACGTAAGGTCTCATTGCACACCCGAACCCACGCCAATTACAGCTGACGGCATGGCTCCTGAAAGGGAGAGATGCTGAAAGCAGGTTACCACCCTCTGTCATTCAGACTATGGCTTCCTCATCAACCTTCCACACTTTCCACCTACTCCCGACATTGGAGCATTTTTAATACAGTGCCGTCATCACAAAATCGATCCCAATGAATGCACCATTCCACATATACTACTATTCTTACAGGAGGGTCTACAGCTAGGGCTCTCCCTCATCACTCAGGGTACAGGTAGCAACCATAGGAGCTGCTCGGGGACAAATCAGGGCTCCACCAGGCTCCACCAAAGGCGTCACCCTTCTTAAAAGCAGCAAATAACCTTAGTCCTCCTCAAAAGCCCACGGTTTAGCCATAGGATCTACCTTCGTGCTTACAGCTATGACAAAACCTCCATTTGAACCCATTGAATCCATACCCATTCACTGGCTTCAACTCAAGACAGTATTCTAACAGCCATCACCTCAACACGCAGCGTCGGAGAATTACAAGCACTATCCCACAAGGAACCCTTCATTCAATTCTTCCGGACAGAATCTCTATCGACCAATTTATCATTCAGACCCAAAATTGTGTCACAGTACCACATATCTAAACTATTGAGATTCCTTTAACTTCCACCAGAAGACATTCAAGCAGATCCTCAGCTTACGCCTACTAGGCATGACCCGATTGCTCTCCACATACTTATCCAGGACTGCTGCCATCGCAAATTGGACAGACTATTCATTATCACTCAAGGTCAGCAGACAGGGCATGGCAGCATCCAAAGCTGCCATTGCAGGATACCTCAGAAAAGCAATAGCAGAGTCTTATAAGGCTAACAGCCTACAAATACCTACAACAATCAAGGCACACTCCACTAGAGCCATTGCCACCTCATGGGCAGAAAGAAACATGGCCACTGCAGAGGAAATTTGCGCTGCAGCCACATGGTCAACGATACACACTTTCATCAGACATTACAGACTTGACGTGCCCCAACAGCACAAGACGAACTTTGCTACCGCTGTACTTCTAGCGGCAAACACAAGACATTCTAGTATTGTCACGTCTAACCCACCCTAGACTTCATTCACTGCTTTTTAATAACCCATGATGTCAGGTAAGTGGATGCCTCAGAGACCATCTCCCACAATGGTAGTTTACTCACCTGGTAAAGGTGATTGTGGGGAATGGCTCTCTGAGGCACTCCACACCTCACCCTACAGCATTACGTGACAATTAACATTGCAAACAAATTTGGTTTTATCAAAACATTCAAGATACTTAACACATGTAGTGATACTTATTGCATTAAAAAATACTCTTTTCTATTAACCATCCATTGTCTACAGAGCAGTACATAACTGTGGTTACAATAGAGTTGGGGGGGCAATTACCTTTACTTGTATTTCAGACACAGCTTTGGAAAACATCTAGTGACCAGGGACACTCAGAAGGGGAAGTCCACAAAATTAGTCACATGTGCATCAGACAACCTATCAGGTGTACACAACCCATGATGTCAGGTAAGTGGAGTGCCTCAGAGAGCCATTCCCCCACAATCACCTTTACCAGGTGAGTAAACTACCATTTATAAGGAATAAGGGGAATTACAGAAACCATGTGAACTATAGGCTGAATGACGTGTAACTATTACTGATATTTCTTCCCAAGGCTTCAGGTGCTCTTTAAATCTACAGTGCTAGGACCCTCAGAGGCAGGATAGCGGTAACCTAGTTTACTGAATATGCACAGTCACCAACCTGTTTGTAGGTGTCAGCAACAATGTCATCCTGCTGGAACTCTGCAGGAACCTCCAGCTTCACAAGAAACGTGACCAGATATGCTCTTTCTTGAGTTCATTAGTCGCTCTGAAGTAGCCAATATAATACTGGATGAATAACAGGTTTACTTCGTGACTATACCCTGGCGAAATGAGCTCCTATCGCAGAATGTAAAACAAATAAATTTAGGTTATGTTGTACAATAAACTATATGCTGTACAATAAACTAGAGGGGACAGAAGAAAAGATTACTTACCATACTAATGTTTCTTCTTAAGGGATCACTCACTGTATTTACACTTTATGCAGTCATCTCAGCTTGAGTGATGCCCAGAGATAGAAACTATACAGATTTTGAATTTGGAATGTAGGTTCAAACTCTGCATCCATGCTCCACTCTGGCCCTTTGCTCAGATCTGTTTCCGAGCCACAGTGGCGCATCAGCTACTGAAACTAGCTAAAAAGCCTACCAAACAGTTTTTAGAAAAAGCTTTTTGTATAATTTCTAAAGGCACTAAATTGAAGTAGACTTGTGAAAATTTATCATTTAAACCATAACAAGCTTATACTTGTGCTTATAATTATAGGAACTGCAATAGTAATGCTCAAACAACCTCAATTAAAAGGGAACTGTTCTGGTGTGAACCTATTTCAGGTTCTCAAAGAGGAGGCAGGGTTAGGAGTGTAAACATTGTGAATGTTGAAGAAATACAGGTTACTTACCTGTAACAGGAGTTCTAGGAGTGGTGTATGTTGTTCATCCACACTGTCTGGCAGGTTCCTTGCAGCTTTAAATCTTGCCGGAAGGTCTTCAAGCTGGCTCCTCCCACCCACCAGTGGCAAATCCCTCGGCTCCGCCCCCGACACCAGATCTAGCCCGCTGGAAGCCAGGTTGCTGCTCTGGGTCGGGTGGGTCAGTGGATGAACAACATATACCACTCCAAGAACTCCTGTTACAGGTGAGTAACCTGTATTTCTAGGGACGTGGATATGTTGTTCAATCCACACTGTCTGGCAGACTCCTAGCAGTTCTCCGGGAGAAGGGAGGCAAGGCGCGCACCCCCTTAGGAAATAAGGACTGGAGGACCGAGGTCCCAAAACCAGCATCCCGGCGTGACTCAAGGTCAATGTGGTAATGGGAAATAAAGGTGTGTGCTGACTTCCAGATAGCAGCCCTGCAGATTTCCTGGATAGGGACGTCCCTAGAAGCAGCCACCGAAGGAGCGGTATGGCGGGTAGAATGAGCTCTTATCCCTCTGGGAGGCTCCATGCCCGCCAACCTAGAGCAGAGATCTATGCAGGAGGTGACCCACCTGCTTATCGTCCACTTGGCTGGAGGTCTGCCAGGTGCGGCTTCAGCGTAGGTGACAAACAACTGGCGAACCTCTCCCTAAACTTCAGCTGTTCGGCCCATATAATAAGCGTGCGCCTTCTAGGGTCCAGAGTATGGAGCCTATATTCGGCCTCCGAGGTGTGATTGAGTAGAACACCGCAGAGTCAACACCTGGTCAAGGTGAAACTCCGCACCACCTTCGGAAGGAATTCGTGAGGGTGCAGGACAACCATGTCCCTGTAGAAGACAAGATAAGGAGACTTTATGCAAGCGCCTGGAGCTCTCCCATCCTTCTGGCTGACGTGATAGCCACCAAGAAGGCGGTCTTTCATGACAGGTGAGAAGTCACACCTGTGCATCGTTCAAATAGCTTGCCCATGAGCTCAGCCAATACCAGCAGTAGATCCACGGAGGTGGATGTTCTCGACAGGAGGGGATATGTCATCAAGGCCTTGAAAAGCACCCAACCACCTTCTCCTGCGCCACTGACTGCTTGCCGGCCCGCACCCTGTAAGCAGAGATGGCTGCCAGGTGCACCTTAAGGGTCGCCGACCGAAGCCCTAGCTGAGAAAGGGACCAAAGGTAGTCCAGAATGCTAGCCAAGGAACAGGAAGAAGCGTCCAACCCCTTGTCCTGACACCAAATGGAGAATCTCTTCCATTTGAAGGCACAGCATTTTCTGGTTGACTCCTTACAGGACGCCTCAACGACACTGAGGACCTCGTCGGAAAGACCCAAGACCTGGAACTCTAGCCGCTCAGGAACCAGGCCATCAAGTGCAGGGATTGAAGGTCCGGATGGAGTACCTTCCACTTGTTGACTGAGATCAGGTCCAGGCAGGCTGGAAGCTGCCTCAGAAGCCTGGAGCTGAGGCTGAGGAGATCAGGATACCAGAACTGGCGGGGCCATTCTGGGGCTACCAGAAACACCTACGCCTTGTCCCTCTTCACCTTGAGAAGCACCTTGTGGATCAAGGGAAATGGAGGGAAGGCGTAGAAGAGGCCCAGAGTCCACGGCCTCGAGAAGGCATCCCCCTGCAGCGAGCCCTGCTGAGGAGGGCGGGCGTGAAACAGCCTCAGCTTCGCATTCTCTCTGGAGGTGAACAGGTCCACCTGAGGGGTGCCCCAATGGGAGAACAGATCTTGTACTACCTCTGGCAGGAGAGACCACTCATGAGATGTAGCGCCTATCCGGCTGAGGGCATCGGCCAGACTGTTGGAGGCTCCTGCCACATGGATGGCTAGGAGATCCACCTCCAGGCTGATCATGAGAGACCAGATGCGGACAGCCTCCTTGCACAGAGACAAGGAGAGTGTTCCGCCCTGACGGTTGAGGTAGTACAGGGTCGTGGTGTTGTCCGTCTGAACCTGGACCATTTGACCTAGTACAAATGGAGCGAAGGTGGTGAGGGCTAGTCGGACCGCTCGAAGCTCCAGCAGGTTGATGTGGCACAGAGACTCCAGAAGAGACCAGAGGCTGTGGGCCCTGAACTCCCCCATATGGGCACCCCAACCCATCAGAGAGGCGTCGGTCATTAACCTGTCGGCTCGGGGCAGACAAATGGGATACCCTCCTGCAGATGAGCTGGGACGAGCCACCACTGCAGGCCGTCCCACATCTCCCAGGTCACTGTCACTGGCTGGTCCAGAGGACCAGAGCGCTGTGACCACTGGCTGGCCAGTCCCCAATGCAGGGCATGCATATGCCAGCCGGCCCAACGGACCACACTGGTGCAGGCCACCATGAGGCCCAGAAGGTGCAGGAAGTCCCAGGCAGGGCGCAATTGCCCAAACAGAAATGATTGGGCAAAGGAGGAAAGGGCCTCGGCCTTGTCCGCTGGGAGCCGGGCTCTGGCTCGAAGAGAGCTGAGCTCTGCCCCAATGAACTGAATCACCTGCGAAGGCACGAGTTCCAATTTGGCCTTGTTGATGAGGAGGCCAATCTGAGAGCAGACCTGGAGGGCCAGATCCCTGGACTGCTCCACCTCCAACCTGGAGGGGGCTGCAATCAGCCAATCGTCCGTGTAAGAGAACACCTGGACCCCTCGGCGCCGCAGGAAAGCTGTCACCACTGTCATGCATTTGGTGAAGACCCTGGGAGCTGGAGAGAGGCTGAAGGGCATGGCCTGGAACTCGAAAAGGGATCCCTCTGCTCTGAAGCAGAGGAATCACTGGTGAGACGGATGGATTGGGACATGAAATAACGTGTCCTGAAGGTCCAGAGAACAGAACCACATGCCTAGTTCCAAGGATGGAATAATCTGAGCCAGAGTGACCATCCTGAAGGTGCGCAGCCTTAGGAACTTGTTCAGGTCGTGCAGGTCGAGAATGGGGTGCCAGCCCCCCGTCCGTTTTGGGACCAGGAAGTACCTGGACACAAACCCTGGGTCTGGAGGAGGGTCCGCCACCTCTTCAATCACCTCCTTCTGGAGGAGCAAGGCAATATTGGCTCGATGAGCTGACAGAGAGGCTGCAGAACCCGTTGCCCCCCCCCCATGGGGTGACAGCTTGATAGGGAGGGAACTGCTCGAATTCAAGAGGCAGACCCCTGCCTACCACTTCTAGCACCCAGCGGCCCATGGTGATAGCGGACCAGGTGGAAAAGAAAGTGGCAGAGCAGTCCCCCCACGGGGGGAACCTGGGGAGGAGTGACGAGGTTAGGGGTTACACCCCTCAACCAGTCTCTGGGCAGGCTTGGAGGAAGGGCCCGCTGAGGGACCTCCTGGACCCTTGCCTGCAGGCTTCCTACTGGAGGAAGTGGCAGACTTAGTGCACCAAGTATGTGCCTGTTGGCCCTGGTGCTGGTGCTGCTGGGCGGGATACGCCGCAGGGGCGGAAAGGCGAAAGGGCTTGCGCTGCTGCTGCTGGTGGCCTTTGTCCTTCTGGGCAGACGTGACAGAGTCCAAGGTGGCATTGGACTTCTCGATCCTCTGTAGATGGCCTTCCACCCTCCGCCTGAACAAGTCGGTGCCCAGGAAGGGAACGTCTGCCAGCTTGTGCTGGGTGTCCGCCGTGAAGGTGGAGATCCGAAGCCAAGCTCTGCGGCACATAGCCACTGCGGCCGCTACTGATCAGGCACAAGAATCACCAATGTCCAACGAAGTTTGGAGCTGTTGTTTTGCCACCGCCCTTCCCTGATCCCGCACCTGCTTGACCATCGTCTGAAGGTCAGCCGGGAGATGAGGAATCACCTCATCCAGGGAGCCCATAAGGGCGTTTGAAAAATGTGCCATCAGAAGTGCCAAGTTAGCCTGACGAAGGCCTAGGGAGGAAGCAGCGTAAACCTTCCGCCCCGAGTAATCCAACTTTTTGGATTCCTTATCAGGCGGTTTGTCCGCGTTCCTGGAACACTGGAAGACGCTATCGGTCACTAACCCCTCCGCAGAGGGGTGCTCCGAGAAACCGGAGAGTGAACCGGTGGGGACTGCGTCCTTGCGAACCATCCTGGCCGAAGGCATGGGACAAGATGCTGGCCGCTGCCACAACTCCAGGGCTGGGCCAACAATGGCTTCGGCCACCGGAAAGGCCTCCATAGGGGAATCCCCTTGGTCCAGTATCTCCGTAAGGGGATACTTGGCCCGTTTTGAAATGGGTTCAAGCTGCATCCCAGTGGATTCTGAGATGAGTCGAAGCAAACCCAAAAACGAGGATTGGCTCTCGTCCACCGACTGGCCCCCTGCAGACTCCAGGTCAAGCAGCCTGGAGAACAGAGAGAGTCATCGTCAGAATCCGAGGAGTCTGCGAACAGCTGCCGGCGCCGAGCCACATTCCACCTGCTGAGGTCGATCGGGAGGAGGGTGACCGACAACCTATGGGGCAAGCCCTGACCGACCAAGAATCCTTGGTTGGGAACCCAGTCTTCAGTTGTGGAGGTGGGGTTCCACCACAATAGGTGGATCACGCCGGGCCGACAACCGCTCGGGGTTGGCTCTCGATCACCACGAGGGGTTGTTTCGGCCACTCCGGTGACAGCCACTTAATGGATGGAGAAGGCGACGGAATCAGCTTGTTACCGGTCAATAAAAGTTGCTGCCACATCAAATCCTTGTAGCACCGATGCAATTTGCGCCGGAGCCTATCCTCTGAAGAGGACGATGAGGATGAGCAGCGAAGCCGCTTGCCATGGTGCCGAGACTGAGACCGCTGACGTCGGCGGGATCAGCTGGACCTGGAAGAGGACCGAGACCTCCGGGGATTCCGAGGGTGGGTCAGAGAGGGGACGGGGGAAACCTGCCCCTCCTTCGGTTCAGGGACCTTGACCGGGGACTTCGCCAGGAGGCATGGGCAAGTCCTCGGTAACCACCAGGAAAAAGGTGAAGGTTGTCTGCTTCTCCAGTCGAAACCGTCCGACGGGTCGAGAAAAATCTTGACCGCTAATGGATGTCTCGGCCAGCTGACCTGACGGGGACACCATGAAGCCAGCGGCCGTAACGCAACCTCGACCGAGTTGAGAGTCGACGGTCCGGTGAGGGATCTCTCCGGCTCCCACGAATGTCGGCGGTGGGACTTACCTTTAGAGTCCTTCTTCTGGGACCGACTGGAACATCTCGAAGGCCCTTCTCCCTTAGTGGAGAGGGACTGACAAACTCCTTAAAGAAGCCGGTAGGAGGCCCAAGGAGAGTGATAATGCCGCGGCCGGGAAGAAGAAGATGCAGCCTAGGGACGCCTCTTCGAGGGCGATGATTTGCTCCAACTGCTCCGCTGATCCTGCCGCCGCAGACAACCACCCAACGGGCCTCCTTAGACTTGACCAGCGGGTACCATTTTTGGGGCACCCAAGAAGAAGTCTGGCAGCATGGTCTTCCAAGACCGAGCTGAGAAGGACTTGCACAATTCTACAGGCCTGCGAATCGCAAAGGCTCTAGGCAGTAGACTAATATGGAATGTGGATCGTCCAGGACATCTTCTGCCCACAAGAGCACCGACGGAAGCCGGGAGTTGATTTGTCCATCACAGCCATGAGGAAGATGAAGATAGCAGTCTTATACATTTTAAAATTAGTTTTGGGAAATCTGAAGAGTGTGAATCCAGCCTAAAATGCAGTGTGCTAAGGAGGGAACCTGAGCTTCCAAGTGGTAAGGAAGATCTGGCGTCATGGGGCGGAGCCGAGGGTTTTACCACCCGGGTGGGTGGGAGGAGCCAGCTTGAAGACCTTCCAGCAAGATTTAAAGTGCCAAGGAACCTGCCAGACAGTGTGGATTGAACAATATATCCACATCCCTAGAAACAACATTGCTATAGTGTGCAATTTTTCCTTCCAACCCCAATAATCACTCAAAGGGACACTATCAGCCTTTTAGTTCAACTGCCTGCAGCAGTCTGCCTTGTGATTCATTAGACATGGCCACAATGTACTCCCCCCAAATAATATTTGCTTTTATTAATTTTACTGAAAATGGAAACCCTGTCAGTCCACTCCTATTGTCAGCCAATGACAAAGCATCCTCACGTTGTAAATAGCACTAAGTACTGGAAGGCGTCCACTGACTTACCTGGGTTCAGCTAAACACAGTTTCTAATAGAAGAAAGAAAGCTGCACTCAGGAAAAGCATTTTTTTTTTTAAACCAGCGCGCTATCCTAGAAAAATCAGTGTCTTAAAGTCGAGCCGTGATACTGTGCATACACAGTATCATGGCGCGACTTTCAGACCATAATTTACCTAAGTTTGAGCGCTCATTTAAAGAAAATAAATACTTTCCCCAATTCAGCTTTCTTTCTACCATTAAAAAACGTATTTAGTGGAACTTGGTAAAATGGTCAGTGCGCGGGCCTTCTGGTGCTTTAGTGCTATTTACAAATGTGAGTGTGCTTTGGCATCGGGTGTGGAAAATAAGAGCAGACTGACAAGGTTTTGCTTTTCAATAATTTTCAATTGCTTCCATGTCTAAAGAATCACAAGATGAACTGCTGCAGGCAGTGTAGGCACATTTGGGAACAACTACAAAAAAGTATGTAAAGGGCTGACAGTGTCCCTTTAAATGTTTCCATTATGCAGACTCAATAGCAATACCTTGGGAGGTTGGGTTCAGAACCCAGTTAGGAAAAAGGTTCTACAAGACAGCAGTTCCAAAGATGGCATCCCTTCTGGACTGTATGCCCAAACAGTAGAGCTTTGTGAAGGTGTGTACTGTTTTCCAGGTAGCTGCTTTGCAAATTTCTAACCATGGGATGCCTCTTGAGGATGACACAGAGGCTGAGGTATCTCTTGCGGAGTGTGCCCTTAAGCCTCTTGGTGGCATTTTCCAGCTTTTCTGAGCAGAACTGAATGCAAGAGACTATCCAGCAATAGACAGATCTCTTTGTAGCTGATTTGCAATTGCCAACCTCACTATACATAACAAAAGCTGTGTACTCTGGGACCTGACCTCTTTGTCTGGTCCATGTAGATAGTCAGTACTTGCCTTTAGGTCCAGACTAGGAACTTTTCCTCATCTGCACTGGAATGCTCTGGATAGAGTACAGGAGGGTAACCAACTGATTTAGGTGGAATTCATACATCACCTCAGGTGGGAAGTTTCTACTGGGTCTAAAACTTACCTTATCCTCTATGAGGATTATGTAATTTGGCTCTGTGCAGAAGACTTGCACCGCACCCTCCTAGATGAAGTTACTGCAACCAGAAATTACATACTTCAGGTCAGCCATTTCCACAGGCTCAAAGGGAGCTCCATAAGTTGGCCAAGATATACATTGAGGTACCAGTAGGCAGCAGGGTCCCTCCTCACTGGTGGGTACAAATGGCTAAGGCCTTTAAAAACCTTCGAAGTATGTTGTGATGCAAGACTTTCCTTTGCCAATCGATGGTATGTTAATACTGCTGCTAGGTGCATCTTTAAAGTTGAAGACCGTAGCCCTAATGATTGTAGACATACCAGGTACTCTGGGATTATAGGCAACCCTGCTTCTGTTGGGTTTATTTTCCTGGTGACACGCCAGTAAGGAAATCTTTTCCACTTAGAGGAATATGCTTTCCTAGAAGCAGGTTGCTTGAAACCCTAAGCAATCCCCAATTCCTCCCTCTAAGCCCCTGACAAACCCTACCCCCATTCGCTTTCCACACACTGCCCTGTTGCACCTCCACCTCTCTCCCCCAAATTCCAGAACTCTTCCCCTTTCTCCCCATTCCCTCCCCTACTAGCCCTCCCTTGCACTCTTACTGTGATTCTCAGCATCCAGAGTTGTACCAAGGGCTTGTCCCTACCCCTCCCTATACCCACAACCCAACTCTCCCCTCCAATTCTCCTGCCATCCCAGTCCCTTGCAGGGTTTCTCTGCATCCTGAAGGCTCCTCGATTCGCCTCTTCTCTCTCTACCTTACCCTCTCTTCTGGCCTTCCCGAACCTTGCCAGGCTCCCAGCATCCTGAAGCCTACTCCCCCTCACTGCCTACAACCTGCTTCCCTCCTGTCGTGCTCCACCTCTGCCTTGTGCAGGCAAGGTTCTCAGCATACTGGAGGGGTCAGGCCTCAGAAGACCTCTCTCCTCCTCCCCCCCCTCCTCCTCCATTTCCTGTCCTGACCCCTGACGGGGTTTTCAGCTGCCCTAGGGTTTTACCTCTTGGAAAGCCCTTACCTCTCCCCCCCTTTCTCTATTACCCTCTCCACCTCCCTCCTACTTCCATCTACTACTTCGCTCTAAAGCCACCCTTATCCTTGCCTTGCACCATCCCCTGGCAGGGTTCTCAGCATCAAGAAGTGGCCAGAACTGGTCAAGCCCTCTGCTTCCCCAATCCTCCTTCCATTACACCCCATTCTCTGCAGAGGCCAGGACCTGTCAAGCCCTTCGCTGCCCAATCCTACTTCCATCCACCCCTCTGCCTCCCTCCCACCCCTCTACTTAGCACCCATCACCTCCCTATCCTTGCCTTGAATCGACCTCTGGCAGGGTTCTTATTATCCTGAAAGGGTTTAATCTTGATATGTCTCTCACCTCTTCCCTGCCCACCCCTTCCCCCTCCATTACTTAACCCTAGTTATGGCTAACCCTAATCTCTATTGAACTTGTAGACAATTTGCACTTCTGATATACCTTAGCTAACTTGCACTGTCTGTGTTACTCCCACTAGCTTGCCCTAGATCAAACTAGAAATCCACTTAGCCATTTTCTAGCTACATAGTTATATGTCACTTAGTGTTTGCCTTTAAATGCTATTTGGTGCTATTGTATCTATCTAGTTCAAAACTATTATTGTATCTATCTAGTTCAAAACTGTTAGCATTCAACTATTTCACTGCTTCTGTACAATCTACTCACTTATATCTGAATGTAATCAAATGTAAATCTTTGTTAGTGTATCAATTCTCTGTATACTATCCTCATGTTCCCCTACCTCCCAGGTTGCACTGGAGAGCGAGCAACCTGTTGCTCAGTGTGCCTTCCTGGTGAAATATTTAAATAAATAAATAAAAATCTTCAGGACTTCCTGGAGATCCAGTCCAGAAAATTCTAACTCCTCAAGAACCATGCTCTCAAGTGTAGGGCCTGGGGTTAGGAAATGCTATTCTGCCCTGGTACAAAGTCAACAGATTGTGACCGAGTGGTAGGCTGATTGGATTCTTGCTGGACAGGATCAGGAGCATGGAGTACCAAGCTTGTCTGGCCCAATCTAGAGCTATCAAGATCACTGTTGCAGGTTCCTGTCTGAGTTTCAGGGAGTACTTTCTGAATGAGTGGTAATGGTGGGAAGACATACAGAAACTTCCCTGTCCAATCCAGTACCAGGGCGTCCTCTGGGACTTATCCTATGGCTGATGGTCTGCAAACTTTGGAAGCGAAAGTTCTCCCAAGATGCAAACAGGTCTATATTGGGAGTGCCTCCACCTTCTGAATACTGTGACCAGACCCTGCTTGTTTAAGGCCCATTCATGATTTCCCTGACTGATTCTGCTTAGGGAATCTGCCAGGACCCTATCTTTGCCTTGCAGATGTACTACAGATATGTCTGATTCTAAGGAATATGCCAGGTCCCAGATCCTCACAGCCTCTGTGCACAGTTTTGAGGATCTTGTTCCTCCCTGCTTGTTTACGTAGCATAATGTTGTGGTGTCTGTCCTGATTTGGACAGACTGACCATGTAGCTGGAAGGAGAAAGACTACTGCTAGCAAGACTGCTCTGAGCTCCAAGAGGTTGATGTGTTCCAGTGACTCCTGTGAGCCCCATGTGCCACTCATTGTGAGGTCCTGCAGGTGGGCACACCACCCAAGGAGTGAGGCATCTGTAGTAAGAACACTTGTTGGTGATTGCTAAAGGGAGGGATGCCTCCTGAGGTTGTTGTCTTCCTTCCATCACTCTAAAGATTCCACTAGTGCTTTTTCACTGGTACTAGCTTTGAAAGTGGATCCCATCTTGAGACCAATTGTCTCTAAAGTGGTATTGGATATCTCTCATTTGAAACAAGGCCCATGGAACCACAAGCTATGGATATGACCATGTGCCATAGCAACTGCAGGAAGTCTCTTACGCATCTTGGTTGACCTGCTGTAAAGACTCTGTTGCTGTTATCAAAGCTGCAACTCTGGCCTGTGGGAGGAAAGCTTTTCCCTGAAAGGTATTTAGCTGTGCTCCTATGAAGTCCAGTACTTGAACAGGCTCTAGCTGGGACCTCTGCAAGTTTATCAAGAATCCCAGGTTCTCCAAGGTGCTTTTACCAGCTGAACTGATCACCCTGTCTCTCGTTCTGTTTTTCCTGAGACTAGCCAATTGCCCAGATAGGGAAAGCCACCATGTCTTGTTTCTCAGACGTGTGCCACAGCCAAGTACTCTGTAAAATCACTTGGAACTGAGGTGAGACCAAATGGAAGAGCTATGAACTGGTACTGGCAGTTCCCAGCTTGAATCTGGAACATTTTCTGTGGGACTGTCTGACCAGAGTATGAAGATAGGCATCTTTCCGATCCAGGAATCCCATCCAATGAATCTCCTGCAACAATCGTAGCACTCTCTTTAGTGTGATCTTTACATTTTTCTTTTTTCAAATACTTGTTCAGAAACCTGAGATCTAAAGTGGGCCACCATGCCCCATTTTGCTTGTGAGTCAGGAAGTATCCTTTTTTTTTTTTTTATCCCACTGCCTCTTTCTACCCTCAGCTCTCTCCACTCAATCAGAGCTCTCAATGCTCCAAGCGTTGCAACCTACCCGACTTCAAGGTCTGCCCCTAGAGTACCTCAGCTCGACTCCCTATGCCCTTGATGGCACAGATTACCCCCAGGCGGGGTGAGGAAGTGGTCCCCAGCTTCTCCAGTGTTCTCAGGGAGAGGGCTTTGTACAACGGAGTCTGCCCTGATGTCAGTGGTGGCATGCTTGCTGCTGGACAGATCGTCACATAGGAGAGGTGAAGGATTTTTCCTCCGATCCCTTGTATTGCCCAATCACCTGAGACGCTGGCACAGAGAGTCAATGTGCAGACGCATGCTCTTCTCAAGCACCTAACAGCGTCCCTCCTCCCTGGCTCTGGTAGGCGAAGCCGCCATGCCCCTCGAAAGCCAGTGCATCCACTGGCTTTCCCAGGGCGTCGGGCCCCTGGTGTCCCAATCCCAGGGGAGAGCGACTGCTGACGCCCTCCCTCCCCGACTGACCCCTGCCGACCTGGGTCCATCTCGAACCCAGGTAGCCTGTGTAGCGCGAGGTGTGTGCATCCAGCACCTCAACCCTCAGTGCCACGGGCCGTTTTGGTCAGGAAGTATCTTGAGAACAGGTCTCTGCCCCAGTGCAAGGCATGGATGTTTTCTATAGCTTTTGATATTAACATTTTTTCACTTCTAGTTCCAGCAGACTTTTTCTGTGAGAGGTGAGTTGAATATTTCAGTGTTTCTGCAGATTCGGAAAGCGTATGAACTGCAGGCACTAACCCCTGGCCCACTACTTCCAGTACTCACTCGTCTGTGGTAATGATTACCCATTCCTGGAAGTAGTGTGCCAGTCTTCCACTAGCAAGGTTGGGCAACTTGGGCCAAACTGTCAGGGTTTTGATGGCCAGGCTTAGATGACGGAGCTGCATCATTACACCTGGAAGCCCTTTTCCCCCCTTCCCCTATAGTAACCTCTTTGTGATGGATACTCATAGGGGGCATAAAAGACATAGGCTCTTGGGAAATATCCCCTACCTCTGCCTCCTCTTCCATAGGACCAGTAGGAGGTAGAGGCCTTTTTCTTCTCATTGTTACTTTTAAAAGTGGTTTTGTAGTCATAATAACATACTAAGATGCCAGTAGAGTAGGCCTAAAGGTCTATCGAGTCTGCCCAAAAATCAGCACCCGGTCTGAACACCGTTGCTGCCCTCCTCTCCTCCTCTGTAATTCCCCTCAATCCCATCCCCCAACAGAGTTGTACCTCTAGATCTGGCATTTCTCGGCTTTACCTTCCCCTTATATCTGTCCCAGCCTCTCTTGAATCCCTCCACTGTACCCACAGCCACCAACTCTGCAGACAATGCATTCCATAGGTCCACCACCCTCTCGGTAAAGTAGCGTCTCCTCCTAGTCTCCCCCCCCCGAGCCTCCGCCAGCCAGCCTCATGGAATGTCCCCTGGTGGCCCGCTCCTCCCTTAGCTGGAACACCCTATTTAGGCTGATCCTGTTCATTCCCTTTAGATATTTAAAGACCTCGATCATATCCATTCTGTCCCTGCTCTCCTCCAAGGAGTACAAGTTCAGCTCCTCAAGTCTCTCCTCGTAGGATCTCTCCCCCAGGCCCTGTATCATCCTGTTCGCTCTCCTCTGAACCCTCTCCAGAAGTGCAATGTCCTTTTTTAAGTAAGGGCACCAAAACTGCATGCAGTACTCAAGATGCGGTACAACCAGGCAGTTACACAGAGAAAGAAGCACCTCCTGTCTCCACGAGGCTATCCCCCTGGCAATGCACCACAGCATTTTATTTGCTTGAGCCGCAGCCCTCCTACACTGCTCAGAGTTGTTAATTTTGGCATCCACGGCCACCCCAACATTCCCCCCTTCACGAGACCTGTAGTTTCTCCCCACTCAAAAAGTACTCATGACCCGGGTTCCTAAGCCCCAAGTGGATAACCCTATATTTCTTGGCATTAAACCTCAATTTCCAAATGTGTGACCACCTCTCCAGAGTCTCCAGGTCCCCCTGTATGGCTCTTCTACCTTCCTCCCCGTCCACTAGCATCAGCAAAGAGGCTCAACTCACTCCTGATACCATTCCTGATGTCCAAGATGTAAGCGTTAAACAGGAGTGGACCCAACACCGACCCTTGCGGGACCCCGCTAATGACCCTTCTTGGAGATGATACCTCCCCCGAACCACCACCCTCTGATATCACCCAGTTAGCCAGTTCCCTATCCACCTAACCATCCTTTCCTCTACCCCCATTCCCCCCAGCTTGTCTAGCAACCCTATGTGTGGCACTGAGTCAAACGCCTTGCTGAAGTCTAGAAAGAGGACATCCACTGGCCTTCCCTGCTCCAGCACTTTTGTCACCCAATTGTAGAACTCCACAAGGTTAGTCTGACACGATCTGCCCTAAACAAAGCCATACTGGTGATCATCCAGATGGCCCTGTGTCTCCAGGAACACCTCCAGCCTCTCTTTCAAGATAGCCTCCATCGGCCAGCCTGGTGGTGTAGAGGGCTGAGGAGCTGGCGCCTTACCTCGACCCACGCCGGTGACCCGGGTTCGGGAATGGACTCAGGACACTGGGGGGCTGGCAGGGGAAGGAGAGGATTGAGCGTCCGTAGGACTGCTCTCCTCTCCTGGGGTGGGTTGTGGGCCGATGTCGGTCAGCAGCGGCCTCTGGTGGAGACCAGGAGCACTGTATGATGGTGTAGGAAGGACGCATACCAGGAAAATGGAAAAGCGCTCCACGTTATGCCGGATGATGGCCACCTGGCTCTCCGAGGCCATCAAGGCCCCTGAAGCCATCCGCCTCGGCAGCACCTCGGGGCCAAGATGTTGCGCTGGTCTGCGCCTCCCTGGCTGGTGCCTTCTCCCTTGGAGGAGGGGGACCCACCCAGTGAAGGGTTACACCAGGTTACCCTGGGGTGGCTGCCATTTGAGAGTGGAGGCTCGGGGGACAGGATGGGTCGGTAGAGACCTTGGCACGCCCAAAGGAGTGGCTAATGTGTCAGCAAGCTGGGGAGAAAAGAAAGATAGCCTCCATCATCTTGCTCACCACCAACATCAGACTGACAGACCTGTAGTTGTCCAACTCCTCTCATGAGCCGCTTTGTGGATGGGCACGACATGAGCCATCCTCCAATCCTGAGGCACCCAACCAGTCCATAGGGAGGAGTAAAATAGGTCCACTAGAGGTGCAGCAAGGACATCCGCCATTTCTTCAGCACCCTGGGATGAAGACCATCCAGATCCGGAGCCTTATCCATTCACAGGAATTCATCCACTTTTTTCACGTAGGCATTTGTTTTGTCACCAAAGAAAAAGTTACTTACGAAAGTAACCTTGTTTCTCCCAGGGGATACTCCAATATTCCTAACTCTTCTGCAGCATGCCTCTAAGCCAGATCTGCCCGGAGATAGAACATTATGCTAATGATGGAATCATTGGCATGTGCCACTTTTCAAATGCTGCCACCATTCAACTGCCTACATTCTAACCCTCAGATTTCGTGGATGCCTATAAAGACAGGGCCCAAAAGATTTAAAATCATTAAAATTTAGTCATTTAGAACTCTCAGAATCAGCCTACAACTGGAGGAAGAAAATATCAAGACATGTTCAGAAACAATACATTCTCCAGTGTTAGAATCTCCTGAAGGGAGAAAAACCACTGAAAACTGGTTTCAATAAATGCCAGAATATGGCATACATACCCTTAAGGTACAGCATGGAATGCAGAGGCCACTGGTTCTGGTAGGGGAGGTTGGTGGAGAGAGAGAATATTGGAGTATCCTCTGGAGAAACAAGGTTCTATGGTAAGTAACTTTTCTTCTAACCCCAGGAATACTCCAATGTTCCTAACTCTTCTATAGACTAAGAAGCAGTATCTTTGGAGGTGGGCACAGAACCTATTTTGGAAACAGGATCTGCAGGACTGCTGTACCAAACGGGCATCAGCCCCAGCCTGCATATCCAGGCTGTAATGTTTGGTAAATGTGTGAACTGTCCTCCGGATAGCTGCTTTACAGATATCTAGAAAGGGACATCCTTGATAGCTGCCAGTGTGGCAGCTACCCCCCCTTGTGGAGTGGGCTCTAAGCCCTGCTTGGGCTTCTTTGTCCGCTGTGGAGCAATAAAACTGAATACACTGAACAATACAGTGAGAAATGGACCTTTTAGATGCTGGACTACCCCTTCCCACTTCCTCATAAATGAGGAAAAGCAATGTCTTGTCCTGCCTATGGGGCTTAGTAGCTGTCATGTGTAGCTCAAAGCTCCCTTGACATCAACATTATGTAATCTACATTCATCAGAAGAAGAATGCTCAGTAAAGAACACTAACAGAGTGATAGTTTGGTTTAAATGAAAGTCTGAAATCACCTTGTGAAGGGATTTCCTATTAGTTTTAAGGACCACTTTATCCCTGTGAAAAAGGGATGTAGTCCTGCTCAATGCATAGGGCCTGAAGGTCACTGATTGGTCTAACTGGAGTGATGGCCAGTAAATGTAGCATTTACCATGTAACATAGTTTAGTACTGCTGAAGACATGGGTTCAAAGGGGGAACCCATGAGCTTAGCAAGACAAATACACAGGCCCCATGCTGGCTCGGATTCCCTGACCAGTATCCTTATATGTCAGGAATAGCTGTTTTCTGCCCTGCTTATGGGCTTCAGTGGCTGTCAAGTAGTAGGTAGAAGTTCCTTTGACATCCAGGCTATGGAGTCTCCTTTCACCAGAACTAGAGTGTTCGGTGAAAAAGACAAATAAGGTAATGGTTTGGTTCAAATGGAATTTAGGAACCACTCTAGTAATAAACCTCCTGTTTGTTCTCAGGACCACGTTGTCTCTGTGTGATGAGATGTAGTCCTGTTTAATGGGACAAGAAAAACTGTGCCATGTGACATATTTCAAATGAGCTGAATGCATAGGTTCAAAAAAGGGGAACCCATGATCCTAGTTACGCACTCATTTAGGTCCCATGCAGGCTCTCTGCGAAGGGGTGCAGTCGGACCCAGCCCTTAAAGAACCTTTCTTAAGATAGGGTATCAAACCAGAAAAATACTCTGCTCAACTGACATGTATGCAAATGCTGCAGCCAGGTGGACTTTTTTTTTTGTACTGGACTGTAAGCCCAGTGATTGCAAATAGATAAAATAGTGCAGCACAGCTGGGACACCAGTCTGTGCAGGTATCCAAATAGGAAACCTTTCCCATTTTGTAACATAGGTTTTCCCAACAGAAGGCTTTCTGTAGCCCCTTAAAATGCCCAAGACACCTTAGAAAGATACAAGCATGCATATTCTAGATTCTCAAAACCCTGCCTTAGGCCCAAGTGAGTTGAGGTTGGGGTACAGATGCCTCCCTTTATTGGACGCAGTATATTGTACCTCTGAGGAAGGATGCATTGACTCGGCCACAGACATGGAGGATAGCAGAATGTATGCATGGTGTCTGTCTGACTCAGTCTGGTGCTATAGAAACTGTTAATGCTGATTTGGACCTGAGCCCAAGCAATGCTCTGTACACCAGAGAGAAGGTAAGTGAAAGTATACACGTGCCTCACTGACCAAAACAAAGCCAGAATATCCAGGGGGACTATTCCTCCATCAGCTGTGCAACAGAACTGTGTCAAGTAGTAGTTCTGGTGGGATACAAACAAGTGTACCACTGGAGTGCCCCACCTCCTAAAGATCACTTGCACCACCTAACTGTTAAAGGCCCATTAGTAATGAGCCTGGTTGATTTCAGTCAGGGTACCTGACAATGTATTATCCTTGCCTAGCAGATGAAAAACTTGTCAGGAAACCCCCATGGAGTATGCTAGACTCCCTGTTTTCATGACTTCTGTGCAGGGAGGATTTGTCCTCATCTCTCCCTGCTTATTTATGTAGTGCAGTGTGGAGGTATTGTCTGCTCTGACCTGTAGCAGTAACACTACTCTTAGCTCCAGCATATTTATCTGCAGGAGTGACTCTGCACTTGACTATATGCAGCAGGCGGTGTGAACCCAAATGGAATCCCACTCTAGTAGGGATGCATCTGTTGTTACAAGTGATAGGGACTCTTGCTGAAAAGAAACCTCTTCCCAAGGTTGGTTTCCTCTTTCCACCTTTGGAGGCCAGTAACAATGTTCTTGTTACTAGGATTAGTTTTGAAAGGGGGGTCCTTACCCTGACCCCAGTGATCCCTGAGGTAAACTTAAATGCCCCTCATTTGTAACCTGGATTCCAGGACTGTCAATGGCAGGTGCCATGTGCAGTAGGTGAAGAAAATGTGTTGGAGTATTTGGTTTATTCAGGCTGGATAAGCCTGCTATCCGTGGAATACTCCTTGCCCTGCCCAGAGGCAGGTAGGCCCTGCCTTGCAGGGTATCTAGCTCTGCTCCCATGAATCACAGTGCTTGAGCAAGCTGGGACAGACTTTCCAGATGTATCAGGAAACCTAAGGACTCCAGGAACCCCTGGATGAGTTGCAGATGCTTACACTTGCTGGGATGATTTTACAACCCCCAGCCAGTGATCTAGGTAAAGGAAAAACTGTCAAGTACTTTGAACTTTGGCTTTGTTAGATGTCTAAAACAGGCCACCACTCCTCATTTTCTTTGTGGTACTCTTTACTGTAGTAGGGCAGGGTCCACTGTCCTTGACAGTAACAGGTTTGACAAACCTGCTTTTAATGGGGGTGTCAATTCCTAAAGTATCACTGCTGTTGGTACTATAGACGCAAAGGTGCATTCATGGCCTGGTAACCAAAGGAGCCTGCTGTGAAATGATCTGCCTCCCAGCCCACGTGTCGAAGGGGAAGCCCCTTCTTGAGTAGAATTGCTACTATATTGTATTCATGCAACTTATTTTTTTTTAGGCCTTATCTTTTTTCCAAAGAGGGAGTTACCCTTGGCTGGGAAATCCAGAGTCTTGGTTTGTGTATCCTAAATGAGGTTTGTGACTTTCAGCCAGGAAAACTTCTTCTACCCATTGTATTTACCATCCCTGGTAAGAGTCTTTAGAATCAGCAGGTATTTGGCTCCAAACCAAAATTAGCTTTTTTCAGCTAGGTCATCTGATAGAGGAGTCTTGACCTTGACAGCAATAGCAGGGGCAGACTACCCTAATAACTTCTGGTAAGACATAAGCTTGAAAGTCTGCCTGCCTGATAGCTAAGAAAGCTAATAAATGCCAGGGGTATCTTTGCCTTGTCACAGGCTGTCACTTGTACCACCCCTCGGTGGAGAGAGTGGAAGGATACAAATTCAGCCCCTCCTGATCCAGCTTATATGTCTTGTACAGCCTCTTATCAAGAGGGAGACAGAGCTTAGGAGTTTGTAAATCTTGAAAGTATCTTCCTTGAAGAATATATCTATTCACAGGAAGGAGAAGGTTCAGTGGGTGTCAGCCCATTCATATCTCACAAGTGTGGAGTGTGAGCAATACTCCTCATGTTCTGTGGAAGACTCAAACTCCTATTTAGGGAACCTAGGTTTAATTTCATCATAAACACATATTCCTCTTTGTAACATTAACAGTAAAATTGAGCAGAGGAGACAGTTGCTTGTAGGGGTCTGCTGTAAAAGCAGACAGCCTTTGTAAGGTTGAATGATCTTAGCAGCCTGCAATTTCAGCAGGAGTTGGCAGGCATTATAGCAGGTACAGAAGTCCCCAAATGTTGTTCAGCAGGGGTTCTGTGCTTAGTTTTCTTTTGATTTTTAGAGGGAACCAGGAGTTAGCCATTTCAGCAAACCTCTTAAAACTGCTTGTATACCGCCTCAGGAGTAGCAGTCACAGTAGTTAATATTGTGGTTTCACCAGGGTTCCAGATAAGGTGTGTACCGGCCTATTTTACTCACCTCAGTTTAGGAAATACTCTTCAGAAAATGTTTTTAAAGGAAGCGGTGGAAAAGGCACAGCTTTTACCCAGGCACTACAAAAATGCCTGATTAGTGCTTTCAGACAGTAACATTTTTAACAAATAACTCTAATTGATTTTTAGTAGTTTAAACAGTGGCCTTCAACTTTCACTTTCTATTGCTGGCAGCCACCATTTCATAGTATGAGAGAGCTTCCTGAGCTCACTGTATGCTAATATCCAGCCAACCAATAGCTGAGGTCAAACATAAGATATTAGCATATAGTGAGCCTAGGAAGCTCACTGTTGGTCATGAAATGGCTAGCAACAGGAAGTGGAAGTTGCAGGTAGCTGTTCTAAATCATTAAACAAATTGTTACTGTCTGAGCACTAACGAGAGTTTCTGCAGTGTCTGAGGAAAGCTTGTCTTTCCTCTGTTTCCTTTAACAGTACCAGTACTCACCAACATTTGTAAACACTCCACATGCCAAAGAACAGTTTTCATAACATAACTGGTGATTCAAAAGGAACAGTTTTTTGCCAGATTTACAGCACTTGTATGCATCCCACTTTGGTTTTACCGCTATGTTTTAAAACTGGTGAGTAAATTCCTACCTGCCAACATTATTTGGAGCATTGTTGGCATGCATTTCTTATCTAGAAAAAATCTACATTTTTTTAATAAATGTACTCTCAGTCCACTCTAGCAAGACATTTGTATACATCTGAATGTCGTTTACTCACCACTTTCAAAATGAGGGTACAGGTACTCATCCCCAAAATCTTATCTAGAGCCCTGGGTTTCACCCACAGTAATTTTAGGAATTAATAGGCTGGTGAGCTCGAAGGACCCTGAGATGGCGACAGTTTTCTTCTTTAGCCTTATTCAGGCATTTTTAATAATTCTGTCACGACATGAGCATGAGGTTTGACACTGCTGAAGTGTACATGTCTCCAATAGAATTCACTACACTCAAAAACTTTAAAAACAGGATTACCAGTTTTTTCTTTTCAGTTTCTAAATGTAAAACCCATAAACTCTGCAACTACTAAAACTGTTTAATTTAAAGTATATACAATGATTGCGGTCAGTTCCAGAAACCGATGGAGAACCGATCGAACCTGGAACCAAAGTAAAAGTGAACCAAAGCGAACGGTCCAAGAACCAGGATTAGTGGTTCTAAAACAAGTTTAAAGAAATAAAATTAAATATAACTAATGTGGGCCGGCCCGGTGGGCTGGGGATTGAGGCGCGGGGCGCCACACCTGGCGCCACACGGTGACTAGGGTTCGGAGCGAGGCCGGGTTGCTGGGGGTCGGCAGGGGAGGGAAAGGATTGAGCATCCGGAGGACAGCTCTCCTCTCCCGGGACAGACAGGGGTCCCGAGCCCCAAGTCGGTGCTCGGTTGCCCTCTGGGGGAGGCCGGACTTGCTGCAAGCGCTGACGTCGCAGAAGGAGGAGGAGTGGGGGGAATGGCAGACATCGGCAACATGCCTTGACATCAGGGCACCAGCCACTCCCAAGAAACAGGGAAAAACACCGCTTCAGCTCCGAGGCGGAGGCGGGAGGCTGGAGCTTTCCTCGATCTCGACACCGCCTGACACCCGACCGACCCGATGCTACTGACTGCTCAGGGTGTTAGGGCCCACCTTGTCCCTGCCCAGGGGTAAACCGAGGCTACATGGGCGATGGAGGATTGTCCAGGCAGGGCGGACTGCAGAGGATGACTTCTTGGTGTCTCCCGAGGAGACCAGAGCTGAGGGGTGGAAAGGAGAATATATATGAGATTAAAAAATATATATGTAACTAATGGAGTTTTTAGTCAGAAAACTCAGATAAATATAAAACAAACCTCGATTTACGCCAGTTATACCGAACCGAAAAACAAAGAAACTCATAATTTAACACTAAAAACTACAGGTTAGCTTAAAATTATAAAGCATAAAGGCAGCAAATGAAAACAATAAATACTTATGTACATTTTATAAGTTTTCACATGACAGAACAAGATTACGAAGAAAGGATCTCCAGGCATCTAGTCTTGACAGGCGGAGAGACAAATCTGAGTGTTAGAATATAGGCAGTTGAATGGTGGCAGCATTTGAAAAGTGGCACATGCCAATGATTACATCATTAGCATAATGTTCCATCTTCAGGCAGATCTGGCTTAGAGGCATGCTGCAGAACAGTTAGGAATAAAAATCCATGACCTTATTTTTTATTTTTTTCCTGTTAAGATTTTTATTGTTTTTTGATTTTTTTTTGCAGTTTACAAATAATGGTGCAACAATCAACAATTAATTATTTTGGTACATTCAATGCAACAATCAATTTTATGTTCTTACTTCTTACTGAGATCAACAGTTAATTACCATATTAAGGGTGAAGCAAGTTTTTTGGGAATCTCAGTTCTGGTAACCTTCTGGTGAAGAAACAACATATGATAACTCAGGAAAAGGAACAGGCAAGTATACATGTATACTATATGAATCTAGACAAGTACTAGTAACCTTAAACAACTTCCTAACCCTCTGCTTAAGAAATGTAGAAGTTTGTGCTCTATTGGGGTTGAAGAAAAGTATTCTCTCCTCTGTGCTCAAGTAGTGTGGTAGGCAAACAAAGAAGTTTGATTTATATTACATATAAGTATCTTTGATTGGGGTGGGGTGATAGGGTATGGGTTACTCCTGAAGATTTACCTAAAAGGCCATTCAGCTGGTGGTTGAGGTTTCACTGTTCCCTTTTTAACTAGGTGAACCTATTATTGACTTGTGGTGTTACTAGATCTGCATCTGTGCCATTCAGTGTCGATCTTCACCTACTGGGCAGTGGATCCTGGACTGAGATGTGGATTTTGTTAAGGTAAGGTGTCCAGGTGTCTAGACAGATCTGGCGTTTACCTGCTACAGTGTAGGCCATCTTTTCATATCTGGCAGTCAATGCCAGCAGACTGTGCCACTCTTGGGGGGGGGGCAAGGTCTCTCTAATGCCTCAAAATTACCTGTTTGGCTGCTGCCAAGGCACCATTTACCCAGGTTAATTCAGGTCTTGTCAGGGTGTGTGGCTGTGATGCAAGTCCCAGGATTACTAGGAGGCATCCCTAACTCTCAGCAGTGAGGCCACTTTGGCACAAGTAGCCCAGACAGCTGCATAGCAGGATTCCAGTGTAGGGCATGTCCTATATAATGTTTGTGAGTATGGCCTGAGGAGAGAAGCATCTCCAGCAATCGCTTTGGTTTAGTAATCCTGTTCTATATAGTCACTGTGGAGTGCAATAGGCCTGATGCAAAAGCCTGAATTGTAATATTTGGGTTTGAAGCTCACAGCTGGAGTGGTACATATTTTCCCACACTTTATGTCCAGTTCCGTTTTCCACTGGCTCCTTCATCCTTTCCTGTAGGAGATGGGGAGCAAGCAAGACCAAAGCGGTTTGAACTTGGCAGCCAGGTCTTGGGTAGAATGGAGACTCAAAATCCACTTTTCCAGGGGTTTGGTTGGAGGTAGTATATGTGAGGAGGAGACACTATGTTTGAGCATGCCTCTCAATTGGAGATACCTCCAGAAGTGGTTGTCTGGGAGGCTGTACATGTTTTGCAAGTCTTCAAAGGTACGTAGTACCCTTGTGTCAGGATGGTAGAGGATGCCCAAATATTGGATCCCTCCAGATTGCCATGAGTTCCACATTATTGGGGAACCCCCAACTGTCAATCAACTGTGGGCTCCAGCAAAGGGGTCTCTTAGTGACCACTTGTGAACTGCAGCCCAACTGTCTGCAGTGTTTGCCCAAACAGATTTGGTACATCTGGCACAGGGCAAGATATGAGTCTATAAGTATAAGAAGTATTAGGGCAGCAGCTTCAAGCACCTTTCCCTGTGTCAACTCCAGAGCACCCCAGCCATGTGTAGGGTTTGTTAATGATGGATCCTAAAACATAATAGCTTCCCAAAGTACCACACACTCATGGAACAGGCATAAATCTGGTAATCCAAACCAACCTTTACTCCAGTGCACTTGTAGTGTTTTCACCCTATTGTATGAGGTTTCCTGCCCAGATAAAAGCATTAAGTTTGGTATGGCTGTGTAAAGAAAGTTCCCAGGAACTGGACTGGGAGGTTTGCTAGAATGTGTTGCAGTTCGGTAGTGCCACCATCTATAACGCATTGACTTTGCCCCAGATTGACAGAATGTGTGTATGCTATCCTTTGAATTTTGCCTACTTCCCAGTTTGAGGCTCTTTAACTTATGTTCTCTATTTCTATCTTTTACAGGCTCTTTCTGTGCTTCTCCTGCAGCTTGTGAATCCCCTTGAACTTTTTTGGAATCATCCCTGAACATTTATTGGTTGATCACAATTCTATCTTTGCATCCTTGCATCTTTGCCATATTTTGTTCAAATTCACTGTCACAGATCATATGGAATAATCAACTGATTTAAAAATAATGAACTTTGCCTGTGACTTTATGAACATGTTTTTACTGTTAAAGTTTGCTCCAAACAATAATGTGTGTATTTGTATTAGACAGCATTTGATTTTGAATTACACTGCTTGTTACTATTGACTCAAATAACACGGTCAGATGTATTCACTTTTGTTAACTTAGTTTATGATTTTTATTATTTGCAACTGTTACCAATCATGTGGGGTTGTATTAAATGTGATACCTGTTTTTGTTCTAACCACACCCCCTGACAAAGGCAGTTTGCCAATGTGCTGGGGTTACTGGCGATGGCCACTGCTCTGATTTAAGCCACAAATAAAATTCTTTTTTTGAACTTATTATTTATTAGGTTTTATGCAGAGAGATAAACATTTGCTACATATCACATTACATGAACCATAAGATAACTGATATAGTTATAAGAAAACTCAGGCACAACTTACTGGTTCCCTTAAAAATTAAATTGTAGCATTTCTAGAGGTGAAGCAGTTATAAATAACTTATCTGTATGCAGGAGAAAAGGAGGGGCAGCAGGATTGGGAGCACAAATTAAACATAGATAAAAATAAAAAACTATGAAGGTACAAAAGACTCATCTTCCTAAGAGATATCAAATATCCATGAATGCCATTTAAGTCAAAAACGCTTAGTTCAATTAAGACACTGTCCTATTACTCGTTCTACATAATAAATTTCATTTACAATATTCTGCCATTGGGCAAGCGTAGGGGCAGCCTAAGTTTGCTATTGTCGGGTGACTGCTTTTTTTGCAGCAGCTATATATATATAAATACAGCACACTTATATGAGATGGGAAAGTATCATCCGTATCTATATATGAAAGCACGAGTTGCGAAGTTAGAGTAAGCTCTTGTGCGATTAATTGGTTCAGGCTAGTACCTATGTCCCGCCAGTAAGAGCCAAGTCTCGGGCAGTGGCAAACAATATGGGCAAAATGTACACAGGGTTCTCCACATAGTCGCCAACAGGCTCCAAAAGAAGATGGTAAATGTTTAAGTAATTTGGAAGGCGATTGAAAAAATCAAATGCAAGTCTTCCAAATAAATTCTTTCCAATATGAAGCCTGTGACGCCATCATCGAAGGAACGACAGGCCCCAGCCAATTTCCGTAAGTTATGTCAGTCAAGAGTTCAGCATTCTAGGAGTTTAAAATGGACTGCGTATTCTCAGTCCAGGTTTCTCTAAGGGCTTTATAAGTCAAACCTACAGTATTAAGTGTGGATAAAGTGTGCCTCGTAGGGCACCACCAAGGAGCTTCAGCAACTGAAGAGAGGGATTAGGAAGAGAGCACCACGGAGGTCCCTTCTGCAGTAAAAATGCTCAGGCTTGTAGATAACGAAAATGATCTCAGCTTGGGAGATAAGTGACTTGTAATAAGGCAAAAGGGACCACCCCAGAGGTGTCAAAAATTTGGTATAGTTATGAGACCAGTGCGGTGCCATCTTTGAAAAGTAAGGTCAGGGCAAACAGGTAAAAAAATCTGCTTCTGTCCTTAATAATGTAGAAAAATAAAACTGCCAAGTCAGCGTTGGGCAGGCTCTCATCTTGTACCAGCTTCAAAGAGTGTGCCCCGTTGCCAATGTAAAATCTTTATAGTCAGGAGGGGAAGACAATGGGGCAAAAACAATCGGGCCTATATCAAACATATCATTTAAAATGAACTCTTATGTATTTCCAAATTGTGACATATACAGGGTTGAGCCATAACAAAACCATTTTAACTAACACTGCTGTGTAGTATTCTTGAAGATTTGGGAGGTTCATCCCCCCCTTTATCTACTGACAAGTGTTGCAGTGACCAACAGACCCGAGGCCGGCGTCCAGCCCATACGAATCTGGACTGTGATCTATTTCAAGACTTAAAATAATATTGGGCTGGGGTCACTGGAAGTGTTTGGAATAAATAAAGAAGTTTAGGTAGTATTGTCATTTATGTGGCCTCCACCCTGGAAAAGAATGTTAAGTGAAGGTTGGCCCTTCTACTCAACTCTCTCACTCTCTCAATTGCCTGAGTCAGAGGTTCATAGTTAATAAACTCTAAATGAATCAGATTCTGAGGTAAATACACCTCTAAATACTTGATTTTAATACAGCTCCAGCATGAGGGGAATACCTTTTTTAACTCTTGTGATGGAGAGAAATTAAGTGATAGTACTTCTGTTTTTGTACATTGATCACATAACCCAATATCATCGCATACGACTGCAAAAATTTCAAGTAAGACTGGGACTGATTTTTTGGGGGTCTAATATCGTTAAAACATTGTCCGCATAAAGTGAAACTTTAAATACCCGTCCACCCAGTGGGACTCCCTCGATCGCCTCACATTCCCTTATGGTTGCTGAAAGGGGTTCAATATACAAGGCAAACAGGAAAGGGGACAAGGGTCAGCCCTGATGGGTTCCTCATAATAAAGCGATCGGGGAGCGGGGGGAGGCTGGCCATTGATATGTATAAAAGCCTTTTGGGACCAGTATATATTGGTGAGACAATGTAAAAAGTTAGCTGGAAAATCAAAATGGAGCAAAGTTTTCCATAGGAAGGACCATGAAGCCCAGTCAGAGGCTTTGTCAGCATCCAAGCTGAGCAAGGCTGCTGAGATATTTCTCTGCTTAATATGGTTCATCGAGTGGATAGTTCTACAGATATTATCCGCTGTCTGCCTGGACCAAATGAACCCGGACTGATCTGGGTGAAAAGCCGAGGGAAGAATATTTTCGAGCCTGCAGGCCCAGGACAAATAAAGTTCTTTATGTTTTGCAGTTACCTGTATAAGTGTGTGGCTTCATATTTGCCTGAGGAGTGCCGAGGTTTGGAACTGTGTTTAGTACAGTACTTGGACTGGTCGCTCTTCGCCGGCACTCGCCCCGCACTGTTGTTCACAGCAGTCCTCCACTGGATTTGCGTACCTCCAGAAGTGGTTGTGTGGGACGTTGTACATGTTTTGCATGTCTTCAAAGGTACGTAGTACCATTGTGTCAAGATGGTAGAGATTGCCCAAATAATGGATCCCTCTAGATTGCCAAGAGTTCCACATTATTGGGAAACCCCAACTGTCAACTGTGGGTTCTGCCAAAGGGTCTCTTAGTGGCCACTTGTGAATTCTAGCCCAATTTCTGCAGTGTTTGCCCAAATAGATTTGGTACATCTGGCACAGGGCAAGATATCGGTCTATAAGGACCAGTTGGTAAGTATTAGGGTGGCAGCTTCAGAGAGCTTGCCCTGTGTCAACTCTAGAGCAACCCAGGCAGGTGTAGGGTTTGTTAATGAGGGATCATAACATGTGACTGCTTGTTAAAGTATCACACACTCATGGAACAGGCATAAATCTGGTAATCCAAACCAACCTTTATGCCAGTGCACTTGTAGTGTTTTCAGCCCTATTGTATGAGGTTTCCCTGCCCAGATAAAAGCATTAAGTTTGGTGCACAGCTGTGTAAAGAAAGTTCCCAGGAATTGGACTGGGAGGTTTGCTAGAATGTATTGCAGTTCGGGTAGAGTCACCATCTTTAATGCGCTGACTTTGCCCCAGATTGAGAGAATGTGTGTATACCATTGGGTCAGGTCTGAGTCCAGGTTGTCTAACATAATCTGACATTTACCAACTCCGTCCAGCTAGAGTAGGTTTAAATTGAATTCCCAGGCATGTTATCCCAGTTGGGGCCCACTGGCATGGACTTTGTGAAAACAACTGAGGGATGCATTCTTCGCTTAGAGGCACAACTTGCAATTTGAGACGTTAAGTTTGTACCCAGAGAGGCTTGCATATTGGGAGAGACAAGTTTGAGGCAAGGTATCGAGCTGAAACATCAGTTAGATATAGGAAATCTATCTGCAAATAACGGTATTTTATGGGGATACCCCAGTGAAATATCTGGAAAGGCTGGGAAGATCGGATATTCTGAGCCTGGAGCTCAATAGCCAGTAGAAATAAGAATGGTTACAATGGGCACCTTTGTCAAGTACGTCTTTGCAGCTGGAAAGGTGGGGAGACTACTGAATTACTGGAAATGACTGCAGATGATGAGCTGTAAACAAGTCTTACCAGGGAGATGAAATGTTTGGGGATCCTGAATCGAGCAAGTATTTCGAAGAAACATGCCCATTCCACCCTGTCGGACACTTTTTCTGTGTCTAACAACAGAATGGCAGTGGGAGTGGCTGATGATCTTGCTTCCCAGATGAGATCCAGTATCTGACATACACTGTCCGATCAAGTCTTCCTGGTAGGAATCCCACCTGATTTGGGTGAATGAGCGTGGGCATTTTGCCCTCTAGTCTTTTAGCCATAAGTTTCACAAGAACCTTGGCATCCATATTTATGATGGAGACACGGCAGAACTGTGAACACAGCACAATATCTTTTCCTTTCTTCAGTATTAAAATAAGAGCCTGGCATGGGGAGGGGTGCTCTCTCCCATGCCTCATTAAACATTTGGGTCATTTGTGGAGCTAAGGGTCAGCCAGCGGCTGAAAATTCTGTGGGGAAGCCATCTGGGCCAGGGACTTTCTAACTCATGGACTGACCAGCACAGGCAACTACTTCTGAGGTGACAGGAGCAGTCAGTCCTCTCTCAGTTCTCATGCAACCTATGGGAGGATAAAGTCTTGGAAGAACTCCTCTATTTGAATCTCTGTTGGGATTACTTCTGGTGAGTACAAATGAATGCAGAAGTCTCTGAAAGCAGAGCTAATGTCCATTGAGGCAATTAATTTAATCCCATCTGAAGAGTGGATTAGGGGGATGTATTTATCAACCTCCTGTGCGCTAAATTGTGCGGCTAGAAGTTTTTCCAGCTGTTCACTGACCTCCCAGCATTTTTGGTTTAACTGATACAGAGCAAACTCAGTTTTATACTGGAGAGCATCCTCTATTTCTGCCCTGAGTTTTTTAATCTGGGGCAAAGGGTATCAATTTTCTCTGGCTGTATCTGGATGTCATGCTCTAGTTTTTTGAGGTTTTCTCTTGGTTCTCAGTACTCCTAAGCCAGAAAATCTTCTCAAGGACACTGCATGACCTACAACTCTAGCAGCCAGCCATTAATGTCCACTGCAGTGTGGAAATAATATTTTGTGGCATCCAGGGTTGATCTTGCTGTGACAATCAGGTCCTGTGCCACACCATCATCTGCTCTTTCTGCCAATGCCAGAATCGTGTTCCAAAGTGCTTTCTGGTACTGTGCTATAAGTATTGAATAAACTGCCTACCTAATAAGCAGGGAAGCTGTTGCACAAGTCTTTTTGGCCATAGTATCCAATGTTTCAAAGCCCTTTTCAGGAGGTTGTGCAGATAGAGTTATTTTTATGCTCTCACAAACAGCAGGTGGGACTACTCCATGATGGTCAGGATGGGCATACTTGTATTCCATTCCCTGCTTGTCCACCTGATGTTTTCTCTCAATTTTTACTCAATGGCTGCAGCCATGATTTTGATATGGCCTTTTTTTTTTTTTTTAATTTCTGTTTATTCTCCCTCCCTCACACCAGAACCCTGCTCCGATCAGAAGATGCTCATGTGTCTGCCCCGCTTCACCGCCTTACCCGACTTCATGGCGGACCCCCATGGAGCTGTGGCTGTACCCCCAGGCGGGAAAAGGCATCTTTAAGATACTCTATTTTGGCCAGGTCCCTGGGGAGGGTTCAAGCAGGTGGGAGCCATTAGGGTCTGCACTGGCGCGCCTTCCTCTCGGTGCTCTGGCAGTATTTTTCCCCGTTCTAGGAGCGTGGCGTGTGCCCTGACATCAAGGCGACATCCACCACACCCCAACCCTCTCTGTCTGCTCCGTGCTTGTTGTGCCTCTGACTTCCACCAGAGGCCAGTCAAGTGCCCAGCCTGGTACCCCCCTCCCTCCCGGAGAAGTTGAGGTGTGTTATGGATGCTTGAGCCTCCCCCCCTCCCCGCTGGCCTCCGCCTCCCCGGCTTGTTCCCCGAACCCAGGTCAACGGCATCATAAATAGTAGCGCTACTGGCTGTGCCAGCAGACCGCTTGGATATGGCCTTTTAAGTGGTTTATGTATGGAAGTAACCTCCATCTTGGTGGAACTACTCCCAACATGTCCATAACAATTAGAATCCTTTTCATCCTTTTCTGTTTTTAGTGGAGGAATTTTGAGGGAATCAACCATTTGTCTGACAAATGAGGAAAAGATAAGCAACCCTCATTTTGCCTTGAAGGAGGTTCAAATCTCATAGAGGTGTACACTCTAATTCTATGGGGTCACCTTCCTCCATTTCAACACAATATTCTACTTCCTCCTCCTCCTCCAGAGGCAGACAGGTTGGAGCCTGAGTTGGGACGGTGGCAGGCATTTTACTCAAATTTCCCATGGCCTGGACTGCCTGAAAAACTGCCACATTTTGATATGTTATCTGATGAGGGCATTTTATCTGTGCTATCTGTCTGCCTTTCTTCGCAGGAGGAGTGTCAGTGACATTATTTTCAGCAGACCTGCTTTCCGCTGGCTGCTTGGAGCCCTTTATTTTTATTTTTGCTATTACTGGAGTCAGGGCTCCTTCTCATGACACCCTGACATCATCTTTATTAAGCCTTTCTGATGGCTGTGCAGCATTATCTTTTTTCTATTTACCCTTTTACATATTTGCACTGAAATAGGAGGAGATGGCTCCTTCTGATACATGCTTTCCATTAGCATTGGGAACACCCTCAGAGCCCTTTTTTGTTTGTTTGTTAGGTGACACAGAGGCAAACTGAGAAGACAAGCTTCTTTTAAAATTTTCTACCCTTTTTAATGAGATTTTTTTTGGCCAAAAATATGGCAGGACTTACAATTTACAAAGTCGTGTTGTGAACCTAGACATTTTAAACACAGCTCATGACGGTCTCCCTTACCAGGAGTGGGAAACAATTTTACAATTTTGTGAAAGTCCACAAGGTCTCTCTGACATAGCACTATGGGTGAACTTTAAATCATTAACAAAAGCCAGCCCAGTGGCGTTGAAGGTTCAGGTGCTGTACGCCACACCTTGCACCATGCCAGCGACCTGGGTTCGGGAATAAGCCAGAGTTGTGGGGGGGTCGGGCATGGAGCAGGACTGAGCTGCTGTGAGGCAGCTCTCCTCTCCCCGGGAGAGATGAGGGGCTTTCCCCGCCCTTGCTGCCACCTGCTGGAAGACAGATGGCAGTTCAGGCAACGAGGGAGGGGCCAGGCGATAGCCAGGGGTGGGACGGAAGGGGCAGAGCCTGTACCCGGAATGCGTGTGCGCCTCCACGCACGCACTGCCATGTCTGCTGGGGTCCTGGGACTCTTGGGGAAACGGTAAAAGCATAAAATACATAAAGAAAAAAGAAAAAAAATCATTAACAAAAACAAACAAAAAAGGATTCTAAAACAGTGAAGTACAAGAGCCCAATAGTAAAAAAAGATGACTCTTGTACTAAGGAAACTGTGCCAAAGGTCAAATCACAGCTCCTGAAAAAGGAACCGATTAATTAAGGTGAATGAGCACAGGCAGAAATGGAAATACAAAAGCATTCCATTTGCTGTAAATTGACTGGTTAAAAATATTAAACCATGGTTAATTGCAATAAAAATGGTTTAGAAGGCAAAATAGACAATCTTAAAAATGGTAGTCAAGATATTCTCCTGCTCCTGGGAATGAGTTAGGAACAAGAGAAACCGTAATTATTACTGAAAACCCCTAGCTAAACGCAGAGTAACTGAAAAAAATAAGTTAAATACACTTTTAAAATAAATTACAAAATAAAAAACCCAAATGGAGAACCAGCTGTTACCGGAGTTCACTATGGGGTGACTGCTCTCTTCAGGCGGACAAACAGATCTGAGCAAATGGCCAGAGTGCATCGAGGATACAGAGTTTGCACCTACATTCCAAATTCTAAAATTTGCATGGGTTCTGTCTCTGGGATGTCACTCTCAGCCGAGATGACTGCATAAAGTGTAAACATTTAAGTGAGTGATTCCTGGAGTTAAAAGTTACTAAACTGTCCTTCCTAATTGTTCTCCCCTCTCCTCTTTGCTCTTTTCACCTAGCATTTAACCCTCTCCCCCAACTCCTTCTCCCATACACCCATTCATCCTCCCCTCCTCCCACCTTCCTTCCCTGCTCCCCTGTAGCACTTTAATTAATATCTGACAAGCGCCTATGGCCACACCCCACTAGTGTGTCTCCTCCATACCGTGTTAACCCTGTTACCAGCCCTCCTACTGGCATTTTTGCCACTGTATTGAATGTATAAAACTGTATGTAACTGCCTGTAACCCACTGTTATACCGTTATTCAATGTCTTGTTTGAATTGTACCTCAACTGACGTGAAACCTTTGTAAAAGAGCCTTGGCTCAATGGTACTTATAATCCTAGATTCAAATAAAATAAACAACAAAAAATAAACTGTATCTGTCTTGTATTTCATTAGTGCTATCATCTACGTGTGCTAAAATTACAAATACAATGGCCTATATACACTATGTGAACAGTAACTCCAGTGTTCGCATCATTCTATGTTGCCCTTTCTAACGTGTTTCAGCAATGTGCCATTCAATAACATGGGAAAATGCACAATCGCATTAGTACATGTAACAAAATAATGCTAACAATGCAGTTCATGTACACAGGGCATTTTTTTTTTAATACTGTCTGTGCCCCCAGAAGCCTCACTCTTTCAGGCCACGCATTATGCCACTCTTCTGCCCGCCAAACTCCCTCTCAATGGCACCATCCACCAACAGATCCCAGTTTGTCCCCTTTGGTGCCCAGGTTGGTTCTATCCTTCTCTGGGGGCCCCTGCCCTCTTCCCGTGGGGCAAAGGAGAGGGAAAAGCTCCACCAAAGCCAATGTCCCAGAACCAGGGGCTGGGTAGTGGATGGGCTGCTGAGGAAGGTTGGGTGGTGTCAAGGAATCGCATAAGGAGGCCATCACCCAAGGCTTCCTGGGCTCACATTTTCACCTGTTCTCACCCCTTATCCCGACCTTCTGCTTGTAGTGTGCACCATGCTGGCATCCTGGGGGTGGGGCCTACCAATGGGCAGTCACCCATGCCTATGGCACCACATAACCACCAGGTGCCACTCTCTGAATGGTGCATATTCTCCCACTCCCGGGAGAACATCAACCTCATGGACACTCTTTTGTCCTTTCAACCTGCCTCTGCTGTGGACGTCCCAGGCTCAGGGCATGAACCCAGGTCACCAGCATACCAGAGTGGTCCCTTAAAACTCAGCGCAACAGAGCCAGTTACAATTAAGCAATAAAGCATGATGGGATTATGGTGGGACAACGGCCCACCTCAGGTGGGCTGAAGCACAAAGCAAAGCAGAGTGCATCCACCACCCAATAAGAGTCGTTATCCCACCATAATGCCCCCTCGGAGTGCCTTATTGCGATTATGAAATGGTCCATTACCATGGGTAATGAGAGTTTTTATTAAAACTGTTTTTGTACCACTTAATAGGAAATGTAAATAAAAAAAGTACACAAATCTTTTAAAACAACAAAAAAAGCAGCCCAATTTGGTCACTGTAGTGTTGACTCCTGGCCAGCAGGTGGAGGCATTCCTGTATATGAGAATGTGTATTGACTAATGGAAATAGTGAAGGCAGACAGAGATTTCAACGGGCAGTGTGTCGTCTGGGAAATTTGCTGACTCATTAGGTTTAGTCAGGAGTCATTCAGTGTGATGTCCTGTACAATTTAAACTGTGTACACTTCAGGATCACGGTATGGTGTGGATGAGCAATGGCAACAGTTGACCAGCAGTGAGAGTGTGAGACAACAGGGTTGAAAGATTACAGCCACAGTCTGCGCTGAAGTTGGCGGCAAGCACAGCGTTCTTTCGAGCCGCAATCTGCGGCTGAAGTAAAAACTAGGAAAGGTAAATTTGGGGGCAAATTATATTGCAGGTGGGCAGTTACACCCGGTGTTATTTTTGTGATTGCTAATCTGTACATGTAGACCTTCGAGTTGGCAGTCAGTGACAGCAAGCGGGCAGTCAACGACAGTGGGGAGTAATATGCCACAGCTGACTGCTGGTAAGGAGGACTCACTGCCAGGAGCTACTTTCACCTGGGCCGTAGTGCTGGGATAACGGCCCGGCTGAAAGCAGCTCTCGACCAACCGGGAGCCAAAATTATTAGTACCCATTTCATAATATACTTTAAATAGAGCTTGACTTTTTCTATCTTCTCTTCTACACAATAACACTAGTACTATTTAGCTATGGGTTTCTTCAGGAATTGAATTTTGATTCTAAAAAGCGGAGAAGTATAAACCCTAGTCACAGATACTTTGAAAGTGAAACAAAAGAACAGGAGATGAGGTTACTTCCTGTATTGCCAGTAATCACCTATTTTGTTTGTGTTCCAAACCTTGCTTTTGGTGCTTTTTGGTGCTTTAAGTAAGTGGGCATAAAATAGAAAAATCAACAGGCATAAGCAGGCCAATTGGCACAGCAGCAGGGCTGTTGCTTGAGACGCTGGCAACCCAAGTCTGAAAACGAGCCCAGGGTGTTGGCCAGAGGAGGAAGATCAAGCATTCCAGAGGGTGCTCACCTTCTCTGAAGATGACTGAAGCTGTACTTCGCAACATCACTGCCACCTGGGTGGCAGGTGGAAGTGCAGGCAGACAACAGGGAACGATGAGACATCTGCTGGCTCCATACAGTACAACGTAACTCTATGCCTGCATATTGAAGTCCACGAATGCTGACTTCCTTGGGGTGGGAATAATACAAGGAAGAAATTTTCATTGCATGCAAAATGACACCCGGTACATTCGGGCCCCACACAGCCCACTGTACCCATCTCCACCCATAGGATCTCTGTCGGCGGGGGGACTGCACCCCCTTGGCCCTGCCTCAGGGAGGCAGGTCAGGGCTTAAAACAAAATGGCCTCAGATGGAGATAACGGGGCTGGGTAGTCATCCAGGGCTGGTGGGGAGCTGCATCAAGGAGGAGTGATTACAGAATAAAAAAAGAAATGCAGGCACAGTAGTTGTATTCAGTTTCAGAAAAGTACAGTTACTTACCAGTAACTTTTTTTTTTTTAAATTGTACCTTTATCGCCCGAGCCACCAGCCGCCCAGTACCTCTGCTCGGTCACGGACCATGGGGCTTCCACCTCCCACAACGGCCGCGACCCTCTGATACCCCTCCAGACTGCCCCCCCGGGGCAGGGCTGTGGCACCCTGGCTTAGCACCGCAGACGTCGGGATTGGTCAGAGGGCTGGCCTGGGGGCTAATTCAAGCCCACAGCGAGCGTCATCTAGGGTGGCTAGCAGCTTCCTCAGTTTTCCTGGTTTTCTGGGGGGTGGGGACGTGCAATGACGTCCTGCATCCACCCTGCCCCCTGATGTGCTCCTATGCGCCGGTAGCTGCAGTGCCCCAGCCTCCGCCAGGGTTCCGTCAAGCGCCGGACGGGTTCCCAACCCTTCCCCCAGAGAAGGAGAGCAGTCCACGGGACGCTCCATCCTTCTCTCCCCCGGCCAGCCCTCCAGTGACTCGAGTCCATTTCTGAACCCAGGTCGCCGGCGTCAAAAGCAGAAATCCCACCGCTGCACCGAAGGACCGGCTACTTACCAGTAACTCTTGATCTTCCATAGAGCCACGCTCTTTGGTTTTAGGGTCAGAGGCACTAGGATTCCATCGGAGCTTAGAACTTTTGGCACTGACAGCATTGCTGCACAATACTAGAGTGAGACATCACCACATACTAGCATCTTTGTTTTTTGTGTTGTTTTGTTAAATACAGTACTAGTATATTCTTTATTTATGTCCCCTGCTCTCAGGAACTCTAAAGTCTCTGGCTTAGCTGAACCCTGTATCCCCTGTGTAATGGGCTACCTCCATGCTGCCTCAGATCAGATCCCCCCAGCAGGGTAGAGGGGAACTCCCCGCCTACAGTCCTTGTCAGGCTGCTGTGCACAGGGTCCAGGACCAGTTCTCCTTTGGTCCAATAGGGTCCACTGTCTTCCAGGCGGTAGGGCCATTTTCTTGTGTTCCTCCTGTTCCTACTGATGCTGACACTCAGGGAGGTCTTAGGCACGGGTGCTTGCGAAGTGTGCATCCTGTGCTGGATCCTTGTCCTGCATCAGTTCACCCCGTAGCGTCCACTGCTGCACTGCCACATGAGGTCACTCAGGTAGCAGTACTGCAGCAAGGAAAGAGACCCACCCACCCCAGACGATCTTCCTCTCCCGACCAGTCTCCAATGACTCAGGACCATTTCTGAACTTGGGTCATAGGCGTCATGAGCTGTAGCACTACTACTGCACCAATCAGCAAGCTCAATAAATGGTGTCATCAGACCCAGGAGAAGCATACACAACAGAGGGAAAGAATCACAAGCAGAAGAGAAGAAGAAATTACTCACCTTAGTAATTATGTTTCTTCTAATGGAGTCTTGCTGTATTTATTTTGACTATTGCAGTTAGCCCCAGCCTTTAAACTGCCCTGGAGAACAAAGGGTTAACTTTCTATGCAGAGCATAGAATGCTGAGCTTGAGCTCGGCTGAGGTCTTTGTCTGGAGCCCTTTGAAATCCAACCGTCAGATTCTTACGAGCAAAACTCACTAACTATCTTATGTGGAAATTGTAAAATTTTTACTAGCCAACTGGGAACAAAAAGTTTTGGATTCCCAAAGGAAGACTCAAGTCAGGAAACCCAAAACCCCAAACCAACCCAAATAAGAAGAAGAATAAAACAAACACCCAAACAAAAAGAAGAGGGTGTAAAAGGAGCACCACTGAGGTGCAACACTACACCTGCCCACCCACTTCCCAAAAACAGGTTCCGAGAGGGGACGCAGGGAGGGAGGTCAGAATACAGCAAGACTCCATTAGAAGAAACATAATTACTAAGGTGAGTCATTTTTTCTTCAAACAACATGAAGTCTTGCTGTAGACTACCAAGCAGTACCTCCATGGAGGAGGGATATAACCTACTTTGGGAATTGCTCTAAAGAACTGCAGTGCCAAACCAAGCATCACTCCTAGCCTGGCTATCCAGAGAGTAATGCTTGGTAAAGGTATGGACTGTTTTCCAGGTGGCTGCTTGACAAATTTCTAAGAGAGGAATATCCCTGGCAGCAGCCAGGGAAGCAGCTGTACCTCTGGTGGAGTGAGCCCTCAGGCCTGAGGGTGGAAGTTTTCCTAGTTTCTCATACCAGAATTGTACACAAGACACAATCCACCTGGCAATAGTTCTCTTGGTGGCAGGTTTGCCCTTTCCCACTTCTTCATAAGTGAGGAACAACTGGAGGGAATCAAACCTGTGACCCTTGGTACGCTCTATATAGTAGCTAAGGGCCCTTTTAACATCTGAACTGTGTAGCCTCCTCTCTCCTGAAGAAGAATGATCGGTGAAGAAAACAGGGAGAGATAGACTGATTCAAATGGAAATCTGAAACCACTTTGGGCAAGAACCTTCTACTGGTTCTAAGGACCACTTTATCCCTATGAAAGGAGATAAAATCAGGTTCCACTGACAGGGCTTGGTAATTACGGATATGTAACCCCTTGTTACCCGTTACTAGAATCCCTGCAGACCTAGTGGTAGGCAGGAAGGCAGCTTCAGAAACTCCAGTTAAATGGATTTCACACTGTCTCACTTGTTCTCAGTCTTAGCTGAGACCGAGGATGACATCACCATAGAACTGTTGCAGCTGCATGAGCCACAATGGAATCTGCAGCAGGGAGTTGAAATAGAATGTTGGGAGGTTTGAACAGTAGTCTGTAGTTCAGTTGGAGTTTGGAGCTTGCTGAAAGAGCAGCACAGCAGCTCTGGTTAGGCTCTTGGAGCCTCAGCGCTGACATAGGGCTACATTCAGAAAAAAGGTGTGTTTCCACCAAAAGAGAGACACAGAAGATAGTTTGTAAGTGGTGGAGACCGCTGATTCGGGTCTCAGTGCCCCCTCCCTCAGGGGATGGGGGCAGGAAGGGTTTCTGCATATTCCAGGGGCAACCCCCTGTTTTTTTCTGCTAATGGAGAAGCTGCCTTATTTGTCCAAGAGTTTTGGAAACAAGAAGATTTGTGAATCGCCTGTGGGGCACCTGCAACCGGAGGGTGATTTTCTGCTCTTTCTAAAGGGCCCATGTTTTCACCCTGGGACTTGTGTGATAGTGGGAATTGGACTACTGAAATAGTGGGAGGCCTACAGTAATAGGCTTAGCCAAAAGTAAAAGTATGTTCAAGTCCAGCACTTATGGGGAGTCAAGACATGTAGAGGAGATGTGTCACACGTCTACCCAGTAATCTACAGTGCCAAGCTTTCAGTAAAAGAGTTGTTTAGTTTCCAGAGAAATGGCCGGGTATGGATTGTGGGAGCTGGAGGTGGAGACCCCCGCCTTTAGTGACCAGTTCCACCTCACGGATTTGCTCTGTGGATTTCTACTTTGCCTCATGCACTTGGCCAGTGATGAGGAAGTACCCAGACGTGGATTGGAAGGAAAATTCTCTAGGAGTCAAGGCTCTAAGGTGGTTTGGGAGCCACAACAGGAAAACTGGTTCATTTCCCAAAATGGACCTGTGGATCAAGTGGCCGGCGGGGAGCCGGGCCAGTGGGGGAAACCCGTAGTGTACAAGTCGGCTGTGTACCCAAGGTCATGGCAAGTCCGGCTGTGTGCCTGGTGGATTCAGGAGCCTGACTGGAAATAGTGAAGAAGTGTTCTGTTGTCTCTAATCTGCATTACTAGGAATGTACCTCTGGGGGTCCGCTCTTTGCTTTGTTTGTTCAGTTTGATGTGAATAAAAGCCACACTGTAGAATCCTCATTCTCTGGTTTTGGACATTACAGTTATTGTTTCCTGTGTTCGGATTTACTTGGGTGCCCCTGTGCAGAGTAGCCAAACCTAGGTCCCCTGTGCCGAGTAACCTCATCCTTCCCGAACCCAGTCCCCACCAGGTACTGCTGTCAGCTTCAACAGCATGCCACCTGTCATTTGCAAAAAGGCAGGGGTGAGGGGTTACAGATACATCTGGCAGAGGTAATGGCTACTAAAAACAGTTTTCCAAGTCAAGTACTTAAGCTCTGCTGAGGACATAGGTTCAAAGGGAGGTTGCATAAGTTGAGCAATGCAAACATTTAAATCCTAGGCAGGGGCAGGGTCTCTAAATGAAGGATTGGTATGAAGCAATCCTTTAAAAAATTTACAGAACACAGGATGAAATGATAGTGAGGAAGACTTCCCCACTGACAGAAAAGCAGAAACAGTTGACAAGTGCACCTTGAGAGTAGCTGGTCTGAGGCCTAAGCCATTCAGATGGACCATATAATCCAGAACTGTAGACAATTCAGCAGTGTCTGGGGAAACATGTTTCTTGGAACACCAAATGCTGAATCTCTTCCATTTGGAGTTATAGTTTTTTCTAGTGGCGGGCTTTCGAGAAGCTTTGAGAATATCCAGAACTCCCTGAGACGGATGCAAATCTACATACTCTAACTCTTCAAGAGCCATGCCTTGAGATTGAGAGACTGAAGATTGGGGTACCAAATCTTCCCCTGAGAGGAGGTTAACAGGTTGTAATTCCTGGGAAGAGACAGGGGAAGATGGACTGCTAGGGACAGCAACAGGGGGTACCAAGGCTGTCTGGCCCAGTTTGGAGCAATCAGAATCACTTTGCAAGGTTGTGACCTTATCTTGACTAAAACTTTGAACAGTAGAAGAAAGGGAGGGAAGGCATACAGAAATTTCCCTTCCCAGATCGGAATCAGAGCATCCAGAGGGACTGAGCCCAAGACTGGGGGTCTGCAACAAAAGAGAAGAAGTTGGTAACTGTCTGGGGCTGCAAAGAGATCTATCTCTGGAGTGCCCCACCTTGAAAAAAATCACCTTCAAGACCAGAGGATCCAGGGACTATTCGTGATGGCCCTGTGAGATCCTGCTCGGTGCATCTGCTAGCACGTTGTCCTTCCCTGGAAGGTGGACTGCTATCAGAGAGGTTTGCAGGGAATAAGCCAGGGACCACAACTTCATGGCTTCTGTGTACAAGGCCGTAGACCGAGTGCCTCCCTGCTTGTTGCTGTACCACATGGTGGTGGTGTTGTCTGTTCTGACTTGAACCACCTTGTTCTGCACTGACTGAGAAAGCTTGCAGGGCCAGAAAACTGCCCTGAGTTCTAGGAGACTGATATGGAGAAGAGATTCCTGAGGGGACCACAGTCCCTGGGCAGTGAGGGCCCCAGATGGTCTCCCAGCCCAGAAGGGAAGCATCCATGGTAAGGACCACTGAATGAGACTGAGTGGCAAATGGGACCCCTTGTTTAAATTGTCCTGATCCTGCCACCACTGAAGGGCTTGGATCAGGGTCCGAGTTACTGGAATTAGTTTGGTAAGGGAATCCTTCCTTTGGGACCAAAAGGCCCTCAGATGGAACTGAATGTCCTTCATCTGGAATCTTGCCCCTTGGACCACTGCTGTAGAAGCTACCATGTGGCCCAAGAGCTGGAGGAAATGCCTTGCTGGTCGAGACACCTGAAGGCTGAAGGAAGAAGCCAGTTCTAAGAACTCTTGCCCTTTCCAGGGGAAGAAAGGCTCTTGCTTTGACAGTATCCAGCTCTGCCCTATTAAAGGTAAGGAGCTGCACTGGCTCAGAACTGACTTGGGAAGGTTGAGAAGAAATCCTAGAGAAGAAAGCACTTGCTGGGTCACTTGGAGGTCTGACCTGACTTGGTCTGGAGACTGGCCCACTATGAGCCGGTCGTCCAGATATGGAAAAAGGGAAATCTTTTGCCTTCTTAGAAAGGCAACAACTACTGCCAGGCACTTTGTGAAAACCCTTGGGGCTGATGTTAGACCAAGGGGCACTGCTTTGAACTGATACTAGCCTGAGGGCAGCTCGAACCTGAAGTACTTTCTGTGGGAGCACCTGATGGGAATGTGAAAATAGGCATCTTTGAGGTCCAGGGAGGCTAGCTAGTTCCCTGGCCTTAGAGAGGGAAGAATTATTCCCAGAGTTACTATCTCGAACTTTGGTTTTAAAAGATGTTTGTTCAGGTATCTTAGGTCTAGGATGGGTCCGACTCCCCTGTCTTTTTTGGGGTAAGGAAGTATCTGGAGTACAGACCGTTGCCCCTGTGTAGGGTAGGAACTCTCTCTATAGCTCTTAAGGCCAGAAAAGATGAAACCTCTGCCTCTAGGGCAAGGGTTTCTGAGAGACCTGCAGGTGGAAAAGATCTGGCTCTCACCTTCGGAAATTTTTTGAAGCTGAGAACCAGTCCCTGGCTTACTACTTCCAGGACCCACTTGTCTGAGGTAATAGACATCCAGTCGTGGACAAAGTAAGCCAGCCTGCCCCCTACTGGAATAGGAGAGTCGATCTGGGCAGACACATTAGGGTGTCTGCTTGGCAGGGGCCTTAGGCTGAGGAGTGGATGCAGCCCTGCTCATCCCCCTTCTGCCTCTCCCTCTGAAGAACCCCCTCTGTGAAAAGGGAGAAGAGGCCTGTGCTTGGTAAAAAGGCCTATGAAAAGACCTGCCCCTAGACTGCTGCCTTCGAGGAGTTGCCTGCCTCTCCTTGGCCTGGGCACTCCTATAAGTGGTCCTGTACTCATCCATTTTCTTCATGTAAGTCTCTGTCTGCTCCCCAAACAGAGAATTACCCACTACAGGAAAATCCATGGTCTTAGCCTGGGTGTCCTGTGAGAGGCTAGTACATCTGAGCCAAGCCATTCTCCGAAGAGCCACAGATGTAGCCATGACTCTTCATGACACATCATTGGAGTCCACAGCAGCATAAAACTGTACTTCTTTTGATGCCTCAATCCCATCTGCAGCCACCTCCTCCAGCTCCTTGGCTAGCTGGGGGGAGGCCTGTTTAGCCAGTGCCAGTACAGTGTCTCACCTGGACTTCTGGTACCTGGCTGTATAGGCCATATAATTCGCTTGCCTGAGTCCCAAGGAAGATGCCATGTACTGTTTTTTGCCATGGCATCAATCTTCCTGGAGTCTGTCTGGTGGGTGTGAAGCCAAGGGAATGTTTGCCTTGTCACAGGCAGCAGCCTGCACTACCCCAACATGGCTGCACTGCTGGTATAAAAACTCTGTATCTGAGCCTGACAGCGTGTACCTCTTGTCCATCCTTCTGTCAACAGGAGGTACAGAATTGGGAAACTTCAGGATTTTTTGTGTCTGCTTCCCAAAGGATTTGTGAAGGGGAATAGACAGTCACCTGGTCTCTGGGATGTCCATCATTTCCACATAATCAGGCTCCTCTTGATCCTCCATTGCCTCCTCCATAGGGAGCTGGAGGGTTTCAGCCACTTTTCTGTAAAACAGAAAATGGGAAGGGGACACAGAAAGCCTAGGAGGGGAAACACTAGAAGGTCTTTCTGGGGAGATGTCCGGTTCCACAGGCACATCCAGACTTGCACCATCATCATCATCACCATCATCTTCAAACTCCCCCTCCTCCTCAAACTCTGGTTCACAAAAATCTTCAGGGGTATAATCTTGAACTGGGGGAACCAACCGAACCAAACCCCTGCCAAAAGGTGCCGGATCGGTCGGAACCGGATGAAGCGATTCCATAATCCGAATCGCTCTGGCTATCTTCTCGGCGGTCAGAACATGAACCTCTGGATCCGAACCAGTCGATTTTTCTTTGCGTTTCCTTTTTGTAGGAACCGACCCCTCAGGATCGGTTCTCCTCTTGCCTGAAGAAGTATTGCCCTGGTCAGAGGGCACTCCTTCTGGTTCGGTAGGAATCGAACCGGGCTGACCATCCGGGTCAGCGGACTTCTCGGCCTCCTTTTCCCCTCAGTCTACCTAGTCACTTTTCGAGGGTAGATTTAGGAAAATGTTTACAAATTTGGCAATCTGAATCGAGGTGTTCAAACCCCAGACAATAAACACAGGTGGTGTGGGGATCAGCCTTAGCAAAGACCTCCCCACACTCACTGCAGTGTTGAAAAGCAGTGGGCCCGGTTATTTTTCTTGGGTTTCTCAGACATGGCCAACCTAACCAAACTTACCCTTTTTACGGCAACTGCCAGGCAAGATTCCGTTATCGGTTCCTAACCGTGTCACAGGTATTGTAAAAAAACAATCAAAACATGTTTTTTTTAGAACCGATAAGAACCGGTAACCACACTCTAAAGTAAAACACAAGGATTCACTACAAGTGATCGGTTCAGCCAAACCGATTTAGCACTTTACAATTTCCACACAGAAAATCAGAACAAAACCTATCTATTACTCACGGTACCACAGACAGAGACTGAACCGAATGTGCGGAAATAAATTCGGTTTAAAACCAACAGTTTAACCAAGACTTTAACCAACTTTCGAACCGAGCTGAAGGAGAAATCTCCGGAGCGACTGTTCAGTGAGGCGGAGTAAAGAATCTGACGGTTGGATTTCAAAGGGCTCCAGACAGAGATCTCAACCGAGCTCGAGCTCAGCATTCTATGCTCTGCATAGAAAGTTAACCCTTTGTTCTCCGGAGCAGTTTAAAGGCTGGGGTTAACAGCAATAGTCAGAATACAGCAAGACTTCATGTTGTTTGAAAGAGCGGGTGTCACTTAAACTTGTCTACAAGTATACATACAGATATCATAAACACAGTTGTGAGCTTAGAGGACATGATACAATAAGAAGGGAAAATGTAAGAGAAGGAGTTGAGTAGCCAACCCAATACACCACAACAGCAGTGTGAGATGCTTTTGCAAGCTGAGAGGGCAAAAAGGGTTGCCAAGGAAGGACACAAGTCACCAGATGAGCACAGTTGCAAAAGAGTTACAAATGGATTCCCTTGAAAGTGCTAAGTGCCATGTGTGAGTGCACACAGGGAAAACGAAGATGCAAGCATAGGCACTCCTGAAGGTGTAGGAGACGATAACCACAGTAATGCTGTTTCTTCTTTGGGATCCATCATTGATGCCTAATACAAAAAGCATTATCAGGGTTCCCCACTCTCTGAAAATATAGGGCGGTGGCAATGGTGATCGGGTCAAATGGTGCGTTATTTTTGGACCTCCTATATGCACTGTACATGTGCATAAGTAGCTTTTAAGTAACATATAATGTGCTGGTATTAAATGGGTAGTATTGCAATAAAAGATGTCAATAAAAGACAATTTTGGAGGATTTTATAAAAAAATGGATAAAAATATAGGGTGGTGGCAACAAAATATAGGGTGGTGGTAAAAATATAGAGCGGTGGTAAAAAAATATAGGGTGGTGGCCCACCGCCCTAAAACAATGAATGGGGAATACTGATTATCCTGCTAGAAAGTGAGATAGAATGTATGCAGATTATTGGAATACAGGATGCTATTCAAACTCTGCATTGTGGTCACACTCCCCCTACTGGCTTAACACCTGACATGGTTCTCTGCCTGAAGAGAGCAGTTACACCGAAGTATTTTTTGGGAGTGCCCAATAGGAAATCAAAAATAGAAAACAACAGTCTGTTCCAAAGCAGAAACAAAACATCACAGCACTCACCAGCAACAGAGAAGCAGTTAAAATAACCTGCAGTTGACAGGATTTCCAAATGTGAAAAAACAGCTTAACTGTAGTGCAAACAGGCAAATCTTCACTGAAATAGTTAAAACAAAGGCAGGAGCTAACCTGCTGACATATGGCCAGTTGCAAAGTTTCTGACATGTTTCATGTGTCAAAACCATTTCTCAAAGATTCTTAAAATAATAAAGTACTCGACGCAAGTAAAGAGAAACTGCTTGGTAAGCAACATGGAGACTAGGTAGTAATAATGGAGGGCTATTTTTTTTTTAATACCTCCTTTTTGCTACAGCAGCCTTTCTTCCCAACACAATACTCTCCATTTCTAACACTTACCCACCTCCTCTTACCCCAAACTTATCCTTCCAAGGGTGCAATCAGCAGGGAGCCAGCATCAGAAGCTCCCACCAGGACTGCATAGTTCCGAGAGGTGGAAGGCAGTCAGTTCACGGGGGATCCTAGAGTGCCTACATCTTTCTAGTTTCACTGCAGGACTTTCCTCTGTTTCACCCCATCCACTGGAAATAGCTGATGAGGGCTCAGAGGCCTGCATGCAAACACAGGAACACCAGAACTACTCTATAGCCTCTCGCCCACTGTCCGTTCCAGCTGAACCGCCATCTGTGGTAATGCAGGACTAAGCGCCTTATGGTCAGCTCTCCTCTCTCAGAGAAGGAGGGATACTGAGTCCTACTGCCTGCCTGACATTTAGCAGAAGCCAGATGGCAGCACAGGCAGAATCCCACACACCTGGGGAGGGCCCGCCTTTGAAATGGATTGCGTACGTGCGTTGCTGCATGTTGGCAGACCCCCCCCCCAAGAAGGATGGCAGCACTCTTGCAGACCTCAAACTACCAACCAAAGCACTCACCATCCAAAAGTTGGTCCTCAGTAAGTAGTGAGGTAAATGCCAGAGAAGGTGGAGATGGGACTGGAGGGTGCCAGTGGAAGGTGGCAGGTAGGGCAACTTGGAGAACAAATGCCTATATAAAAAACAAAAAGAAACAGATGGGTCTACTCTCAGGGATGAAATATGCTGAGGTAAGGGTCCCAATGCCCTCCTTTAAGCAAGCTTATGAGCAAAAGGAGGATCTGCCTATAAACTGAGGGAGGCTAGTAGCAACAACAATGTTAGCAGGCAAAAATAATGTTGCATATGGTGCAGAGCCATGAACTGTGCTGTGCCCTGCCAAATAACATGCAAACTCTGTTGGTGTCATGACGACAGTTGGCACCACTGTCCGCTCTGGGAATGGCAATGACGACAGAACCATGATCTGAACTGAGGGCTTTGTGGTTGGTACCAAGGATGGCATCGATAATGGTTCAGCTCGCACAGAGGATGGCACTGACAAAGACTTTAGGGTGAGCAATAACAACAGCAGTGAACTTAGCAAAAATAATAACAAGGGCCGCCCTGGTGCAGGGGTCATGTTTGGAACTGTGTTAGCAATGCACTTGGCACCTACAGAGAAGCTTCAGCCAAAAGAGCTGGCAGAGGGGACAACACCAAAATGACCTCCTAAATAATTGCCAATATACCTCCAGAAGGGGTTTATTGAGAGAAAAAGGAGGCCCCAGCCCAAGATTGCTCGGATGCTACAGAAACCACAAAGCAGGCATACAATCAGTAACAGACAATATTTTATTAGTAGATTATACCCTGACACCATGCAGGACCTGGGAACTAAAGGACATCATGTGGCCAGGTCATCTGACCAATGAATGCCTCCTCTTGGCTCTGGGTGGAGGAAGAGGAATGCCCTAACAACAAGCTCTGTTTTTGAGGATCCTGTCCATGAGGACAAAACACTCCTCACACAACGCCATGTTGTGACGTGGTCCCTGGAAGTCCACATACTGGAAGTAGAAATCCAGCAACAACATCTTATTACCACATGGTCTGACAGGGTTCTAGTGGAGTCAAACACTAAGGGTCAGAGTTTGAAGCATCGCTGGAAGAAGTCTGGAGCAGCGGAGGACAGACTACTGGTTTTGAGAGCTCACTATAGTGAGTAACAAAGGGCAACACAACCTGGAGACCAGGCACTTACAAACCATTTATGGAAGACACTGCAGATTATGGAAAAACAACAACTATTTATTAAAATCCCATCTTGGGAATAAAGCAGAATGGAGTCTGCACACGCCTGACACATTTCAGATTTAAACAGTCCTTTATCAAAAAGTGGAGAGGTATTTGAGTTAATCTCACTGCTGCAGCCCATGTTTTGTGAACTGGACCCAGGCCTGACACATCTCCTTGTGAGATGTGTTGAGTCCATTGGCCCAGTGTTCACGGAGATTGTCCTGCGCTCACTTTCTGAGGGGCTGTTCCCTTGTGCTTTGAAAGAGGTGCTGGTAAGGCCCCTCTTGAAAAAAAGCATCTCTCGACCCTGATATCTTGGTGAACTATAGACCCATAGCTAACCTGCCCTTTTAGGCAAGGTTATTGAGAAAATCATGGTGCTACAGCTAGAAGCCCACCTCGCTGCTTTCGACATCTTTCGGCCCTTTGAGTCTGGATTTTGGTCGAGGCACAGTACTGAAACGGCACTAGTCCAGGTGAATAATGACCTCCCCAGGGCTAGAGATATTGGTGAATGTTCAATTCTTGTTCTCCTCGATCCCTCCTCAGCATCTGACACTGTAGACCATGGTGTGTAGTTGGATCACCTTAAGGGGCTTTGTGGACTCACAAGTACTGTCATCAACTGGTTCGAGTCCTTTCTTACTGGCAGGATGCAAAGGGTAGTAATGGGGAATTTCTCCTCTCACCCGAGGCCCCTGCCATGTGGAGTCCCCCAGGGCTCGATCCTCTCACCCATGTTGTTTGCAGTGTACATACTGCCACTGGGTGAGATCATTCGACACTGCAGCATGGGTTTCCACTGCTATGCAGGACACACCCAGCTGTATATATCTTTTGTACCTGGTACGGCTGGCGCCGTGCAGGTACTAAATGCGTGCCTGGCCAAGATCCAAGACTGGATGTGTTCTAGCTGGCTGAGGCTCAACCTGGACAAAATGAAGGTACTAGTGATTGAGCTGGTCTCCGGCAGAAAGCGAAGACTGCCGGGGTGAGCTCTGGCTTGATGCTGGGCCTCACCCCCTTGGCAGCCACCCCAAGGTTGAACGATCTGGACATTATCCTCAATAATGGACTGACATTTGAGGCTTAGGTGTCATCCGTCATCTGGAGTGGTTTCTATCACTTGAGGAATATCGCCCAGACCAAAGCCCCTATCCTAGCAGACGACCTGTCCTCATTGGTGCATGCATTTGTGACATCCAGACTTGACTACTGCAACGCTCTTTATCTCGGGGTTAGTGGAGAGTCCTAAATTCCCTGCAACTAGTGCAAAATGTGGCAGCCAGGTTAATGATGGCCTTTCCGAGGTCATGTCATGTGACCCCGGTGATGCGCGATCTGCACTGGCTGCTGGTGAAGTGGAGAATGTCCTTCAAGGTGGGTCTTGTCACCTTTAAAGCCCTATACGGTCTGGGTCCTAGCTATCTGAGCAATCTCCTCACTCCCTTCCACTCTCAGCATTCACTCTGCTCCACCGAGGAAGGCCTCCAAGCAATTCCCAAGGACCAGCTAAAAACATCTGGTGATCATGCATTTGCAGTGGCTGCACCAGTCCTGTGGAATTCGCTTCCAAGGTTCTTAAGGGAGGCCCCCTCGCTGGAGGCCTTTATGCGGGGTCTGAAAGCACATCTCTTCAGGGAAGCCTCTGGGATCTAATTCACATTGGTTTTATGTGTTTAACTACTGCTATTTTATTTTAATAATGCTGCTACTAATTTAATTATTGTATTTCTTTGAAATATGTATTTAACCCACTGTTCGCTATCTATATATTGTAAAGCGTCCTGAGCTTCAGAAATAGAGCACTCTACAAATGAAGAATTGCTGACTTACTTACTTACATTTGCAAAAGTAAAAACAAAAAAAAAAAACGACGTACTGCAGAAAAATAGGGAGCACAGGATGCACCTGGAAACAAGCCATCATAGATTAGTGTGCCTTTCCTGGTCAAAAATTACAAATAAATTAGCCAGCCCGGTGGTGCAGAGGGCCGAGGTGCTGGACACCTTACTTCTCACCACGCAGACGACCCATGTTCGGGAGAAAGCGCGGGTCGCCGGAGGTTAGCACGGGGGTGCGGTGCAGGACGAGATGCCGGCAGGCAGATCACCTCTCTGGGAGGACCTGAGCCTCCTTCAGTGCTTGGCTGCCCCGCAGTGGAGGCAAGAGGGCAGCGTAGCCAAGGAAGCCGGGCGCCAGGCCAATGGAGTGGGAGGATGGGGCCATCACCAGAGCAAAAGAGCCCATGCGCTACCCGGGGTAACGTGGGAGTAAACCAGAAAAAGTTGGGGCTGCAGGATGATGCTCCGGCTGGCCTGGGGTCCACAGGACATGCACAGCATCATAAGATTCTGAAAGACCCCGAGTCTGGTAGGTTGGCAGACAGCAGCTGCGGCCGTCAAGGAGCTCACACACTGATATGGGGGATTACAAATAAATAAAATCAAATATTATCTTCTACAAGAGATCATATTTTTTCAGTAGCATTTAAGATGGAATTCTGAACAACTGGGAGAGGCCTAGTTATTACTGGCCAACGTGAAAACAGCAGTCCTGCTATATAACGCACTCTGAGGCTCCCTTACTTTGACTCCCATTCCATTACATAGCAATATAAATAACCTTGATGTAGCAACCGTTCATTTTCTAGGGTAGGGTCACTGCAGTTAATATCTATATGAAAACTATGGAATTCTACTGAGAGTAAATCTAGCATGATGCAGGAAGCATTGCAGAGCTCAAAAACGGCCTTAATAGGTGATGGAATGGGCTTAACCACCAATTCAGTCTGAATCCTTGGGCCCAAATCTCCTGAAATTCTTTTCTGGATTACAATGATGTATAATCTTTTTCTGCTTAAAGAAATATTACAAAACGAAAAAGAGAAATCCAGCCTTTTGATTGGCTGTGACCCATGTTAATACAGAATCAAATGGTCTCCACATCAGTTGTGCACCCTGCTGTTGCATGATGCAGGGGCATGCACGCTGAAGTCAACGTTTAAGTATAAAAAAAAAGTTTCTGAATTAAAACTACTGCTGAAATGCCATAGCGCATTTCATACTAGCAGCAAGGCTATTCCATGTGGGTGGGTTACTTTTGGCATATGTAATCTGGAGAGCAAGGGGTGGAATTTCCTAGAAGTAATCCACTTTCCCTTTGTGCCCTATCGCTTATTGAAACTGTTTCAAGAAATACATTTGCTATTTTTCATATATTTTTTTTAAAGCAGCAGTACTGGATAATCAGGAAGTGATTACCAAAATTCTGCTTTTTGGCTGGAAGCGTGCAGCCGTAGTTCCATTTTCCATACCTGTAAATATTTTTTTCTAGCGATCTTTAGTTTTTTAGATGTTTAAAATGTATTTCCATTGTTGTGGATCCACAACAAATTTGGCTGGTGCCCAATTTGCAGCCGAGCTCCCTCCCCCTCGCGTCACATCAAGTCTTTTGTTTACTTCTATTGAACCCTGTGCCGCACATTCCTGCTGTCCCCGTGGAGTATTGTAAGCACGTGCATGCGTGGTTGGGTTGCACAGGGTTCCAGTTCAACATGGCAGGTGGGAGAAATGTAAACAAAAACAAAGGAAAACGGAGCAAATTATGGGGTGATAGTACAGTGGAAACAGGAGCGATTACCAGGTAAGTGCTCAAGAGAGCACAGGGAATAAACTGCTGCAAAAGATCCCTTTTTTCTTTTTAATCTAGTACTGCTACTTTAAATGTCCACTAAAAACAGATCAAGACAGTAACAGTTTCACATACATGTCTGCAGCATTTCCTGGGGGTTTGTACTTCAGTACTCCAAGGAGACTCAACATTCGCTTCACTGTTTGATCTGGCATCTCCTCTCGCAAGTCAATATTGTGCTGGAAAACAACAAGGATACTGTAAACTGCTGTGCGGCACATAAATACTTGCAGATTACATAGTTCAAAAAAGTACAGTTATGCAAGAACTTACTGTAACAGCAGATCTTTGAGGGGAGCTCTTGCCGCAGGCTACACTGTTAGGACTAAACCGGAAAGCACTAGGACCCCATGGAAAATGTCTAGATAGCAGTATACAGCGGGGACTGACCCCTGATATCAGCTCGCCCCCGTCTGCCAATGATATAAAAGGGGCAGTCCCCAGCCCCACCTCAGTTCTCCCGCCAGAGACCCAGTTAGTACTAGATGGAGAACCAAGGAGGTTCTAGTAATCCCCTGTATAGAAGAAAGAAAGAAAGAAAGAAGACCAGGGGGAAGGAGGCAGGGAAAGCAGCACCTGCTGCAAGAGCTCCCCTCGAATATATTTATTTATTTAAAAGTTTTACCAGGAGGGAACACTGAGCAGTGTGCTGCTCGATTCTAGGTGCATCCTGAGAGAGGGGGAACACAGGAACAAACGTATAATACATACAGTGCATTTGCAACACAATATAAGGAGGTATGTACAAATATGGCTGAGCTAACATAAGTTGCATAGATACATACATACATACATTAATTTATACATAGCAGCACTTGAGATAACGAAAGAGAGAGAAGGCTATCCAGAACAGGAATCAATACTGTTCTGTACTCGTACTAGTAATCCCCTGTATAGAAGAAAGAAAGAAGACCAGGGGGAAGGAGGTAGGGAAAGCAGCACCTGCTGCAAGAGCTCCCCTCGAATATATTTATTTATTTAAAAGTTTTTCCAGGAGGGAATACTGAGCAGAGTGCTGCTCGATCCTAGGTGCATCCTGAGAGAGGGGGAAAACAGGAACAAACGTATAATACATACAGTGCATTTGCAACGCAATATAAGGAGGTATGTACAAATATGGCTAAGCTAACATAAGTTGCATAGATACATACATTAATTTATACATAGCAGCACTTGAGATAACGAAAGAGAGAGAAGGCTATCCAGAACAGGAATCAATACTGTTCTGTACTCGTACTAGTAATCCCCTGTATAGAAGAAAGAAAGAAGACCAGGGGGAAGGAGGTAGGGAAAGCAGCACCTGCTGCAAGAGCTCCCCTCGAATATATTTATTTATTTAAAAGTTTTACCAGGAGGGAACACTGAGCAGAGTGCTGCTCGATTTCAGGTGCATCCTGGGAGAGGGGGAAACACAGGAACAAACGTATAATACATACAGTGCATTTGCAACACAATATAAGAAGGTATGTACAAATATGGCTAAGCTAACATAACTTGCATAGATACATACATACATTAATTTATACATAGCAGCACTTGAGATAACGAAAGAGACAGAAGGCTATCCAGAACAGGAATCAATACTATTCTGTACTCGTACACGTCTATCCACACTCACATGGTGTGGAGAAGTGTTCATTTATGAGATGACTGAGGTTCAATGAGGGAGTCGATAGCCAGGTGCTTGCTGGGAGGGAGTTCCACAATTTGGGCATGCGGTGTCTGAAGGTTGCTTGTCCTGATGATGACGACACGCGTGGTACAGACAGGAGACGGGTGTCAGCATTTCTCAGGGAATATGCCAGCGCAGTATGGGACATAAGCACAGCCTCCAGGTACAGAGGCAAGGAATATCTACTTTTACAGTAAGTTCTTACGCAACTGTACTATCTTACTTCGAGTGTGAGCTCTTGCAGCAGGCTACTTCAAAGTCCCAAACAGTCGAGGAATAAATCCAGGTCAGATGGGAGGAGGAAAAGATTGCCAGCAGAAGCTCTCATAAGAGAATTCTCTGGAGGACAGCTAGGCCAAAGCCAGTCCTCCGACTAGAGGCAATATCCAAGCTGTAGTGCTTGACAAAGGTATGTACTGAACGAAAAAATGACTCATCATAGTAATATTGTTACCTCAAAGGGATCACTCATTATGATTAAACTGATGCAGTCAGTCTGTTGTGTTGAACTGCCCGGAGAGATGGAATGCTATGCAAATAATGGAACTCTAAACTGGCCCGTGCCAATTTCAAACTGATGCCCTAGTAACTGCTGCACTCTAAGTGCTTCAGATTCTTATGTAGCCTAACTGGGTATAAGACCCACTAGTTAAAACTAATATATTATAAAATAATTTTTGTCCCCTTAGGTCAAAACATCCCTAAGAAGCAGCCTAAAAAACTTGAGACCACAAGGAAACCAACTGGTTAAAAAGAGTGAGTCTCTAACCTGACCTATATAGAAATCTTAAGGCAGGGATGCAGAACAACTTTTTTTTAGGTTCTGGTAGGGGAGGCAGGGTGGGTGCTTTAATTATAATCAGTGACCCCTTTGAAGAAACAAGATTACTATGGTGAGTATTTTTCTTCTTCTAACCCCAGGAATCACTCATTATGATTAAACTGATGCAGACTACCAAGCAGTACCTTAGAAGTTAGACAGAGAACCTATTTGGGAAATAGGTTCTGCAGAACTGCTGTACCAAACCAGGCATCACTTCTGGATCGAAGGTCCAGGCTGTAGTGCTTTGTGAAAGTGTGCACTGTTTTCCATGTTGCTGCATTGCAGATTTCTATTAGTGGAATCTCTCTTGAAGCTGCCACTGAAGCTCAGGGGCACCTGTTTACCCAATTTACTGTAACAAAACTGTATTCATGCCACTATCCAGCGAGCAACTGTACGTTTTGTGGCAGCTCTGCCCTTACCTACTTCACCATACGTGAGGAAGAGCTGTGTTTGACTTGATCTGTAAGACTTGGTTCTGCCAATATAGTGGCTAAGTGCCCTTCTGACATCAAGGGAGTGAAGTCCCTTTTCTGGAGAACTGGAATTCTCTGTAAAGAAAACAGGTAGCCAGCCTGGTGGCACTGAGGGTTGAGGTGCTGGACTCCACACCTTGCACCATGCCGGCAACCCGGGTTCGGAAACAAGCCAGGGTCATCGGAGGTCGGCGGGGGGGATGTGAGAAGCTGCCGACTGGCAGCGCTCCGCCTTGGGTGGAGGTACCCAGCTCTCTCGAAGCTCGGCCACCCTCTGGTGGAGGCCGGAGGGATGTCACCATGAGAGAGCTCAGACAAAGGTCGATGGGGAGAGTAGGGGGACCTGGTCCAGAGCTGGGTGCATGCGCCTCCTGCCGCGATGTGCCACTGCTTCTGGGGGTCCCGGGGTAGTTTTGTGGGGAGAAAACAGAGGAAACCGTGGGGCCCGACGTGGATGATGCCTCCGGACCAACTCTGGGGATCTGCCAGGGCGCGCATGGTGCTAGAAGACCCCGAAAGACCTTGAGATCGGTAGGCTCAGCGGATGCAGATGTCGACCTGCCACAGGTGGATAAAATTAGTTAAAAAAAAAAAGAAAAAACAGGTAGAGTGATTACTGATTTAAATGGAAAGCAGATACTACTTTGAGAAGCAATTTTCTTTTGGTCCTGAGGACCACTTTGTCCCTGTGAAATGAGATGTAGTCCACATCTGTGCACAGGGCTTGTAACTCACTGATCCTTCAGGCTGAAGTAATAGCAACCAGACACACGGTTTTCCAAGTGATCTGCAGTTGCCATGGGGTCGAATGGTTCATCCATTAGCTTGGATATTCAGATTCCAAGCCGGGACTGATTCAGTCAAGGGAAGGTGCAGGAGGCTGAGGCCTTTAAAGTATTTCCTGAAGACTGGATGATAAGCCATGGACCTTTCTTTACCAGCTGATAGGTAAGCCGAGACTGAAGCCAAGTGGACCTTGAGGGTCGAGGGCTTCAGGCCTAATGAATGTAGGTGTGTCAAATAATCCAGGAGAATACCTAAGTCAGCCCTGGAGGGGTCAGTACTCTTACCTGAACACCATAAGGAGAACCTCTTCCACTTAGAAGAATATGTTTTCTTAGTGGAAGGTTTCCTGGAACCCCTAAGTACTGTCAGCACCTGTCGGACAGTTTAAGGTTAGCAAATTCTAAGTCCTCAAGGGCCAGGCCTTGAGTCTCTGTGATTTGAGGTTGGGATACAGGATCCTGCCCAGAGAGGAGGTCAGCAGGTTGTGCCTCCTGGGCAAGTGAATTGGGGGGGCCACTTACGGGGTAAGCAGAAGCAAGTACAAGTGTTGCCTTGCCAATTGGGTGCCACCAGTATCACTGTTGCTGGTTAGGACCTCAATTTCAGCAGGGTCCTAAATATCATTGGAAAAGAAGGAAAGCCAAACAGAAACTTCCCAGACCAGTCCAGGGCCAATGCATCTAGGGGAAGTGTACCCCTGAGAGGGGGCCTGCAACAGTACATTGGTAACTGGTGATTTTCTACAGAGGCAAAAAGATCCACCTCTGGAGTGCCCCACCTCCTGAAAACTGTACTGAGTATCTGGGGATTCAAACACCACTCGTGATGGTCTTGACTTGTCCTGCTGAGGGAATCTGCCAGCACACTGTCCTTCCCTGGAAGGTGTATGGCTGATAGGGATACTTTCATGGAGTATGCCAGGGACCACAGCCTCATTGCCTCTGTGCACAGTGGGGCGGGCTGATTCCTCCGTTTACTGATATAATACATAGTGGTGGTAGTGTCTGTTCTGACCTGCACCACCTTGTTTTGAAGATGTGGGGCAAATGCCTGTAGAGCTAGGTACACTGCCCTGAGCTCCAGCAGATTTATGTGCAACAGAGACTCCTGGGGAAACCATGTACCACTTGCTGTGTGGTCCAGCATGTGTGCTCCCCAACCTAGAAGGGAGGCACCTGTTGTGAGAACTAGGAAAGGCTGTTCCGTTAGAAAAGGTACGCCTACCCGAAGGCTGTGCTCGTCCAGCCACCACTGTGGTGCCTGTAATAGGCTGCGGGTGACTGGAACCAGTTTGGACAGTGGCTCTGTCCTTTGTGACCAGTACTGTCCCAGGTGAAACTGGATATCCCTCATTTGGAATCTGGAGCCTAGCACCACCGTGGTGGCAGCTGCCATGTGACCCAGCAGCCTAAGGAATTCTCTGGCTGGCTTGGGTTTTCCTGGTACAAATGAGTTTGCAATCTGCAGAATGCTGTTTACCCTGTCCTGGGGCAGAAAAGCTCTGCCTAGGCTGCTGTCCAGTTCTGCTCCGATGAACTCCAGTATTTGTACTGGCATTTGCTGAGACTTCTGCTCATTTATGAGGAAACCTAAGGACTCCAGAGTAGATTTTGTTAGTGCTAGGGAGTGCTCTGCATGTTGCAGAGACTGACCTACTACTAACCAGTCGTCCAGGTAGGACTCAAATACTCTACCACTACGGCCAGGCACTTTGTGTGAAGGCCCTTGGTGCAGAAGTTAGTCCAAATAGAGTGCTGTGAACTGATAATTGCCTGAGGCCAGCCTGAATCTCAGGTACTTTCTGTGAGATGGTCTGATAGGGATGTGGAAGTAAGCATCCCTTAGGTCTAGGGAGGCTAGCCAGTTTCCCTTCTGTAATGTGGGAATGATTACTGAAAGAGTGACCATTTTGAATTTTGGCTTCAGAATGTGTCTGTTTAGAAGTCTTAGATCCAGGATAGGTCACCAATTCCCATTTTTCTTTCTTGTGAGGAAGTACCTGGAGTAGAAGCCTTTGACCCTCTGGTTTAGGGACACTGGCTCCACTGCTTTGATTGCCAGAAGGTGGTTTACCTATGCTTCCCTAATTCTGTCTTCAGATGTAACTTGTGCAAAGGTTCTTGTTCTCAGCTTGGGGAATGATTTGAAGCTGAGTGCCGGACCCTGGCTCACTATCTCCAGGACCCACTTGTCTGTGGTGATGGCATGCCAAGCCTGGAGGTAGTGAGCCAATCTGCCACCCACTGGTCGTTTTACGAAAGGGAAAGTGACCTGTCCCAGCCCATCAGGGGTTCTGTGTGGGCTGTGCCAGAGTCTGTGGGGAGGGAGAAGCTCTTCTCATAGCTCTCCTGCCCCTTCCTCTAAAATAACCTCTAGGCTGCTGCTGTGGTTGAGAGGCCTGTGCTTGGAAAAAAGGTCTGGGATAGGATCCCCTACCCCTGCCTCCCCTAGTTTGGGCTCTATAGGATGTGGAAGGCCTATCCTTAAGAGTTACTTCAGTATGTAGCCGTGTATTCCTCTGCCTTTTTCATTTAGGCCTCTGTTTTGTCACCAAACAATTAATTCTTCTCAAATGGAAAATCCATTGCCTTGGTCTGAGAGTCCAAGGTCAGGTTGGTGGCTCTGAGCCATGAAAATCTCCTGACAGAGACAGCTAAAGTCATTAATCTGGATGCAGAGTCATTAGCATCCACAACCATGTGGAACTGGTATTTGGTGGCATCCAGTGCAGCTCTTGCTGTATCCTGCAAGTCGACTGCCATTTTGCCTGGCACCCTGTCAGCCAGGGCTAGAACTGTATTCCAGAGTGCCTTCTGGTATTGCACCGCATAAGCCACGCAACTGGCTTGCCTGACTATCAGGGAGGCAGCCATGTACCCCTTCTTTCCCATGGCATCCATCTTCCGAGAATCTTTATCAGGAGGATAGGTAGCCAGATGTATCCTGGCTTTGTCGCAAGCAGCAGCCTGAACCAGGGTGACTGAAAAGGAAATCAGCTGTGGTCCTAGCCAGTTGATATTTCTTATCAACCTTTTTATCTACTCCAGGAATTGAAGTTGGAGTCTGAAATATTTGCAATGCTGCCTTTGTTAAGGACTTATGCATAGCTAGTACCAGGTGTTTTGTGGGAGCTAGCCCATCATGTCAAGGAACTCTGCTTCCTCCAAATCCTCCTCTGTCTCCTGCAGAGGGAGGCTGAGCGTCTCTACTATATTTTTTATAAAAGCATAGTGGGAGGTAAAATCCTCTGGTCCCCTAGGAGGGGATCCAAACTCTTGTTCTGGGGAAACCTCCGGGTCTATCGGTTACTCATCAAAATCATTCCCATCCTTCTCAACAAACATAGCCTGCAGTTCCTGAGAAGTTGGCCCAGGAACTGGTGCAGCCGGTGTGGGAACCGGGACTGCAGCCTGCAGTGCTTGTAAGACCTGTAAAGCCTTAGCAATGTCCTCAGCCGACATCATATTGTGTTTGTCTGCTGGGAGCTCCTTAGCCCTCTCGGCCAGAGGTGCAGCGACATGCTTTTCCTTGCATTTTTTCTTAAGTGGGACAGGTTCAGACCCTGTCTCCATAGCCCTTTTTGACTTACCTTGCTCAGTCTTGTCTGACCCCTTGTCAAGGTCTTTAGCTTCACCTCCATCCTTTTTAGTGGCTGAGGTAGAGGAACTACTTTCCCCAGTAGTAGCAGAAGCAGAGGCCATTTCTTCTAACTTCTTGGACCTTTTTCCTCAAAGTTTTAGGATAAAAAGTTTTACAAATATCACAATTGGCAAAAATATGGCTAGTACCCAGACAAAAAACACAGAGGAAATGTCTGTCTGCTTTTGCTATAATCTGCACACAAGACTCACAATACTTAAAACCAGTGGGTCCTGTGCATTTTTTAGGTTTGTCAACAGGGACCTCTGACATTGAGAAGGAAACGGTTAAATAAATCTAAAGAAATGTATCGGTTCCTTAGAACCGGAGATTTCAAATATAAACAACCGCTAATGGTTCCGGGAAATGAACGTTACTCAGTTCCTGAGAGAAAAAGGAAACTGAAAATAATTATAAATATGGTAAAGCGGTCAAAGGAACCGATGGCAAAAACACTAAATATATTAAAGAATGAGGAAAAACCCTCACCTAAAACAGCGGAACCCTCGGTTCCAGGGAACCGTGAGGGAACTGCTAACAACTTAAAAGTTTAAGACAAACTACAAAAACTAACGCTAAAGTAGCAATTTGAAAACTAAACTTAAAACCTTACTTATCGCCAAGATAAAGGAATTTGAAGAAGTCGAAGGAGAGCTCTCTGGGACGTCTTCACTAAGCAAGCGGAGTAAAGAATCTGAGAGTACAGCACTTAATAGAGCAGCAGTTTGAAATTGGCACAGGCCAACTGAGAGTTCCATCATCTGCATAGCATTCCATCTCTCCGGGCAGTTCAACACAGGAGGATGAATGCATCAGTTTAATCATAATGAGTGATTCCTGGGGTTAGAATACAGGTAGCAACTGCACAGATGTCCGCTGTAGAGACATTTCGCAAGGATGCAAAGGAGGCGGCAACCCCCCTGGTGGAGTGATCTTTAACCGGTCCCAGTAAAGGCTTGTCATACTTATGGTAGCAGAAACTGATGCAGTTAACTAACCACTAAGATAAAGTTTGACTGGCCACTGGAGCCACTTCAAATTTTGGGGCGAAAGAAACAATTGGTCAGACTTCCTGATGGAACAGGTTCGGCCAACATAATAACGAAGCACCCTATGAACATCCAGAGTGTGCAACAGGGCCTCCCAATGATTTGAATACTCTGGATAATAAACTGGTAAGTGGATGTCTTGATTAAGGGTGAACTCCGACACCACTTTCGGGAGAAACTTAGGATTAGTCTTTAAAGACACCCTGTCTTTGTGGAAAACCAAATAAGGCTCTTTGCCATCAGAGCTTGAAGCTCAGAAATCCTTCAGGTGCCGGCCCGGTGGCGCTGAGGGTTGAGGCGCTAGATGCCACACCTCGCACTGCGCCAGCGACCCGGGTTCGGGAACGGACTCGGGTGGCCGGGGGTCGGCGGGGAGGGAGGATCGAACGTCCCAACGGATGCTCTCCTCCCTCAGGGGTGGGTTACCAAGAGCGCATTGCGCTCTGCATTCCTTCCATAGCCGGTGGAAGCACCGGCAGAGGGAAGGGGTGGAGGCGGCTTCGCCTGTCGGAGCCGGGGAGGGGGGACGTCTCGGCGCATGAGGGTCTGCGTGCGTAAGCACGCTACCACTCGGGGACGTACGTCCCTAGCGCAAGGCGTCCTGGGGAAGTGGGGACGCGGGAGAAACTGAAATACCTCCGCAGCCCTAGATGAAGTCCGCCTCTAAGTCCACCCGGCCACCCACAGGACAGACCCCAATGTGCGAGGAGAGGAGGATGGGCACTCTAGGGGCAGATCCCTAAGGTAGGTACCTGGGGACATGAGCGGATGGAAGGAGGGGGCACCGGAGGCAGTAAGGAGGGATAAAGATGAAAATAAAAAAAAAAAAAAAAAAAAAAAGAAATCCTTCAGGTGGAAGTAACGGCAACTAAAAATGACGCTTTCATGACAGACAGTGAAGCTTGCAGTCCACGGCTGGCTGGAAGGGAGGTAAAGTAAGTTTCTCTAACAAAAACAAAAGATCCCATGGAGGGGTAAGGTCCCTAATGGGCAGTTTCAGATGCAGTATATCCCTCAAAATGGTGCGGGACAGGTCCAATTGAGCAAGCGTCTTGCCCTCCACAGGTGCATGATAGGCCAAAACTGCTGAAAGATGCACCTTAATGGAAGAGAAGTGGAACCCAGAATCTGAAAGACAGAGGAGGTGCTCCAGGACAGAGTTCACCGGGCAGGTGAAAGGGTCAAGCCCACATGCAGAGCAGTTTCCACTTCATAGCTCAAGTAGCTCTAGTGGAAGATTTCCTTGCCGCAACCAGAATCTCTGCATCCCTAGGGGAAACTCCAAAGTGGGCCATGGCTAGGTCAGCAGGAGCCAAACATGCAGGTGCAGAGACCTGAGTGCCCTGCTCCCGAGACAGCAACTGCAAGGTCAGGGGCAGAGGGATCGGAGGTTCCACTGCCAATTGTTGAAGCAGGGGAAACCAGATCTGCAGAGGCCAGAGGGGAGCGATCAGAATCATGCCCACCCATTCTGACTGGAGCTTGAATAGGACTCTTTGGAGGAGAGGAAACTGAGGGAAGGTGTAAAGAAACCTCCCTGTCCAGCAGAGGGACAATGCGTCTCACCACAACACACCAGGCCCTGAATCTAGTGAGCAGAAACTGGGCAGCTTAGCATTGGATGGGGACGCAAAGAGGTCCAGCTCTGGACATCCCCACCTGTCAGAGATCCTCTACTATGGACTGCAGGAGCTCCCACTCATGGGCTTTGGACCGAGACCTGCTTAGGCAGTCGGCCATGGTGTTTTGGACTCCTGGAACATGAACAGTGGTTAGAGTTAGACAGTGTTCAATGGCCCAGAACCACACTCGCATGGCCTCCCCTACAGACAGGAAACGAGTGAGTTACCCCGTTTGTTGATGTAAAAGACTACGGACATACTGTCCGTCTGAATCAACAGGGGACCCGGAAGAAGATCCGGCTGGAATGCCTGCAGAGCATAAAGGATTGCCCCTCATCTCTAAAACACTGATGTGGAGGCCTCACTCCAAGGGAGACCTTGTTCCCTGCGTTCAGTGATCCTGAAAGTGGGCTCCTCATCCTTGACCTGAGTCATCTGTTAGGATCTGCTGAGGGGAATCAATCTGAAAGAAAACTACGAGCTCCAAGTTGGGAGGAGTCAGCCACCATGTCAGGGTCTGTGACACCGCCTTGGAGATCTGTACTAGATGTTCGAGATCATCCGAGCATTGGTCCCATTGTACCATGAGAGTCCACTAGGGAACTCTCCTGTAGAGGCACATCAGAGGAACCCTTACTATGGCAGCCGCCATGTGGCTGAGGAGTTGAAGGAATGTCCGAGCTGGGACCTGGCAAGAAGAGGAGATCCTCCGAGCCAGAGCCCAAAGACGGTCTGCCCTGTTGGATGGGAGAAAGGCCTTTACTAGGGTGGTGTCCAATACTGCCTCGATATACTGCAGCCTTTGAGTGGGCCAAGGGGACAATTTGGGGAGATTCAGCATAATCCCCAGTTCCCAGAACATCGTGAAGATGTCTGCCAGGGTTGTCAACAGCTGATCCCTTGTGGAGGCTGCCAGAAGCCAGTCATCTAGGTAAGGACAGACATAATGGCCTCCCAAGGGCCACGGCTACCACGGCTTGGCACTTTGTAAAAACACGAGGAATGTGAACCGCAGAAATCTTCTGTGGGCAGGAAGCACCAAGATGTGAATGTAAGCATCCTATGGGTCCAGAATGGGGTGAAGATCTCCCCGTCTTCTTGGGTTCAAGAAGAAATGGAAGTAGAACGCCTTTCCCCGTTGGTTCGGAGGGACAGGCTCTATGGCCTGTTTGGATAGGAGGGCCTGGATTTCCATGTGGATAAGGGCGGCATAGGATGAGGAGTAACTGGAAGGGATAGGAGGACTGCCCAGAGGCATCTGAAGAAACTCCAGCGCGTGTCCCTTCTCGATCAACTGGAGTACCCAAGTGTCTGATGTAATTTTGGCCCATCCCTCTAGATAGAGGGAGAACTGACCCCTACTGCTTTCCCCATTAACTCCGCTGGAGGGGGAGGGGTCAGGCAAGGGGTCAAGCCGAGGCTCTGGGAGTGGAAAAGGAGGCCTAGAAGGCCTTGATGTTTCTAGGTCCCGAGGCTCCTGAGGGCTGAGAGGAGACCTTACATTTGAAGGCCCCTCTTGGCTGCTGTCCTTTGGATTGTTGGACTGCAGAGTGATGAAAAGTCTTACGCTTGGCAGGGGTTGGTTCTGACTTGTACATTTTGTAGACCAACTGGACTGCTTTGCCTTTGAGTCTTAGAGACCCATAATGATCTTTTCTGTGTCTTCACCGAAAAGAACAGACCCTTGGAATGTGGCATCCAGGATAGCTTCCTGGAGATACCGACGGAAGCTGGAAACCCTGAGCCAGGAGTACCTCCTCAGACAAGTCGTAGGACGAACACAGAACATGCTTTCCTACGTCCAGGCCTAACTGGACAATGTCTAACAGCTCTGACTTTTGAGAGGAGTCAGGCTGAGTCTGGGCCAACTCCAGAGCCTTTTCCCATAAGGACTTCTGGTACTGCACCACATGAGCTAAAAAGTTTAGTGACTGAATGGTACAGGTATCTGAAGAGTAGACCTTGCGGCCAAACTGATCCAGCCTTTTGGACTTGTCTGGAGGCTGAGAGCTCATGTGTCTAGGTTGTTTTACCCTGACATGGGCTGCAGTCAGCACCACTGAAATTGCCCCTAGGATGTTCTCCTAAGAATGTCTAATTCTTGAGGTTTTATAGAGCCTGTCCGCTTTCTTGGGAACTGTTGAAGCCGAGGAAGGGTGCCACCAGGTGAGTCTGCTGACATCCTGGAACATGGGCCACCAACGGGGGCACAACCAGCAGCTTTGGATCACTCATATCGAAGAACTGGGCAAGTTAACACCTTTCTGAGTCTATGTCCTGTGTCCCACTGGTTGAGGAACTGGATGTGACGGGTCACATCCATGAATGTGGGGTCATATGGAGGTGATCAGGAAGAATCCTTGTGAGAGTCTGTCTGAGGGGGAAGAGAAGCAAATCCCTCCAAGGACCTGGAAGTGGTAGATGAGCTCCTCTCAGAATACTCTGAGGAATGGGAGCGGGTATAAGAATGTCAGTACCGTCATCCACGAGACTGGTGTTGGCGTCCGGAGGACGACCGGGATGAAGAATGGTGCCTCCTCCCCCTCATGTCGCCTTGGGGACCCTTCATCCAAACGGTGGGGAAGAGGGGGGAGCCTTCTTAATGGAGGCGAAGGCTTCCTGGGTGGTAGAGTAGGCTGTTTAGAAGGGGCTTGAGGGACCCCTGAGGGAGTCAGATCTGGGACAGGGGTTGGGTTCCCCTTAAGTAAAAGGTCCCCTTTAATGGTGTTCCACCACGAGTTAAACGAAAGATGATGGGGGCTCCCAGAGGATCTGGCGTCGGGTGGGGGACATTAGGAGTACCTGGCGTTGGCCCTGCCGGAGCGGGCAACCCTGTCCTTAGGTCTGGGGATGCGGGCATATCCGGCTACGGTCCCGCAGGTGGCAAGGTATCTGGCGGCAGGTTATCCGGCATCAGGTCGCCACGCATCAGGATATTCGGCGTCAGACTGGGGGCACCAGGTTAGCGGACGACGGTTTCTCAGGTGTCCACTTGAGAGAGGCCAGAGGGGCTGGCGACATCCAAGGTTTGGGTGTTGCCAGAAGGGGTGTCACCCAGTTCAACCCCAGGGAAGTGGAGGTCGAGGACGTCGGGGTCTGACGTTGGCTGTCCAGGGTACCGGCCGGCGTCTGGTGCTTAGGGGAGCGAATGCCCGCTTGGAGTTCCTGCTCCTGGCATTTCTTCTTGTCGCTGGACCCTGGTGTCCGGTCCGCTGAGCTTTTCCTCTTGACCACCTGAGGCATACAAACAGAGAGTGAATGCAATGCCTTGACAGCACGCCCTGGGCTACTCCAGTTCGCAGAAGCGGAGTACAGATGCAGCGCAAACCCAGGTCTACCACACGGCACTCTGCGGCTACAACCAAAACCATCAGCTGGACCTCCTCTTTAAAGACACGGATGGTTATAAATGCTAAAACATCCAAAATGTTGCAACATACAGTACTTACCTTTGGGTCAATTTCTCCCAGAACATCATTCAAGACTTGCAGCAACTGCACTGGTTCCAACGAGTCAAATGTGATCAGGTTAAAGTTCTTCTTGAAAGGCTCTTTATTGAGCTGCTCCACAATAAACTTGATTTGATCACTCATTTTGGATAAAGGCTAGAAAACACCCTAAACCAAAAATAGCAATAAAGAGTTTAAATACAATGCAAGCTGAACATGCAACAGAATATCTCATTTGTACAAAACAAAATGGAAGTTACAGTATTTGGTTCTTTTGATAAAATAATTGTCAGTATTTAAGAGTGTCTCTGGTTACCAGTAAAAAAAAAAAAAACACTGCTGGCATCAGCAGACCTCAGTTACCCAACTTGCCTAAATAAAACTGAATTTCTAGCTATTATTTTTTTAAAAGGCAATACTATATGTATAAAAACAGCCCTTGTTCTTCATTTCATTTAGCGCCGGTTCTATTAAAGAGTTGAGGTCATACTCCCTGCTTGTGACACGAGTCTGTTGCTATGGAACTTATATTTATTCATTCATCTGTTTATTTATTTAGGTTTTTGGGAGACTTCCGGTGATGCTATGGACCGAGCAGCACACTGATCAGAGAGCTCCCTTCCCTCCTGCTAAATCAAAGTCTCCCTCTTACCAATAGACTTCTTCCAAAAGGTGCCAAATGCCATCAGAAATCGAGCAGGATAACTGGAAGACAAGAAATGGAAATTACGTACTTACCGTAATTCCTGATCTTCTTGGACAAAGTCTCCACCACTCATTCACACTAATGGGACTACGCTGGAGGTGCTAGGACCCTGCGGGAGACAAAAATATTCAGGAGGCCGGCACCAGGATAGGATCATGCATGTGTGGCACCATGAGACTTGCTCGCACCGTATAGGCTATCTCAGCGTTGACCCTCCAACCGCCTCAGTACCTTTTCCACCGAGAAGGTGCAACGTAAACTAAGAAAACCTAACACTAACTTCCGGGCATGTGAAAGCCCAGATGACCCATGTATGAAGGGTCAATTCAACAATGTCTTCACAGCTTGAACAACAAGGAAGAGAAGACCAAAACAGAATGAGTGAGCTCAGGGGATGGTGGGTGGGTGTATGAATAAGTGGTGGAGACTTCGTCCAAGAAGATCAAGAATTACGGTAAGTAGGTAATTTCCATACCTTCCTGGACTAAAAGTCTCCACCACTCATTCACACTAATGGGAGAGTACTGAGCTGAAACCCCACCCCCACCCCCGAATAGGGTAGTAGGAGACAGAACTCACTCAGGACAGAAGTCCATAAAGACTGTACTGCCGAAGAAAGTTAACTGTCAAGCATGGACAGCCAGAACATAGTACTTTACAAAGGTATGCACTGAGCTCCAACTCGCTGCCTTGCAGATGTCTGCAATGGGTACATTACAAACCTCCACAAGGAAATCCGCAACAACTCCGGTAGAGTGATATCAACCCGGTCTTCCAACGTGACCTGTGCCATGGATTAGTAGTGTCGAAGACATGCTACTAAACAAGCAGAAATACATCTCATGGCAAAAGGCTGACTCAGCCACGGCATGTGGAAAGATATAATAGTTGCTTGGCTGCGTATCACTTTGTTCTGGCGCTGTAGAATCACAGAACCCTCTTAACATTCAGAGAGATAAAGGAAGCGCTCCCTTTCATTCTGGAATTAACGAAGTAAGTAGCAAGAAGCAAAACTTGACTAATGGAAACTGAGCCTGAGACATGTTCTCTACTGGCTCAAGATAGTCCGAAAACGTACAGAGGTGAACATTCTCTGAGGACAAATGCAGACCTGCATTCAACAGGTCCATGAGGCACCCCAACATTTTACTTGGTGGGCAATCAAAAAGGCCCAGATGGAACTTTGCACCCCAGATGGTGAAGAGAAACCACTTAACCGAGAAGGTCTTCCTGGTGGAAGGTCTGTACGTGGCAAGAAGATCTCCATGACTGTCTGGAAATCTAAACCTTGCCCACTTCATCTCTTCAAGAGCCTGGCATGGAGATGAAGGAAGCGCAGGAAGGAAGGACCAAAGTCCCTGTGTTAGAGGGTCTGCTTGTAGATGGAGTTGCCTCGGGGGAACTTCTGACCGACTGTTGATCTACGCAAATTATATCTGCCGAAGTCAGTCTGGGATGATGAGCATCACCCTGTCCCCGTTTGCCTACAACTTGAGCAGCACCCTCTGAACTAAAGGAAGAGGAGGAAAGTGTAAGGGAGCGTCTTGTCTACTGCAGTGAAGACATCTTGACAGAAAACACCAGCGTCTGAATTTCTGAAGCAGGATAGAGGCAGATTTGCATTGAGAAGGGACACAAAAAGGACCAGGTCTGGACCGCCCCATTCATCAAAGGTGACTGCACAATAACTGAACTGAACTGATGCAACATGCTCAAGGCACCACTCGCCTCCACACTGCCTTCCTACACAGAGGGTAGGAGAGCGCTCCACCCTGCCTGTTGATGAAACATCACAATTTTGTCATCCGCCTGAAGTGGAATCACTTTGTGGCAGAGGGCCTCCTTTAGGACTTGGAAAGCGTAATAGACAGCGCTCATCTCTAAGAAGTCTATGAGAAGATGATGCTCCTACTCCTGGCTCCACACCTGAGTGTGGAGGTCTAGACGGTCAGCTCCCCAACCAATCAGGAGTGCAACCATGGTGCTGGTGATCTGGGATTTAGAGGGTAAGAGTAGACCTAGCAGAAGCTAGGCCAACTGCATCTACCATGTAAGTAATTTTATCCAAGGTTCTGACATTTATGTGGAGAATTGCAGATGCATGGTTGGAGACCACTATTTGTTGCGGATGAAGGCATAAGTCCCAGCATCAGCTGTATCGAAAAATACCAGGACAGAATCGCTTTCCAAAAGTAACGAGACATCTGAAGATGTCGTTTCTTTCGTTCTCCTGAAGGAAGAACCCTCACTCTGGAGGTATCCAGAAGAGCTCATATGAAAAGGAGCTGCTGGAAAGGTGAATCTGGCACCTTCTCTGAATCAGGAAACCCCTTCTGGAAGAGAGCAGCTGAGATGCTGTGGCAACTGCTTCCTGAGACTCTAGACCGGATGGGCTGGCTCAGAGCCAAACGTCCAGGCAGTGAAGGCTTGAATCCCAAGGTGGTAGCGAACTCCTCCCTGAACAAGTACTTGTTTACCCTTCAAGGTCAAGAAATGGACACATGCTGCCTGTTATCTTGGAACCAAGCAAAGGAATAGGAACCTGTGTTCTGATTTGCCGTAGAACAGCTTCTATTGTTCTGAGGCCCCGTCTCTCAGAGGAAGAGGGTCTGCGGAAGTGGGAGAATATCCCTCTCAGACAATCCTGATGACCCATACATCCGATGGATTGGACTTCTGCTAGATATAAAAACTAAAATCAGGTGCCCCCCACTCTGGTGACTCTCCGGGAACTGGAGTGTCGATCAGATTTTCTCCTAAGCCTCCTGCTGGACATACCTAGTGGCTTGTGCCTCAGGGGGGTTGTAGCTGTGGGTCGCTGGTGGTTAGGCGCCAGGGCCTGCAATTTGGTGCAATTGGGGGGGCTCCCCTTACATTTATAGCCCTCACATCTCAGCCCGCTGCTGTATTGGGGATATTCAAGCTGTATCCTGAACATTCTTCGAGGCCTGTTTTATCATGCTATTGGAGGTTTTGCCTTTTAAACTGTTTTGTATTGATTTCTCTCTTTTTTCTTTCACTACGTTGGACTTGGACTGATTTTATTGCAATTTACCTAGATTTATAATATTTTTGGGGGCACTGTTTAGATTTTATTTGGCTGAATCTTTTTACATTTCTTTTACTGTTTACTTGCCTCTCAGACTTTTGGTGAGAGCGGAGCCTGGGATTGGGAAGTCTCGGCATTTCTGAACAGGGGAGGTGGGAGCTTCCTTGTTCACTCATGAAACATTTGAAATTATTTGTTCTGATTTGTTTGTAAAGGTCTGCTGAATCATTTATCAGAGGGGACTGTTGGATTATCTTCAATAGTATGATTAAGGGTTTAAAATTTGAGGGAGGCAAGTTGATTATAGGATTAAGGTTTAAATTATTTGATGTTTCATTTATTAATTAGGGGGATTACGCTGTGTTATAATAAGTGTATTTGAAATGTGTTGGGAGGGTTTTGAGATGGCCGGGCATTATTTTCCCACTATGCTCAGGGCACTACGCCCTTTTGACTGTCCTCCATTGCCAGCTGAGGTGTACAAGAGATGTTGCGTCTTGGGGATAGTCAGAAATCGATCAAAAAAGGGGCTGCATGGGCATGGTGGGAAAATGGAGAGGGGTGGACGGACTGAGGTTGTTGCGACTAGGAGACGCCCTGGGCAAAATGGGGTCAGGAAAGGGGGATTCCCTGCCTGGTTCCCATACCCAAGGGCTCCACAAATAGTGGGCAGGTCTCGGGATTTTCCTCGGTGACCCATTCAACTTGGGCAGTGTTATGCAATGCCAGATTGATTAGAAACAAGACAGCCATTATAGCTGATCTTGTTGGAACATCTGATCTGGCATGCATCACCGAGACCTGGTTGGATGAGAATGCAGGCCCTGTTTAGGCATCTGCTGTTCCACCTGGGTTCTCGGTGATACATCGCCTGAGACTGGATCGTAGGGGCGGGGGTGTAACCATTATGTTTAAAACGGAACTGGGCCTTGTGGATGTGCCAGTGGGGTGCACTCGATCCTTTGAGTGTATCCTGGGAGCAGGTGTAGGGTTCAGGATACTCCTCATCTACCGTCCACCCAGTGATAGGGGAGAATTCCTGAAGGAGTTTGCAGACTTCATTGTCGACGTTGCCTTGGAGTCGCCCAGATGGGTAATTCAGGGTGACTTCAATGCCTGGGTCGATGATGAACTCTCACAGTTTGGAAATAATCTCCTCCAGCTTATGACTATGCTGGGCCTTACACAGGTGGTTACCTCTGCTACCTATACTGGAAGTCACTCTCTGAATCTTGTGTTCCTCCTGGGGATGGAGACCACAGATCTGGGGGTGGAACCAGTTGATTGGTCTGACCATCACACTATAAGGTTCAGTTTCGGGGCACCGCCTAGCAGGCCTGCCCCTACGGAAATGGTCCAGTACTGCCCCATTGAGGGGAGTTACTCCAGAAGGCCTATCGGCAGTACTGGACCTATCGGGTTTATCGAGTGAATACACAAGTTCAGATGGTCTTGTACTGGCTTTTAATAAGGCGGTGGGAGATGCTCTGGACTCAATAGCACCTGTTCGTGTTCGCCCACTCACTCTGCGCCCAAGGACTCCGTGGTTTGATGGGTCCTTGAAGGAGCTGAGTAGGGTGGGCCGAAGGCTAGAGAGAGCTTGGCGGAAATCCTGCCTTGATGCTGACAGGCTTAGATTGATGGAACATTATAAGATCCATCAAGCAGCAATAACCCGTAAGAAGGCAGAATTCCTTTCCGGGGAGATTGCTGCTGCACGAAAATCGACCAGCTCAGCTCTTTCAGACCGTGGACAGACTGTGCAATCCAGTCTATCTTCAGTCTGGAAGAGATTTTTCACAAATAAAGTGTGATGAGCTTGCTCGTTTTTTTGCAGATAAGGTTGCCAGCATCAGGACAGGGATCGGCCCATCTCCCTCTATGAGGGACTGCGGAAATCGGCGGAAGGTTGCATACACCCGGTCTGTCTGGTTCGACTTCAGTAGGCCAGAATTCTCAGACATTGTGAGGATTGTCCAGACTTTGCGACCAACCAGCTGTAGTTTGGATCAGGGCCCTATGCCACCTATTGGTAAGTTGCGTAGATGTTATCTGCCCGATCCTTGTTGAAATTGTCTGGTGTTCCTTGGAAAAGGGTTGTTTTCCCTGATCCCCTCAAGGAGGCGGTCATTCGACCACTCCTTAAAAAAACCTTCCTTGGAGCCAGACTGTCTAGCAAACTACAGAACTGTCTCTAATCTACCCTTTGTGGGTAAGGTTATTGAGAAGGTGGTTGCGTTGCAGCTGGATGACCATCTTACAACTCACAATGTCCTGGATGCTCTCCAGTCTGGGTTTAGGAAAAGACACAGCACCGAGACGGTCCTTGTTTGGGTGTTAAATGATCTCCTAATTGCTAGAGATCAAAAGGCTCATACTATCTTAGTCCTTCTTGATCTCTTGATGGCATTTGACACTGTAGACCATGGTTTGCTTTTGGAGCGCCTGCGGCATTTCTGTGGATTATTTGCCACAGTTTTAAGTTGGTTTCGATCTTTCCTCATAGGCAAGTTCCATACTAACATACTAAAATGCCAGCAGAATAGGCCTAACGGTCTTACATGTCTGCTCGTTTGGTCAGCCCCCACCCTGGGAGCTGACCTTGCTGTCCCCCTCGCCTTCTCTGGCTTCTCCCTTCCCAGTTCTGGATATTCTCGCTGCACTGGATTTTGCTTCCAGAACCCTTCCCCTGTACCTGTCCCACCCCCTCTTGAACCCCTCCACCATCTCTGCCTCCACCAGCCCGCTGGGCAGTGCATTCCATGGCTCCACCACCCTCTCAGTGAAGTAGCACCTCCTCCTTTCTCCCCTGAATCTCCCCCCAGCTTCCACCCATGCCCTCTAGTTGCCCCTCCTCCTTCCTTCGAAGCACCCTGACTGCTACTCCCCTATTTACCCCCTTCATGTACCTGAAACCCTCTATCATGTCCCCCCGGGTCCCTTCTCTCTCTCTTCCAATGTGTACATATTTAGCTCTTCGAGCCTCTCCCCATAGGTCCTGTCCCCCAAGCCCCACATAATTTTGGTTGCCTTCCCCTGGACCCTCTCCAGGAGTTTAATGTTCCTCTTTAAGTGTGGCCTCCAAAACTGCATGCAGTACTCAAGGTCTGGCCTCACCAAGCAGTTATACAGAGGGAGTATCACTTCCCTCCTTCTGGAGGTGATCCCCCTAGCGATGCATCCCAGCATCCTGTTGGCCTTGGCTGCTGCCCTCCTACAAGTCTCAGAGTTGTTCATCTTGACATCCACCACCACCCCCAGGTCCCTCTCAGCCATCGAGACTTGTAGTTACAGAGGACTGTCACTGGAATTTATTCCTCTAATGCCCTCCCCCTGTCCTGTGGGGTGCCACAGGGCTCCATATTGGCACCCATGTTGTTTTCAGTGTACATGCTGCCATTGGGAGACATCATTAGAAAGTACAGTTTGGGTTTTCACTGCTATACAGATAATACCCAACTGTATATGTCCTTTATGCCCAGACAGGATGATGCAGTCTCTGTGCTTAACAACTGTCTAACCGAGATCAAAGACTGGATGAGCTCTTGCTGGCTGAGGTTAAATCCAGACAAGACTGAGGTGTTGGTTGTGGACCCGGGTCGTCCGGCGGTGGGTCTTGGGTCTGGGCTTCCTTCTGGTCTAGGGATTGATGGTGTCCAGCTCATGACTACAGATCAGGTGCATAACCTGGGTATTTTTTCAACAGCGGGTTGACTTTGAAATCTCAAGTCTCTGCTGTCGTTAAATCTTCCTTTTTGCCATCTAAGGAATATCGCCCCAGTGAAACACCTGGTTCCTCCGGCTGACCTCCCTATATTGGTCCATGCCTTCATAACCACCCACCTTGATTACTGCAATGCCCTCTACCTAGGGCTTCCTGGGGTTGATATCCGCCACTTGCAGCTGGTGCAGAACGCAGCGGCCAGACGTCTGACTGGTACGTTTAGGACTAGTCATATTACGCCTATGCTGCGCGAACTGCACTGGCTGCCGGTACAGTGGCGGATCACCTTTAAGGTCGGCTTGCTGACCTACAAAGCCCTACACGAGCAGGGACCCAGATATCTGCTAGAGCTCCTGATTCCCTACTGCCCCCACCGTTCACTCTAATCCGCCGATGAGGGATTGCTGGAGATTCCCAGGGTTCGTTTGAAAACATCTGGGGCACGTGCCTTTTCTTATGCTGCACCTATCCTGTGGAATTCTCTACCTCATTGGTTAAGAGAATGCCCGACCGTCATGAGCTTTAAATCGGATTTTAAGACTTATTTGTTTTATCAAGCTTTTTCTGTATGATGTGAATTTTTGTTATTGTTTATATTGGATTTTACCGTATAGCGCCTTGATAATTTGAAAGGTGCTCAAGAAATAAATTTTACTTTGCTACCGCCGAGAGGCATCCACCTCAGACAGCTGAGGTGGGACCTGGGCCAGATCCAAGAAAATGGTACAGGAGTGCCAGATAGGTAGAGTTGAGTATCATCTGTATAACACAAACTCAATGCCATACCATCGAATGATCTTACCCAACTGCAGCATGTATACTGAAAACAACACGAGAGCAAGGATCGAGCCTTGAGAAACACCACAGGGCAGCGTCAAGGCCCTGGAAAGAACATTTCCCTGGGCCACCCACTGCATTATTCCATGTAGGTAGGCCTCGAACCAGCGTAAAACAGTGCCAGTGAGTCCCACATAGCTCCTCAGGCATCCAAAATCAATCCATGGTCAACAGTGTCAAATGCTGCCAAGAGATCCAATAGGACCAAGATGATACAAAGCCCCTGATCCCCTGTCATGAGGAGATCATTTGTAACTTGCTGCGTTTTTCATGACAATGTCAGTAAGAAACTGGAAAGGGGAAAATCTGTGGATGTTGTCTTCTTGGATTACAGTAAAGCATTTGATACTGTGAGCTAGTGGAAGCACTGGCAGGAGTAGGCATCAATGACAATATTGTGGCCCAGATTGAATCCTGGCTTTTAGATAGAAAACAACAAGTCGTGATTCGAGGAGTTGCCTTTGACTGGGCAAATGTAATGGGTGGAGTTTCCCAGGGGTCAGAGTTGGGGCTGACCTTGTTTAACTTTTTCATCTCCTCAATGAAATCTGGGGAAGGCCCCTTGGTATTCAATTTGCTGATGACGCAAAAATTGGTTATTTAATCAATACACCGCATGATGCCATTAAATTGCAGGATAGTCTATATTTGTTAGAGCAACGAGCTAATAAGCACAAATTAAGTTTCAATCTGGATAAATGTGCAGTTATGCACTTTGGTAGGTCCAACATCATGGCTACCTATGTTCTAAATGGTCAACTTCTTAAATTATCAGCAGAAAAAAGGGTTTTAGGTGTCATTGTCACAAATTATTTTAAATTTAAGAGCCAGTGTCGATCCAGTGCCTCAACTGCATCAAACATATTAAATAGCAACAGAAGGCATATTACATCCAGGGATGCTAAGGTGATACTACCACTGTATTTGTCACTGGTGTGGCCATACCTCAAGTACTGTGTGCAGCTGTGATCACCTAGTACCATGTCTGAGGCAAACATTCTTGAAAGGGTACAGAGAAATACCACTAGAATGATTGCTGGACAAAGGGAATTAAGTTACAAGGACAGACTGGAAAATCTGAATTTATATACATTACAGTACAGAAGAATAAAGGGGGGCACCTTTCCCTACTATTCAGATCACTGAGAAACAATGACCTTTGGGATTGTTTAGGATTAGAATTAAAGAAACATAACTATAACATGAGAGCTCATAGATTGCAGTTTAAAGGGGAAGCATGCAATATGGTCCGTGGAGCCACTTGATTTAACTAGAGGGTAATAACTGCCTGGAATAATCTACTGCATGAAGTGGTAGGATGTAGGGATGTGGAGACCTTCAAGAGCAAATTAGATCAATTCTATGTAAGGGACTCTACCACTTACCTGTATCTCCTTGTGTAAATGAGCGAGCGTCATATGGGTTACATGTCTTTCCATGCTCAACTATTTCTACAAGATTCTATGAGAACTCTAATGAGAGCAGTTTCAGTACTGTGACATGCCCAAAAACCCGAATGGACAGGTTCATAGATTCTAAACTGCTTAAGGTGTTCAGCAAGTTGGTCAACCACCACCTTCTCTGTAATCTTCCCCTGGTAGGGAAGATTAGAGACAGGTCTGTAATTCCAACACATCAGGTCCAAGGAAGGTTTTTTTTAATGAAGGGACCTCACCACTGCCTGTTTAAGGGCAGATGGTAAAACACCCTACCTCAAGGAACACCAAATGATCAAGGAAATAAAGGGCCCAACACTTCCCGGCACTCTAAAAGAAGCCAAGTAGGTCCTGGATCCAGCAAACAGCAGGTGGGATGCAAACCAGCCAAAACCTTGATACCCTCTGTCCTCTGAAACCAGCCAAAACTCAACCCAGGCAGATCAGCAGTGCCACAATGGCCTTATCACCATCTGTAACAGACCACCTGAGCGGATACCCAATCTAATGGATGGCACCTGATCAGTGAAGAAATCTGCAAACTTATTGCATTTTTCAGCAGAAAAGACTCAAACAGACTGTAGACAGGAAGGATTTAACAACTGTCCATAGTGCGAAAAGAGTTGAGCTATATTACTTCTTTCTGCACCAATCATCAATGACAGGAATTCTGCCTTTTTCAGGGTGATTGCTCATTGATATCATCACCACAGTGAGTTTTCAGTGCCAACTTGTCCTCCATAGACTGAGTCTTGTGCCAGGAAAGTTCCAATCTCTGTCCCTTGGTCTTCAACCTATGCAGCCCATCATAATACCAGGGACAGCTACATCGGGGGGTCAAGAGACGAACGCAGTAGGATGCTAAGGAATCCAAGGCAGACATCAGAGCACCATTATAGTGCTCCATGGCGTTCTTGGAACCCTGTGCACAAGCCAGCATCATGCATGAGTCATCCAATACCCTGAGGAGTTTGAGAGACTCCAGATTATGTTTTGGACAGTATTGGAACATCTCCACCAGAGGTGTAGAAAGTCAGGGGACCCCACAAAAGAATGACACGGCATTATGATTTGACCAGAAGACCAGGTCAACCTTGACCGCCCTTATGTCAAGACCCAATGAGAAGATCAGGTCCAAGGTGTGACCACACTGATGTGTGCCAGAGGGAGCTGCCTGCGTTAGCAGCAGAGACTTCATCAACTGAAGGAGCTGTCAACCGAGAAGCAAGGATTCATCATTAACCCATGCACTGAAATCCTGCAGCACCAAGAGTCTAGAGGCATTCACTGCTAGGTCGACAATGAAATCTACCAGCTCCTGCACAAAATCACCCCCATGTCCCAGTGGACGGTATGTAAGAATGATCATGCAGCTAACACCTGGAACACATCTACTGTAGCAGCAACACACTCAAAGGACCTGAAAGTTCCCGGGGCATGCCATGAGTCCCAATGTGGATTTAAAGCAAATGCCCCCTGTGGTCCTGCCTCAGGCAATATAGCACCGAATACCCTGGTGAGATAGACTCCTCCAGCACAGGACCACAGTCATCCCCCAGTCAGGTCTCAGTAAACAAAGTCAGCCAAAGAATCAGCAAAGTAGTCATACATTACTACTTAGTGACCAAAAATTACAGAGAATGGCCCAAAGAGGAGAAGCAGAGCTAGCTGGACCTGCTACTTCCTGCTTGTTGACATTTAGCAGGGCCCTAGGGAGGGTAACCAGGCATGGTGGTCCCTGTTCCTGGTTCCATATCCTCCCTGGGCACCTCCTAAACCCAACCACACTAATCAAACCACTCGGAACATCATACCCTGTCCTTGCACTATGGGTTTTATTTATTTATTGATTGATTAATACATATCGGAATTTACAACCTTTGAGTCAGAGACTCCTTTACAAAGGCTCCAGTCAGGAGATTACATTGTAATTACATAAAACAATTTACATAGAGTAGAAAAGAATAACAAGTGGTTACAGTGAATGTTTTGGAAAACAAAATACAGAGACTTCAAATTCTTAGGCCACTGGGGCAACCAGTGGAGCCTAGGCGAGAGATTCTTACTAACAGTAACACCACCTCTTGAGGATTCCCAACTCTCTGCAGTGGCAGAAAAGAAATCAAAAGGAAATATTATAAAATATAAAATAATTTAAAAATAAAAAGGCATTTAAAGCGCTGCACGAGAGACTAGCAGGGTTGGAGCAACTTGTGAAGAAGTCAGAGTAGCAGGTCTCCACAGTAGAAGACAGCGCCATACCACTAGGACAGGCCACAAACTCACTGCTTCACTATACTGAAGCACTGCAAGATAAGTGCACCAATCTGGAGGTAAGACCTCACCAAAATAACCTAAGATTAAAAGGGCTGCCAAAGAATAGTAAAACAGGCATATATGTGATTTTTTGGGGGGAACTTGCTGAGTGATATCCAGGCCTTCCCCCCACCATATTTTAGAAGACAGCAGGCCCATAGAGCTCTGTAACTCAATCCAATGGACCCCAATAATCACCCCAGACTAATTTTAATGAAATTCTCTAGCTACTGCTGGCCCACCGGCACAGTGGTAGAACTACCGCTTGAGGCACAGACAACCCTTGTTCGGGAATGAGCCCAGGACGTAGGATGTTTGTAGGGGGAGGAGGTCCGAGCATCCCTTGAATGCTCTCCACCTCTTGGGGGGGGGGTTAAGCCTCTGGTGCCATGTCACCCACTGGGTGACCACACAGCACTGCAACCAGGAATGGGCAGGCTGACGTTAGCATGGAGGGGCATGTGGATACATGTGCACCTGTCGTTCCATTGAGGTCACAGGGTCAGAGACACTAAAAAGGAAAAAGCCCCCAGCCTGCAGGATGACGCTACCTGTCCTCGCAGGCCCTGCACCCACCTACTGGGCTCGCCAACCCACAACCCAGCTAAAGGTCCTCCAGGGTAATGGGGAAGCACCCCGAAGGGATAAGCCATGGGGCACTGCAAGGGTCGGTCCGGTAAGTCCCAGGAATCGAGGTGTGACGGGGCTGGGGAACAGGGGGCAGAAGAGGGCAGGCTGGACGACACGAAGGCATAAAGCTAAATTCTCTAGCTACAGAACGAAAGAAGAAATATAAAGCTAGCCTGGTAAAAGAAAGATATTTCTTATAATAACCACACAAAGGATCGCTCCATTAAGGGAAGGTGCTCGTCGGTCCTACTTCAACACGTTACAAAAAAGGGACCCGGCACACTTATCTTCTCAAACAGACTGCAAGACACGCCAGTCTCTTAAAAATTACAGTTTTTATTGTGAAACAAACACAGGTATTGAAGAGGTGTAGCCCAGGGAGACCTCCGCACAAATGCCCAATGTTTCACGTTCCTTTCAAACACTTTATCCACAAAGCATTCAAAAGGAACGTGAAACATTGGGCATTTGTGTGAATGTCTTCCTAGACTACACCTCTTCAATATCTGTTGTTGTTTCACAATATATAGAATAGTGTATGGACAACCATACACAACAAGGCTGTGTTCCCATCGAGGGTTTGTGATGATATCTTTGAGACCTCGAGGGCGTAGCTCGAGAGGTCTCAGATGTCATCACAAACCCGAAATGGGAACAGGGCAGAGTTGTGTATGGTTGTCCATATACTGTTTTTTATAGTATATGACAGCCCTATATTGAGATAAAAACAAAAGAAAATAAAAACACAAAGATGCTGTTTGCTATTAAGGATATGTATTTACTGATCAGAAACAAAACTGAACAGAACAGAAAATGAGTTGGCACATATTAGGCAACACTCGGTACAGTCCACTAATTTTACTAACAAGGCAATTGAGAGGATTTTCGTTCAGAGAACGCGATGCTGCAACACAGGCTACAGTCCACAAATTTCCATAACAAACCAGGATTAAAAAACGACTGCACGTATTTATTTGTCTCAGCACAAGTAAACAAATTTTGAGACTCGTGAAATAAGTATGAAGGATACAGGATGTTTTGTGTTTCCAGTAGTTCTTGACGTTATTTCTGAAAAGGAAACAGAGAGGAAAAAAAACTGCTGCCGTTCTGAATTGTATTGCGAGTTTGCCATTGCTGCTTGTTTGATTATGAGGGTAGGTTTGTTCACGTGCTGCCTTTCGAAAAGAAACCGTTGGGGATGCGATGAGAGTCAGTGACAGCTCGCGCTGCTTAAAATAGAACTAAGAAGTTGTTGTACTATCGATCTGACATCAGAACGATAGTACAACAGCTTTCCTTGACCTTTGCACTGCCCTACAACAAGGATTTTGAAGCTTCTAAATTCCGTGTACAATCGAGGGCTGTCATATACTATAAAAACTATAATTTTTAAGAGACTGGTGTGTCTTGCACTCTGTATGAGAAGATAAGAGTGCTGGGTCCCTTTTTTGCATCATATTTCTTATTATGGCCACAGACTATACTTAGACCGAGACTACCACTGGAAATAAAAAAAAAATTTTCAAAAAAAAGGCTGCAATACACGGATGTTATCAAAGCCCTTAGATCAAAACAAAACAAATAAAGTTTCAAACACCATACCCAATCAGGATGCGCATATTCTAGGAAGATGGGGTCCAGCTGTATGGCACTCTGACAGATGCCAGGGCAGCCCTGCAGGATCATGGTATCCCCATCGAGGTGAGGAATCCAAATGCAGGGGGAAGACCGAGGCCTTCCTACAACAGACAGACAGTAGCAAGATGTCAGCAAATTCGGGCTACAGGACAACAGGCCGCCTTGCACATCATGAAGGAAATGTGTGACCTCCTGAACACTGTGACTGGCAAATGACACCGAGGATGGAAAGCTGAGAAGAAGACATGAACTAGGACACTGGCTGCATATCTTTTTCATATCTTGGGGTACAAGTGAGACACTAAGGAGGGCGCTCCTCTATTAATTTCGCTATACACCTTGTACCTAAAGTGTTCTTTTTCCCATGAAGTTACCAGCTTAAGTTTGCTTTTCACGCAAAATTGTTTACATGTTATAAAACTGTCTTTCCCCCACTAGTACCTGAATAATTGACTCTGCCGGAGATGGATGGGACCCGTACATGGTTGTTAATTATGCATATGGTATTCATATGATTATGTGTTTCTCTTGCTTAAAAAAAAACACTGCTGAAATGTGATTCCATGCATTCTGAAGTAGGAGAGGTCCTCAGACCTACTGTTAAATTGCCACTGCCACGTTTTTCTTTTCAATGTGGTATTCATGGCCACCTAGCAGTATGTATCACATGGCAAAGGTCACCACAGTAACAAGATGGAAATCTCCATGTTGTAATACTGGACACACATACTGTACTTCAAGGTGGGGAGGAGGAGGATCTAAGGTTTCATTTCCGTCTAGGCTGTTAATAATGTGCAGATCTCAACTGAGTCAACAGACAGGTTGCACCGAGGAGTGCTGTGGGGAGATGGGTGCTGCAGGAATATGCGGATGTGCTATGAAAGCTCCAGCACGCCATGTTATAAAATGGAGGAGCAGGGTGGGCTGCCACCACAGCCACCCACAAGGTGGGTGGGGAAACATTTAGCTGCCTGATACCTGCTGCAAATGCAACCGCTTCAGTACATGGCAGGACCTGGGTGATTTGTAGCCCTGAGCCTTCAATGCAGCACCCTGCTCTGCCTGGGCATTCCAGTGACCGCTTCCTTGGAGACAGGAAGGTGTACCGAGCCAATCATTGCTAAACCCATCTGGGTAAACTGAAAAACAGATCACTAGTAGGGGCAGATGGAAGTGGTGGGGTTCTCCTACCAGTCTGTGAACAAATATGTTTGAACTTGTGGACGCCCTAGTGAATTGGTTCTCAGCGATTTGTCTGACCACTCTGTAATAGGGAAATTACCAACTATGGTACAGGGGGCATCCAAACATGTGGGTCCACTGTCACTGCACTGATGGAGACCTCAGCCCTTCACAAATGCCATGTTTGGTACAGGAGGCATCCAAACATGTGGGTCCACTGTCACTGCACCAATAGGAACCTCAGCCCGTCACAAACACCATGTTTTTGCGACAGAAGGGGAGGAGACAAACACCTACACAAGCTGTGGATGTCTTTTTTTTTTTTTTTTTGCAATTCTTTTTCTCGTTTTGAGCTTTCTTGATATTTCGAGTAGCTGATGTGGTGTGCCCCCCTCAGTGAGGAACAGAAAACCACTACACACCTGTGGCTGGGTGCTAAGGGGGGAATCACCACCGGGGCATAGACTATTGGGAGTATATTCTCCTGTAACTGAAGAGTTGTGTTTAGACCAGTTGTTATTTTCCCCAGCCCAGTTGGCTATGTTTTCAGTTATTTTAGATAGTTGGGATATGACATTACAGCGGATAGGTTTTGATCAAATGATCGAGTATCTGCTCAGGTATGATGTGCTGACACCCGTGTAACACGGATTTTAGCCAGGATATAGTACGTCGACTGCCTCAGTGGGGTTCACAAATGCAGTCCACAAGGCCCTTGATAAGGATCTCTTTACAGCGGCTGTGTTTGAGGACCTCAACAAGGCATTCGACCTTGTAAATCATAAATTGTTTTTGTCATCTCTGATTAGACTTGGCATGTGCCAGGATGTTGTCAGAACTAGGGATGTCAAGATAACACGATATAACAATATGTAATAAGCCATGACAGGGTGTGCATTAAAGGATTTTAATGCACACCCTAGGGGTGTGCTAAGGCACGATGCTGAAAGCCGAGTGTCCTCACGCCCCTGGGAAATGCATTAAAATCCTTTAATGCACACCCTGGAGTGGCTTATCACACTTATAAAATGTGCCACCATCATAAAAGAATTAGTCTGATGTACTCTGATAGGGATTAAAACTCATTTACTATTTTCAAAACAGTGTACAATACATTACCTCTAAAACTTCTAAAAACTGAAAAAAGTAGTCCCCATTAATGCATAAAATAGGATATGTCAGCAATAGGTTAACTAGTACAGTACTTTACAGTAAAAGTATTTATTAGTAGAGCTGGTTGAAAATAAAGACTGTCACATGTAAATTTTATCATATATATGCACTGTAACATTTGTAAATTTGTAAGACATAAGCAGTGTTTAAAACTTAATTTTCATTACAAATAGAATAATAGATAGGTTACAGTGAATTACAAGGCTGTAATTCCATCGAGAGGTTCTGGGGACATAGATAACCTCGAGAGTGAAGCTCGAGAGGTTTCTATGTCCCCAGAACCTCGAGGTGGACTTGCAGCCGAGTAATTTACTGTAACCTATTTTTTAATTTTTGTAATATATGGATCCGATTCGGAAAAATGTGCTGCTTTTAAAATTCTGTGAACTGGGCTGGCTGCCTGTTGCACTGAAGAAGTGCTCGCCTCGGCTGACCCACGCACAGACAGTATTGAAGTTGTGCCCGGATTTGTGAGGAAAGCTTTTACTTTAATTTGGTAATCCTACCGCTTATTTTCTTTGTTCATCCGCAGGTAATCCACTTTTCTGAGAAATAAATATAAAAAACAAACTGGGCATAACTTCGAGTTGCTCGCTAAGCGAGTGGCGTCCGCCATGTTTTTGCGTTTGGTTTGCCGCCTACTCAGAAAGAGATGTGCCAATGGCATTACGCGTTTACATTGGGTGCACAGACTGGAGCGTGGCACCATGGCAACCCGCGTTTGTGTGGCAGGCAAACTGGCGCAGCTGTGGGATTTCAGTGATAATACTATCGTTCAGAGCTGAAACGATAGTATTATCAGCAGTGAACGATAGTATTATCAACAACAACCAATAGTATTATCGCTTGAGGAAGGGTAGAATTATCAGAAAGGGAGTAGTGTATTATAGGGATTTTTTTGTATGACTTTTGATAGTATTATTTTAACAATCCATATATTACATTGTAGTTATATACTCTCATCGAAGGCAGCCTTCTCTTTATTTTTGTTTTTTTACTTATGTGCTGTAGTCTAGTACATAAAAGGAAAACTGCTATAGAATTGAGGTGAAAGGTTAGTAAGAAAAAAAAAAAAAAAAAAACTTTAAACCTGCCAGGTTGCCTTTTTTTTGGTGGGCAAGGAGGGTAGATTTCACCTGAAAACTCCTATATAAGATTCAAATGTACGCGCTTTTATTAACATTAGCAATGTTTTTGGGCACTTTGGGTCTGCCTCTGCCTATTTAACTGTGTTTTCCCACCTTTTCTTTTTGTTTATAAAGTATTACTGTATTGCCTACTTTCTTCATCTGTTTTTTGTTTTCTGTTTTTCCCCACATGCAAGACATAGAATGTTTATCATAGAATGTTTACCATGGAATACAGGGATTCAAAATTCTGCTCAGTTCCACTTGTAGAATGTTACTCTCCTGACATTACGTACACACAGACGAAAAGGCCTGTTTTAGAGCCAGAGACTCAATTATATCACTGTCAGGGCAAGCATAAGAGATTTCCCTGATGAGCAGGTAAAGACAGAAGGGGGAATTTTCACTGTTAGTAAACAAACAGTTGTAATGAAAACTATAAACAATACTTAATGTTTCTAATTTGTTTATGTGTGTAAGGAGAGTGTGATGATCAGGGAAACAACATTTAATTAATTTATTTTATTTTTTATTTAAGGTAGTTTTATTTTTAGGGCCCAGCTGAAGGTTTTTTTTTTTTTTTTTTTTTTACAGTGTAAAGGCAGCAGCCATGTTAATAATGGAAGATCAGTTCTGGTTGAAGGGGGACTGATGGAAGATAGTTCTGGCTGTATGAGGACTGATTTTTAAGCAATAAGGCATGACCAAGGGTTATGTTAATGGTCTGTTAATCACCCTCTAGGGGTGTAATGTTGCATGAGGCATAGCCGAGTGCCACATGCCCCTAGAGGGTGATTAACTGACCATTAACATAATCCCTGGGAGTGCCTTATTACTATTATAATAAAGCTGTTTTCTTAAACAGTGTTAAACCATGTTCAGCATATGATTAAGCTCTACATGTATGTTAACAAAAGATTAACATAAGGCTGTTAGAATGTTTACAGCCAATCAGAAAGCTCCATTTCTCAGACCCTTGTTATAATGCTCATTGTGTGATGTGGTTTAGGACCAGGATGACTGTGCATATAAAAAGATTTAATGTACAGTCAGCTGATGTCTCTTGGCCAATGAGATTTCTAGATTTTTTCTTGCCATTTTATAAATCACGATAATTACCACTGACGATAATTTATCGTTGTAAAAAAACAATATCACGATTATCGTGCAGCACGCTATACCAGGATATACAGTGATAAAGTGCCTTAGCTTGCTTTTCCAGCAGTGTGTCCCTTTCCAGGTATAGCCATGATTCCAGATTCCCACCATCCTCCTCCTCCTCCTCTCTGATTTTTACAATTTTTCCTTAATGCCAGCCCAGTGGCACAGAGGGATGAGAGCCTGGGTGACTCACTTACCACCACGCCAGCAATCCGGGTTCAGGAACAGACCTGGGTCACTTGAAGGCTGCTGTATGAAGGAGAACTGAGAATCCATTGACAGTTCTCCCCCTTCGGGAAGGGAGGACAACGCAAGCCACTGCTCGATCGCACGTGGTGGAGGCTGGGTGATGCAGCAGTAGCAGCCTTCTTACTGTCCGGGCACATGGGGCTGAGTATACACAATGTCTTTACATTGCACACCTGCACCACCACATGTGTGCCGGCCTGAGGGATAGGGAAAAGAAAGTGGGGGGAAGGTATGTGCCTTGGTTGCCTTACAGAATGGTGAACTGGAGGCCTCCGACCTCTCCTCATGTAGATCCCCACAGGTGAGACAGCACAGGGAGTGGTGGTTGGGGTTGGGAGCATCAGGGCACCGAATGTTGGGAGCTGGTAGCAACCAGGTCCAAACAGTTATATGGAAAACAAATGTCGCTGGTTATCGTGATAATTCAATATACAGTATCTTATACACAAATATCGTGATATTAAAAATGTGACACTGTGACATCCCTAGTTAGAACTATCTACTGGGCGAACTCAATCTACAAAAATCAATGGTCCTTGTGTCGTTCTCCCCGCCCGCCCATCTCACTGGGTGTTCCACAAAGTTCTAGCTTGGGTCACCTTTTATTTAGTCTTTTTTTGAACACTTGACCCACTATATGTTGTTAACACACAAATGTTTCTCTATGCAGATGATGCAGTGATCCTCAAGAGTGGTGCCAGTTTCAATGATGTACATGAAAATTTGGCCATTGACTTCACAGAAATCCAAAATTGGTTTCTAACAAATAAGTTTGTCTTAAATGAAAGAAAGACTAAATCCATGGTCTTTTATAACCAAAGAAAGAAACTGCTAGCTGAACCTGTTCTCTCGCTCTATACTCTTAAGGGGATGGAGACAGACCAGGTCAGGACCTTTAAATATCTTGGCCTTATTCAGGATGATGGCATGACTTATGAACAACACATAATTCAAATGGTTAGAGTAGTTCACCAAAGGTTAGGCACATTATACAGATTAAATACTTTACTAATACCATCTACTATGTTGCTATTGTCGCAGTTTTCTTTTACCAGTTACTGACTACGGTTTATTATTTTTTAATATATGGATGGGTACTAATAATTCTACTGAAAGGCATACAAAAAATTCTCAGTAATAGCATTGTTCCGAAAGCGGTAATATCACAGTTCACAAGTGACAATACTATTGTTCATGCGCTGTAATACTATCATTCGGGACCTGAACGATAGTATTATCAGCAAAAGTCAACAGTGCAAGTCTGCCTCCTGACATCTTCCAAGCATGCCTTCCGATTGGTCGCTTTTCCTGCATGGGCGGGCAGAACACCACCAAAATATGACTGCTCTCTCCCTTGCTTAACGAGAGAAATTTCCTCTGTGCTATGAGCAGCGTTTTTTTTTTTATTATTTATTTTATCATTATGATAACTATATGGTTGATCCTGCTTTCACTCATCTCGCCACTGAAGGTAAGAGTCAGAGCAAGTGACTCATCAGTGCAGTGCTCGTGTCTCCAGTAAGGAGTATGCAGAGCAGACATCGGGTGCTCGTAGTGACTGTTAACTGAAGTAGTCGGGCGCCCATTTTTGATCAGAGGAAATTTTCAAATCGGATTCGCATTTAAAAAAAAATAACAGGTTAGTGTGCATTACAAGTTATTATACAATGGCAAGAAAGAATCATGGCTTCTGATTGGTCAGCTGATCATCACAGCAGGGATGTTGTCCTGACATAACATCCCTGCTGATTTATTGTTGGATCTTCATTATGCTAGTTATCCATCTTCTCTTAAAAAACAAAAAATAGTTTTACACACTAACAAAAACAGTCTTTAAAATTATTTTTTTTTATTCTGTATAAAACAAGCAATTGCATAATAGGAATAATTTCCTCCAGGGTGGGTGTTATGCAGGGATAAAGTACAGTTACGTAAGAACTTACCGTAACAGTACATCTTCGAGAGAGGCTCTTGCAGTAGGTAATTACAGATAGGACTGAAGCTGGCAGGCGTCAGGACCCTATGGAAAAATTTCTAGCTAGCACTCTCTGGCAGGGGACCACCCCCACGTCAGGTGACCGACGTCAGTATAAAGGGGCGGTCCCCCACGCCCGCCTTCCAGTTCTTTTCCGCCAAAGGCCAAAAGGCAAGACAAGACAGAAGCAGATGTTTTCTTCCCTGGAAAAGGAGCTGAAAAAGCTTAGGGGGATGGAGGGCGGGAAGGTATTACCTACTGCAAGAGCCTCTCTCAAAGATCTACTGTTATGTAAGTTCTCTCTGTACTATCTTACTTTGAGAGGGCACTTGCAGTAGGTACTTACAGATAGGACCGAGTCCCAAGCAGTCTGGAACAAGAAGAAGCAAACGGGAGGAGGAAACTACCCAAATGTAGACCCTCTGACTGTGAAGGTCTTAGGAAAGGAGACCTTGCAGAACAGCCAACCCGAAGCCAGCTCTGCGGCGAGAGGCAATATCCAAACTGTAATGTTTCATAAAGTTATGGACAGAAGTCCAAGTTGCGGCTGCACAGATGTCTGCTGCTGACACATTCTTGAAACAAGCAGCAGAGGCAGCGACCCCTCTGGTGGAGTGGCCTCTGACTTGACCCGGCAGGGTCTTGTACTTGTCGTAATAGAAAGTGATGAAATGAGCCAACCATTTAGATAGGCATTGCTTAGAAACAGCGTTGCCTTCTCTTTTATGTGCAAAAGAGACAAACAGTTGATCAGTCTTTCTGAGATCCTTCGCCCTGGTGGTGTAGTATCTCAGAATTCGGTGAACATCCAAAGTATGCAAGAGGTACTCCCCTTGACTGGAGTGCTGCGTAAAGAAAGCAGGCAGCTTGATGGATTGATTCAGCATAGATTCCGCTACCACCTTAGGGAGAAACTTAGGATTGGTACGCAGAGCCATCTGTTCCTTTTGGAAAGTCAAGTACAGGATTTTGCATGAGGGCCTGGAGCTCAGAAATTCTTCGAGCAGAAGTAATGGCCAATAGGAAGAGAGTCTTCCATGAAAATAACTTTAGGTCTGTTGAGGCTGCTGGCTCAAAAGGAGGCAGAGTAAGCTTCTCAAGGATAAAATTCAAATCCCAAGGGGGGGGCAGGAACACGAATACGGGCCTCAAGTGGAGAACCCCTCTCAGAAAAGTCTTAGAGACTTCCAACTACGCAAAGGTTCTGTCCCCGAAAGGAACATGGTAAGCAGAGATGGCCGCCATGTGAACCTTCAGAGAGGAATGACTGAGACCCAGATCAAAGAGATGGCATAAGTAATCCAGAAGCCGCCCAACAGAGCAAGAGAAAGGCTTGAAATCTTTGGAAGCAGCCCAAATAGAGAACCATTTCCATTTCATGGCATAGGTAGATCTAGTGGAGGACTTTCTGGCCTCCACCAGAATCTCAGCCACCAGCGGGGAAACCCTGAACCGGGCTTGAGCTACATCTGCAGAAGCCACGCGTGTAACTGAAGGGACTTGAGGCTTGGATGGACCAGGGTCCCCTGATCCTGGGTCAGCAAAAGTTGCAACAGAGGAAGAGGAGGTTCCTCTGAATACTGTTGCAGAAGAGAGAACCAAACTTGCCTGGGCCAGAAAGGAGTGATTAGGGTCATGCGAGCTCCTTCTGAGCTGAGTTTCTGTAAGACCCTCGGAATCAAGGGGATCGTGGGAAGCCATAGACGAATCTGCCCTTCCAGTCTAGAGACAGAGCGTCCCTCCAAAAAATGCCGCACCCTGGAGCAAGCAAGCAGAAGGCAGGAAGTTTTGCATTGTGAGGAGATGCAAACAGGTCTACCTGTGGTGTTTCCCAGCGTAGGAAGATATCATCTGCCACCCCCTGATCCAGCTCCCACTCGTGAGCATGAGCAGACGACCAACTGAGGAGGTCTGCCAACGTGTTCTCGACCCACAGGATGTGAACTGCCCAATCCCAAACTCGCATCGCCTCCCTGCAGAGAGGGTAGGAATGAGTTCCTCCATGTTTGTTGATGTACCAGATTACACACATGTTGTCCATCTGGACAGCCAGATGCCCGGGGAACAGATACAGATGCACAGCCTGAAGAGCATACAACACAGCCCGAAGCTCGAGCGCACTGATGTGAAGTGTTTGTTCGAGCCTGGACCAGGAGCCCTGGGTCCTGTGAGACCCCTGATGGGCTCCCCAACCCTCGCCTGAGGCATCTGTTGTCAGCATCTGGGAGGGGGGAGAAAGGCAGAAGAGAAACCCCAGCAAAGGTTCTCCTGAACCATCCACCATTGCAAGTCCCGAACCACTGGGTTGGAGACCAGACCTTGTTGATCTAGATCATCCACCAACTGATCCCACTGAGACCGAAGGGTCCACTGAGAGATCCTCATGTGGAGCCGAGCGCGAGGGACTGTCGGAATAGCAGCCGCCATGAGCCCGGGGAGGTGAAGGACTGACCTGGTGCTGACCCGCCTGCAGCTGGACAACAGGCTGACCTGAGCCTGGAGTTTGGCCGCCCTGTCCAGTGGCAGGAATGCCATGCCGGAGGTTGTGTCCAGGATTGCCCCGATAAACTGGAGCCTCTGGGATGTGATCAGATGGGACTTGGCCTGGTTGATGGTAATACCCAGGCTGGTGAAAACCTGCAGGGTAAGGGAAAGGAAGCGTAGGAGCTCCTCCCTGGATGGGGCCGCCAGGAGCCAGTCGTCCAGGTACGGGAAAACCTGAACCCCCTCGGTACGCAGGTAGGCCGCTACCACCGAAATGTATTTGGTGAACACTCAGGGTGCCAAGGAAAGACCAAATGGGAGGGCCTTGAACTGGTAGTGGTCCCCCTGGAACAAAAAACATAGCTATTTGTGGTGGGAAGGGCGAATAGGGATATGCAGGTAAGCATCCTGCATATTCAGAGTGCACAGCCACTGTCCCGGCCAAAGGAGGGCAGAACACTCTGCAGAGAGAGCATTCTGAACCTTTTGTACTCCACAAACAAGTTCAGGGAACTGAGGTCAAGAATCGGCCTCACATCTCCTGACTTCTTCAGGACCAGAAAGAAATGGGAGTAGTAACCCGTCCCCCGAAGATGGGGTGGGACGGGCTCTATCGCCTCTTTAAGAAGAAGAGAGGATATCTCTTCCCGGACCAGAAGAAGGCGTTCTGGAGAGTAAGATGACCGGAGGGGGTTCAAGGTGGTTTCTGAAGAAACTTTATTGAGTGTCCTTCTGCAATCAGCTGGAGCACCCAAGTGTCTGGAGTGATCCTCTCCCAACCCGGTAGATGGAAGGAGAATCTCCCTCCTATTGGTTCCTCTGGGAGGCCCAGAGGCCGTGGGAGAGAAGAGGAGTCAGGAGGTGTGAGGCAGCGTCGTGGCTGAAGCTCCCGCCGCTTTTTTGGGTTGGGGGGGGGCTTGGCTGCCAGAGGGGCCCAACGTTTGTTGTCCCGCTTTCCCTGAGGTTTTGCCTTGGGCCGAGAATGTCTGCAAAAGGGACAACGCTGTGCTTGAGGGGGCCTGTGCAAGGAGTCAACAGACTTAAGTGCAGTACCCTTCTCCTGCAGATCGATGATGATGTCCTTGACATCATCACTGAACAGCACTGAATCCCTGAAGGGCACGTCCTGGATAGCAGACTGCACCTCCGGGACCAAACCTGACACCCGGAGCCAGGCATGATGCTGCAACCCTACGGCGAAAGCCGAGCTCCAACCAGCAGCAGCCACTGCATCGTACGTGACACGAAGCATGTGCCGACTGGCCGAACACGCAGACGGGACTAGGTCAGCCACCTCCTGTTACGTCTGAGACTCAGGAAGGTAGTCCAACTTAGTTTCCGCCTTGCTAAAGATCGCCTTCTGGTAATCCCCCATGTGAGCAATGTAATTCAGGGCCCCGATTCCCAGAGTGGAAGAAGCATAAACCTTCTTCCCGTACTGGTCCAGAAGGCGGGATTCCTTGTCAGGAGGTGACGAACTCAAGTGCTTGGGGTTAGTCGTCCGGCCGTGAGCAGTGCTGATCACAACCGAATCAGCTCTGGGGTGTGAATTCAAAGAGTCAACACCCTCCGGAGCCTGATATAGCCTGTCCGATTTCCTAGGAAGGGAGGCTAATGCTGACAGTTGCTTCCAAATGGTGGACACAAGGTCGGCATGAGGCTGAATCCAGACTGGAACCAGAGTAGGAGCGGTCTCGGGCAGATCCAGGTGTGCAGCGAGTTTCTTATGCTGTGGATCCGGCTCCAAGGATTGCTACTGATGAACAGCCTGGATTTTATGCAGCAACTCCACGAAAGAAGGATCCTCCAGAGGGGACTTCGGAGGAGTCCTTGGCCTGGGCTTGTGTGGAGTGCATGGCTCATCATCCGGATTGGAATGACTGTCAGAGTCATCCGAGGTGTCCGAGGAGGATGATGAAGAAGAAGAAGAAGAAGAGGACTCCCCCCTCCCGGCACAGGGGAGGAACGGACCCCTAGGGAAGCCCTTAGGGAAGTGTATCCTGCCCTGCCCTGGAACAGGAGGGCTCACCTCTGGTATCTGGAGGGGAGGAGTCTCTCGCCTAGGGGTCCAGAATCGGCCCAGGCCAGAAGGCGCCCTACCTCCCTGGTGAGCTGAGCCTTGGCCTCAGCCCACCATGAAGCCAGAGTCTCCTTCAAATCCACCGGCAGCTGTGGGGGCGATGGAGGAGGAAGAGGAGGAGGAGGGGAGTACGGATACTGGGGGTATCCGTACGGCGCATATCCGTAACCCGAAGGCGGGAGTCCTGGCGTCGGGTACTGGGGCACCGTGTACTGCAACATTGGGTAGGCCGGCATCGGATATTGGGGTGCCGGATCCTGCGGGCCTGGGTAGGGCAGCATCGGATACGACGAGGTTGGATACCCAGGTACCAGGGGCTCTGAAGGAGCAGAGGGCCACGGAAACGGCCCAGCGGGTGGGTCCGGAACGGGAGGCCCAGCGTAGGGGCGGCATCCGGCAAGGGGATATTACCGGGTGTCGGGTAAGCCGGCGTTGGCACCGGCGTCCGAGGGTCCGACGTCGGTTCATCCAGCCCCACGGGAGGGAGACCAGATGGTAGAGTGCCAACATCCTCTGTGTCACCCGGGGAAGAAGGGTTACCATCCCCGGGGTCCAGTAAAGGAGACGCTGGGACCTCGAAATGCAAAAAGCACTGCGGCGAGCTCGGGACGACAGAAAGGCCCGAAGGGTCCACCGTCGGCTCTAATGCAGAGCGGACGTCAGAGAAGCAGACTTCCAGCTTACCGGCAGGATCTGGGTGGACGTTGGAGGAGCAGGCGTCAGAGTTATCAGACCCCATGCTCGACGAAGGCCGTGATGGAGGGGCGACCTTGGAATGGCGCTTTGGAGGCCACGTGCTGCCCAGAAGGGTCGGGCGTCTTATCAGCCTTACCTGGGCGGGCATCGGAGGAGCCGACGTCCAGCTTACCGGGGTCGCTCGAACCAGAATGCTACACTGCAGCGGCCTTACTGGGAACGGCTGCCTCCTTTGACCCGGAGGCTCCCGAGGGGCTCGACTGGAGGGTCGACGCCGCCTTGGACGCCTCCAAGACTGCTGTCGCAGAGTTGTCTCCTGGGGGAGACATTACCTGCAGCACCGCGACCCCAGCCGAGGTCGCGGCGACCATAAAAGAGGAGTCCCGGTGCTTCTTCTTGCGGTGGCCCTCTGGAGAAGTAGAGGCCTGCCTGACTTTTTTCAACTCCTTTTCCATGGAGGTCATCTTGAGTTTGAGAACGTGGGCCTCCAGGGACTGCTGCCTTCACTTTCGGGTGGCTCGTTGAACTGTTGGCAGAGCTGGCACTTCTCCTGCAGGGTGTCGGGGCCTAGGCAAAAAAGGCACTGGGAGTGTCTGTCCTTGTGCGGGACCTGGGCGCTGCAGGAATCGCACTTGTTTTTGTGCTCGGAGGGAGTTGGGGATGACATACACGGCAGCTGAGGTAAGGGCTGATGAAATTCTGAAGAAAAAGGTCAAAATAGGTGGTAAAACTACCGACGATTGACTGCAAAGCAGTGAACTTAACCGCGAGGTGCTGTACGAGCCAACAGCGGGAAAGAACTGGAAGGCGGTCGTGGGGGACCGACCATTTATACTGACGTCGGTCACCTGAAGTGGGGGCGGTCCCCCGACAGAGACTGCTAGCTAGAAATTTTTCCGTGGGGTCTTGCTGCCTCCCGGCTTCAGTCCTATCTGTAATTACCTACTGCAAGAGGCCTCTCGAAGTAACATCATCCCTTCTCGGGTGTTGGACGCCCTCGGCCGGTGGCCTCAGACCCAACCACCCAAGGTGAGATGTTATCCCAGCATAACACCCACCCTGTCGGGCATTATTCCTTTAGTACTACCATCTCAAGGTTCTGGGGACATTGGAACCTCATACTACTACCTTGTAATGCACACTAACCTATTCATTATTCTATTTCTCACTCTGCTGGGGAGGAGTTGTTAACTAGGGTAAAAACTTTATTGAATCAGCCCGATTTGCTTTGCAGTTGCTTTACCAGACTCATCACTGTGACTTGTTAAAACATGTTAGGTGGCTTCCACTCGACTTGAGGTACCAATTTCATTTAGGGATTCTTGCAAAAAAAGTAATTTCAAACAAGGTACCTACTTCTTTTTACTCAATCTTTAAAAAACACACTAGCTCTGTCTCAACCCATTTATTTGTCCATCAATTTTTTGCGATTCCCTGAATGAAAACATCATCTGGTCAAGAAACAATGTTTTATAATTTACCAGTATTTTTCGGTTCTCTTTCAATTGTTATTGACCATGTTAGTGCTTCTGCTTATAGTTTTAGACATGCTTTGAAAAAATATTTATTTTCCAGGGGCAGGATTCTCAAAGGTAGCGCAAAGTGAGCGCAAAAGTTTGTACTGCACTTCCCTGCTGCGCTGGTGGGCAACTGTGCTATTCACAGTCGGACAGCCCAGTGGGCTATCCCCGGCTGTGAATAGGGGCCGGCAGGGGGCAGCGCTAACCCAGGCAAAGCAGTGGGACAGGTGGTAGCGCTGCCCCCACAGCCATCCATTGGGCTGGCAGTATAGCACAGAGGTTAGAGTAACGAGCTGTGAATGAGCTTGGTACATCCAGCAGACAGCAGACCTGGGTTAGATTTCCACAACCTCCACCTGCATACTGTGTGACTCTGAGCAAGTTACTTAACCACCATGTGGTCCCAGGTCACCCCTTAAAACAGGCACTTGTGCCTAGTGGGCCTTACCTGGTTACCAAAAAGGAGAATAAAGAATCCAAGCAAATGTACCGGCAGCCAATAGCGCTAAGGGGCTAAATGGAATTCACAAAAGGAGGCATGCAAATGCGCCCATTGGGCATGCAAGGTGCTAGAGGCCATTAGCATGCCCATTATGGCCTCATTTGCATGCCATTAGTGTATGATTGTGTGCCCCCCCCAAGCAGCCAAAGTCACACGCAGCCGCAATCCCCCGTAGTCTGGTGTTGCCCACCCCCACCCGACTGAGGCCCGATGGCAAGAAACAGTGTATGCCATACTGTAGTGTCCCACCCTGACCCCCGATCAATCACTAACCCACACGATAATAAAAATAATTACTTTCCATAGCATAGTGTCCCACCCCAATCCCTGATCGCTCCAGTACCCACCCAATAGGACAATAATATATCTTCCATAGTACAATGACCCCTCCACCCTTCCCGGGCCTCGATCCCCATTATAAGAAAAAGAAAAAAAAATTCTGTAGTATAGTGTCCTCCCCTCCCGGTGCCCAAACCCCATTAGAATAAATGAAAATCCCCATTTCCATAGTTAGTGGTCCCTCCTGGTCCCAGTCTCCCACCCGTGCTGTATGTAAATCTTTTCCATAGTGTAGTGGTCCCCTTCAACCTCCCAGCCACACGGTACCCAGATCCCACCCGCTCCTCCCAAGTAGCGGCACGCCCTCGCTGTCGAAGGAGCAGCACAGCCCCTCCTCACCTCCACGGCTGCCCGCTGACTGAACTGTCAATGACATTTACAGTATACACTGCAATCCCATTGGAACCAATGGGACTGCAGTGTAAAAAAGTCAAGAGGGAAGCACCACGATTAACCAGAAAGGGAGGGGTGCAGGTACAGTAAGGGTAGCCAGAATCTAGGAAAACTGGACAGAAAAGGGACTGCGCAGGGTTGAGGGGACTGGAGAGAGGGGAGAAGTTGGGGTGGAGGACAGTCCTGATCAACACCAGGAGTATCAGCAATAAAATGCCTAAACTCCAAGCTATGTTGGCTGAGGGAACAGTGGATGTGGCAGCAATTACAGAGACATGGGCCACTCAGAGAAATGAATGGGACCTAAACTTAGAGGGCTACAAGATATTCAGAAAACATAGGGGAGTGGGAAGAGGGGGAGGGGTTGCGCTGATAGTCAGAAATGACATAATGGTTAGTGGAGTGGAGGAGGCTGTGGGGGGTGTGGAGGCGATTTGGATAACACTGCAAATGAGGGGAGGGAAGAAATTGAAGATAGGGGTGGTATTCAGGCCCCCTGCAATAGAGGAGGCTCTGGAGGATAAGTTGGTTGAGAACATCAAGGCTCAATGTGACCTTGGAAAGGGAAGGGTGGTTGTCATGGGTGATCTTAATATGCCGGGGGCAGACTGGGACACCATGACATCCTCTGTAACCAAGGAACAGAGACTGATGAATGTCTTTCAGGATGCTTTCCTGGTCCAGCAGGTGGGGAAACCTACTAGAGAGGGGCGGATATTGGACATTGTCCTAGCGGACAGTGAACAAATTAGGTGACTGGAGGTGTGCAGTCCACTGGCGGGTGGAGATCACGCCACGGTTGGGTTCCTGCTGTATTTGGGGGGGACCGCACTCATACAGTAGTGGCTGATTTCAGGGCAGCAGACTTTGTGGGTATGGGTAGGATTCTAAGGGAGAGGTTGGACCGGATATGGATGCTGGAAGATTGTAGGAGACCATTAAAGAAGGGGTACAGGAGGCTACTAGGTCCTGTACTAAAATAAGGCGTAAGCATGGTAGAACCAGCAAGCCATGTTAGTGGACCAGGGAGGTGCAGGAGGTGGTGAGGGGAAAAAAAGGCTGCCTACATACGTTTCAAATGTTCTGGGGGGGGGATAAGGAGCGAGGGGAGTATGAACTATCGGCCAGGAAGGTCACCAGAGCGGTGAGGGGCGCTAAGGCAGGGATGGAAAAAACCTGGCTAGGGATATCCGGGGGGGGAGGATTCTATAGATACATAAGAGAGAAGAGAAAAGAGAGGACACAGATCAACAGGATTTAGATTGTGGGGGGATGGGCTCAGGAAGCAGGGGAAAAGGCAGAGGTGCTAAACGAGTACTTTGCCTCAATATTTGCAGTGGGCGACAAGGGATCCCTACAGCCTGATGGGAGAGATGAGGAGCCAGTAAAAGCGAGAGGTCAGTCTCAGTCTGAGACCATAGGATGGCAAGAGACTAGGGCACAGGCTAGACCAGACCAAGAAGGTGTAGGAAGGTTGCATGACGGAGTGGACTGGGGGGAGAAATCACAGTGGATAGGGTGAGGGAGGCCCTTCGGAATATGAAAACTGATAAGGAGCCGGGGCCCGATGGAATACATCCGATGGTTATGAAGGAATTGGCAGCTGTGCTGTCAGCCCCACTGGCTGCACTCTTTAACATCTCTCTGCAGACAGGATGGGTGCCACAGGACTGGAGGGTGGCTTATGTAGTGCCTATACATAAGGGGGGCTCTAGGGAGGAGATGGGGAACTATAGGCCGGTCAGTCTGACGTCTGTAGTGGGCAAAGTAATGGAGGGCTTTATCAAGAAGAGGCTTGGGAGGCAGTTGGAAAGGTTAGGACACCAGGATGATAAACCGTATGGCTTTGTCCCAGAGAGATAGTTTCAGACCAGCCTTGTAGAGTTTCATGACTGGGTGACGAGGGCCTTGGATAGACATAGGCCGGTGGATGTCCTATACCTAGATTTCAGCAAGGCGTTTGATTCAGTACCTCATAATGGACTGATAGCAAAAATGGGGGAGATGAAGTGGGTGGACAGGAGCTAAACTGGGTTGAAAATTGGCTTTCGGGGCGTTTACAAAGGGTAATGGTGGGTGGGATAATATCCACCCCAGGAAGGTAATTAGTGGAGTCCCTCAAGGTTCAGTATTGGGGCCACTCTTGTTCAATGCCTACGTCTCGGATACAGGGAGTGGGGTTAGGAATAGGTTGAGTCTCTTTGCGGATGATTCAAAATTGGGAGCACTGCTGGATACTGAGGAAGCGAGGGAGACCGTCCGGGGGATCTGGATACCCTGGAGGGGTGGTCAAGGAGGTGAGGACTGAAATTTAATGCCGGGAAATGTAAGGTACTTCATTTGGGGGTCAAAAACCCGGGCCATGTATCGCGGGGGTCACACTGCAAGCAACATTGGGAGAAAGGGATTTAGGGGTGGTGGTAGACGTTAAAATGAATAACTCTGAAAACTGCAGCCAAGGCAAACAGGATATTGGGTTGCATAGCCAGGGGAATTACGTCCATAAGCAGGGAAGTGATCCTCCCTCTATATAATGCCTTGGTCAGGCCACAGCTTGAGTACTGTGTACAGTTCTGAAGACCTCATCTGAAGAAGGACATAGTGCTGCTGGAGAGGGTCCAGAGGAAAGTGACCAGGATGATTTAGGGCATGGAGGGGAGGCCTTATGAGAAGAGACTGGAAGAGCTTGGGCTTTACTCACTGGAGAAGAGGACGGATAGGGGAGACATGATAGAGATTTTCAAGTACGTAAAGGGAATAATTAGGAGTGGAACCAGGGAGTTGTTTAGGCTGAAGAAGGGGGTGACCAGGGAGCGGGTGGAAGTTGGAGGGAGAAATTACAGGGGGGAACGTAGGAGGCATTTTTTCACTGGGAGAGTGGTGGAGCCGCGGAATGTGCTTCCCGGGAGGCTGGTGGAGGAGGGCACAGTGGAGGGCTTCAAGAAGGGGTGGGACAGGTTCAAGGGGAAATTGAATCTAGAGAAGACACTCTTGGGGGCTGGGGGTGGTGAGGTGGGCAGCTATCAGGTTGCTGGCTTTCGAGCAGACAAGACAGAACATTTGGCCTATTCTGCTGGCTTTTAGTATGCTGGTATGTTAGTATGTTAGAATCAATCAACAGTATCCAAGGTACCTGCACTCCTGGGAATAGCTCAGCATACAGCACACTCACAGCGACTTTATGGCAAAATTTACTCTTTATTTTCAGCTGCTCTCCAGTGAGTGTGCACAGACCTCTCCATTGCCACAATGCCCTGGCGCTCCGGGAAAATATCCCTTGGTCAGGGTGCCTGACGAAGGGATACCTTCCCAAAGCGCTGGGACATTGTGGCAGTGGAGAGGTCTATGCACATTCACTGGTGAGTATCTGAAAATAAAGAGCAAATTTTGCCATTAAGTCATTGCAAGTGTGCTGTATGCTGAGCTATTCCCAGGAGAGCTGGCACCTTGGATACTGGGGATTGCAGTGTATATTGTAAACTGTCATTGACAGTTCAGTCGGCGGGCAGCCATGGAGGCTAGAGGAGGGATGTGCTGCTCGCCAACCAGCAGGACGTGCTGTGGCTGGGGGAGCAGGGTGGCATGTGGGTACCAGTGTGAGTAGGAAGTCGGGAGGACCACTACACTATGGAAGAGATTTACATACAGTATGGGTGGGAGATGGGGGAGGCCACTACACTATGGAAAAGGGATTTTCATTTTTCTAAGGAGGATGCGGGCACCGGTGAGAGAGGAGGACACTATCACTAGGGAAAAGGGTATTTTATTTTACATCTGACAGCAATCAGACTGGGAGGGCTGCAGTACCTCCTCAACATGCTAGAGTTTGCGGGGAGTACTGCCAGGTTTTTACAGGCAGTAATTTGCTCCACGCAATGGCCTTCGGAATAGGCCATTGCACGGAGCAAATGTTTGTGACTGGGATTGCAGGGCTACGCAGGTCTCCTACCACTCATTTATTTATTTAGCTTTTGATTACCAGATAGGTGTACCAGACACAAAAGTGTCTATTTTTTAGACACGACCTGGGAGATTACAGAGAGACAGCAAGGAACAGTGACACAGTACAGCATTTTGCTAGAAAAAAAAAGTATACAAATTTCAGTTAGGCATAGAAATAAATAACCATACAGCTAAATTGGTGGGGGGAGGGGGAAATAAGTAGTACAAAGCAAATTACAGATTTAGATAACGAAGTTGCAACAGGCTAGGTGCATGGAGTTACATGTAAGTGCCATTTACAATTTTTACAATTTTCAGATAGTCTGATTGTAAAGCACCTAGTTAAGAAGAAAATACAGTAACACTCAGACACTGGGGTGGGCAGAGCAGTGAGCCAGCAGGGACCAGTATACAACAGAACTCAGACACTGGGGTGGGCAGGGCATCAGGTTAAAAAGGGACCAGCCTCAGAGATAAGGCAGCAAGACTAAAATGTTTAAGCAGTGTTTCCCATTCATTGTTTTAGAGCGGTGGCCCACCATCCTACATTTTTTTGCCACCACCCTATATTTTTATCCATTATGGATTGTTTTTTTATAAAATCCTCCAAAACTGTGTTTTATTGCCATCTATTACAGCAGTACTAGCCCTGTTTTGATACCAGCTCACTATGTTTTATTTAAAATCCACTTACGCACATGTACAGTGCATTTAGGCGGTCCAGAAAAATAACACACCTTTTCACTCGATCACCACTGCCACCACCTTATATTTTCAGACAGTGAGGAACCCTGTTAAGTATACTATTTATACCAAGCGGAGATAGCCAGTAGGAGGTATGTCTGGGCAGAAGTGAGGGGGGGTGACTGAAAGGGGAGGTAGACAGAAGGTAAGAGAGAGGGAAACATAGGTCAGTGGTTGCACTGTAGGGAAGGCAAGCATCCTAAGGAGGACTGAAGCAAGAGTAAGGTGCAGGGTTGACAAGGTGGGTTTGAAGCTTATTTTTGAAAGCGGCGTGACTGGGTGCTAGATGGACGACTAAGGGTAGGGAGTTCCAAAGTTTAGGAGCCGCATGGTAGAAGGCACTGGAACCCATGGAGGTTTTGCACCTAGGCACGTGTAGCAGGGATTTGTCAGCTGAGCGAAGGCCATGGGAGGAGGTCTGAGGAGTTAAAAGGGTGCTAAGTGATGGAGAAGTATTAGGACTGATTATATTGTCTGTCAGGGAGCAGAGGGAGAGGAGCCGGTGGGCTGAGGGGGAAGGCCAGTTGAGATCAGCATAGAGCAGGCAGTGGTGTTTTAGCTGCAGGGATGCAGAGGCAGATTTTATTGTAGATGGTATCCCATTTACAAAGCGTAGCCTTGGAAGCATTACCATAGGTCTGACCTACAAATTAACCAATGTTGGCCCTCTCCCTAACTTAAGCAGGCCTCCTGAATTGTAAAGCTCATTAGCAGGCTCTACAGTCATCAGGTAGCCGCCCCTTCGAGATCCCTCGTATATACAGCACCTAGGCAACAGATCCTTTGGGTACTCTGCACCCTACCTCTGGAGCTCACTTCCAGAGAATCTGACCGGAAGCGCCACCCTGAAAGGGTTTAAGTCCAGCCTAAAAGTATACATGCTGGGGCAGTGTCTTTGCAGCTGCTACCATTAACTCCACCACCTAGCCCTAAATGCTGTTCTCCTGTACACCCTTGAAGGTGTAGTAGGTCCAGCACAATACAGTAGGTCTTTGACACGTGGAACGCATTTCTCAGAGCACAAGAACCTGTTGGACATTATTTATCCCTTTGTCACACTATTTCTTGCTGTCCAACTGTCTTCTTCCCTCATGACTAATTGTTGTTGCAGTACTTTGTATGTGAATCCTATGTCTATTGCTGCTATTTCCGTTATTTCTGAGCCAAATGTATACTGTGAACTGCTGAGCTATATTGATTGTATGTGAACTTATAAATGATATATGTAATTAATTCCGGGTCACCCCTGAAAAAGGGACCTCTGGTTTTAGTAGGCTCACCCGGTTAGCAAAATGCAGTAAATAAGGTGACGGCACGATAGGCAAGCGACGGCAATAAAATGCCTCAGGCAATGGCCAGTCTAGCAGAGGGAGTGAGTACGTGACTTGTTTTACAAGCACTGCCAATTTTATTATTCACCAATTTACAGGCAGCTTGGATATGCTGGTCAAAGTCCAGTGATTCGTCAAGCAGAACCCCCAGATATTGGAAGGTGCTCACAGTGTCCAGGTAGGAGCCAGCTGGGCTAGGTATCTTAAGCTGACCACGGCAGGTTTTCAGTTTGGCTGCCAAGCCAAAGAGCATTGCCTGTGTTTTGGACACATTGAGAAGAAACTTATTAATTGTGAGCCAGGATTAGATCTGAAAAAAGGCAGTGGATAGCTTAAGGTTGATTTCATGTACATGCTTTGAGCTGGAATACAGGACAAGATAATCTGCATAGAGGATCAGTTACTCAGTTAATCAGTTACTGACGCTCAAGCCGTTCTCCCCCCAGCCGACCCACCAGCGACCCGAGTCTGCTTCCGAACCCAGGTCGCCGGCGTGGAGCAGGGTGTGGCGTTCAGTGCCTCAACCCTCAGCGCCACTGGACAGGCGAAATGAAGGATTACGGGGGTTCTGACCCCACCCCGTCCCCACTCGGGGGGTAAGATAAAGCTACGTGGGGACTGGGAGGTAGGTGCTGGTGATCAGGTGGTAGGAGGATGACCCCTTGGATGCCCTGAAGGGTCGAGGTCGGCAGACAGTAGGGGGAAAAAGCACAATTTCAAACAGAAAAAAAAAAAAATCCTTCATTTCATTGGGCCTAGAGGTGGTCGGTTAGCTGGGGCAAATCGGAGGCATGCCCTGGGAAGCCCATCATCCCGGAGCCAACAGGTGTTTATCCATTTCCCTCCCCGACACCATGTGAGCCCCTCGACGTCAAGGCATTAGATGCCGACGTCCACTGTGCATCTGGGCCGCCTGTCCCCTTCTATTTGGGGCTTGCAGTCCTCTTCGCCTTCGCCTGAGAGTCACACAAGTACGGTGGGCATCAGCCCTTCCACACTGCCCCCCTGGAGACAGCGAGCTGTCATGGGACACTCAAGCCGTTCTCCCCCCCGGCCGACCCATCAGTGACCAGAGTCCATTCCTAAACCCGTGTCGCCGGCATGGAGCGAGGTGTGGCGTCCAGCACCTCAAAGCCACGTGGCCGGCTCCAGAAAGGTTTTTACATGAGTCCAGAATTTTCTTGAGTCCCCAGCCGTATGTAATAGGAGTCCTTTATAATAGGAGCATTTGGCAAGTCTGATTCATTTTTTGTAAAACGCTCCCAGTTTCTGTCCTGAGGCCAGGAAGAATCTTGTTTAAGTCGCCCAAACACGACGCATGGTGAGGGGAGTATGTCTGTCTTGAAAGGTCACAAACCTGTTGAAGTCAAGAGCAGCCTGTGTGTCATGGATCTGATAAAGGTAGGACCAGTTAATAGAGGAGACCTCATTAAGGAAGCTAGCATGATCAAGTTTGGCATAGTTGTGAAAAGTAATATACCGTGGCGGGGTGGGGGACAACTGTTGCTGTTGCTAGCCTTGCTTGTAGAGCAGAAAGCAGCTAACTAAAAAAGCTACATTTTTTTATTAATTTAAAACTTATATCTCAGCAAGAGTCAGTGTCTGTTGAGATTAAGTAGACAGATACTTTGTTAGAAGTAGAAGAGGTCTTATTTAGGGTTAAAAAAAAGAAAGAAAGTCAGTGTGTGTTCTGTGCTGGGAAGGGTATTGTATCAGCTGACTTTGCTAAACCAGTAGGAGGAGAGAGAGAGCTTAATTGGGGGTGTGGCTTAGACACTATAAAAAGCAGATGACTCAAATTACAACTTCCTGTTGCTAGCCTTTTTTCTTACCAATTGCCCTCCATCCCACCCACCCTAAGCCAGTTCTACTTTTATAGCCACTGGATCTGACTGTCAACACGAACTTCCTGTTTGGCAGTAGGAAGGGAAGGATCATAGAGAAACATTGGTTTTGTCAACCCTAAAGGAAAAAAGTTGCTCACGCTCCCCCCCAGCTGCTGGTGGTCTGACATTGAGCAAGGAAGAAGGAGGCTACTAAAAAAGATAGTAAGTTGCTGTCCCAGAACAGGAAGGGTGAGTGTCGTAAGGAGAGGAGAGAGTAAGCATACAGAGAAACAGGAGAGGGGACACAAAATAAGACATGACAGGAGTGGTGCAGTGCAATGGCTGTGGGGCCGCAGTGTTCCAGGAGACATTCTGGAGGCTGCGATGCTGCCCTATTTGCAGGCACCTCTCTGGTCTGAGAGAGGAGGTTGCCCATCTCCAGGCTGACCTGGCTAGGATTCGTGAAACCTCGTCCACCACCCAAGGACCACCAGGGCCAATGCCACTACCTCAGAGGTTGCCAAGAAAGAGGAGAGACTGGACCAGGGTGGGCTCCAAGGAGGGAGAGGTGGTGGAACAGGTTGCATCCTCCAGCTGTACCTCTCACAATTCATTCACTCTTCTGGTGGATAGTGGTTCCTCTATGGAGGCACCTGCAGTGGAGACCAGGAGGATGCTGGGAACCTTCTGAGGAGACCCACAGGAGGTGGCATGGGACCCCACGGGAAGGAAACAACTCCTGGTGGGGACTCAATCATTAGGGGAGGTAGAAATGGGGAGGAAGGGGAGAGAGGGAGGAAGGTGCCTTCCTGGCGCCCACGGCTTGGAGGGACAGAGGGAATCCTCTAGGATCGTGGGAGGAGTTACGAGGGAGGAAGCTGGATGTTATTGTCCACCTAGGAACAAATGACCTGGCTAGGAATGGGATCAGAGCAGTGCAAGAAGAGTTTGTAGAGTTGGGAGGGCCTTAGACAAGTGGCTGTCTGGTAACCTTCTCAGAGGTGCTACCTGTCTATAGCAAGAGGTGATGCTAGGGCACTCCTCACCAGGGAATTCAATGAGTGGTTGAAAACTGGTGTGGAGCTCAGGTTTTGGCTTCATTGGGGACTGGGGAGCCACCTGGAGGGATGCAAACCTATACTGGTGCGATGGTCTGCATCTGTCCAGGGGGGAACCAGGATCCTAGGTGAGAGGTTTAGATGCTTCATTGGCAAGCATTTAAACTAGCGGGGGGCACTGAAAAGGAGCAGGGAAATCCCAGCCTCCCCCCACAAAACATGGTAATTAGTGAGGTAAACACTAAGGTAGAGAAGTTATTAGGGTGCAGGACAGAGGTAAATGTAAAAAAAGGCAAAGGCAGTAAGGACAGGAATGGGGCTAAAAGGGGTAAAGCTATCAAAAAGTGGAGGGTGATGAGTACCAATGCCCGTAGTCTGTGTAACAAGTTCCCTGAACTAATGGCCTTGATGGAAGAGGGTTGCCTGGATATTGTGGCAGTCACAGAAACATGGTACACAGAGAACCATGACTGGGATGTCAACATACCAGGATACACAATCTACAGGAGGGACAGGGAGGGTAAAAGAGGAGGAGTAGCTCTTTATGTAAAGGAAGGATCAAAGCAACAGAACTAAAGAGTAAACAGGGAGCAGATGAGGCACTCTGGGTCACCCTGGAGACAGGAAATGGCACCACAATCCATACGAGGTTGTATACAGACCCCCATCTCAGGGGAAGAAATGGACAAGGAAATGATAGAAGGCTTCCTTAGAATGGCAGAAAAAGGGGAGATATTGTTGATGGGGGACCTGAATATGCCAGATGTTAACTGGAGCACCTTTGCTGCAGGCACATCCAAACAGGGTCATTCTTGATGCCCTACAGGGGGCATGCCTCAGCTAGTATTGGAACCCACTCGGGAGGGAGCAATCCTAGACCTGGTACTCTCAAATGGGGACAGAAAAAGTATCTCAGATTTAGAGGTGGGTAGCCATCTGGGAACAAGCGACCACCAAACAGTGTGGTTCATGATAAACACAGCCATACAATCAAGCCATACAAAAGCAAGAGTATTGGACTTTAGGAGGGCTGACTTTGGGAAAATGAGAGAGTGCCTTAGAAAAGCACTAGCGAACAGGCAAGAAGGAGGGTGGAGGAACAATGGGGAGTAATCAAACAGCCATCGTGAGAGGCAACAAGCCTTGTGTAAAGCAAATCAATAAAACACAACGAAGGAAAAAAACGCTATGGTTCTCAAAAGAGGTGGCAGGGAAGGTTAAGGAGAAAAGGATAGCATTCAGGAAATATAAGGAAACACAGAAGGAACAGGACAGAGAACTTTATCAGTTAAAGCAGAAAGAGGGTGGGAAGGCGGTCAGAATAGCAAAGGCCCAAATGGAGGAAAGGATAGCCAATTCTGTTAAGAAGGGGGATAAGACCTTTTATAGGTACATTAGGGAGCGAAGAAAGACCAAAGGAGGGATACTGAGGCTTAATAAAGGGGAGGGAATGTGGGTAGAGGGGGACAGTAAAAAAGCAGGGATACTGAACGAATATTTCTGCTCAGTATTCACAAAGGAAGAGGAGGGAGGTACCTAAACCAAACAAGAGAAACAGTCTGAAGATGGGGTCGATACCAGTCCATTTACAGAAGAAAGGGTTCTGAAAGAACTAATAAAATTGAAGGTGGACAAAGCAATGGGGCCTGATGGGATTTACCCAAGAATTCTAAAAGAACTAAGGGTAGAACTAGTGACACCACTGACTACTCTCTTTAACAAATCATGGGAGGATGGGGTGGTACCAGAGGACTGGAGGAGGGCAGATGTGATTCCTCTTCACAAAAGTGGGAGCAGGACAGAGGCAGGAAACTACAGACCAGTTAGTTTGACCTCAGTGGTAGGGAAAATTATGGAATCACTTCTGAAGGAAAGAACTGTTGAGTACCTAGAGGCCAGTGGGGCACAGGACCCAAGGCAGCATGGATTCACGATGGGAAGGTGGTGTCAGGCAGATCTAATAGATATCTTTGACTGGGTGACCAAAGTAGTAGACCAGGGAGGGGTTGTGGACATGGCCTACCTAGATTTTAGCAAGGCATTTGATACAGTCCCACACAAAAGATTAATACACAAGTTAGCCAGCCTTGGAGTGGGCCCCAAGGTGGTAGTCTGGATAAAAAATTGGCTAGACAACAGGACGCAAAGGGTAGTAGTAAATGGAGTACACAGTGAAGAAAGGAGGGTTACTAGTGGGGTACCGCAGGGTTCAGTACTGGGACCAGTCCTTTTAAATGTCTTTATAAGTGACATTGCAGAAGAACTGGAAGGAAAAGTATGTCTCTTTGCAGACGACACAAAGGTCTGCAACAGGGTTGATACACAAGATGGAGTGGAAAGGATGAGAAGGGACTTGGCAAGGTTGGAGGAATGGTCAAATGTATGGCAGCTCAGATTCAATGCAAAGAAGTGCAAGGTAATGCACATGGGAAACAAAAACCCAGGGGAAGAGTACACAATGGGGGGTGAGATACTGACAACAGTAAAAATGGAAAGGGACCTGGGGGTAATTATATCAGATGACCTAAAGGTGGGCAAGCGATGTGAGAAGGCAGTAAGTAAGGCTGGGGGGATACTGGGATGCACAGGAGGAGGCATCATTAGTAGAAAACAGGAAGTTGTTATCCCTCTGTACAGACAGTTGGTGAGACCCCATCTGGAGTACTGTGTGCAGTTCTGGAGACCCCATCTCTGCAAATACATAGACAGAGTGGAGGCTGTCCAGAGGAGGACAACCAAAATGGTGCAGGGTCTGCACCAGAATACATACGAAGAAAGACTAAAGGAGCTTAATATGTATACCCTTGAGGAAAGGAGGGAGAGAGGGGACATGATAGAAACTTTCAAGTACCTCAAGGGAATCAACAAAGTCCAAGAGGTTAGCATCTTTCAGAAAAAGATGTGCAAGAACAAGAGGGCACAATTTGAAGATAGAGGGGGGACGGCTCAGAGGTAATGTGAGGAAGTATTTTTTCACGGAGAAGGTTGTGGATGTATGGAACAGCCTCCCTGAGGAGGTCGTGCAGTCAAGAACAGTGCAGGAATTCAAGAATACATGGGACAGACATAAGGCAGTCCTAGTTGGGGGTAGGAGGAAGTAAGCTGTTGGTTAACTAGGATCTGCAGCTTATCTGTTAGGTACGAAAATGGGCAGACTAGATGGGCCAAGCAGTCCTTATCTGCCGTCAAATTCTATGTTTCTATGTAACAGAGGGACTCCAAACACAGAAAATTGAAGAGTGATAACAAATAGCATCTGGTAGTGTACCAGCAGCCGCAACCCTGTCAATGCGATTTGATAGCATCCAGTCAATAAGTGTACTGGAAGTAGAGGTAGATGTTATCCTGGTCAGATCAGCTATCACTTGGTGTAGGCTGTAGACTTGTACTAAGGAGAGGAGGATGTTATGGGCTTGACATAACCAGTTCAGGTTCATGTCACCCCAAATTAGTAGTTCATTTTGCCCCACAGAGGAGACAGAGTGTTCGAGCAGCTCAGTGAGGTCTGAAGAGCCACTTCAAGGGGGATTGTAAGCACATACTATGTGCAGTTTATTTGTGCCCAGGAGGAGAACATCATGGAGAGATTCACATGATTGTATGGCCGGGGGGAGGAGGGTAGTAGCCAGGGAGAGACTTACATGGGTCTTCAAATAAATCACAACACCCCTTCCTCGCTTAGAGGATGGCCTGTCACACCGAACAAGACTGTAGTTGGTTAGGGTGCATACAGCATCAGAAATTGCAGGCTTGAGCCAGGTCTTAAGACAGGCAGAGAATATCAGGATGATAGAGAGCCATGAAGGCCTCCAGTTCAGAAAATTTCTGAGAAGGCTTCTGATGTTGAGGTGCATAATATGCATACCTCTTGTGGTAGTCCAAGTGATACTGGTATGCATGGGTTGTGTCAAAGGGCCAAGGTTCATTTCTATATCCCCCGACAGTAGTAGAGCTAGTAGCAGCAAGTAGCAGGGCTTGCGATGCAAGAAATGGTGTAATTGATGTATTTGGTGCCTTAAATATTTGTTAGAGGTAAACGCGATATAGTATATTAGAAACCTTGGGTGGAGCATAGGGGTAAGATATAGGCATTTGCCAGTGTCAAAGAGCATGTTGGAGAAGGTGAAATCCTTCAGACTTGGCACCGACTGGGTTACGGCATAGGGGCATGGGCCCACAGAGAGACCAAATAGAATAACTAATGTTACACCAGAGGTCAACAGAAATCCAGGTTGTAGAGCCATGTTGTAAGGGAATCTGGGTAAATAAAGTCAAAAATTAACAGGGCTCAGAAATGCTCAGTATAAGCAGAGATGTTAGAGTGAGTGGCAAGGTAGAGCAGTGAGAATGCCCCTAGTGGGTAAAGGATATAACCAGCAAATTGGATACTGGGCTGATAGTGATATGACACAGCCAAAATTATACCTATAAGTAAGTGCCCAGAAAGGGAGGGAGGGAGGGAGGGCAGGGGGTGGGTGGGAGCCGGCACGAAGTGCTGGCAGGGAAACTGCTGAGTGGGCTGAGCAAAGAAATGGCTCCCCAGGCGTACCTGAACAGCAACATTTTCAGCTGAGGAAGCTGGGGCAGGTGATCCTCGGGAGGGGCAGCAGAGAAGAGAGAGTCAGCTCAGCGGCAGGGAGTGGAGACTCCAGCGGGGGTCTTACGGATGATGCAGCAACAATAAAGAGGAAGTTAATGATTGTCCAGGGCTGCAAAGAGATCTATCTCTGGAGTACCTCATCTCTTGAAAATGACTTGAAGAACTAGAGGGTTCGAGGTCCATTCATGGTGACCCTGAGAAATCCTGCTGAGAGCATCTGCTAGAATGTTGTCCTTCCCTGGGAGATGCACAGCCATCAGGGAAGCCTGAAGGGATAAGCTAAAGACCATACTTTCATGGCCTCTGTGCACAAGGCCGAGGACCGAGTGCCTCCCTGCTTGTGGATGTACCACATGGTTGTGGTATTGTCTGTCCTGATCTGCACCACTTTCCCTTGAACCACAGTTGAGAATGTCTGAAGTGCTAAAAAGACAGCTCTCAATTCAAGAAGATTTATGTGTAGAAGGGACTCCTGGTGTGACCAGGTTCCCTGAGCTGTAAGATGATCTAGGTAGGCTCCCCACCCCAGCAGGGAGGCATCTGTGGTGAGAGTCACAGAAGGGACCTGACTGATAAAGGGGACCACTTGTCGAAGACTGTCTTCCTCCAGCCACCACTGGAGGGCCTGGACAAAGGTTTGAGAGACTGGAACCAGTTTGGATAGAGGGTCCTTCTTCTGAGACCAGTAAGATCTGAGATGAAACTGTTTATCTCTCATCTGAAATCTTGCTCCCTGAACTACTGCTGTGGAAGCTGCCATGTGGCCCAGCAGTTGTAGAAAGTGTCCAGCTGGACAAGACACTAGAGGACGATAAGACGAGGCCAGAGTGACCAATGACTGAACTCTTGACAGGGGGAGAAATGCCCTTGCCTGAATAGTATCTATTTCCACTCCTATGAAGGTGAGAAACTGGGCTGGCTCTAGAACAGACTTCTCTAGATTTAGAATGAAACCCAAGGATTCTAGAAGTCTTTGGGTGACCTCTAAGGCTGACTTGACTTGGTCTGAGGACTGGCCCACTAGGAGCCAGTCGTCCAGGTATGGGAACAGAAGGATGCCCCGCCTCCTGAGGAATGCCACCACTACTGCAAGACACTTGGTGAACACCCTTGGAGCAGATGTTAGGCCGAAGGGCATGGCCCTGAATTGATAATGGCCCGAGGGCAACTCGAACCTAAGGTACTTTCTGTGGGAATGTCTGATAGGTATGTGGAAGTAGGCATCCTTGAGAACCAGGGAGGCTAGCCTGTCTCCTGGCCTCAGAGAGGGAACAGTTACTCCCAGAGTCACCATTTTGAACTCTGGTTTTGTCAAATGTTTGTTCAGGTACCTTAAATCTAAGATGGGTCGCCACTTCCCTGTCTTTTTTGGGGAAAGGAAATATCTGGAATACAGTCTTTTTCCCCTGCGAAAACGAGGTACCTTCTCTATTGCTTGCAGAAGAGAGGAGAAGAGACTTCTGCCTCTAAGGCCTTTGTCTCCAAGGGAGAGGGAGGCCTGAATAACCTTGCTGTCTTTCTTGGGAACCTCTTGAAACTGAGATCAAGTCCCTGGCTCACTACTTCCAGGACCCATCTGTCTGAAGTAATAGACTCCTAGACCTGGGAATAGTGAGCCAGCCTGCCCTCTACTGGGATGGGGAGGCAACCCTAACTGACACCTGAGGGTGTCTGCTTGGCAGGGGGCTTAGACTGAGTAGCTGATGGTGTCCTAGTTACCCCTCGTCTACCTCTTCCCCTAAAGAACCCCCTCTGCTGGAAAGAAGAGGAGGAGGCCTGAGCTTGGTAAAAATGCCTGTGAAAAGGTCTGCCCCTAAAATGCTGCCTCTGAGGAGTGGTCTGCTTTTCTTTGGATGCAGCATTCCTAAAGGTGGTCCTGTACTCGTCCATTATTTTCATATAATTCTCTGTTTGATCCCCAAAGAGAGAATTACTAGTTACAGGAAAATCCATGGCCTTAGCCTGGGTATGCTGTGAGAGGCTGGTATACCTAAACCAAGCAAATCTCCTCATGGAGATAAATGTTGTCATGACCCTGGAATGAACATCATTAGAACCAACAGCAGCGTGGAATTGCACTTTAGATGCCTTTATGCCATTTGCAGCCACCTGCTCCAGCTCCTTGGCTAGCTGGGGGAGTGGGGGGGGCATTTTTAGCCAGTTCCAGAACCGTATCCCACATAGATTTCTGGTACCTAGCTATATATGCCATGTAGTTAGATTGTCTGAGTCACAACAGGATGCCAAGTACTGTTTTTTTGCCATGGCATCCGCTTTCCTGGAATCCTTGTCTGGAGGGTGAGATGCCAAGGGAACATTAGCCTTGTCACAGGCTGCAGCTTGTACCACCCAAACATGGCTACTATGATTGTCAGGTCCTGGGACGGAATTCCGTACCAAAGTATACCTCCTGTCCATTCTCTTTTCCACAGGGGGTATGGATGTAGAAAATTGTAAAAATTTTTTGTGTCTGCTTCCCCAAGGATTTGTGTAGGGGGATAGACACCCTTTTTGACTCTGGTACATACATCATTTCTAAATAGTCAGGTTCTTCCTGATCCTGTTCAGCCTCTTCCAAAGGAAGATGAAGAGTCTCAGCTACTTTTTTGTAAAACAAGAAATAGGAAGGGGACTCAGAAAGCCTGGAAGGAGAAACCTGAGAGGGCCTGTCTGGGGAGATGTCAGGCTGTACTGGCCCATCTAGGCCCTCATCCTCTTCATCATAATCTTCCTCCTCCCAATCGCCCTCATAGTAAGTTTCAGGATCTATAGCTGAAGCAGACATTTATGACCGAACCAGTCTGCTTTGTACAGAAACCGGTTCGGTCAGAACCGGGCATAGCGATTGAACCATGGAAATCGCTTTCGCTATCTCCTCAGCAGTTGGACCATGGGAAGCCGGATCCGAACCGGATGATTTTCTTTTCCATTTACTCGGAACCGATTCCATAGAATCAGCTCTTCGTTTGCCCGAAGAGGTATCGCCCAGGTCAGTGGGCACCTCTTCAGGTTCGGTCACAACCGAACCGGGCTGGCCATCCGGGTCAGCGGACTTCTTGGCCTCCCTCTCCCTTAGCCTACTCAAATGTTTTTCCAGAGTGGCTTTGGGAAAGTTTTTGCATATTTGGCAGTCTTCTTTGAGGTGGTCAAACCCTAGACAGTACACACATACGAGGTGAGGGTCGGCGTTGGCAAAGGCCTCCTTACACTCGGTACGGTGCTGAAACCCAGTGGGTCTGGTTTTCTTTTTGGGTTTCTCAGACATGCCTTCAACTTAAAGTCACCCAAAACAGCGGTTAAGCCAGGCAACTACAAACTTATCGGTTCCAACCGCGTCAAGGGTCAGTTAAAAAAAATCCTAAAAGTCAGATTTTTTTTTAGGAACCGATAAATACTGGGAAAAAAAAAAAACACACAATCAACAAATTATACAGAAACAGAATAGTTTTCAGTTCCACCCTGGCCCGACCGGTAAAGATCCAAAAATAAACAATTTCTTTAGGGAAAAAAAAACAACCACTACCTATAACTACCACTTACTAGTACCGAGACAGAGGAAAGAATACTGATATTCTTGAGAAAACGGCAGAAAAAAAAAAGCGACGATTCGTACTGTGGCAGACCGAGAAGCAGGGAGGGATCTCCGAGCGACTTCACAGTTAAGCGGAGTAAAGAATCTGATGGTACATGTCAGAGTACCACAGACAGAGGTTTGAAAACCGAGCTCAAGCTCACATTCTATGCCTTTGCATAGAGTTAACCCTGTACTCTCCAGAGCAGTTCAAGTGCTGGGGCTAACTGCATATAGTCAGAATACAGCAAGACTTCACGTTGTTTGAAACACAAAGTGATAAAGGCGGAGTTAAGGAGATGGGGGGTAAGCAGCGAGGGAAACTAAAGGTACAGTAACAGCGGTTCTGGGGCTCACAGGGAAAGGGCGAGTGAAGCCTGGGTCAGAAAGTTAGTCGGGTGGGTAATGCTTAGCCAAGGGAAGGAAAAATTAAAATCAGGGCAGCAAAGCTTGGCAAAGGGAAGGCCAAGTGCAGTCAGAAAACAAAACTTAAGCAGATAATCAAGGTTTTTACAGAGCACAAATTCTAACAGTAGCTGTAAAAAAAATGCTCTACAAAAAATACAACTCTGAACTCAGGTAAAACAGGTAAGCAGATGGAACAGCTATCAGTATAAGGGCAAACAGTAAAAGCTCTGAGACGAAAGTGGAAAAAAGAGCCAATCAGGAGCGGAGCGGCAAAGAGACAGCTCCAATCAGAGTCCTGTATTAGAAGGCGCCAAGAAAATTCAAAACTGCTGAGCGGGCTGAGCAATGAAACGGCTCCCTGGGAGTATCTGAACAACGAAATTTGCAGTCGAAGAAGCTGGGGCAGCTGATCCTCGGGGCAGGCGGCAGAGAACAGAGCGTCAACTCAGCGGCAGGGAGCAGAGACTCCAGTGGGGATTACTGCGGATGATGCAGAGCAGGATCTTATTTGAATTGCGGCCCCCCTTCCTACTTTGCCCAGGCACAAAGTTTGCGGGGGCAAACTGGGTTTTATGAATACCAGCTATTCACAAAGCCCAGTTAGCCCTGGGTAAACTGAGTTTGCGCCCAGGCAAAGCTTTGTGAATCCCAGATGTCAATGTAAATGTTTTACCTACTGTTTTACCAACATCAGTTGTAATTATTTATTTATTTACGTTTTTGATAACGGGGTAAGTGAACTGATCCAATGGACCATTTTCAACCACGACCTGGACCACAGAGCAGCAAGAGTCAACAACACAATACATGACATGGATAAAGATACAATACAGAGCACATAAGACAATGTTAGAAGTACATGAAATTACATGAAAGAGCAACACTAAAACATAAGGCCAAGAACTCGATACAATAGGTTCCATGATCAAATACAGACAATACAGTTGGTGTAAATTTGTTGCTCTGTTCATCAGTCTATGTTATGATGTGAGTGTACTTTTTTTTTTGCACACTGTTCTGTTCGCCCACGAAAACGTGTCTTTAGCCCAGGGATTGATCAGATTTTAAATAAACAAAACAGTGGAACTTCAGGGGGGTGGGGCCTGTGTACTGCGGCACCACACCTGTATACAAGAGAAAAGAAGGCCCCTCAATGAGTTACACAGATGGTAACATCATTAACTAGTTACTTACAATATTAAATGGAACGGGCCAACACACCCCACAAAGCATAAGAAGATCTCAATAAATCTGGGACAATCCAACACGGATTTCCTGCTGCTACAGGAAACACTCCTCTCAGAGGCTGAACACCAGAAGCTGAGGAAGTTCGGGTTCCACCAGGTACACTCTTCTCATACAAAGCTGGCAGGAGGAGGGGTGTTGCCAGTGCTCCAGATAATGTTGAGTTAGGAGTAAGTTACTCACCAGTTTTGAAATATGGCAAGTAAAATAACACTTGGGTGCATACAAGTGCTTCAAACATAAAACAAACTGCTCCTATTGAAGCATCTACAGTGTTATGAACATAATACTATGGGTTTTGGAGAAGAATTTCCAAGAAGTGTTGCGTTGAGTATCGGTACTACTTGGAAACATTTTCTGAGGAGTAGTTCCTAAAAAGAGGGTAGTAAAATAGGCCATTACTCACCTTATCTGGAGCACTGCATGTTGCTATACTGGTCCCAAGCAGAGTCTCTTTTGATGTACAAGAGGTTCATTCTGACAAAGAGGGGAGGTATGTCCTGGTTAAGGGGCTCTATAATGGACAAACACTCATGATGGTTTCAGTATATGAACCCCCTGCAGCAGATTTTGGATTCTACCATAAATTGCTCCTTTTTTTTTTTTTTTTTTAACTCTATTTTACTCACTCCAGAGGACAGGGCATCCTTCCGGGGCGAGGGCCACTCATTCCCGGCCTGAACCCCCACTGCCCAGACCAGACCCCATCCTACCGGCTTAGCTGGGATCCATGCAGCCAACGGGCTGGCACCAGGGGAGATCTCTGTGAGGTGGGCCGGCGGTGGGATATGGGCCATGACACGGAAGCCCCCATCATCTCCACTGTCCTCCGGAGGGGTTTTTCATCCCTATTTGTCCCCTTCCCGAACGCAACATGCAGTGACATCATGGCGCATGGCAACCCTGCTGACGTCATTGTGCTAGCCCCACGTTACAAGCCGGTCATCCTGCAGTAACCCCGATCTCCATCCGGGGCTACTGGGACACCTGGCCACCCTATGCCCTTCCCCTGGGATAGGAGAGTATCCCATCGGTTGTCCATCCTCTCCCTTCCCTGCCGACCCCCGGCAACCCATTCGCTACCAAACTCGGGTCGCCGGCATGGCGCGAGGTGTGGCGTCCAGCGCCTCTGGGCCGGCTATAAATTGCTCCTTTTAATAACTGAAAAAGGGAAGGGGAACCCAATATGCAGAGGGGACTTTTAACCTAACCTTTTCCCCAAACAAGATGGCTCCTGACAAATCCCCCAAACGGAACACCTGCTTGCTAAGTGGTGGAAGCCCTAGTGGCAGAGTTAGGAATGCTGGGTGTATGAAATTACTTCAGTGACCAAACACGAGGATACACCTTTTTCTCAGCAGCCCATTAGATCTAGTCACAGCTGGAATTTTTACTTATCACAAAAAAAAAAAAAATTCAGCTGGCAGGCATGTAAATAGGACCCAAGGGCTTGCAGATCATGACCCAGTCAGCCTGTTAGATCTTAGCCAGCAAAGTAAATTTTAATTTTGGAGACTAAATCTCACCACTACAGGACAGAAAGGGTAAGGATCAGTTACCAGCACTGATCATACAAGCATACCAGGAGAGGCACAGATCTCAAAAGTGCTTCATCAAGGTACAGGACAACAGGCGGAGACAAGAATCTCAGAGACATTTAAACATTAATATAAAACCCTATATAGTGCCCAGGCAGTACAACCAGATGACACTGTGGATGCCAACCTTACAGACCTCCATTTCCCACAAGTAACAGAGGAGCAAAATTATGCTCTCTGTCCCTCCATAACTGGGGATGAAATTCTAGCTAAGCTACAGTGAAATGATGGGGAAATACCCAGGATTGGATGGGCTTCCTGCAGAATTTTACAAGTTGTTTAGGGATGTCTCAATACCATTGCTCAAAGATGCTTACAGGGTAGTGCTGAGTGATGATATCACTCTCGCGCCCTCATGGAACTGTGCAATGATCTCTGGTATCCCCAAGTCTGGCAAAGACCCTGCCCTTTCTAACATACTAAAAAGCCGGCAGAATAGGCCTAATGGTCTGTCGTGTCTGCTCGGTAGCCAGCCACCTAGTGGGTGCACGCTTTCCCACCCCCCCAGCCTCCAAGAGGGTCTTCTTTGGATTTAGTTTCCCTTTGTACCTATCCCACCCCTTCTTGAATCCCTCTAATGTGCCCTCCTCCATCAGCCTCCCAGGCAGCACATTCCATGGCTCCACCACCCTCTCAGTGAAATAATGCCTCCTACGTTCCCCCCTATAATTTCCTCCCTCCAGCTTCCACTCATGTCCCCTAGTTGTTCCCCCTCTTTAGCCTAAACAGCTCCTTGGTTCCGCTCTCAGTTATTCCTTTTACTTACTTGAAGACTCCTATCATGTCTCCCTTGTACCTCCTCTCCTCCAGTGTGTACATCCCAAGCTCTTCCAGTCTCTCCTCATAAGGCCTCCCCTCCATTCCCTGAATCATCCTGGTCACTCTCCTCTGGACTCTCTCTCTCCAGCAGCACTATGTCCTTCTTCAGATGAGGTCTCCAGAACTGTACACAGTACTCGAGTTGCGGCCTGACCAAGGCATTATATAGAGACATTATATGAAATGATCTCAGTATTAAATATTGATTATAAGTACCCGATGGCCATTTTGTCTATGAGACTGGAGAAAACTGTGCCAGGACTCGTGGGGTTGTACCAAACAGGATTTGTAATGGACCAACAGGTGCAAGACAGTGTATGCAGAACATTGCATATTATTGCTCACTTAAGTACTACAAACAACCAACACTAATAATAAGTATGGACACAAAGAAGGGGTTTGATTAGTGGATTTGAACTTCTTATATAAAGTCCTTGCCAGGTTTGGCTTTTCCCAGACTTCTGCGAGGATTGTACAAACTCTATATTCGGCCCCTCAGGCAAATATGATTATGAATGGTCATCTTACATGTGGATTTCGGTTGGGCCAGGGCACCCGACAGGGCTGCCCCCTCTCTTCGGTTCTTTTTGCACTGTATATTGAGCCCTTGGCACAGAAAATATGCCAGGAAAATACAAAAAAAAAAGGGGGGTAATGTTAGATAAACAACATAAAGTGGCACTTGATGCCAACGACATTCTGTTAAATCTCACAGAACCACAGACCTCCTTGATCCGTCTCATGAAGGTGGTAGCAGAATTTTCAACTTTTTTGCAGTATGTCCCTTACTGGACAAAAACAGAGGTCCTAACATTTTCACATCAGTCCCCTCCAGCGTGTCAACATGAAATGGGATTACAGAAACTCAAATACCTGGGGATCTATTTGCAGGCCACGAATGATCACTTACTTGTACCAGGATAAATATCTCCCCTGACTGCTTACATTTAAAGATGTCCTTTTTTACCTCTCCCCCTCTATGCTATGTCAGGCTATAAAAATTAATGTTCTCCTCCACTATCTGTACTTGCTTCAATGTGCCCAAGTCAAGCTCACCAAAACCTGGTTTGGAACAACTGAGACAATTATATAGATTTATGTGGCTGGATACCAGACCAAGGGTCAGAAGTACCCTTCTTTTAGCAAGGAAACAGCTCTTCCCTCACTGGAAATTTCTGACTGGTACCCCAAGTTAAAATGGAACCTTTTTTGCAGGGAAGATGCTTATATTGCCTATTGGAAAGACACGGATATCTTCCTATCAGCTTTGCTGTATGATAAACTTAAGACAAACCAAAATCCCCAGGGACTATGAAGCACTTGGGGTAACATTTAAGATGTGGGAACAATACAGTGAATGCCCCAGAATAGCCCAATATTTATGGAGATTCAGGCTTTTCACCTGGGATGAAGGATCCCCCCCCCGGACAGACCTTCAGTACAGGTGTCATGCATGCCCTGGTTTATGATTTCTAAACCACATCTTAGTGGGAGAACTGACAAAAGAACTTGAAGCATGTGGGGTTGAATTTGGTTGTGGCCCAAGAGATAGGTATAGATATTTTCAGATTCGAGATTATGTTACCAGGCAACTGAGACTAGAACAACAAAGGGGAGAGGGGGAGAGAGAGAGAGAGAGATATACCACAGACCCTACCCACCCTGCAGCCAAAGGGGGTAACATCAGTGCTTTACCAGTTCTTCTCTATGAAAGGTAGAATGGGGCTAGCCACCTAGTGGATAAGGGGCAAAATGAGATGCAGTTGCAACTAACACAGAAACATTGGAAGCAGATTTGGGTGCGCTCTTTCAAGACATCTTCATTCCCCCAAAGACAAGAGTTTGCCTGGAAAATCAAAACCAGATTCTTTATTGCCATGGTCCTTAAAACAAAAGGGGATCCAGCAACCCCCCAGTTGCTGGAGGGGGGGGAATGTGAAGAAATCCAAGCCACCCACAGCCATATTGTTTGGACATGCCCAGTATTAAGCCCATTTTTTTGGGACATGCCCAGTATTAGAGCCCTACTAGGAACAGGTTACACACAATGTACGAGCCTTCCTTGGTGCAAGGGAAGAATTAGACTTCCCTCAGTTGGTTCTGGGGGTTGAGATGTCAGGAACTGAATGGTAAAGAATTGCAGTACCTGTGGTCGATATGTGTGGCAGCAGCAGGCAAGACAATAACAAGACAGTGGCTACAAAAGACTCTCCCAACTGTTCAAGAATGGAGAGAAGTGGTTAATCAAATAGTGGAAACAGCTGGTGCAGGATAAATTGCAAGCATATATGAACAGGTGGACTAGATGGGAGATGAACATACAGAAACACTGACAATGATGGCAGAAAAAGACCAGAGGTCCTTCCAGTCTGAGTCCAAGTTCCCTATAATCCCTGGAACCTACTGTTCCTCCAGGGTACTAACCCTCCCCATCCTCTTTCTATTCTCCTCCTCCTCCTTGGTCCCATCGCCCCTGGTAACCACTATTCCCTTCATTATGTCCCAGCCCTGCTTGAATCCCGACTGTTTTCACACCCACCACTTCAGCCGACAGACTGTTCAAAGGTTCCACCACCCTTTCTGTAAAGTAGTACTTCCTCACATCTCTCCTGAACCTACCTCCTGTTAATTTTCATTCGTGTCCACGTGGACACAAATTGGTATTCAGGCTAAACAGTTCCCTGCAGTTCACTTTGTTAATTCCTTTAAAGAACTTGAATGTCTCTATCAACCCCCGTCTGGTCTCCAGTGAGTACATATTTAGTGCCTTGAGGTGCTCCTCATGGGATCTGCCCTGCTGGCCGCAAATCATTTTTGTTACTCTGCGCTGCACTGTCTCCAGCCTATCCTTATCCTTTCTGAGGTGAGGACTCCAGAACTGGGCGCAGTACTCTAGATGAGACCTCACCAGGGATCTGTAGAGGGGAAGTATTATCTCCTTTCTTCTGCTATCAATATCCCTCCCGTTACATCCCAGCATCCTGTTAGGCTTGCTATAGGCCTTGTTGCACTGACTCAATTGCTTAAATGAGTTGCTAATGATAACTCCCAGATCCTGTTCCTCAGCTGTAGTGTTAAGTCTCTCTCCTCCCATCCAGTACTGTCTTGGGGTTCTTTTTTCCTAGGTGCATTACCTTGCACTTTCTAGCATTGAATTTTAACTGCCAGACCCTTGACCACCGTTCTAGCTCTTGCAGGTCTCTCTGCATTTCCCTTACTCCCTCGACACTATCCACCCTTCCACATAGTTTTGTGTCATCTGCGAGGAGACACAACCTGCCCTGGATTCCTTCTCCAATGTCACTAATGAACATACTGAAGAGGACCAGACCCAGGACCGATCCCTGTGGAACCCCGCTCATAACCCCCCCCTCCTCTGATTTAACCCCATTGACCACCACCCTCTGTTGCCTTCCCTCTAGCCAGTTACCCACCCAGTTCACAATTGGTTTAGCTGCACCCAGGTATTCCATCTTTCTGAGCAATCATTTGTTAAGTACCGCGTCAAAAGCCTTGCTGAAGTCAAAGTAGAGGAGATCCAAAGTGTGGCCCTTGTCTAATTCCTTTTTCACCCAGTCAAAGAAAACTATCAGGTCAGTCTGACAAGACCTTCCTGCCACTAAACCATGCGGTTTACTATTCTGTAGCTTGCTGCTCTCCAGGTAGTCTAAGAGGTCCTCTTTGATCAGTGACTCCATCAGATTCCCTACTACAGAGGTTTGACTGACAGGCCTGTAGTTCCCTGGTTGCTCCTTATTCCCTCCGTTATGAAGCGGTACAACATCTGCCACCTTCCAATCTCTTGGAACTTCCCCAAGCCTACATGAGCTCTTGAACAGACATACCAGTGGTTCAGCCAGCTCTGCTGCTAATTCCCCCGAGTATCCTCAGATGCAACCCATCTGGTCCTGGGTTTATCTATCTTAAGGGCAGCCAGCCCTTTCAGAACTTTTTTTCTAGTAAACAATGGCTGTCTCATTTCTGGGATTCCCTTAGTGACCGCTTTGGTGCCACTCTCTGGCATGGACCCGCTGTCCTCCTTAGTAAAAACTGAGCAAAAGTAGTCATTTAGGATGGCAGCCTTTTGCGCACCCTCCTCCATCACCATACTCCCCTCAACTAGCCTTACTATCCCCCCATCCTTTTTCCACTAATATATCTGAAAAACTGTTTTTCTCTGTTCATGACCTCCTCCACAATACACAGCTCCGTATCTAAATTGGCCTCCCTAATGGCCCTCTTTGCCTCCCTATTTTTCTGTAGATAATCCTCTCATTCTACCTCCCCCTGCTTTTTCTTGTATTTATAGAAGGTCTTCTTTTTGGCCCTTACCGCTTTCCTGACCCTTGCTAAGAACCATAGTGGTCTCTTAAAGCAGTTTTTCTTTGTTACTGTTCTTATGCATACTTTAGATGCCTCAAGGACAGCCCCCTTAATTACCCCCAATCTCTCCTTCACCCCACCTATGTCCTCCACTCCTACTAACCTATTTGATCATAAGGGACTAAACTGGGGGTTGCTAGAGACAGAATAAGCTAGGAGAAGATAGAGTCCAAAGACAAAGAGTAATTGAAGGCAGAAAAATGGGAATCATCAATTGCTGCACGTGCGGGGCTCTCATCACCAGGGCGATGCTCTGGAGGATGGGAGGTTGCCCAGTATGTCAGAACCTGGTTGGGCTCTGGGAGCAGCTGGAGACAGCCTGGGGGGAATCTCAAGACTGAGGCACATGCTGGCATGGGGCTCTCCCATACCACATCCACCACCGCTGGGCCCCACAGAGACAGGGGTGAAAGGTGGTGGGGAGGGGTAATAAAGTGGGCAAGGGCAGCATGGTTCGGGTTGACAGCATCCTGGCGCAAAATCGTTATGTGCCCCTGGCTGAAGAAATACGACTCACTATAGATTGGGGGAATCTAAAGCAAGTGGGGGATGCAAAGGACCACCAGAAGTCAAGGAAAAAGGAAAGGGTTAAAAGGCATAAGAGTATAAAGAAATTAGTAGTGATAGGAGACTCAATGGTCAGAGGGGTAGACTACAAATTGGAGGGGGGCAGGGAAACTGAAGTGGCAGTCAGATGACTGCCAGGTGCATCAGCCAAGAAGGATAGGGATAAGACTGGTGAGCTGCTTGATAGAAAAGACAGGGGGGGGGTCTAGGGGTCCTGATTCGTCTAGGCACAAACGACTTAGGCAAGGCAGTCTGTGGAAGAGGCAAAAAGCAGTCTGAAGCAGCTTGCAGATAGTCTCAAAGGTAGGACAGCATCTCTGGCATTCTCAGAGGTACTGCCTGTATGGGAGAAGGGGGTAGGGGAGGCAAAATTAGACATGCTGAGATCACAGAACTAAACAACTGGATGAAGATGTGGTTGTCAGTCTAGAGGGTACCATTTTGTGGGTAACTGGGGTGAATTCTGGGAAAGGAGGTTATTCAAGAGGGATGCTCTTCACTTAACAAGAGAAGGGGTTAGTGCGCTAGCACAAAAATTTGATATTTATATAAACAGCCTAGGATGACTAGGAGCATCAGCCAGAAACGAGAGAGAGAGAGAGAGAGAGGTAGCCATTGTAGCTTTAGGGTACAGGACCGTAGGTACCTCGGGGCAAAACACAAGGACTAGGGAGAGTTTAGCATGAAATGAAAAAATTACTGCAAGGAGGGGGACAGATAACACCTCGGGGAGAGGTAATAAGAGTAGTTTTGGTGTATGGAAAGCCATGTGCACCAGAAGCCTAGGGAATAAGATCCCTGACTTGCCTGTGGTCATGGCGGAGGCAGACCTGGATATTGTGGGAATCACCAAGACGTAGGGCTATGGTGGTCAGGAATGGGACATGGTAATACCAGGGTATGCACTATTCAGAAGGGACAGGGAGGGCAAAAAGGGGGGAGGGGGTTGCACTATATGTGAGGGAACACATAAAGGCCACAGAAGTGCAGGGAAGATTGGGAGGAGTGGCTGAAGCTATATGGGTATCACTGGAGACAGAAAAAGGGGAAGTCATATGAGCTGGGGTGGTATACAGGCCCCCCCACGCAGGAAGGGATGGTGGACAGGGCAATGCTGGAGTAAATTCAGAGGATGGCAAACAGGGGGAGGTGCTGCTAATGGGGGACTTAAACATGTCGGATGTGGAGTGGTGTGCCCCATCAGCAGCATCTACCAAGATTAGAGATATCACTGACTCCCTGCAGGGGGCACTCATGAGGCAGTTTGTAAGGGAACCAACCAACCAGGGAAGGGGCAATCCTAGACCTCTTTTTTTTTTTTACAAATGGAGACAGGGTGGGGGAGAACCTTGGCACAAGCGACCACAGTACTATTTGGTTCATGGAAAAGACTGCTGCTGTTGGTCTCCAAACCAAGATGAAGGTACTCTATTTGAGGCACGCAGACTTTAGGAGAATGGGCGACTATCTTCAGGAAGCACTGGCAGAGGTGGAAATACTGACAGGGTGGAGGAAAAGTGGGCAGCAATAAAGGGAGCCATATCAGATGCCACAAACCTTTGTATCAAACAGGTCAGTAAAAACAGGAAAAAAAGGAAGCCACTATGATACAGCAGAGTAGTGGTAGAAAAGGTTAGGCAAACAGAACCATGTTCAGGAGATACAAGCAGACTCAGAAAGTGGAAGATAGGGTCGTATACCAGGAAAAGAAGAAGGAAACAGGGTGAGAGAGCTGGAAAGCAAAGGCAAGAACAGAAGAGAAAAACAGCAAACACGGTCAAGGAGGGGAATTTTTCTGGTATGTGAGCGAGAAGAGAAAGTCAAAGGGAAGGATAGTCAGGCTAAAAGACAAAGGTGGAGGGTATGTGCAGGATGACCTAGAGAAGGCAGACATATTAAACAGCTATTTCTGTTCTGATTCACGGTAGAATGGGAAGGGGAGGGAAGTCGGATCAGGGAAAAGGGGGTATTAGCAGGGGGGTGGTGGTGGTGGACACTAGTCTGTTCCAGGAACACGAAGTCCTGCAAGAACTAGAGGGGCTGAAAGTGGACAATGCCATGGTCCCAAATGGGTTGCACCCCAGGATATTGAAGGAGCTACAGAAAGTAATAGTAGAACCTCTGGCTAGCCTCTTCCAACAGGTTCCTGGAAACGGAGGAGGTTCCTGCCGACTGGAGGAGAGTGGATATGGTCCTCCTCTACAAGGGAGGGGACAAGGAGGAGGTAAGCAACTACAGACCGGTGAGCTTGACACCGGCGGTGGGGAAGCTTATGGAAAAACTGCTAAAGAGAAGAATCACTAGCTACGTTGAAGCCAATGGCCTGCAGGACCATCGGCAACATGGGTTTACGGAGGGCAGGTTGTGTCAAACGAACTTGATAGAGTTTTTGACTGGGTCACCAGGGTAGTGGATCAAGGGGGAATGGTGGACATAGCGTACCTTGACTTTAGCAAAGCTTCTGACACTGTGCCACACAGGAGGCTGCTGCTCAAAATGAGATGCCTAGGGCTGGATCCAGAAGTAGTGAAGTGGGTAGGAAACTGGCTTAGGGAAAGAAGGCAGAGGGTAGTTGTAAATGGAGTGCCCTCAAAGAAGAGCTCATCACTAGTAGGGTACCACAGGAGTCGGTGCTGTGGCTGCTCCTGTTTAACATCTTTACAGGGGACATAGCAGAGGGGCTGCAGGGGAAGGTGTATCTTTTCGCGGACGATACAAAGATCTGCAATACAGTGGATACCCCGGAGGGGGTTGAAAAAATGCACATGGACCTGTATAAACTGGAGCAGTGGTCAAGGGAGTGGCAGCTGTCATTCAACACAAAAAAGTACAAGATCGTGCATGTAGGGGAAAAAAAATGAGAGGCAGAGTGCAGGATTGGGGGGAAGTCCCAGAGGCAACTGAGCTAGAAAGGGACCCTAGCATAATCATTTCATGGACCTCAAGGTGGCAAAGCAGTGTGAGAGGGCAGTGGCAAAGTCTAGTAGAATGCTGGGATGTACTGGAAGGGGGTTTACTAGCAGGAAGAGGGAGGTTACAATGCCACTGTACAAGCAATTGGTGAGGCCACATCTGGAATATGGGGTCCAGTTCTGCAGACCACACCTTAGGAAGGATGTAGCTAGGGTGGAGAGGGTCCAGAGAAAGGCAACAAAAATGGTGCAGTGTCTTAGTTGTCATATGAGGACAGACTGAGGGACCTTAACATGTACTCCCTCAAGCAAAGAAGGGAAAGAGGGGACACGGTCGAGACCTTCAAATACCTCAGGGGTATAAAACAGAGTACCTGTGAGTGACATTTTCCAGCTGAAGAGAGGGGGTAGGTTCAGAGGAAACATCAGAAAAGTTTATTTCATGGAAAGGGTGGTGGACAGCTGGAACAGACTCCCAGAGGAGGTGGTGGGGTCAAGAAGAGTGGCAGGATTCAAAAATGACATGGGGTAGGACAAGGGTATTATTAGAAGGTCTAGTCTAGAAAGCTAGCTCCTAGGTCTGGCTTTCAGGTAGAGTTTGGGCAGATTGGGTGAGCCTAGCGGTCCTTTTCTGCCTACACATTCTATGAGAAACTGAGATGCCTGGGAGTGGATGATGAACCATGTGGTTGGTTTAGATCATATGTAGAAGACAGAACTCAGTTTGTAATGGTGAATGGATACAGCTCTAGCTTGGGTACTGTTACTAGGAGGTACCCCAGGGATCAATCCTGGGCCCCCTCCTGTTTTTAGTATACTTGAATAACTTACCAAGAGTAATTAAAAATTCACAAATTAGATTGTACACGGACGATACTATCCTGATTGCATCAGGTAAAAATGTGGGTGAATTGGAACAAAAATTGCAGGGCGATTTCTTAAACATGCAAAAATATTTTAAAAAATTTGGACTATTGATTAATAATAAAAAAAACCAGACTATGTACTTTGGGTCAGAGAAGAAGGATAGAGTAGGCACAAACCTGACAATTAAGACACAGGATGGGAAAATATTAGAGCAAACCCAGTACTATAAATATCTGGGGGTCATAATTGATCAGGAATTGAATTTTGAACAACATGTGACTGAACTTATAAAAAAAAAAAAAATTCAAAACTAGGGGTTATGAGACGCATATCAAATTGTTTAACAAGGGAAACGCGGACGGTATAGTAAACCAACTACTTCTCCCTGTGATTGATTATGGTAGCCATATCTATAGACATACCTCAAAAAAACAAGTACATAGCCTGGATGTTTTATATAATAAATTAGCCAGATTTGTGTTAAAATGTGATTTTGGTACCCATCACTGTGATATGTATTCAAAGTTGGGATGGAATTCATTAGAACAGAGGGCAGAGGTTTTTTGGTTAACACAGATAAAAGGTTTACACAAGAATAATTTACAAAATCACCTATTGTACAGTTTAAAAAAAACGGAACATGGATTAAATTTATGAAAATCAGGAGCAAGAGTTTATCTTACTCCAAAAATTAAAAATAGATATAGTACAATGACCTTAAAAGTTGGAACAGGCTCCCCGCCCCCCTTAGGGACACAAACCTGTCTTTATTAGAATATAAGACTGCAGTGAAACATGAGCTGCGTTTTAAATGTTTGTGTAATAGGTGAAGTTTGATTATGAATATATGATGTTTGGTTGTTTAAAACAAATGAAATGACTGTATGTACCTAATTGTACGATAACTGTATCTATACGTTGTGTATTTGTTTATTGTGTTTATTTATTTTGTACTAAACAGGTATGCCTTGGTAATAGGGATTCTTTGAACCCCTAATGGCATAATTTTCTATATAAATAAAATTTATTATTATTATTATTATTATATGTTTCTATTCCGGACCAGTTCCCTCATCCTATCGAAGTCAGCCCTTCTAAAGTCAAGGATTTCAGTTCTTGATTGTGACTTGCCAGCCCCGAGGGCCAATTCAAACCAGACAGAGTTATGGTTGCTGTTCACCTGCGGTTTCCCTATTCCCACCGCTCCCACCATCTCAGAGTTGGTGAGCACCACATCAAGGATGGTCTGCCTGGTGGGTTCCTTAACTAGCTGCACCAGCAGACAGTCTTGGAAGGCATCCAGCAAGGCCAGACTCCTGGCGCTCTTGGCCACTGGGACCTCCCAATCAATGTCTGGCAGGTTCAGGTCTCCCAACACCACTACTTCCCCTTTTGCTACCCCTCTTTCAAATTCTCTTGTGAGTTCTCTGTCCCCTTCCTCCCCTTGCCCTGGAGGCCTACACATCACCCCCCAAGCGTACTTTCCTGCCTGAAGCTGCCGTGAATTTCACCCATACTGACTCAACCTCACCACTGCTACCCCTATTGCACTCATCTTCTACCACCTCGATGCCTTCCTTAACAAAAAGAACAACTCCTCCCCCTCTACCAGTTCCTCTATCCCTCCTGAACAGTAAATACCTAGGGACTGTCATCTCCCAGACATTATTATTTGTGGCCCACGTTTTGGTGATGGCCACAAGGTCCATCTCAGTGTTTGCTAGCAGAGCCTGGAACTTGCAGAATTTCTTACCACCTAGGCTCCTGGAATTAAGGCATACCCCCTACCATCTGACCCCTGCTCTTATTTTGCCACTGTGTGTCTGTTTTCCATGTTTTCTCCCACCCTTATTGGGGCTTTTGCCATTTGTTTTAATCAGTCACTACCGCCCATTCCCTTGGTCTTGTAAACACTACTGATATTTTTGTACCCTCTTTGCTGTTACAGTCCCATGGATGTGGGGGGGGGGGGAGTACTATCTAGGATTCCCTTCTGCTCACCATCCACCATGACTACCCTAGACTCCTAGACTCATACTCCCCTGCAGTCAGTTTAACTGTCTGATATAGATGTCAAACTTCTGCCCCAATGCACTGGCCCCCTCTCACATCAAGTGAGGACCATCAACCTTGAATAGTCTTCTGTCCCAGAAGTACCCCCCAGTCCCCTACAAAATGGTACCCCATGTCACGGCACCAACCATTAAGCCAACTATTAAACTCCTCTATTTCAGCACTCCTTATCCTATCCTGCCTCCCTTCCCTGCCCCACACAGGGAGGACTTCATAAAAGGCCAGAGAGGCTGAGTATGCCACCAATCTGTCCCCCAGTCTACAGAAGTTCTTCACCGTCTCCAGCGACTGGTTTGCCAGATCACTGGTACCCAGGTGTACGAGAACCCTCAGCTCCCCCCGCTCCTTCTCTACTATCCTCCCTATTCTGTCTAAATCCTGGATGGCTGACGCTCCAGGCAGGCATCAGACCATCCCCCTCCTATCCAACCATAGAGGGTGGGGAGGATCCCATTGAACGGGAGAGGGAGTAGTCCATAAATGGAACAGGGAGTTAATTTCTAGAACAGTAAAAATACGGATACCACATAGTCTTTTCTGCATGTCGCATGACAGAGACTCTTAAGGGTATGGAGACACACAGCCGAATGCACTTTTACCACCTGTGTAGTATCACACCAATCCTGACCAAGGGGTTTTCATTTGTTTAAGAAAATAGTCAGGTGGTGTGTGCATGGAATGGGGTCCTGGCCCAGGACAGCCTCTTCTTCTTGTTCCTCTCTGTAGAAAGTGTGTATAAACCAGAGGTGAGAATGCTAGAACGGTTTAGCATATCCGATAGCTTTCAATTGTTAGGGTTAAATAGGTTGTTAATGTACAAAACTTCAAAAAAGTAAGAAGAGCTCTAAATCAAAGCTGTTGTTCTTGATAGATAGGACCTGTATGGAAAAGCTGTGTTATGAATCAACTCTGTACTTCTTATACTGTACACACCACGCAGCTCAATAAAAAAAGTAATAAAAAAAAATTGATGTTTCTGGCAACCAGATAAGTATATCAGGCAATGAATGCCTATTTTCAGGAACAATCTAGACAACACAGAGTACACAATACAAGTAGAACCTAACAGCAGCAGAACATTGATTAGGTACAGTCCAGAAAATTCAGAGAACACTCCACATGAAAAGTATCAATTACCATATTGATGTAACCAGGAAGTACAGAGTATATTCCTACAAGGCAGCATCCCATGTATATGGAGGCCTAAAAGGCAACCAGATATGCCTTGTTCAGGGTAGCAGACAGAAACTCAGAGCAGGACCAGGTACAGGCTGACTGACTTAAACAGTGATGAAGTAACAGTGTACAAAGTGGCAGATACTACTATACACCACATCCCATTTGGCTAACGTAGACTTAGAGGAAGTGAAGTAAACTGGGGCACAATATACTTAAGACTAGACCATAGCTTGGTACATCCAGCAGACATGGGTTTGAACCCCACAACCTCCACTTGCATATTGTGTGACTCTGAGCAAGTCACTAGTGACTTAAGCTCCCCAGTGCACCAGCGTCACCCCTGAAAACTGTCACGTCTGCCTAAGCTGGTTACCAAACAATACAAAAAAAGGCCAGACTAGCTTTAGGGGTAAGGCTGTATCTCATCCTGTAAGCAAGGCCCACTATAGCACTGACTGATTTACAGGTGGACAAACCTGTGCCGAAAAATCTATGAAAGGGTCCAGAAGGACTCCAAGGTAATTAAGTAAGCATTAATCCACGACAAAGGAGGGCTCTACTAGGGAATTAATGCCTGGTTTGGGGGGGGGGTGCCTCCAACTAGGCATTAATTTCCTAGTAGAGCCTGACTCTGGAGTGGATTATTGTACTTGTAACATGGCAAGTGCAAGCTGAGTAATGTAACAAGTCAATGGGATGTGGGAAATAAATGAAGAGCAACTGACAATATTGTTTCATATAATATTATCTGCTGCTGAGCCATCTACTTTTCAATAAGTCTTCATGTCCAACGGGCACGTGCACGTTCACAATTCAATATCTTTTTACATTGTGACTGCTATTTTTATGAAACTTTTAAATTGATTTCTACATACAAAGTACACAAAACTATGATGGAAGAATGTCATTTTTTTCCTCTGCAGACTGCTCTCTTCACTTGTTTCGTTTGTTTCCAGTTCCACAATTCAGTAGTGCATTCTGGGGACATAGCGAGTATTTGCATATCTGGCATCTCACTCGGTTGTGCATGCCAAGGTATGCAAATATTCCTGATATCCCCAGAATGCATTCTTGAGTAAAAAGAAAAAGTTACTGCGAGCAGTGAGCCGAGGTAAACATTCACAAAGATCACTCACGGGACTGTTTTTAAATTCTGTCTCAACCGCTGACTCCATTGGGTAGGTGCGCAGTACTTCCTCGGACAACAGACAGCTGATAGTATCATGCAGGTTGCTCCCTCTCAACTGCGGTGTTAATGGATGTGCTGGGGTCAGACTGACAATAAGCAACATTTCTCGCGTGCACCCAACCCCAGCCGTGTTCTAATTCTTTCTATTGCGCGCTCCCGTTGTGGCTGCAAACACTAGGACATTCTGAAGCGGGCATTACCAGGTAATTAAGCTCCGCTTCAGACTGTACCATGTGTTGTGTTTGCACCAATCTAGTTGCCCACTTTCCTTGTCAGATTTCTTGCCATGTTACAAAGGAAAATACTTCCTCAAGAAGGGTTCCATCCAGGTAGGAGACAGAAAGACAGCAAGAGACTTAAGCGTAGTTTATATCTGGAACCAAAGAGCATGGCTTTCGTTTTTCAAGAGTTCAAAACAAACCTATTCAGATTCAGCCCACTCTAGCAGCTGCCAAAGACCATGTTAATGTACTGGTTTAGGGTTGTCAGGTTGCTGAAACTATAGTAAATTATTTATACATTTATTGTTTATTTCAAACGATTTATCAGGAAAAACATACTGAGCTGTAATAGCTAATTGCTAGATGCATCCGAGTTACAACAACAAGTTGTAATAAATAGATTAAAATACTCAAAACAGAACAAGTTAACATTAAATAGTAACAATGAGAACAAACTGTTCAATAAAATGTAGATAACAACATAACTATAGTGTGAACAAAGCACTAACAGTGTTCAGTAAAAAAGACCAGATGGACACCAAAATTGTAGCTTAAGCAGAGCACTGCTGCGCACAGCTTGTATGAGAGAAGGCAAGGGCAACAGAAGTAGGCGGGCAGCAAAAATAAATAAAGCCCAAGTCAGGGTCAGGGGCAACTGCAGGAGTGAGAAGAGAATTCACAGAGAGATTTGAACGAGTGGAAGAATGAAGCAGTGTGAATGTGAGGGGAGGAAGAGAGTCCCACAGTCTGGGGAAGCAGAAGGAGAAAGCAACTTGGCCTCCAGAGGTTTTTACTGCGGGGAGTCCCAGGAAGCAATGGCCAGAGTTGCGAAGGGAGTAGAAGGTAGAAGGCGGTTGGGGGGGTTTGAGGAGGGAAAAAAAGGTAGGTAGGAAGGGTTCCAAACAACAATTTAGAGATGAAGGTAACACAATAATTAAGGAGAGGGAGGAATGGAGGAATATAGCAAGCAGTGGTGGGTTCTAGGGGGCAATCCAGGGCAAAGCTGCAAAAGGAGTCAAAGGGGACTCTAGTCTGGCTGAGGTGGAACTGGGAGCAGCACTGTAAACAATGACACCATAATCAAAGAGAGAACCCTCTTTGAAATGGTCTCTCTGCGGGCAGTAAGTGAGGTACACGCTTTATTCCTGTAGGAACCCAATCAGCAGCACAGATGTCAGATAATCAATGTAATTTGACATTCACATCTAAAACTCTGACCAAGAAATAGAGTATCTAGATTTATCAGTATGAGTAGATGATCAAGGAGCAATAGAGTCTGACATTTTTGTCAAACCTACTACAAGGAATAGTCTGCTACGGATAGAAAGTGCCAATCAACCAAGTTTGGTTCAAAGCATCCCATTTCGACAGTTTATTCATTTAAAATGAAACTATTCACAGATGAGTGGCAATGACGACTGCACATTTTAAACAGAGGAATACTCGAATAAAACAAATCAAAAGAGCCATCAATAAGTGCAGTGGTTACACAAAGGGAAAGTTTGTTGAAAGAGAAAAAAAACAGGGCAAAGATATGCAAAGACTGATTTTTATGTTTGCTTGTGCGCACAGCACAAGAGAAACATACTGAGGTAGTACAGCATTGCAGAGGTGTGTCCGTGTTGTGGCCAATGCACCGGATGCTCTAATGGCCAAGTCCCTCAGCCACAAATCAATCAGGAAGCTGCCAATGACGGCAGTTTCAGAGCGAGAGCTGCACTTGAAAGAAATCTGCCGCTGCAATTGGGGACAGTTTCGTCATTGCAGCAGCACCCCCAAACCAGGCACACAGACATCCAGCAGGCAAGAATCTGGCCATGCGCATTACAGTGCACAGTAATGCGCACGGGCAGAGTTTCGGTTCATGTTGGCTCCTTTCCCCAGTTTGTACAGTGTGCCTTTCCTGGTGAAAAAGTTAAATAAATGAGCTGCGGCTTACCACACTGGCGGTTCCTGCCACCCCCCACCCACTCTCCAGAAAGCCGAAATCAGAGTTTAATCCCGTGTTGGCGCGTATCCCCAGCCAATGTGGCACACTGGTAGCACCCCACCCCAGTGTGCCAAAATTTCTTTCTGTCGGATGGTCAAGTCACTACACCATGGGGCTCAATTTTGCGCCCCCCTTTCATAAGTCTACCCCTGTGGAGATGGTCAGATACCGTCTTTTACAAGATGTGAGCTCTGAAGGCCTAATGGGGGTACTTGACCTCTCAAGAGTTTCCTGTGGTAAGAGGAAATCCAGTGGCTTTGGTTCTGGCCTATAACAAGGTCAGTGCCACAGCCCCGGATTCTATCGCTCCTGTCCATGTTCGTCCTCTCTCCCTTCGCCCTCAGTCCCCCTTGGTTTGATGGGACCTTGAAGGAGTTGCAGCAACTAGGATGAAGGTTAGAGCGTCACTGGCAGAAATCCACCCAGGAGGCCGACCACCTTAGATTGTTAGAACATTATCAAGTCTACCAATCTACAATCTCCCATAAGAAGGCAGAGTTCCTGTTCGAGGAGATTGCTGCCACTCAGAACCGACTGGCTCAGCTCTTTCGAACTGTAGACACGCTATGCAACCCAGCCTGCCTGCCTGCAGTCTCAAAGAGCCTTTTCACAATTGGAGTGCAAAGAGCTTGCTCGGTTCTTTGTGAATAAGGTGGCCAACATCAGGGGGGAGATCCATTGGACTCGCTCTATGGGGGATGCTACTGATCAGTGCCCAGCCACTGTCCCTCACTTCTCCTGGAGTACCTTTGACCGGCCGGAGTTCACGGATGTCATGCAGATTGTCCAGAGTATGCACCCTATGTGCTGTAGTTTGGATCTGGGCCCAGCTTCCCCAATTACAGGTTGTTGTGACATCATTGGCCTGATCCTGGCACAGATAGTCTGGTGCTCCCTTGCTTCCGGTGAGTTTCCCAGCTCCCTGAAGGAAGCAGTGGTGACACCCCTCCTGAAGAAAGCTTCTTTGGACCCAGACTATCTTGCTAACTACAGACCAATCTCTAACCTCCCCCTTGTGGGGACGGTAACTGAGAAGGTAGTGGCGGTACAGCTGGAGAACCACTTGACCATCCATAACATCTATGAACCTCTCCAATCTGGTTTTCGAAAGAGGCACAGTACCAAGACTGCACTGGTTTGGGTGCTCAATGATCTCCTGATGGCGAGAGATCGGAGAAGCCGCTCCGCCTTGGTGCTCCTTGATCTCTCTTCAGCTTTTGACACCGTGGACCATGGGGTGCTGCTTGAGCGCCTGGGTTCATCTGTGGCCTGACTAGTACAGTCCTCAGGTGGTTAAAGTCCTTCCTCACTGGCAGAACCCAGAGAGTGGTGTCAGGGATCTCTTCCTCCGACACTCTCTCTATGTCATGTGGGGTCCCTCAGGGCTCAGTGCTGTCCCCCATGTTGTTTGCGGTGTACATGCTGCCCCTCAGAGACATTGTAAGACTGTATGGACTGAGGTTTCACTGCTGTGCTGATGATACCCAGCTTTAACTGTCTCTCATACCTGACCAGGACAGTGCTCTCTCAATATTTAATAAAAGCCTTGCTGAAATCCAGGATTGGATAAGTTTCAGTTGGCTGAAGTTGAATTGGGAAAGACTGAGTTGATAGTTGTGGATCCGGTCGTCAGATTGGGGGAGTTGGGGCTGGTCAGCCTTTGGGTCTTTTCTGGGGGCTCCAGCTCCTTACATCTGAATGGGTGCTGGATTTGGGGTGGTACTTGATGACGGGCTGACACTGCAAACCCAGGTGTCGGCAGTCGTCAAGTCATCCTTTTACCAGCTTAGGAACATTGCTGGGATCAAGCAGCTTGTTCTGTCCAGCGACCTCCCCGCGCTGATCCACGCCTTTGTGACCTTGCACCTTGACTATTGTAACTCCCTTTACTTAGGGCTACCGAGGGAATGATATCCGCCACTTGCATCTAGTGCAGAACGCTGCAGCCTGGCTGCTGACGGGAACTCCCCAGTCATTTCACATCACACTGGTGCTGCGTAAACTGCACTGGTCGATGATCCAGTGGCAGATCACATTCAAAGTCAGATTACTGATGCATAAAGCCCTACACGGACTCGGCCCTGACTACCTGAAAGAGCTTCTGCTACCTTATTGCCCCAAGCGACGGCTCCGCTTGGCTGATGAGGGGTTGCTAGAGATTCCGAGGGTATCCTTAAAATCTTCAGGGGCCCATGCATTTATGAACGCGGCCACAGCCCTCTGGAATTCTCTACCCCATCAGCTCTGGGAGTGCACGACCGTGGCGGGGGAGGGGTGGTGGTTTAAACAGGCACTTCTTTTTTATGGCACCAGGCCTATTCCAGTTAACTATACTGAAAAATGGATTTTACTGATCGTTTTATTCTGCTGTTTTATGTCACTGATTTTATTAACTTTTACGTACAGTGCCTTGACATACCTGAAAGGCGCTTAACTAAATAAAGTTTATTATTATATTATTATTTAAGTTTCTGACACCTGAATGCCCACTCCCAGTGTTGGATGCGCTGGACTCCCCACGCCCCTATTTTCTCAGCCGACCTCAGGGTGCCCAATCCCCAGGTTGGCATTAATCCTACCCTTCTCCACTGGTCTGGCACACTGGGAGCCCACCCCAGCGTGCCGAAATCTGTTTTAATAATATTTCACCTGTAAAAACGAGAACTGTCCTCCAAGGTCTTTTTTTTTTTTTAAACCTGAAAAAAGAAAAAAAAAGGTCCCTCATCGTCCGCTGCCCTCCCTCCTGACCCTCCCTCTGCGGACCTCCTCCTGCACTCCCCTCACCCCATGCCTACCTGCGGAGGTCGGGAGCAGCGATCTCAGTGGACCAGGAACACTTCTGCACTCTTCAAAGCTGAACTGGGAACTGAAGAAATCACAGTAAGCCGTATAATGGCAGTCAATGGGGGTTTCAACTTAGGTTGATATCTCAGCCAATTTTGGGACCCCCCATGAACACTGGCACTGTCATTTGGTTTCTCGGTCCCAAAAGGTGATTATGCAGTCGCTGCACGGAATCACCTTTCGGAACAGATTAACGAAACAACAGTGCCATTGTTCGTGAGGTGGGGTCTCAAAAAGGCCATGTTGCAAATTTGGTGAAAAACTTCCAAGAAATGACTGTGTTACAAGCATGCATTGCGCAGTTTCTACGCACGCTCCTAACTTCATCAATTTTTAATATTTTCACTCCAAATTTCCAACACTGCCATTTTTCCACACTCCTTATGAACAGTACAGCCATCATTTTCACATCCTGCCCAAAATGTGTTTTGCACCTGTGGTGCAGAATGTTGTAGCTAAGCACATGCGAAAATCAACTTTGGAACAGATTAACGAAATCACAGTGCCACTGTTCATGAGGGGAGATCCCAAAAAGGCCATGTTGAACATTTGGTAAAAACATTCCAACAAATGACTGCGGTATGAACGTGCATTGCGCAGTTTCTACGCACATTCGTAACTTCGCCAATTTTTCATATTTTCAACTTTGCCATTTTTTACACCTTCTCACGAACAGTACAGCTGTCATTTTTCACATGCTGCCCGAAATGTGTTTTTGCACCTGTGGCACCGAATGGCGCAGTTGCTGTGTGAAATCACCTTTTGGGATTGAGTAACGAAATGATAGTGCCACTGTTCATGAGGTGGAGTCCCAAAAAGCCCATGTTGAAAATCTGGAGCGAAAATACCAACAAACGCCCAGGGGATTAGGGTTTCCAACTGTAACCCCCCACCCTGTACAAACTGACAGGCATCAGGGGTGTGACTTGGGGTCGTCGGACGTAATGCTCACGCCATTCCACCTTCACCCCCACCCTGCAGCCAGTGACAGGCATCGAGGTTTGCGTTGGGGTCTTTGGCCCCAACGTTCTATTCTCCTATCTGCACTCATCTCAGCTTATTTCCTTATGGAATGGGGTAAACGTAATGACCGAAGACCCCAAGGCACACCGCGACACCTGTCAGTGTCTGCAGGGTGGGGTGAGGTGGAATGGCATGAGCAATATGGCTAACGACCCAAAGGCACCCCCCCCCCAACGTCTGTCAGTCTCTGCAGGGTGGGGGTGGCAGTTGACGTTACTGCAATACTTCACTGCTATTCCTATTATACAGCTCCCTAACTCCTGCACTACCAATGCCAATTCCAGCAAGCAAACATTTGGCATTGACAAATGCTTGTTGTAACAAGGTACGATAGACATGCCAATGTGGTCAAAAAAGTAGCGCTGAATAACTGGGAGATACTGCACTCTCTCGAAGGAACGAAAAAGATTTTTAAGCAAACGTCAAGGGTAACTTTTTCTAGTGCTTGCAATATTAGTGACTTAACAGTCAACAGTCATTTCCATGCAGAACAGAAAAGCACCTGGTTAGGGAAACAGCCAAAAGGCTTTTTCAAGTGTCAGCACTGCAGTGTACCCAAGTATGCAATGGGAGGATCTAAACCAGAAATTCCGCTAAGGCAGTATCTACCAAAATTATATATATATATATATATATATATAACTATGTTATATACTAGAGAAGGTGGTAGGGGCTAAAACGGTCACAGGATTCAAGAAGGAGTGGGACAGACAAGGGTATCCTGGAGGTAAGGAGTTCAGTTTGTGCATCAGACCTCATACTAGGCAGGGAGAAATAGGGCAGACTGGGTGGGTCAAGAGGTCCTTATCTGCTGTCAACTTCTATGTATCTATATATTCATGGCTTGGTGCTCATGCCCAAGATTTTATGTGGTTAGGACAGTGAAAGAGGCTCATGTGCAAATTCAAGAGCACTTACAAGCAGTAAAAAATGGAGTGGAAATGAATGCACTCAGGGAACATTTTGCCAAAGTACATAACAGAAGCCCAAAATCATTTAACTATCCTGGAACGTGTTTTGAAAAGGGAGAGAAGGAGTCCCAGACTGGCACGACTTCTATAAAGGGAGTCATGGCAGATACACAAAATGGAAAAACCATCCCCTTGGGGATGTAATGGATACTGGACCTTAGTCCGTTCTTACGAATAATTTCTTCATAAGCAATTTTACTCTAACTGTATAACTGTTCTTTGCTTCTTCCCCCCTACTAAGTGTTTCTTGTTTTTGATAACACTTCTTTTGTTTACAGTGCATTATCAAAATGTGTTGAAACTCTATCAAATCCAATGTGGAAACGGTATATGTAATTGTGCGTATACCACTAATAACTGGAAACAATTACTCATTCATATTAATAAATCTACAGCAAAGGTTATTGTAAATAATATTTTAGGTAAGCTGGAAGGGTGCAGTAGTACAGTATTGTAAGGGCTTTGTATTTTTGCAGTTTCACTAAAACTTCTCTGTTTTCATCCTTCTTACATATCAAAGCCAGTTTGTGAAGCTGCGAACCACGTTCACTCAAGTAATGACTGAAGCACACGACTTTGTAACGGAAGCAAGTTGATCCGTGGAGATTTAGATACTATACTGACATATTACTAGAGAAATGTCAAAATGTATTTAAATGCTTTGACCCCGTACTAATGACTAGTTTCATACTGCACATAATTGTGAATGAGTGTCTACGGTTACTCGTGCTGACGTAAATTTATTAATTGCGGGAAGTAAAGCCAGCATAAAGAACAGCTACTATAAGACATCAAGATATAGTTATTTTACTCAACTGATACCTGTAATATAGAGGATAATATATGGCCATCGATGGTTAACCGGTCTGTTAACCATCGAGAGGTTACCAAGGCGACCACGTAAACCTCGAGAGCGAAGCTCGAGAGGTTTACGTCACCATGGCAACCTCGAGATTGGTTAACAAAATGGTTACCCATCGCTGTACCATACATTAGCTTTTATAGTGTATGGTACCAGTTTGTTTTTTTAGAAAAGAAAGCAGTTCCTTACTGCTGTTTTTTTCATGTCCCCACTGCTCTGCCCTCACCGCCGCGGCCATTACAAGGCCGTCCGATCCAGCTGCACACATGCCCTGACTGTTCCCGGTTGTTAACCCATCGATGGGTTAACAACATCATGACGTCACATCGATGGTAAAACGTTGTTATAAAAAGGTAGATTTCTACCTATAACAACGTTCTACCATACATTATAGAGAAATTAGCCTCGAAATATTGTGTTTCTTTGGGAGGTAGTGCACTAGCAATTCAAATCTGGGCATTTGTGCCGATTGTAACACGGCTCTGGACACAGTAGTCAAATACAGCTCACCGATTGGCGGAACTGCATCAGCTGACCGACCGCCAGCGGTAATTAACCCAGCAGTACCGCCCGCTAGGTTCATACCTCAAGTCTCCACAGGGAAATCGCTCATTAACGCCCGCTGTGTTAGTACCTAGACTGTCCTTCAGGCAGAGGGTGCAGCACTGAGCCTGCAATGAAGAGGCAAGAGAGCAAACACAGCAATCGGGAGCGCGCCGGGCAGCAGTGGAAGACACAGGCAGTGGCAGTAGGTATCCGGACAAGCCTGTAGATGGCAGCAGTCATCAAGCACCGAGCAAATCTTCAGCGGAGTTGCGCGCCCCTCCCCAAGTCTGCGATCTCACACACACCAAATCAGTTACAGAACTGTGGCAAAAAGGAAAGAAATGGAAAGATGCAGATATCGCTTCATACAAAGAGAGAAGCTACAGAAGCACAGTACAGCCATAGTAAGTGTCTGAATAGTTGTTACTGGGAGTCAAATAGGTCTCCCATGGTGCACTGCTTCCATCGGCGATCACTATATATCGTGTAAGGGAAATCCATAGAACAGGTCGTGACAAATTCAAAAAATCTCCCGTTCTTGAGTCTTTTACACAGCAATATGCTGTTCGTGTCTGTTGAGAAATAGGCGCCACTATGTAAAAGATTGTCCTCCGTGAATCGTGAACGCGCATCCTCTCAGGTCATCCCAGTGAGTAGAATGCAAGCAAAAGTACCATACAATAGGAAGCAGCAGTATCACTTCCGGCAACTCTTTTGTATTTCCGAGTGATCCACGGCTCGCACAATGTCCCCGTCGTGACTGCCATGTTACAAGCACATTAATCACCTCCAGTGTCGGGCTTTACCGGGGATTCATGCCCGCTGGGTGGTTGGAAGCCCTCGGGCTTCACCCTCGTGCACCAACCCCCCCCCCAGCAGGGTATTAATCCACCGGTAGAGCCCTCCTCTGTCGATGATTAATGCTTACTTGTGATGTAACTATATTGCTCTTAGTTTTGTATGTCTGCAGGGTTTTAAATAATTGAATAGCAGTTTTTTTTCCTGGGACAATACTAACTGTACCGAAATTATTTATATAGGTTTTCTAGAAGTGTTATGTTTGTTAAACACAGTGAGACAAGTGCTATGCATTTTCACAATGTTTTAGCACTTTTATGAGCAAAATGCTAATCAATTTTTAGAGTTAAATAAAACCCTGGTCTGCTTTTTTTTTTTTTTATTCATATAACAAATTTTAAGTAATGGGCTCTTTATTCACTGTGCGTTAACACTCCATAAGCAATCTTGTCTCTTAACAGCAGTATCCTTCTAAAGTAACTGATGGCTGGGTAAACTGGTGTGATTAACTGACACTATAATAGAGATGCTAATCTGGTTAAATTAATAGAACTTATTGTAAACTAATTATATAAAACTGGTTAGCCCTATAAAAGAAAGATGCCAATGTGCTAGCTCCATCCCCCGATGTCAAGGTAGTGGACCTCGATACGTAGGGGAGTTAGTGGTAAAGGGTCAGTCCGTAACTGGTAATGTAACCTATGTGATGTTTTTGTACAGTAGCATAGTATATGAGCACTTGCACTTTATTTATAACATTGGGTGTGATATAGGTTCAATATTGCATTTTTTCTGAGTGCACTGACTTTTGTTGGGTGTGCATTTGCATCAGCACAGAGGAGGCTTCTGCAGTGCACAACTGACTTAGCAAGGGACAGAGAATGCAACCTAGAGGAATAACCATGGCGGTTCGCTGCACACTTAAAGCAAAATTGCCTATCTTAACCTGCTGACACTGGTTATTAAAGTAACTAGAAAACCATTTCAGAGCAGTATTAGAGAACCCCAAAGTAATGAGCTTGTGGACTAGGAGAACATTACTCACACAGTCCAAGGCCTTGGTGAGGTCCACAAATACAGCACCTGTGAACATACCATTATCCATACTGTAAAGCAGTTTTGTCCTAGGTCCTTTCTTAATTCCATGCTGGGGGTCCATTACGAGAAGGTAACTTGTTTTGTACTCAGAGAGTTGGAGACAGACCATTTCTCAAAAAGTCTGCTTAGGGTGGTGAGAAAAAAACTGTGATATCATAGGCAGAGGATTATTATTATTAACCCAGCTTTCAAACAGCTTTATGGCAAAATTAACATTCAAACAATTAGTAGCACTAAAAGAAGTCGTATTAATTAAGCACACGCTACTCCAGGCTCTGGGCTCTTACGATTCCGGAAATGCATCACAATCCTTTATAAAATGGGTATTGCTCAAATCTGGCTGCCCCTTGGTCAGAACCCCATCACATGGTACTACATTAAAATACAACATACTCCTGCTGGAGAACACCACTGAGGTGCATTACCGAGAACACAACCTGTTGGGGTCAAGAGGTCACCAGTTCCCAATAAAATCGCTGCCAGAAGCCTTCAGGCCATGAGTACAGCACCTGCAACCACACCAGATTAGTGTATAGCTATAGGCACAACCCAATCCACTGCCACCCATGACATGCTGGCCCTACCAGCCAATGTTAGCTCATGCTGGAATGCGCATTCTCCAAAACACACCTCCCCCACATTGCTGTGCACATGGAACACCCACTGCAACAAGCCAACACGAACCAGACATGGAGCACCTGCCGAAATGAGCCACAACCAGCAAAGTGAGTAAATTTCCCCTTCACTTCTTTTCCTCTCTTTGCTCTTATCATCACAAGCCATGCGAGCCGCAGCGCCACTTGCTGTAGAAAGTGAAAGTGAAAAGTGTTCCTCCGTTCTTCCCTTCTCATCAAATCCTTCAGGTGGCAGCAGACACTGGAACGATGCTGGCCCTCAGTGTTCTCCAACTGTCAAAAATGTACAGGCAGGCAGAACAGAGAGAGGAGAGAGCATGGCAAAAGGAAGCACGCATGTGTGGGACTGCAATGATGCGCCCCTACTGCTCTCTACACCAGCATGCTGTATGCCCCTCACTACTTTACTAAAACCCCATTTTATAAGTGGAATAAGGCAATTCCATTGGGGGGGGATTATGCTATGTTAATGTACCTTGGGGCGGTTGAAGTCCCTCGCCCTTTGGGCTTGTGACTCCAACCCACTCTCGGTACACACATCATAATCCCCACCCCCATCATGCCTTATTCCTTACATATTCGACCAGCCAGTATTTTTAAATTAACTTAATCCTCCCACTCTCCAAAACTGAAAAAAAAAAAAATTACTTTAAAGACCATCCATAGCTCGGCACTAGGGATTAGCATTATAATGTAAACAAATCTAGACTCCATCTCAAGTTGGAGGGGAGGGGAATCTTTAAGTTGAAAATAGAGGGGTTCATTGGTGAAAGGTGGGATTTAAGCTTGTGAAGCGGGGAGGGATGGGAGAAAAGGCTGTCAAGGGGGTGCCGATAAAGGAGGGACTCTGTCTCCACCCCCCTTGGGAGCTGGAGGATTGCGGGAAAAGGCCGACTGGTAAAGTGCAGACAGGGGAAAACAGAATCCCCATGGGAACACGAGCAGGGGAAATGGAAGTATAGGGAAAGGGTGGAAGGTAGTCCTGCTAAATGCCAGGAGCTTGGGAAATAAAATGCCTGAGCTCCAGGCGATGTTAACTGAGGGAGCAGTGGATGTGGCAGTGGTCACTGAGACCTGGGCCACTGCAGGACATGACTGGGACCTGAACCTGGAGGGTTACACTATGTTCAGGAAGGACAGGGGGAGGGAAGGGGAGGAGGGGTAGCAATGATAGTCAAAAACTGCATTGGCATGAGGGAGTAGAGGAGGCGGAGGGAACCGTGGAGGCCATTTGGGTCACCTTGATAACAAGGTGGGGCAAGAGAGTAAAAACAGGAGTGGTGTATAGACCCCCTGCCCTGGCGGAGGAGCTGGAGGAGAGTTTGGTGGCAGATGTAGGGAGACACTGCAGACTGGGCAGAGGAACGGTGGTGGTGTTGGGGGACTTAAACATGCCAGGAACAGACTGGGAGACTATGACATCCTCTGTGACCAGGGAACAGAGGTTGTTGGATGTCTTTCAGGATGTGTTCCTAACTCAGCAGGTGGGGGAACCGACCAGGGAGGCACGGGTACTGGATGTGGTCCTGGCAGACAGTGACCAGATTGGGGGCCTGGAGGTAAGGGACCATGCCACAGTCTGGTTCTGCCTGGACCTAGAAGGCTGCACAAAGACGGAGGTAACTGACTTCAGGGGGACAGATTTTAAGGAAATGGGAAGGATCCTTAAGGAGCATTTGAATGTGATTGGGTCAGACATGGACACTGATAGTAGGTGGGAAATCATCAGGAGAGGGGTACAGAAAGCTACCAGCACCTGTGCAAGAGTAAGACAAAAATGCAGTAGGGCCCGAAAACCCTGCTGGTGGACCAGGGAGGTCCAGGAGGTGGTGTGGGGAAAGAAGGCAGTCTATAGGCAATTCAAGTGCTCAAGGAGTGAAAGGGATCAAGGGGAGTATGAGCTGATGGCTAGAAGGGCCACTAGGGTGGTGAGGGCGGCTAAGGCAAGGAAGGAGCAGAACCTGGCCAGGGAAATTAGGAGAGGAACAAGGGGTTCTTCAGATACATTGGGAAAATGAAGGGTGAAGGGCAGATTAGCAGGATTAAATCAGGGAGAGATGGGCACAAGACCCGGGGAGCAGGCTGAGGTACTAAATGAGTACTTCACCTCAGTTTTCACCAAGGAAGATGGAGGTGCTGCATCATACATGGGAGGAGACAGAGATACTGAGGAGGGGGACCCTTACCGATCGGCGGGTCTGGGGAAGGGGAGCCATCACTGGCAGGAGGGGAGGGCTAAGCAGGAGAAGAGGTACCGGAAGTGGAAATCACAGCAGAGAGAGAGGAAGCCTCAGCTCCCTTAAGACAGAGAAGCACCGGGCCGGATAAATTACATCCCAGAGTGCTGGAGGAACTTGCAGATGTCCTGGTGAAACCCCTGAGGAGCTTTTCACCATCTCTCTGAGGACAGGGTGGGTGCCCCAGGACTGGAAGGTGACGAATATAGTGCCTCTCCACAAGGGGGGATCAAGGGAGGTGGCAGGGAACTACAGGCCTGTCAGCCTGACATCGGTGGTGGGCAAGTTGATGGAGGGCATTGTCAAGGAGAGGCTAGCGGGGGACCTGGAAAAGTCAGGGTGCCTGGACGATAAACAGCATGGATTTGTCCCTTGGAAATCATGTCAGACAAACCTTGTGGAGTTCTATGACTGGGTGACGAGTGCCTTGGACCTGGGTAGATCAGTGGACGTCCTCTTTCTAGACTTCAGCAAGGCATTTGACTCTGTTCCTCATGTGGGCCTGTTGGATAAGCTGGGAGAAATGGGGGTTGGGAACCAGAAAATCAGATGGATAGGCAATTGGCTCCAGGACCGGACCCAGAGGGTCGTAGTTGGCGGGATAGTCTCATCCCCAAGGAGGGTCATTAGTGGGGTCCCACAGGGATCAGTCCTTGGGCCCCTCCTCTTCAATGCCTACGTCTCTGACATAAGGACAGGAATCAGGAGTGAGATGAGTCTCTTTCGGATGACTCAAAACTGGGGCGGTGGTGGATGGAGAGGAGGGTGGCCCAGGGGGACCTGGAGGCTCTGGAAGATGGTCTAGAAAGTGGAAGCTGAGGTTCAATGCAGGGAAATGCAGGTACTCCACCTGGAAAACCAGGCCAAGTGTACACCCTGGGGGAATGCTACAAGTCTCGATGGCTGAGAAGGACCTGGGGTGGTGGTGGATGTCAAGATGAACAACTCGGAGACTTATGGGAGGCAGCAGCCAAGGCCAACAGGATGCTGGGATGCATCGCTGGGGATCACCTCCAGAAGGAGGAAGTGATACTCCCCTGTATAACTGCTTGGTGAGGCCGCACCTTGAGTACTGCGTGCAGTTTGGAAGCCACACTTAAAGAGGGACATTACCCTCCTGGAGGGGTCCAGAGGAGGGCAACCAAAATGATTTGGGGCTTGGGGACAGGACCTATGAGGAGAGCTCAAGAGCTAAAATGTACACATTGGAAGAGAGAAGGGACCGGGGGACATGATAGAGGTCTTCAGGTACATGAAGAGGGTAAATAGGGAGGAACAGTCAGGGTGCTTGAAGGAAGAAGGAGGGGCCACTAGAGGCATGAGTGGAAGCTGGAGGAAGATTCAGGGAAAAGAAGGAGGTGCTACTTCACTGAGAGGGTGGTGGAGCCATGGAATGTGCTGCCTAGGGGCTGGTGGAGGCAGAGACAGTGGAGGGGTTCAAGAGAGGTGGGACAGGTACAGGAAGGGTTCTGGAAGCAAAATCCAATCAGCAAGAATATCCAGAACTGGGAAGGGAGAAGCCAGAGGAGGCGAGGGGGACAGCAAGGTCAGCACCCAGGGTGGAGGCTGACCAAACGAGCAGACACGAAAGACCGTTGGGCCTATTCTGCTGGCATTTTAGTATGTTAGTAAATCTATAAAAACATGTAAAATACCATGGGGGACTCCTCCCTTATACTGGATGTCTGGGATTTCAAATATCTAAATGGTCCATAATCTAATTAAATATAAGATAGCGTATGGCTCCCGATGCACAACAAGGCTATTCTCCAACCGAGTGGTTACTATGCCGACTGTTGACCTCGAGAGTGCAGCCCGAGAGGTCATACATTCAGAATAGTAACCACAAGGTTGGAAATTAGCCTTGTTGTGCATTGGGAGCCATACTCTTTTCTATATAGTGTATGGTATAAAACTTGCACTTGTAATTTATGACAGTTTCAACATCATACAGCATTTAATATACATTTGTGTCACTAACATTTCAAATCACCATCAGTGTGGGGATTTGAGGTTGCTTTGGAGCAGGCGTGCATCATTTGATACTGCAATCTTCGACTGGCTGCTAATCGCGTGTGGGCGGGCTTTAAAAAAAAAAAAAAGGTGACCGAATTCCTCGCTTAGCGAGAAGCGGTGACCACCAGGAGACTCTCCGTAAGTAATACTTGGATATCTTGCTGATCCTGCCTTTTAATTAAATGTTAAATATCTGGTTGATCCTGCAAGTCTTAAGTGTTTAACTCAGCAGGTTCAGGTGATTGTGATGCCGACGCCACACTGTTACCTAGTTTATTTATTTAGTTTTTGTTGACCGCGTAGGTACACTAGACAGCATGGCTGCCTCTTTACAGGTACAACCTGGGAGATTACAACAGAGGGCATGTAGACAATAGTAAATACAAAGAAACATCAGGTGAACAAGTAGAGATCAGTTATACAAAAAATTGTCAGCAATGACAGTACATTTGCAGGAAACAATATGTAGTAACGTAACAGGAATACAAGTGCAGGTAGACTAACAGTCATTAAATCAACATCCAGTGAGTACATGCTACTGTTCAGCTTGCTGTTTCTGCCTCATTCCGTGTTGTGTGATGCACGTAGTGCAGCAGAATGAAAAGTCATTCTACTGCACTATGGATGTCACTACTGCAGCAGAACAGCATCTTACAGGTAACTGATTTCGGTGGAGAACAACGTTCCACCATATACAATTATACAGTCCACCGGAACAAGGTGATAAACAATAATTATTCTACATCATCAAAAAAAAAAACATTCAGGTCAGATTTGCAAGGTGCCATGTACTTGGTGGTGAGGAGGAGGAGGAGTGGTAACCTATGCATCCTTAAAATATGGGCCCAAAATGGCCAAGTTATGAGCTAAGGAAAAGTCCTGATGAATACACAATTACTGCATTTTAGGAAGTTGTGGTTTTGCATGGGGTTTTTTCTTTATTATAAAATGGGGTCTAAAATATAAGGTTTCTGATTGGTCAGATGACACTTTATGCCGTGGGGTAGTTTTTGAAGAATCACTGCATCAAGTGCCAGCCGACTCCATACCACAGAACGTGACAAAATCCATCCACTGACCCACCGTAATAATAAAACCAGAGCTGTCAAACCTGACATGCGGGTAAAAATTTAGCCAGCGAGAGTATAACTTTCTAAAAACCACATCTGAAATTAGCTGCAGTTTCGGTCTGGCCGACAGCCAGGACTACAATCTTCCATCTATTATACAAAATCTGTTTCTTCATATATTTACAGGTACCTATTCCCTCAGTTCGGTTTCTTGTCTCTTTAGTTTCTATCTCAATGTCATTTCAGCTGGAACTATTTAATGAAGTGCATTGACATTTCTATACTCAAAGCTTCAAAACATTAATAAAAGACTTAACTGTTTAACTCCCCCAACCCCCAACTCTTCTTTTTAGCCACTGTATAATGGAAAATAAATCACTGATCAGGTGTGGATTGGGCCGGTAGTTACCCACAGCTGGCATGGTTGGTCACTCGGGCTGCGCCCTCATGACCGAACCACTCCAGCCGTGGGTAAATCCTGGCCCAACCCACACCCGATAGGTGATTATTCCTTAAATGGACAGTGGCCAGCCGAGGTGGAGGGAGGATTATGACCACTGTCCAACAATGGATTTATTTTTTAAAAGGTGAGTGCCTGGGAGGAAGAGGGTGTATATGAGTGCTACGTGTGCTGGGGGAACGAGGAGTATTTTTAACTTGTATTGGGGGGGGGGATGGCATAGGGTTGCTGATTATTTTTTTATTTTTTTTTTACTATTGCCCGACATCAGGAATTGGGCACCCAGTTTTAAGAACCTGGGGGGTTGTAGCGAGGTAGCCTTAAAAGCAGGGGGAAGGTTGTGCTGGTCATACAATGATGGATTACTTTTTTTTTTTTCCAAAGCTGGGTGCCAGGGGGTGGATATTTTTTACTTGTACGGGAGGAAGGGTGGCATGAATGCTAGTTAGTGGGTGAGAGACAGACCTGCAACAGGTCCGGTGCAATGTATGCGATTACGCAGTTGCAGGCCACTCACGAAGCAAACTACGGGTTTGGTGCCATTTGAGCGTCACTATATGGTGTTCATCATGGAGTCATGGGTGCCGGAACATGGGGAAAAGTGTGTGTGTGTGTGTGTGTGTGTGTGTGTGTGTGTGTGTGTGTGTGGGGGGCCTTGTAGTGATTATGAAAGAGACCATGATTGCTTCCCTTCTGACCTTGCATGCATTATAGGGGGCCAGGGCTGCCACCCCTCAGCCATAGTGTCTGGCACCTGTGCACGGGGTGTAAGAAAGGCAGAAGCTACAGGTGGCAATTTGTATACAGTATACGAACATATCAAATTTGCCAGCAGAAAAAGGCAATTTGGTCTATCAAGTCTGTTCGATTTTGCAGCTAGCAGCCCTATTCTGCAGCTGCCCCTCCCTCCTCACCCCCATCCCTTTATCTTCCCTCTTGCCCTGTCCCAGCCCCTTTTGAAGCAGCCCACTGTTTTACAGGCTACCACCTCTGCTGGTAACGCGTCCCACCCTGCCACAACCTGCTCCTTAAGTGTGTCTCATTTCCTCCTGAACCCCCCATTCTCATGTCACGGCCTCGAGTGTCCCTCCCCACCTTACCCTGAATGGCCCTCCATACCAGCCTTGTTTTTCCCTCTCATGTACTTGAATGATCCCCTCCGAACCAGTCTTGTTGATCCCGCTCACGTACTTGAATGAAGTATATATTTTTTTTCCAAAAGAATATTAACTGCAAAAGTATTGCAGACTAGTGTATGTTATTGTATGCAGGCGAGTGCATAATCAAAAACTGTCGGACTGGGCATACTAATAGCAAAGTAATGAATATGCAAATCAATGTTTTGAATGCCGCTACGAGCTCCACGGAAAGCTCTATTAACCAGAAAGGCGACAACAAAACCAGTCTGCAAATGAAACAAACCGCCCATGTAAACTGGGGGCACTAAACACCATCAACGACGCCTTGTAATATTATAGGGAATAATCACCTTAAAATATGGCAATATGCAATTGAAACGTTAAAAACATTTGTGCCAGTCTCTGAAAGAAGTCCTACTCTGAGGCCTGCCCTTACAGTTTATGTTCTCACAGAATTCAATAATCCTCTTTAAAATCGTGTTTCACAGAGATGCAATCGCGAAAGTATTCGCCAAGATATAAATAATGCACGGATCATTAAAGCAAGCAGAAATTACCTGAAGAATTTCAATGGAGTAAAGCATAATCCACGCCTCCTTCCCTTTACAGTCTCTCGACCAGTCTCCTAGAAACCGACAGCTTCGGAGCGGTTGCTAACCGGAAATGAAGCCGTGGTTCCCGTGACTGGTGAGAAGCGGCGGAACTTGGCTGACGCTGTCGTGATTGGCGTGCGTAGCAGGTAGCGAGAGGAATGCACCAATGCTTAAGCGCTGGACAGCCTACGTTCACGTCCTGATATCAGACCTCAGAAAACTGTGTGAAAGGAGAATTACCAGGATTTTGGAAACTGGGGGCCCAAATATGGTTGGTGGGCACGCTCCTTCCTCTCAACCTTTTGGCTGGCAGTATTAGCGAGGTAAGAAGAACGAGCTTGATACATACCTCTCAACCTTTTGTCCCCGAAATGTGGAACATTGCTTGATAAAATGTGGAACAAATGGGCAAAATGAGGAACACTTAGTCAAATCTTTACCTAAGAAGCTCAAAACACTGCTAAAATGTTGTATTTATGTTCAGAAAGTCTGTTATTAATTAAATAATATATTTTCTGTATCATTTACTATGGATTTTTGCTTTAAAATGTTGACTTTGAATGTGGAACAAGTCCTCACAATGTGGAACAGGGAGCTTTTGTGAAGCAAAATGAGGAACGTTCCTCGTAATGTGGTACAGTTGAGAGGTATGGCTTGATAGCAGACCAGAGACCCGAGTTTGAGTCTCACAACCTCCACTTGCATACTGTGTGACTATGAGCGAGTCAGTTAACCGCCCAGTGCTCCTAGAGTCCCAGGTCGCCGCTGAAAACAGGTACTTGTGCCTAGTGGGTCTTACCCGGTTAATAAAAACTAAAACAAAAACCTTTTAAAATGTGGAACTCTACACACCCAATTTAGAAGATACCGGCTTGGGCATTAAGAGTCAAGTCGCACTTTTCGGAAATGGAGCTTCTCACCTTAAAATTAGAAGATTAACATTAGTGCATTTTAAGATGTGTCTTACTCCAAATCTGCAAAGTTAAAAATGCATTTCAATAGGACCTTAAAGGGGCACTGTCAACCCCCTTGGGCCTCAAAGTCTCCCTAGTTTAAAAAAAAAACACGTTTTATGATCGTTCACATTCTGTAAAGATTGCTGATGTAGCTGGTAGTTTGTTTCTGATTCTTTTAAAAAGTGAAAAATAGACTGTCAACCATACTGGTGTTACCACACAAAAACGGGTTTGTTTACATCCCTTGATCAATTTCCGCTGCATCTTTCCTGGACTTAGGAACACCCCAACACAGTCTAGCCACTCATGATGCAGTGGGAGTTTAGGTGGCTACTGCCTCATGAGTGTGACTGCACTGTTTGGGGGTGCTTCTAATGTTTAGGAAGTATTCAAGAAGAATAGATTCAGGATTTGAAACAAAACAAAGTTGTTTATAAATATACAATAATTACTGGTGACCATAAATATTAACCGGATTACTGTTTTGTTAAAAATGCATATCAACGGATTTCAGGTTATTATGCTCCAAAGGCAATAATAACCCGAAATCCGGTTGATATGACACTTCATAATAACCCGAAGTCCAGTTGAGGCGACATGTCCCAAAGAAAAGACTTTAAAGGAGTTGTACCACCAATGGAGAAGCCCCGACTGCTGCACTGATCAGGGCTTCATCGTTCCAGTTCCCCCTGCAGCCACCGTAAAAAATCAATAGTTTTATTACCTCATCACTTGTAAAATGCTGCAAATTCCCCGGTGGACCCGACATTTTTAAATATGGCGCTTTGGACCCATCGTGATCTCGCTGGAAATGTCGCAAGATTGTGACGTTTCATTATCCTAGCCTTAATGCAGTGTATATGTACAGGAAAAATAACTACCCATGGGATTCGGTCAAAGTATGTGAAAATAGCACCGGGTACTGAAGATACAGACCCGGTTATTTTTCCGTTCATATACACTGTATTAAGGCTAGGATAATGAAACGTCACAATCTTGAGACATTTCCAGCGAGATCACGATGGGTCCGCGGTGCCATATTTAAAAATGCCGGGTCCACTGGGGAATTTGCAGCATTTTATGAGCGATGCGGTACTAAAACTATTGATTTTTCACGGTGGCTGCAGGGGGGATCGGAACAGTGAAGCCCCAATCTGTGCAGCGGCCGGGGCTTCTCTGTTGGAGGTAGTTCTCCTTTAAAACTGTTGCCATTCCATTGTTTCGCAAAAAGTATTTCAACTGCAATAATTTCAACTGTGTTTTATTCGTGTACAGTTCAATTTCTTCAAGAATAAAACTGCATTCTGGCTAAAAAAACTTCTTTTTCTTTCAAGCTGCTAGAAATACAGTCTAAACCTCCACACCAGCAATTATAAAAAATAAAGAATAGATAAGTTTGACGTTATGGATTTTTTCACACACCCTTGGTATGTGATGATCACATAAACCTCTTGAGCTTTGCTCTTAAGGTTTAAAGGTCATCACACACCTCGGGTGTGTGAAAAAAATTCACAAGACACACTTATCTATCTATTATTCTCTATTTAGCATGCATTTCAGTTCTACTAAACAAGACAGATAAAACAAACAGTAACATCAATGAATTTTAGAGAAGGTAAGCAATCATAAACTGGGTTTTTAACTAGAAATAATATGATGTAAACAGGTTAACAGTATCCCTTTAAACACTTCCTATTCTTTTCATTCCTCTTATTGGGATAAGTGGTTAAATGGGAACTGTTTAGGTGGGGAAATGGGAATTCTCACTTATACATTTTTTAGGTGGTGCTCGGTGGAACTCCTACAGTATTCAATGGAGACAGATGACAGAGGTACAGAAATGTCAAAAACTCTGAAGTAGGTGATGTATCTGAGTTCCTATAGGTTCCTGCACAGTTTAACTCTTGTGATATTCTAACCTTGATGGTTTTATGGCTTCGAAATCATACATCAAATTATGGAGCTACAAAGTCTGCACTGTGGAAACGTTTATTTGTGCAGTTTCATTGTGATTTGTTTTTTAAACTTAGTTTATTTGCATGGTAAAGACACCGCAGAGGTTATCTACAAGGATACAATATGTACAGTAAGCAGTAAGACATGCTCAGAGGTTGGTTGTCTGGACAGAGTTCATGCACACCTTGATACATAGTGAGGCTCAAGATGCTTGTACCGAGAGCCTTAGCACCTGGAAGTGCATGAACCCCCAACAACCTGTAGAGCCTTGTGCACTTCTAAAATGGCTAATCTGAGAAACAATTACAAAAATGCCAAATTTTGTTTTATTAAACAGGTATTTCTTTTGTTACAAGTAACTAGTGAAAATTAACCCTTTCCCGGTCAATCTGTGTAACAAGCCCCTCCTGCCACTGGTGGTGGCGGTTGGTTACCAGACTGGCAGAGCTTACACATTGGTAGTGAATCTGACTTGGGCATGATTAACCAATGGCCCGAGAGTCAGACTGGCCAACCCAGATACCTGGAATTGTCCAGGTGGGCCCCCCACGTTGGATACCTGGCCAACTTCTAAACCCTGAAAATCTTTGCATTTGTCATCAATTTCCTAAGTAAATGGGGTAGTTTGGGCACTGCAAGAGAAGTTAAGATGCAAACATTGAGCTAGTTTATCAAATCTAAGTGGAATACTGATTAGAATGTGTCACTCTGGGCTCTCCCTTATTGATGTTCCAGGTGGGCCCCTGTATCAACATTCTAAGTGGGCCCCTGTACCCCAGTCCGACCCTGAACGGCCCACACCCCCTTCCGCACCTGCAGGGGGGCTGTTATGCTGGGATGTGATGTGCAGGAGGTCCTGCTCCACACATGCGTGGTTGGCTAGTGGAGGGGGCCAAAGCTAGGTGACTCTAAAGGCTGCATTAGCAGCTATGTGCCCTCATCCACCAGGCCACATCCGAGTCTTCTGGGCCCAATCGGCTCCCTCTACCAGCCCTAGGAGCCTCTATGGTGGGCTGGGAAAAGAATCAGTACAGGCCAGTAAAATGTTTTCTAGCACTCTGGTGGGGATACTGCAATCCTTTGAGGAGGCAGGGATCCACTGACAATCTGGCACAGGCATCCAATTGGATGCCTATGGTCCAGATCGGCTCCACCCCCCCACCCCATGCACGGATCTGCACTAGCTGAGTGCAGCGGGCAGGAGTCATACATACTGTCTGGTAGGGGCGGGCACTGATCAGGAAATGTGCCAACGCGAACAGGATACACATGATTTGAGCGTGTGTTGTTTTATTATGAAATAATGAATGACCCATCACTTATGATAAATTTAAAACTAGAATTCAAACAAGAAATATTCAAAGTAAGAGGACATCTCTTGCAGGTAAAAATGAAAAAGTTTAAAACTAACAAGAGAAAATATTTTTATACAGTTAGATCTGCAAATCAGGGTACCGTCTACCAGAATATGTAATTATAAGTACAAATAAAGCAAATTTAAAAAAACATTTGGACAACTATATTAATAATGGGGGGGGACATGAACTATTTTCCTATGTCATAAATGAGCTAATCTGTGGGCCTTGGCCTTTTATAGCTCCTAATTTCCAAGTGATTTCCAAATGATCCCAACCCCCTTTGAGGATAGGGCCCTAAGTCCAGTGGGCAGAGCTTAGTGACAGAGAAGGATGGCCTCGAGGTCGTTTTCCCTTATTGTCTGATCTGACTACCCTGAGATGGCAGGCACCTCAAACCTTTTTTTTTTTAAATATACTTATTTATTCAGACATAGCAAAGAATCATACATCCATACATAGCTTCTGGTAGTACATCTCACAATACATAGGTGGGATTAAATTATATACATCCCATACAAATTTTAAACACATTTTAAAAGAAGGATGACATAATATTTTAACAGGGTATCTTCCTAATAAGAATAAATTAGTTAGGGCTATATTTCTGACAGGACAAGTATATATCCCTCAACTTCTGAGAGAAGAGACTATCAGTCCTGGAAATCCATCAAAACCAGCATCCTAAGGGACAAAGTCCGGGTACTTATTTAATTGATGCACCACCCATTTTCTGCATCTTAGTTCAAAAGCTTCTGTATTATCTAGGAGTTTAGCCGAGATCTTTTCCAATGGGTATATCTCCCTCACTGTTTTCACCCAAGCTGATTTAGTGGGGATACTTTGGGACCTCCAAAGCCTGGTTAAGTTTTTATGTGCAGCTGCCACTAATAGTCCCACTTGCTTATAGGTAGTGGAATCTATTTTAATCCCTGACAGGGGAGTAAAAGTTAGGAAATACAGTGGGTTGTCAAGACTACCTAAGTCATAAATTGCTCTAATTTCCCCCAAAACCCTTTGCCAATATGTTCGGATTCTATGGCAGGACCACAACACATGTGACTGCCCTGCATGAGCAATGCCACACCCCCTCCAACAGTTCCCCAATGGGTCTTCCCGGTATCTAGAGGCTATCACAGGCATACGGAAATACCGCATTCTTAGCTTCCAAATAAATTCCCGCCAATAGGGGGCTTGTATCACCCCATAGCCCATCCTGCACCTCTGACCCATGCCTGTCCAGGTATATCTTTTTGCAATTCACATGTCCAAGATATACGAATGGACTCTATGGAATCTCCAGGCCTTTCCCTTAGGGCTTTATACAGTAAACTGATACAATGGGTCATCTCTGCCCCCGTGTACTGGACTAATAACTTCACCAACGATAGTGTTTTTTCTGCTAGATCAGCCAAATTATTTTCATGCGGAGCCATATAGGACCTAAGTTGCATGTAGCCAAGAAAGGCCTTATTCTGAAGTGCATATGTGGCTTGGATTGTTACAAACGGTATAAGGCCCATGGGACCCACCATCTGGTGAATATACTTCGGTCCCCCCACATCCCATGCTGAAAACCCCCCTCCCAACCTATTGGGGGAAAGGCTGTAGCTCCGATAATAGTTCTCAAGTGTAAGGATTCCGTCTGGGAAAAATAATTTTTCAAGGCCCAAAGCCATATGGAAAGAGGCACTCTGGTGTATGGGGAAAATTTGCTCAAAGGATTACACTCTGATGGGTTGGCAAAAATATATCTGGCTGTATCTTTGATACCATTAAGTGTGGTTTCTATGGACTTCCAGTGTGCTGAATACCTTGGATTAATCCAGCTCACTATTATACATAATTGTGAGGCTCTGTAATAAGTCCTAAAGTTGGGCAAATTAAGGCCGCCCTTCTCCCTTGGGAGCTGCAGGATAGTATAACGAATCCTGGGGGGCTTGCCACCCCAAATAAATCTGGATATCAGTCTATCCCACTCCCTAAAATAAGTGTCTGTTGTTGGTGGTGGCACATTCTGCAAAAAAAATTATATTCTAGGCAGTATGTTTTGCTTTACGGCCTCAATTCTATAGAATAAGCCCATAGGAATCTGGGCCCATCTGGCCAAATCCTGTGTCAACTGCACAGTCAGGGGCTCATATTTCAAAAGGTCAATAATCTCCAGGTGGGTAGCCAATGTAACTCCCAAATATCTCATCTCAATTTTATTCCATCTGAAAGGGTAAGCCAGTTTTAAATATGTAGTCAGCCTATAATTATAAAGTAAAGCCTCAGTCTTTTGTTCATTCACCTTATACCCCGCCAACTTTGCAAATCTCCCCATTTGTTCCCATAAAACAGGTATAGAAGTCTCTGGACTAGTAAGGGTGAGAAAAATATCGTCAGCAAAGAAGGAGAGTATAAACCTTTTACCTCCCAAGGGGATCCCCTCCACATTCGTGCTTTGCCTGATTGCTACCGCCAAGGGCTCCAGATACAGGACAAACAGCAAGGGGGAAAGGGGGCACCCCGATGCGTGCCTCTAGAAAGCCTGATGGGGTCTGAAAGGGCACCATCTATCCTAACATACGCACTTGCAGATTTGTATATATTTTGGAACTGATTAATCAATTGTATGGGGAATCTAAATTTCGACAGGGTCTCCCACAAAAAGAGCCAGAAGACCCTGTCGAAAACTTTTTCAGGATCCAATCCCAGGGTTACCAAGGGGATCCCTCAAGCCACCACATACTCCACCAACAAGAAAGTGCAACGAATAGCATCCTGAGCTTGTCGGCCCTTAACAAATCCAACTTGATCAGAGTCCACTAAATTTGGGACCAAATCTTCTATCCTATGAGCTAGGATAGACATATACATTTTATAGTCATAATTCAACATAGATATTGGACTGTAAGATGCAGCTTGTCAAGGATCCTTATAAGGTTTGGGGACCACAGTTATTAGTGCATACTGCCAGGAGGGTGGTGGCGCCTCCCCCTGTTGTATAGCATGAAGAGCCGGAAGGAGCACAGAAATCAAGGAATCCCTGAAGGCCTTGTAAAACTCCGCCGGGTATCCATCGGATCCCGGTGCTTTTAATATTTTAGCCTCTTTTATTTTTTTTTATTTTTATTTTATTTAGTTTTTGTTGACCAGGTAAGTGCACTAGACAAATCCTGCCTATTTTCAGGCACAACCCGGGGGAAGGGGATACAGATGAATGCCAACTGACCTTGAACCAGATTAAGCTGTTGGTGGTATTTTTAGTGAATGAGAGAAATTTGGCCAGGACACCGGGGAAATTCCCCTACTGTCCAGCAGGGGGACTCATTGGCCGACTTCGCAGGATGGCCAATCCGGCTGAACCTTTCGAGGAGATGGATGTAGCAAGTGCTGGGGAGCAGGCCTCCTCCCCATGCACTGATTTGCAAGAGGCTGTGAATGCTGCTTTGACTGCAGCTCATTTGTTGGACTTTGATTCTTCTCACCTACTGGAGGAGCTTGGTTTGGATAACGATTTGCATGACACTACAGGTAAGGAGTTGGAATCTCTGACTCCTGATAAGCAACGCCTTATACTTCAAAAGAAGAAGGCACTGTTACTTGAATTGAAACAATTGGGTGCTTCGCTAGAGCGTGTTGTTTGCAACTCTGAATCAGTTTTTATGGTTTCTTCCGGCGTTGTGAGTCTGCAGCCTGCTGCTGTGGTGTGTGCCTTATCATGGCAGGCCGCAGGCCTTGTACAGGAGTCGGCTCTATCTGATAGACCTGACCCCCCAGAACTACTTGTGAGTACTGCTGTGTCTTTTGACTCAGCAGTTTGTGTGCTGACAACTCAGGATGTGCTTGTATGCCCTGATACTACTGTTCAGGCTGGCAGTTCTAGCAGCATTAATGCTGTGTGCCGGGAGCCTGAGACACACGTGGTTGCTAGCAAGAAGGTGCAGCCCAAGTGGCTTGGTGTCAGTCGTTGTCTGGATCCGCCCAGCTTGCGAGTACTTGCTGGGACTTCTCGTGAGCAACAACAGGGGCAGGAGTGTACTTTCCCTCGGAATAAATCACGGCCGGGTTGGAGTAAGTCGGGCGTGCTTCCTACACAACATTTGCCGATGCCCCAGGATAACTCTACTGTTTTCGACTCAGTTACGGATCAGGATATGGTGGATGGCTCTGAGTGGTCTCCTAGTCAGGCATTACAGAATGCAGGTTGGGAACAAAAAAATGACGGGAGTTGGGTTCCTGATACCTCGGCCCCTACCTGCCCCGCGTCCAATGTTTCAACAAATCTTCCTGTGGCCACCAACAAACTTGTTGACATGAGCCCCCACAATCCCTGGGGTAAGAACTGTAATACTACTGATGCACAAGTGACTGTTCCTGCTGTAGCTGATGTTGAGGTGCAGAATATATCTGTGGGCCCACTTAGGTTAGGTCTTACTGACCAACTGTTAAATGCTGAGGGTAGAGTGGATGGTCCAGTGTTGAAAATGTCTGATTTATTTCAGAACAAAGGTGAGCCGGCTCCATGACGCAGTGCAGTGAGGTTGTTGTATAAAGGAGGTATGGTGGAGCCTCCAGACAGAGTTTTTATTGCTAGGCAGGTATTGAAGAGCTCTTCAAAGTTTTTTTCCTCTGAAATTTTTGCACTCCTGCATTTTGGCAATCATAATTTGATATTAGCTTTAAAAATGTGTCAGATTTGGATAGATTCTGGGTCCTTTATGATATGTTAAAAAATACTCCTTTATAGGTACCTTTTCATGCCGTACCTTTATCCAGGCCAGCAGTTAAAACCATTACGATTATGTTTAAAAATGAGGGAGTGAATATCGAGGATATTCTTTATTGGTTACGGCAACGTTGTGAGATATTAAATAGGCCTAGTCCTACTCTTGATAGTGAGCAGATTTGGGATGGTGGGTGGAGGTTCAAGTTAAATTGATTATGACAGATACTGGCCCTGTTCACCTGCCTAGTATTTTTTATTTGGGTAGGGATAGATGTGCTATTTTCTATGCAGGTCAGCCTCGTTCCTGTTTTAAATGTGGGGATAGAATACGCCTGAGTTCAGCCTGTAATACAGTAAAATGTAGTCACTGCTTAGAATTCGGTCATGTTTCAGAGAAATGTTTAAATTTGTTTTGCTGTAATCTTTGTGAGCATACTGGTCATTCTTATGGCAGGTGTCCCTTGGCTTCGCATAACAGGCAGGATTGTCCCTCTCATGAAGGGCTTGTAAATATAGCCCAGCAAATTCATGCTAAGAAAATTGCTGACTTAAGTGCCAGGAATGAGGTGAGAGCACAAGGACAGGACAGTGTCTTGGTTCCCCAAGAGAATCGGCCCTCTGTGTCTGTGGCCCTTGAGCCTGAGATAAGACAGGATTCTATACCAGCTTTCAAGGGGGCCTCTATTTCAGAACCTGTTGTTCCACTGGTAACTGATAGCACTGGTTGTTCTCCTATAGTGATGCCCCCCCACCCCCCGGATGGTGATGGGTTTAAACTTGTTGTTCAGACTAAGAGATCTAGGATGGGTAAAGTGGTGTCTAAAAAGGTTGGCGGGACGGACAGAGTTGCATCTCCTGGGTCCTGGAAAAGTGGTAATAAGTTTGCGGCTTTGCATTCAGAGGATGGGGATTCAGAAGGGGAAGGGACTGACTCCTCTTCTGTTGTTTCTTGCACTGATGCTGAAGAGGGCGGGGGTGTGCATTCCATAGCCACTCGGACAAGGCACAGACAAAAGAAACGGGCCTCATAATTACCTTGCATCATGAGATATTCTGCTAACCTTTCTGAACAACTCTCCATTACTTCTGTTAATGAAAATAGTATTAAAGGGGATAGGAAATTGGCGGGTACCTTGTATTCTCTTCAAGAGCATGCTTCTGACATTACCTGAGTTTTGGATACCAGATTAAAAAGTGGGGGTGAACTTCCGGGCCTCACATGCGTGGCATTTTGGGCCCTCTTTCTGGTCCATAGGACTGGATTTATGTGATGGTGTGGGGATTCTATTGGCTAATAATGATCTCGTAGTCACTAGATTGGTAGACATTAGTCCGGGGCGGGCTTTGTTGTTAGATATTTCTTATTTTTTTGATAGGTTTCGGTTAATTGCGACTTATGCCCCTCAGACCAAGGCTCTTAGGGCTGCTTTATTTAAAGACATTCATCCATTTTTGCATACTTCCAGACTTGTCCTATGAGCAGGAGATTTTAATTGTAGTTTGCACCAAACAGATAGAGGGCTACAGACGGACAAGCTCTATTGTGACTCTGTAGCATTGTTAAATGTAATTTCTACTGCTGCATTGCAAGATTCCTATCGCAGTTTGCATGCCTCAGGGGGTTTTACCTTTTTTAAAGGTAAATTAAAGACGTGAATAGATTTTATTTTTGTGTCCAAAGTTTGTAAAGTATTGTCTAGTAAGACTATGCCTGTGGAATACTCGGATTATGTCGCTCTTTGTACACGGATCTCCTGGCAGGACACTCTAAGGTGTAAAAAGCCTAAATGGAGGTTGAATGAGTCTGTTTTATTGGATGCTAAAACTCAGAAGTTTTGGCAGTGAAACTGGAAAGCCAGATTGTCAGTAGCTGACTGATATGAGTATCTTACAGAGTGGTGGGAAGATACTAAAAACTCATGGCAGGAACTATTCAAACATAGATCGTATCAGGTGCATACGGACAAATATTTAAACTATTTACAGTTGAGACAGCAGTTGCACCGATTGATTTCATTATCAGAAACTTCCTCTCAGGATTTTGGGTCACAAATCCAGATTATTAAGAGACGGTTACAAAAGTTTCAATATGACAGAGCACAGTCTTTGGGGCAGGAGGCTAAATTTGGGATGCATGCTGGGAAACATAGTATTGACCCTTACAGGGATTGTAAGGAATGGGTAAAAGACAGAATTATTACAGAATTACTTTCCTTAACAGGTGTACCTGTTTCCTGTCCTTTAGGCATTTTAGGTATTGTACAAGCTCAGGCTCAGAGGATGTTCGGTGAGAAAGTTCATGCTACCACTGATGGTGGCTTTTTGGATGGTTTGCATCTTCCGTGAGGTAGGTTAAGGTCTTGCCATGCTTACTGGTGAGGTTACTATCAGGGAAGTGGAGCAGGCAATTGATAGTTTAAAAATAGGCTGTGCCCCGGGTTCTGATGGCATAGGTGCAGGCCTTTATAAAACGTTTAAAGGCCATCTAGCCCCAGCTTTGGCGATTTTGTATAATTATATGTTACATAACGATAGATTGGCTTCCTCTATGAAAGACGCTGTACTAGTGCTGATACATAAGAAGGGCCCTTCTGTGGATCTAAATAATTGGAGACCTTTAAGTCTGCTGAATACAGATGTTAAACTTTTAGCTAAACTGTTATTGGGGCGTCTTAACAAAGTAGCACAATATATAATTAGTGATGTACAGACTTGTGCTGTTTAGGGTAGACAACAAAAGGATAACTTGATTTTGTTTCGGAAGCTGTTCTATCAGGGAGAACGAGGGGGGTTGTCTGGTTGGATAATTAGTATTGATCAGGAAAAAGCCTTTGATCGTCTCTCCCATGATTTTTTATTCCTGGTATTAAAAGCTTTTGGTATTCCAGAAATGTTTATAGGTTGGATTAAATTATTGTACAGGGATGTGGTTGTGATTCCTAATGTAAATGGTTGGTATGGGGATAAAATTATTGTACAACGGGGTGTTCGGCAGGGTTGTCCCTTGAGCCCCTTACTGTACGTTTTCTGTAAGGATATTTTTATTAGGTTATGTCTGCATAATCAGGGGATAATAGGACTAGGGTTGCCTCATTGCTCACAGTCCATAAAAGATTTGACCTATGCAGATGATGTGGTGTTAACACTAGCCCCTCAAACAGATGACTATGCTTTGAAATCTGTATTTCAGTTTTTTTCTGCAATTTCAGGTTCTCAAATTAATTTTGTTAAAAGTAGACAGGTACCTTTGGGTCAGACTCCCTTACCTACCTCAGGTACTATTGCAGGAATTCACATTACTACAGAGCCTCTGAAAATCTTAGGTGTTGTGTTTGGGTCACCTAATGCTGCTGTTTTAAACTGGGAGGCAGTTATTGCCCGAGCAGACAGGGTGCTTTTGGGATGGAAATAGAAAATCATTGGTAAATTGAAACGTGTTTGATTGATTAAAACTTTATTGGTTCCTATTTTTTTGTACATTGCTTATGTTTATCCTCCTCCTAAGGAAGTACTAACTAGGATCTATAGTTTATTTTTTCAAGGTCTCTGGGGTTCCAGGCTTAATCCTGTGAAACGTAGCTTCACTTATCGATCCAAAGCTGAAGGGGGGTTAGGTACGATTGACCCCATTGCCTTCTTTTATAGTATTTTTTTGGACTATAACTTTGGGGAGTGTCTCCGACCTGGAGCTATAGTTTGAAAAGAATGGTTAGATCATTGGGTGGCACCTAATGTTGAGCCATGGCAACAGATGAGGCCCAGATTGTTGAGAAAGACACGGCCCATGCTGAAGTATGGTTTGGAAGGAATTAAATGGGCTCTACAAAGGAAATTAACTCCAGATGTTATACTTATTGGGGACAGAAAAAAGCTGTATCAACACATTTTGAATTATGATACTAAAGATGTTCTGGAATTTCCCTTATGTCCAGCACAATGGAATCAGTATGTCCTAAAACAATTACTTAATCCTAGGATTCCATTGTATGCATTGGACTGTGTGTGGTTGGGGAATTATGGGAGACTAGGGGTAAAGGGCAATAATAAACATAAGCAGCTTTCAGATAGATATTGTCCGAGGGATACTTGTACTCAGATATTAGAAACCCAGGGTCATTTGTTTCTAGAGTGCAGATTTGCTCAGTTGTTTTGGGATATTTTAGCTAAAGAATGGGGAGAGCAATTGTTTTTGAAGTTGCAGTACACTGAGATTGTGTATGGTAACAATCCATGACTGCTTGGAAAATATCATACGGATACCATCTATGTTCTATTTGTTCTGATTAGATATCATTTATGGCAAGCTAGATGCCTGTGGGTCCTACAGCAAAAATGGATTCATCAGAATGCAGTATTTCTGAATGTGAAAAAGGCTACACAACTATTGTTTTGTGAAGATTTGTATAAATATCCTCTATCTAGAGTTGCTCATTTATGGTTAAACTGTAGACATTGGTGTAACTGATTTACGTCCTGTTTTTGTTCCTGGCACATGACTTAGTTTTGTTATGTATGTATTATTTAAGATTCTGTATTCTTTTTGTATTGTTTGTATATATTGTAATGCAGTCCTCCTTTTCTAATAAAAATTCCCCTCTCTTTTCGATAAGTGCCATGGGATCTTTAACATCCACTTGAACTACCACCAATCCAGGCAGATGGGACCTCGGTTTAACGTCTTATCCGAAAGACGGCACCTCAGAAGTGCAGCACCTCTCTCATGCTGCACTACAGTGTCAGTACTGGTATATTAACCCAAGTTCCAGTTGTGGGAACTGAACCCATAGCCCTCTGATCTCCCAGCCTCAGAGGCAAGTGTGCTACCTACTGAGCCACTGACACCACTTCCGCATTTCTGATACGGGCTATCAGGGCCTGCGCCTGTGCTTCTTTTAGTCTAGGGAGGGGGAGCGCTTGCAAATATTTAGAGATCTCCTCCTGGGAGGGGGCACTGTCCAGTGTATAGAGGGTTTGATAATATTTGGCAAATATTTGCCTAATCTTTTGGGGGGGGGTGTTTGTACTTCTTTTGTGTCAGGGTCTAATATGGACCCTACTGAACTGCGTGTCCTCTGCTCCCTCAGTCTCTTGGCTAATCTTCGGGCACCTCTAGGGCCTCCCTCATAATGATATTGCTTTAAAAAAACAACTGCTGTTCTACTTGTTGATCAAGACATTTCTGGAGTTGTTGCTTAGACTTTAAAATAAGAGGTTTAACTGTGCTGTCCCCCTGGTCCCACATCTGTTGTAGGGTATTCAGTTCCTCTTTTAAACTCTTATATGTTTGTTCTCTAGCTTTTCTATGTTGTACAGAGGCTTTTATTATTAAACCTCTAAGGACTACCTTTAGGGTATTCCAGAGGATCCCCGGGGAGGTCTCCAGCTGATCATTCTCATTCACTATTTCAGGAATTAATTCCAGAATCTCCTTTCTGAATTCTGGGTCCCTAAGATATGCCAGATTCAATCTCCAGTTATTATTCTTGTAACCCTTTCCCAGGCGTAGCTTTACACAAACTGGGGAGTGATCCAAAAGCAGCGGGGTTCCATGCCATGCATCTAACACTCCTTCATAATATTCTATTGTGGTATAAAAATAATCCAATCTAGCAGCCACTCCCGTTCTGGCAGACACATGCGTAAAACGTCTAACTGTAGGAAATGTGTGGCGCCAGGTATCTACAAAACCCAAACTGGCCAAGGTTGATTTAGTATATTTCTGTACTGGGTTAAACCGATGGGATAAATTCCTGGAAACATCTAACGATGGGTCCATAACCATATTTAGGTTGCCCCCCCCAAAACAAGCTGACCCCAATAGATGAAAAGTAATTCTGAAAAAAATCTTTGGATAAATGGTTTTGGTGAACCTGGGGAAAAATAAACTGAGGCCAATGTGACCTCTCTATTATACAAGTAACCCAAGATTATAGCATAGCGACCCTCAGGGTCTTCCCTCCGCTCAGTTTCCTCCCATGTAGCCATTTTTGCCATAAGCAAAGCCACCCCCCTCCTACATCCTGATCTGTGTGAGGAAGATGCCACCATCACATATCCCTTACCCTGCAGCTTACTATGCTCTCCCTGGGACAGGTGAGTCTCCTGCAAGGCTACTATTTCCAGTTTCTCTGTACGTAAATATTGATGCAGTCTAGCTCTCTTGACCGGGGAATGAATTCCGTTAATATTTAGGGAAATTACCAGCAAGGAGACTGCCATTATGATATGTCAGTGTAGGTATGGATATACATGAACTCCGTAATATTACAAACCGTGATCTCGACCTTGTCTCATGCCTTCCCTTTAACTAACTTCCTACCTTCGGATCCAACCATTATTTTCTGTACCTCTAATCCCAATACCTCATAATAATTCCCATGGATTGTCCTATACCAGTAGCATGCAATCACAATCGGTAAATATGCATTTGCTATGTCATATTTTAAACACCAGCTTCTCAGCTGAAATATTAATAAAGTAAGAGTCTTCATATAATACATTTTGAAAACGTTTAACCACTCCCCCGTCTCAGGGGATAAACGTGGGGTTACCAACCGGGCTACCCCCTTTAATAACTGTAAAGCACATTTGGTCTGCATTCTAAAACCACATTTGACTTCCAAGGTGGGGAGGAAAAAACAACTTCCTCCTATTCCATAAGTGGTGTATACAGTCACCACTGGGGGGGGAGGTAATCCAGCTTGAGAACCAAGTCAGGCCTCCCAGGGGCTATCACTGCCCCCTAATTGAGGACAACCAGATATAGCTGCAGGTGGAAAATCCAACCTCCTGCAGCCTTTCAAATAAAAACTGAGCAGCGACAAAAACAAAAATAAAAAGGGCAGGGAGATTAAATGCATCATATTGACCCTTTTTGTGCCCAGAAACGACGCTCTTCCACTCATTCCAGTAAATCAGGATTAGGGGAGAATACGAAGGAACAAACAACAAAAAGAAGTGAGAAAAAAAAAGTTCCCCAGGGACGGATCTGTCTATCACATTAAGAGGCAATGTGTACAAAATATCCTAGCAAATCTGTTCCCCCTTATTAAATTTCCAGCACCTCCCTCAGCAAACGTAGGCATCAATCACATTAAATGCACCCCCCTTAAAGTTCCGAAGTCTCAATTGGAGTAAATAAGCGTTTCAGCCTATAGGGTTTATATAGTTCACTTCAACAGCCCAAAATAATCAGGCCCCAAACCTTCAACCATGGATACTATTTCCAAGAGTAGTGTTCAGTTCTCGAGTGTTGCCTCCTCATAGTTACTCTAGGCAGGTTCTTCCGCTAACCCCATAGGGGTTTACGATGATCAAAGTAATTCAGGTCGCAGCAATCACCCGTCTGAAAGAGGCCAGGGTTTTTGCCACAGTGTTCGGTAAATTCTGAGACCTGTTATTCCTTCCTTTCTGTGGCGCTACCGTTTTCCATCTCTCCGCTTCTCTGTACACCTCTGTTCTCCTTCGGCTTCTCCTGGAATTTAATTTCCTGTTTTAAAACCTCTGCTTTAGCCTCCTCCACCGTTTTGAACTCCTGTCTTCCATCAGGAAATTGAATGATCATTCGGGCTGGATACAGCGTTGTAAACTTTATTTTCTGCTCCTTCAAGGCTCCAAACAGCGGTTGGTATTCTCTTCTAGCTTTCAGTGTAGCCAGGGCATAATCGTTATCGATACAGAATCTATCCTGGCCATGAAATATTTTTTGCTTCCTCCAGGCAGTGACTAGAACCAGCTCTTATGTGGCGAACAGAGGAATCGTGCTATTATTGAGCGTGATCTAGCATCCGATTCAGTTGGCTTAGGGCCGAGGGCCCTGTGTACCCTCTTGAACTCCAGCTCTAGATCATCGGGCAGTTCAAGGGCCATACGGAGCACAACACTCAAAAATTCCATGATATTCTGGCCCTCTGCTCCTTTCTGGATCCCATACAGTCTCAAATTCTTCCTGCGGGCACAATTTTAAGCATCTTCTTGTCTCTGCTGGATCAAGAGCTGGGTATCTTTTTTTTTTTTTTTTTTAATTTCTTTTTATTAAATATTTTTTCCGCATAAATACACCATGGATGTTACAGAGGTTGTGTTAACAATTTTCCAAAGGCAAAATATATTTCATGACATTTCAGAAGTACGTTTTCTAATTCTTAATAAGCAATTAATTAAATAAGTTTACTGGCAGGTAAAGCTTCAAGTCAATGACAAGTCAGGGTTAGTACGACTTTATAGATCATTTTCTCTCTTCTTTTTTTTTTTTTTAAGTTGAGTAGTTTTTATATACTCAGATCTAGCTGTTCTGAAGATATATATTGGATCCACACCTTCCATCTCAGCATACGTGATGTGGATCCTCCCCGCTGTTCAGCATTGAAGGTCTCGGTTTTATAAATTTCAGATACTATTTTCTTCCAATTCTGGACAGTTGGGATCTAGGTTTTCATCCAACATCTAGTAATTGCCTTCTTGGCCGCTATGAAACAAACTGGTAGCAAGGATCTCTCCCAGGGGGAGCATGGTCCGGATAAACCCCCATTATAAACTGTTCGGCGGTAAGTTCCACAGGTTCAGTAAAAATATTGGTTAGTTCGTTCTGAAAGGTTAACCAAAAGGGCATGAGGGATGGACAGGACCAGAAAACATGCCCCAGCGTGGCCCGACAGCATCCGCATTTCCTCTAACATTTCCCGTACTCGTCAGGGAGATATTTCATTAGTGTTGACGGAGCTCTGAAGTACCTTGAATGGCATTTCCATGCAAACTCCCTCCAGTAGGGGGATGAGGTGGATTTTATCTCAGTTAAAGAGAATTTTGACCAAGATTCGGGGGAAATTTCTTGTTTGGAGGTCTTTATTCCAGGAGGCTAATTTGGATGTTGTGGAAATAGAGAGCCCATTCCGAAGTTCTTTATGGATAAGGCCTATCAAGTGGGATCCCAAATTTCCTTTATTTGCTTCAATAAATAGTTTAAGTAATTCAGGGGTAGGAACAGGTAATTTGGAAGGAATTATAGTATTTCGGAGGATATGATTTCGAATCTGAAAGTATCTAAATCGGTCGGTGTTCTTGAGGGGAAATGAAGATTGAAGTCTATCAAATGGAATGACTCCATCTGTAGAAAGGAACTGATAGAAGTGTGATAAACCCATATCAAACCTCTAGTGAAGGCGTGATCCATGTATAGTGGGGTAAATTTTTCATCTTTTGATTTTAGCTTACAATATTCATATATTTTTTGAGTGGGTCCTCCTTTTCTGATCTGTTTCCAGAGTTTATATGTCTGAGCCGTTATTTCTGTTAGAGCTGAAGGGTTAAGAGATCTGCTGTTGGAAGAAAACAGAATCTTTTTTATGTTGTATAAATCATTGATTTGAAATTCTATAGTTTTCCATGGATAATTATAAGACTCAGTCAGCCATAATATTAGAGTTCTAAGAAATGCTGCTTCGGCATATAAACAAAAGTCTGAAAGGTTTAAGCCTCCCTGGGGTAGAGATAGTTTTAGAATGGGTAACCTGATTCTGGGGCGTTTTTTCCCCATATAAAGTTCTGTAGGATTTTATTCCAGGAGGCGAAGTAAAACTTAGAGGGGGAATAGGGGATGGTCTGAAGCAGATAAAGTATCCAGGGGAGGATATTGATACGAATTATTGGTATTCTTTGATGCAGGGGGGATACATATTGGGGACTACCTATCTAGATCTGCCTGTATCTGGAGTGTAAGAGGTTCATAGTTAGACAATTCTAGGACCCCAGGGTCAGAAGGGAAGTGAAGGCCTAAATATTTTATTTTGGTTGTTCGCCATTTAAATGGGAAGGACTTTCTTAACTGGGGGGAAGGGAAGAAATTAAAAGACAATATTTCAGTTTTGTTTATATTAAGTTTAAAATTTGATAGTTTTTCAAAGTGGGATACGATGTTCCAAGTGGATGGAATAGATTGTGAGGGAGATAGTAGGGTTAACATAATGTCATCTGCAAATAATCCTATTTTATATTCCTTTTGGCCTAACGGGATTCCTTCTACTATGGGGGTGTTATGAAGTAGAGCTGCTAGGGGTTCTATGAATAAAGCAAAAAGGTAAGGGGACAGAGGACAGCCCTGTCTGGTCCCTCTACCCAATGAAAAGGGCTGAGACACTGAACCAGTAACACGAATATACGTTTTATGGGAGTTGTATATTGTTTTTAAACAGGTAATAAATTGTGGGGGGGGTGGGAGTGAAACATTTTAAGAGTTTCCCATAGAAAGGGCCAAGACACACGATCGAACGCCTTTTCCGCATCTAAACTAATGAATACCAATGGAATTTGTCTGGTTCGTACAAATTCTTGTAGTAAAAGAGTTCTACGAATATTATCAGATGTATTCAGACTTTTGATAAAACCAGATTGGTCAGGGTGTATTATATGAGGGATTATGTTTTCAAGTCTAGCTGAGAGAATAGCCATATAGATTTTATAATCAACATTTAATATTGAGATTGGGCGATATGATCTGGGGTCTGTAGGATCTTTGTTGGGCTTTATTATTGGTGCAGTAGTTGCATAGTCTCATGAGGGAGGAGGGGGACCACCCCAGGAGATCTCATTGAAGAGAGCGAGGAGTTTTGGAGTTAAATCCTTTTTGAGTCTTTTATACCACTCCAATGCGTACTCATCTGGTCCTGGGCATTTTCCTGTTTTTATTTTTTTTATTGTTTCCTCTATTTCCAGTGTTGAAATTGGAGCTTTTAGGGAGTTAATTTGGAGAGGGGTGAGAGTTGGTAGATCTGCTTGTTTCAGGAATTGTATAATTTCAGCTTGGTTGGGTGCGTTAGATGGGGAATATAATTTAGTAAAATAGTCTGTGAAGGCTTTTTGGATGTGGGCCATGGAGCGATATGTCTGTCCTGAAGTGGGATTTTTAAGTCGGAGTATTGTTGAAGTAGTCTTGTTAGCTCTTAATCTACGTGCCAGGTATTTGATGCTCCTGGGCCTTCCCTCGTGAGTAGTCTGGCGCAAATAATACAAAGATTGCTGAACTTTATTATCAAGTATCTTCTGGAGGTCCGCTTTCGTGCTTCTTATCAAGAGCTGCAGGTCAGCATCTCCTTCCCTATATAGCGTCTGGTAGTTTTTTAATTGATTGGACAATCTATGGTATTCTAAGTCCCTTTCCCTGTTTTTCCTAGAGGCATACAGTATCAATTCTCCCCGATTGTGGCTTTCATTGCATCCCATTGTATGGCTTGGGATATGGCTGGGTCTGAATTTTCAGAGAAGAATTGGGAAATCTTGGAGGAAAGGCCTTCGATAAATTCGTGATCTGATAGTATTGCGGGGTTAAGTCTCCAGAGCATTTTCTTTCTCTCTCGCCCTAAATCCAAAGAGATGGTCAGTGGGTGATGATCTGGTATCAGTTTGGGGCCTATACTAATGTCTTGAATTAATGATAGGTGTTCACAGGTTGTGAGGATATAATCTAGTCTAGAATGCATTTTAAATCTAGGAGAGTAATAAGTAAAACCTGGGGCAGAAGGGAATATCCGACTCCAGACATCGATCAATCCTAAGTGTTCTATAGTAAATCTGAATTGTCTGGCTGTCTTGTTGTTTCTATAGTTTTGGGGTTTTGAGCCAGGGCATAATCATTATCGATATAGATTCTCTCCTGCCCATGAAATATTTTTTTGCTTCCTCCAGGCAGTGACTAGAACCAGCTCTTTTGTGGCGAACTTGAGGAACCGTGCTATTATTGAGCGTGGTCTACCATCTGATGCAGTTGGCTTAGGGCCGAGGGCCCTGTGTACCATCTCGAAGTCCAGCTTTAGATCATCGGGCAGTTCAAGGGCCGTACGGAGCACAACACTCAAAAATTCCGTGATATTCTGGCCCTCCGCTCCTTCCTGGATCCCATACAGTCTCAAATTCTTCCTGCGGGCATGATTTTCAGCATCTTCTTGTCTCTGCTGGATCAAGAGCTGGGTATCTTGTATTTGTTGCACCGCCATCTCTAAGTTATCGATACGATTCTCTGCCACGGTGAGTTGTCTCTCTGAGTCATCTACCCTCTGTTCAAGGATCTCTACATCTTTTTTAAGTTCTCCATAGAGCTGTTTCATCTCTGCTCTGAAACTAAGCAATTCCGTGTAGATCATGTCCAACTTGATCCTTTTCCTAGGGGTGCGAGCCGTCGAGTTAGGCCTATCTGTGGAGTTGAGTTGGCCAGTTTCCATCGAGGCCTGGGAGAGCTCAGAATCCAATGCCTCAGAATGCAATCCTCACCCCTCAGGTGCCATTTCAGTTATTTATTTCCGTCATCTTCTGCCCTTTATATTTATTACCCTTCGACATCAAGCTTTTTAGCTGTCTATTTTAGTTTTTTTGTCAAAATTGAAGGTAGTTTTCGTCATTCTGGGCAAGGAGCCGTTAACCTAGGCTGCCATTCAGGTTGATGACACAACTGGAAGTCCACCTCAAACCTTATGGCTGTCAATTGGATCCAGCTTTTGAGATCAAATCTCTTTGACGCCCAGTCACCTGGTGGGCCCCAGAGATAGTCCCAAAATGGCAGTGGAGATCCTAGGTAAGGGAGCTGGGGACATTTAGTGTACATCATTGCAGTTATCCATTCTAGATGTAACAAAGGCCCTTGCAATTACGTCCCCTAATGCTATGTATGGTTTAATCTTGGTGATGTTCTGTAAATGAAAAAAGCTACCACAGACTATCGCTGACACCTGATACTCTAATGTCAACTTGTAGTCCATGATGCCGCCCCGGTTCTATTTAAAGATGGTAAAATGGTACTCACCCAACATTGCTGATCAATGGGAACCCGATTCGACAAGTAACAGCTCTGTCTTACTAGGGTTGAGACTAAACCAGCTGGTTACCATACCATCTTATGGTCTCACCCAGTGGCAGTATGTACACAGAAAACAGCAACAGGACAAGGGTCAAGTCCTTGAGCATTCCACAATAGAGCACAGCTGTTCCAGAGATGGAATTACCAGAACAACTTGCTGTGCCCTGCCAGTGAGGTAGGACTCAAACCACCACAACACCATAGCAGCGAGTCCTGCGTAGTGCTTCAGGCAGTTCAACAGCACACCATGGTAAACTGTGTCAGATGCTAATAAGAGATCAAGAAAAACTAATATGGGGCAGTGCTCTCTGTCTCCTGCCAAGAGGAGTTAATTGAACACCTTAACAAGAGCAATCTCTATGCTGTGCCAAAGACTGAAACCAAACTGGAGAAGATCATAGATATCATGTTTTTCCAGGGGAATATCCAGCTGGACTACCACCACCTTCTCAACCACCCTTCTCGAAAAGGGAAGGTTTGAGACAAGCCTGTAATTCACAAGAACTTCAGGTTTCAAAGATAGCTTATTTAGGTGCACCTCATCACTGCTGTCTTCAGAGCAGTTGGAAAGATATCTTGGCAACTAAGTGTGTCTTGGGTCCAGTATGTAGTAAGTAGGTCGCAGTACTGAGAGTAACCGGAGCACCTCATCTACCAAAACTGGATCAAACTCCCCTCGGGTTGGCAGATTAGTACCCATGCTTTACCTCGACTGGCTACTGCTGGTCCAAGACAGGCCACCTGTGGAGATCCCAGCCCTACAAGGGGAATACTTTGTCAAGGAAGATCCTATTAACTCCTCACATCTCTCTCTGCAGAAAATACTCTTCCAGACTGCAGACAGGTTGGGATTAGTACCTGTCCACAGTGTGGACGAGTGGAGGGAGTCAGTTCTTCACTGCAGCAGTCACCCATGACAGGAATGGGTGATTGGGTGCTGATACTCATTATAATGAATTATCAGCACCAGTCTATCCTGCACAGATTCGGACCTCCTCCATCCTTTGGTCTTCAACTGCCTCAGCTCATCACACAGTACCACGGCGTGTTTGAGCAAGATGTGAAGGGACTGACAAGCAAGGGTGCCAGGGAGCTTCTGTTAACTCTCTTCTTTCTTTAAACTCGAGGCAGATTTTCGTAGGGCTGCGCAGGGCTTGCATGAAGCCCTGCAGCACACCATTTCGTTGCCAGTGCTGTGCCATTCCCATTTGCTACAACTGCACCCAATTTTACGATCTCGGGTGCAGTAACGGCAGTTTACCTGCTTTATAGGCACTTGCACCGGATCTTGGGCAAGCTCTGTTAAAACATTCCCTGTTACTGATGCAAACTAGATCACAGAAAGGTGGTCTAGCAATCGTCAGTTGCTACAAAGGATAGAAAATCCATTTAGATTGCCCCAAGCCCAATGTGGCATATCTTTGGTACACCCAGTGCTTGTGACAATCTCGTGTGTTGGAAAATCCAGCCCTGGGTCTTATAGTCATGACTAACCGTGCTACTATCTCATTTTATATTCTCTACAGCTTTGTTTCAAACATGAGTTCATCAGATGAGTGTAACAAATGTTCTGCTTTAGTAAGGGATGGAGACTATAAGATTGTTCTTTGGTGTTTTCTGAGACGCCCCAGTAGAGCTAATATAAACAGCTACATGTACACTGCTGTGCTGCCCATCATAGATTCCCCAGACTAACATTTTGAGTGATCAAGGCTTCTGTAATGGCTGTCAGTTCATGCATCTGCACAGCATAGGCACCCAAAACCTAGTGACCTTATGGCCACTTAAGCTCAATGTTTGGTGGCAACTGAAGATTTTTAAGTGACTATTGGGAACCTGTTCTCTGGAGTTTTTACAGCTGGATCATAATACTCTTTATATTGTATTTTATATGCATGGTATATATTAACTTCAATTGCCCTGTGAGGTTGTTGAGATGTTGAACAAATCCAACCCTGATCTATTCTAAATGTCTTAGATAAAAAAAAAAGTCAAGAAATTAACTTTTTTGGGGGGTGAGGGTTATGAGACTCAATCCTGCTGGTGGTAACTCTAAATGCAGTGTGTACTGTATACTTTCATTCACAACTTTGTGTCATTCACAATGTTGTGAATGAAAGTATACAGTACACACTGCAAGCCCATTGGTCAACAGTGTCTATCAGTGGTCTTACAGGGGTACTGTACGCTGTCATTCAGTGATAGCTCAGTCGGTGGGCCACCGTGGTAGTGTGTGGATGGGTTGTGCTGTCCGCCATCCTTACAGACATGCTGGGACAGGGAGCAGGGTGAGGTGGGGGTTCCTCAGTGGGTGGGGGGGGTGCCACTGGACTATCAGGGAAATTACACAAGGCTATTTCGGGTGATCGGGGTTGCCGGATGGGGGGATTGGGAGGGGAGGAACCACTAGACCACCAAGGTGTATCAAAATAGGATTACACATCAATCGGGGAGACAGGCAGGGAGGGGGGACCCACTAGATCACCAGGGATATCTGGGGTGGGATTCTACATTACAATCAGGGAAGGGAAGGGGTTACTACCACTGGACTACCAGGGCATTACATGGGATTCATATCATATGGACATGGTTCAGGGACCGGGGGGGCACTAGACTACCAGAGATGACTCCCCTTTTGTGTGGCTTGTGTTTGGGGATGGGGGTGTAGCCACCCAGGGGCTGGGCTGCAGTGTTGCACTGTGCAATACGGCAGTCCACCTGTGGTGTGGCTATGACTTAACATGCTTTTTCATGTCTGTTTTGTGCAGCACATCTCCGTGATGTGCAGGCAGTTGCACCACACATCTTGGCTAAATATGGAGATGTGCCACGTAGTCCCCTTTGGACGCACTGCATACATTATCTTTGCGCTGCGGTGCATCTGAATTTGCACAGCACATTGGCACCTTTTGAGTTTGGCTCGGGGCACATGTTGAGGATACGCCAGCACAACCCAGTTGCACAGGGTGCATCTGCTTTGAATATTCTGCCCAAAGTCTGTACTTTAGCAGGCTCTAGTCCTCATACTAGTCCCTCTCAATGTTCTAGATGGCCTGGTGTGATTAACAGCTCATTAAGAGCTGCATTTATCTGGCAGTTCAAGGGGGTTCCCACAAAAGACTCAATGTGTGTCGTCATCACTCCACTGTTAGGACTTTCAGCTAGTGTCCAGGATGTGATCAAGGATAGAGAGCTGTTAAATCACTAGCTTCCAGTTTTCTGAATGTGTCTCTGTTTGATGATTTGTGTCACATTATTAAGACCAGTGCTCCTCATTTCCCTGTCTGTATCCAACATTTCAGTGACAAAATGCTAAGAGGTATACAGGGTCTGCCCTGCAGGTAGTGGGTTTTATCCCAGTCTCACCATAGCTTCTCTCTGCCCCCCCCCAATCTCTCAGCTCTATATCGTCCCTGGACACCACTGCAAACCAGACTCTGAAATGGCCATCCACAGAGCCATAGCTGCCATTACTGGCAAGTGTAGGGGATCCCCCCTTCTAAATGGACCAAACCAGCTAACACTATCCATACAGTCCCACCCTTATCCCTCCCAGCATGTCCTTTCATCCTAAAAACAAAGCTTTGGAGCATGTATGATACAAAAACAAACCTTAATAAAATACATAATTTGAAGGGTTATAATAGGCGTTCTTGGGGTGCACAGATCTTCCTGTATAGAAACAGAGGTAGTATAGCATCATGCCTTCATACTTTCCCCCTGGGCTAATGAAAGGACAATGTTTTTTTTTTTTTTTTTTTTCATTTACCCTTTTTCCTGGCAGGACCACCGGCTACATCCTCCGCCCTGGTCACGACCCCCGGAGATCTCTACCACCGCCTATAGCTGCAGAGGACCCTCGGTCACCCCCGGCTTGCCCCCGGATGGGGCCACGGGCCACCTTCGTGACCCCGGAACTGTGACTGGTTGGGGTCCCGCAGCGGCGGTGGCGATACGAGGCTCTCCATGGAGAGCTTCATCCATCGGTGGTCCTGCCCCGCCATCTTTTTCCTCCTTATTTTCTCCCCAGAGGAGGCGGGGACATGCAATGATGCCAGCGTCTGCCCCGCCTCCCCGTCAAGCGTCGGCTCGTGAGAACTCCCGGCCTCTGCCAGGAGTCCCCAGCGCACCAAGTGCTACCCACCCTCCCGGAGAAGGAGAGCTGTCCAGCGGACGCTCAATCCTATCCCTGGCGACCCTCCGGCGGCCGGATCCGTTCGAACCCGGTGCGCCGGGCGACGCAAGCCGAAATCCATCGCTGCGCCGACGGGCCGGCCAGGACAATGTTTTTTAAAAAATCTGCTATTGGGGCACAGCATGTTAAAATCAATGCTTTCAAAAGTAAAAATGTCATGAAATTTTCTATTTCCCAAGTCCCTTAGGTTTGTGTAACCCCCTCCCCAAAGAAATCGAACATGTGCTCCTGACACACTTAACACTGTACGAAAATTTCCAGAAGTGCAGATCTCCAACTGATCACAGGGTGGGGGCTGACCGTGTCTTTCTCCGCCTGACTCTGTTCATTGCCCTGTGGCTAGTGATAAGAGTGTGGCCGCCTGACTCTGTTCATTGCCCTGTGGCTAGTGATAAGAGTGTGGGGAGGAGCACGTTGATGTCAGCTATTTTGGGTGCAGAGCTAGGACGGGCTGACTGAACGTTTGCTGTTGTGGTATCCTCTGCTTCAGTGTAGGGGAGGGCAGAAAGAGGAAAAGAGGAGGCTATGGTAGAAAACACTAAAGGGCACACTGTGTGTGATGTCATTGCAGTCTTTTTTTCTGCTTGGGCAGCATTCAATGTGAGAGCAGGATAAATGTGCAATAATCAGAGTATTTCTTGGCTTCCATTTCTTCCTATATAAGTGATCAAAATTGACCATTATATTTGTGGACCAGTGCAATTTTGAATCAACTTGTCCTGCTGGCTAATACAAAAAAAGGTTAAGGTTGACCCCTGCTGAGACACGCAATGGAACTGAGAGGCCATATGGTAAAAATGTCACGGCTGTGTTCATTGAGGCTGCCTATCTGAATCTGTTTATGAACCAAAGTGTTCAGCCACAACCTGGTGTTCCTTGTTCAGTTTTTCCAAAAATGTCCCTGTCTCGTTGTGGATTCCACACATCTTTCTTGTTGTTAACTGTCACATGCAGCTTTGCTGGTGGCAACAGTGTGAATGGAATATGCGCTTTTGTCACCTCTTGTGTTATCCTGTTCCTGCATTGACAAGTTGCATATGAAATGCTAGAAAAAAGAGGATTATCTTCTCTTCTACAGTACAGTCATTACCTGCCATTGGGTTGCCTTGAAAATGTGATCCCTGTTCCAGACTGATGCTGGAGATACAGAACTGGATGAGTGCTAGTTGACTTCAGTTGAACTCGAGTAAAACAGAGGTATTGGTGCTGGACCCTGGTTTTAGAACAACAGGGGCATGGGCGGGGAAACCCTCAGGTTTATACCTTGGGGAGACCACACTTATGGTCTCGGGCCAGGTCCGTAACCTGGGCATGGTATTTGATGAGGGTCTGACCCTGAGGGCGCAGGATTTGGCTGTAGTCAAATCTTCCTTTTTCCGTCTAAGGAATATAGCCCAGGTGAAACACCTGGTCCCGCCCATAGATTTTCCTACCTTGGTCCACGCCTTTGTCACCAGTCGTTTTGATTACTGCAATGCCCTCTATCTAGGGCTACCGGGGGGTGGATATCCGCCACTAACAGCTAGCATAGAATGCGATGGTCAAGTTGTTGACTGGAACCCCTAGATCCAGTCACATAACTCCTGTGCTGCATGAACTGCACTGGCTGCCTATACAGTGGCGGATCACCTTCAAGGTCGCATTGCTAACCTATAAGGCCCTACACGAGTTGGGACCTCACTACCTGAAAGAGCTCTTGTTTTCTTACTGCCCCTTCCGCTCACTCCTATCCTCTGGTGAGGGATTGCTAGAGATTCCCAGGGTATCCCTGAAAACATCTGGAGGAAGATCTTTTGCCTTTATGGCACCTACCCTGTGGAATTTTCTACCTCGCCAGATACGAGATAGCCTGACCGTGGAAGGATTTAAAAAAATCCGTAAAAACGTATTTGTTTAGTCAGGCATTTTCAGGGACTTACTGATTGATTGTGATTGTCTTAATGATTTTAAATATAATATTGCTATCATATGGTGTATTATAAAGGCACCCTGAGTTCAGGAAGGGCGCCTTATATAAATACATTTTTACTTACTTACTTTACGTGACTGGGCATGATTCAGTATGCAAGTTTAAGTCAAATTTCTTCAGTGATTGCAAGTACATTCTGTAGCTAGTGTTTCATGAATCCCAGTGAGTCTTGGCCTTCCAGTCCTCTCGGAGTCCCAAAATTCTCAAGTCTTTTGCTCACAGAAAGATTTTCAGCAGGCTCTGGTCCAGTTTTTAGGTGGGTGTTCTCCTTTTACTGTGGCTACATGTGTGGCAGTTGCCTGCTTGGTTTGTTAGGCTGTTTCAGCATTGCCTGCTTTAATATCCTTAATTTGCTGCTCTGTTATTACCTGGCACTCAGTTATGGAGTCTAGTTTTGTATCCGTTGTCTACATCGAGGAAGAAAATTGTACCACCATTTTCTGCGAGGCCTCATGGGTGACTCCTGTACAATCTCCAGAAGCCTCAACTCTGGGCTCAAAGGTCTACTTCATATCTTGCTGAGCACTGCATGCCTGGAAGTGGGAGGAGGTGGCTGTCCTGAAACTTTCTCTCTTGTATGATTCCTCTTGCTGGAGCATAGACTTCAATTTAGGGGAGAAACTCTCTTAAATAAGCTTACTTTAAACTGTATGCACAGCAGGTTAAGGACTTCAAACACAATTTTTGTACTAGCTGCGCTGGAGCTCTGAAGAGATGCATCCGTTTTGCTGGATGGCTAGCATCAAACACCACAATTCCGTTTATTAGTGACAGATGACATCTGATGCTCTGAAATTCTGTGATAGCTGAAGGGCCTTTTAATTTTGTGATAGACCAACCATCGTCGTGTAATTAACTTGATCATTCTTACCATGGTTTAATCTTTTTTTGTTTTAGCTGTAATCTCAGCCTTTTATTAGTGACAGGTAGCTAGCTGTTTGAGCACTATGAGTAGTTCCTCTTGTAAAGTACCTTCTTTTGTATCCCATTCAGATTAGATGTCCTAGGGTATGACAATAATCAGCATTCCTTTTTCTGGTTTTTATATCACCTTCAGGACATTTTTTTCAGCTGTAATATCATTTTACTTGTGGCCTAGGTGATGTTGCTGCCAGTAGTTTCTTCATTATGCTTTCTGGGGATTTATGATCAGTTTCTACTGTAACAGCCTTACCATAAATAAACTAATTTAATCTGTTAGATCCAGCAACGATTGCTTGCATTCCTTTCTTGAGCTGAGCATAACTGTATAGTGCAGGTGTCATGCGGCGAGATGCATATGCAGCTGCCATCGAGGAGCAGCACAGCCCTGTAGCCTACTTGTGCTGCATCCACATGTTGGACCACAGTTTTGTCTGCATCATAATTGTGTCGTCAGTTCCTTTACCTCCACAAAGGCTTTACTGTGGGCTGAGTATAAACTCCATTCTGAGTCTGTTTTGAGCAACTGATGGGGTGGGGGTGGGGGGTTACCTCTACACCTTGAAGTCTTTCTGTTGTTTCATGTGCCTTTTGTAGAAGATTTCCTGAGCTGAGAATGTAGCAAAAGGCACCCTTATGAAGTGTGAATGCCCATACGGTGACTTACAGGTAATGAGTTTGCTACTTGCCTCATCAAACTTTAACTGCCAGTATCCTGTCAGTTTGCATTGCTTAGCTTATACGTGATATCCTCTGAGGTCAGTAGCTTGTAGTGCTTTCACATGATGACTTCATTGAGGTCTCTTGTGTCTGTGCAAATACACAAGGAATCTGAATTATTGTTTTTTTTTTTTTACTGTAATCCTGGAGTTTACCCAGTCTGTGAACTTTGTCTGCCTTTTCCAGAACACCGAAGTGTTCCATGCCGTCTAATTCCTGCTTGGTTTTCTCTCCGATAGTTGTGGGTGTTTTCTTGGGTGCAAGAATTAGTATTTGTGCACCCGGATTCAGTTTGATCTGGAAATGCCCTGGGAAGCAGCCTAGGCCTATGAAGATATCTGCAGAACATTCCTTAAAGGGGGCAGGACATTTGTGTGAATGTGCAACAGCTTATAATGTTCCTGTTTCCTTAAGTGATATACATACCTCCAAAGGATCCATATTATACTGAGTCTAAATACACTTTGAAACTGTTCACTGTGTTTAGCATTGCTTTCTATATATGGGCAACATACTGCACAGTTTGATTCATGGAGCCAGAAATTTGGGGCTGAATTTTCAAAGGGTGGCGCAGGGCTTGTGTTCAGCCCTGCACCACTGGACTTGGGTTCTGGTGGTGTGCCGAACCCTTTGCTGCAATTGCACCCAATTTTACATTCTTGGGTGCAGTTGTGGCAGTTTCCACAGTTTATGGCAATTTGTGCCACATATCTGACGCAAGCTTTGTAAAATGGCCCATAGGATTGCCACACGTTAGACCAGAAAAAAGTTGGTCTAACTTGTGGCAAGTGGCAGCACGGGATAGAAAATCCTGTTAGATTGCCAAGAGCCCCATGCACCATATTGTCAGCACACTGAGGCTTGCGGCAATCTAGGAGATCTGAAATCCCACCCTTGAAGTTTTGACTTTGTTGCTGCATGGATTCAGAACTCTGAGCCGGACTAATGACCTAGCAAAACAATGCTTAAAATTCTGAATTCATACCATGACATAAATTCTGAATTCATGCAGTGACATGGTCAACATTCCTGTTTCCATATAATGGGAGGAACTGTACAGAATGTTGTACTTACATGGAAAATGATAAAAAACGCAGCTTACAGTCTTAACTTATATTCGGGTACAGTTAAATATGGATCCTGTGGGGTCTGAGTATTATTTATGAAAACAGGTACATGGCTGCATATCAGAAACAATTTCCTGGAGCCGGCCACGGTGACATGGATGACTGAGTGGCTGAGGTGCTGTGCACTTTACCTTCTGCCACGCCGGTGACCCGAGTTCGGGAATGAGCTCAGTTGCTTTTATTTGGGGTGAGAGAAGATCGCGTGTCTGATGGACTGCTGTCTTTTTCCAGGGAGGGGTGGCTTGTTAACGCAGGCTTAGGCTGCTGTCAGATGAAGGCCTAGCGGCAATGCAGTTGTGGGTGGCACAAAGGGTGCGTCTCTGATGACATGCAGCATGCATGCCTCCACATGCATGCCAGCACGTCCAGTGGCAGGAGCAGAGGGAGGGAAATCAGAACAGGAAAATAGCAATTAGGTGGGCTTCCTGAAGCCATGCCCACATTGCTGTCTGGTTCCTACTGGTACATCTTGATTGTGTACTGCCAGAGGACAGCCCTCTCCCTCTGGCCCTGCCCTGGAGGCAATCCATTGGGAACACTCGCTCATGGGAATGGAGAGGTGCGAAACAGCCAGGAGGAGTCGGGTCAGGGCTGAGAGTCTTCCTGCCTGAACCTCGAAAGGTAAAATGCATTATGGGAAAAAAAGTCATTTAATGTCTCCTTTAATGTCGTGCTTTGTTAGCCCATCTTGTGTTGTATATACTGTCATTACAATTACTACCAGATTCATCAGCCTGCATGCTTGATAAAAACCTAGTACTGGTCTTGCTAGAGTGTCTACTATATACAGCTCACGTGGTTGTATGAGTTACTTATATTCACACCTAAGTGTACACATTCCAGCTGGTTCCCACCATACCCTGACAGTTTAGCTAACTGATTTTTTTTATAAATTGTCTTCGTCTGTAAACATCTTAGAATACATCTATGGAGGCATGCAGTTTACTCAAGTCCTTGTGTCTAACTTGAATTTAATTGCCTTCTTCCGAGCACCCACCTTGATCTGTGCTTGGGCCTCATTTGATTCCCCATTCTCCCTGTTGATGGATGTCAAGAACAATGATGTATCAGCATGGCATTCGTCATATGACATGCAGGCATCGTTCTCCTCATTCCCTGCTTTGGCTGTTCTGCTTGGAGCAGTCCTGCACATATGGGAAATAAAATTCAGCAATGCATGTTACGGTGACAATTTTGTCACATACTTTAATCCACTGTGCATTTTCCCTTACCTCCTGCCTTGTACAATACACTTCTTTCCCAATTTTGAATCTACCGTAGCACTTTTGTACACTTGAAATATTAAAACGGAGCACTCCCTTGTATATGGCTCATACCAGGTTTGTATCGGTATCCTGAGCTGTTTTTGCTCACCTCTTGTTCCATGAAGTCAGGGAGCAGTGTCTGCTGCATGCTGTTTAATTTTAACTACAAGAAACGGGGCATTAAATAATTGGCATTCAAAAATAACTTGAGAACACTGACTGTGCCATAGTAAAAGGAGCGCTCCTTTCATTATTTTAAATGTGAAACAAGATGCTAAACCAGATTCAAACTGGGGAAAAGAGGGCATCCTACAAGATAAGAGACCTGGGGCAGTCTTAAATAGAATACAATGTATAGGTCAAAATGTTCACTGCTAGCATGCACTGCTGCTTTACATTTCTGAACCAGGTACAGTAAGTACTCAGTGATAATACTGTGCAAGTCTATTTTCAGGCATGACCAGAAAAGTTAACGAATACAACATAAAAACAGTTAATTTAAAGCAGATATAAACAGGAGTACTCCTCTTTTTTTTTCCATAATGCTTTTTATCCACTATGTATCTCTGCACCTTCCAACCCCTGGTACTGTGGCAACTCTTCCCCCCAGCCCCATCACTGACATTCTCATGGACTTCCTGGTTATTTGTTACTTGCCTAGGAGCACGTCATGGTAGGTGGCCTACAATGTTGGTCGTGCGTGGGCCTGTGGGGGGTTCCAGATCAGACCAGGGCTGTTGTCTTCCAGTTTCCTCCTGAGGGCACTGTCATGCAAAGACCTTCAGTGTGTGTTCCCAAACACAGGTCATTGGTATCATGAGCAGCTTCCCTACAGCTGTGCTGATGGGCCGGCCTTCCCATCTTGCATTTCTGTCTATCTGGGGTCATCCACCCAGTCCTTAGACTGTTTTTCTAGCCACATCCCAAACCCGACAAGCAGCCTGAGTAATGCCGTCCATAGGGATCCATGTGACACAAGGTCTGAGAGTGATGTAGCTGTCATTCTGATGGCATCAGGGTTCTTCTGTTTTCTTCCAGTGCTTGTCCCTTGACCCCGTGGTGATATGCAGTGCCACTTGTGAACTCCCACACACGCTGCGTATCCCTCAATAAGAAAACAAGTTCCCTGGCCAGCTGTCAGAGGTTGCTGGCATGGTGGAACACATTGCCTCCTCTCCCAAAACTGGGATGCACCACCATGGCAGATTCAGTCTGTAGAAAGATTGCAGGATGTCCACAGTTGGACCCAGGTCCACTGTTTGTGTACTGGTGCCATAGATATTTGTGGTTATGCTCACGAGAAAGAAAAGCCAGACTTCAAATCAAACTTCTAATCTGGCGCACATTTACTCTGTTGTTGGCAAGTAAATGCTAATCATGCAGATGGGAACTCACAGCACATAGAAAGTTTAACAATTTGCCTTTTCTCCCAGCAAACTCAGTCCTGACCTCTGCGGAGGCAGAGCTTTCTGTTGAGAGACTACAGTATGAATTAGTTGCTTGTTTCTAGCTGAGAAGAACACCACATCTGACTTACCCATTCTGCCTAGTCTTTTGCAAACATCCGAAAAAAACATGCAAGCAAGAGAACAGATTTACCACTTCTTCCTGTGCAGCACAAAGATGACACATTCGTCAGCTATTCTTAACCTTTAATCTGCTAGTGTCTTTAGAAATATGTAGACATTATCCATATCTGCACAACTATGGCTTTAATTTAAACTACATGACCTCTGACTTGTGGGAGGACACTTGACTATAAAGCGCTGCCCCAGCCTCTTGTTGTATTTTACTGTTTTGACTGAACTATGTGATTAGAGATAGACAATGGGTTCCTGTTGTAGGCTTGAAGATTTATGTGAATATGAAACTTCAAGAGTTGTGCGCATAAAGAGTGTTCAGCTTGGATTATTGAAATGGATCCTACATGGAATTATTTTTATATGTATTTGGTAAGTTAAAAAAACACTTAAAATGCATCTAAATAGTCTCTGAAAATGTTTTTTCCCCTTGAAATCAATCAAAATCGTAAGTGAGATATAAACATGATGTCAGTATGCAGGAGAGTGTTCATTATTCCTTGTGGGCTCACAGGGTCATGATCTTTGGAAGCTGTTAGTAATTATTTGTGTACTTAGGCTGATATAGGCTAGTATCTGCTTTATGGAATATTTCATTTTGAAGAGTTTCAAAACATAGATGTTAGATATCCACTCTCTTTTAGAGGGCAATGGAATCTTTTTTTTGTTATGACACTTCCTGCCTACCCTGTTCCTCTCTCAGTACTGTAGCTTGGTTTCAAGATTAGTCATTCTACCTATCATACTAACACTGAGAATCAGAACTGCATTTAATCCTTTTTCCCCCTTCATTAAAACCATTGCAACTATGTGCAGAAAGAGCAGGAAAGCTGTTATTTTGTGCCGTGATAGAGAATAGGTGATGCTAGCAATAATACCCAATAGAGTAGGCTGTATTGCGCAATACAAGACTGCCCAGTAATGTAATGAGGCCCGGCACCACAGGCGAGTGTCTTATAGCCTAGAAGATCCAGTATAGCCCATGCCCCTCCTCCACCCACCCTGGAGGGTATTATTGTGCTTAGAAAATTAGTGTGGGTTACTTTACAGGATAACATGAGATTCTAACTGTTTCTTACATGGGCATGCCAAGCCTTGTGCAGTCCTGTTACCCAAACAGGGGCCATATACTACTCTCAACAGTGTTTTTTTATAGGCATAAAAAATGGAAGGACCTATTTTTAGAACTAGGCCTTTAAATTGGACCATAAAACAGCATCTGGAAATGCAGCATGACTGGAAAACCTCGTGTACACTAGAACAATTAGAATTTTAACTACAAACACTTATTTTAAAAGACATTGAAATGTGTTGTTTCAGAATCGCATTAAGACACTCCACGGGTTGGGCTACCTTTGTTATTCTTACACCATCTTTTCAGAAGTGCACTGGGGAAGTACCTACAGACTGCCTCTGCTTGCAGCTGCACTTGACTGACAAACTGAAATCCGTTGTATATTTTTGTAAATTGCATGCATTATTTTGTTTATCATGTAAATTGCCTCATGTCTTGTATCCTTTTTGACATATTTCACTGGCTTTGATTGTATTTTATTTATACAATTGCATCTTGTCCTGTATATGTTACTTGCCTTGCTTATATGTATATATATGTTCATGACAATACCCATTATTTGACATCTAGATGGCCCGGGTCATGCCTGAAAACAGTCCCTGGCCTGGGACCAGTGCACCTATCTGGTTAACAAATACATAACTTTGTTGATACCAATGTGTATTCCCTGCTTGCTTACTCTGTGTTCTTAACCGACATGGCTGATTGTGAATACACTGAATGTAAAATTGCTTTGGCCTACTGTATAGTCTGAGTGCTATATTTGTTGTTGCTGAGTACTGTTTCTGTATTTAGATGTATTTTTTTGCCTTCTTTCCTTCATTTTTTTTTTTTTACTGTAACCTCCCATGTTGTACCCACAAATAAACATTTCTTTGTCTTGCACTTCTACCTGGTCAACAAAAACTATCTAACTAAATAAATCTAATCCTAGGGGCATAAGGCCCTCAGCTGCTGCTCGTGCCTCACAGCCCTCTAGGGCTGTATCAACTGATGCTAACCCAACCCATGGACATACCACACCAACATCTATATGCCTCTTCAGGAACATTAGGCTGCACGTGCACATTGCTACATTGTAGTAACATAGCATCTGATCTACTTTTTCGTATTCTTGTAGAAGCTGTTCACAGCCCAGACTGATGCAGGAAAGAGTAAAAGAAGTAAAACTAGACATCTCTTTAGAAATGAGGCACAGAAAGTAGAAAGAAAAGGGGAAACTGGACTGTACAGTTAAATGCCTCTCAAACAAAAGGAATGAATGCCGAAGCTTTCTTATTATGTTTGTGAAATAAAAAAAGAAATCTTATTGGGCTTTGAACAAGGTACATTTGTAATAGAAGCCACCTTTCCTTTAGCAGATGCTGAAACATACACATTGTATGTATCAAGAAAAACAAAAAATCTTGTTTGGCTTTAGATAGGGTATAATTGTAATAAAAACGTCCTTTCATTTAATAGAAGTAGAAACTGTCATATTGTATGTGTGTGAAGTAAAAAAAATCATTTTTGTTGGGCTTTGGACAAAGTATAATTGTACTAGAAACTACCTTTAATTCAAGAGAAGCTGAAACGTCTGCATTCTGTGAAGCATAACAAAATTATTCTTGTTGGGTTTTGGACAAGGTATGTTTATAGCAGAAACTATCTTTTGTTCAGCTAAGACTAAAACTTCCATATTGTACTGTATGTCTGTAATGTAAAAATTATTGTTGAGCTTTGAATAAGGCATATTTGAAAGAGAAGATACCTTTCATTGTCTTTTAACATGAGTTTGCTCAGTGAGTAATTGATTTAAAGTTTATATGACTAGTTGACCGAGAGGCTATGAGAAATGCGTGACTGATACTGTTTTGCACTGTGCTTTGTCAATTATTGCAGCTATGTTTACGAGTTGCATTTTGTTGTTGTTGTAATTGTTCTGCTTCTGTCTTAATCACATTAAGGCTGGTTGCATATAAAAGCCCACTTTATTAGTGAAACTAAGACGTGGTAAGTGAATTTTCATGGAAAATACTGCTTCAGCGATTTGCTTTGTATTGAGCAAGCTGTGGTCTGTCACATCTCGCCATCAGTTTAAACTGTTAGCTCAGAATTGTAGGTTTGCTTGGAAAAAAGGGACCTTTGTTTTGAACTTGAATTCTCTCTGTATCATTTGTCTTTTATGGAATTCCACCAAGGTAGTGTAATATATAGACCACATTGCACAGATCTGATTTTAAAGTATATCACCAATCAGTAACCCAACCTCTGATACAGTTGTAGAAATATATTTTAGGTATCTGTGCAAAACATGGTGGACAAATGCAGTGCAACATTTTACACACAGATGTAGTTTATACTAAAATGGTGTGCACTGCATGTCACATTTTGTAGATCTGCAGTTCTTCTTTAATGGGACTGTAGAAGAGAAAACAGTTTAGAGGCAGACCAGAAATGTGAGACACAATCAAGATGGAAAGAATTGTCACATCCAAGCTCTCAGATGGTGCAGACCAGGGACCCAATATTCAAAACATTGCCGGGATGCAAATCTGAGTTTGCATGCACAAACCAGGCTATATGCAGAAGTGCAGTATTGAAAAGCCCAGTTAGCATGGGCAAACTCTATTTTTGCCTGGGCAAAGGATAGAGGGGAGCACAATGTAAATGAAGGGGTGGAGACCTGAATATTGGTGCAGCCCAATATTCAGAATATGTGCACCATGCAAAGCCATTTTTCTCAGCCCCTTTGTGCGGTGCACATACTGCCGATTTGAAACCCGACTTACTCCTTCACAATCCCAGCAGTTGGCAGAAGAAGTGTAGCACCCCCCCAACCCCAACACAGCAGTCCCTAGTGGTGTAGTGGTCCCCCTCGTCGATCGCTGTTCCCATAAAGAAAAACAAATCATGCCCTGGTAGTCTAGTGGTCCCTCCCCCAATGTCAGATTGCCATCCCTGAAAGAAAAAATAATTTCCCCTCCTAGTCCAGTGGTCCCTCCCCAATTGCCATCCCCATAAAGAAAAATAAAGTATGCCCTGGTAGTCCAGTGGTCCCTCCCCATCCCTGATTGCTGTCCCGTGAATTACTAATGAACATATCTCTGGTGGTCTAGTGGACCCTCCACCTCAGCAGGTAATGCCCCACTACCCCCATCCGGAAACTGAGCCATCAGCTGGCACAGCCCTTCTCTCACCACCATGGCCAGCTGCCGACTGAGCTGTCCTGGAGTGTGTACTGTATACAGGATGCACCCATTGATTGACAGCTTACTGCCAGTCAGTGGGCACTGACTGTATACACTACGTGCTCCAGGACAGCTCAGTTGGCGGTTGACCGTGGTGGTGAGAGGAGGGCTGTGCCAGTCGCTGGCTCGGTTTCACGATAGGGGAAAGGGGTGGTGGGGCACTACCTGCCAGGGTGGGGGGGTCCACTAGACTACAAGGGATATGTTCATTAGTAATTCACAGGATGGCAATCAGGGATGGGGAGGGACCACTGGACTACCAGGGAATTTATTTTTCTTTGCGGGGATGGTGATTGGGGAGAAGGGAGGGACCCTTAGACTACCATGGCATAATTTATTTTTCTTTGTGGGCACAGGAGGGGGAGGGACCACTGGACTACCAGGGCATAATTTATTTTTCTTTACAGGCATGATGATTTGGGGAGGGGCACTAGACTATCAAGGCATAATTTTTTTTTAATTTTTTTTTTACGGGCATAGGGAGGGACCACTAGACTACCAGAGAGACGTACTTTTTTATTAATGGAAGGGTGATGGGGGGGGGGAGGCACACCACTAGCACTAGGGATAGATCTTGGGAAGTGGGCAACTGGGGGTGGTGCCACGAAGTACAGCCTTGCTCCCTAAGGCAATGGGCCCATAATGGGCATGCAAATGGCCCCTTGATGCCTTGCATACCCAGTGGACTCATTTGCATAGGTCTCTTTGAATATGGCTATTTTTGCCCAGGCACAAGCCATTGTGCTGCGCTGTTGTGGGGGCCGTGTCTGCCCAGCGCTAGGTGGCTTTGTACCAGGTTTGATTGACCCTATATTCAGTGAAATAGCACCATGCAATATTCCACTGAATATAGCAGTTTTGGGCAACTGCAGTGGGCAGTGCAGTATTTTGCCCAGATTTCAATATTGGGCCACAGGACTATGAAGCTCAGTTCCTTGTATTTCTAATTATATATAACTTACCAAAGAATTCCCTGGTGCCAGTTACCTGCTTAAAATTTAGGATATTTAAAAAAGGAGCAATACAGGTGTGCTTGCTGTAAAGGTACACCTGTCTTCAGCAGAACTTTGATTTTTCACTTGGTCTAGCATCCTATTCCACATATATCAAATTCCATCTGTTTAGCCTGGCAACTGATGGGACTAATGATGCAGAACTTGTTAAAATACAGTCACTTATGGCAGTAGTTTGATGCCAAGAAGCAAATGTTTGTGCATATTTTGAGAAAAGATCCTGTTGTCTGATTCATTTACTACTAGCAGATTTGATATAGCGCATAATGAGTTTAGGAAACATCAGATAAACTGTCATAATTACATTGGTCTCAGTGCAGATGTGCTTCAGATAATATAGTATGGGGAAATGCAGGAGACTGGAACATTACTTCACAAGAAAAATCCAGACATATATTAATCAGGAGGTAGGTTGGGCTAGTGGTTAGTGGAGGCTTGGGAACTTGGAGACAGATAACAAGATCAGACCTCACCTGAGTTAAATACTAACCCCACTAAAAATGAGATATCACCTTTGAGTTCAGCAATCCTAGGTAAAAGAATTGTAAAACAAAAAGCAAAAAATTACATTAAAGAGGCACTGTCACATTTTTGTATGTTATTTTTGTCCATGTGACTGTTTTATAAAAAGTAACATTAGCAATATACTGCACTTACATTCTATTGGGACCCTATGCAACAGTCTTCCTAACAAAAATATTTATTTTGTGTTTTTTTCTGATTTTCTGTTTTAAATTGACCACTATTTCCTTTGACACTATCAACCAGACTCATTAACCGGGATTTTATTCTGCAAGATACGTAAAACCACTATGCCAAATACAATAGAAAAATAATAGCTTAAACAAGCTTTGGGTGCCAGTCTCTCCTTTGGGGGCTATACCGAGAACCAGCAGGGACATGGATTATGACAGTAATCACAGAGGTGGCACACCAAAATAAACCAAAGAACAAAAAAGGTATTTTTTATTTTCAGTACAAGTAGATTTTACTGTAGTAACCTTCCACCTTTAAAAATGACTTGGCAAATCACACAGTTCAGGAGGCCAAGAAACACTTCGAGGACCTGGCCAACAAACTTTCTTCCCTTCTGTCCAAATTAGCCTTCCCAGAAGTGCTGCCAGTGTGGGAAAAAGCACCAAGCGAGTCAGAAAGACTGAAGTAAGCAAATTCAACTCATGGCTGCATGATTGGTGCCACAACAAGGGATACCACTACATAGGGAACTGGCACAACTTTTGGGAAAGAGCTTTTTTTTAAATATGACAGATTGCACCTAAACAGAGAAGGTGTGCGAGCACCTGGACAAACATTCAATGTCTATGCAGGTAGTTTAAACTAAATAAAGGGGAGTATGATGCAACTCACACCCCAGCCACCGGTGGGCTGGTCATCACTCCCCAAAATGCCAAATGAGTGCATATATCCTCAGATAAAAAATCAGAGCCAACGTCCGCCCAAACCAGCAACCTCCAAAATCTCTTGGCTGGAAAGAGTAAACTGGAGCAGTCCAGGAAGAGGATACAACCTCACACCAAAGAGGATGTACATTCCTGGAAGGCAATGGTTGCAAATACTTGGAGCCTAACCAACAAACTTCCTGAACTTGCAGCCATCTTGGAAACAGAAAGGTTGGACTGGATGGCTGTAACAGAAATGTGGTTCAAGGAAAACCACGGATGGGATACAACCATTCCTGGTTACAATCTGTTCAGGAAAGATAGGCAGGGCAAAAAAAGGGGGGGGGCGTAGCCATCTACATTCGGGAGGAAATAAAAGCCATTGAAGTAAAAGGGCAACCTGGGGACTTTGCGTCACTATGGCTAACAGTAGACATGGGCAAGGGAAAACCCTTCAGAATCGGCATCGTGTACAGGCCCCAAATCAAGGAGATAAAGGAGACAAAGACCTAATAGAGGAAATCCATAAAATGTCTGATAAAGGTGAGGTAATACTGGTGGGGGACTTCAACCTACCAGATATTAACAGAAGCACACTAATGGCAGCAACAAGAAGAAGTAGGGACTTCTTATTGTCACTGCAATGTGCGGGACTGCGCCAACTTGTTAAAACCCCAACAAGGGGAAATTCCATTCTTGATCTTGTCCTCACAAACTTGGAAAGGATCAAGGACATTGAAGTGGGATGCCATATGGGCAACAGCAACGACTGCATGGTAAGCTTTCAGGTAAACATAACACAGAACACCAGCCACTCAAAGATAAAGGTGCTAGATTTCAGAAAGGCTGACTTCAAAAAAAATGGGGAACAACATAAGTAGCCTGTTAATGGAAATAGAGGTTGAAGAGGTGGCGGTCATGTGGGGGAGACTCAAGAGAGCAATAAAGACTGCCACAGATCAATGTGCCAGATGGGTCACCAAAGCAAAAATAAATCCTTTATGGTATTCCAATGAAGTGACTACCACAGTCAAAGAAAAAAAAGAAGGCGTTCATTATATACCAGGAAACCAAAACTGAGAAAGACTGGGAGTCGTACAAGGAAAAAATGAAAGAGTCTTACAAACAAATTAGAAAGGCAAAAGCCTAGACAGAGGAAAAGATAGCAGAAGGGGCAAAGAGAGGAGACAAATAATTTTTTAGATGCATTAGCGAATGTAGGAAGGCAAAAGGAGGGATAGTAAAGATTGCTACTGAAGAAGGGAAATGCACCAAACATGACCCAGAGAAAGCTGAAAACCTCAACATATACTTCTGCTTGGTGTTTACCAGAGAGGACCCAGGGGATGGCCCAGCCCTGAAAAAACACAACACCCCAGGACCAGGGGTAGACATGAGTCCCTTTACAGAAGCTGAAGTATGGGAGGCGCTAAATAAACTAAAAGCAGACAAAACCATGGGACCAGACGAGATGCACCCCAGAATACTTAAGGAACTGGGGGTAGAATTAGCAGCCCCTCTGGCACTTCTATTCATGAAATCCCTGAAGAGCGATGTGGTACCCAAAGACTGGAAAAAGGCAATAGTGGTTCCACTTCACAAATCAGGCAGCTGTGACGAGGCTACTAATTACAGACTGGTGAATCTTACATCTATAGTAGGGAAACTAATGGAGACATTGTTCAAACAGACAGGGGTAGAAATAAGGTTTTGCCAATGGGAAGCTACGAATAGCTCCTGGTCATCGGCAATTTTTGGTGAACCAGGAGCTACTCAGGCCGACCAGGAAATGTTACCTAGAAATGAAGAAAAATAGGTCCATATGATAAAAATCTCAGTTATTTATGTTTTTTTTTTTTTTTGCCTTGGCAGGGATAAACACATAATAGTACTAGACAGAGCAATAACATAGTACCAGGAGGAAGAAGGAACAGAGAAAGCAGAAGATAAGATTTGGGATATGACAGACAGAGACAGAGACAGAGTAGAAGGCAAGCGAGCAAAGGAACAGGGTTAGAAAACCTGCTTGGAAGATTAAAACTTCACAAGGAGACAGACTCTCATTAAATAAAGAATATAGTTGTTGGTTGTGTGGTGTATTTTTTTTTTTTGCATATTTATTGTACACACATTTTTTTGGCATTCAAGATTGTGTAATGCAATTCAAGGTTAGGGGGAGTCTAAATACAGTAGTTTAAAACCATGCAAGTATCACAAGCTGCTAATTCCCCACAAATTAATGTGAGTCTTCATCTGAATTTTGTTTGAAATGATGATGGAGGTCCTCCTCATTCTCACTTTCAGTAGAAGATGTGATCTGAACTTCTTCCAGTACTGGGACTTTGCTTTGGCCTGCGGACATGCGAGGTTTTGCTCCCAACCTACATTTTGTTTTTACAAATCACTCTTTTACTGATGTTGTGCTGCAAAAATCTTGTGGTTCAGGGCCCTCCATGGAGATTAAAAGTAAGTCCGCTATTGTGCTGGTCTTCAGGTTAGCTCTCCGGTCAGAAAAAATTATTTTCATAGCTGAAAATGCCCTTTCTAGTGTAGCATCAGATGTTGGATATATTAGTACTATAGCTATGACATTTATTTATTTAGCTTTTGTTTACCGGGTAAGTACACTAGACAAGTATTATGCCTATTTTCAGGAACGACCCGGGAGAGTACAACATGAGGAACAACAGTCAAGGAGACATGGCAAAGAGAGTACAGTTTTTTGTCACAGTAAACAAACGTGGGAAATAACATCATTTGGTGCTAGGGGAAACATACAGTAGTAAGCATATTTCAGATTATACACTCTAGACTAGCTAGTTCAACTGACAGATATATACAGGTCATCATACATAGGAGTGGAGCATAGCTCAAGGACTGGATTGGTCATAATATAACTTATAACATTGTCGTATACACCCCTAGGCTAGTTGGATCACAGACAGGTATATACAGCTCATCACATTTTTCTAAATATGCACATGTTAGACAGAAACAGAAACACTTGGTAGTACAAGTTTCTACCAAGTGACCAAGGTGCAATATGTCATGGTTAGCCTATGACCGTGGAGCAATAATGGGTGTAAAAATGCCCAAGGCTTTTTAGGCAGGAATAGTCAGAAGTCATTGATACAGTGGGGAAAATATCTCCAGGAATTCAATGGAGACATCCTGGGGGAGGTTCAGACAAAACAATTTGACACTTTACTCTAGGGAAGTTTGGGGCAGTCACACTCTGATGCTAGTTTTAGGAAACTCCACAGGGAATTTCGAAAACTCAGATAGGAGGGGGCAGCTCGGATATCCACAGGCAGCAAATTCCAGAGTTTGGGCGCACTTATGGCAAAGTCCCGATTCCCCATGAGGGTCCGGGTAGGAGGGACTTTGAGCATCGCTGATGTGAGAAACCTAAGTTGGTAGGGGGTGGGATTCAGTTTAGGCAGAAGCCGGGCCAGTCCCTGGGGGGTGCTAGTTCTGATCACTTTCCCAGAGAGGCATCCCAAACCAAAATCAAGGTATCTAGCTGGTGAGAGCCAGCAGAGTTTCTCATATAGCTCACAACGGTGGGTGAGTCAGGGGGCAGCCAAGGCAAAACGACAAATGTTATTGTAAGCAGTGTACCACCGGGTGAGATGTGTCTTTGGAGAGTGAGCAAATAGGTGCAGCCCATAGCTGAGGGCGGGAAGGAGCACACCCTTCGCTAGGGCAAGCCTGGCTGCCGGTGTAAGGTTATACTTGGCCCTATAGACCAGACCCAGTTTGCAGTTTGCCGCCCTGCAGATGTTAAGGATATGATTACCCATGTCAAGTTTGGGGTCAAGTGTTACCCCCAGATATTTGATGGAGCTCACTATGGGTAGTGAGGATCCATTTGCGCTGGTGACATGTAAGCAGGCCGATGAGGCTTTGATTTTAGCCATTGAGCCAAAGAGCATAGCCTGTGTCTTTTTCAGGTTCAGGACCAGCTTGCGACTAGTAACCCATGACAATACCCTGTTAAAGTCATTGGTCAGGTTCTGGTTTAGGGTAATGGCATTCTGGGAGTGAGCCAGGATTACCAGATCATCTGCATACATGGTGGCGCTACAGCTGGTAATAACCATGGGTAGTTGATTGATGAAGAGGGAGAAGAGGAGGGAACCCAGTACCGAGCCTTGAGGCACTCCGGAGGTCACCGGTAGGGTCTCGGAGAGGACTTTATTGAAGCAGGTACGCTGCTTTCTGCCATGTAGATAACCCATTAGCCATTTCACGGCATGGGGGGAGAGGCCAAGTGACCACAACTGTGCACCAAGCAGTTTGTGGTCAACGAGGTCAAAGGCTTTGGACAGGTCAATAAATATTGCACCAGAGAGTGTGCCCTGGTCCATGGCTGTCCGGATACTTGATGTAACCGAGATTAAGGCTGTGGTGGTGCTGTGCCCCTTACGAAAGCCATGCTGGGCTGGGGACAGAAGTTCATGAGATGGATATATTCAAAGCTGCTCAGCCACTACCTTTTCAAGGAGCTTGCTAAGGGTTGGGAGAATGGCAATCGGTCGATAATTGTCAGGTAGTTTGGGATTTCCTTGCTTCAGTACAGGGACAATCCTCACCTCTTTCCAGATGTATGGGATGGTCCCCAGACCAAGGGATAGGTTGAAGATAAAGGCTACTGGTGAGGCAATGTGTGCAGCACCAAGCTTAAGGAGTTTAGGCTCCAGGTTGTCTAGGCCAGGACTGGAGTACTGGGAGAGGCCAGCTAGGCGTTTCTGCAAGTCCTGAACTGATACAGCCCTGAGGTGGAACATTTGATGAGGAGGGTGACCCTCCAGCAGAGTGGAGGGAAGGGGGTGGGACAGAGCCTCATCAGGTGAGAAGAGGGTTGTGAAGGCAGAGAGGTCAGAGAAGTGATTATTTAGGGAGTTGGCAATAGTATGGGGATTATTGCAGGAGACTCCATTTATGACCATGTCCGTAACCCCCGGATGGGAGGATCCGCTGACAAGGGATTTAATATCTCTCCAGAACCTCCTAGGATTACTGGCAGAGCTTAGTAGGGCGGACTTGCAGAAGTCACTCTTTGCTTCCCTGATGGCCTTTTTACACTTGTTCCTGAGGTGTCTGTACCTTTGAATAATCATGGGATCACTGGTACCTTTGGAACAAGCCCAACACTTATCTCTCTCCCGGATCTGGGCTAGGAGATTCCCATTTAACCAGAGGGTAGCGGACCCCCTCACCCTGTGGGTGACCTTGGGAGCATGCTTGTCTTGCAAGGCCCAAAGGTGGAGAGAAAGTAAGAGGTTGCTGCCGAGGGGTCAGTGGCACCATACACCCCAGACCAGTCAGTAACTCTTAGGTCTTCCAGGAACTCCTCAGTATCGAATCTAGAGTAGTTTCTGACATGCATAATTTTGTGTGGAATTTTGGGGGTGGGAATTTTCCATACACAGAAAACCGGTGAGTGGTCAGAGATGGAGTCAGATAATGTACCGGCTGATGAGATCCTGTCAGGATGGTTAGACATGATCCAGTCCAGTAAGGTGCTGGAAGATCCATTTACTGTCCACCTAGTTGGTTCCTGGATGAGCTGGGTCAGGGCAAGGTTAGCAAGCAGAGGCTCAAACTGCTTAACATTACCACTATCCCAGTTAAGGTTTACATCCCCCCAGGATTATGAGTTCATTATCCCTGACTCTGGGACCAATTTAGTCCATGAGGTGAGTTAATCCAGGTAGCCCACCTCTTGGAGGATTATAGGTGCACACCATTTATAGAGATTTTCTCTGGTAGATTACACGCCATGCCTCAAGGAACAAGAGCTGCTTGTGATACTTGCTAATATTCTATTTCAACAGTTTCCATTCTGTTATTGCAGTATGCACATCGCATCGCATTCATTCTGCAGCAAGACAAGAGAGAAGTGGTCAATAAGAAACTGGATCTCCTCATTTCCAAATTCAGAAAGCTCATTAGAATTGTCAGGCCAATTTGCAGGGTCAATGACAGTACCATTCATTAACAGTGGGTCTTCTGCAAAGCCCAAGAAGTGCTGGTTGAGACAGTCCATTACACTGTTTACAATCACTTCACGTTCCTTGGCAAGGGCTGAAAGAGCATCTCCTGTTGCCCCTTGGAGCACAATTTCTTTAAATACTGCTGTCTCTTCCTCATTGATAACCATTTCTCTCCTGAACTTGGCTAGTGTGGTTCTATCCTCTGCCATTAGATTTTCTGTTTCTGAGAGTACTTTACTTACCATGTCTATTACAATGGTAAGGAATATATGGGCATCCTGAAATGCACGGGGAGACTGTTGAAAGACCTGTGAGTATGTCAAAATAGAAGTGTGAGAGTAGCAGAAATTTAACATTGCATATCTGTTTTCTAAACCCCTTAACTTTCGCCTTGTCTGCTGGTGGAATATCCCATCTGGTGTCAGACACAAGCTCATCCCAATGACCCAATATGCTGATGAAATTATGAAGCACAGCATGGAAAGAATCATTTTTATGTGAGAGCCATCGCGTTCCTTGTGATTTTTTAAACGTGATGCAGGTGGTTTGATTGGCTCCAGCCAGTCTTTTTAACTCTCTGTAACGTTTTGGGGAGTTCTCATAAAATTAGAATATTGAGATTAAATCAACGTGTTGTCAATGGTCTGGGAAAAATAGATGTTTTTAAAAGCATCTTTAGCTGCTAATTCAAGTCTGTGCGAAATGCAATGAATGGCAGGAAGCCATGGGCACTCTTCTTTCAATATTGCCATCAAGCCCTTATTACGTCCCAAATTGACAGACGCACCGTCTGCGCCTGCGCCAATGCAGGATAATTTTTTTAGGTCAACCGTGTCCTGACCCAACAATTGAGAGTATGTGGTAGTCATTGCAGACCTCAAATCACTTGCATCAGCAGACTCGACATCAATTAATCCAATGAACTTCATAGTAGGTTGCCCATCCTCGAGAATTTTGGCATAAACTATCTCCTTCTCTGTGGTGGTCATGTCAGTTGTCCCATCCATAAAGACTGAATGATATCTGTGTAGAATTGCTTTTCCTGTGAAATGACTAATGACTGGTTTTCTTAAGTGATCGACAATAGCTGTGACGAATGTAGCGCACGCTTTCTCATTGGCATAAGCATCACCAAGCTCATTACCATGTCTCTTTTCCATTGATATTAGTCCCTTGAATTTCAGGAAGGGGTTCTCTTCTTTGGCCAGGTAGTAGGCAATATCAGAAAGTTTCTCTAATTTGTATAGAGATGTTTTATTCATTTGTAAAATACATTTCTCTATTTCGCCACCTGAGGGCATATTAGCAGCTAAAGCAGCAGCCATTGCTTGTTTATGGCCTTCTGATACAGCATGCCTCTCACAGTTTTTTTTTTAGCATTGTTAGTTTCACTGATGTACGAATCCACATTGCTCATTTTACCAGCTCTAGTTGCCCACTTTTTGAATAAATCTGGTTTCTCTCTATAAAACTTACACCAAATCTTGGTTGCAATGCCATCTTTTGCTTCAAACTGAAGCCATGTCAAGTCTGGATTTTCCTTTTGGCACTGCCATGAGCGCACTGCGGATACATGATAGGAATGGGCCTGTTTTTTCTTTTCCTTAGTTGTGGTATGAGCTTCACTGACAGTACTATCTGGTGTTATGGTCAATGGCATCAAAGAGGAGGATGGTTGTCCTGTTTCATCTGGTCCAGGCTGCTTGCGTTTACGTGAAGCACTGAATCTGAAACTTAGAAGTGACATGATTACCACCACGGGAAGGAGATAGGTTGGGCCTTGATGTAATTAATTCAGAAATGTTAAGTACAACCGCTGAACGTGATGAATTGAGATGTTGTGTTGTAGCTGAAGGACTGAGGGTGTAATAAAATGAAGAAAATGACTTCACTGTCTCTGTTTCTTTTTTTGTTAAACTACAATGCAGGGACTTTTTTTGTCTGGTATATAATGTTACCAAGCTGACCACAAGGCTAATGAACCTTGTAATTAGTCATGCTAAATGCTCACAGGGGCCTGGGTTCACTTAGACAAGAAGAGATTTTTTTTATCAAGGTCGGTGTACCACAGTTAGCAAGCTGACCACAAGGCTAAGAAACCTTGTAATGTAGTCATGCTAGTGCTCAGGGTCCTGGGACCACTAACTAAGCTTGATATTTTTTTTAAAAATCAAGGTTACAACAGTTAACAAGCACTGTGACCACAAGGCTAAAATGAACCTTGTAATAAGTCGTGGTGATGCTCACAGGGTCCTGGGACCACTAACTAAGCTTGATAATTTTTTTAAATCAAGGTAGGTTACAACAGTTAACAAACAGACACAAGACTAAATTACCTTGGAATGTAGTCATGCTAATGTAGTCGTGCTACTGTTCGAGGGGGTCCTGGGACCACTAGTCAAGGCTAGACATTTATTTAATCAAGGTTGCAATAGTTAACAAGCAGACACATGGCTACACTACCCTGTAATGTAGTCGTGCTACTGTTCAGGGGGTCCTGGGACCACTAGTCAAGGCTAGACATTTTTTTTAATCAAGGTTGCAACAGTTAACAAGCAGACACAAGACTAAACTACCTTGTAATGTAGTTGTGCTAATGTTCAGGCGGTCCTGGCACCACTAGTCAAGGCTAGACATTTGTTTAATCAAGGTTGCGATAGTTAACAAGCAGACACAAGACTAAACTACCTTGTAATGTAGTTGTGCTAATGTTCAGGCGGTCCTGGCACCACTAGTCAAGGCTAGACATTTGTTTAATCAAGGTTGCGATAGTTAACAAGCAGACACAAGACTAAACTATCCTGTAATGTAGTCATGTTAATGTTCAGGGGGTCCTGGGACCACTAGTCAAGGCTAGACGTTTGTTTAATCAAGGTTGCAACAGTTAACAAGCAGACACAAGACTAAACTATCCTGTAATGTAGTCGTGTTAATGTTCAGGGAGTTTAAAAAGGAAACAAAAATGTTGTTCAGGGACTCAGTTGTGAGGAGCTTTAAATTCCAATACCCAGTTGGTTTCACCTGAAACTTAGCTCACAAACACACTGAAAAGTAATCTGAGTATTTATATTAGCTAAGCAACAGTGTTCAATTATTAAGGACAGAATTTCAGCAGCACAAAAGTGGCTTAGTGTGTCCAACAGAAATAAAATAAAACAGTGAAATGATTACTTGAAAGGGTTCTTAAATTGTCAATCCGTTTTTTTTGTGCCAAATACTGCTTAACTGATCTCTCTCCCTCCCTCCCAAATAATAAACTTTAGCTGCTTTGCTTCCAGAAAAACAAGGAAAAATGTGCCAATTATGTGATCAAATGAACACGTTTAAATGCTGCTTACTTCCCCTCTCCCACAGCAGTAACTTTCAAAACAGATTGTTTCCACAAAACAAAGGGAAAATGTCAAATCTACAAAGGCTGGTTTGCTTTAGCACTAATGAGTGCCTTAATTTAGTAATATAAAGTCATTCGATTTCTCCATGAAGTTACAGTTTGATCTCATATACAATATACAACTAGGCTCTCCGATGATTTTCTTCCAAATACACGAGGCAAGTAGCTGCCTCTTAACATACACCACAAATTGTTCAACCCTCCGAGCACATTGGCTAAAAGATAATGTCTGATAAGCCTGTCAGCCAATGAACTGCCACTATCTATAACTTGTTAAATTGCCCCCCGATTGGCCTGTACTATATACCATCATGTGATGCCAGGGTTGTTCGGAGTCATGACCTGCCAGTCAAGTGAGGTTCGGGTAGGTCCCAAATGGCAGAATCTATATGCCCCTGCCCTGACAGATTGAACTGCTGCTGCTCACATGGTATACAGAGAGGAGTGTCAGGTGACAACAGACACTCGTTCACCTGAATTAGGGAGAATGTTTTTATTTTTAAATTAACAATTACAGCCTGAATATGTGCGCTGGTCTGAGGCTGCATGGGCAATGCATCTTGGTGTCACTATGTGTCTTGCTACCACTGTATCTCTGTATGGCTCTGGTGCCTAGGACTCCGGATTGCCACACAGTTGTATTCATCAATAAATAAATAAGCAGTGGCAGTGCACGGCAGTGGAAACAACTGCAGTCCGCATGTTCACAACTTCCTGTTGCTCTGTGTCTGCCACTCACTCCTTGCTCTCTCTTCCTTTGTGCTCTGGTGCTTGCTCTCTACTCCCTGTCATGGCATACATGACATTGTTCTGACGGGGGGTCGGGAATGGGATCGTAGCCACCTCCTCTGATACAACTCGGGTTACTGAGAAAACAACTGTTTCTCCTCGGTGGTAGCAGTGAATGACAAGAAGATTACTGTATGGACACACCTTGCTGCTCACTTCAGGCATCAGCACTAATCTGCGGTAAGGATGGGGTCACAACTGCATAACACTGGATGGCATGGGGGGGACCATGGCCATCAACATTGGGACAGTTAAGGACAGAGAAGAGTATGTGTCTTGAGTGGGGAGCACTGTATTGCTCTGCCTCTCGTGTCTGCTCTCACTGTGGTTGCTGAAACTTGCCATGGGACTGTCACTGCCAACTGCTGTACACCGAATGCATAGTGACACCAAGATGCTGCAGCACAGATGTGGCAGGCAGCATCACAGAAACGCAATGCTGGAGTTGGTCTGGAGCCAAGACACAATCCCACAAGACTCGCTCCATAAACACTGTTCCCCATCTGTTTTTTTTTTTTTTTTTTTATCATGACTAGTGTGCTTATGCTGGCTCCAAGTCACTCCTCCGAATCTGCAGAACACCCTCCAGTGCCAAAACCTGACCACACACGGTGACCAGCAGCCTGCTGTAGCCACTCCCCCATCCCACAGCCAATCACTGTGCAGCTCTACGTGAATGGCAGCGGAATTCAGCCCCCCCTTCAGAGATCATGCTGAATGAAATATTTAAAGAGATTGTGCTAAATGACAGCGCCTTTGCCAAGACTCCCCTCTGATCTGGCTTGCACAGCACCCAATGCAGTGCCCCTGCTTCACACTGACAGCAAGAAGCTTTCACATTTGTAGCGCTAGTTAGCGCTCGGCGCCCCTTATTTTGATCCTTGAACAGAGGATCATATCATTCCTAGAAACTAGCAGCCAACAAGACCCTAAACAGCATGGTTTCACAACAGGTAGGTCATGCCAGACAAATCTGCTAGAGCTTTTTGACTATGCTACAAAAATAGTGGTCAATGGTGGGGCAGTAGATGTGGTCTACCTAGACTTTAGTAAGGCCTTCAACTTGGTTCCACACAGAAGGCTGGTAAAGAAGCTTGACCATACAGTAGTTGGTCCAGAAGTAGTCAGATAAGTACAAAACTAGTTACAAGGCAGAACCCAGGGGGTACAGATTAATGGAACGCAATCAACGGAAGACAGGGTGACCAGCAGGGTGCCCCAGGGCTCAGTGCTGGGGCCTCTGGTTTTCAGTGTTTTTATAGCAGACATCACTGATGGACTGGAAGGGAAGGTGTGTCTGTTCGCAGACGACACCAAGATATGTAACAGGGTGAACACCAGGGAAGGAGGGTGCAAGATGGAAGCTGACCTCAGGAAACTAGAAGAATGGTTTGGAGTGTGGCAGCTGAGATTTAATGCCAAAAAGTGCAAGGTCATGCACATAGGAAAGAAAAATCCAAGAAAGGAGTATTACCTAGGAGGCGAAAGACTGGTGGCCTCAAACCAGGAACGAGATCTGTGAATCATAATCTCGGATGACTTGAAGGTTAGTAAGCAGTGTGAGAAGGCAACATTGAAGACCAATAGAATGCTGGGCTGCACTGGGGGGGAATCATGAGCAGGAGGAGAGAGGTGGTACTACCACTGTACAGATCGCTGGTCAGGCCTCACCTGGAATACAGAGTCCAATTCTGGAGGCCTCACCTCAGGAAGGACATTGACCGGGTGGAAACAGTAGAAAGAAAGGTGACAAAAATGATTCAGGGTCTGCAGTATATGTTCTATGAGGAAAGACTTAGGGAACTGAATATGTACTCCGTGGAGCAGAGAAGAGAGAGAGAAAGAGAGAGGGCATGATTGAAACATTCAGGTACACAAAAGGCATTAACAAGGTACAGGCACAGGAACTTTTTCACTTCAAGAAGGGCTCTAGGACTAGGGGACATGACCTCAGGCTGCAAGGAGGGAGGTTCTCGACCAACACCAGGAAGTTTGTCTTCACAGAAAGAGTGGTGAATGCTGGGAACAGCCTGCCCCAAGAGGTTGTGAGGGTCAACACTGTGGGGGGATTCAAGAATACATGGGATAGACACAAGGGAGCCCTGACTACAAAGGGTAACTAGAGTGTCAAAACAGATCTAAAACAAATGGGCAGACTAGATGGACCTAGCGGTCTCCTTCTGCCGTCAACTTCTATGTTTCTATGTAAAAATAGTCATACATTTATACTGTTGTATCCGGTATGAGCCTCAAAACGTGAAGCTAAAGTGTCAAATTAAATAGTTGCCTCAAAAGTATTAATACTCGGCATAAAATAAGTACATATTTGTCCAATTAGGCACAGTATTTTAGGCAGAGTATTAATTCACCCAGATGCCTTCTGGTATGTGTACCTCCATTCCCAATTTTGGTCCTATACTCACTAGGAGGTCCAAGATATTAAGGTTAAATACAATTTCAATTTTTTCTCCGATATACAGTCTCAGCTTTGTAATACAAAGCATGTATTTGGATAGTCTTATCTTGATTTTGTCACACATGCTTTACTGAGCATGTTCCAAAATGTATTGAAGCAAGTGGTGCGGCACCGCACTTTTACACTAAATGGAGCCGAAGAGCATCCGTCATATTTTCCGCTCTCGGACTTTACAAAATTAAAATAAAATTGCAGCACATAAAGGCTTTTCCTTGTGAAAAGCTTAATTGGAGAATTAAGCCTTTGGTGGAGCGGGTGTAACCCCCTACAAATGGGGGTTCCCAAAAAGTCTTTCTAGAGCTTGCCTAAATGCTCGCTGCCGTTTGGTGTTCGGCGCTATAGCCGTTTAAACGTTGTTGCCAGTGAGTGCCTTTAAAGCCTCCATGTATTCTCTTTAAGTGCTGCCTGATTGCATATGTAATTAATTTGAATAGGGGGTCTGAGTGTTTCCCTGCTCGAGTCCTGCCCAGGCTGCTGAATAATCGCGCCGTTTCTGCCATCGCCAGTTGTGTAGAGGGAGCCCTGCTGAAAGATGTAACTAATTGCTGGTAATCATTTAGAGTAGTGATACTATTGTAGTTTATTCTAACCTGCCTTCTTTGCAGCAAGGACTGTTCTGTTTAGCTCCACCATTTTGGTCTCGAACTGCCAAACTGGACCAATCAGTATTTTGGGACTCTAAAATGGAGCCTGCAACTGAAGGGGATATGTGGAGCCAGACTCGGGGAATTGTAGTTTTGTACTGAGGGTGCCTTTTTGCACCAACAGGGGGAGCATGTTGTGACTGACAGCAGAACTGACCAATCAAACCTTTTGAATCTGAGGGAAATCCCCAGAGCTGTCTGCTGGCAAGCCAGATCGAAGTTGGAAGCTGAGAGAGCGACAGCTCTTCAAGTTCAAGCAGTCGTTTTGCGCAATAGTTAGTGCGAAAGAACTGTGGAAGGCCTGACTTCTGTCCTGCTTGCCTGTTTTCTGCCCTGAGAGAGAAAAGAGGTTTATTTTCTGACTAAATCCGACCTTGTGAGGACAAAGAAGCCACCGAAGTGGGACCAGGCTCATCCTGTGGAAGACCGAAGATTTTGTTGAATGCGATCGGCCTGTCAGGAACTCCAGCTACTTCTGAGCTCCCGGTTAGAGCAGTGACTTTGCGATTGGTACTGGGGAGCAGTGTGCCTGGTATTGTAGAACCTGTTACACATAAATGTGCTGTTTAATGACAGTGGGTCGCCCTGTAATTGTTCACTGTGTGAACTGTGTGCTGCTTGCTGTTACATATAAATGTGCTGTTTGATGACAGTGGGTCGTGCTGTGATTTTCCACTGTGCGAACTGTGTGCTGCTTGCTGTTAAATATAAATGTGCTGTTTGAATACAGTGGGTTATGCTGTATTTCCCTACTGTGTGAACTGTGGGCTGCTTGCTAAAATTTATAGCCTGCACAAGTGGACTGAATCCGCAGTTGATTCCATGCAGCTTGGCCTTGCCACAAGGGCCCTGCCAGACTACTCTGCTGCACCGACAAGAGCCATCGACGAAAGACCTGCCTGGGGATCAGCCCTCCATTCCATGCCTGAATGGAAACAACGCCTTGCTGCGCTGTGTGGGTCCTGATTTTCCCTGGCCATCCAGACTACGTGTCAGCAGTCTCCATTTCGTCCATCCTGCATCCAGTCTTGGGTACTGTGAGTAAATATCAGGGTAGCTCCCTGCACCTTCTATTAAATCAAAGTATGTCATCTGATTCCTCTATTAGTGCCTTTCCTTCACAACCTGAGACGTCTGGCTCCGGATTACAAATTGTGGGTCTGCATGTTGTTTTTCCATCACAGGGCCCCAACCAGCTGCAATGCTGGCCTTCCCCAGGCAATGATCCTGGCTAGCCCATCTGCCTTTTACCTGGGTACCCAGTGTGTGTGTGTGTGACTGTGTGAGGGGGATTCTATACTGCATGCATAACAGTGTGATTAATGTAGTTTATAAGCCAATTATTCTGATTACGCCCCTCCCTTGTTCTGGCCCCCTGAATTTTGGGTTTTACTATTGTCATTTGTGCTGCCTAACCTTGTTTTACAGGGGGTCCTCAGGGTCGAACTGGAGAAATCAACCCTGATGGTAAGTGTCAATTGTGAAGGTGCTTATTGTGTGGGCCACTAGCAGGAACTGAGGGGGTTACAGTGTCCCAGAGGGCTGTGCCCAGGCTAGTTTGATCACTACCAACCCTGACCTCTGGGTGGAGGCACCCGTTTCAGAACTCAGGCCCCTTTACCTGTTAGTAGCCAAGCAGGCAGGGGTAGTAGCCTCTGGGATAGCGCCACCTAGGGGTTACACGGGGAGCTGAAAATGTGGACAGCTTTCTTTTAAAGCATTAGTCCATGACAAAAAAAATATAGTAACTTGATATGTGAGGTACATTTAACTGACCTGGTGATATTTCCATGTTGTGTTTGTTTATGCCAGTAATGGGGTTTCAGTTGCATTTTTTAGTAGTCATAGAAGTTTTATCATCTGCTACTTGACTGCTGTTTCACCTGTGACTATACTACTTTTACAGTATCTAAGAAACATTTTTAATAATATTTTATTGTTTCATGTAAAACAGTATGGTAAATATGCTTATGAGAGACAATACAAATTGTACAGAATAAACAAGTCATTAAACATGTGCTTCAGCAAGGAGTGCATATTAAGTCACGGATTTCTGGTGACATCAGGAAGCGCCTGGCTGCTTGACCCATGAGCTCTGCCCGTCTCCCAATCTGGTCATCCAGAAACGTGTATAAAAATAAATTTGTAAGGAAATGCCATCAAGAAAGTCTCAGTTTGGTGGAAATCTGTGTCAAAAGCTAAAGAAAATGATTGAGTGGGAGAAAACTAGAGGCAAATCTGCCATTGAGTGAGAGCAGCCCCCATTCATGGAGGGAAATAAGGATTAGATGGCACCAACTCACTGATCGATTCTGCAGGGGACATTAAAAACATTGCCTTGGCAGTCATGCATATAGAACAAAAAGTAGCCAGAATTAACAAAAAGTAACTAGAATTAATAATGATTTAAACAAAATGCAAACAAAAACAATGGAATTTGTGTTGCACATGGGTAAAGTAGCAGAAGAAAGTGACAAACATGTCAGGCTTATTTTCTGCTGGCCAGGGTGCACTGGCTACAAATAAAATAGATGAGCAGGAAAGGAGAGGCCACAGGAGTAACCTAAGAATCTGGGGCTTACCCAACACAGTGGAGGCTAAGGCATCATTGATGGCTGATTTTGCCTCCACACTGGTTTGTGGTATTGCCACCAAAATTGAAGCTGGACATTGACAGAGCTCACACAGCCTTGGGCCCCAAGCTAACAGGACCTGCTTTAAGAACATGTTCCATTGTAGCCTGGTTTGCGTTTTTTTTTTTCAGTCTACAGAAACTATTATGGCAATAGGTTGGAAGACAAAAGACTTACAGTATGTAAGGCCACCAAGTTGGGTTCAGTCAAGTTTACATGCCAGTAGGGCAGGAGAAATAAAAGCAGATGTGGCAAAACAGTTAAGGAGTAAACAAATTAAGGCCAACGTGGGAGTCCCTGCTAAGGTCGAGACTGACAGTGGCTCAGGTTCAGCCTTGTATGAGGACATGTTGGAAGCAGCACATAACTTGCAGAGACTGCACATTAAAATGACAGACTGGAGTGGGAACTGCTGCAGGCTGCTTGGAAGGCTGTGAATGGCACAAAACAGAAAAGAGGACAATCAAAAGGAGGCCCCTTGGCAACACTAAGGGTAGATGTTCATCACCACTGTTTGAGAAATAGAGAAGTCCCTGGGAGTAGATGCACATCAGTATCCTCATCATGTGGCAGGGGAAGAGGATGGACCAAAGAATAACTGAATGCCGGAGGACTGAAAATTACAACAGCCAGTACAGGGAAATTTCCACCTAGGGACCAATGACCTGGCTAGGGACAAGGTTAGGAGAGTGCAGGAGGAGTTCAGGGAATTGGAGGGAGGTCTTAGGTAGGTAGCATGCTCATTGGCCTTTTCTGAGGTGTTGGCTGTCTATGACGGGGGGAGGATAGGCTACTCTGTACCAAGAACTTCAACCAATGGTTGAAGGATTGGTGCAGAGGAGGGTTTTGGCTACATTGGGGACTAGGGTCCCACCTGGAGGGATAAAGGCCTATACAGGGGAGATGGCCTGCATCCATCTGGGAGAGGAACCACAGTCCTCAATGAACAGTTTAAATGCTACTCAGGCAAACATTTAAACTAGCCAAGGGGGGTGGTGGGAGGAAGAAGGGAGACGTAAACTGTCCACCCCCAAGCTAAAGTAGTCAGTAGGAAAAACCCTAAGGGAGGGATATCCCCAAGGGTTTCTAATAACAGTAAAAACAGAAGGGTAGAAATGAAGAGGGATAGGAATGAGGGCAGAGGGACTAAAGTGAGTAGGCAAAAGAGAAAAAGGGGACTGATAAAAAGGGTGGTACAAGAATTTGGAAGGCCATTTGCACAAATGCTCAAGGTTTGGGAAATAAAATAAAATCCTGGACCTCAAGGTCATTATGGCAGAGGTTGACCTGGACATTGTCGTCATTACCAAGTCATGGTGCAATGAGAACCATGACTGGGATATAGCCGTACAAGGCTATACTCTGTTCAGAAAGGACGGGGAGGGTAAGAAAGGTGGAGGAGTGGCTCTTTGCATAAGGGACTGTATAAAATCTACAGAGACACAGGGAATGCAGGAAGTGGTGGAGGCACTGAGGGTTACCCTAGAGACAGGTAATGGAACCGCTGTTTGCACTGGTGTAATCTACAGATCTCTAGCCCAGGAGGTTGGGGGGGGTGGATAGGATACTGGTGGATGACATCCAAAATATGGCAACTAGGGCGGAGGTGCTGCTGGTGGGGGACTTCAGTCTACCTGATGTGGTTTGGAGTGTCCCAGCTGCAGCTTCAGCTAGGAGCAGGGATATCCTGGACTCCCTGCAGGGGGCATTCCTCAGGTAACTAGTAAGAGAGCCCACTCATGAGGGAGCAGTATTGGACCTCGTGCTCACCAATGGGGACAATGTTGCAGATGTCACAGTAGGTGGCCACCTGGGGATCAATGATCACCTTACGGTGTGGTTCAATATAAGTACGGTGCCAGAACCGAACCACACAAAAGTGAGGGTCCTGGATTTCAGGAGGGCTGACTTTACAAAGATGGAGGAATGCCTCAGGGGTGTCTTGGCAGGGGTGAGAGGACAAGGGTGGAGTACAGTGGGTGAAACTAAAAGGGGCCATAGGGAAGGCAATGAACCTCTGCGTCAGACAAGAAAGCAAAAGGAAAAAGAGGCCGCTATGGTTCTCAAAAGAGGTGTCTGGGAAGGTAACATAGAAACATAGAATTTGACAGCAGATGAGAACCGCTTGGCCCCCCCTAGTCTGCCCATTTCCCTACCTAATGGATAAGCTGCAGATCCTAGTTAGCCAACAGCCAACTTCCTCCTACCCCCCCCACTAGAATTGCCTTACCTCTGTCCCATGCATTTTTGAATTCCTCCACTGTTTTTGGCTCCACCACCTCCTTAGGAAGGCTGTTCCATGTATCAACAACGCTCTCCATGAAAAAATACTTCCTCACATTACCTCTGAGCCATTCCCCCATTATCTTCAAATTGTGCCCCCTTGTTCGTGTACATTTCTTTTTCTGAAAGATGCTACCTTCTTGGACTTTGTTGATTCCATTGAGGTACTTGAAAGTTTCTACCATGTCCCCATGGGCAAATAGTTAGCATTCGGGAGGTATAATAAGGAGACCCAGAGGGAAGAGGATAGGAAAATGTATCACAAGAAGCAGAGGGAGTCAGGGAAAGCAGTCAAGAGCGTATAGGCACAAATGGAGGAGAAAAGATCCCAGGCAGTAAAGAAAGCAGATAAGACATTTTTCAGATATGTAAGTGAAAGGAGAAAAACCAGTGGAGGGATGGTAAGGCTAAGGAGGGAAGGAGAAGAGTGTGTGGAGGGGGACCAGGATAAAGCCGACATCCTGAACAAATATTTTTGTTCGGTGTTCATGGGGAAAGGGGAAAGTGAGGGACCACAGATAAGTGATAGGAGCATCAAAGGAAGGGAGGTAGACACTAGTCCATTCATAGAGGAGAGTCCTGAATTATATGGTATGGTAACACTTTATTTTTATACAGGAAGAAACATGCCATTTGGATTTTAACAGTCCAATGTATAAGACAGTCCTATACACTAAACTTGAAGGAACTTGCAAATCTGAATGTGGACAAGGCAATGAGGCCAGACTGGCTACATACAAGGATATTGAAGGAGCTCATAGAGGTGCTGGTTGCATCTTTGACAGTCCTATTCAGCCACTCACTACAGACAGGAGTGTCCTGGAGGACTGGAGGAGAGCAGATGTAGTCCCACGTCCCAAAAGTGGTAGCAAGGAGAAAGCTGGCAATTACTAGTCAGTCAGCTTGACTTCAGTGGTGGGGAAATTAATGGAATCACTGCTGAAGGAAAGGACTGTGGAATATCTTAAACCGGCGGCTTACAGTCTCCAAGGCAGCATGTATTCACTGGAGGGAGGTCATGTCAAACAAATCTGATGGATTTCTTTGGCTGGGTGACCAGGGAAGTAGATCAGGGTGGAGCAGTGGATGTGGCTCACCTAGATTTCAGTAAGGCCTTCGACACAGTTCCACATAGGAGACTAGTAAACAAACTGGTCAGCATGGGAGTGGGTCCAAAAGTGATAAACTGGGTAAGGAATTGGTTGTGGGATAGGCATCAGAGGGTGGTGGTAAATGGAGTTCGCTCTGGCAAAGGGAGGGTGACCAGTGGGATGCCACAAAGATCAGTACTGGGACCAGTCCTCTTTAATTTCTTTATTAGTGACATTGCAGAGGGGCTAGAAGATAAATGTGCCTTTTTGCAGATGACACTAAAATCTACAATAGGTTAGACACTCTAGGGGAGGTGGAAAAATGAATAGGGATCTAAGCAAGCAATAATACCCCACAGGGTGGGCGGTATTGGGCAATACCAGACCGCCCAGGGGCGTTATAGCCCTTGGAAGGTCCAGTATTGCCCATACCACCCACCCTGTCGGGTATTATTGTGCTTAGAAAATGGGGTACATGTGTAATTTTTTATAGGATTACAAAAACATTTAAGTAATCTTGTAAAAAATGACTGAAAATGGTTTTTTTTAGTCCTTTTTTGTTAAAGTAGTCCCTTGTAGTGTTGGAATAGTGGCTTCACTAGTGGTCAGTAGGGGGAGCTGTTATATTTCATTACAATTATTTCATCCCACCCACATTGTTCGGTCCTAGCCCTGCTTTGAGTCTTTTTTTTGTTTATTTACATTTTCCCGATCCTCGCTGCCTACCCTGAGGACCGGGAACAAATCAGACTGTTTCATGTCCCCCCCACACACACACACACACTTTGCTCTGTTCTAGCCCTGCTTTTTTTTTTTTGTGTGTTTATTTACAGTTTCCCGATCCTTGCTGCCTGCCCTGAGGACCGGGAACAAATCGGACTGTTTTGGTTTTTTGGTGCCCGCTACCTGCCCTGCGTGTTTTACGAGTTCGCAGTCCTGCCAGGAGTATGAAGACAAGAGGAGTGCCATTTTGCCCAGCTAGTCATGATCCTACATACCAAAGCGGAGGACACGCTGAGGCAGCTGACAAGAACACGAATATGGCTGCATCTGTAAGTTTGGTCTGTGTGCGTATTGGGAAGGGGATCTGCGTACTGTGGCATTTTTTTTAAGAGTCGGGGAGAACTAGGGAACGATACAGTTGTGGAGGAATGTATCAGGGAACTGAACTGCCACGTCCACGAGTTCGCTTGATGAAAAGCAGGAAAAGGTTGTTTTTTTATTACAGGTGGCATTTTGTGTAGAGACTCGGGCACAAGAGCAAGGACAGGAGACTGATATTGTTAAGCGCGGTTTAATTAGGTGTCTGGCAGTGTAGTGATTGCTATTTTATGGTGTTGGGGGGCAGGGGGGAGAGAGAGGAGACCTATTAACTCACTAACTGCTTAAAAAAATGGCGGCAGTTTGAATTCTGTGCCCAGTGCTTCAACCAATAAGGAAGCAGGCTGGGCACAATGATATTTGGCTGGGCATGAGGCAGGTTTGGTCTGGCACTTTTTATTTGCTGGGCGTCTATTGAAAGTTAATGTACCCCCCGTGGCAGGGGTATTAGCCAATCAGAGTCCAGCAAATCAAAAGCTAATTTTCTAAGAAAGCTTAACGAATGGTCAAGAGTGTGGCAACTAAGTTTCAATGTGAAGAAGTGCAAAACCATGCACTTGGGGCATAGAAACGCAAGGGTGGAGTACAAGATGGGGGGAGTGGTACTGACCACCATCAAACAGGAAAGAGACCTGGGGGTAATCACATCTGATGACCTCTATGAGCAGGCAAACTGGCTACAACTGCAGGGAAGAATAGCATATCAAACCTGCATAGTAGTAAAAAAGGCATTTCTTGGTCTCTTGCCCCCTGGGGCCCAGAATCTCCTCAGCCCAGCCAGCTGTATTCCCACACCAGAAGCCCAGATAACTCCACACTACTTATCCCCCGCTGTTGCACCTCACAAGGTCAGCAGTCATTTGCAGGTAGAGCCTCTAAGATGTTTAACTCCCTGGGTGGTAAAATCACCAATATAGCCACCTTTGGCCCATTCAAACACAAACTTCATCAGGCACTTGTATCTAGGGCCATGTGTGACTGTTTCTCTTAATTCCCATGATGGCCACTCCCTTTTCCTTTCACCTCTCTACCTCCCCCCTACCGCTTCCTCCCCTCACCTTTCCCCCACTCACTTTCTTTACCTCCCCCTTCCCTTTTCCCTGCTAGCCTGGTGCCTACCCACTCTTTCATACCCACTATTATCTCCCCTTCTCCCCACCAATTTCTGTCTGCGCATGCTGTCTACAGCTGTGTCCTCAGAACTTTGTCTCCCTCCCCTTTTTTCTCTTCCATCGCTTTACCCTCTCCTGTTTCCTTCCTTGGTACCCCCGTCCCTCCAGTTCCCCACTACCACTTGTTACTGGCTGGTTACCCTCTCTCCCTCTTCTTGCTGACCTCCCATTAACCTCTGTCTACCCCTCCCTCGGACCTCCCTCTCACCTCCGTCTACTCCTCCCTCAGGCCTAGCCTGCCATGGTATAGTCAAACTATGTCTTATTCAACTCTTTCTGACAGTTTTTTTTTCTTGACAGTGCTGTACCGGCTGCATTATGATTCTGTATAAATTATGTCTGTGTGATCCATGAACTGTACATGTACTCTATGTTTTGCCATTTTATCTGGAGACAACATTATTTGGAACTACCCAATTTGATAATGTTACCCTTTACTGTGAATGGATTCCTGAACTACTTGCTTTGCTAATTTACCAAGTTTGTACTGCCAATCTATGTATCCTGAAGTGGAACCTTTGTAAAAGAGCCTCTGGCTTAAAGGTGTAAATCCAAACTCTAATAAATAAATAAAAATAAATAAATAAAGGTGGCCAAAGAGTGTAACAAGGCTGTAGGGAAAGCCAGTGGGATGCTAGGGTGCATAGGGAGGGGTATCACTAGCAGAAAGAGGGAGGTGGTGATACCGTTGTATGAATCATTGATGAGACCTCACCTAGAGTACTGTGTCCGGTTCTGGAGACCACCTCTCCAGAAGGACATAGACAGAGTAGAGGCAGTCCAGAGGAGGGCAACTAAAATGGTGCAGGGTCTGCAGTGCTGCACCAGAGACCCTATGAGGAGAGACTAAAGGACCTCAATATGTACACTTTGGAGAAAAGGAGGAAAAGGGGAGATTTGACAGAGACTTTCAAATTCCTCACAGGTATAAATGAGGTACAAGAGGGAAGTATTTGTCAGAAAAAAAGATGCTCAAGAACAAGGGGCATGCTATGAAGCCGGACGGGGATAGACTTGGGGAAACATAAGGAAGTACTTTACAGAAAGAGTGATGGATGCCTGGAACAGCCTTCTAGCGGAGGTCGTGGGGGCAGAAACTAGCGGGATTCAAGAATGCATGGGATAGGTGTAAGGGAACCTTAGTTGTTAGGGGAGGGAGGGCTAAGCCAGAGATCAAGTAGGGTCTACGGTGTTACAGTAGGTAGGAAAAATGGGCAGACTAGGTGGGCCAGGCGGTCGTTATCTGCCATCAAGTTCTGTGTTTCTATGGTGTCTTTCTCTGCTCCAGAGTAACACCACAATCTGCTCAGTTTTATTGAGTATTGATAGCGTTTGTACATCTCTCTATGTCAGGTAAGTCGAATGACTCCAGCATGGGCAAGTTCCAGGAAAAGGAAATGAAATACATGAAATTGAGGTGTGTAGATAACCAATGAAGTGCTTGTAAGTGTGGTCCTGAGGGGTAATTTGGGGCATGAAGGTGCTAGCAAGCAGCCCAGTGACCACTGTAGCAAGGGCAACACCTCCATGGCTTACCCAGGTATTTGTACTGGGAGGGTGAGGAGGGGTAATGAGAGAGAGAGTCATGAGTTGTGGAGATGGCTTTAAGTGCTTTCAAAATCACTCCCTAGCACTGTCCAAAAGTAATTGTACTATATTTTAGCAACTTTAATTGTCTGGGCCTCTACATTTGAGTCCTGAGGACATATATGACTACTGACTGCATATGACCAGGGCAGTTAATTTAGATTATGGGTTCAGGGCTCTGGGAGACAGGGGTACGGCATCCACATGCATGCCTTTGCTAATAATTTGTTCTCCCCATGGGACCCAGTAATGTTAATGATGGCTTTATGCCATGTTTAACAAGTAGATTTACCCGGTGAATGTCCATGCATGGAGCCCATCCACCTTAAGAGCAACTGGATGACTACTATGGAACCAGAACTCAAAGGGCCAAATTGGAGAATATCCTGCATAATGATCTGGTTGCAAGGTTTGGATCAGCATTCGCGAAAAGAGGGCAAGGGGTACAAGGTGAGGACAGTTAATGTAACACCTACAGCTCAGCCATTCATTGGCATACCCTTTTAATATTACTGTGAGTGTCACTGAGGGAGGTAGTCAAGGATTAGCCTAATTCTCATACCTTTGCTCTTATGAGTGCAAGAGTAAGGCCACACTTATTGGTTTGGCCACTCCCATGCTGTCTACTGCCAATAGTGTGGTTTATCTTGGTTCACCTTGCAAGTGAATTTCAGTTCATCAGCATGTGTTGATAACTGCCTTGGTGTTTTTGTTCTTAATTTTCATTCTAAATGTGTTACTTCTTGTTTCAATGTGTGCCCCATACTGCCAGACATATGACAAAGAAAGATCTCTAACGAGAATCAGAGTGTAAGACTTTACAGTGCCTGTTAAATAAATATCCTGAAGTTTGCAGTACACTTTGGGGTCTTGAACACAAGGTAAGAGCGGATCTGGCTTTGCATTTCTGCCACTGCCTCCAAGGGGTTATAACTAAACCTATAAAATATCTATTAGTATGGGCCAGGAGTTTTTCCTAGCAACATTCCAAATGGTTAAAATACAGTTTATTTCTTTTAATGTGAAACATCACAATACACCAGTTAAAAGAACAAAAGTCCTGGCAGAGCTTAAAAAGCTGCAGGGTAATGTACATATATCTGTCACAGGAAACCCACCTAAGTGAGAAAGAGTACTCCAAGCTTAAAAGGGGATGGATTGCAGAGATGGTGAGTGTTCCCACTGGATTGCAGAAAATCTAGAGTAGCTATCCTGGTACAGAGGCATACCATTCCAGTTAACAGGAATAACCACCCATGTTCAAGGTAGGTTTGTAATAGTGAATAAGCCAGGGGAAGCATCCTTCTGTGTTGTTAACATACAGTATATGCTTCTATGTCGATTCTGAAAGCTTACTACCGACTGTTGTACAACTGTGCATGTGTCCGTGTGTATGTGTATGTGTGCGACTTTAATTGCATCTCCTCACAATGTATTGACAGGTCCTTTACGTACATACCAACAGCACAGCAGCAAAGATACTGAATGCACTATGGGCCCTATGTACAAATTATGTACAAAGCCTACACGCCACATATCCACAGTGTGTAGGCTACCCTTCATCACTCAGTGATGAATCAGGGGTCCCACAGAACTCCCCCAGCATGCACGAAAGGGACTTGTGCCACTGCCGTACTCAGTCCCCTACCTGTCCGTGCAGCCACGCATGCACACAAACTGGGGGAGTGGCCAAGGGGTGTTCCCACACTCTGCGCCTTTCACCAAGGCATGAAGTGCTGGTAGATGGGGGGCACAAGCTACAAGAGCAGGGCCATGCTGTAACTATTTCATGCCTCCCATGTACTGCACCCGCTGGTCATGATGGGACAGCTGACCCCACCTGCCATGCTGCCCTAGCCCTCTGGCTACGTAGGGAGGGGTGGGGTAGCCATTTGGGCCCTCACCCAATATATCTGTAAGTTCAGGATGTACCATGTCCCACAATCCCCTGCTCCATCCAGAGCAGGGGATCCATTATAACCTGGATGCAAGAAATTTGAAACTCCACTGTGTCCACAGGTCCGCTATGCACTAACCCACTAGAGGACAATACACAGGCAGAAAACGTGAGGTCCCCAACTTATGAAAATGGTGTGCCATTCCTGTCTGGGTGCAGATGTGTGCGAGCCTGGGAATGTGTCTGATGTGTGTTACTGGTCTGCATTAGTGCATAGGCACCTTTGTACAGAGATGGGATACGTAAACAATTAGAGTGAGATGAATGGAATCAAGAGAGTTACAATTTTTATACAAACCCTTTCACATAATCACATATAGATAGATTTTATATACACTCTGCCTTCAGCCACTGAGCAGCATAATTTAATTTAACTTACAACTATTTTCCATTTCAGACCATGCTTCTGTATAGCTGTTTTTAATTCACAAGGGTGCAGCATGCACATATATGGAACCCAAACAAACTGAAGAGTTTGTCTGTGTCCTATATAACTGTGGGTCTACATGGGGACTGCAGACAGGCAAACTACATGGAGACTAAACACAGCATTATAAAATGAAGAGGGATTTAAAAAACAAATTATATAGCTGCCATATTGGTCCTAGTAAGAACAGATCCAGAAGCAAATGGTTTGATACCTTTTATTGGACCAACATAGATGTTACAACAAAATAACAAAGTGCTCAAGCTTTCGGACCAACCAAGTCCTTCTTCAGAAGCTTTATGACAGTTATTCAGAAAATCCCATACCATTAACACCTAGACAATGCATAAAAAAACAGAGATAATTCTCATTGGTTTAACATACTTATTCAAAAAATAACTGAAGATTATGTCAGAGAAACTAATTAACGCCGGTATGCTTTTAGCTGAAAGAGGAATTTGAAAGAAAGAAAGAATAATAAAGCAATTGAAATCTCTGCTGTGGTCAATGACAACTTATAGACAGCTCAAAAATTAGCATATTAAAAATAAAAATAAAATTAAAAAATGCAACACTAGCCACTCGTCAGTGCAGCTGCAAGACTACCACTCACAGTGCAACATCATGGGTTTGGGAATGAGCTGACATCATTGTAGCAGTCAGGGGGGAGGAGACTCCTCTATCCTTCACTGGTGACCACAGACAGGTGGCGGTGCAGCTGGAGCTGCAGCAAGTGTGCAGGGGATTTCAGCTGGCTTCTGGCATGAAGGCACACATTGCATGCACTTGTGTGTCACAGAGCCAGTCCTGCTGGCATTCTGGGGAGAGTAGGAAAAACAGACACCCCCCTTCCGTTGCAGTGCAAGCATCATCAAAGACCACTGACCTTTTTTTATAATTTGTATTTATTATATTTTCATTCGCAAAAACATAGGACAGTTTTACAGTGTATAAATTAAGACAGCATAAAATTACATCAGTCAGGTGCATAACAATACATTAGCCAGAGGTATCAGGACAGCTTACATAGTTTACAAAGCAGTTCATATAATGAGCGCTATGACATTTACAGAAATCATCAGGATCAATATATATTACTAAGGTACAAAAGTAGGATCTAAAGATGAAATATATAGAATCCATTTCCTCCATTTAAGCTCAAAGGTGGACCATTTATCTGTACTTTTGGCTATTAATCTCTCTAATGCATAAATTTCTCCCATTATTCCCCACCAGCTCTGAATGTTTGGGGGCATCTTCTTTCCCCAGTTTCTAGTAATTGCTTTTTTAGCTGCCAGTATATAAGTGACTAACAGTGATCTTCTGGATATTGGAAGATCTTCTGGTGGAACTGAGAGTAATACTAGCTCAGGAGTCAATACAGCTTCCACATCTACCAGTTCTTTTAGTGCCTCCAAAATATCTCTCCAGTAACCTGCTAACTGCGGGCAGGCCCAAAAAACATGGAACTGATCCGCAGATATTTCTCCACAATCTCTCCAGCAATAGCTTGGCGTCCCCGATGAGAACTTGGCCAGCTTTGCCGGTGTGTAGAAAACCTATTTCTAGCTTTCCAGGCAAATTCTTGCCAATAGGGGGCTTCTAAAAGTCCCATCGAGAATTTAGTATATTTTTCCCAATCCTCCCTTGATACCTGGAGTGGTAGTTCTTTATTCCAGGCATTTAAAATTCCCTGAGTTGAATTTTTGGATAATTCTTGTATACTCTTGTATATTAATCCCACAAAGTGGGACCAGAGCTGTCCTCTCCCTGTGGTCATAGCCAAGTTAAGCAATAAAGGGAGGGGGGATCTGGAAGCCTACTATAGGCTGGTCCCCTTTGTTCAACGCTTTCTCTTAAGCTTTATATATTGAAAAGACCACTGACTTTTGATTTTACCAGAAAATCTGGTAACATTCTGGAATCAGGACTGCCTGCAAACCAATAAAAACAACAACTGTCATGGATTTTTAACCAGATCAGTACATTTATAAAACTTATATTTTTCTTTACATTGCTTTTTCTACTATTTTCATTTTGCTTTATTTACTTTGCTGTATATTAAGCGTCTTCTGCTTATGTATACACATACTAAATGACTGACGACAGAGTCCTAGTAAGATACAGAAGTGAGACTAGCAATCACTGGTGCAATCCTGGAATTTCAGTCTTGAAAATGGACTTTCATGACTTCAGTCATTGTAAGTCAGTGGCTTTGAGCATCATGATGACGGGCATTCGAAAGCCATGCTGCAGCCGACTGTCTGCCACTTTCTGGAACCAAAGTTGTCCTTTGAGGAGCTTGCCGGGATCCCCTAAGATCCCACCATGGAGGGGCATATCACTGGTATGAAAAGGTGCATAAGTGGCTGAGAAGACTGCAAATGGGACTGGAGGTTGCCTGGTTGTGGTAATGGTACCAAGGGGGCATAGAAAGGAAGACTAAACACAATGTAGAAACACAAACTAAGGGCACAGAAACGGCTCAGAAAAACACTGTCAGTGCAGTAGATTAGTAAGGCTTTGCTTGTGGTTTGGTGGGGCAGTGGGTGACTCATGCTATGCCCCTCTTGAGTGCTACTTAATGAGCACATGCCCATGCATCCTCTGGATGCTTGTTCCCTTGTCTGTGTGGTGGTGTTTGCCTGACCTCAGTCTCTGTGCCTGCTCTTTTCTGCTGTATGTCTTTTGGTGGGTAGCCTGGTTGAGCAGCTGTTCTGGTCCTAGCTCTTGGCTGTGCTGCCATTTGTGGGCATTCTGCCTACAGCCTCTATGCTCACGCTTCTGCATCCTACCTTCCATGGCTAGTTAGCTGTGCACCAGTGCTGTGTTCTCCAGGCTCAGGTGTGTTCTGTGGTGCTCAGGGAGATGAGCTGCTAAGCTCCTGTTCCTTAGCTTAGCCAATCAATGGAGTTCTGCTGCATCTTGAATACTGTTGCATGCTTCTGTATTTTGTGTTTCTCTGCTGCGTCTAGCCCTTCATGTCTGCCAGATGGAGAACAATGGGCAATTAGTGTGGATCCTGACCCATGCCCTGCTTTCTCTGTGACCCTACCAGTATTTTCCCAGTGGCTTCCTTGTTCCTTCCCGTGTCTCTTTCCAACCCTTTCTCAACATTCTTTCCACACCTTCCAAATAAATATATGTGATTTAGATATCTGTACAGTCTCCTGCTGCTTTATATGTATCTGTATGGTTCTGTACTTATTGGCATGCAGGAATCTGTTCACACGTGCTGTCCCAGTATGGTGCCTGGTTCTGGGGTTGTGTGGGGAACTGCACATGTGCAGCCCTCTGATCTGTTCATATGTTAGTGGGGTGGGTGCTGGGACATGTGTTCACAGTGCTGGGGCATGAATGCGTGGTGTACAGTGTTGTACGTGGTTAGCTGCTGTGTTGCATGTATGTGAGAGGTCAAGAAGGTTAACTGTGTGCATGTTGTATGCATAGATTGTTATCAGTTCTACTTGTATTGTGTACTCTTGATTACCTGGGTCACTCCTGAAAATAGACATTTGTTGCCTAGTGTACTTACCTGGTTACCATAAACTAAATAAATAAATATGGGCAACGGGGGTACATAGCACACAGATGCACTCCACATATTTCATTGGATGTGTGTGGTTTTTATTATGATACTTGTGTTTAGGGGTGAAAAATCGTGTAACTAGTTCTTTCCTACAGATTGTTCAGAAGAGCTGAGCTGGCATACTTGGCTGTGCCAGGAGACTGGGTGCTCTAAAAAAGGGCCACAACACTAACTACAGTAAGGTGCTGTTTGTTACTAGGCTGTCTGGTCACCTTCATGGCCATACCTAGGGGTGTAGTTGTACACCAAAGAGATGTATAGTATGCATATGAAATCTGATTTAATATGTCTGTGCTTTCCATATTGTTATGTGCAAAAATAACACTAAACATCTGATTAAAAAGATAAGTATGGGTAACAAAGTTTGTGTAGCTATGGCAACTTTTGTTCCACCCATTGGTGACTTTTTATTTCTATGTAGAAAACCTTTTTTAGTTTCTTTTGTGATATGAATTTATATATATATATATATATATATATAAAACATATAGAATATATATAATAAATTATGGCAAAGTGTGGTATACAAGTAATTAAACCCTATAGGGGGTCAAACAAGCCATAAAGCCACAAGCCCGAAGAGCGAGTGGCCTTTATGAGTTTGTTCGACCCTGAGATGGTAGTATTTCATGAGTATTCTGGACTTTGCCATCTTTTATTTTATATAATGCATTAGGCTGGACACTTTTTTGCTGTGTCCTATGTTTTTTCATAGTGTTGGGGGGTAGGTAGGATGGCTGTGTTATATGTGTAATTAAGGGGCTTGTTACTTATGTTATTAAGGGGTTTGTTACATGTGTTACTGGGGTTGCTTGTAGTGTTTTGGGTAGCAACGTGTTATTAAGATGTTAACACATTAATATACTGGTATTGTGTACATATATGTGTCTATATATACTGTATATATATATGGAGAGAGAGAGTGCTTGTTATGTATTAATGTGCTATTATGGTGTTAATATAGAGAATAATATATGGGGTGGCATATGCAACGAGCTTTTATGCACACCCGAGTTGGGGGATGCTACATAAACCCCGAGGGCGCAGCCCGAGGGGTTTGTAAAAAGCACCCCACAACGAGGGTGTGTGTAAAATCAAGTTTTACACAGGCCACCCCATATTTTATTTTTTATAATTGCTGGTGTGCATTTTTTTCACCTTAGCAATTATAGAAAATAAGCAAATAGACTGGTTTTCAGGCAGCCGCGGACCAGTCAGGATTCTGCATTCTGCGTAGTCTGCCAAGTTAACAGTGCCCCACTTGTTTGGGGAACAAACATTTTGTTGGTGTATTCGTCTTAGTTTTCTTCATCAAACTTACTGCTGAGCAGCTTCTGTGGTGTCCTTCCGGCTTGAAGAAGTCTGGAGATCTGCTGGCGGCGGCGCATGTATGCGGACAGGGAAACTCGCATGCTGGTAATGTTTCCCTTTTGGTTTTGGATCCTAGACATTCCATTCTTTTTTTCGATAAAAAAAAAATTAAGTTAGCGCTGATAGTGAGGGGCACTGAGGTATGCGGCTCTATGGTTATGGAAGACCAGTGACTGGCGCGTGCGTGGTCATAGGGAAATTAGGCGCGTGTTTGCCGTTATAACCAGCTCAGCTGGTTATAACAGCAAATTATAACCGGCTTTCTCTATGAAAAAAAAATGTAAGCCAGTAATTATAACACATTATGACAGGGTAATTATCTAATTGATATCATAATACGCTAACTGGCTACCATCGTATACGGGGAGTTATACAATGGGGTCTTAAAATCCATTAACCTGATTGGTTGGCTGGGGTCTTTACCCATGGGTAAATCCCAGCATCACCCATGGGTACAGCACCAGCCATAGCAGCTGACCTCTGCACAACACAAAAAAATCACTACTTTTTTATTTTCCACTGCCATTTAGCTGCCATGTTGAAATCCTGCCTGGACTCACACAAGTACTGCAAGTTTAAAGTGCAAATTGCCTTACATAAAACACCCCCAAATCCACTTTGTGTAACATTAAAATTATTTTTTTTACAGTAACTCCTGTGTGACTGCTCACAACTGCCTCACCTGTCTCGATTTTTTTCCTGTCGGCTCAATCCCTACACTCTCCACATGATCGTCAGCTGCCAGCTCCGGAATAGATGCTTGTGTGATATTAACTGTAAATGCCCTAACGTCCAATGTGATAACTAAATGCCCCAGCCTCCCAGCTGCATAAACAAAAAAAAAAGATGTCCGCCAAGTCAGACCCTTTGTTCATACCAACCGGAAAAGCCACACTCACTCCAGAACCAGATGCTGAACAATGGCAGTCCCTCAGTGCTTGTACCACACTCTCTATTGCATAGCTTCAACCAGAAAGACACTTAAAAACCACACAAGGCAGTCTCCTAAAAAAAAAAAAAACATGGAAAAGAATCTTAAAAACATACATCCCAGTGTGTGTATATGTGTGTGCATGTATACGCGTGTGCATGTGAACGAGGGGACAAACTCAACCATAATCTGGCTAGCAACATGGCACTACATAATGGGGAAAAAGGATATTACTGAAAAAAAGTTTTAAAAACAATAGACTTAACAATTTAAATAACTTTTTTTAAATTCTTTAATTACAAATCAGTTGTATAATAACAATAATGCACTCCAGGATGTGGGTTATTACTAGGTTTACTAGGTTTGACAAGACAAAAGTAGCCTGAACCCCCATCGAGACTGTTTCCCACTCCGAGAAGGTGAATTATTCCCAGTTTTGCTTCAAATGATAATACCGGTCAAGCCCTTTTTTAAAACCAGTTATAGCAGTTTGATCAACCAGCACTTGAGGCAATCTATTCCATGCTCTAGCAGATCAGATAGTAAAATAATTGTCCCTTTTGTTTATTTATTTTATTTAAAAGTTAGAGTCGGCCCGGTGGCACTGAGAGTTGAGGCGCTGGATGCCACAACTCGTGCTATGCCGGTGACCCAGGTTCGGGAATGACCTCGGGTCGTTAGGGTGCCAGCGTGGGGGGGGGAAGGTGGAGCAGGATCGAGCATGCTGATGGACAGCTCTCCTCTCCTGAGGGCGGTGAGGGGGGGTTGACGCCCTCCTGTAGTTCTGCTCTTACCAGGTGGAGCTCCAGTGGGTAGCGTAGGTGGAGAGGGGGCAACAAACAGTTACGGGAGGTGGAAGGGGCTGAGCTGGTGCCACGGGGTGCATAGTGTGCCTCCACATGCTCACATGGCTGTGTGCCAGGGCCTCGGGGGGGGGGAAGGGTCAGGGGAGAAAACCTGTTAAAAAAAAAAAAAACTACCTATGTGTCCCCATTGCCAGTTGACGGGAGAAGGCAACAGGGACCAAATAGCTATATAAAAAAAAAAAAAAAGAGTTGGTAACTGTGAAAGGCACACTGAGCCAGGGCTCGTTTCCAGTTGGGACCCAGGGGCAAGGGACAAAACATTGGTAACAGCATACAGAGAACAGTGCAAAAAGCAATACAGTACAAATATACAATGGGATAAATAACAAAGGATGAATATATATGTACAATATAGATGGTTAGAAAAATGAACATCACAGAGCAAGGAATTTATGTATAGTAGCAGCAGAATTATTTACAGCTGCGCAACACTGTACAAAGTAAAGAGTAAGAAGAGCAAAGATGGAACGTAGGGAAAAAGCTAGTGTAGGAGACTTAGATAAGGATATAGTAGCAGGTTCAGAACAGGAAAGTTAGACCAGGGATTCATGAGTCTTAGGCAGTGAAGGTAAAGTACTATGAGAGGTTAGGAGGCTAGTTTAGGAGGGGCGTAGGCAGGGTCTGGGAAGGAGGGGAATGACATGAGCATGTAGTGGTGGGGGCAGCTCAGAGAAGGGATTTCAGGGCCGAGAAAGTAGGGGAGTAGTGAGTGCCCCATGGAGGTTAATTCCAGGGGTGAGGGAGAAGGTAAGAGAAGGCGGCCTTACCTGAGCATGTGCGAGGATTGGGGAGGGAGAACATATGAGCATCCCTGGATCAAAGGGAGTACAAGGAGAAGCTTATTGGAGAACAGGCAGGAGTTGAGGTATGGGGAAGGGTCCCATACCTGAATTTGGAGATGAAAGCGAGGATATGGATATGGTGCCTAGCAGGTAGAGGCATTAAAGAGAGGAAGGAGTAGAGGATGCAGTTGTGAATGAGGGAGGAGAGGAGGTGGCGAAACAACAAAATGAGTTCTGTAGAGTGTCAAGTCTAGCAAGAGAGATAGTGGGTGTGGAGCCATAAACAATGTCTGCATGGTCGATAACCGGTATGATGGTTTTCGTCACTAGGTCGCAATAGGTGGACATAGGGAGGCAATTGTTGTGGAGGAAGAGGGCTCCAAGTTTAGGTCCGGAGTTTGGTGCAGACGGAGTGAGTCAATGTGGGCAGAGAAGTCAAGTTTGCTTTCAAGCCAGACCCCAAGATATTTGAAAAATTTGACTGTGTCTAGTAGAGTACCATCCAGGGTGGCAAATGAAGGGGAGTTCTGGGATTTGGATAGTCTTTGCCTTGAGCCAAAGAACATTGAGACTGTTATTTGGAATTTAGCTTGGGCTGATTTTGCCTGAACCATAACTGCACTTTATCGAAGTCGTGCTGCAGGGGGGTAGCTACATCTATGGCATTTGGACCAGAAAGGTATAACACGGTATTGTACACGTACATGTGGATTTTGGAGAGAGAGCAGATGGATGGAAGATAGTTTATAAATAGTGAGAAAAGGATAGGGCCGAGTATGGATCCTTGGGGGACAGTGGTTTGGATTGGGAGGGGGGAGAGGACGTTGCCTACTTAAATGGATTGCTGTCTGTTTTGGAGGTAGGATTTGAGCCAACTTGTGGCAGATGGGGCCAGACCAGCGGAGAGAAGTTTTTGGATTAGAAGATGGTGAGAGACAGAGTAAAAGGCCTTTGCTAGGTCCATGAAGATGGCAGCAGTGACAAGGCCTTTGTCCATGACTGACTGGATGTAGTCAGTGACTCGAAGCAGGGAGGAGACTGTGGAATGCTGCTTCCTGAAGCCTGACTGGAAAGGAGAGAGACTGTTGGTTGCAGAGAGATGTTCCAGGAGCCTCAAGGAGATGAGAGACTCCTGCAGTTTGCCAAGAGCAGGTAGGAGAGAGATAGGTCTGTAATTTCTGGGTGTGGTGGGGTCCTCTTCTTTGTGGAGGGGAAACACCTTGGCCACTTTCCAGGCCTGGGGGATGGAGCTGGTAGTGAGGGAGAGGTTTAGGAGATGAGTGAGGGGGGCGGCTGTTGCAGGTGTGGATATACATAGCATCTTGCGGTGTAGGCCATGTGGACTGGTTTTTGTAGGGTTGAGTGACGTTAGTGCTTTGAAGGCCTCTTGGGAGATAATGGGGGAAGGATGTAACTGGAGCCAGAGTGGGAGGGAGGTGAACCTGCAGAGGTGGGAGAGGGATGATCAGGGAGGGTGCAGGTTGTAAAGAATGTATTAAAGGTGTCTGTGATAGAAGCTGGGTCAGTGATTGTCGAGCCTTCATAATTTAGGACAAGGGGATGTGAGATGCCGGAAGGTCTAAGAGGGAGTGGAGAACTTTCCAGAAGTTAGATGGGGAGTTGGATCTAGCCTGTGGCTGGGATTTGAAAAAAATCAATTTGGCTGTATGATGGTCATGGTGCAGGCATTTCTATGGGACTTGTAAAGTAGAAGATGTGAAGGTAGGAGAGAAGCCTTGAAAGTAGCCCAATATTTATCCTGAGTTCTGTATAGGACAAGGATGTCAGGTGTTATCCAAGGGTGATGGTTACCCTTTACTCTGGCTTTTCTGAGTGGGGCATGGATGTTCCAGATACTATTCAAGGTATTGGAAAAGAACTGGAATGCTGAATCGACATCTAGGGCTGTATACACAGGGGACCAGTTGGCTTGAGTCAGGTCCTATAGGAGGGAATTTGTGTCCAGGGAGCAGAGGGCAATACAATATATGTGTCAGTGTCAGTGGCTCAGCAGGTAGCACACTCGCCTCTGAGATCGGGAGATCAGAAGGCTGTGGGTTCTATCCCCACACCAGGCACTTGGGTTAAATCCCAGTACTAACACTGTAGTGCAGCATGAGGGGTGTGCTGGACTCCTGAGGTGCTGTCTTTTGGATGAGACATTAAACTGAGGTCCCATCTGCCTGTTCTGGTGGTAGTTCAGGGTGGATGTTAAAGATCCCATGGCACTTCTCAAAAAGAGTAGGGGAATTTTTTATTAGGAAAACATCAATAAATGAAATAATACAAACTGTGTTAAATCACACCAAAAAATAATATACAGAATATACTCCACATGTAAAATAAAGGAAAGAAAAGGAAGGTATATTTTCTGCATACTCTTCTATAATTTAAACTTCCCCCAGCAACCAATTACTATAACATAAATTCATCACTGTGTTAATATATACAGACACCTATAAAACAGGCTTACAACATCTCAAAATTAATTAAATAGCTACTGAAATAACACAGCACTTCCTATCCTGATGCTAAAGCCTCCTTCCCAATGAATACCCTTCCTTAAACTCTGGTTGTCCCTTAATCCTGAACATTAGTAATACTCCTCACCCTAATGCCTTCTTATACCCTCTGGGAAGGCCCAGCACCTAGGACCCTGGTGTCTCTCTCTTCTTAAGGATTCTACTTACATTTGATAAAACCTACCATTTAAACACAGCCTGTTTAGTTGAGGATGCCAGATCTCTCTTATACATTTTATTCATTGCTGTTTCCACCATAATTTGGAAAGTGGCTGGAGGCATCCTTTTCTGCTGTAACACCCATTGGCATCTGGCTTGCCACAAATAGTATTTTAAACAGCAAAACAGGACCTGTAGGGTACTCTGATCACATGTCTTCAAGTGCTGGGGACAATAACCCAATACTAATTCTTCATAAGATAGTGATGACAACCAAGGCAATCTCCAGTCTGTAGCCAAGAAGATCCAGAGCCGTTTCGAAAAGGAGCAACTAAACAAAAAATGATCCATGGTCTCCTCCAGGTTCTGACAATCAGCCTACGGACGGTTCCTTTGCTCCAGGATTTTATGTTTAGTATTGACTCTAACCTGTAGTCGGCCATACACCCCTAACCACAACATCTCCCACGTGTGGATCGGGATTCTTTTGTTGTTAAGTTGGTTCACCACCCTTTTATTTAGTACTTGTGCACAGTTTTTAAAGACCGGCTCCTTTGGGTGAATAACCCCTATTATATGATGATATAATTGCTTCCCCGGTTTTTCCCTAATGATAGTCTTAGACCTCAGACCTGCAATTTCCTCACTACTGGTTTAATGTATTCTGGGATCGACCATCTAGAGTTGTATTTGAGGGAGCCTTGTCTATCCAAATCTCAAGGAACTTTTCCATAGTCCCATAGAACCATCTATAGTGTTGAGTTCTAGCAGGGTTAAGTCCTATTTTAAAGTTCTGTGAGATGAATAATCCAAGAAAGAACGGCACTGGGTCCATCATCCCCAGGCCTCGTTGGGCCTGTGGCAGGTACATGTAGCATTGTTTAATGGGGTTCAATCTGCTGCCCCATACCATTTGAAAGAAACTGGAATATATTCTTGTTTCCATAGCTAAGGGTAATGGGAAAATCATGGCAACATATAGCAAAGTGGGGACCAGAAATCTTTTAATAATCTGGATTATTTTAATTTTAGAGAGCCTCCAGACTTTCCATCAACCCACTTTAAGTTCCACCCATTTTAAGGCATTATCACAATTGTCCACTGGAAGATTTTGGGGCCCAAAAAGAATTCCCAAGATCTTCTGTGGATCTGAAGACAGTTGAATTTATCCACTCACTTTCATTCCATGATCCCCCCACCAAGAAGAAGCCCTTTACACTTCCCAAAATTTAGTTTTGCATTAGCCACTTTAGTGTACTCTTCTAACTGGGTTAATGGTCCATTAATTTGTTCTGGGTTCATCATGAACAGACAGATATCATCTGCAAAAGTTTGAACTTTTATTTCTTCCGTAACCGTGGGCCCTTGTAGTCCACCCCATATTTGTATATTATTCAAATTTCTAATGAAGGGGTCTAAGGAAAAGCTATAGAGTAAGGGGCTAAGGGGACACCCTTGTCTAACTCCAGTAGATATGGTTATACCTTCTAACACTTTCCATTTTATCACCAGCTGAACTGTTGCCCCTTTATAAATTAGTTTAATTTTGTTAATGAAATCATTTGGGATGCCATACTGTTGTAAAATCCGAAACAGGAAGGGAAGATGTACTCTATCAAAAGCTTTGGAGATATCCAATGATAATATACAGCCTGGTTTCACCGACCCATTGTGTCCTTCAGTCACATCTCTCACTACCATTAGGGCCTGCCAAATATTCTTGTCTGGCACCCCGCTAAACTGAGCTGGATGAATCAAATCTTTTACACATTTCTGCAGTCTAGTATTCAACAGCTGTGATAATATTTTAAAATCAGCATTCAGTAGGGTGATCGGTCTCCAGTTACCCATCTCCTCTCTTTTACACCCTTTGTGCAGAAAAATCAGTAATCCTGAAATAAAAGGTCCACGCGACCTTCCTGCCTCGAAGAAAGAGAAAACAGCTAATAGGCTGTTAGCTAATATTGTTGAAAACGTTTTATAGAATTCGAATGGGATACCATCCGGCCCAGGTGAAGCCCCAGTTTTCAGTGCCTTTATAATCCCTTCAATATCTGATAGTGTTACTGGTTCCATTAACCCCTTCCTGCCCTCTGATGACAACTGGACTTTTAACACATGTAGGTATTCATTCATGGCCCCCTCAGGTGGTGGGCTGTGCATATTATGGGACTCTAAGACGCTTTTCACCTCTGCATACAATTCGTCTTCTGTAACTACCCTCTTACCCTGGTTTGTTTAAGCAATAATGCATGACAGGGTGTGGGTTGTGCTGGGATAACCTCAGCCTAGGTGGTTGGGCGTAAGGGCTGCAGGCGAGTGGTCAACATCCTAGAAGTGAGGTTATTCAACACAACCACCCTAAGTCTATAATACTATTACACAATGGCTCATTGTTATACAAAATAAAAAGACATTTAGAAAATGTTTTTAATAGATTTTTAGTGTGACAATATAGTCACTGTTTCTTAAGAGTAGCTCCAAACAAATAATATAGTGAGGTTGTGCTGGGATAACCTCACTGTGCTAGGGACACACTGACCAATCAGAGTCCAGGAAATGTTCTTGCCATTGTATAATATTAAATAGTCCATGGCCATTATGTCCATTCTTTTCTTACACACCTCATATGGGTCTCCCTGGTGGGATTTTTGTGTGCCATATTGCAATTCTGCTTCTAATGTTCTTGCCTATCATATTGGCATAACTGCGTGGCCTCCTTTACCTGCTCAATTTCCTGGCTGTTATTTGATTGTAAACCAGCCTCTGTAGAATATAAGGCTTGTAGCTTTGCCTTTAGTTTCAAGTAGTTGAAACATTTGGTCCTCTCTCTATTTTTTCCAAAAGCCTGAAACCACTCTCTTATGTCTTGCTTCGTGTCTAGCCACTATTCCCCCAGGTCGTCATACAGATCACTGACTGAAACCTGTGCCCACAACAGGTTCTGAATCTTCTCCTGCACCTCTGAATCCTCTACTGTTGAGGTATTCATTATCCACTGTTTATGTTGTCCCACACCCAGCACTGGCTGAAAGGTAATTTCTAACAGTAGGTGGTCTGAGAACTCCACTGGGCTAATTTGAAGGTTTGGGGAGCTGAGGTCCTTAGATACAAATAGATGATCAATCCTAGAAGTTAGCCTGCCTTTCCTGAACGTGTACAGGGGACCTGATGTCTGGAATTGTGCGTAGTCCACCAAGTTTCCTTTCTCAATACAATTCTTTAGGGCCCTCACATCACAATAGATTTTACCCTCCCCTTTTTTACTGGGATTGGGCAAGCCACAGTTAAAGTCTCTCCCCAAAATGATACTCAAGGCAGTATATAGATAAAGCTGCAATGATGCCAGAAGGGCTACTCTCTCTGCCTTTGTCTGAGGTCTATAAACATTTATTATTCAAAAAAGATAGTGCTCCCAATACCCATCAACAATAAGAAGCCTCCCTGATATTAGATCCATAATGCTAGACATCTGAAAAGCAAAGGAACCAAAGACTATGCCCACCCCATCTGCCCTATCAAGGCCAAAGGAGGGCCACAGTTATGGGGGGACAAGTGGGGACTACTTTCCACTCGAGGAGCTGACTCAGACCTCTGGCATTAGTTGGTTTGGAAGACAGGGGCCCATCTCAAATGACTTATCCTGGGCCCCAAAATTCTTAGTTGCAGCCCTGGGCCAAAGGACCAGAAGGAGGGGCCCCTCCTCCATTCCGCTTTGAATTTCCTAAGCTGGTCCGCTGTACTAATCCGCATCTCCTGAAGAAACCCAAAATCAATGCTTAAACTCCCCAAGTGCCTAAAAACTGACTGTCTCTTTAGGGGGTTCATTAAGCTGTGGCAATTACAGGAGCCAATTGTGAGATTATTCAATTCTGTAGGTGTTTAAGGGCCTTTTTTTCTTCTTTTTGTTTTTTCCTCTGTACTCTTTTAACTCAGGCCTTCCTCCCTGATCTACAGCCATAGAGTGATCTGAGACCACCACCTCCATGTCCGATTAATGCTCTGGGGAGGATAGGACAGTGAAGGGGTTCTGGGCCTCAGTCTTTTTTTCTTCTACTGGAGGTTGTGATTTTGAGTTTCTTGTTACTCACCTTTGTGGTAGAGCCTGGCTCTGAATAGCCACAGACTCCGTTACCTTAGGGGCTGGTGCTGGGTCCTCATTATAACATACTGGGGAGAGGTCTGCCCACTGTAGTGCCCTAGTGGTGGCAAGGGGTTCTAGGACTAACCTGGTTCATCCTTCAGGCTCTTCCTTTTCACATACCACAATATCAGATACCTTTTGAACAAGAGTTCGTTCCTTTGACCAAAGGGTTGTGGGTAAAAGGGCCTGGGGAACCTGGGCTGAATCTTGGCCTCGTTCTTCCCTGCCCCCTGCTGGCACATTCATGGTTCCCTCCTGTGCCTTCTGAATTAATAACTCTGGGCTGATCACAGATGCTTTATTTTTCCCTGCCCCAGGACACTCCGGGAAGGTATGGCCAGTCTCCTCACAAAGGTCATATTTGGTAAAATTCATACATTGCATGGTACCGTGATCCACTTCCCCACAATTATCACATTTGGATCTATCACAAACACTACAGAGGTGCGTTCGGGCCCCACTTCTGTAACATGCTCAAGGCTGACCCAAATAAAAATATACCCCCGTCTCGTCCCAGTGAAAAAGAGTTTGGAATATGCTCTATGTTCCCCTCCTCCTGCAGGAGTTTTACCTTGAATTTCCACACCCCTGCCCTGTCCAAAACAACTCTGAGTCCAGCACAGCCTCTGGCTCACTCAAGACATCACATTTCAAGGCCAACCAGTATGAGATGTCTTCTACATGTATGCCCTCATTACGAAACATTACTGTCACATATTTAATCAGGGGCTTGGTTAGAGGGATAGCTAAGAAAGGGGACCATAAAGGGGAAAACTTAACCACATTATATCTAGACCAAAACATTTCTAAAGCATAAGCAGTTTTGAAGCTTATATCATGGTTATCCTCTCCGGAAATATTGATAAAGCGAAAACATCTTTAGGTGAAAATTTTAAAGAATCTTTGACCAAAGTTCGCCCCACATACTGGCGATCAGGCCTTATTTCCATCCCTCCTTTATAGTGGATCCAAACCATGTTCCTTCTTGGGGCTGCTTCCTTCCTAGATTTGGAAAAAAGATCTGACAGTAGAGGTTTCTGGGAGGGGGAGGTTCAAGTCTGAAAGGCTTTCCTTCTGCTGTGGTGAGACTGGAATACCTTCATTACTAATATCCGTATCAGTTCTTTTGACCATAAGCTTGGCCACTGGGGGGGGGGTGATATGTTTATTTTTTTCTTATCATGTCTTATTTTCTCCCCTGCTGCAGCACACTCCAGCTTGGGGCATCCAGCCGTCGGCTCCGCCCGCCCAGAGAGCCAGGTAGCTCAAACTGCACCCAGAAGGATCCGGGGTGGCCATCATGCCATCCTGCTGGAGGGCTCCCCTCTGCCTCTACCTGCCAAGACAGCCCCAGACCCTCCCCGACAGGATTCTGCCAAAGTCCTCCGGGCAGTTTAGAGCACGGCCATCAAGCTACATGGTTGCGCCCAGCCATTTTCCTCTTGTTGGCCCCTGGAGCGCGGACGTGCAATGACATCCAGGCATGATGTGCTGATGTCCGTTGCGCTCCCCCTCTATTGTCCCCGATGCTAGTAGTGCCCCCGGGTGTTCCCAGGGGCCACTACAGTGCAGTGAAATTCCCCAGCCCACCCCAGGACTAGGAGAGCAGTCTGCGAATGCTCGATCCCAGTCCTCCCCTGCCAACCCCGATGGCCCGGGCTCATTCCAGAACCCAGGTCGCCGGCATGGTGCGAAGTGTGGCATCCAGTGCCTCAGCCCTCAGTGCCACTGGGCCAGCTGGGGGGGGGGTGATATGTTTATTTCCCCGGCACAGTTCTTCTCCACCTCTGTGCTACTTTGCACTGCACTGGTGGTGTTCTGGATCATTTCCTTAGGTTCCAGAGTTCGTTCCAAAAGTGCTTGTTCCTGTCCCCTTGGGTGCCATTCAGGGGAGGTGGTCACTAAGGGGGCTTGCCAGTCTGGGTCAGGCAACCATTGTCCAGAGGGCATTTTTTCCCAACTTGCCTCTGAAAGGACAGTTTCAGGCGACCATTGTGAGAATGAGTCAGAAGGCTTAGTTGGGTGTTTTTGTAACGTAAAAGCTTGCTGAATCACCTCTGATGTAGTGAGGCCAAAGGGGGCTCCTCCTACCTGGGAGCTGTCCACACAGTTGATGTTTGACAGTACAGCAGATAGTTTTCTGTTCGCCAAAACTACTGCTTCTTGTTTTAATTTACTTTCCAATTTAGGCCCAGATTGTTTTCCCCTTGCTGCGAAGGAAAAAACTGTCACATCATTTTGCATATCTTTAGCAGTTTGAAAAATAATGTTCCCTTCTCACTGTTGCTCTTCACTTAAGGCTTGAAGCTTTTTCTGAACCTCTAAAACATCTGTCTCTCACCCCTCAATCTGTGTTTGCAGCTTTCCACCCTTCCGGTGACCCTTCTTACTTTGGCTCTCTGCAAGCAGGTCTTGCATTGACTTGACAGCCAGTCTTGTCTGTGGCCTATCTGCTACGTTAGAAGACAACCCAAATCCTCATCCGGACCTTTCTTCAGCTCTAATCCCTGCGGCATGTGGCACACACCCAAAGCGTTGCTACTGCCTGCCGCATTTTCTTCTGATTTTAATAACAATTTAAATGGGTTACAAGTACCTGTTGGCTCTGGGAAGACAAGTCATTGGAACTCTCATTTAAAGTTGGTGCATCATACCTCTCATTGTCACTCCGGCCACGCCTGTTGTCCAAAATGGGCTGTGTTGCAAGCGCATCCCATTCCATACACAATTGCTTTTTATACTGCTCAAAGGCTTTCTCCGCCTCAAGAAGCTGCTCTTGAATTTTAGCTTTTTGCTCCCTTAGATTTTTTTTCCACCATCACTGAGTTGTCCTCTGGAATACCTTCCATATGCTCTCCTTCAATTTTACTTAGGTCCTCAAAAGACTAATAGATATCCTCCTTCAGCTCTGTATTCTCCTGTGATCCATCCATCCATGTTGTTTCTTTTATGGTTATGGCCTCCTGCAAGACAAGGCCAGGGGAGAAGTCCATCTTCCCTGCCACATCAGCACTTCCTCCTCCTGTGTCCAGCTCCAAGCTGGTCTCCTCCATTCCTGCTCACATGAAGAAGGGCCCCTGGGGCATGAGTAGGGGTGTTTTTATTGAGAAATCACATATTGCATACAATGGCATATACAGGAAAGAGCAAATACATTTCAAAAGACAGTGAAATCAGGACAACAATAAAAGGAACTTCAGAAGAAAAACTATGACATTAATACCAACAGAAAAAAAGGGGAGAATGGTAATATCTCATTAGTACATGTTCTTGTTTACTTATATTTAATAAATATTTGAAAGTCTTTCCACCATCTAAACACTTTATGACCAGGATAGTGCATTAAATCTGAATGATACACGGCATTCATTGCTTGGGATACAAGAAAGGAAAAAAACAGTGTATGGCATCAGTTTTTGGTGTATCACCCACTGACATCTTGCTTGCCATAAATAATATTGCAGACAACAAATCAAAAACATGTGTATTGAGATGCAAATGAGGAAAATTATAAGGAAGAAAAACTAACACAAAGGTTTCATAATTTAAAGTTAACAACCAATCCATGTCCCATTTGATACTTAAAAAGGCCATAAGGGCTTTGAATAAGAACACGAAAAGAAAAAATGACACATAGTTTCTTCAAGATTAATGCATTCAGCATAGGGGCAGTTCCTATCCATCAAGTTTTTGTGTTTTGCATTGCCTCTAACGTTTAATCTACCATACACTGTGAGCCATAAGGTTTCCCACATGTGATGTGTTACTCTTTTATTCATCAATTGTTTTAAAACCTGTGGATTAGAATCATGAGGACAATTTTTTTAAATGGGTTCTGTTGGATAGACTTGAACAAACATTGTTTGACAAAAAACATTTCCTATTACCCTGTGAAATCTGTGTTTTTAGAACTTTTCATTTGAACAGTTTTTGAGCAGTAGGTCGAAAATATTCTGGCATACGTAACTGTGAATGTATTTTTGGTGCCACAGTTTGCCAATCTAGTAAATAGTGATCCAAGACTGATTGTACCAGACCATGAGCTCCAGCAGTAATAGTGGAAATACCATAATACACAGTATGAAAAAGGAAAAGAGAATGAAAAAAAAAAAAGATTGGTTCAATCATACCAAGGCTCCCCATTTCCTTCATTAGATAAGTAAAACAGCATTTTACTTGATTCAGTTTGTTTCCCAAAACATTTGAAAAAAAAGTCCATAAAGTGGTGTTTCCAGAGATTGAGGTGGTGGAAAAATGGTAGCTACATATTGTAGCTGGGGGATAACAAAACACTTCAAAATTTGAATTCTTTTAAATTTTGTCAACTTCCAATGTTGCCATCTAGAAACCTTTTGTTGAATTTTACTAAAAACACTCTCCCAGTTAGTCAAGGGGAGATTAGAGGGTCCAAATTGTAAACCCAAAATTGTCATAGGTTTATTGGTAATAGCTATCCCTTGCACCTGACAAGATACAGTTTTCCAGGGACCTATCAGTAATCCTTTACATTTAGTGTAGTTTAGTTTTTAAATAGACACACTAACATACGTATTGAGTTCATGTAAGAAAAGAGGGATTTGATTATAGTGGGAAAAGAACCCACAAATATCATCTGCATATGCTTGTAATACTATGGGACTATGGCAGGCTGAGCCTAACAGTCCTTCCCATTTGGGAATGTTGATCAAGCATCGTAGGAGGGGGTCAAGAGAGAAGATGTACAATAAAGGACTAAGGGGGCAACCTTGCCTAACTCCAGTGGAAATTTCAAATCCTTTCATAATATGTCCTTTTATCAGGACCTGAACATGAACATGGCCATATAATGACTTTATTGTAGTGACAACTTCATATGGTACCCCATAAGCCAAGAGAGTGAAAAATAAAAAGGAGCGATCAACCCGATCAAATGCTTTTTCTTGATCTACAGATAGTATACATCCCTTAGAGTTTGACATAGAAATCCTTTCTATGACATCTCTAATGATAATGAGAGCATCCTGAATTTTTCTATTAGATAACCCACAAAATTGTTGGGAGGAAAGTACTAATGAGGCATAACTTTTCAGTCTAGTATTAAGGATATAGGCAAATATTTTATAATCTGTATTTAACAGGATGATAGGTCTCCAGTTTTTTATATGTGCTTTGTCACCTGACTTGTGTAAATAAACGAATAAGCCTTCAGAAAATTGTGGGGGAATACTACCGGATCGAAAGAAGTGGTGATATAAATTGTATAAACAAAGAGAAAGTTCTGAAACAAAAATTTTATAAAACTGGTGAGGGAGGCCATCCAAACCAGGTGAAGTCTGAAATTTAAGGGCCTTAATAGCTCCTATTATATCCTCTACTGTTATATCATTCAGTAATAATAAAGCCTCTATAGGAAAGGCTGGACCTGAGACTTCATGTAAGTAAGTTTGTATGCCATGTATAGAGGGTGTTGTAGGTGGAAGTAAAGATTGGTAATGTAATTTCATAATTTGCTCAATGTCATCAATACCGTCCAGCCTGTTACCACCGGAATCCTGTAAAAATTCTACAGTCATGTCATCATGAATTTTTTTACACGCTTCATAGGGGTCCCCTACCAGTGTCTTTTGTGTGCCACTGTGCAGCATAGCTTGTATAGATTGTGCCCAATCATATTGCTAGGTAAGCATATTATGCTTAATATTCAAGATTTGCTGTGAATAATCATATCTGGTAAAATAAGAAATTGTATGTAAATGCTGTAATTGTTTCCGAAGAGATAAATACTTTAAGAATTTTTCGTTCCCTAATTGTTTACAGTGTTTGCAAAACCAGGATCTTAAATCTTGTTTAGTATCCAACCACCAGTCACCAATATCTAAATATAAGCAAAGGACTGACAACCTGGCTGTAAGCAAGGCTCTAATCCCTCTTTCTGCTTCTGGAGTGGTCAACAAAGATGTATTCACTTTCCATCTATTTTTTTTTTTAAACTTTATCTTTATTCTTTTGATAGGACAAACATGCAGTTTATACACCTTCATTTGTGCATTCAAACAGGTAATATAATGAGGGCGCCACTCCTCTTAATACACTCAAAAGGTTAGACAAATGAAATAAGATACGACATGTAAGGGAATTACAGTATGATTATGAAGTATCTATTTATATACTTTCTGTATTTGAGTCCAAGAACTGCATGGTTCAATATAAAAAAAAAATCAAGTCCACAGTTGTAGTATAGTCCATACCTTCACCACAACAGTGAGGTGAGTACCATGCCATCCCATAGTCAGACACTAAGTTTAGTGTTAATAAAATAAAATCTCCAGAGCTCCTTTCTAAACAGCACTATTTTGAAATCTACATATGTATATATAATATTTAGCTCACAAACCTCAGGCACTTAAACATGCTGTCCTAATACTGATATATAAGGAAATAGACTCAAAATCCTTAAATAACGGGCCTTTCTAAGCCTAAACAGGTACTACGAAAAGAAATCAATTTTCAGGACCCCTTCATATTTATTAAATGTCCAGCCTTGTTGCAAGCCGATAGTCCCAGCATCAAAATGTCACCCATTCAGGGCCTGAATGTTACCAGAGTTTTAACTGTATATTTTAACCAAATTACCCTCTCTAACTCACATTAGCTAGGAGGAAAAACAAAGTATAAAAACTTATCTCTGGTTAAGCAATACTTTCAGGGAATTTCATCTTCAGATGAGTTGTCTTCTTATTCTGAATCCCTTCTTCAAGAAGACGCACGCTTTTGGCACCATTTGAGCGCCTCAGACGGTTCGGAAAAGGAAAAAATCTTGCTGGTGTGTACGATCCTCAGATGGGCCGGGAATATTAGACCATGCAGTATGCCTGCTTCTCGTAGCATGGCTCGTACCCCGTCAAATTGTTTTCTTCTTTGTCAGGTCGCGTGAGATAAATTGGGGAACAGTTTAACTTGATTTCCTTTGTGTAGGAGGATCTTCTTTCTTCTTGCAAGCGCCATCAGGGAGTCTCATGATTCCGCTCCATCTAGGACCATCACAATGGTACATGGTGCTTCAGGGTTATCCTGCCTTCTTCAAAGGTGACTCTGTATGCCTTTTGAATCCTCTGCATTATTGGGCAGCTTCGGCTCCCAACTGTTGCACAATCCACTCTGCCAGGAACAGAGACAAATGATCTCCCTTGCTCCGCTCCCCTAACCCCACTATACGAATGTTTGAGGCTCTCAGTTGATTTTCCAGCATTTCTACTTGAGAACGCAAGTGGGAGTTTTCTTTGATGGCTGTGGCTACTGCACCCATAGCTGCGTTGGCCGTTTTAGTAGCAGATGCTGATACCTCTGTCACAGAGCTCAAGGTAACTTCCACAGTTGTGACCCTATTAGTTAGGGAATCAAATTTATTAGATAGACCTGAGACTGACGCTATTAGGTGGTTTATCTTTTCACCCAGCGTTTGAAGGGTTTCTTCCTTAGGCTCCGCTACTTGGCCTAGACCACGGTCTTGTTCACCTCATGCAGTGGAGGGTCCCGAAGTTGTTTTCGACCTCGATCCATCAGTTGTGTATTTTTCATTACGAGGATTGCCCATTTTATATCCCAAGATATTTTCTGTCTATCGATGTGAAGCCTGACCAGCACGAAGGATTTAAAGTACTTATAAAATTGAGTTAGTTTTACTATATTTGTGGAGCTCTAGAGATTGGCAGCCATATTGCTCAGGCTCAACAGTACCCTCCCCCCACTTTCCATCTATTTTTTTGGTTTTTAATACTAAAAGGGGTTGAGATGACAAATTTCAATAATAAATGATCCAAAAATTCGATGGGTATGATTTGAAAGAGTCCTGGGGGTAAATTCCTAGAAATAAATAAATTATCAATTGTAGTTTTATATTTGTTCCTCGTATATGTAAAACCGGGACCTTTATTGTAAACATTACAGTTCAGGAGACTTGCAGTGTCTACTACTGATGTGAGCATGTTGGAATCACAGTAGTTTTTTTTTCTTTTCTCACCATATAAATGAACCCTGGAAACATCACAATTAAAGTCCCCCCCTCAAAAAAAAAAAAACTGCATAAGAGGTTACAAGGTAAGGCTGAACACTTTTTAAGAGTGCTACCCTATCAGCCTTAAGTTGAGGGCTATAGATAGATATAAAGCGACAAGCTAATGATTTCCATTTCCCATCCAATAATAATAATCTACCTGGGTGTAAGTCTACCAATTTTATCAAGGAAAAATCATAAGACCCAAATAAAATACCCACCCCATCTGCACCATAGGGCCAAAAGGACCAATAAGAAGGTCCCCAGATCCATTCTCTTTTAAACAGTATAATTTGTTCTCTAGAACACATTCAGGTTTTCTGGAAAAAAAACCCATCAAATTTGGAGTCATGGATATAGGAAAAAACAGTCTGTCATTTTAAAGTATTTAGAAGACTATGAATGTTTAAAGACCCTATAGAAAGAAAACCAATTTATTGTGAGAGAGGGTGTTCAAAATTTGAGCATTTTTTTCTCCTTTTCTTTTTCTTGCCTTTATAATCACCTTGTTCAATCCCCTAGGGACTGAAGTCCCTTCTACTGGATGGGGATCTGAGTCTCCTTGCTCCATTTCAGAATCCCCATCAGGTAGAAACAAAGCAGCATAGGTATTATCAGACTCAAATGGTGATGGGCTGGCAGATGAAGTTGATGGATTCTCTTTTATATTCCTTGAAGAATGTCTTCTAGGCAATGGTTGCAGTATGCCTGGGCCAGAGGGCTCCCCATCTATACCAGTAGGTTCTGAGTAACATACAGGAACCATCAGTGAGGGACAGAGTGGCGGACCAAGGTTCAGAATACCTGGAGTAGGAAATGTGTCTTGGTGGGGGTTACATCTGGAATTATCATGACATCAAGTTCTACTTGTTCATTAACCAAAGGGGTGGGGGGGGATTTGCAGGAGAGGAATGGGGAGGGGGTGGATTTGGAACAGGAGCTGGGGTAGCATCTTTAGGTATAGAAGCTGAATCTTGTGCCTGCTGAATTAAGAGTTCAGGGCTAATACAAGATGTTTTATTCTTGGCCGCCCATGGGCATTCTCCAAAAACGTGGCCATACTCCTCACAGAGATCACATTTTGTGTGGTTGGCACATTACATGGCAATATGCCCCAATTCTCCACAATTATCATACCGGGCTTGATCACAGGTACTAGATAAGTGTGTCCTAGACCAACACTTGTAACATGCCCAAGGCTGTTCTGCATAAAAACAAACCCCTCTATCTCTTCCTAACATAAAGGAATTTGGAATATGTTCCATACCTGAGTCAGAAAGTTTGAGTTTCACTTTATATTTCCACCCCCCCATCCAAAATAACTCAGAATCTAATATTGCTTCTGGATCACTTAGTACATCACACTTTTGGGACAACAAGTACGTGATGTCGTCCACATGATCCCCTTCATTGTGGAACATTATGGTGACATATTTAATAAGGGGTTTAGTAAGAGAGATCACTAAAAAGGGGGCCCAAATGGGAGAATACTTAAATTGTGTATAACATTCCCAGAAAAATTCAAGGACATCTGCAGTCCAAAAACTAACGTCATAGTTATCTTCTCCAGAAATATTAATGAAGGCAAAGACTTCTCTAGGTGAAAAATGTAATGAGTCTTTTAGTAACTGTTTCCTCACAAAAGAACTGTCCAACCATTCCTCCAAACCTCCTTTATATCAGATGCAGACTGCGTTCCGTTGTAGAACAGCTTCCTTTTTTATCATGGAAAAGAAATCAGAAAGAAGAGGCTTGGAAGTTAGTGGAACTTCTGATGTATCAGTCTTTGATCTTTCTTCAGAAGTATCTGAAGTCGAGGTCTGATTAGACAGATTTTTTTTTTCCAGCATCATTCGGCAAGTTTGATTTTGTAAGGTGTAATAAAGGGTCAGAAGTAGCAAGGGCAGAATTGTCCGAACTAGGAGTTTCAAGGGTCCGTAGACCTAATGAATCTGGCTGCAGTGGTCCCGAAGTGGTAGGCTTCCATGTGGGAGAGGATTGTGTAAAATTCAAAGAAGTATCCCATACAGGGTCCGGCAACCAGTTGCCTTTTGGAGTTTGGAGCCATCCCGCATTCTGTAAGGCCTGTTGGGGATACCAAGTGTTGTCGGAAGGAATCGGACTATCCATTTTTGTAGAAACAGGCACGTTAGTAACAGTCTTAGGTTGTTCCCTGGGATTGTGGGTCAAATCTCGCTTAACAGCTGATTTTCTGTTAGGACTAACAGATCGGGGTCAATTAACCCCAACATCAGGCTTATGCCTAAGTGAGAAGGAGAAGGCCGTGGCTTCAGGTTGAGGAGTTGGGCCAGTTTGATACTTGATACCGAATTCTGTGGAGAGACGTTCCCCCATCTCAGAAATATTAGCCGGGCATTTGAAAACAAAACCTGACTCTTGCATCATGAGGGGAGGTTTTGACTTTCTGGATACAGAAGTATCTGGTCATAGTGAAAGATTGTGCAACTGGTCAGACCGTTTGACTGTAGTCTCAATTGCAGAAACAGGTGAGTCTGATGCCACGGGCTTCAGGCACATACCATGAGCGGTATTTGAACTGCCAGCCCGGGAGTCCATAAATACAACTTTTTCCTCCGTTCCTTGCAATAGAGGCTGTCGGCATGCACTGGTAGCAGTGCTTAACATGCCAGCCGATGAATCATCTGAGGGAATCGTATTAGAGGATAAAACATTCAGAAGTGGTGACCCACCTGGCCCCGATGGGCCTTTTGAAGTGACAGCATCTGGAGATCCATTGACAGCGAAATTCAAGGTAGCCATATCCGAAGCAGAGTTCATAGCCATAGAAACAGGGTTTAAAGATACAGGCTCACTTAATAACTGTAAATTACCATCTTCTGGGCAAATGAAATCCAGTTTTGCAGAGTTTGAAGGGAAAGCAATCAGAGCTGATCCGTTTACCATATTCATCTCAATAACGGATAAATTCTCTGTAGATACAAAGAAATCGCTCATTTCTTCTTCTTCATTTTGATCCTTAGAATCATTGACAGCCTCTGGTAAATTGAGGTTAGGAGAAGAGGCCCACTCTTCCACCTCAGACACGTCCATCCCGTTCGGAGGATCGCTCCAAGTAGCCATTGCAACAGCCAAAGGTTCCCCTACAGGATAGTAGAGGAAATTTTTATTGGTATAAGAAAACATAACATCAAGTAGGAATCACAAGAAGACAAACAATTTCAGAAGAAAAAAACAACAAAAAAAAAAAAAACAGGCATACACAGTTCTCTAAATGTAACACAAAGAAGAAATATAAAAACAGCGATCCAAAAAGAAAATCAGTCCACCCAGGACACATGTCTCCATAAATCAGAGAATTTACCCCTATCAAATACTGCATGTTCTTTTTGCATAAGTCGTTTTAGAGATGCTTCAACACTAGCTAATAAAACAGAAGGTAAAGTAGTAACATGTTGCAGTGAAAATTTACAGCGGGCCTGCCAGAGATGATATTTCAGGCAAGCAAAAACGACATTCAGTGTACTAGGATTGTACCTCCTATAAAACCCAGTATAGTCTCCCAAAACTAAACATTCATACTGAATATGTTTCATAGGATCCCAATTCCATTTAAGGGCACAAAACCTCGAGAAATCTTGTGTATACGGACAAACGATATAAAAATGTTCTAAAGTTTCCTCCTGCCCTATGCATCCAGATCTTAGACACTGTCGCTCTATTAAAGGTTTATGCTTCCAATTCCTCTTAACTCCAAGCCGACCATGGCAACTCAGCCATTGCACATCCCACATATGCCTTGGGATCCGTTTATCTTGTAAAAGCTTCAAAGCAGATTCTAACCTTGTAGGGAGACATTTAGGGAAATCAACTCTGGGAGCATGAGCTTTAGACATAATATTGACATATAACATCTTTCTAGACCAAGTTGCATACTCAGCTTTACCAAAGCCCCATATTTTTAATTTCCTAACTGTTGCAGATACAAAACTTGGAACAGAAATAGGCTCAGCAATTTTAGGAACCACAGTTACCCAGTTATCTAAAAATCATTGAAAAAGACCTCTGGTCCACCTGCCCCAAGCAGTATGTGTATCAGAGGATGGACCAAAAATTGAAAAAATGAAAAAGGAATGAAAAAAAAAACAACTGGATTAATCATGCCAAGTCCTCCTTGTTTAACTGATAAATATGTAAAATTCCTTTTAACTGGATTCATCCGACTTCCCCAGATCATTTGAAAAAAAATACTGTAAAGCCTTGTTTCCAGTGTACAAGGGACAGGAAAAATATGAGCAATATATAGGAAAAGTGGCAACAAAAACTACTTTACTATCTGAACCCTCTTCAATTTACCAAAAGCCCAAGATTTCCACTGGGACACCCTTTGATCCCCCACCCGCAGTTTATCATCCCAATTGAGAAAAGCCAGATCTCCCTCTCCAAAAAAAAAACCCCCAAAATCCTACAGTGCCCTTTCACCACTTCAATGCCAGCAATTTTAGCTATTCGCATCCCATCACCAACTTGAAGTGCCTTACTCTTACCATAATTAAGGCCAATATTGGAAAAACGGGCAAAAACATCAAAATGCTACAAGGCGTGGAGGCCAGAAGAAGCTTCCAAGACCAAAAGACATACATCGTCAGCATAAGCTGATAATTTCTGTGCCGGTATATCTATATGAGGGGATAAACCAACAATATTGACATCATGCAAGATAACCCGTAACAGGGGGTCAAGACAAAAAACATAGAGCAAAGGGCTAAGTGGACACCCCTGCCTTACCCCTCTCCGTAATAACACAGGGTCCCCCAATGCATTTTTAATGGAGGGAATAATCGAAGCCTGATAATACAACAATTTAATCCAATTTATTAAGACAGTAGGAATTCCTTATTTAGACAATACTTCAAACAAAAAATCATGAGATACGCTATCAAAGGCCTTAGTCTGATCTAGTGCAATCACAAAACCTCCCAACCTACGTTGACTGCCGTACTCAAAAATATCACGTAATAAACCCAAATTTTGTTGTATGTTTCTCCCAGGAACTGAACAAGTCTGAACAGGGTGTATGAGTTCTAGTGCCGCCTTCTGCATCTGCTTACATAACACAGAAGCCAAAATTTTATAATCGGTTATTTAAGAGGCTGATGGGCCGCCAATTTGTAAGCTGATGCCTATCACCCCCTTTAAATAGATAAATCATAATAGCAGTGGAAAAACCCTGAGGGAGCCATCCAGAAAGTAACATATCGTTAAATGTGTGTACCAAAATCTCACCAAGATCAGAGCTAAAGGTTTTATAAAATGCATTCGTTAGTCCATCCTCACCTGGTGAGACCCCATCCTGTAAACCAGATATAGCCTCAAGAATTTCTGAAACCGTAAGTGGATCACTAATTGCAGTAGAGACAGCAGAGGAGAGATAAGGGGTAGGACAGTCCACTACGTGATCCCAAGCAAAATCAGGAGTGAAATATGACCCTAAAGAGGCTTGCAATGCATCTTTCAGAACTACCAACAATTCCACATCAATACTTCAAAAAACTCTGAGAGCATCAAAAAGTCCCTCCATGACTATGTTTTGTTCGAAATTTACAAGCCTCAAAAGGGTCTGAAAATGGTTGGGGTAAAGTGCCAAATTTGAACTCAGCAGTCAAATAAGCCGCCCTGGAAAAATGATAAGCTCTCATTTTCTCTTTTACCACATTTATCTGAGACTGGATCCTGCAGTCGCAAAAATTAGGAAGAGACAATAATTTGTACAATTGATCTCTATGACCCAAGTAAGAAATATACTCAGTATTTCCAATACGCTTTCCCAGCTTCAAAAAAAGATTTTTAAGAGCGGTTTTAGTGTCCATCCACCAACTACCCCAATCTTCATACATTACCGCGACTGATTTTCTAAAAAGAAAACATCTAACAACTTACAATTTTATTATGTCTTGTGTAAATATAGAGGAATTCAATTTCCATTGTCTAGGGACAGAAGGAAAACTAGGCAGAACACACCCCATACCCAAAATACAACTTAAAATATTATGGTCAGTGAATTCATTAGGAGTCACCGACGCCTGTGCTACATGTAAATGTTTAGAAAGAAAAAAATAGTCAATTCTTGTGGCAAAAGCACTTCTATATGTATCCCCTTCAGTTTTATGTAACAGTCTATAAGCATCCAACAACAGAGCTGTGTCCAAGATAGCTTTCAGAGCATGAGTATCACAATAGATTTTCTTTTGAACAGTATTTGTCACCTTAATGTCTAAACTAAATTCATATCACCCCTCCCCATATAATGGATCGAGTTGTAAATAAGAAGGGCTTAATCTGAGTAAACAAATCTATTCTAGAACTCTTGCTCTGTGGAGCATAAGTATGAATAAGATGTAAAAAAAAAAACCATGAAAAGCGCAATCAATAAGCATTGCCCTCCCAGGAACTAACTTTAGAAAACGATGGACCTAAAGTTCAGATGTGTGGAATAAAATACCCATTCCATCTGCCGTGTCCGGCCCAAAAGACCAGAAAGAAGGGCCCCAGGGCCACAATTTTTTTGTTTGCACAATGTCATGCAAAGAAGTGAGCCTGGTCTCTTGTAGAAAAATAATGTCAGAAGTCAGGGTTGAAAAAAAACTAAACCAAGCCCAACGTCTTGCAATGTTCTTAATGCTACAAGTATTACAAGAGATCAAAGATAAGGAAGCCAGAGGAAAAAACAGAAAAATTAGAAAAAAAAAAGAAAGCAGATTCAACCCAGTTCCTTATCCTTTTTCCTCTTCTTTCCAGTCTTTTTCTTCAAATCTTTGGGCCTAGCTGTGTCATCCTCATATTTCATTTCTGAAACCACTCCCGAAATGGAAGAAGTATCAGAATCTAAACCCCCATCAATGTTCCTTAGAACATCAAAATAATTCATAGTTACAACAGGTGCAGAAGACACAGTAACCTTACTAGAGGACCTAGTAACTCATTTAACAGAGACACTAGCACTAGTGGGGGGGTGCATACTGGGATCAGTGCCTCCCATAGCAGATGTGCTAGGACCATCAGAAAAAAACAGGTGTTCGCAGACAGCTTCTTGACCTGAGCCTGAAGCATCGTCTGCAGAGGGAGGAGAGGCCTGTGGTGGAGGAGGAGGAGGGGAGGGAGGGAGGATCAGGCTGAGGAGGTCTACAACGATCCTGTGCCTCAGACACTAAATCATCCTTATTGAGACCTCCTTGTCGGTTTTGTCCAGCCCAAGGACACTGGTGGTATGCATGGCCATGTTCTTCACACAAGTTACATTTATGCACGTTCCTGCAAACATTGCTAGTGTGATCATAATCACCACATAAAGCACAAAGAACCCTATCACAGGTGCTACTGAGGTGTCTACTACTCCCACACTTATAACAGGCCTTAGGCTGCCCTGGGTAGAACACTACACCCCTGTCTTTCCCAAGGAAAAAACTATTAGGGATATGTTAAACCTCATCCCCTAACATCTGCAGATTGACCCTAAAACACCAGCTACCTGTCCAAATGCCTTCAGAATCAATAATTGCAGAAGGTGGGCCTAAAACCTGACATTTCTTTTCCAACCAAAAATGAACATCGCTAACATTAACGCCCTCATTTCGAAACATAACATTAATAGTTTTAAATAGGGGCTTGGTCAGTGGAATGGCCCAAAAAGGAGCCCACAATGGTGAAAACTTCAGAGTCTCATATTTTCGCCAAAAACTATCAAGTCCTGAAAAAGTCTGGAAACTAACATCAAAAGTGTCATCTCCCCTGATGTTAATTAAAGCATAAATATCAGATGCAATAAACCCCACAGAGTCCTTCAATAGTCATTTGGCCACGTATTGTCTGTCAGGGTGATCTTGTAAACCTCCCCTGTAACGAAGACGGACAACATTCCATCTAGGAGCTTGGTCCACCTTATTGTTTTTAAAGAGGTCTGAGAAAGTTGGGCCAGTCCAACCCCTGTTTGGTTTAGGGGAATGCGAAGAGTCCTCAGCCCTTGAAGAATCCGGCAGCGGACTTTCAGGATGTTCAGTCTCAGGTGCATTGGGAAGCCCAGAAGGGCTAGACAGAAATTTTCCTGAAACCAAAGAGGCAGAATCAGTCACTACATGCAAGTGAGGTTCAGTTCGCTCACCTGAGGAAAACGTAATCCAGTCAGGGTCAGGCACCCATCTGCCATCGGACGTCTGTATCCACCCTGAATTCCGCAAAGAGTCCTCCTTTGACCAACTCTCAGAGACAAGCGGAGTATCCACAAATGAAAGCCGAAAAGACTTCCCCATTCTTGCCACCGCATTAGTGCTGACGTCAGCCCGAGACAGCTGAGGTGCTATTTGCGGTGTGACAGCAGCTGCGATAGAGCCTGACAGGGGCTGCTTTTCCGAATCCACTTCAGCAGTAAAGACTGCTGCATTCTCCCGAACTGCACCTCGCACCTGTGCCTCCCCAGTTGTCTCCAAAATAGGCTGTAAGGTTACTGGAATGGCAATGGAGGTAGGAGAGTCATATATATTTAAGCCAGGATTTGAAATCTCCAAAGGCTGTATTCCAATGTCTCTCACAGCCGCTGAAGGTTGCTCACTGACAGATCCCATTAGCACTACCGAAACTCCAGGCCGTAGCTCCGGCCCCAAAACACGACCATTCTCCTCGGTTGCCAGCTCTGAACTGAAAGCAGTCCATGCACACAACAGCAAGTCCCCCTGCTGGAGAGTAGGGGGAATTTCCCCGGTGCCCTGGCCAAATTTCCCCCCATTCACAAAAATTACCAGCAACAGGTTAATCTGGTTCAAGGTCAGTTGGCATTCATCTGTATCCCCATCCCCCGGTCGTGCCTGAAAATAGGCAGAACTTGTCTAGTGCACTTACTCGGTCAACAAAAACTAAATAAATAAATAAAAATTGGGGGGGGGCAGATTGGGGAATTGAGGCTTTCCTTATGCAGAAAGTGATGCAATGATCACTGAGGGTATCAGGGAGAACTCCAGAGGCAGAGATGTGGTGGAGGTGGGAGGTGAGCACCCAGTCGAGGAGAGAATGGTTTGCAGATTTGGGGTTGAGGCATGTAGGTACAGAAACCAACTGGGAGAGATTTAGTGATTCGATTTTAAGGATTGAGGGTTTTGTTAGTATTTGTGAGATGTTAAATATGGGTTATGAAGAACTTTGAATAACAATAACAAATCCTCCCTTTGTCTTCTACCTTGCAGGTCAAATAGACCCATCTACATTAGCCTCTCTCCATACGTCATAGTTTTAACCGAGGGATCATTTTGGTCACCCTCCTCTGGTGGGATTTAACCACTTCTGGTGTGGTTAAGTCACTTTGCTTGAGGCCTCATGACTGAACCACACCAGGTTTGGGTAAATCCCACCATAACTCACACCCTGTCATGGATTGTTGCTTAAGTATATGATGACTTTTTCTATGGGACAAGGACCCAACCATATATTATGTTGCAAGTTTCCCTCAAACTAAATTCATTTGTAATCCCTAGGTGGTGCTATCCTATGGGCTACTACCCCTGCCTGTGGGAATATGCACAGGTTGAGGGGCCTGAGTTCTGTGAACGGGTGCCTCCACCTGGAGGAGTGATATTGGGGTAGCTTGATTGCTTTGGTATAGCCTCCGGGATGCTATAACCACCCACCAACCCCTCTAGTGGCCTAAACAGTAATACCATAGAACATTTGCATGCACTGGATAACAGTAAGGATATGTTCACACCCCTTGCACTTACCACCAGAGCTGGATCTGCTGCAATTACCCTGGAGACCCCCTGGAAAATAAGATCAGTAATACACAATGTAAAACCTTTCAATGTGATCCAACTAAGAATATGCACACTAGCCAGGGTTAAATGTGAAACAAATGATCAGGTTTATTCAGGGGAAGTAAACAGGAGGGGCATGAATTTAGTCAAATGATTGGCACTCTGATTTACTTTAGGCTGATTCAGCTTACACTGTAAGTCCCTGATAATTAGTCTTGCAACATTGGGTACATAGATCTTACACGAGCTAGCCTGAAATGTTGCCTGGGGTGGCCGGGGTTGCAGCTGTTGTTGGGGCCCTTTAGGAAGAAAACCAGTTAGCATGTGTATAACCCAAATATTTGTAATCCCGAGCTGGATGGCTTAGTCCGTTAGCAATAATCCAAAACAGATCAATCAGTTGACGTACAATTATTTGTAGCTGTTGTTGCAGGGAGCAACTCTGATTTGTACTTACACAACCTGGACCAGGATGTAGGACAGGTGAGATGAAGACTTCATGGTGTTGATGCGGTGTGCTGGGGGAAGCAGGGCCTACACGAGTCACCTTCTGGTGGTCACCACCTGTTTGATGGTGTTGAGCAGGGGGTCGAATCCCCAAGCCGGTCTTTCGTCGAGATGATCTCTGTATTGTGGGCAGGGGCTTGGGCCGAGATGGCAAGGCCCAAGCAGGAGGAACAGTCCTTGGAAAAGTTTATGATCCATTGCTGGAAAGCCTCCAGCTGGCATAACAGGATTCACCATAGGGAACCAAATCGCGACACCAACGAAACACATTCAGCACTCTAAAATCAGCTATTTCTCTAAGCCACAATTCGGATGAAGTCTGTTTGCTAATTACAGCTTCACTGCACAAACCTTTCAACCCGAGGCTATCTTCTCTCATTCAGGCAGGCCGATTCGCTTCTGGACAAGTCTTCGGTCCCACTTGCAAGTAGTACCAACTCACTTTCTTTCCTCTGCTGCAGGTCTAAACTGGTAATCGGAACAGTCTGACTTCTGCAATAGATGATCTCTGTAGGCCAGATAACGTGGCAGGCAGGCCAATGGATCCTTCCCAGTGATTCTCCTATGCTCCTCCTAGGAGCAGCTGCTCAACTGCTCGAGATGCTCACTCTCCAACCTCCACTCTCGACTGACACACTGCTTCAGGCAGTTCTAGGTACTTCCCTGTAATCCATAAGGTTCAGTTGGCTGAAAGAGTTGTCTGTCACGGTAGCAGCTGCCTCTCCAGGTCCATTTAGGTGCCAACACTTAAAACTACAGAAGCTACAGAACTTCCTTCCCATACAACCCCTGGAGACAGTCTCCATTTTAGGTCCCCAGAGATTCGATTGGTCCAATACTGGCAGTCCAGAACCAAAATTGTGGCTCCTATTCAAAAGCTCAAGCTGCAATTGAAGGCAGGTTAGACAAACTCCTTTTTTCATTATTATTCTAACAGATAAACAGTAAACAACCACATTTCCAAACAGGGCTCCCTCTGCACTAACAGCGACTGCAGAATGGAGCAATATAACAGGCTGTTGGCTGGTCCCGAGCCCTGATTACTCGGACCCAGCCCAGACTGATTTCCAAAACACAGGCTAGACGCTCTCTTAAAGAGACAGGCACAGGAGGATTACTAAGGCACTCTCATGCAGATGAACAGAACTACTGCAGACAAGACACCAGCCTGACAGTGGGTATTTAGGAGCCCTGGAAGACATTTTAGTAAACCCCAATTTGTAGGGTGGGGGGGTTACACATTGGTTAGCCTTAATTCATTCAAACTGTTGATAGAGAGTCACTGCATAGATAAATGCTCTTGTCAGCAGAAATTTCTGATTTTTCTTGTGGTATTTCATGATATCTTTTTATGCCATCTCAGTCTCACTGTATTTCATTCACTGTATGCTGCTGTATATCACTCTTTGTATATTATGTGTAAATATTGCCCCTAAGTTTTGTAAATGGTATGCATACCTATGTTTCTCTGTATTGCTGACTCTCCTAACTATGACCTCCTTGTAAATGAGCACTGCTCAATGGAACTTTTTCCTTTTAAAACTAATAAATACAAATTCAAAAGACCCCTGTCAGTCTGTGACTAAAAGAAGCATAATCGTTTCAGGATAGTCTCTGTTATGAGCTGCAGTGGCCACTAGGTGTCTCTATTCCTTCAGCAAAGCAGAGTGGAGCAGAAAACTGGCAAGAGGTTTTTATTTATTTATTTAAAAGTTAGTAACCAGGAGAGAGACACACAGAGCTGAGGCTCGCTTCCAGGTGTGACCCAGGGAAGGGGGGATATTGGAGGCACAATAACATCAAAATACAGGTAATAAGCTGTTTACAATGAGACAGGCAAAGATAAGATAATGAGATTCAAGACAAGCCTGTGACACCAATGGCTGAGCCACGCACGTTTCTGCATGTGGCATGCCAGGCGTCTGCTTGATCTCCACTGCCCCCCTTGTCTTGGAGTTGGTGTGCCAGCCTCCAGCTGCCACTAGGGGCCAGGCATGCACTGGTCTCTGATCACAACCCTCCCCGGGGGAGGAGAGCTGTCCTCCAGACACTCAATCTTCTCCCTCCCTGGCCAACCCCTGGTGACCCGCTTGAATCGTGAACATGGGTCGCTGGCGTGGCAGGAGGAAGACAATGATGCTTCAGCTCTCCACATCACTAGACTGGCAATTTTAATATTGTTTTTAAACACTGATTAAACTATTTTAAAACTTTTTTTTCTATTCTATAAAAAAATATTACTGATGGGCCATTTTCTAAGTGCAATAATACTCTCCAGGGAGGGTGGTATTAGGAAATACCAGACCTTCCAGGGGCTACAAGACTCTATGCCTGCAGCGTCAGGCCTCATTATGCCCCTGGGCGGTCCGGTATTTCCCAATACTGCCCACCCTGTTGGGTATTATTGCTTACTTGTTCACAGACACTGATTTCATCTCTCAATTTCTGCATTAACTAGTAAATATAAAAAATAAAACATGGGGAAGTGTGGAAATTCGGATTTTATGCACACCCTCCGTGTGTGATGCCTACATAAACCCCTCGGGCTTATGGGGCGTCACACATCTTGGGTGTGCATAAAATCCTCATTAACCAGACTTCCCCATGCATTATTCTATATTTCCTGTTACCACAGTAGATACAAATAATATCATAAAGCAACATCATACAAATGACGTTCAACAATATTTAAGACTACTAGGGAAGACCTATTCCATCCTTTCTTGATCCCCAAGAGTTATTTAAATTCAAGGAAAGGTTATGGGGGGGGAGGGGAAGATAGGAGGAAATTGATGGTTACCAGGGAATCTCTGAATGATTGTTATACAGAGGAGGCTAAGTCTAGATTTTTCTTTGCCAGACAAAAACATTTCTGAATGGGGCAATAAGCCTGGAGCCCTGCTAGTAAAGCTTATGAAGGGGAGCAGGGTATCAAGTAGAATAGTGGCTCTTTGAGATAAGCATGGCAAGATTACTCATGACAGCCAGGCCATTCGCACCTGCTTTAAGAAAATTTATAGAACCTTATACAAGGCGGAGTGTGTGGGCACTGAATTGTCAATGAAAGACTTCTTGGATGGTGTCCCTATTCCTGTCTTGGATGAGGCTGAGAGGAGGGAGGGAGGGAGGAGGAGTTGTTAGGGGCTTCAGCTACTATTGAAGAGATTATAAGGCTATAGAGAGCCTCACATTTGGGATAGAGGGGCACCCTGATGGGTTCATAGCTAAGTATTATAAAGAATTAAAATGAGCTCTTGCGTGACCTATATGGGACATCATGCAGGAGGCTAGGGGGGAGAGGATGTTTCCCAAGACCTGGCAAATATATATGTTTTGCCTAAGCCTGGTAGGGACAGTCTGGAGTGTTCATCATACAGACCCATCTCCCTCCTCAACTATTACTGTAAAATAATGGCCAAGGTGTTAGCACTGAGATTGGAGAAAATGTTACCTCAGTTAGTGCACCCCAATAAACAGGTTTTGTTCAGGGTAGATTATCCTACCACAATATAAGGTGCTTGCTTAATGTCCTGTCATGGATTACTCGGTGTTCTGGGTGGGCCTGTGTGCGCTCCATTGATGCCAAGAAAGACTTTGAGTGAGACTACCTGTTTGAGGCCATGCATCCATTTGGGTGGGAGATGGGTTTGTGACCTTTGTTAAAATGCTCTATAGAGACCCCAGAGTGAGAGTTTTAGCAAATAGCATTCCCTTTGAGGAATTCAGGCTGTTTAGGGGCATGAGGCAGGGGTGCCCCCTCTCCCCCCCCTTCTTTTTGCTATAGCTATAGAATCCCTGGCTATTCAGATTCGGAAGAGTGAGGAGATAAAAGGGATCCCAGGACCAAAGGGATGCCAACACAAAATCACCCTTTACACCGATGACCTCCTCTTTTCCAGTACACAACCAGAGGAACTGGTGCCAGTTTTGCTCCGAATTATTGAGGTATTTGCCTGGTTTTCAGGGTATAAGTTCAGCGCTCAGAAATTGGAAATCCTGTTTCTGGATGGGGTAAAGATGGCATACTCAATCACGCCTGGGAATTGAAAAGGGTGGGAGACCATTTCACCTACCTGGGAATTCAAGATGGGGAGAGAAACTATTAAGCTATATGAACTAAATTACACCCCACTCTTCAACACCGTCTTGGCGGACCTTGTTAGGTGAAGGGCCCTCCCAATCTCCTGGCTAGGTAGGATAAATTTATTGAATATGAACATCCTGCCAAGGATTTTATATACTATGCAAATGGTTCCAGTTTGTCCAACCTCCTGGGATATTAAAAGGCTTGAAAAAGGGTTTGCTGATTTTGTCTGGCAGGGGAAAAAGTCTAGGATGAGACTCATGAGATTGAAAACAAGTAGGGAGAGGGGAGGGCTGGACTTTGTAGACTTGAAGGGCTATATCCATAATTGGGTAAATGGAGGAGAGGTTGCTTCCTGGGTAGAGTTAGAGGAAGAAGGTTGTCAGGGAAGGATAACTTCATACTTATCAAAGGGTGGATATAAGGCATATAGGCAGCTGACTGACCCAAACCCATTGGTTGTGGCGGTACTAGATGCTTGGGAGGCAATTAAGAGAATATGAGGGGCAGGGGAGGATCACACTCTCTTGGTCCCAGTGGCATGGAACCCAGAGTTTTTACTGGGTCTAGAGGACCTGAGTTTTGCAGTATGGGAAGAGAGGGGAATAAGATGCATGGGAGACTTTTTACTGAGGAGGGCATGTATTCCTTTGTGACGATTGCCTGGCAGATTATACTTAATACATGGGTCGCTTATGTATCTCCCACACTCGTGACGTGGAAACATTTGTTACTGACAACATTAGCCATGGGCAGACTCACCCATGCTCTCAAGGGCAGGGAAGAAAGATTTCTATTGGAATGGGATAGGTTTTTAAATTCCCTTTCTCCTGTAGAGGCACAGATTTTGCGCGAGGGAGCATAGTCATAAGGGGAGGATCCTCCATTAATGCAATTTTAGGGGACATATTTGATTAGTAGGGTAGCAGGCAGGACCCATTCTGATGTCCCATGGGCATATACAGTATATTCCAATTTTAGGACACAGGGCAGACATGTACTGATTTGACACATGGTTTAGTTCCACAAACAGCTGAATGACCTTGTCTTCTTCTCTTTTAGCTTTCTGTTCTATTGTTTCCTATAATATAGCTGTTATTTCTTATATCTTATATCATTCTCTGCTACATACAATAATATAGATTTATGGTTGATGTGTATGGAGATTAACCTATGAAGCTGATAGTGAATGAACTATTATGGTTTATGTGGACTTTATTCTGGACATGGTAGTTGATGGACTTTATATTCACTTCTGGGAAGGATTTTATTTATTTACAATGGACATTGGCTTGTTTTTTTTTTGCTAAGTATGTTTGTTAACCCAGATGTAATGTAATGAATTGTGCGAGCAATCTGTATCCTATCTTCTTTGAAAACTTAATAAAAATATAATACAAAAAAATCAAGGAAAGGCAATCAGATTCTTTGGAAGGTGTCTATTCTATCAATAACTGAGTAGCATACCCTTTCATTGTTAGCCAGAAATGACATTTGATCATACCATTCTTTCAAGGAAGGTGAGAACTCACTTCTCTAGTTTCTTAACAGGATGCATTTTATACTTAGTGATACATGGGAGACCCAAATGTTTTGGTGCATATTAAGGTTAGAATGATCTGGAAAAATTGCTAGTAAAAACACTGTGGGTGAGAAAGGAATAACTTTTCTAGCGATTTCTGAATATAGGTTATGAACAGTATGTCAAATGTTTTGAACCTTTGGACACTCCCACAGTATGTGTGCCAGACAGTCCTGCATGGACATGGTTACACTTCCAACAGTTGGAGTTGTTAAAATACCTCATTTTAAGTAGCCTAGTTGGAGATAAATCATATCCATGTCAAATTTTAAATTGTATGAACCTACCTTGTAGCTCTTTGAAACTTTGGCTCACTATTTTCCAAGTTGATTGCCATTCTTGTGCTATTATTCTGGTTTGCAATTCTTCCTCCCAGGATTCTTTGGCTTTGTTAGTTATAAATATAGATGGTATGTTGTTAGCTAGGATTTTATGTATTAAACCTGTCCCTTTTCTAAAAGATCCAAGTTTCAGCAGTTGGTTTCACTCTTCACATTTAGGCAGTGCATACTCCTTTGATAAAATATGCTTGCTAAGGCCGTCTCTAGGTTGTAGGTAATACTAAAATTGGAATTTATGTAGTTCATATTTCTTCTTGATTTTATCACATGATAGTAAAGAACTGCTATCTTGATTTATGACATCATTAGGTTTTACAGTGCCTGCCTTTACCCTGTATGGATTGGAGAGAGAGTTTGTTATCATAGACTAACAGAGAGTTGGACCAGACTGGCATAAAATCCAGTGATGATGGAATTTATTTTTAAAGGGTTTTGATTGAATGTAGTATGCAGGGGCTGTCCTTCATTTGTAGGTTGGGATGTAGAAACATGAGATCTGTTGCACTGTGGGGCTTTAGTGGATGTTTTTCTGTAGGCAACCAGAGAGGCAGTAGATGCAGGGTGTTGGGATAATCCTGTATATGGACCATGGTCTGCTTTAGAATAAAAGCATACTGGTAGTGTGCTCACCGGAGGAGAGCAAAACCATCCATATTTTGTGTGTCCCTCAGTTTGGTAATGCTTAATTTAGCAGGCTTTCTGTTCCAGAGATAATTCCTAATAGTCCTATCAAATTGGTTAAAGAATTTTTTTTATCTAGTCAGGTTGGCAGGTTTTGGAAGCGATAGAAAAGCAGGAGAGTTAGATTAATTTTTATAGCATTAACCTTTCCCCATAGGGACAGGTTGATTTTACCCCATCTGGCTATATCTAATTCTATGTCTTTCATCAGAGGGAAGAAATTAACTCTATAATTTTATTTAGCTTTTTCTAGAATTGGTTCCATATTTTCTATTGTGACTTGGGTTATAGTCTTATGTAGAATTAGAGTTTTTCCTAATTGATTGTAAGGTCTGACATGACTTTAAAGTCAATAAGGATTGGCTGGAGAGTTTTAAATGATGCAACAGGGCTGGTGGAGAGTGTCAATCAATCAATCAGTCAATCAATCAATCTTTATTTTTCCAGGCGGGACACCATTGAGATTAATTCATTTACAAGATGGACCCAGGTACAGCATAACAATGAAATACAGACAGTAAAAGTACATGGAATGTTAACAAAAGGTCACCTGCCAAAGCAAATGTTTTGTGATTCTGTTTTCCTAATATTATACCATTAATTCCAAAATGCTCATTAATAGTTCTGATTAGAGGTTCAAAAACTATAATAAATAAGTAGGGAGATAGAGGGCACCCCTTTTTAGTACCACAGAACAATTTGAATGGTGTTGATAAAATACTATTAGTAATTACCTGTGCTGTTGGATATTCATAAATCATGGCTATCTATGATATAAACTTTTCTCCATAGCATATAGTCCATCAGATCAAATCAAATGCTTTAAAGATATCTAATGAGAGTGCAATATATGGTTCTTTCTATTTATTAGGCCACCACATAAGGTTGAATAGACAACATATGTAGTCTGCTCCAGATCTTATTAGTTTTGTATTGATAGAATGTACTGTTTTGGCCAGGACTTTAGTCAGTATATTATAGTCGGTATTTGCTAAGGATATAGGTCTGTAGCTTGAACAGTCCAATGGATCCTTACCCTTTTTGGGGAAGTGGGTGATAAAAGCTTCTTCCATCGTAGCAGGAGGTGATTTGTTGCTCCAGGTCTCCAGTAGAGTATTATGTAGTATGGAGCTGAGTATGGGGGTAAATAATTTGTGGTATGCACCCAGAAAGCCATCAGGACTTGGAGTTTTACTAACTGGGAGTTTTTTAATAACTTGCTCAATTTCTGATATTGATATTTCTTTTCCTAGGTGTTTTCTATCTTGCCAGGGAAGTGAAGGTAGATTAAGTTTCCTAAAGAACTTAGCCCTGTTTACACTGCCCTATTTGCAGTGCATCAACCCATGCACAGAGGTTGATGCGCTGCAAATACTGCTGTGTAGATGCTTTCTAGAGTGCCTTAAGTGCCCTTCGGATCAATTGTTTGATCTGACTCAGTTGTGGGATCAGTATCAGAGCAAGTACGTTAAATGGTGGTGTGGATGCTTTACTGCTCTTGCCCTGATAAAAAGGCTGTCTCCCTTCATCCTCCGGAGAATTTACAGCCCCCTCCTTGGAGCGACCTGCAGCACTGCGAGGGTGGAAAGGGGCAAATGAAGCAGGAAAGGAGAGCGGGGCAGATGCCAGAGTGGTGCTGCTGCTGTGTAAACATGACTCTTATCTACACAGGGGATGAGCCACTCTGTTTGGTGTATATGCTGCTATAAATGTGTTTAAATTCCTTATGTTTGCCCTCATTCTTGTTTATAATTAAACCAGATTTACTTCTGGTGCTTGGAATTACATTTTGTTGTTGAATTTTCTCCAGTCTAAAAGCTAAGAGCTTGCCAGATTTTTTTACTTGCTTCCCAGTACTTTTGCTTTGTCCTAAACGGGGCTTATTCAGCTTTCCCTGATAAAACTTTATTGATTTCAGATTTGAGTTTTGATATTTTTCATAACAGTTATCTGCCTGGTGTTTTAGAATTCTTAGATAGATTTTTCATATTTTCATGTCTTCATCTTTTGTTTTTTTGTAATGATTCTTCTCCCTGTTCTTTCTCTTAGAGGTGAAACCTATATTTTTGCCCCACATAAACACCTTACATGTCTCCCAAATGCAAGTCTGGGAAACGTCCCCATTATTGTTGATCTCAAAGAATGTGTTAATGTTCCTAGTCACCCAATTTATTAAATCATTTTTTGTAAGAAGACTTGTATTAAATCTCCATCTGTGAGATTTCTCTCCCATTTCACCCCAAACCAGACTTGTTCTGATCATTTCATTGTTAGATATACTTATTTTGCCTATTTCAGCATCTAGGATAGAATTTTCCAATGTGTTAGAGGTTAGCATGTAGTTGATCCTGCTATAGGATAGATGCCTATTTGCGAAAAAGGTGTAGTCTCACCCTTGGGGATAGACCAGGCACCAAGAGTCAGAAAGGCTCAAGTCATTCAGTAATTTTATAAGGGATAGTGCTGCTCTTGTTTCAAGCTGTATAGCTTTGTGGGAGGATCTATTCAGAATGGGGTCTAGTATTTTTTTTTTTTTAAATTACTTTTTATCCTCCTGATCACCCCGTCATTCCAATCCTTCAGGCTCGCTCATGCTACCCATCCCGACACACTGAGTCTGCCCCGAGAGTGCCCTTGGTGACTCCTACCTTCCTCTCGCCTTCCATGGAGCACCTTGCACAGCGGGGTCTGTCCGTGGTTTCTGGATTGGGCGGCTGGAGCGGCCGTCATCTGGGACTGCCGAGGATGGTTTCCGTTTTTCTGTGCTTCCCATCCATCCCCCTGAGGGTGCCAGCTCAGGCATAAATGTGCTGACGCACACCTGCCATGTGCCTAACAGCATCCTCCCTGGCTCCCGCCATGTAGGAGCTGCCAGTGCCCCAAGAGTTGGTGCTTCCACCCGCCCCCGTGGATGTCAGGTTCATTAAGCACCCCTGGTAACCCACCCCAAAGGAGGAGAGCATCCATTGGGACACTCAATCCTCCTTCTCCCTGCTGGCCCCTGACAACCTGAGTCCGTGCTCGAACACGGGTCACCAGCGTGATGCAAGGTGTGGCGTCCAGTGCCTCAACTCTCAGCGCCACCGTGCCAGCAGGGGGGTGTCTAGTATTTTGTTGAAATCTCCCCATAATGTTAATTCATGGAATGAGAGGTTCCTAAGTTTTATTGTTAGGGAATTAAAAGCTTTCTTGATTTTTGTTTGCTGCATAGGCATTAGAGAGAGCTATTTTATTACTATCTAAGGCCCCACCTAAACCTGGCATCTACGTCTTGGTCAGAAATATGTTCGTGTTTGATACAATCGACCCCTTTTCTAACTAAGATAGATGTTCCCCTCTTTTCACTGGAGAAACACCTGATTTCAGCTTGTCCCACCCATGCTCTCTGTAATTTCTCGGCCTCTTCTATAGTTAAATGTTTTTTTGGTGGGGATAAAAGCTATATCTGATTTTCTTTTATTTAGGTAGCATAGTACATTTATTTATTTTAATAAGGGATCCTAGGCCTTTCACATTCCAGAAGGTTATAATATAACGAGTCATCCTGAGTTTTCCTAGTAGAAATGTAACAACATAGTTAAATCTAAACCTAATATTAGTAGCCATATCTTGTGTTAAAACACACGGCACTTAAAAATTACCCTATAACAACACAATTGAGGGTTTTTCAAAATGGTAATTTATCTTACAATATAATCAAAGTGGTTCACAATCTCTGTAATTCAGGTATTTAGAGACAAGAAAAATGACAAAAAAAATTAATGGCAATAAAGCATTCAATGAAATAAGTTTGTAACTAAAACCTAGTGACTAAAGTAGGTTAATGTTCTAGTTGAGGCATCAAGTTAAATACCAGACTAATGTCCAAGGCATTGTGGCTAGTAACTCGCCTTTACACCAGATGTTATCATCATCATTAGCTCTGCCATGAACAAACAGATGTCACTTGTGGAACTCATCCATAAGTAATATAGTGGTCACTGAGGGAAATGCTATGCATATCAATGACATGCAGGGGTATATGAAAGGTCAGCATCACCGTAAACAGAGAAAGGGGAGTAAAACTAAATAAATAAGTAGAGTGCATACAGAAAGTGGGTAGCAATATAGGCCCACATATTCAAAAGAGATGTGTGGTGCATCCCTAGATGCGCAAGCATATCTCCGGACTTGCAAGGGCTGTCAGGGGCGTTGCAATATTCAGAAGCCCCCGATGTGCAATGCAAACCTGACTGTGCCACCATGCACAATATTGTGATGTGCCTATGCAAATGAGGTGTCCTTCATGCTTATGCCATGCATTACAATACTGAACCCCCGGCAAGCGTAACTATGGCCGACTGCGACGGCACATAGTTATGCTTTTCCAACCATGCTTTAACTATGCACAGGGAAGGTTGGTGCTCCACACATAATCTAGGGCTGGATACACAATCCCCCTTCCCAGCCCCAGTCACTGTACCCAATCCCCTGTTTCCATAATGTAGTGCCCCCACCCACAGCCCCGATAGCTGGTAATAAAAAATATAGTCCAGTCCTCCATTTCCATAGTTAGACCCCCTCCAGCCCCGATGTCTGGTAATAGAAAATACAGCCTGATCCCCTGTTTCCATAGCGTAGTGGCCTCCTCCTCCCCAGCCCCAATGTCTGTTAAAGAAAAATACTGCCTGATCCCCTGTTCCATAGTGTAAGAATCCCCCCAGCCCTGATGTCTGTTAAAGAAAAATACCTAGAAAAGGGATTAAGATTATACTGATAAATCATACCACCCACCAGCATCAGTTATGAAACATTACTATAACCCTAAGGGGATATGTGACAATAGCAATAGAACAGTGCAGATAAAATAAATGTTTTAGAATCATATATTATCAGTACCATCACTAGTCACTTTACTACAAAGAGTTACATACATGTTTGTAAAACTTTTTTTGTTTTACTACAAAGAGTTACATATATGTTTGTAAAACTTTTTTTGTATTAAATGAACTCATTAACAGTGAATATATTATATAAGGGTACAGCATTACAGCAAAATGATTTGATTTTTCCTGTGACTGTTACAAAGTGGCATTTGGGAGTTTCAGAGTAAAGTGTCAGACAGTCTGTGCAAATAGATGGGACAGACAAAACAGTGGGGATGAGGATGCACTGTTTCACCCTAAGAAAGCGGAAGTAGTATTGTATATGAGATTATAGATTGAGGGAGCAGTCTTGACCAATCAGAGTACTCCTTTCCCCTATGCGTGAGACTCTCTTATTCTGTAATGTGTGTCTCATGCACAGCACAGCTGCCCTGGAAATGGGCACATCAGAGGAAGGTTTTTTTAAAGTGTTAAAATATATTAATACTGCCACTGTGACCACTCATAGGGTTGTAAGAGTGGAATCAGAATGGTTGTGAATAGCATTCAAAGCAATGCTGTGCAATAGTAACAGAAAGGGAGATCTCTAGTGTACTCCATGCAATAGCAAGTATGAATGTCACTGAAGTATTCTAACTTCTCAGGTAGTGGAAAGTTCCCCTTAGTAAACTGGTTAGAACTGCTGCTTTCTGAACATAGAATGTCATGATTCACCCCAACAAGGTCTGGAAGTGAATAAACCAAAGTATGTTTGGCAACCATGATAACAGGAATTATCCATGAATTTAGCACTAAATCTGAGAATGCCTTGCACTGATTTATAGGTGAGATCTTTAGATTGTGCTAAAATTCCAATGAGCTGTGATTGTAAAATGATACTAGAAAAGAATGTATTCTTAGACAGATCAACCACTATTATCTTCTGACCATTTCCAACAATAATCTTTTATGATATTTTATAATTCTTCAGATTATATTTTGAAAGCAGTAACACTTGAACTGTTAGTCATAGAAAGTTAAGATTTTTAAAAGGAAAGTTTGCAGTCTGATCACCATGTATAGATCTAAAGATACAGTTCTGCTGTCTTGCTATGTCTCTATACATGTCGATATAATATTTTGTTAAAGGTGACAGGCAATGGTATGTAGCACAGGGCTGTCCCTGTAATACCTTGCCAGCTGAGGTCTTCATACTGCTAATTATAAGCCTCAAAGTGTTTCTAGTTTAAAAAACACGTTATCATTGTTCACATTCTATAGAGACTGTTGATGCAACTGGTAGTTTGATTCAGAACCCTTTTTTATTTTAAAAAGTGAAAAACAGACTGCCCACGCTACTGGTGTTACCACACCAAAACATGTGTGTTTACATTTCTGGACCAGCTCCCACTGCATCTTTCCTGGACTCAGGAACACTCCCAACACAATATAGCCACTGATTATGCAGTGAGTAGAGGAGAGTATTGTATCATGAGTGGCTGCACTGTTTGAGAGTGTTTCTCATGTTCTGGAAATGTGCACTAAGAGTAGTGCCGAGTGTCCTCACAGCACCCGGGGTGTTGATTAATCCCCAATAACCGTACACCCTGTCATGGGTTATTGCTTACTTCAATGATATGATGGAAAACAGAGCTAGGTATAGCTATACATTACCATGCATTTCAGTTCTAATGAGCAAGGAGGCAGATAAAACAACCAGCAACATCAATGAATTTTAGCGTAAGTAAGCAATCATAAAATATGGTGTTTTACCTAAAAATAATATGATGCACAATAAGTCAACAGTGTCCCTTTAATTTGTAACTTTATTTTGTAGTGTTTTGGCAAATGCAGAAGCAGAGGTGGCTCACTGAGAAGCCCGATGGAGCAGCGCTAAGCATTGTGGGAAACCTTCCCATTTTAGTAACATAGATCCTGCTATTGCTGTATTGAACACAGCAGGGAGCGGGCATTACGTTTAAGTTTTCATAGCATCAGCATGAAGTTTCATGTTTAAAAGGATACTTACAGCTAGTTTTAGACCTAAACTAGCTGTATGTATACTTTTAAATATGAACTCTCACACTGGTGCTATGAAAACTTAAAACTAATACCCACTCCCTGCTGTTATCAGTACAGCAATAACGGGATCTACGTCACTAAAATGGGAAGTTTTCTCCTAATGCTTAGTGCCAACCAATTGAACATCTCAGGGAGCCACCTCCACTTCCGCATTTGCCAAAATGCTGCAAAGTAAAGTTACAAATTAAAGCGATTTGCCAACTTTCTACTTTACTTCATCTGTGAAGAAGCTTATTGAGGTGAAAACATACCTGTGCAGATTTGATCATTTTTATCTGCCCCCTCCCCCGTCCATAGGGAAGGGATTGGCTTGGCGGTCCCTCAGAACAAAAATACTGTGCTACGTACTTTTACCTGTCACCTTTAAAAATAATAGGACTTTAAAAATGTCATGAATCATTTATGTTTTTATATATTGACATATGGTTGCTGTAGGAATATCTTACCGATATATCAACTTAGCTGCCTCCATGCTTTCATTTTTTTTAAAAGGTTATGTTTCTAGCTATTGCTGTTTCTAACTATTGCTGTTTCAACGTCATCCCGTTTTAAAGAAATTATCTTTTGAAAGGACTAACTTTGAAACTGTTGGGGCTATAAACTTAGTTTTTTTTTTGTTAATAAAAGCTTGGAGTCCAGCCATTAAGTGTTATCGCTGTCAATACTGATTTTATATATTTATACTATTCTATATGCATCGATATTATTTGAATCTTCTTTTTCAGTATATTATCGATACATGTTTTTTAGTTATGACACAGTTAAAAAATGTCAAAGACAGTTGTTGATACTATTTTTTACATCAGTAGTCTGTGTTGATACTGTTTTTTGTATTGAAACATACAATTACTTGACTATTAAAAAAATAAAATAAAAACATATTTTTTAACTTTTTCTTAATTTTGGTATTACCACCCATAATATTATTTATTTACTTATTTAAATATTTCACCAGGAAAGGCACACTGAGCAAAAAGATGCTAGTCTTCACGGTGTGACCTGGGGGAAGTGTTACAGGAGAGCAACTGTATACACTTGTACAAGGAAACAAAATTACATAAATGAAATTACATGACGGTACATAGGTATAACACCATGGAAATGTGAAGTAGGAGCAACATAGGAAGCATTGCCATAAAGAGTTATCCACATTGTTACATGGAGTGAGGGAAAGATTGTACAAGGATTTATAATGACAAAGGGTGTAAAATATGTCTCCATACATGTTGGCTACTAGCTACGGTAGCATGGTAGACAGAGAGTCAAGGCTAGAAGTGCAGTAGGGGTAAGTGCAGAGGTTGGTAATATATGGCAGCATTTGTAGCCTTAGCTAAAGCCGCTGGTCAGGCCACATAGGATCTAGGATAGGGTAGTGGGGGGAGGAAGGGAGAAGGTAAGACAGTAGGGGGGAGGGGAAGGTCAGTGACACTGGCAGTTTACAGCTCAGTGGTTTGTCAGGGCAGAGGAAATGGAATACCTAGAGGAGGAGTGCCGGATTTGTGCCGAATTTAATTAGTAACTGTGTTCAGCTTAATTTTCATTCATCTTATGAGTTTAATTACATTGTTAATGTTTCAGTCTCACCTCTAGAAGTACCAGTTTCTTCCTGCGAATGCAAAAGCATCAGAAGATAATTTTTGACCACTGCAGCCAAAGTACCACCAACAGCTTAATCTGGTTCATGGTCAGTTGGCATTCATCTGTATCCCCCTCCCCCGGGTCATGCCTGAAAATAGGCAGGATCTGTCTAGTGCACTTACCCGGTCAACAAAAACTAAATAAAAGTGTGCCAACCATATTTCCTCGATGATCTAGTACTAAATTACCTAATTTTTTCCTTCATAGTAATTACCATTTGCCACAGATCAGTTTTTCAGACCATCTGAGGCTTGCTGTCCATTAGTGGGGTCAGTGAGAGGAAAATAATGTGCTTAAAGAAGGACTGGGACAGTCCCCACCCTGATCATGAGTATGTGAGTATCCACTTCATACATTATTTGAACTAGGAATCAAAGCGATGCTTATACAAAACGGTGCAATATGCCAGTCCACAGAGTTTGCTAGCCATCCAATATGAATCAAATTTGCTGGATTTGATGGTGAAAATCAAGAGAGTCCCTCTCCCATTCCCCCATGCCATATAACCACAGATCATTTATGGGCTAGCAGTCAACATAATATTCAACAGCGCCCCACCTTAGGATCCGAGGGAATGTTCAGGCAGTGTTGGAGTCAGGGAAGTTCCTTAGGTAAAAGCATAGGGCTGGGAAGAGTGAGTGATTCCTGGAAAGAAGAACGAAAGTGAGAACAGGTTAAAAAAGTAATGAAAATATGACTACTTTTTTTTTGTTTTGCTTTTCTGACTGCTGTGTTTTATCATTTGTTCCACTTTCTCTTTTTCTATTTAGTGCTATGCTTTTTTGGGACAAATCCTACCAAGATTATGACTCTGTCTTAAGTTCAGTCACCACGAAAGTCAAAGGTATAGCGCAGACAAACATTAGTGACCTGGACAATCGGATCTGGGATGTAGCTGACTACAGTGTCCCTGCACAGGTGAGGCTGTCAGTTACTTGATACTGCATTCCTTATACTGTATGTTTTACAACAACATAACATACATCCTGTTTATTATGACTGTGCTATTGTTTACCTCTGTTTTATTAAAGGAGAAATAAATAGTAAAGGGATAACTGAAACTGTGAAAGCCCATGAAGAGAGCTTTCAGATGGGGTACTGGGCTTACCTGTAGGTGTCAGGAATCCTGAGATATGATTATTTAAATAATTGGTAAATTAAATCAAGGTGACAGCCATATCTTAGAATCTTAAAACAGACAGTGATGTTACAGAGGGGCAAGCTGTATATTTCTAATTAGAACTTGCCCCTCAGTGACATCACTAGCTGTTTCAAGATTCCATGAAATGTCTGCTGCCTTGATGTAGTTTACAGATGAATTAGATATTCATATCCCAGGACTCCTGATGCCCGCAGATAAGTCGCTTACCTCGTTTGAAAGATTGCTTCTTGGGATTTCACAGCAAGGGTTATCCCTGCAATGTTTACTTCTGTATAACCACTTTGCACTGGCTATACTGGTTAAACCACCGATATGTCCTTTATAGTGGCATGTTAGTGAGGTAAACAGTATTGTTCAGGCAAATCTTTTGTAACACCAAGTAAAGGAAGAAGTAGTAGTAGTAGAATAGTGGTTTACAATTAAAATAAATTGTAGTCCATAGAGTCTGTCTTTGGTCATGCATGGTTTTTGACATTTGAATCTGCTTATACTTTAGGTATACTGAATGTAGGAAATGAATGTTGTCAAAATACAGGTGACAGGGGCCATGCTACTATAGTGGGGAGCCAGGTTTGGGAGCGGATTCTGGTGCCTGTAGCTGTGGGGCAGCACAGGGAGGGTGAAACCTGTCAGCTTTCTCCCTTGTGGGGAGTAGACCCTGGTGCCCACATATTGTGCGCACAAGGCCCATCAGGACTGTGTGTGGTGCAGCTGGGGAGGAGAAACGATTGGTAGTCATATAGAGGAGAAAAAAACCCTTCCAGTAATGGATTATGATGCAATATTCTTGTCCCCAATACAATGAAGTTTATAGCCCTCAAATGTAAGTCATTAGCGGGGCCCAACCCTGACATTGCCAATGGGGGGGGTGGTAAGCTGCCAATGAAAGCTAGCTGGTGGTTAGTGGTATTAGGGCTGGAAAGCCACTGGCCCAAGAATGATTAGTTGAAGGAAAGGGAAAAACTCAATAAGAAAACAAAATGAGGTGATAATACATATTAATGGTGGCCACCAGGTACTCTCTGGACCCACACCCTCAAAGAGGTCCCTCTGGACCCATGGAATTGGGACTGGTATGTAGCTGAAGCCCAAAGAGGGAAGACCAGCCAGACAACGGGAGAACAATCAATATAAAAAATATACAATTTAGCAGAATAAACTAGTGCTGTACTCATAATTAAAAGGCATTAATGGCTAGCCTGAAAATGCCACCCAGTGGACCATTGGCAGTATGTTGTGCTACATGCTAGTGGCCTGAATTCAGGAGTGGATTCATTTACTAGTAGTTGGATGGCCAGGGCTTGGGGAATGCTGTCACTGGCAGCAAGTCCCAGACCTCCATACTCCACCCTGCAGTGACTCCCTGTGACAGGCATGGAACCTAGTTTCCTCATGGGGGGGGTGGTGGTTTGCTGCATTCATGTGAGGCCCCACTACACTGTTCATTGTGCCAGTGGGTAGGCAGGGTAGAGGGAGTACCCTGGAAAACAAATGATGGGTAACAACACCGCACAACCATCAAAATGATGGTTGCAGGTGGTCTTGGGCATCATGTAAGAAGAAAGGTTCAACGGCAGTGCCAGGGTTGTTAGGAATGGGAGGTTGCCATGTTGCCTGACATGGATGATGGTAGTGGCGAATGACTATGTGTAAAACAAAAATGTCCGTAGCTGTGGAAATGGCTGAGAAGGCACAGCAATAGTACAACAAGTAGCTGAAGCAGCAGCCATTAACATTGCTGCCATAGTATGAGGCTGACAGCACCCACAAAGATACCAGCGACCAGTCCCTCAACTGGGACCACTGCAGCACCACAGGTACCAGCAATAACATGGCAGCACAGTGGCTGACTGTCCCTGCTGGTCATCCCTCCCTGGGGTGTCCTGTGACCTGCGGGGGGGTAGCACTCGCTGCTGGCTGGTCAGGCTCTACTGCTTGTGAGGCTCTGTCATGGGCTGCACTTGGGTCTAGTGGTTGCTGCCTGTTGCCATATCATGGCAATGTGTGCTTTCAACACTGTAACATCAGCCACTGCTATACTGTCTGAGATGCTATTACCTGTGGTACACCTCCACCTTAATTGATTCCAATTGCTGGGACACTACTGCAGTGTGCTGAGAGAGAGTTACACCTCATTCCACTGTGTGTAACATTCTTTCCTCAGCTGTGGAAAAAAAAAATGGCTGTGAATAGTCTTTTGGGGCTGTGCCTTACTTATCTCACACCTTTTTGTCCTGAGGGACTTCCACAGCTGCACTTTTTTCCACAGTCCATAGTGTTTTTTCCCGCAGCTGTGGAGGGGTTTTGTGAATAGCACTTGGAGCAAACTCCCCTTTTTTTCCATAGCTGAGGAAGTTTTGGGGACTTAGGGAAGGTTTTGCACCTTCTGAAAGCTTTGAGAATCCTGCCCCATGTCTGTACACAGCCTTAATCTTAATAGTCTGGAAGAGTCATCATCAGTCATTGCCACAGGGTGGGCTACATCCTGCCACCAACACCTTTGTCTTGGCTGGGTTCAAATTCAGCCAGCTAATGGCCATCTAGTCACTGGCCTCCATCAGAAATTGTGACAACACGCAGCTGTGGAGGCAGAACACCCAGAAGTAAGAGAAACAGGGCTGGGTGTAATCAGCATAGCAATAAACATCTAGTCCATACTGCTTCACATCCTCCCCTAGTGGCAACATATATGCAGCAAACAACATTATTGACAAGACCAAACCCTGAGGCACATCACGTGTGTGCAAATCAGAGGAAAAATCTACCTATCTGCTTTGAATAAAAGTACTAATAAATAGCATAATGCAGCATGTGGCAGTGAATGAGATCTCTATACAGCAAGTCTCAGTTTGGCCCCATTCATTACATCGCTGCTTTAAATATTATGGATTTTCCAAATTCTCCAAAGTCATCACAGTCTCTTTAAAGTAGCTTCTTTAGGGCCCCCTGGTGGCCCAGTGGCAGTGTGTTGCACTTTTGCGCAGCTGAGACAAGTTCAGGAGCGGGACTGGGGAGCCATGCAGGGGTGAGACCGTAGGCCAGAGCAGCAGCCAGGAGGTAATGCATTCCACCCAGGGAAGGCTGACAGTGTTTCTTGTGCCAAAGTAACACCTGCAGGAGAGCCAGGGAGCTAGCTCTCCCCACAGTGCGCTGTGCATGGATGCTGTTGCAAAGGGCAGTTTGCCCACATCACGGGGAGGAGTAACGAGGGGGGGAAGCAGAGAGAAAAAGGCCAGCTGCCACCTATATGATGGTCTGCATGCTTAGTTCCCCCCCCCCGTCACACTACCAGCCTATGAATCTGGATTTGGACAGCGTGGAAGGGGGAGGGTAATCCTCCCCCCAGACCCCAATTACAGAAAGTTGAACTGAGGGGATATCAGAGGTGTCAGGTAGGTGGGGGCTGAGGCTGGGTGGTAGCTGAGGCCTGAACAGGGTCAGTCCCTGAAGATTGAGGGCTGTTGGGCTGAGGATAAAAATCAGTATGAAAACAAAGATACTTTGACCTCCAATATATTACAAATTGGTAAGCATGGTTTATTCCAAAATATTACTGGGCTGCAGAATTGACCATGTTATAAATTGTATTTTGTATAGATGCAGGGGATTTGAATTATGCAGAATTTTACAAGCATGAATCATTGATATACATTCTTTTCAATTGTTTTTCTTCAGGGAAGGAATTCATTTTTTGTGATGACAAATATTGTAATAACAGAACGCCAAAGGCAAGGATATTGCCCAGAGGTAATTACATTTAATAGCATTCTATTATATTTAAGCAATAAGGCATGACAGGGTGTGTTTTGTGATGGCCTTATGCTTCAACCACCCATGAAGTGTCATTATCCCAGCACAAAGCACACTGTGGAGTGTTTTATTGCAATTATGAAATAGGTGCATAAGAATTAGTAAATAAATAGTTTTTTTTTATTTAAACAAATGAACATTAGAAAAAAGGTTATAAAAAAAGAAAAAGTAGTCATTGAAGAATTGCAATTTTATGTTTGGCCAGTAGATGGCAGATGCTACTTTTTTTTATAAAAGTAAGTGACTTGAGGTGTATTGATATAGCTGTGTCTGCTTAATGTAAACTGGTCAGTGAGGTCACAGTTCTTTTTCCAGTGCTGTTGTGCTGGGATAGCAGCACTGGGTTCCAAGCTGCTCAGTCAACCAGGTTTTTTTTTTTATATCTATTTCATAACTGTAGATGAGAGGCCAGATATTCAGAAAGAGTCAGATGCAGACTCAAATGCAAGCTGTGCCTGGATCTGCATCTCCTGCATGTATACCTGCAGCAATTTTCAAAATATGTGTCAGTTAATGAAAAAAGGTCATGATTTGAAGTTAAAAAAAAAAACTGATGCAAATGTGATTTGTGTCTTTTTTGCCATATAATTGTGCTGGTTTTTGGATGTGACATTTGGATGCACTTAGATCAGGTAATAGACAACCTCACGTTTATCCCCTTGTGGTAATATTTAGCATTCAGCAAAAAGAAAGCAGTTTACAGAATCAAAACATAAGCGAACATAAGCAAAACTGCTTACTAACAGCCACGTAGCGGTCACAATCTTAAAATGGGGGGGGTCTAAGACTCAAAAGATGAAAGATAAGAGTCATGGCCAGCAGGCAGTATGAACAGATGTCCCTTTTGAGAGCTGATAATGCAATAACTATTAAAAGATTAAAAGAGTATTTTCTGAACTTCTTTTAAAGCCAAACTCACACCAGAAATAGTGATACTGACTCTTCAACTATTGTGCGATATTTAACTAGATTACAGAATGGGAAATGCTAAAAAGCAGTAGCAGAAAGATCAAAGCAATGGAAACAGGCCATTGCCACCTAAGCAGCAGCATTGCAGCAGCCTTGGAGCAGAGGAACCTATAAACACTGCCCTGCTCCAGGCTATACGAGACCTCAATAAGAAGACTGGTACCCTGGGGACGAGGTTTACCTCCATGAAAGCCTGTATGATGGAATCACTGCAGAAGCAAAGCAGGCAACAGCCTCAGCAAATACATCAGTGGTGGCCATGGCTGGAATTTTGTCTGAGAACAAGCTGGACTGTGGAAAACAGAGCAAGGGCCGTAACATTTGACTATTAGGACTACCTGAAGTGGCGGAGGGAACCGATCTTAAGTCCTATATCGTGGAACTGCTTAAATAAAAACTTAATTTGTACTTACAGGACAAGATTACAAAAATTTACTGACACCCCCCCCCCCCGTGCAAGAAGCTGGCTGATAATCAACCTCGGATGGTCATGATAGTAACTACTGGTCCCCATATCTGGGATGATATTCTTCAAGTGATAAAGCTGTGAGGCCCTTACAAGTTAGAATCTGGGGAGCTGTTTTTGATTCTCAGATCTGAGCTTTGCTATAAGACAGCACCGCAAATGTTTTGAGACAGGCCAAGTGGGGCTCAGGACTCTTGGCATTAATCACACATAGCAACTGCCTGTTCAGTTAAGGGTGAATTATGCAGGAAAAGTATATATGTTTCAGACCCTCTTGAAGCAGGAAAGCAGTTAGAAGAAATCTAGAAGGACTTTGTTCCTCACCCGACACACGCCTAATCAAAGGGAGAGGACTGAGTATTCATTATAGACTTCCAGCTGTCTCTTAAAACTGGCTAGCATTGTTTATATTTTGTTTTAGTAAAAATATTGCTTCCCACTAACTATGTGACCTTGAGCAAGTCACCTAACCTCCCAGTACTCCAGTCTAGCCAGAAATGGGTACAAGCAGGACCCCACTGAAAAAGGAACCAAAGGATCATGAGTGGTTCGGTGCAATGGTTGTGGTGCAGCAGTCTTTCAGGAGATTTTCTGGAGTCTGAGGTGCTGCCCTATATGTACTCACCTCTCTGGGTTGTAGGCAGAGGTTGCTGGACTCTGGGGCCAAACTGGCAAGGGTACAGTGGACCTTCTGCCCCACCTAGAGGCCACCAAGTGGGACACTGCTCCCCCAAAGGATGCCTAGACAGAGGCAGAGGCAGAGCAGATGGACAATGGTGGGCTCTGGGAGAGTGGGTGTGGGGGAGAAGGGTGCATGCTCCTTCACTTGTATCACTGCAGAACACCTTCACCTTACTGGTGGGAAAAGGCAACCGAGAGGAGGTACCCATCACAGTGAGAAGGGAGGAGGTGGGGTCCTCAGAAATGGAGGCCCCAAGGAGGGAAGTAGAGGTCTCCAGTCAAAGAGGAAGCAGCTGCTGGTGGGGACTCAGTTGTGAGGGGAGGTAGACTTGGAAGCTGAGGGGGAAGGATAGGGAAGTGAGGTGCTTGAGGGGTGCCTTAGCTCGGAGAATGGAGAGTGGATCTTGTGGCTCGCTAGGGAAGCAGGAGTTGAGAGGGAGCTGGATAGGGTGAAGCAGGGTAGCAGATAGGTGGGAAGATATGGAGAATGATGTGCGCTAATGCAAGGAACCTTGGAAACAAAATGTCAGACCTGGAAGTCATTGCAGAGACTAATCCGGATTCAGTGGCTGCAATGAAGTCATGGTGTACTGAGCACCACATCTGGGAAATGGTTATACCGGACTATTCTTTGTTCAGGGGAGGCAGGATGGGGAGGAAAGGAGGAGGGGTTATATTATATGGGAGGGAGGGCATTAAGGCCACGGAGGTACAGGGGCACAAACAGAAAAAAGGAGAGGCTGGAAGTACTGTGGATCAACCTTGAGGCAGGCTCTGTATACACTGTCCATACCACAGTAGTGTACAGACCTCCAGCGCAGGGGGAGGAGTTAGATAAGGCACTGGGGGAGGCCATCATCAGGATGGAAAGTAAGGGGGAGGGGCTGCTAGTTGGTGACTTCAGTCTGCCAAATGTGAAGTGGAACCTTACAGCTGTGGCTTCTGCAAGGAGCAGGGCTATTCTTGACTCCATACGAGGGACTTTACTCAGGCAACTTGTCACAGAACACACTAGGGACAGGGTAGTGCTGGACCTGGTACTTACTGTACAAACAGGGGCAACACTGGAGATGTCACAGTGGGCAGTCACTCGGTACCAGTTATCACAGCACAGTGTGGTTCAACATAAAGACAGGCGCACAGGAAAACCACACCAGGACAAGAGTTCTGGAATTTAAGATGGCAGATTGTAAAGAAGTGAGAGACTGCTTCAGGAACTGGCTAAGAGGGGGAAGGGGATGGGGGGATGAATACCAGGGAGGGGTAGATGCACAAATGGGGAACAATAAGGGCGGGCATAACATACTAACATACTAAAATGCCAGCAGAATAGGCCCAACGATCTTTTGTGTCTGCTCGTTTGGTCATCCCCCACCCTGGGTGCTGACCTTGCTGTCCCCCTCGCCTTCTCTGGCTTCTCCCTTCCCAGTTCCGGATATTCTTGTTGCATTGGATTTTGCTTCCAGAACCCTTCCCCTGTACCTGTCCCTAACTAACTAAATAACTAAAGCAACTAACCAATGCATGAGAAGGAGTGAGCAAAAGCAGAAGGGAAAACAGACCATTATGGTTCTCTAAGGAAGTGGCAAAGATTGTAAAAGAAACAAGGGTTGCACTCAAGTGGTAGAACCATACACAGATGGAGAAGGACAGGAAGGTATACCAAGCAAAGCAGAATGAAGCAGGCAAGGCAGTGAGGGGAGCACAGGTGTAGACAGAGAAAAGGATTGCCAGTGGGGTTGCTACAGGGGATAACACTTTCTTCAGGTACATAAATGAGAAGAGGAAAGCAAGGGTAGGGATAGTAAAAATTAGAAGGGTGGAAGGGTAGACTTTTCAGAAGGGGGCCAAGAAAGAACTGACAGCTTGGACAGGTACTTCTGCTCAGTCTTCATAGTGGAGGGTGGAGAAACAAACACCATGGTGAAGCAGGAATAGTGTGGGGGTTGGAATGGGGTGGACACAAGTCCATTTTCAGTGGATAGAGTACTGAAAGGACTTGCAGCCCTGTAGGTTGATAAGGCTCTGGGACCAGATGGGATTCACCCTAAGGTACTAAAAGAACTCAGGGAGGTGCTAACTACCTTACTGACAGCCTTGACAACTCACAAGAAACAGGAGTGGTTCCAAAGGGCTGGAGAAGGGCTGCCATTGCCCTTCTATATAAGAGTGCCAGCAGGGAGTAGGCTAGCAGCTATAAGCCTGCCAGTCTCACTTCAGTGATGGGGATCTCTGGTGCTGAGTATAGGATGAGGGAGGTCCCAACAGTCACTAGATGGGAAAGGGACCTTGGAGTTATCATATTGGGGTACATCAAGGTGGAAGGGCAGTGTGACAATGCAGTTGGTAGGGCTAGTGCTGGGTTGCATAGGGAGGGGTATCTCAGCAGGAGGAGGAGGAGGAGGAGGAGGAAGGTGGTGTTGCCTTGATATCACTTGCTGATGCAGCCACACCTGGAGTACTGTGTTCAGTTTTGGAGACTGCACCTCAGAAAGGACATAGACAGGGTAAAGGCAATCCAGAGGAGGGCAATGAAAACAGTGCATGGTTTGCACAAGAAGCCTTACAATGAGAGATTGCGGGATCTCAACATGTGCACGCTGGAAAAGAGGAGAGGGTGAAAGAGGTGACATTATAGATACAAGTACCTCAAAGGGGTGAATAGGACACAGGTGGGGAGTCTCTTTCAAATGAGAACAAGCACCAGGACCAGGAGGCATGCAGGGAAACTGGAGGTGTGAGAAACAATTTCTTCACTGAAAGGGTAGTGCAGGCCTGGAATAGACTGCCAGTAGAAGTGGCAGAGTTTAGAACAGTGGGGACTTCAAGCATGCATGGGATAGCCATAGGAGTATATTAGATGGGAGGCAAGAAGGTGGTAGGGTCATGAAGACCAGATAGGGTCTTTGGAGACAGAACAGGTACGGAACATCTTGGCAGACTAGGAGGGCCGAGTGGTCCTTTTCTGCTGTTAAATTCTATGTTTCAATGATGCTGCATCTCAGCTGGGCTATCCTGAGTAAACAAATTGCAAAATAAAATAAGAATACAAGCATTTTGATGCAACAATAAAGGTTCTGAAATATATTGCATTTGGTACAGTAATTAACAATCACAATGTTTATTTTTTAGTATCCAAGCTCAACAACTAAATGCTCCACAAATAAGGACTGTGAAAAAGGACATATAAAACCACAAGGCAATGGTATATGACAGTAAGAGTCTCTTGACTTTAAACATTTAAAAAATATAATGTAATACAAAAAAGACTGAGAAAATTGTTCACCAACATTTATCATATCCTATATAAAATGAGTATGTTTTGTATTAGTAAGGCATGTCATTTTGATAATGAAATAATAACCAAATGGGATTGATTTTTTTTTAATTAAACTTTATTCACAGGGGTTCAGACTGGAAAATGTGTGAAATATGACGCAGTTAGCAAATCCTGTGAGATATTTGCTTGGTGCCCTGTGGAAGAGGTGAAAGACGCACCCCGGTAAGTTATATATATTAATGCCCGCTTTGTAGGCATGGCATTAAGTACATGCTGTTCTTTGGATTGCTTTTTATTTCCCATAGTGTTTGCAATTTTTTTTTAATTTCATTATTTCCTTCTTGAGCTTTACAACTGGTGCACTTTCCAATCCAGTTGTAGTCCTCCATTTCACCATGACGCCATGCCCTTCACCCTTGCCATGCAGCTAGTGAACACGTGCATGGTGACATGGCAGGGGTGCCCAGCATCATGTGGTCACCCATGAAGTGAAAGGCACTAGCTCTGCACCACACCCAGCTGTGGTGTGCAACAGACCCCCATGATGAGAGCAGATGCTGGGGGCTTTGAGCTCTCCCTGCTGGTCTCCACTCCTGACAACCTAGGTGTGGGTTGCAACCCCAGGTCGTCAGTGTGCCAGAGCGGTCCCCTTCCATTTAGTGCCACAGAGCTGACCTGTGTTTACTAGTTTAATAATTAAAATTATTAATACAAATTCACAGCCACTGAGGGGACGAGGTAGACTGCCGAATCCTGCGGAGAATTCTGATAACTGGGTGTGTGGAGCATTGTGCGGGTTGATCAGGAGCATGCAGTACACCACCTTTACGCTGGATCCAGCTCCAACTCATCTTCAGAAGGCTGAGCTGGTAGCCTAGGCTCTGGTGTTTGCATGAATTGTCGATGCTTCTTTGCGGGTGGGCTGTATTCTTTAAAAGAGGCAGTGGCCAAACCTCTGCTTAAGAAGCTGTCATTGGATCCTGCTGACCCTTTAAACTATAGGTCAGTCTCCAACCTGCCATCCCTAGCTCAGGTTGTTAAAGAAGGTGGTTGCAGAACACCTAGTGGTGTACTTGTAGTCTAACAATGACTCTGAGCTATTCCACTCTGATTTCTGTTGGAGGCACAGTACAGAGATGGCTCTGGGCAGGGTCTGCAGTGATCTTCACCTGGCAAAGGATCAAAGCAAGGTTTCTGTTCTTATTTTCTTTGACATGTCATCTACTTTTGATACTGTTGATCATGAGCACTTAAGGGCTATGAGGGGACTGCGGGGAACTGCTCTCAAATGGGCCTGATCATTTGTCTAAGGAAGGTTGCAATTGGTTGCAATTGCTCTTTGTTGGTTGAGCTCAGCTGCCCTGGTCTCTGGTGTCCATTGTTAATCCAGTACTTTATATCTACACTACTGCATTCTGTGCCACGATACAGAATGTTCCGTTCTACTGCATCCTGAACTGCCATTGCCCAACAGATTGAATGTGGCTCCAGAACTAGACACAATTCCCCAGGTGCGATCAAATTCATGACATGTATAGTTGTAGTATTACCTCCCTCTGCAACTGTTTCATTGCAATTTGACTTGTGTATTCTATTTACAAATATTGTAACTGTCTGTTTTATATTGCTGTATTACTGTTGTTCTGGGTGGGAGGTGTGGGAATTAAAATGAGCACTGGCACTTCAGTTAAAGAGGGTTGGTCTATGCAGTCTGTTACATTGACCGGTGGTACCAGTCTGTATACACTAAATGCTTCACAAAGTTTTATTACATATGACACACTGAACTACCAGAGTACTAACTTTAAAAGGGTATTGCTTAATCTTCAGTTTGCTGTCTCATTCCACGGGCGATTGTCTCACCCTTATGTATATTTTAAATCAGCTTTATAGGGAAAGTAAATGGTTTACGCACTCTTGGGCTTACTGTGGGTGCAAGCATTTGATCTAGTATTTATTATTGGTTTCAGGAAATATTCATCCCAACAATGGTCCTTGCGATGCTGGGCTCCATACAGGTCAGCCTTCTGGTGGTAATGGCACACATAAACATCAGGGGCCTGATATTAAGAAATTTGCACGGGCGCTAACTGGTGTTTGCCCATGCAAACTGGGCTTTGCACTGGAGCCCAATTTTCAAAAAGCTCTGTTGCGTCAACAAACAGGGGTAGCGCCTACGCAAACCAAATGGGGAATCTGTGCCGATGAAAACCTCCTGTTATTCTGCACAACCGTAGTGGCTGCCGGAGGTAATGCAGCTGACCTGCCGGTTGGCCGCTGGGGGAGCATAACCACTCTTGTGGTCTGTGGCACCCCCCCTCCGGTTGCCAGCCCCATATGAAAAATAAAATTCCCCGTGCCAGTGGTCCCCCCAGTCATCGGCCCCAACTGTATAAATATGACCCCTGGTGCTAGTATTTCCCCCTCACCCTCCAATTGCCAGCCCTAAGTGTTTTATTATAATCTCTGGTGTTAGTGGTCTCCCCCACCCTCTGATTGCCAGCCCTAGATGTACAATAACAGGAATCCCTGATGGTAGTGGTCCCCCCCTACCCTCCGATCACCAGTTATTCACTGGGAAAAATAATCCCTGGTGCAAGTGGTCCCCCTTCCCCCCCCAACTGCCAGTCAGGAATTAAAAAACAAAGGCATCCAATGGTCCCCCCATGGCACCAAGCCACCCCTGCTCACCGCATCTGTATGCGTGGTACTGTGGGTGCCTACAGCAACCAGCATAACCCTCCTCAGACCTCCTCAGCTGGCTGCCTTATGACAGGTAGTGAGCATGCTTCATATTTATAGGATTTTTATTTCTTCCAATCGTTTAACCAGGTGAGACACACTAAGCTGAAAGCTTGTTTACAGGTGCAGCCTGGGAGCACAAGGAAGTTAAGTGACTTGCTCAGGGTCACACAGTATGCAAGTGGGGGTTGTGGGATTCAAACCCAGGTCTTCAGATGTGTAGCTCAGAGCCTTAAACCACTGCACTATACTGCCTCCCTTTATTATCGATATTATCGATATTATTGATCCCTTCATTTATTAATTATCGAGCCAGTAGGGACCACATGGCATTAGTTAAATATTGTTAGGTATGGAATAGGTGTAGTAAGCTAATTTGAGATTGCAAGTCACAGTATTATACTGAAACGCAGTCTTCTATGTTTTTATAATTAAAATTTATGGCATTTTTTTGACGGTGTACAACAACAAACAAGACTGTACAACACAACTGTGACAACAATGGATACATACAGTGCAGACTTTGTTACATAAATAAGAAGGAAAAGAGAGCTCTTGTACAAGACTACATAAAATCACCCTCTATATTCATGGCAGAATTCATACCAAAAAGGACCAGACCCCCCCAAAAGTAGAGTCTTGAGCTATACCTTACAAAAGCTACCCATTCTATCTGTTTTGTTTGTTATATACTTGATTTCTGAATGCATATGTCATCCATTCCAGCTGGTAAGTGGCATTAACCAGTGCAATTCACTCAACTACTGTGGGGATCACCGGAGTGAGCCATCTCATGGTGATGCATTTTTTTGCCACTGCATGTTATATGCTCAATAATAATAATAATACTTTATTTATAATATGCCTTTCAAATACCAAGGTGCAGTACAGTCAAAACAATTGACACAGTTAAAACAAGGTCATCATCATAAGATATACAATACAGATCAGTAGTCATCACTACCATATGCTTTAATCCAAAGAAATTATTTTAGGGCCTGTTTAAAGCTCCCCATGGTCATGCACTCTCTAATCCAATGGGGTAGAGAATTCCAGAGGGACGGGGCCACGAATATAAAAGCACGGGCCCCAGCAGATTTTAAAGTCACCCTTGGAATCTCTAGCAACCCCTCGTCGGCCGAACGGAGTGGTCGCACAGGGTGATAAGGAATCAGGAGCTGGGTTGCACAGCCTGTCCACAGTTGTGAAAAGCTGAGCTGGTTGATTCTGAGCAGCAGAAATTTCCCCAGACAGGAACTCTGCCTTCTTACAAGAGATTTCTGACTGATAGAACCGATAGTGTTCTAACAGTCTAAGATGGTCGGCATGTAAGCCAGATTTCCACCAACAATGTTCTAACCTGCATCCTAGTTGCTGCAACTCCCTCAAGACTCCATCAAACCACGGAGCCCAAGAACAAAGGGAGAGAGGTCGCACATGTACTGGAGCAATAGAATCCAGGGCTGAGGTAATAGCATTGTTATATGCCAAGACCAAAGCCTCCGGATCCTTGCAATGCACAGGAAATTGTGACAGGTCAAGTACTGCAGCAAGGCCATCGGAAGTGACAATCCGTAAAGGTCGGTACATGACCATCTCCACAGGGGTCGGCCTACAAGGGGGCATGCCAAAATTTAACCTCATCATATAATGATCAGACCATCCGACTGGTTCCACCTCCACATCAGAGGCCTCGATCCCCAGGAGGAAGAACAGATCAAGAGAATGGCCACACTTATGAGTAGCAGTGGTAACCACCTGTGTCAGGCCCAGTGAGTTCATCAACTGGAGGAAGTATTGTCCAGATTGCGAGAGTTCGTTGTCGATCCAGGCATTGAAGTCACCCAGGACCATCAGCCTGGGAAACTCAAATGCTATATCGATAAAGAAGTCCGCCACTTCCTTAAGGAATTGCTTCTCATCTCCGATGGACGGTAGATGAGAGCAATTCTATAGCCCACACCTGCTACTACAGCACATTCAAATGAACTGGCCTCCTCAACTGGAACACTGGTGAATTCCAATTTGGTCTTGAAATAGACTGCAACCTCCCCTGCGGTCCAACCTCGGGCGGTGTATCACCACATACCTGGCTGGAATTGCGGACTCAAATATTGGGCCTGCATCATCATCCAGCCAGGTTTTGGTGATACAAGCCAGATCTGTCGACTGAACAAGATCCGAAATCACTGTGGTCTTGTTCCTGACAGATCTGGCATTGCACAACAGTGCCCGGGTTGGATAGAACTCCTGGGCTGCCCTGACCACCTGTCCATCACCAATGATGGTGCCCTTGGGTATGGGGACCAAACAACATGAACGTATTCATAGGTCCCGCAGTCTGAGTGGATATAGTGAAAAAATAACTAGGGAGTCTGTGGGGGTAAGGGCTGGTCTAAAAATTTCTTGACCGTGAAAAAGCACAAGAGATGCGAAAACGTTTCGTTCATGAGGGAGGTGTGGATCCTTATCTGCACTGCTGCACTTTGGAACGCTTTTCATTTTTATATTGTCTCCAAATAAAGGAAGAAATTAGCTTTTATACATGAATCATTTTGTTGCTGTCTGTGGTGATTGAGTAGCCAAACTCTCTGCTCCTTGTAAAAATGTCTTGTAGTGCCACCTCAATTGCGCTGATAAAGAGTGCCAACTTGGGGCATGTCCAAAAAATGTGGTAGTGCACAGCTTGTATCTCACCACAGTGCTGCCAACAGTGCATGTCGAGTGTCATTTTCTGATGCACCTGTTGCACTGGAGTAAGAAAGAACCTAGTTAAACACTTCCGGGCAAACTTCTGCTGTGTCATGGAGGAGGATATTTCCTGTGTATTGGTACAGCATATTTACCACATCTCTGGCTCAACAGGTCACCTGGTTTCCTGGTTCTGTTTTTCAAAACCCTTAAGAAGAGGGGCTTGCCATAGCTTGGGATGAGTGGAACAGAGCACAGATACAGACAAACAAAGCACAAATTAAAAGAACTTATAAGTGAACATAAAACAGCCATTAGAGTTAAAAATGAAGCTTATGCTATGGCCTGACATTATTTAGAAGCTAACCATAGTTCAGCAGCCAGTGTACGATTTGTAAGAATTGAACATGTAAAATTCCCAAAGAGAGGTGGTGATTTATAGAAACTTCTACTTCAGAGGGAAGCCAAGACAAGGAAGATTGTGCAATAGGTGTGTGGTGCCCAGAAACTGCTGTGCACACTGTGGTAAAATTATGGTTTGATTCTATGGAAACGCTGTATAGATGATGTGATGGTTGTTTGTTGGGGTAACTCCACAGAGATCAATAATTTTCCATTTTTCTTTCATAGTACCAACCTCAATCTAAAATTTATCCCACACTGTAGTGCTGATGAAATCACATATTTAGACCTCAGAATCAGTAGAAACATGGAAGGTACCCTGGAAAGTGATATCTATTGCAAACAAACTGATGGCAATACTTTACTACTTGTCAACAGTTGCCACCCTCCTCATGTGGCACTAAATATCCCCACTGGTCAATTCCTTAGGACCAAATGAAATTGTTCCATGGAAATTGCCTTTGAGCAAGGTGCAGAGGCATTAACACAAAGACTTTTAGAGAGAGGGTATGGACAACAAAAATAACCTCAGCCAGATGTACAGCAGAGAACACCAAGAGGCAGGACCTCTTGATGGAAAAAGACATTACTGAAACTGCAGAGGAAAGGTTTAACTTTGTCGCTAGTTATTCTGCCCAATCTAGAGAGCTTTAAATTATTCTGAAGAGGCACTGGCATGTTCTTTCTGCAGAACCAGGCCTCAAACAGATTAGTAGTCTCCCAGTAAGAATGTGCTATCAAAGAGCACCTATTTTGAGAGACCTGTTGGTACAGAGCCATTTTGTGGACAGATGCCCTAATACTATGCTGAATAAACCAAAGGCCAATGGCACATTCATAAGGTAGAAAAAGAAATGGGCAGACTGGATGGGCCTCGCTGTCCTTATCTGCCATCAACTGCTATGTTTCTATGTTTCAAATGTAAAAAATGTGTTATGTGTTCTCATGTAATACAAACTAAAATTTCACCAGTCCCAATACAGAAAAAGTGTTCCAAGTTCGCCAGTGCATTACTTGTGACACTGAGGGTGCCATCTAATTGGCTGCCTGATCCTTTTTTCCCCTTTTTTATTTATACATTTTGCAAGCAAAAACACTTTAAATACATATATGCACAGAGAGATAACAACAGCTCTTAACTTCATTTTGTTCTCTTACTAAGGATCCATGCAAGACACCTCCTGTTTAGGTGCAACATGGGGGGAATACCATTGAATTATACAATACTATAAACCCCAAACACATGCAGTCAAGGAAGGACAAAGGGGACCCAAAAAAAGGAAGGACAAACATTTACCCTTTTACCAAAATGACGTGTGTCAAAAAAGAGTCCCCCAAAGCCCACAAAATATTACACAATAAAGGAAATTCCCCAACCCAGGAGGATTCTACAACAAAAACATGTCCCCCAATACAGCATTAAAAACGACATTAATATAAAAGAGATCTGCCCATTCTTATGAATATCCAGTCATCAGAAAGCCTTCCAGAACATGACCAACTTGAATAAAACTGGGCAACGACGAGAGAGTTGGTAGCTCGACACAGCATGGGTAGGCAGACCCTCCCCAACTATTTACTGCAATTAATAAAAGAAACAGCCAAGATCACCACCCCAAATACTGCAAGAAAAAGCAGTAAAACATATATAAGAACAACAGAAATGAACAGTTCATATAGGGGCTACCTCCCCACATCCTTAACATAAAAGGAACAGTACTTGCATAAACTCCTCAGTCCTCATCAGCTGAATGTCATTCATTCACAAATCTGGACTGTCATATGCAGTATGGGCTGCACCCATTGGCTTTACTCTGCTGTACAGCCCCACGAGCTGGGCAGTCACGTCGGCAGTGGGCGGCAGGCTGGTGGGATACTGCTGCCCGCCTGCTGCCAGGGGAGCGGGGTGGTGGGGGACACTAGCCACCAGGGAGATGTTTGGGGGTTTTCAATTTACTTACTGCCAGCGATCGGGCATTTCAGTCCACTGGACCACCAAGGAGATGTTCGGGGGAGGGGTTCAGTTTACTTTCTGCCCGCGATTGAAAGGATTGTATCTTCATTTCTAGATTCTCATCTTCTTAATTGTATCTTGCAAGCCAACTTCCCTTTATAAAAAAGTTATTGTGGATTTCATATCCCTCCTTGCTTAATTTCATTTCCTTCTTTTGCTTCTTGTAATTTAGAACAGAACCAAGAAAAATTAATTTGCTTTTCTTTTTCATTTTGTAATTTTAGATTGTGAAACAAACTGTTTTCAGCCTGCATTCAGGCTTGCATATGCAGTGTATTTCCTAGTTTTGCAGTCTTTTGCAGTAATTTACAGTGGAATCTCTTGTTACAGTATAGCTCTGTGCAGTTCCCAGTTCATATCACCGCATAGTCAAGGGCTGACTGAACAAACTCTGAACAAGTAAGAAGAACTTTACTTCAGTCGTCCCAGCTGTAAAATTAGGTAGACTACAAATGTAGCTGAGAATCTCAGTTGGGTTTCTGGGATAAACTAATTAAAAACACCAACATTATTTAATCATTAAAAAACTGCTCCAGTGCACACATCCAACTTGAATAAAGGCAGATGCCAGCCAGAAAGAGTTCAGGTTTTGTGGCAAAATGGCCATTAATTAAGTGGTTATTTTGTCATGAAACTTTGAGGTGTTTGTTCCTTGCCAACTACTGCAGTAATTGTATGCAGGAAGCAACACAATAAAACCTTTATTCTCTTCCACTCTTTCTGCCACTTTGCCATGGAACCCCCACCCCACCCATCACACTGCTTCCTCTACTCCTCCCTCTCTCTCCCTTCCCTCAGTGTCAGAGACCTCATACACTATGCCATGGTCACTTCCAAATTCTGGTTTGGCTCTCTCTCACCCCTCCTCCTCCTACTGCCTCTATAACATTGCTCCCCATCCCCTCGGTCCCCGGAAAATCTCCATGAGTTAAGCTGCCTTCTAGTACTGTTTTCCTAAACTCTGATCCTCCCTCCCCATATGCTCAGCCTCACCCTTCTCTTCCCTCACATCCCTTCTTTATGACTTTGCCAACCCCTCCTGCAACTGTTCCTGATCCATGACCCTTGTATTTTATTTATTTCAGATTAGGATTAATACCTTTGAGTCACAGACTCATTTACAAAGGTTCCAGGTCATACATATAACAGGATGGATGAACAGAACATAGTTAACAAGATGTTACATGGTTATCATGGAGGGTGCAATTGCATAGCAAGATAAGATACATTACATTTGAATGCTGGGTTCACTATAATACAAGAGTTCCAGCGGCTAGTAGTTAGTCCTGGGTCCCCAGGATGCAGCAATAACTAGATTTGGAATCAGTACCCACAAGGGGAGAGCTAATTACAAACAGTGCAGTTTTCACCAAGCGCCTTTCCAGGGTAAGTGCAGTAGAAAGCCAGGGATACCAGAGAGTTAGCTGGGGGGTGGGGTGGGGTGGAGGTGGAGCAGACAGAGAAGGCTTTGTCAGAAACAGGCAAAGGAGGAACAGGGGTGTGAAGTGGAGGAAGAGTGAGTCCATGATGATGATGGGAAGTTACCTAGAAGGAGAATATGGTGGAGGGGTGTATGCAGTATAGTGCTGGGAGAGTGAGGGGATGGGAGCATGGGGGTTGGTGGACAATGGGAGGAGTGAAGTGGGGGTGAATAGACGGGGAGAGATATGAAGTGGGAGATGGTAGATAGGGGGGTATGTTTGCAGAGCACACTGATGAGGGAAAGATGGAGGTAAGAAGGACACCGAGGATCGCTGTTTCGGCATGGTGTTTGAACGAAGGTTATGGTAGGAGGAGACAATTACAACCATTCATAGTTGCCAGGTAGGCTCTCAGGCCTGGTTTGAATTGTCTTGAATTGGCTGAATTGATATTTCCTCCTCCTCCTTCTCCTCCTGTGTTATTGATGTCTCACTTGTCCCTTCCTGGCTGTGAGCAACTTTTACCCACCCAGCTAACTGTGCCTTAATCAGTTAATCCATCTGATAACATTGCACTCCTGAGCCTACCTCCTTCACTGACTTTGTTAGTTTGCACTTTAGTAGTCTGGGTGATGCTAATCCTGCTATTGTCTGGCACTGCTCCCTGTACTGTGTAGCATTTGTATCTTAAATGGCATTATATCACATCTTTATATTTTTTTTCCATATACAGTAGGTGTTTATTTCTCCTTCAGCAGGCTGCAGCTGCTCATCTGCCAGCCCTACCGGACTCCGGAGCCATTCGGGATCTTGTTACTCTTTGCATGCCCTGGTGGTGCCCCTGGAGCTGGCCCAGAGGCTTCATCCTGCCACGGCCTAGATATTTTCCACATTTTCTCCCCAGTTACCCGGGGCCCCAGACAAAGAGGTGCATGTGCGTGGAGGTGTGCGTTCACCCACTTGCTCTGGTGATGGCATCTTCCTCCCACCCCATTGGCCTAGCGCCCTGGCTCCCACAGCTCGCACTGCCTCCTGGCCTCCACTGCGAGGCAGTCAAGAGCCGAAGGAGCACAAATCCCTCCCTGGAGAGGAGAGCTGCCTGTCGGTAAGCACAATCCTGCACCGCTCCCCCCCCCCCGTGCCAACTTCTGATGGCCTGTGCTTGTTCCTGAACATGGGTCGTCAGTGTGGCGAGAGGTAAGGCGGCCAGCGCCTCAGCCCTCTTCGCCACTGGGCTAGCTCCACATCTTTATTTTTGTTGCCATAAATATTCTGCCTGTAAATTGTGACTGTACACTGTTACTTATTTTTATTTTATTTTATTGCATGCATTCTTACTCTACTCATTTTTATTACTACTGCACCTTACATTATGTGTTATCACTTGTACATCATGTACTGTATACTCCCCCTCCTCTACATCCTCCCAGGATGCATCTGGAAATGTGCTGTTAAAAGCTCAGTATATCTTTCTTGTGATACTTTTGAAATCAATTAATCAATCAATCAAAAACAAAACCAACAAACACACAATATTAAACAGCAAACATGAACCACTCAACCAGGTATCCACATTCAAGTACCTTGGTATCACCTCAACATCTCTCTCTCTCTCTCTCTCTCTCTCTCTCTCTCTCTCTCTCTCTCTCTCTCTCTCTCTCTTTCTCATTCCCACCACATAGGTCACGTCATCAGAACTGTCAACACTAGAAATGGCCTGCTCTACAGACACCGACATTGCTTGACAACCTAAGCCCTATCCCTTGCTGTTAATAGTTCTGTACTCTCCATCATAGACTACTGTTTAATTGTGTATAGCACAGCCACTGAAACTGCCCTGAGTAGTGTCAAAACAGCCCTAAACAAGACCTGTAGGTTGGTTCTAGGTGCAGGCAGCCATCCTTATATCTGTGACCTATATGCACAGACCAAATGGCTAAACCTCCTGGGGAGGATAAAGTACCATGTCTGCCTTTTTGGTATAAAAAAAAAAACCCCTCTAGGCTTAACCTTCAACTCCATCCAGTTGCTCCTCAAACCATCCCCAAACCCGCACCTGACCAGAGGCAAGGCTAGAGAGGTGCTACATATTCCCTTCTATCACACAGCACTTGCTCAATGGTCCTTCTATAAAGCCCAGCTGTGGCTTAATGAATTGCCCCTGCCATCACAAACATTCCTAAGCTAGGCCCATTTAAAAGAGAACTAGCACCTTACCTGACCATCCAAAGTGAGTGTGATTGCTCGTACTAATCTTCCTTATCCCATACTCCCACTCCCCCCTGCTTGTTCACCACCCACATGCTCACCACCAGAGCCTTTATTATCTTACTTCCTCATTCCTGAGTTCTTGCCTACGTATCACCTCCTCCCTTCCAACCCTCTTACTCCCACGCTGTACGCCACTCCTACACTGCATCTCCTTGACAACTGCCAATATCTGGCTGCTCACCTCCCCTCTTGCCAAAGAACTCTCTGTAACTGATGCATTACTTATGTAAACTTATGTAAAGTTGTAAATCACAGTTTATGGAAATAAGCTCGTTTGTAAATGCTCTTCAACTTTCTTGTATTTACATTGTTTAGCCACTTGTATTCCTTCTGTACATAGTTCATGTCTTACTGTACTTGTTCACATTCGAAGGTTGTTATCCAAGACAATTAAATAAATAAATAAAAATAATTAAACAATTCAAGTAGGAAGTGTGAACTGTAGCCTGTTTATGTTTGCTTGCATGCATGCATGCGCAAGTGAACATATTGTGACTGTAGTATAGGGGACTTTGTAGTTTTGTACTGTATAAGCCAATGGATGTAGAAATGCAGGAGGCTTGCCTGTTAAAAGCCAGTGCTGAGAAGGCTGATGAAGATAGTGTTCAACTGACTGATGGGTGTAAACTTCTTGTAGTTCAAATGATAAAGTCTCACCAATCTCAGGGGTTTTCTGCTCATTAGCCAGCTAGCAGACATCATCAAGGTTTGAAGATAAACATCAATCCTCTGTGTGTGTGTGTGTGTGTGTGTGTGTGTGTGTGTGTGTGTGTTTCCTCTTAGTTACTGACAGGAAGCACCTATCTGAAAGCAGTAAACAAAGCTGGGAAAAACAGCATGCAGAATGCAAATATAATAGCTTCAAATATATTAACAGCATAGCAATAATTGTATTTATTTATTTGGTTTTATAATCAACAGCAAACACCAGCAATAGTTGATTTAAATTACAAATTATGTTCCCTTTAAAGAACCCCTAATACCAGTTGGATAACTGACAAATATAAGCGTTAGACACAATTCAGTTTATCATTCAAATATTTTTGCAATCCTTTTTTTATATGGACTTTATTCTCCTGCCCCTCCCCATTGGTCCCCTTCTGCTGTTGACCCCCAGCCCCTTCACCCCACCTCCAGGATTTACCCCACCTACTTCTTATCTTGTTGTGTGAGTAGGGGCCATGGATAGTGGTGGTGCTGTGGTGCCCTTAGGGTCACAGCATCATCCTGTAGACAGGGCTTCTTTCCCACCTGTTATTTCCCTTGAGTCAGCAACGGTGGTGTTCAATGGCACACACGTAGACCATGAAGACAGTGCACATTCTCAATGCCCACTTCTGACTTTCAAATCTGGTGACCGCTGCTGTGCCACCTACCCTCCACTAAGTGGCAGCCAAGCAGCAGTACACACTGACCTCCCCCCAACCCCACCCCCAGAGGAGGAGATATGCCTTTATTGATTTTAGGTACCAAAAATACAAGACATTACATACTGACAGAAGTGTGCAAAACAAGTATGCACAAACATACATACAGAATTTAACAAAACTATTTACAAATGGTTAGAAATTATTTCAAATTGGGATGTTCAGTAAGGTGGTGGTTGCCCTTCATGCATTCAATTCATCATATCATTCCAAAATCCCTGCATAAGTGTCCATCAAAGATACATAGATACATAGACAGTGTCGGCAGATAAGGGCCTATGGCCCACCTAGTCTGCCCATTTAAGTTTGTAAGTTCAGTTTATGTTTTCCAGGAAGTCTGTTGCCCCTTACCCCTGACCTCCAGAATTCCTTTATGTCTATCCCATGCATTCTTAAATCCCGTGATTGTTTCAGCCCCCACCACTTCCTCTGGCAGGGTGTTCCACTTGTCCACCACCCATTCTGTGAAGAAATTCTTCCTCACGTTTCCTCTGAATCGTCCTCCCTCCAACTTCATCACATGCCCTCTAGTCCTGGAACATCTTTTCGCTTAAAAATAGTGCATTCCTGCACCCTGTTCCTCCCTGTAAGATACTTGTATGTCTCTATCATATCCCCTCTCTCCCTCCTCTCCTCCAGGGAGTACATGTTCAGTGCCTTCAACCTGTCCTCATAGGACTTGTGATGCAATCCATGCACCATCTTTGTTGCCCTCCTCTGAACCTTCTCTACCCTGTCTATGTCCTTACGTAGGTAAGGTCTCCAGAACTGCACAGTGTAGGTAGAGAGTAGGTAGTCCATAAAAGTTTGTTGAAGTCAGTTTGTTATGCTTAAAGAACATTTACCTCTGGAAGTGAATATAAAGTTAAGAATTTACCCAGATGTTTTTTAAAGAACTTTGTTTTAGTGTTAATACTAGCAATCATTTTCTAAACTCAAGCTCATTAACAAGTCCTGGTACCATTCTCAGTAGCTAATGCTATCTTGATCAAGCCAGTGTTTCGGTATGACTCTCTTTGCCAAGGCCTCTATGATCGCCATGTGGAATCTTCTCTCTTTTATCAATATTCTCCCCAGTTCCCCTAAAATGCAGATCTCCAGCGTGAAGAGATCCTTTATTCCCAAAAGGGGGTCAGTTTTAGATTTAATGTTCTGCCATAAGGGTTGGGCTAATTCACAAATCCAAAGAATATGTAATATGGTCCCCTTTCTTTGCCACATCTCATGTACATCACAGAGGACAGTCTGCCCTTACTGTACAATTTTACTGGCATAAAATAAGCATTATTTAGGATGTTAAATTGTGTTAGCCTCATTTTATTATTATTTGTGTACTTATAAACATTAGAGTACACCTTCTGCCAGGTGAAGTTTCCTTCTGGGAACTCTTCCTACCAGGACGGACATCTACCTTCAGATTTATAGGGTGAGTTATTAAAGATAAGCTGATATAGGAAGACTATAGCATGTGGCAAGTTGGCTGTTGATCCCATTTCATTTATCAAATCTGAGCTCCTATCATTCCAGGGTGGTGGGCCCATGTATTTGGTCACTACATGGATTAGTTGCATAAACTCAAAGATATGCTTGTCTTCAGTCTGGTATTTATTTTTAAAGGTTCTATAAGGTATTGGTTGGTCCCCTGCCATGAGGTCAGCTATAAGTAGTGAAAGTACTGCCTCCCAGAAGGATGGTTTAATAATTGTCTTGTGTCTTTAAATCGGGATTATTGAGTGCACTCTAGGCCATACTAGTAATGTTGCTGATCTTAAGGAGCCTGCACATCTGAGCATTCACTTTAACTGAGCTGCCAATCACTGTGGCTTTGAGGGCATTTGGTAATTTTTTGAAGGAAGTATACACTAGCGATGCTGGTGATATGTCAAATTTACTGCTAAGCTGCCTTTCAATTTGTAGCCACGAGGGTGGGGGTAGTGTAAGAGTGTTGATCCATTTCTTGAGGGTGAGTAAGCCATTTTAGGAATTTGCTTGCATATGATACAAAGTAATAAATAGTAAAATGGGTGAGCCATAGTCCATCCTGAAGTTTGGGCTAAGCAAGCTTTGTATAGGCTCTTTGGTTTGCTGTGTTTGCCCAAATAAATTTTGCTGTACACGCATGTAATAAGGTGAATAATTTAAGGGGTTGGCTTAAATTAAGCATGCTTAGAGGGTACAAAATTCTTAGTAGAATAGTAATTTTTATGGTGTTTATATGACCCCAAAAGGTTGACGGGAAACTGTTCCATCATTCTAGGTCTTGTTTAATTGTATTAACAAGATTGTCTATGTTTATTTTACATGTGGTTGATTGATTTCTACTTAGTTCTATGCCCAGGTATCTTAGGTTCTTAGGGGGTCCAAGTTAGGCCTAATCTAATAACATCAGTTTTATCTACTGTCATATTTAGGGGCATTCAATTTATAGACTTCAACATTTCCAAATGCTGCAGTTGTTTCCAATGCTGCTGGTAATGATGTAGCAGGAAGGATTATATGGAGTAATATATCATCTGCGTATACAGATGGCTTGCAATTATGTTAGCCAGTGTTGACACCCTGTATATCTTGATTTTCCTTTAATTTGAGAATAAGGGTTCTGAGTATAAATTGAACAGAAGAGGGGGTAGGAGGAGATCTATCTATGGGTGCTAAATTATCCTTCCCTTGTCAGCCCCTGCGCGACCATGTCCCTTTCCTGAACCCAGGTCACTGGTGAGATGGGAGGTGAGGCATCTAGCACCTCAGCTCTGCATGCCACTAGCTCAGCTACAAGTTTACTGTAGCCCAGATTTCCTTAGACAATATTGTTTGTGGCCCTGAGGAGGGCTGAAGCTGCAACCCACTGTTTTACAATTCTGTGCTTTTACCCTCTGTACCATTCAGCCAGAACTCTGTTTTGCAATTATTTCCCCTCTTTCTTTATTACTGAAGGAATTGACCTAAAAACAAGATAACTGTCCCCTGGATGTTATTAGCTTTGGCTGCTTGACTACACATGACATCATAATGCCTGTTTATGACATAATTATCTCCAAAAGAAAAAATCAATACCTTAGGAACTCTGGATCCTGTAAAATTTAACAAGACTAATCACCAAGAGGAGACTGCCTCTCTCCGGATTTTTGAAACTATATTAACAACATGAGACAGTCTCACTTACCTAGCTTATTTTATTTTTAAAAGGACAAGCCAAAAATGATACTAAATTCAATGTTTCATGACAAAAAGTCACTTCCTCAGCAATGGCTTTGTAAATAGTTTCTTATCCAATAAAAAGAAACACACACCTTAAGTATTTCATTTTTCATCATGGTAAATTAATCTAAATTATTATTCGGTTAACACTGTGTTCATTACATTTTTCACTTACAAGTGGATCAGGCTTATAAGTGCCTGTGCTGGTGGGTATCTTTGATTCAATTTATATTCACTTATTGCTATTACATTAATCTCCATATTTATTTCCCCAATCTATATATCTATACAAGTCATTCTTTTTATGCATATACGCAAAAACAACACTCCTTAAGTCATATAATTTCCCTAAGCCCCCCTATTTTTATTTCTCATTTTACTTAAATTGTTTTAAATTCACCCTTTTGGTGACTCAATCTTTTGCCAAATAAAAAGCTATAATATAATTGTGCCATTTTTATCTCCTTCCAAAAACACCTATAAAGGAAGTCACGGGGCGGGGGGGAGTTTTTTTTGGAGTTATTACATAATTTCTCTTTGACTTTATTTTACTAATCTTATACTTTTTAAGATTACTTTTATATTACACTTACTTGTTTAGGGAAAAATCGGAATCACTGCTTCTGTTCAGATTTAATTTCCAGTTACCACAAAAAACAAAAAAAATGATTTAACATTGTCAGTCTCCTGTATTTTAAGTATGTTTTAAAGGATTCTGAGTGAAGATTAATTGTCTAATCCTAAACTTACCAACGACTTTATACTGCGATCTGCACCACACCGGGCCACCATTATCTCTGTTCCATGCTGCTCTGTTTACCTGCCCCAAATATCCATTTCCTTTATAGTGGATATTGCCCTTCCCTTGGCCAAGCAGCTCTATGATGTAAATGATGTCATCATGTTCAGCATCCGTCCATGTCATCAATGCCACTAGGGTCAGTGCCAAGATGAGCTGGGCTGCCTGGCCATCTGGGTAAACTGATGAAACTCCCTCTAATTAGCAAAGGCTAGTCAAATGCATCATAGTGCTAGGAGTCCCTGGGGATTACTGTCACTACTGAATGTAGTGTGACATGTACATTTCAGTTTAAGAACTGATATTAATAGACCCTGTGTTTTCCCCCCTCCCATTCAGTCTGGGAGGGATGAATCAACACCAAAATAAAACTCCCAGAAGTGAAAACAAAAAAGATCAGAAAGATATTTTGAGTTAAAGGTTAATTTAATAGGGCACCCCTTTGGATACTTTGTTGCCAGATATACATCTATATAAGGTGCAAATACAGTGTCAGTGGCTCAGTAGGTAGCACACTCACCTCTGAGGCCGGGAGATCAGAGGGCTGTGGGTTCAGTTCCCACCCCTGGCACTTGGGTTAATATCCCAATACTGACACTGTAGTGCATCATGAGGGGGGTGCTGCACTTCTGAGGTGCTGTCTTTCAGATGAAACATTAAACCAAGGTCCCATCTGCCTGGATTGGTGGTAGTTCAGGTGGATGCTAAAGATCCCATGGCACTTATCGAAAAAGAGTAGGGGAAATTTTTATTCAATATTCAAAAACAAAACTGAAGAGATAACAAAAGTGAAATAAAAAAAACATAATTGCAATATAACTCATATCAATCACCACATAGTGCTCACCTCAGAACAGTCCATGCATGATACCAAATCAACATAATCCCATAATGAAATATCTGTGATATCAGAAAACAAGACCCATCACCTAAATAAATAACAAAAATTCTTGGCACAAAAATTTCATATATACAATACTCTAGAAAAAGTTTCAGATGAGGAAGAAATCATGACAAGCATTAGCCCGACCACCCAACATTCTTCCATAGGCTAGAACCCACAGACTGTCCTAATGTACGATATTCATAACCATTAATTCTATCTAGTTCTCCTTGAACGTTAAAAATAACTTCTTGAAGTGGAATCACTTTACCTTGCAGGGATCTTAAACATCTCGCCTGCCATAAGGACCATTTGAAACAAGCTAGAAGGACATAAACAATGCTTTTTGGCCATTTTAATCAGGAAGCAGGAATTTGCCCTAAAATTAAAATATCATAGGACATATGTTGAAAGAGAGTTTCTCTCCACCAACCAGCTAACTGATTCCAAAACCCCTGAACATGCACACAATCAAAAAACATATGCTGCATCGTTTCCACCTGACCATTACAAAGTGGTTCCCCACATCCTCGCATTGTCTGTGTTTTTGATTGCCCTTTACATTTAGTTTCTGATGCCCACACAACCATATGAAGTCTTGCATCTTAAGAGGGATCCGTGGTTCCACCATACTTTCCAACGGTAACTCAGTAGCTATTGTAGGGGTACTTGAAATAAGGGCTCCACCTTCTACCATTTGTCAAGAACAGCCTTATAAAAATATTTTTCTCCTTTCCCAAGAACCAAGCAAGCTCGATTTTCCATGTCCTAATATATCTTAATGTAGTCTGAACATACCCTGGAATCACTTTCTCTGAGGGATGCCATTTACCTCTACCCCACGCCATCAAAAAAGGGGTTCCCCACAACTGCATACATAACAAACCCACACCGTTGGATTCTAGGACTAAAGGACGAATAGCACTAAAGAAAAAATTCCCAAAAAGATATATCATGTTCAAACCTCCCTTTTTCCAAGCCCTATAGGTATGCACTCTCTTAACTGGATTTAACCTACTGCCCCACAAAAAACGAAAAAAAGAGGCCTATAACTTTTGTATGCATAGTAAAAGAAAGCGGAAACACATGCAAGACATATAAAAATATGAGAGCTATAGACGCTCTAAGCAAATGCACCCTTTTTTTCCTGGTCATTTTCCAGGAAAGCCAAGACATAACTTTAAGTTTAGTTAAATCATACACCATGCTCCAGTTATTCCTTTCTGAGTCCCTAGAACAAAAAAACAAACCCAAAATCTTAACTTCATCTTTAGTCATAGAAATGGGAAACGTGTCTACCACCTGTGCTGCCCCCAGAACCAATACTTTACTCTTTCCTATATTAACCTTAATCCCTGTGGTATCATAAACTTCCTGCAGTATATGTAAAATCTGTTCACCAGGTTCTGTATCTGCTGTAGTAAAGACACAGTCATCAGCATAAGCGGAAACTTTCTGAAAAACAATCCCATCCCTATTGGTAATAGCCCTAATAGCTGCATCAGATTCAGTGATCCGCAGTATGGGGTCTAATCCAAACACATATAACAAAGGGCTCATAGGGCAGCCTTGTCTAACACCATTTTTTAGATAAATAGGTATACCTAGATATCCATTCACCAAGGGAGTGACCTTCACTTCGGTATATAATGTCTTTAATAGATTTAAGAAGGGCTCTGGGACTCCATAGTGATATAACACCGCCCAGACATATTCCTGTCTTACAGCGTCAAACGCAGTCTCCTGATCAATAGTCATCAAATAACCATCCAAATTAATTTCTAATCCTTGCTCTACTATTTCTCTAAGAAAGGTCAAATTCTGAACAATATTTCTTCCTGGAATTGTACAGGTCTGTATGGAATTCATAACCTTTTGCGCAATTTTTGCCAAACGATTAGTCAGTGTGTTTGCTAAAATTTTATAATCCGAATTTAACAAACTCAGGAGCCTCCAGTTTTTAATTTCCTGCTGATCCCCTTTTTTTATATAGGAAGGTCATGATTCCCTCCTTCATGCTAGGCACTAACCTATTTTCATCCCAAATAGCCCCCACAAACCATCCATAACCAAGGGGTCAAGATGTCAGAAAAGCATTTATAAAAATCGTTAGGAATTCCATCATTTCCAGGGGTGGTCCTTGAGGTCAATTTTGAAACAGCTTCCCTAATCTCTATTTCTGAGGTCAGTGTTATAAGACCAATTTCCTCCTCCTTACTCAACTGTGGTATTTCTAATTGTTGTACAAACAAGTTACGTCATCCTACTCTATCCTTCTGGAAAGTATCCTTAATATGATCTTGAACTAATAGCATAAGTCCACTATTATGCGTCACCAAAATTCCCTGTTTATCTTTTAAAAGAGTCATAACCAACTTTTGAACCCCCTGCAAGCCCAAATCATAAGGGTTCACCTGCTCTTTAGATCCCCTTGTCTGATATTTTTGCTGTTGTGCTGCCCTCTTTTCAAACTCTTTTAAATACAGACACATTTTTTCTTTAATGGATTGTAACTGTACATTATTTGTCGTATCTGTAGCTTGAGTCAGCATTTGCATATATTTTGCTCTAAGCCCTAAATACTGGATGTACTTTCCTTTAGCTTTTACTCTGGTGAGATTCATGTAAAGGTTTTTTAGATCTCTCTTAGTGTCTTCCCACCAATCTATAGGGCTATCATACAAAAACAAATATCTGCTCTTAACACAAAATACTCCCTCACAGAAGTCTGCAGGAGGGCCTCCTGCATAACAGCAACATTCATTTTCCAGTAACCCCTCCCCATGGAAAACTTCTGTACCATTCCTAAGCTTAGCCGAACAGCCATATGATCAGATGTTTCCAAAGGAACAACCTCCACTTCCTGACAAGTAACCCGAGCAGACACAAACCAAAAATCAATCCTTGGGGACAATTTATCTTTATAAAAAGTGTGTGTGGGAACTTTTTTCAGAATATTATAAGCATTATATAAATTATTTACCTGTAAGATTTGAAGTAAAGCATTTATGTCACTATAAATCTTTGTCGTAGCCCTCCCCTAAACTCTGTGAGATAGCCCACAATTAAAATTACCTCCCAAGAGCACTAACTTAGAGGTATGTAGGTACAGTTCTATTCTCCTGAAGAGAGATGACCTATCTGCTTTAATCTGAGGAGCATATATTTTAATAATTCTATATGTAACCTTCCCTAGAACCACATCCATAATCATAGCCCTCCCTGGCAAAATATTGAAAATTTGTAAGACACGAATAGTCAAACCTGAAAATAAAAAACCCAATCCTGAACACGTTTCCTCTCCCAAAGACCAAAAGGAGACACCCTATCTCCAATCCCTTTGAGCCTTTGATCCATTCATATATTGGGACTGTGTAGTACAGTATGGTCTGCATGCCCATATACCCACACTGTCAGTTGGCGGGCAGTGTGGCGGCTTGAGGGTTGGGTGCTGCCACCAACCACTGACCGGGGGAATGGGGTGGCGGGAATGAGTGGGCAGGTTGGGAGGGGGTACAGGTTCCACTGGACAACCAGTGATATTTAGAAAACTGCATGATTGCAATCAGGCATGGAAATTGGTCCACTGGACCACCAGGGCATGTTTTATTATTACAGCCCACTATCGGGCAAGACGATAGGTCCACTGGACCACCAGGGTGTTTGCTTATATTTACAGCCCATGATCAGGCAGGGTGATAGGTCCACTGGACCACCAGGGAGTTTATAACATGTTACAGCCCGCGATTGGGCATTGGAGCGCATTGCCAGTGAGGGGCAGGGGGTGTCGGTCCCCGACCACCGCTGCCTGGCAGGGTGTCAAGCACAAGTTGCCAGGGATCGGCGCACCTGCATGCAAATTGGGCCATAATGACATGCAAATGGCCCCAATTGTGCCTTGCATGCATTATGGCCCCATTTGCATGTCCACAGCTGAATATTGTGGTTGATGCACCTAGCGCAACGGCACTTGCGCTAGCGCATCCCCATGCTCCTCTCTGGCCACTTGCACTGGTGCAGTGCCACTGCGCCATGTGCTATGCGGGTGGCCGTGGAGAGATTTCCAATGGTGCTGAGCCATGGTGCAGCACCGTTGAATATCACCCTGTCAGCGCCCTGGCACATCCCAGTTGTGCTGCGCCCAGGCTTTGCGCCACAGCCTGGCGCAGTCTGAATATTCCACTCACTATATTTAGAGGAGTGGGCAAAGTAAAAGAGTCAAACAGATGTAAATCACAGTAAGGTGCTTTTTACATGATACACATTGCAAAAAGAGATTAACTGGGCAGACAACTGGAAAGTTATGAGTGGCCTGGGTGACAGGAGACCGATTACGGGGATAGGGGCAGACTGTAGTACCAGGATCGGTGATTATTTTAGTGGGCAAAGTTGGGTGAGAAAAGCGGGTAATGGGGGAGCAAGTGCTGGAGGGGATTAGCTATTAGCTGGTGGGCTGGGGGGGATTAGCTATTAGCTGGTAGGCCGGGAAGGGGGGTTAGCTATTAGCTAGTGGGCCGGGGGGGATTAGCTATTAGCTGGTGGGCCGGCGGGGGAGGCAAGTTAATCCTGAGAATCAAACAGTGAACATGATATATGTTTTCAGGTGTAGGGTGAGGATGGGTGTTTATTAAAATGGATAGGGCATTTTATTTTTATTATTTATGGCAGGTAATGCATATTAACTTACCAACATAGCTGCCAGAAAGTTTAAAAAAAAATTTCTGGAAGGCATGGCTTTCATGGTGTGCTGCATCTTGGTTGACACAAGAGGTACCAGTTTGCACAATATGTGCTGATACGGACATGGCAAATGGTACCTCTTAGCCAACCAGGACATGGAAAATTCCCATCCCATTTTATAATAGCAGTCTAAACACTGCTGAGTAATTATAATAGCACAATGAGACCCCTAGTGGTGGTCCTTGGGATAATAGCAAGTATATCAGTGATTACATTGGAGTATTTAGGAAGTGGAACTATACATTTGTAGGAGGTGGAACTGTCCAATTGTATTCAGTGGAGAAAGGCGTCTGAGGAAGTGGAACTGAGTTCCTGTGATTTCCCTGCCCAATTTAACCCCTGAAATATCTGGCAAAGTCAATGGACCTTTCTAGTCTCCTTGCTAGGGAGAACTTCCCCTTAACAGAATCTTTAGAGCTCCTGCCTTCAAGACTCAGGGTCACAAGTTTGATTCCCAGAGAGGGCTGTAGGAGGTGCATCTGCCCTAGCAGAGGGGACTGACAACCTATTGTGTTTTCCTGTAGATTTCATTGGAGCAGTGTTGGCACTGGCTGTTAAGGCAGCTGCTTGTCTGCCCACATGACTGGAAGAATGTTGCAGTCCTGGTGGTCCCAGCGGTGGGGTGGGGGACAGGTAGCCTCATAAGGCTACACAAGATGGGGGGGGGTTAATAAAAAAAAAGACTACAGAACTATAAAGCAGGAGCAGAAAATTAAAACAGAGCAAGCAAAAACCAAACAAAAATCTCATGTTGAACCAGGCCAGTGTAAAAGAAGCAGAGGAAGAAAGCAAGAGGCAAGCCTCATGCAAGCTCTTCCTATTAAAATGAAAACATCACTCTTTCAATGAAAGCACTGTCTCTAACTTTACGTCTCTGATTTGGAAACATAAGAATTGATGGTGTATTACAGCACAGTACTCACGGCCCTTCTAGAGACAAAAACAGTCAGCAGGGCTAGATGTGTTTGTGCAACAAATGAGCTCCCACTGTACCACTGGGCCAGCCTCAAATACAGTGTTTTCCAAACAAAACACTTATTTTAGTGTCATTTATTTTCTATCCTAGAGGACTTTGAGTATAAGTATTTTGTTTAATATGTAATGAAGGTTTTTGAAATAAGTTTCTTGTTATAGTGATTTAATAACTAATACTTGAACACTTTAATAGTGTATAGTAGAACATTGTTCTGTATAGAAATCCATCCTTTTCTAAATGCTGTTGTACCACAGTTCTAGGTCATGGAATGTGATTGTACCCTTCTGTGGTAGAATAGCATTCTAGAACCTCTACAGACTGCACAGATCCATTTCACTGTAAAAGAGAAAAAAAAAACACAATGCACACATTTCACATAATACTATACACTATAAAAATACAGGATGAGCAACTTTATGCATAACCAGTGTGTTCTGCCACCTCGGGGTTCTGATTCCCACGGACCTCTCAAGCTTCCGTCTCGAGGTCAGAGGGAATCAGAACCCCTCTGTGGCAGAACACACTGGTTGTGCACAGTTGCTCATTCAGTATTCTCTATATTCTGCTATAGTCTGGACAACTCAGCTGTGGCCAGATGTGTACACTGAGTTATTAGTTCTCATTGCACCTGTTCAAGTGCAGTGATTCCTATTTATATATATTGCTACTTGTCTATAGCTTATTTCAATGAAAGCCACGCCCATAGAAGAGCTATTCCATTTTCATCACTGTAGCAGCCCATTTGAGAAGTGGTATTGACTGAAGAATCTACTGATTGATTGCAAATGCAAATGCCACTGATTGGAGTGCTTGTAATAAATGTTTATATAGGATGTGCCTTGGCTGTAATGGCAATATCACTGATATTTTTCCTGCATGCAGTCTGACCTTATGTCATCGTGAGTGGTGAAGTTGAGAGTGATGTCAAAAGGTCCAAGTGCAAAAGGCAACATATCTGTGATATTTTCATTAGGGCTGTGGCATATCTGATTTATACCATGCTTTTTATTATACAATGGCCAGAAATAAATCCTGCTTCCTGATTGATCAGTGGACACCTTCAACAGTGATGTTAGCCCAGCACTACATCACATTATGAAGAAAATGCATCAGACAGTAATTCTCAATTTACATCATAGGAACGTCCCTGGCCAATCACAGCCCTCCCTTCAGTTGCCATGTGAGGTACTATTATTACTATGAGAATACGTCACGTGCTGAGCCACTCTAATTGAGTTCTCACCGACCGCTCATGCCATCAGCATTTTAAATAAAAAGGATTCTTTTTTTATTTAAAACAGTTAGTGATCTATAATAATTTTATGGGTCCATTTGGAGGGCCTTTTATGGATCTAAGTGTCCCCTCTTGCATCCTTAGAAACACAGAACTACTTACCTTCAGTTTGCAGTCCTCTAATCCTAGGAATGAATGAAGCAACATTGTTACATCCATAAGAGGCCCTCCAAATGGACCCATAAACTTATATCAGTGTACCTCCATTACCACTATGGACCAGAAGTGAGAATATTGGACCTGGAGTGAGAATATTGGATCTGGAGTTAGAATATCATGATATTCTCACTCTAGGGCCATAGTGGCAAAAGAATATCACTGATAATAACATTGCATCTGTAAAAAAAGCTTCTTGCTGTATCTCTGTATGTTTACCTAATGGAACAAGTTCAATAAAGAAATAATATATATATATATATATATGTTAACACAGCCTTGTAAGTCACTCTTACTGTCATTGAAGTGGCGTCGTGCACAGTCCTAAGGTAGGACTGCGACCCTAAGGGGAGCACTTCAGTTATGCTAAGAATGTGAGACCACTCTTACAACAGTGTGCATGGCCTTGGTTGCTGTATTAATATATCATTGATTAAGTACAATCAGTAATATATTAAACTTATTTAAAAAGTCTCCAGAACATGGAAGTTTCCATGACACCTGTGCATGAGACATTCTTTACAAAATAAGATTCTCTTGTCTCATGCGCAGGGAAAAGCAGTGCTCCTATTGATCAGGAGTGCTTTTGTGATCTATAATGGTACAGTAAGTGGCTTCACACAGAGCAAGCTTTAAAGGCCATAACGGTACTGGTGTCTTGTGTGGTAGTAAAGAATTTCCACATGTGGATATGGATAAATATTTAGATGGGGAGTGGTGTGGTGGTCTAACCTTCCATGTTCTAATATCCTTTTCAGACCTGCAATTCTAAGGAGTGCTGAAAACTTCACAGTGTTAGTGAAGAACAGTATTAAGTTTCCTAAGTTCCAGTATACTAGGTAAGTATGTCAAGAGTGACGATAAATCATCTTTACATGCAAATGTGATGCATTCTTGAGCAAAGTAGAACACTAATCCATTTATTTTTGCTACTACAGGAGGAACATTTTGCCCCATTTTAATGCCACCTACCTACAGGAGTGCACATTTCATCGTGTGACAGACCCATATTGCCCAATTTTTAGATTAGGAAACATTTTCCAAGAAGCTGGAGAGAATTTTTCAGAAGTAGCTATTCAGGTTGGTCAAACTGCTCACTTCAAAAGTTATTTGAAAGACTTGTTCATCATTCTAGTTTGCAAGGCTTGATTTTAAAGAGGGTGAAGGGAGGGAAGGAGGGAGATGATTTAATGCTTAGAGCACATACTGTACCTGTAAGTCAACACATCCCAGGTTTGAATCTCCCTAGTCACAGACTCACTAAAAAATGTTAAAAGGAAACAGTTAGCACTAAGAACTCCACACCCAAGTGGGCAGCTGGTCCCAGTTTGCACATTGTGTGCGTACTTTTATTTTACTTACTGTTTACTGCAGTGTAGTAGAACTGTAGCAGGCTAATTTTGCTGCCTTCCAAGCTGATATTTTCTGTAACTACATGCCCTTGACTCCCCTGCAGCTGACATCAGAGCAGGGCTGCAGCAGTGGGAGATTCAATAGCCTGTAGTACATGTTAGAATTTTTGTAAGCGATTATTTTTTTTTTTTGCTAGCCCCGCCGTTCTCCCTGGGCTAAGTTATGAAATGGGTAGGGAAATTGTTGCATCCTGATTGGTCAGCAGCTGTGTAATGTCAGAATACTGCCACTAGTTAAAAAAAGTGCTGACAGTCAGGACACAGCACACTAATGTATCAATGCCTTTTGCAAAGAAATCTTGACTGCCTTTACACACATTGGCTGTCCTCTTTAATACCTTTATTAGTGACATTACAGAGCAGCTGAAAAGGAAGGTCTGCCTCTTTGTGGATGACGCCAAAATCTAGAACAGGGTGGACGCTCGGGGGTGAGGGGGAGGTGGGGGGTGGATGAGCACAGACCTGAGAAAACTCATAGTGGTCAAGGGTATGGCAGCTGGGCTTCAGCAAGAAAAAGTGCAAAGTAATGTACTTGTGGCCCAGACACCCAGGGGTAAAGTACAAAATGGGAGGAATGGTACTGACAGCCACCAAGGAGGAAAGAGAACTGGGGGTGGTCATATCAAATGGTCTAAAGGTGGCCAGGCAATATGACAAGGCAATTGAGAGGGCTAGTGGGATACTGGGGTGCATGGGGTAGTGTATCAACAACAGAAAAGGGAGGTGCTATTGCGTCTGTATAGACCACTAGTAAGACCCCACCTAGCGTACTGTGTCCAGTTCTGGAGGCCACATCTCTGGAAGGACACAGAGTGGAGGCATTCCAGAAGAGAGCAACTAAAATGGTGCAGGGTCTGCATCAGAAGCCCTACAAGGAGAGACTCAAGGACCTAAATATGTACACCCTGGAAGAGAGGAGAGGGAATATGATGGAGCTCTTCAAATACCTTACAGGGGTAAATAAGGTACAAGAGGGAAGTATTTTTTCAGAAAAAAAGGAGCTCAAGGACATGGGGCAGGATAAGAAGCTGGAAGGTGGATAAATTCAGGAGAGATGTGAGGAAGTACTTCTTCACAGAAAGAGTGGAAGATTCTTGGAACAGCCCTCCAGTGGAGGTGGTAGGGATGAAAACAATGGTGGGATACAAGAATGCATGGGATGGACATAAAGGAATCATAGAGAAAGGGAAGAGGGGTGGGTGAATGGGCTGGAGATTAAGCAGGCTCTGCGGTGATACTACAGGCAGGGAAAATTTGACAGACTGGGTGGGCCAAGCGGTCCTTATCTGCTGGCAAAATTCTATGTTTCTGTGTTTTTATGGCTGCCATCTTTTTGACTCACTGAAATAGTTAGATGGGCTGTAAAAATGAAAGTCCCTCAAAATATTAAAAGAATAATAATATAATGTTCTTTCCTTTCATACGCCCCTTTTGACACACATATACTAATTGAAAAATGAAGTACTACTCATAACTTTACTTTTCTGAGCTTCTTTCCTGACCATCAAAGAAACCCTTGCTATCCTTATCTGCTAACAGGGAAATCTTTGTTGTGACACTGTTCATGAGCGGAGGTCCCAAAATGCCTGTGTTGAAAATCTGCTGTAAAAATTCCCCAAACTAATTACATTACGGGTGTATGTTGCGCAATTTCTACACACGCTCGTGACTCTGCCAGTTTTTGTATATTTTCATTCCAGATTTTCACCAATGCCATTTGTTATACCTCCTCATGATCAGTACACTTGACACTTTTCACATCCTGTTTGAAATGTGTTTTCACACCTGTGGCACCAAATGACGCAGTCGCTGGGCAAAATTACCTTTCACCTAATGAACTGATAGTGTCACGGTTCATGTGGTGGGGGTCACAAAAAGCCCATGTGAAAAATTTGGAGTAAAAATACCAAGAAACGCCAAGGGTATTAGGGTTTTTGACCATAACGCCCTACCCTCTAGGGACTGACAGGCGTCAGGGGTGTGACTTGGGATTGTCGACAGTAATGCTCATGCCATTCCACCCCCAACCCCACCCTGCAGCCAGTGACAGGCATTGAGGTGCACCTTGGACCTATTGCCCCCAGAATTCACCCCGTCCTCCTGCACTGCGCCCATTTCAGCATATTTCCTCATGCAATGAGGTGAATGTAAAGCCCAAACACCCCAAGGCACACCTCAACACTTGTCAGTGTCTGAAGGGTAAAGTGAGGTGAAATGTCATGATCATCATGGGTGACGACCCAAAGGCACACCCCAATGCCTGTCCATCTCTGCAGAGTGAAGGTGGAGTTGGCATCAGTTCAATACTTCAGTGCCGTTCCTATACTGTATCTGTCTAACTCCTGCACTTCCACTGCTAATGCCAGCAAGCAAACATTCGGCATTGACAAATGCTTGTTATAATCTTGTTATGGTAATTTGTAGAAAGTTAAGAGCTACATAGCAGAACATGTGAGCCATCCATCAATAATCTAGTTGACTGTAGCTGTCTACTGTACATTTTTTGAAGTCCATTTTTTTGGTTATCTCAGTTATTTAGACAACTCATCTGGCTTACTCCAGCTACCAGATGTTTGTTATTTAACTCTTAGACTGCCAACAAAATTAGAACATATAGGAATTCTGAACAGATACATCAGTCCATGGCATAGAAAGGTTTAAAAGCTCTATGTCAATAATACATTTGTATGTCAAATCCACATAAATGATTGTAGTCTGTCATGGTACCTACAACTTGACAGATAATGTTTAATCATGCCATGACCTTTAGTGTATTTCTTTTAGAAAAACAAATTCTCGGGTAGTGCAACACACATTTATGTACCTTGCCTTCTGATCTATTCCTTAGGGTGGAGTCATGGCAATACAGATCAACTGGGACTGCAACCTTGATAAGTGGCTGCATGAGTGTGTTCCACAATACTCATTCCATCGGCTGGATAATAGCAACCCCAATGAGACACTTTCTCCTGGCTACAATTTTAGGTAATCTTATACTTACAGCTCAGGATAGAAGGCGGATGTTAAAATATTCACATTCACTGCTAGCGAGTTCCGTTCTGCAGTTGGAGAAGTGGCTACAGCATCCACAGGACTTACAACTAGCGACAACTTTTCTGTTGCTAAATAATTCCCCAGTTTTGGTCATTTTAATTTTTCAATCCTCTGTTTATCCACTTTTACTGCCAACCTGCCACTGTCTAAACAGGCTGGAGATGGTGCAACGGAGGGTAACCAAAATGATTCTGGACTAGCAGGGCAGATCCTGTATGGATCGGTGGCTGTTAACATGTATTCACTAGCGACCAGAAGGGATAGGGGTGATGTGATAGAGACCTTCAATTTCCGAAAGGTTTGAAAAAGGTACATTGTGAGGAAATATTCATAGAGAATGATGAATCAAGATCACAGGGACATGAGTGGAGGCTGACAGGGGGGATGTAGGAGGGTCTTGAGAAAGTTTTATTTTGCAGAGAGAGTGGCTGAGCTGTGGAACAGCCTACCATCAGAGGTGGTGGGTGCAAGAATGACTAATTGTTTCAGATATTGGTGGAACCCAGTAAAAGGCTTAATAGTTACACAGGGGGAAGCAGCAGGGAAGGGGAGAGGCAAGGGCAATAACCTCGACTAGACAATAGGTTCTGGGGTAGGACAGGGTAAAACAGGGCAGGCTGGATGGACTACTGGTCTTTTTTCTGATGACATTTTCTATGTTTCTGTGTGGTGAGCCCCCCGCCTCATCACCCACCATCCCAGGTACTTACATCATCTTCCTTGTTCCCCCATGGCATGCCCTTCATGGCAGGGTCCCTGGGGAGCTCAGCTTCCATAACAGGGTCAGGATGCAGTGTGAAAGTGGATGCCTAGTCAGCAGTGCAGGGCTTGTAGGGGGCTGGACATAATCCAGCAGGACAAGGATTTTCTAGTAGTTTCTCCCCATTGTGAGGGTTGCCAGCATGCAATGACGCACGCACATCTGAGGCAATATAGCGTAGTGGTTAAGGGCAGTGAGCTGCAAGTCTGGAGACCTGTGTTTGAAAACCATCAGCCCCCACTTGCATACTGTGTGACCCTGAGCAAGTCACTTAACTTCCTTGTGCTCCCAGGTCACACCTGGTAACAAGCTCTGGCTTAGTGTGCCTTTCCTGGTTAAACATTTCCCCTTTCCCCTTCCCCTCATCGCCATCCAGTGGCAGCCTCTCCCCCCAACGTGTGCCTTTGCTAGGCTACCATAAGACATCTGCCAAGTGGCAGACAGACAATGGAGGGTGTAATCACCCTTCCCTGGAGAAATACAGCTGTCCACGGTATGCTCATCCTACCTTCACTGGACCAGTCCCCAGCGGCCCAAGGCTGTTCCAGAATTTGGGTCACTGGGTTAGTGAACAGACGCACTTCCTGGCTGGCATTATGTGAATTTATAATAAAAAATACTAGGTTTTTTTACAGTTTTGTTTTTGAAAATATTTTATTAGTTTTTTTTATATAAAAAAACACATAGTATATGCAACTTTAACAACAACAAACCCAGCAGTCTCTACAATTCAGTTAAATTTCAATGTATTTATTGGAAAACAAGTTGATCACAAATCTTATTTACAATTGTATCTAATACAGCTGAGAAAATGTACAAGTAATCACAATAACCACTAAAGGAATACATATGTGTTGCTGTGACAAGGTATTCATCTGAAACATTCAAAAAGATTGAAAAAGGTATTGTGGATCTATGACTTAAATTTGGACGCAGTAGCCAATGTTCCCAGCTTCAGAGATTTTTGTAGTGAAGACCATGAATGGCATATTGAAAACTTGAATGAGGAGCAACCAGCTTTGTGGAGGAGTTTAGGTTCACTAATGCTTAGCAATACCAAATCTATTTATTTATTTATTTTATTTAGTTTTTGTTGACCGGGTAAGTGCACTAGACAAATTCTGCCTATTTTCAGGCACAACCCAGGGGAGGGGGATACAGACGAATTCCAACTGACCTTGAACCAGATTAAGCTGTTGGTGGTATCCTTAGTGAATGGGGGTAAATTTGGCCAGGGCACCAGGAAATTCCTCTACTCTTCCAGTAGGGGAACCCTTGTCGCTCTGGAGTGTTTTCACTCTATGGTCGGCCTGGAACACGAATGGATGGAAGAGATTCCTATGGAGCAAGGGAAAGAAATGGAGGGACAAGCAGGCATGGGACCTGCTGTGGTGGCGACTGGGATGCACCCGATGGGTGGCCAGCATATCACCCAAGACAGCAGTCCCTTTCCAGATTAGGAGGTGCGATTGAGTCTTAAGCAAAAAAACTCTGTCTGGAGGCAGAATTACAAAGGATTAGTCTTTTACTCACCTCAGAGAGCTGTGCTCAGGAAGAGGAATGGAAAAGGAAACAGTCCATCACATCTCCTATTAGCCAGGGATCGTTGGGTACCGCAAAATTGCTCGCCGTGGAGGATAGGCTGGAAATGCCTCCGCATGGTAATGAAGGCTCCTCGCACCGCATTTGGAGTGTGGAAGATGACACCTCTTAGTCACTGGAAAAGGCTCTGCATAAGGCAGGTTGAATCATGACACAGTAAGGGGAATGGTGGCCGGATCCAGCGGTCCCTTTAACTGGAGGCTCGTCAAAACCCCCACCTACTGGTACCAAAGTTTCACCTGCAGAGAACGGTTTCCCAGTGGGCCCGACTGTCCTGACAGGTAACAGGGACCCTCTCAGGGTTCCGACTGTTTCCATTTCAGTTTGCCATGAGGGCTTGAGTACTACAGATGGGGGGTCTCCACACGCGGGGGGGAGTCCCACATCAGATACTGGTCAGACTAATTCTGAAAAACACACATACACCAGTCACTTCCACAAACCAGTGGAACTGGCAAAACAATGAAATGCCATCAGATTACGCTATGTGGGTCCTCGAGACACTCTCCCCAATAGATTTTTCATGGGGAAAATTCCCCTAAAGCAATCTATGGGGTTCTCCCCCTCGGAGGTCTATGAGCTTACTCATGCGCAAGGTGAGACAACGTACGACATTAGTTTCCGAACACCTGCTTTGCTAGAGAGATTCTGGTGTAGGTACCAATCTCAAAACTAATCCCTTATGGGTATACTTCCTTGTGATTCCCCTGACCAAACAACCCTTTCGGGTAATAACAATCCTTTTTCAAAATGAGGGGGTTAATATTACCGATATTGTCTATTGGTTGGAAAGATGTTCTATCCAGGGAAACCTGACCCTGATCCTTGATGAGGAAGGTTTTTGGAATGGGGGTTGGAAAATTAAAATAAAATTTACAACAATCTGAACATGATATCACACACCTCCGAAACTGTTTTTTCATAGGCTGGGACAAGGGCTTTTTATTCTATCCTGGCCAGCCCAGAATGTGCTTTAAATGTGGCTCCAACAAACATATCAGCACCCATTGCAAAGTACTGAAATGTACCCATTGGGGGGAGAAACAGGTCATCCCAGTAGTCATTGTTTTCAAGACCCCAAGTGCATCCTGTGTGACTCTGAGGTGATTGATGACCCCAACACTGTCACTTCCAAAAGTGGAAAGAGTCACCAGCGCTTCGAGTAAAGTGAAATGACAATTGAACTATGAATGTCTTCATTGCTGTATAATTTTAAAATGGCTTCCTTGAATACAAACAGTATACAGTCTGAGGGTAAACGCCCGGGTACTTCGGCACACTTCACCCATACTGATTTAGATTGCCTATTTTTGAAGGATGTCTGTTTATACTCCCCAGCAGTGCTAGAGGTGGCTTCAGCCCGCTGGATATGGGGTGATAGTTTTTGGTCCCAGGGAGAAGACGTTTGCTCAGGAGTAGGGATTTGTTTTTTTTCCCAGGTTCAGGTGCTTCAGCAGTTGGAACTGCTTGAGGGGAAGGTTCTGTTATTGGATGTGAAATGGGAAGGAATGATACTCCGTCTTTTGAATGTTTATGCCCCACAGTTGAAACACGATAGGGTTTTGTTGTTTTGGGTATTGAAACCTTTTTTGTTTACTATTAAACACGTTATCTTAGGGGATGATTTCAATTGTGCCCTCCCAGACCTGGCTTTTAGCCAGCCCTCTAAGCAAATGTATTGTGATGCAAATTGTCTTAGGGATTTGATAACGGACATTGGCCTCATTGATGTTTTTCCAGTATTATATCCGAAGGCCCCAAATATGTATTTTTGTGGGCCACAATCATCACGGACTGATTATTTTTTTGTGTCAGCTACCCTAATGCTACAATTTGCTCGGATTACAGACCTAGCCACATCTGACCATAGACTTTTAGAACAGTGGTAGGGAGCCACCCAGAGCAGAGACGTGTCCCAAGGGTATGGAAATTGAATTTATCTCTATTGGGTATCACTCAGATACAGGGAGGTTTTGGGTATGTTTTGCAGGCTAGAAAATCGTTTTTTTCTTATATGATGATACTAATGTATGGTGGGAGGATACAAAACATGATGTACAACTCTACTTTCAAAAAATCGGTAGGCTTAATGGGAAGCTCAAACAGGACAGACAAAGATTTTTGCAGGAGCAATTAACATTTCTGATGGAATTACGGGATGATAAAGGATGGAATTGCGACCATAGCATCAAATTGATTAAACAAGAATTGGAGGGGGGGGGTCACGTGACCACTGCATGGCGTAAGGACGTGCCTTGTTCGAGCTCCAAACCCCAGGTGAATATAAGTCGAAAATCTACCGAAATCTTTAATAAATCTAACATCAGTAATAGATCTAGTAATATCTGAATACAGTATGGACGAGTGTATTGTGTCTGTGGCGGGTAAATCACAGCGATCGGGAGCTAAAAGCAATAAAAAAAACCCGGCTGCGGGACAGACGAACAGCATAGGCCCCATCTCAATTTCAGCTGCAGAAATGGCAGTGATAGGCAGAGAACTGAAGGATCAATTAATGGAAGCCCTATCTCTGCAGCTAGAGAGACTGGAGAATAAGATGGAAGGAAGGCTGGTCTCAATGGAGACGCAAATAGAAAGGCAGTACGAACGGATGGAGAAGATGGAGGGCCGCGTCTCGGCCACAGAGGACACACTGCCCCCTTTGGAAAAGAGGGTCAAAGAATTAGAGAAACAAATACAGGACATGAGAGAGGTACTAGACTACCAGGAGAACTATCAGCGAAGGTCCAACTTACGACTTTGAGGTCTCCCCGAAGGCAGGGAAGGCGCAGACATCCTGGGGTTCTGTATGAAAATTTTGCCAGTGCTCATGGGCCTGAAACCCAAAGGAGGGAGATATAAGTTAGAAAGGGCCCATCGAGCAGTTCAGCCACGGCCCCAGAGTGGGCAACCCCCGAGGCAAGTGATATTCCGGTTCCATAATTTCCAAGATAGGCAGGAAATGTGGAAAACATATAGAGCTCTGCCTGAGTTGAAATATGAAGGTGTACGATTGTATATGCCCCAGGATCATTCTGTGAGGGTTGGGAAGAAGAGAAGGGAATTTAATGAAGCGATAGCCACTTGCCAAAGTTTAAAGGTGGAGTGGTATATGGTCTTCCCGGCCACCATGAAGATTAAACATGAGGGGGCAACGTATAGCTTTTGGGAAGCTGAAAAAGCACACAAGTTTGTGAAGGAGCTGCAAAAGAAGAGCGGGTGATTGCTGTTAAAAAACGAGGGAAGGGAGGTGGCAGGAGCTGCAGGGAGAGGCCAAATGTTATAATCCTGTAAATAGTTGAGGAACTCTCATTTTCCAAGCAGAGTTGCAGTCAATGTTACGCACGCTGAGAAAGCAAAAAGACTTGAGTTATTTGAATGCTACCTGAGAGGCGAGAGAGGAGCGGTTGCAGAGCATTTCCCCAGTGTGTGCAGTCGGTTGGCCCGAGCTCCCCCGCCCCCATGCTGATGCAACGGTGAAATGTTTCCCATGGAGGGGACTTCTCGGAGGGACATCAGGAGAGTGGAACTGGCGTGTTTCATATTCAGAGATGTTGGCGATGGACATTAATGCAGCTCGGGTTCCGACGGCACTGTTGGAAAGAGACGAGAAGGGATGGTTGCGAAGGAGGCCTACACGTTGATATTGACTCGTGCGGCCTGCCCTGGGGGACCAGGCAAGGAAGGTATATGGTCTCAATTCAGCGACTACCTTGAAGGACTTTCGGGAGGAATATGAAGAAGGAGGATGGCTGGGGGGTGCTTTGTGACCGCTCAGGGGGAGGGGGGAAGGGAGGGAGTGTTTGAACGCTGAGAGGAGGGCCTGCGCATTAGTTTGGATTCACGGGGCCCAGCCTTTCCAGTAGGAACGAAGGAGAGAATGAAAGAATATATGAGTGCTGATACCTAAAGTGCAGGCGCTGGGGTGTAAGAGAAGTGGGGAATGACAAGGGATACGTTGTTCCAGACAACAGGGAGAGTCAGTGAAAATAAAAGCAGGGGAATGGAGATGGAAATCAACATGTCGTGAAGGAAGGGGAGAAAGGATGGAATAAATGGTGAGATGTACTGTGCGATTAAAGAATGCATGGAGCAGGAGACAGGTGGTTAGAAGAAGTGCATAACCGGGGAGAAAAGGTTGATCGAAAGATTTTCATTTGTATCAAGCCCTGTAACGAACCATAGAGGGGAGAACATACTATTTGCAAGAATGCTGTATGTTTCGGAAGGGAAGGGAAAAATACACATTGTATATAAGTTGGGGGGCGGGGAGTTTAAATGTTTTGTTATATATGTTCAAACGTTATATGTTAAGTCCACACTAAGAGAGACAATATGTAAAGAAATGCCACACATAAGGAACGTAAGAGGGATGTCTAGAGGTATGAGGGATGCAAAGGCTTGTTTGGTAGTGAGATGGATCAAAAGGAGAAAGTGAAGGTAGCCTCTTGGAACGTGCACGGCGTCTCTTCCCCAATTAAACGTACTTCTATAATTACAGCTCTTAAGAGAGTAAAGGTTCAGGTGGCCTTACTACAGGAGATGAATTTGACCTCCTCAGAGCACCAGAAACTGGTGAAGAACTGGGTGGGAGCATGCTACGCTGCACCCTTCTCTTCTCGTAAGAGAGGAGTAGCAATACTGATACATAAGCACCTCCCTTTCAGGGTCCTAAGAGTGGTACAAGACAAAATGGAGGGGAGATATGTGTTTGTGGAGGGAAGGTTATATGGGAACCTGGTAACATTTGGAAGTGTATATGCCCCTGCAATCTTTGAACCAATGTTCTATAGAAACTTGCTAGAGCTGTTAACGAGGGAACCATTTCAGGGGCTGATTATGGGGGTGATTTCAATTGCACACGGACCCAATTATGGATCACTCGGGAGGAGGGCGGGGGAGATGTATGAAACAGTGGAGAGAGGCGTGGTAGAACTAGACTTAATAGATGCATGGAGGACAGCTAACCCGAACCTGAGGGAGTTCTCTTTTTTTCTCTAATCCCCACAAAACATGGTCGAGATTAGACCACATTTATATAGAAAGCTGTTGGTACCACAAGATGGTAGATGTGGGCCACGAACCTATACATGTCTCAGATCATGCCATGGTAACAATGACATTAGAAATGGAGGTTGGTAGGACGAGGTCTGCCTCATGGAGGTTCCCTCTATATCTGATGGGGAAGGAGGAGTTTCGGAATTTTTTGAGAGAACAAGTAGAGAGATATGTAGAACTTAACAGAGACACAGCGCCATCCAGACAGGTCTTCTGGGATGCAGGGAAGGCCTACTTAAGAGGGGCTATTATAGGGTATGTGGCAGGACACAGGAAGGAGCAGAACAGATGGTATGAAGAGCTTTTCCAACAGGTCAAGGAGCTGGAACGTAGGGTTGTGGGGGGGATGAAGGGAGTACCCAGATGCTGGCAACGGCAAGGGGGACACTTAATAGTATGCTGGCTGAGCAGGCAAGGAGCCAGACATGGTTTGTGAAGCAAAAGTTCTATGAGTGGGGTAATAAACCAGGACCCATGTTGGTTAACCTTATTAGAGGTAGGAGGGGGGTGACGAGAATTCAAGAGATAAGGGGGAGAAGGGGGAACGTTGTTGAAAGAACCTCAGGCCATTAGGGAAAGGTTTAGGGAATTCTATCGGGCCCTATATGAGAGTGAGTGCAAGGGCCAACTAGATAAAGCGAGAACGTTTCTCAATGGGATTAAGCTCCAGAAAATTACTGAGAAGCAGATGGAGGAATTGGATAAAGAAATTTCTAAGGAAGAGATTAGGAGAGCTATTCAGGATATGAAGGTAGGTAAGGCGTCTGGACCGGACGGACTCCCTGCTGAGTTTTATAAGGCAATGGGGCAAAAGATGGTGGATTTACTCTGGGAGGTATTCCAGGAACCAAGGGAAGGGAACCCGCTTCCTCCCACCATGGGGATGGCAACGGTCTGTGTCTTTCCAAAACACGGAAGGGACCCACAGGAATGTGCTGCATACCGGCCTATATCCTTATTAAATGTAGATGCCAAGATCTATGCCAAGGTATTAGCCAGTCGATTGGAAGGGTTGATGCCGGGGGTAGTGCATCTGGACCAGACGGGTTTTGTAAGGGGCAGACACTTCTATCACAATGTGAGAAAGGTGCTTAACGTGGTGCATTGCTCTTCTCAGCATCCAGGAGTGACAGCGGATTTGGCGCTGGATGCCGAGAAGGCTTTTGACCGCATTGAATGAGGGTACCTCTTTGAGGTTCTGAGTAGGTTTGGGATGGGGAAAGGTTTGTAGACATGGTGAGAGCCTTGTACACCTCTCCGCAGGCAGCAGTGCTAATTAATGGAGGGCTGTCACAGTGTTTTAGTCTGTCTAGGGGAACGAGGCAGGGATGCCCGCTTTCCCCACTACTGTTCGACCTCGCAATTGAGCCTCTGACCATAGCCATAAGGCAGAATGCAAGTGTTGAGGGAATGGTGGGGACAGGAGGACAACAGCATAAAGTGTCGTTATATGCAGATGACATGATTTTATACTTGGGTAATCCGGAGAGATCTATCCCTCTAATATTGGACATGATAGACAGATTTGCCCTCTTTTCAGGCTATAAAGTAAACTTAGACAAATCAGAGGTATTATATGTGGGAAAGGGGAAAATAAGAGGAAGCGGGGGTGGGGCCTACGGGAAGTCAGGTCATGTTTCAAATATCTGGGAGTGAACATTGGACGGAATATCTCAGAATTATATGGGCTGAATTATAGGCCGACGGTAGATAGCATGATAGCAGATGTGAAAAGATGGATAGATTTACCGATATCTTGGATTGGGCGCATGAACCTGTTGAAAATGAATGTGCTGCCAAGGATACTATACCTGCTGCAGATGCTTCCAATGGGCTTGACCAAGAAAGACAGCAAGAAGCTTGAGAGAGAGGATTCTCTGACTTCTTGTGGCAGGGGAAAAGGGCTAGGATCAGTCTGAGCAGGCTAAAACTGAACATAAAAGAGGGAGGGCTAAATTTTCCAGATATAAAGAATTATTATCTGGCCACACAGGTAAGAGTGATTAAGGATTGGATGGCGAAGCCGGAAGTAGCCAGCTGGAAAGATTTAGAAGAAATGGAGGGGCAGGGCAGATTATCGGCATATTTAGCCAGAGGAGGGAAAAAAGCCTATTTGGCTCAGAGGCGAACAAATCCGATGGTGGTCTGGACACTAGAAAGCTGGGAGCAGATTAAAAAACTGATAGGGGGTACAGAGGTAGAGACGTTGCTCCTTCCACTAAATAGAAATCCTTTCTTCCGGCCTGGGTTGGAAGACCAAGGCTTCGAGGAATGGAATAATAGGGGGATACATAGGGTAGCGGATCTCCTTAATGGGTTAAACATAAGCTCTTTTCAGGAGTTAAAGGAGAGCAGAGGGATCCCTAACAATCATATGTTTAGGTTTTTCCAGGCCAGACACTACTATAAGAAGCTGAGGAAATGTGGGCCCCAACCACTTCCATTACAGCAGATAGAGGTCTTGATTGGTAAAGCTAGAGAAGATCCTAAAGGGATGATTGGAGGTGTGGCCCGCATACTTCGGGATAGTTCATGAGGGAAGACAAGGAGCACGAAAGAGCGATGGGAGAGAGACTTAGGGCTCTCAATTTCTGACTTCAACTGGGGAATTATGGTCAAAATGCACATGGGCCTACTGATGTCGAACAAATATAAGGAATCGGCCTATAAGTTAATTCACAGATTGTTCTATCAAATCAAATCAAATCATGTTTATTTATAAAGAGCCTTTCAAAATCAAGGCGCTGTACAAAAATAAATAGAACAGGAAAATCCAAACACTAAACAACCATAACTATGAAGAATAAGCCAAGGTAAAAAGATATGTCTTTAAAGCAGTTTTAAAACTGTCAACGGTCGGGCATTCTCTTAACCAGCGAGGTAGAGAATTCCACAGGGTTGGAGCCGAAAAGGCAAAGGCATGAGATCCCAAAAGCTTCAAACGAACCCTGGGAATCTCTAGCAATCCCTCACTGGCGGAGCGGAGATGACGGAGGGGGCAACAGGGAACCAGAAGATCTTTTAGGTAACCGGGTCCCTGATCGTGTAGGGCTTTAAAGGTTAGTAAACCAACCTCAAAGGTGATCCGCCACCGAACAGGCAGCCAGTGCAGTTTGCGAAGCACAGGTGTAATATGACTGGTTCTAAGAGTCCCAGTCAAAAGCCTGGCTGCAGCGTTCTGCACCAGCTGAAGGCGGCAAATATCAACTCTTGGTAGCCCTAGGTAGAGGGAATTGCAGTAGTCCAGACGGGTGGTAACAAAGGCGTGGACCAAAGTTGGAAGGTCCTCCCGGGGAATCAGATGTTTCACCCGGGCGATATTCCTCAGATGGTAAAAAGAGGATTTGACAACAGCGGACACTTGCGATTTCAGGGTTGTAATGCATAAATGTCAACCAGAGGCATCAGATATGTGCAATAGATGTCAAGAGCAGAGGGGCACATACCTGCACTGTTTCTGGACTTGCCCCCGGCTGCAAATTTTCTGGAAAAAGGTGGTGCAGCATCTGAAGGGGAGTATGGGGTGAATATCCCCCTACATCCGCTTGACCTCTTGTTTGGCGTAGAAGTGTGGGGGGGAGAATGGGCCCCATACAAGAAATGGATTAGGATTGTGTTATCACAGGCTAGACAAGCTATTTTGAATACATGGGTGTCGGCAAAGGACCCTTCTATTGAACAATGGCGTGCCATGACCATTGGCACCCTGGCAATAGAGAAAAGGGCCTACCAAATTCAGAGTAGGATAGAGTCCTTCATTTCTATCTGGAACCCCCTTCTGTCAGCATTAACTATGGAAGAAGCGGTGATCCTGCAGATGGGGGCATGAAGAGGGGAAGTGGGGGCGGAGGGTCCTAGCCTAACCTAAAATAAACTAAGATTGAGAAAGGTGGCATAAAGGAAATAGAGAATGGAATCTTATTGTCAGGGCCCCTACTTTTCTGCGGCACAGTGGGACCAAGTTCTGCGGGAAGACTACCATTTGCCGCAGAATTTCTGCGGTGGTGGTTTGTAATTTCTGAGGAAGTTCTGCGGCACTAACAAACTACCACATCGCAGTGTCAGCTTGTCATCCTGACTCACTTTCATGGCAGTGGTTATAGCAATCAGGATGGTGGAAAGCACAGTAACACTAGTTCAAAAAATAACAGACATAAAAATAGTTTTATGCCTAAAAAAGCAAAACAAATGTATCTCCCTTAAGGTCCTAGACTGTTGCAAAAATGACATATGCAGAGGGGATCTTATGTGATAAATAAGGCATTTCTATATGCATGCTACCTATCTCACTAATGAGGTTTCCACTGTCTATCACTTATACATCTGTATGTGCTTTCTGCACCACCCATGAGGGTCCCACTGTGTATCAGTTATATATTTACTGTATATGCAATCTGTAGCATACATACAAATGTGTGTGTGTGTGTATATATAATATATATATATATATATATATATATATATATATATATATATATATATTTTTTTAAATTTCAATGAACTTGCATCCTCATTCATACAGGTCCTATTGGAAATGGAATAGAGGAGTTATAAAACTCATTTTTCATGTCAACCTGCTTTCCCTGATGCTCTGACATGCATGTGAACCAATTGTGAGATAGAGCTCTCCTGTCCATCACAATGTGTCCACCATGTGACAGAACACTGCACCATACCTTGCCAGGCTCTGAGCAGTGATGTGTTCCACCAATCCTTGTGCAGCCCAGCCAGCTCCCAGAGCTAATCTCTGAACCTGAGTTGTTGGCACGGAAACACAGCATGCTACCCTCTGGCCCAACAGCTGTCCCAGCATACAACATTTCTCAATAACTTTTAGGTGATTCTATCAACCAATGACAATATATAATCAATAACCCTGGCAAAAATGCGTACAGTGCAATTATTTATTTAACAGGTCTATTCTTTCAACAGGTCTACACATTATTATATTTCATTTTTCTGGGCATAATTACTTAATTTTTCTTAAAAATTTAGACAGTTAAATTCATTTTATCAGTTATTCATTTCAGATAGCCTCTCTATACCTTAAAGGCACAAATAGGTTTGTACAAAGTGAGGTATGGACTTAACAGGTCTGTGCTATTAACAAGGTTTTGTTTAAGTTGGCCCTAGAATAATAACGTAAGACTGAAAATTGTATTAGGCTGTAGTGCAGGTTGAGCAAATATCACCATGCATGATGTGCTGTGCCACCATCTCTGGCAGTGGGAGCTGTGGTAGATAAGTGACTGTTCATTTCTGTTGCAGAATGCAGAGATTTCATTAGCTAATGTATGATGTTATAACAATGATACCATCACATTCTGAACATATAGGGGGGTTTTGGATATAAAAAGAGGGGAAGGGAACCAGGTTCTATGTATCAACAGAAATATTAATAAAAAATCACCAAGAAGAATGAATTCTGACACACATGAAGTTCTGCTGCACCACAGAAGTTCTATGTAGATTGCAAGTTCTGCGCAAAATTCTGCGGCCACAGAATTCTAGGGGCCTTGCTTATTGTGACTATAGATGCTGACTGAAAAATGTGAGATGATTTGTAAGGAGCAAAATATATGAAATTTTGGTAGGATGTGGACAAATGTAAATAGTTAGTAGAGTTGCTAGTCTTTTTTCTTTCCTTACTGTCTCAATGGGTGATATAATTTAAAAGCATAATGTCTGTACAAGTGTTTCTTTTTGGTTTTTGTCACTAGTTATATTTTGTCCTGTTTTTCTTTTTCTTTTGGTTAATGTCATGTGTACAAAGGATATTGTATGTGTAAAATCCAATAAAAATGTTAAACCAAAAAAAAAACAAGAATTGGAAGCTTTACAAATAGAAGTAATGAAACAGATGGAAAAAAGAGAAAGGTATGGGGTGACTGGCAAGAAAAAAGACACTATGCCTTATGACTCTTGTTCTGATTTCAGAGCACAAGGAAATATGACTTATTTGACTACAACGGCTGGATTAACTGTGACTGTGAATATGGAAATGTTATCTGAAATACAATTTTTTTTTGGCACTGCTTTCTCTAGCCAATCCTTACCAGGAGGAGCAATGAGACAGTGGTTACACACCTGCAGTCTTCCCAAGATTCTGGCAGACGAGCAGGACCTGCTCACCCAACCCATTACTAAAACTGAAATTAGACATATCATTTGGTCCTTATCACCTAACACAACCCCAGGATCGGATGGATTTCCACATGAATTGTACAAATACATTTGGGAAGTCCTGGGGGATGAAATGGCAGTTTGCTATAATGAAGCGCTGTGAAATGGTAGGTTAACGAATAGTATGCTTGAAGGGATATTGGTTCTCTTGTTTAAGGCTGGGGACTGTGGGGATTTGAAGAAATGGAGACCCATTATGCTCCTCAACACGGACAGCAAAACACTGATGAAAATTCTAGGAACTCGCATAACGAGGTTTTGGATCTCATTATACACCCCTCCCAGTTCAGTGGAATTCCATCACGAAGTTACAGGATGCCCTAATACTTCTCTGTGAAATTATTAATAAGGGACCAACACAGAAATTATGGGACACCTGGTCAGCCTGGACCAGTCAAAGGCTTTTGATCGGGTAGAATATAATTATCTATGGGGAACTCTCCAGTGCTATAGTTTTCCCACATTGTTGATCTCCTGGTTGAAGACCTGTTATGATGGCATCAGCATTAAACCCAGTGTTAATGGTTGGGTGGGAACAAATGTGAGGGTTGGACAAGGGGTGAAGCAGGGCTGCCCGTAAAGCCCTATTCTATATTTATTGACTTTAGACCCACTACTCCATAAATTGAATTGTACGGACAATATCATTGGTCTTTTGGTAGGTAGTGCTGATGCTCCAGTAATTACGATTGCGTATGCTGATGATTTGGAGCTGATTTTGGCTGATAGTACATCGGCTACAGTACCCCAGAGAGAACTGCAAGATTTCTCAGCTATTATGGGGTCAGAAATTAATCAGAGTAGGACTTCTGGTTGGGCTTCCAAGCAGCATGGCGATGTAAAAGCAGAGCTCCACTACACCCCCCGTTAATCTTCCCGATTTGACGCTTTCAGCGACAAACAATTTAAAATAAACAAGAACTAGATATAGGGGACATATGTAAGGAGTAGTGCAAAGAAGAAAAATAAAAGAAATTGAACAACTACGGGCAGCAGTGAGCAGAATTAAATCAAGCAACAATGTCGGCCCAGGAGCCCTCCAACTCAGAACACTCTCAAGCGCCAGCAGAACGGCAGGACCAAATGATCACACCAAATAATAAAGCCAGAAACAAACGCATAAAGTTAGATACTATATACAAGGAGCTATTATCGTTTCATGCAGAAATTAAAGATCTTTACGGAGAGCTTCACAGAGATGTAGTGAGCCTGGAGCAATGAGCTGATGCATCAGAGAGACAGATAACAGCAGTGGAGAACAGAGTAGACGACATGGAGAATACAATTCAGCTTTTACAAGATCAATGTGTACAATTGCAAGAAAAACAAGAAGATATGGAGAATAGAGCTTGCAGAAAGAACCTAAGATTATATTGCATCCTGGAAGGCTCAGAAGGTCAGGACATTACTGAGTTTACTATTGCTTTGCTCAAAACAGCTCTTGAAGTGCCCTCAGATATTCAATTAATTTTAGAGAGAGTTCATCGTGCGCTGGGCCTACAGCCTACAGATCCGAATGCTAGACCTCGATCTATGATTATGCGCTTTCTTAGCTATGCAGTCAAGGAGACAGTATTAACAGCAGCAAGGCGAAAGGGCAGGGTCTTTTATGGGCAAACTCATTTCTATGTTGATAACGACTACGCTCCACAAACTATGCGTAATCGCTGAGCATATGCGGACATTTTACCAGCTTTGAAGGAGGCAGCCATTAGATTCACAACACCGTACCCAGCTAGACTTGTGGTGCAACTTTCATCAGGAAGGAAGGAATTTCATACTGTGGAGGAGGCCAGAGAGGAGCTCCTTAAAGCGGGAATTCAAATTAAAACAAAATCCACACTAGGATTATAGAAAACTGACCCACCACGCTGGCATATGGTGAATCTGGGCAGAACACAAAATGGCAGAGAAGTAACAACAAGGGGGAACATTTCTAATCGTTTGGCAGCTTTTCGCCGATCGGCAAGGGGAAGAACCTGACTGACAGAAGCTAAAGCTTGGCTTGTGATTTCTCGATGGCCCTCTGGCTAGAGGACCCTGAAAGCTCATGACTGATGAGAAGGACTGGGAATTCAGTTGTCTGAACTGGGATCCTTATAAGACGATGACTCTCTCACATGATATTGGACAGAGAAAAGGAATGCTTAATAACTTTACCTGAAGAAAATTAGGCTATAACATTTGGTTTGGCTGTTTGAACTGGCCCTGACGGTTGCCTTGAAGGGGGCAACGGATATAACTTTAAAGAACAGATTATAGTGCTCTGCTTGATTTGTTTTAGGGATAATCTGTTGTAAGGGTCTGAGAAAAGTAGCCCTAGTTGTATACTACAGAATTTATTTAATTATAAAATAAACAATTTACATTGCAGGGGGGTAGGGAGCACCTCCAGACGTTACAGGGAAGCCCATTTCAAACCAAAGACAGACAGGCAGAGTATTTTGAGTTAACATTTGGATTTTTATTTAGCTTGTCTGCATATTTCTTTTTATTTTACATTTGGGGAACAGGATAGCCCCAGGAGGCTGGGCATTTGGTGCTACCAGATAGCCTCTGGTGACCCCAGACTATCAGTAGGCACATTTAGGGAGTATTTTTTTAAACTCCTCTACCTTGGAAGTCAATTTTATTTGGAATACAGTGTATGTACATAGTTTTCAAGACAAAGGTCAGATATATACTGATAATTTGTTTCAGATTTCAAAAGGTTTGATAAGATCGCAGCAGGAGATGTTCAAGAATAATTTAGATGGGAAAGGCACAAAATGTTTCAAAAAAAGTGAAGATCTGAAGGATGGCTCTAGCGGGGAACTTCAGTATGGTGATTCCCTGGGAATTAGATTATTAAGATGGGGACAACAGGAGAGAATATGTTTCCATAAGGGAATAAGATGGCTACTCAGACAGTAAAAGCACTCTCGCTTAATATAAATGGGCTTAACAACCCCATTAAAAGGGCCAGATTATTCCAATATATCAAGAAACACCCCAGTGATTTTTATTATCTCCAGGAAACACATTTAACAGACACTGAGCATGCAAAATTGAACTGGGGGGCAGGTTTTTGGTTTATGCGTCGTCCTTTCCTAAAGGGAAATAATAGGAGTAGCCATTTAATACCTAGGACCGCTCCTTTTCATCTAGAAACACTGGGCTGGATATTCAAACTACGCTATTTTGTGGCGCAAGCCCCACCGCTACTTACAAAATAGTTAAGCGAGGGTGTATCAGAGCGATATTCAAAGGAGTTGCATCCTTGAGCAACTCCTTTGAATATCACCCCCTAGCCACAGCCACTGTGCATGGTGCAGTGGAACTTGCACCACCGCAAGTAGTCAGAGTGGAGCATTCAACTTGAGGTGGCGCAAGTACCATTGCGCCATGCGCAAAATCCCCATATTCAAAAGGTGATATACAAATGGGGCCATAATTCATGCAAGGTGCAGGGGGGGCATTTGCATCTGATTATGGCCCCATTTGCATGCCATTAGCATGCAAGTACGCCGATCCCCGAGGACTTGTGCCTGGCACCCTGCCAGGCAGCAGCCGTCGGGGACCGATGCCCCCTGCAGCTCGATCGCGGGTGAAACAGTGTATAATCCCCACCACCACCCCCACTGGCCCGATCGCGGACATGGTTTAATCCCCCACCAGCCCGATCGCGGGCAGCAATGTGGCTCCCCTGAACGTATCCCTGGTGGTCCAGTGGATCAGTAAATCTCGATCGGGATTGTGTATTAACAACCCCCTACCTCCCAATTATATCCCTGGTGGTCCAGTGGACCGAACATCCCGATCGCGAGATGGACTGTGCAAACAACCCCAAAAACATCCCTGGTGCCTAGTGTCCCTCACCCCACCACCCGCGAAGCCTCCACCCCGCTCCCCGCGGCGGCGGGGTGGCAGCATCCACCCGTCTGCCACCCGCCACCGACGATCAGTCTGCCGGGCTGAACGCCCATTTTTGCAGAGCAAGAGCCAATGGGCATGCAGCCCATACCGTACAAGACAGTCCAGTTTTCGGATGAAAAAACACAACAGGTGCTATTTTACTTGAAAACATATAGGTATGAGGGAGGGTCAAAAGGGGTGAGAAATTTATCCCGGAGGCTTAGGGGACATAGGACAGCCACACTCTTAACACATTTAGTGGTTCCAGAGAGAAAAGCAAGAGCTATTACCTCACAGCAGATACTGCAACTGTTCCAGAAATATTATAGGCACTTATATGAGAAACCACAAGGTCCAGAATTTAGCAAAAATTGAGGAATTTTTTATCCCCTTACATTAAGAAAACTAACTAAGGAAATGGAAACCAGATTAAAAGGCCCTATCAGATCAGAGGAAGTCAGACGTGCCATAAAAGAAAGTAAAACATTAAAAATCCCTGGCCCAGATGAATTTCCATCCGAGTGGTACAAGACCTTTAGTAAACAACTGACTCCTTTACTACTAAACATCTTTTTAGAAATTCAACAGGAGGGTTCCCCTCCACCATCATGGGATTACACTAATATTTCACCTATCTTAAAAGTAGGCAAACCAGCAGATTTAACTACTTCATATAGGTCAATATCCATATTAAACATGAACTACAAGTTATTTATGTTCATATGGGCACATAGACTAGAGGAAATGTTACCATATTTGATTAATTCAGATCAATCTGAGTTAATTCGAGCCAGAGAAACTACAGATAATATACGCAGAACGATCCATTTGTTGGACCACTTAAATCAGAGACAGATACAGGCAGTGTTGCTCAGCCTTGACACTGACAAGGCTTTTGATCGCGTCAGTTGGCCTTTTTCATGGGAAACTTTATGCAAGTTTGGATTTCCTGGGGAATTTTCCAGCATGATACAGAGAATTTATGCCTCTCTGAAGGCATATGTTAAAGTGAATGGACAGTTATCTTCAATGTTACAGCTGGGAAGTGGAACTAGGCAGGGCTGCCCACTTTCTCCCTTACTGTTTGCCATATACATTGAGCCGTTAGCTGAAGCCATAAGGCAACATCCTAATATTCAGGGGGTTCCTTTAGGAGGGAGGGATTTTACCATATCATTATATGCAGATGACGTTTTACTAATACTCATAGAACCTGAAAAGTCCATTCCCGCTACCCTATAAGTGATAGATAAGTTTTCAGAAATAGCCGGATACAAAATAAATATACAAAAAACAGAGTTATCTTTAAATTTCATCCCCTCGCAGTCTCTGAAGAACCAGATCCCTCTGAAATGGAGAAATAATAAGATTAAATATTTGGGTGTAAATATTCAAGTAACATGTAAAACAGTGATGACATGGCTGAATCCTCAGGTAGAGAAACCATGGAAATATATTGAATTTATACTAAATGATCTTGTAAGCATTATCCCTATTATATTTGCCCCCCAAAATTCTTATCCATAGTTACAAAACTTCACATTTGGAACCTGCTATACGTTAAAGGCTTGGTATGAGCTAAGGGCGTCTACTACATTAACTAAAGTGTTTGGTTATTTCAAACTAATCGGTACAGAAAGTGTATCCTGGATATGAGTGCTGTTCGGGTCCATCAAGAATGGCAGAAAAAAGGCTTGCTTTTGTTATATCAGTATCTGGATGTACATGGAGTACTGCCTTTTGCCACACTACAGGCAAAATATTAATTTCCCCATACACAACATTATAGATATTTACAGATTCGGACATTTATACAGAAAGAATTAGCATTAAATACTCTGCCCTCTCTCATACCTATGTTGATGTCCATTTTAAAGGACACTATAGAAGGCAGGGAACAAATTCATTTAATTGGATAAATATATAAAGCAATAAGAGACTTTTGGAAGGAATCCACTGAGGATATCTTGGGGAGATGGAATAGAGAATTAGGGACTCAGATAACTTATGAGAAATGATTGGAACCTATTCCTCATTCGATGAGAGTATCACGGTCATCATACTGGTCAGAATATATATGGAAATGCCGTAGCAGATATTTTTATACCCCTGACAAAATTGCTAAATTTGTATCTATGAGGCATGGCCTCTGTTGGAGAGAGTGTGGAGGATAAAAATGGCAAATATAACACATATTTTTTGTGCCTGTCCGAAAGTTACCCAATACTGGTTAGACATAGAAAAGAGCATACAGAATATTGTGGGACCAGAAATTCAATTATCCTATCAGATGATTCTGCTTTATATTGGGGAAGATGGAAAAGTTCCACCAAATAGAAGTAAGTTATACTTGTACTTGGCAGCAGCTAAAAAGGTTATAACTCACCTATGGCGAACAGCTAAAATACCTACACTCTCTCATTGGCATTCATTGATGACTGAGATATATTATCTAGAGAGAATAGTAGCTTCTAGAGCTGGAAGGATGTCACAATTTGAGCTCCAATGGAGGCCATGGGTTTTCTATATCTCACCTCAGGATGAAGCATTTGTTCCCTGATAGAGCTATAGAAAGTAACCAATTTTAGTAGGATATGAATTATGATCTAGTGTCATTTGCTACATAACAGAATGATGTTGTAGAAACATGAATTGCCATCCCTAAGAACATTCCATGTACTGTAAGACAAAAGAGCAATAATATATAGATGAACTCCTGCTGTCATATATATAACTATATAAAAAACAATAAAAACTAAAGAATATAAAAAAAAAAAGAAATTAATCAGAATAAAAGTTGCATCCTGCCTAGAGGATACAAGGTATCAGATGTGGTTGCCATTTGGGGGATCCTGGTGGAAACAGGCTATAAATGGATTTTGGGTATTTTTTAGGGCCACACCCACAACTTTATAACTGGGAACAGAAACTAACAGAAGCAAAGACACGGGTGGATAAATGGAATAAATGGCGCATGTCAAAGTCCAAAAGAATTTATTTGATTAAAACACATCTATTATCACTCTTTTTATTTTTGGCAGCAGTTTTTCCTCCCCCAAAATCTTTAGAAACTTCAGTTTATAGTATTTTTTCCAGTGTCTTTGGGGCAGTAGATTGAACCCTATAAAAAGGGGGGTCACCTACCTTCCTAAAGAACAGGGGGGACTGGGTATGATTAACCCTGTGTCTTTTTGTCTTGTTACTTTTTTCTTCTATTATTTTGTACCCATCCTACTTCAAGTGCAGAAACCATGGTTACCGTGGATTCTGGATGATTTTGGCCCGATTTTGTAGGCTTGGAAACCCACTAGTGCTCTCACGAAACAAACACGGGTCTCTATGCTGCTTCCTTACTTGTTGGATGCGGTGAGTAAATTGAAAGTCTGGCAGATAATCAGACGCCACCTGACCAATAGACCTCAGAAAGAACTGTACACGTGGATTATGGATTCATACTATATTGACTCTTCCTGGTTTACAGGACTGCCTACCCCTATCCAATGATCCCTTACCCAAGTTTTAACTAGTAAATGGGTTCCACCTTATATGTGGGATTTTTTTATGGCTTTGTACACATTAGAAGTTGGAGGTTAAGGGGAACATGAAGCATAAGGAAATTATAGAAAGAGAATGCTCTAGGGGAACAACTTGCAAGGGACTGATTGAATCCATGCAGCATCTGTCCATTGACTGCCCTTTTGCTGTTTCCTTTTTTTTACATAAAGTATGGCCTTGTAATCCGTTTCATAACTTGACCACAGATGTCTGGGTTAATGGAAATTTTTCTGCATCCTGGGTTAAATATGACGGTCGTACCATGCGGTTTCTTATGGGATACATAAAATTCTAAATCTGGCAAGCACGTTGTGGATTGACACTGAGGAAACAGCTCAAACTGAGTGAACAGGTGTTGTACCAGATAAAATGGGATATTGATAGGTGGCAAGCTTTGGAGCAGAGGTTTGTCTCTCCAAAACTTTATAAATTGTGGTGGTGACATATGACCTGGTTAGACACTGCTTTTACAAACTAATCTGTTCTGATTTTTTTCATTCTTCTTTGTATGACGTAATACCTGTTTGCCCGATTTGTTTTTGAGTTTTGCATAAAATATTCTCCTACTCTTTTAGTGGGGGGGTATGTTTACAGTATTTTCATTTATGTTTGGGGTTAACAGTATGAGGTACTGCTCTTTTATGTTTTCTGTTTTCCTCTTTTCTGTTTTGTATGACGCAATACTAGTTTTTATGTATGTCCTTTTAAGTTTAGGGAGGCATTGTAGTGCAGTGGTTTAAGGCTCTGAGCTGCAAATCTGGAGACCTGGGTTTGAATCCCACAGCCCCCACTTGCATACTGTGTGACCCTGAGCAAGTCACTTAACTTCACTGTGCTCCCAGGTTGCACCCGTAAACAAGCTTTCAGCTTAGTGTGTCTCATCTGGTTAAACAATTGGGGAAAAAAGTTCTGAATAAAAAATTCCCTTACTTTTAGGGGTCATGGAGGGGGAATTTTATTATTTATATGAAGTAATACGTATTTTGTTTTAGTATAAGGGATTATGATTTATAGTATGATTTCAAAAAAAGTGTTTTAATATTTCTGGAAGGAGTGGTATGCTTTAAATACTTATTTTGCTTCACTGGTTTGCTTTCTGTTATGTTTGTAATGTATTATAATTTCTTGACGTTTGAATAAAAAAATTCCCCTACTCTTTTCGAGAAGTGCCATGTGATCTTTAACATCTACCTGAACTACCACCAGAACAGGCAGAAGGGACCAGTCTGAATTGGCAATTCAAATTCTCAGCTTCCTCACCCCTTTAATTGTTCTGAAACCTCTCCCTCAAGCTCAGTTCCTGAAGTAATCAACAGTATCACATGGTATGTTGGCCAATGATGGGAAATAAGCCTGCAACAGAAGTAAATAATTTTTACTGCAGTGGTGAAACTGATATGCCATTGAAATTTAGAAGCCTTGCCACAGAACTTACGGTTGAAGTGCCATGGGACCTCCGGGCCTAGCCCCTGCAGCTAGGGAAAGAAAATGGTGATGCTGAGCAAAGCATTGACCTTTAACCTCTGGGTACTTTTCTGGGTCATTGTGTTTTAGCTAAACTAGGTTTGACAGCCTTGAGTCAGTCAGGAATCAGCAGCATTGGGGGTGGATCCAGGAGTGTGCACAGCAGAAGCCTTATACTAGGCCTGTAGATTTCAGAAGAGATTTACATTTTAGTGCACTCGGGTACTACCAGTATCTCAAAAATAAGATGTAGCTGCTTTCTTGTATCCCTGGGCAAGCAGAACCACAACAAGTGCATGTACAGAGCTGTTACTTTAAACTCAAAGGCAGAGGGCCCTGGGTTCTGAGTTGATTGGTTGGTATCTCCACCAGAGAGTCATTGAGACATGCCAAAGCATAGGAAGCTACATCCCAAGAAAATACTTGTTTGCAGAACTGTTTCTGGAATATCCCAACCCCTTCTCAAAACTGTGGGACCCTCATGAAACATTATCTGATATCACCTTAATCTAATTAATAAATAAGTGACTATCCACACTAGAATTATAATCAATTTAATGGCTTTACTTAAAAGAATAAAACTCATACAGAACATACTACGCAACATACAATAGAGGGGTGACACATAGAACCATTTACTAGGATCATACACAAGGGTGAAACATTGTAAGCTCCTCAAGGCTGTATTCGTGCAGCCCAGAGAGGGGAATGATTATGGGAGAGCAACTCGAGACCACATACAGTATGTGCAGCAACCTAAACTGAGAATTCTTGGGGACCTTGCATGCACCTATCCTTGTGAGATACCCTGTTCTTTGTCCTTGCTTTACAGCTCCTCCTCCTTTTTTGGGGCCCAGATCACAAGGAAAGAACATCAGTGCAAAGCAGTATTCAGAACAATAATCTGCTTCTATCTACTAGGGGGTTATGAAGGCGTAATATAGTATTTAGTTGCAGGGTCCTGGATTTCAGATGCACTGACTTTGTAAAAATTGGGGAATGCCTCAAGAAAGCCCTGGCAGGGGAGGAAGGGGGGCTGGAGTAGAGAAACAGTGGGCTAATATTAGGGGAACCATAACAGAGCCAGCAAGTCTTAGTATAAGGAAACGTAGCACAACAAAAAGAAAGACAAAACCACTTTGGTCCTCAAAGGAAGTGGCTGAGAAGGTAAGAGAGAAAGGGCTGGCTTTCTGGAGTTACAAGGAAACACAGAGCGAAAAGGACAGAGATCTGTACCAGGAAAAGTAGAGGGAAGTGAGGAAAGCAGTCAGGAGTGCAAAGGCGCAAATGGAGGAGAAAATAGCCCAGGCAGTAAAGAAAGGAGACAAGAACTTTCTCAGGTACGTTAGTCAAAGGAAAAAGACCAGGGGTGGGATTGTGAGATTAAAAAGGGAGGGAGGCTCATGCTACGCCAGTGACCTGGGTTCTGAAACAAACTCAGGGTTGCCAGGGGTCAGCGGGGGGATGGAGGATTGACCATCCCAATGGATGCTCTCCTTCTTCTGGGGTGGGATACCGGGGGTGCCTCGTGCACCCGACGCTCCTGGGGTCAGTGGAAGCATGGGCTTTCAAGGGCAATAGCGCTCTCCAGAGCCGGGAGGAAGATCGTGGGTGTTTGGCAATGGCATGCGTCCAGCGATCATCTGCACTAGGATGTATGTCCTTGCGTTGGACGTCCTTCTGGGGGTAATAGGGAGAAAATGAGGAAAAATAGTATACACCCCGGCCCCTTGAGCAACAGTGAAACTGGGGAAGGGGTAGCCTTGAGTAGCCCAGGTTGACAAAGTAGGAGGGAATACAAGGCCTTCTCCGAAAGCCGTAGGAGCCGGGCAAGCGCAGGAAAAAAAAAAGGGAGGGAGGGAGGGGAGTGTGTGGATGGGGACTTGGAAAAGGCAACACTCCTGAACAAAATATTTTTGTTTAGTATTCACAGAAGAAAGGGAAGGAGAGGGACCACCATCAATCAACAGAAGCACCAGCGGAGGGGGGTGGTCATCAGTCCATTTATGGAGGAGAGAGACCCCTAAAGGAACTTGAGAATCTGAAAGTGGACAAGGCTATGGGGCCAGTCGGGATGCATCCCAGAATATTAAACAAACTTAGAAAGGTGTTGACAGCACTATTAACAGCCCTATTCAACAAATTGCAAGAGACAGGGGTGGTTCCAGAGGACTGGAGGAAGGCGATGTAGTTCCCCTCCACAAAAGTGAGAGCAGGGAGGAGGCTGGCAATTACAGGTCAGTCAGCCTGACCTCGGTGGTGGGGAAATTAATGGAGTCACTGCTAAAGGAAAGGATAGTGATATTTCTGGAATCCAGCAGAGCACAGGATCTGAGGCAGCATGGATTTACAGTGGGAAGGTCTCATCAAACAAATCTGATAGATTTTTTTGACTGGGTGATCAGGGAAGTAGATCAGGGAGGGGCAGTGGATGTGGCCTACCTAGATTTCAGCAAGGCCTTTGACACCATCCTACACAGGAGGCTTGTAAACAAGATGGGCAGCCTAGGAATAGGTCCCAGGGTGGTATACTGGATCAGAAATTGGTTGAGCAATAGGACACAGAGGTTGGTAGTAAATGGAGTTCATTACAAAGAGAGGGGGCTGACCAGCAGGGTACCACAGGGGGTCAGAGCTGGGGCCAGTCCTCTTTAATGTCTTTATAAGCGACATTTTAGAGGGGCTAGAAGGGAAGGTATGCCTCTTGCAACAACACTAAGATCTGCAACAGGAATTCGACACTTGGGGCGGGGTGGTGGAAAGAATGAGAGGGACCTAAGCAAGCCTGAGGTGTGGTGAGAGTTTGGCAGCTAAGAGTCAATGTAAAGAAGTGCAAAATCATGCATTTGGGATACAGGTATCCAAGGGAGGAGTACATGATGGGGGGGGGGGTATTGATGGCCACCAAACAAGAAAGGGACCTGGGGTAATCATACCTTGTAGTCTGTTAATGTGCCGACAGAATATTGCTGCCGGAATGTTGCTTGCTTCTTGTGCGACTTTGATTTCTTGGTGTAGGGCAATGTTGCTGATCTCTGGGTCACCCTTCATGCCACCAGGGTGTGACCAGGAGTTTGTTATATAAATAAAGGGGGGGGCTATGCCCCTCCCAATTCCTGTTACTCCAACTGGCAGATGTCAATTGTTTGAGCGCTGTGCGGGGTGTCGGCCAAGTGCTGGCACCATCATTTATGCTGGCATCTTGGTTATAAATGAGGCATGGGTGAACCAGCATATTTGATTACCTAAAGGTGACCAAGCAATGTAAGAAGATGGTGAGGAGAGCCAGTGGGATGCTGGGGTGCATGGGGGAGGTATCACCAGCAGAAAAAAGGAGGTGGTGATGCCACTGTACAGATCACTGGTGAGACCTCATCTGGAGTGCTGTGTCCAGTTCTGGAGGCTGCACCTCCAGAAGGACATAGACAGAGTAGAGGCAGTTCAGAGAAGGACAACCAAGATGGTGCAGGGAATGTATCAGAAGTCATATGAGGAGAAACTAGAGGACCTCAGTATGTACTCCCTGGAAGTGAGGAGAGAGGAGGGATATGATACAGATTTTCAAGTATCTCAGGGGTATAAACAAGGTATAAGAGGGTAGCATCTTTCAGAAAAGAAGATGTGCAAGAACAAGGGGGCATGCCATAAGGCTATTGAGGAGTAGACTCAGGGGCAACGTGAGGTAGTATTTTTTTCAGAAAAAGAGTAGGGAATGCACGGAGCAGCCTCCCTGTAGAGGAAGTGGAGGCTAAACCAGTAGGGGAATTCAAGAATGCAGGGGATAGACATAAGGGTACCCTAGCAATAGGGAAGAGAGGGTGAGCTGCAGATCAGTTGGGGTCTGTGGTGTAGAAACAGGGAATAATGGGCAGACTAGGTGGGCCGAGCGGTTCTTATCTGCCAACAAATTCTGTTTCTATGTTTTTGTTATAACTTAGACCACTAGAAGGAGGAGCTGATTTCTGTAGAGGAATGTGATTTTGAAACCTGTGATGTTGAGTGTTTATCATGCTAGTTCTCTAAAGTATGCTTAACCTGATATAGTACTTGCTGAGCTAACGTGCCTCAGTTATTGTCTTCCAGATTTGCAAGGTACTACAGGGATCCCAAAGGAACAGAAGAAAGGACATTAATTAAGGCCTATGGAATACGATTTGATGTCATGGTCTTTGGAAAAGTAATTGCAATTTCCTGTTTATTTTTACAAATGTGCTTGACTTAAACATGTGGAAAGTTTTCATAGAGACATCTGATCATTAATCAACACAACAAGGGATGCTTTTTTTTATATCTATCAGTCTTGGCTTAGAAACATGTATTATAGGACATTTTAGTAATTCAGAATTATGGACAATAGCAAGGGATATTACACATTGCATAACATCATATTTAATTACTGCCATTGTAAGAGGGTAGTTGATGTTAAAAAAAAAATTATATTCTGGATTATGTGCCTCCCTGCTACCCATGACGTTGACAACTCCTTCATTTTTGTTTACAAATCTGTTGATATGGTGCTACATTTCGTTTTTTTGTTCACTATGTTAGAGCTTTTGTTTTGTGGCCTGAAGGTAGCCCGGATGACCCATGTCCCATATGTTCCCGGGAACAGTTACTGTTGCATGCTAGTTCATATTACTTTAGTCACAAGAAACATGGTGTCAAACTATGGGTGTTCACATATAGCTAAGAATATCGATGTAAGCCTTGTTGCAGCTCTGTTTAATGATGTTCACCATTAATTACACTGTACTCTGCCCTCTGTCTCCCTTCCCTGGTAGACCGTCGCACTATCCACTGTGCCTCCTTCCTCTCCAAATTCTAACTTTCCTCACTCCCCCTACTATCTCAGCTCTCTAATCTTCCCTCTGTCCCCCTCCTCCTATTCTTGCAGTAACTTAAGCTATTGCTCCCTCTCACTTCCCTCTCCTAACTCCCTTGCTGATCAGGCTGCATTCTCCTATGGCCACCTTCTCCTTCCGCTTTCCTATACTCTGGAACTCTCTTCCCCCTAGCCATTCACTCTGCAACATCCAAACGCTCTCTCTCTCTCTCTCTCTCTCTCTCTCTCCTCTCCCCCCCCTACTCCAAGCCCACACTGCTCCCTCCTGTAATTGCCCATAATGTTAGCCATACTCCTCTCCACTTTTTCTCTCCTGCCTGTTTTCTCCTACTCCTTATCCTTTCCCTATCTGCTCTGCTCCATACCTTCGCAGACCCGGAACCCAGAACACGGGCTGGGTGTACATTCAACCGTGTCCGGCCCTTGTGGATTTGCATTCCAGGGGATCATAGGCCTGTCTCTCCCTCTCTCTCTCTACCATGCTCCTGCCTGCCTGTTTTTCTCCTGATCCTTGCCCTTTCCCATGCCTACTCTTTTCCATACCATTGCAGGCCTGGAACCCAGGACACAGGCTGGGTGTGCATCCAACCATGTCCGGCCCTTGTGGGGTTTGCGTCCCAGAGGGTGGTAGGTCTGCCTCTCCCTCTCTCTCTCTCTCTACCACACTTCCCCCCTTCCTATTTCCCCTCTGCTCTTCTTTCTTTCCTTTTCATTTCCTATTCCTCCCTCCTGCCTTCTTCTTACTGCTCCTTGCCCTTCCTCCTCCTCCTGCCTTTCTCCTTTGCTGGGAAGATAACAGGTCACAGTCTGGGTGTTTCCCAGCCATGCCTGGCCCTGATGGGGTTTGCATCCCAGAGAGTCAAAGGTTTGTCTCTCCCTCGCTACCGTACCACACCTTTCCCCCTTTCCTACTCCCCTCTCTCCCCTTCTTATGCTCCCTACCTCTGCGCACTATTTCCCCTGTTGCCCTTACCTATAGAATCATTCCTTTTCTACTTCTCCTAAGGAGCTTGCCTCCTTCCTTTAGCCTTGTGTTATGAATTAGCTATTGTTTAAGCTTATGTTCTAGTGCACACACTCCTCTAATGTACAAAGCTTTATAAAACATACAAATGCACTGTATTTAATTTTATTTAATTCTCAGTATGATGTTTTAGTTTGAATGTAAACATATCTGCTGTTACTTACCCCTTTCCTCTTCCCCCGGGATCATCTGGAAACATGCTAATTTTAGCTCAGTATGCCCTTCCTGGTGAAACTTTTTTAAATAAATAAATTATTTTGAAACTTTCACAAATGCTAATGTTGACTCAAAATAGGGAAAAGGGCATCTTTATATCTTAAAGCAGCAGTACTACGAACAAAAATTGTGCTTTTTTGACAGTTTATCCCCTGTGCCCTGCTAATCATATACTTGGTACTCTTTCTTGCCGGCATTGTACTATCGCAAAGTAATTTGCTCAGTTATTCTCTGCTTTTGTTTACATTTCTGCCACTAAGCATGTTGCACTGGAACCCTCTGCTGCCAACTGCACTGTGTATGACTTGCAAGTACATCAGGAATGGTCAGCAGAGGGTCCCTCTGTAGTTGTCAAAAGAGATGATGTGACCTGTAGAAAGAGCGCAGCTGAAAATTAGTCAGCCGCCATATTTGTTGTAGCGCTACAACAATTAAAATAAATTGCAAATAGCTAAAAAACTAAAGATGACTGAAAAATAACATTTACAGGTATGGAAACTGGAACTTTGGCCGCATGCTTACAGCTGAAAAACAGAATTTTGATAGGTCACTTCCTGATTTTGTAGTACTGCTACTTTAAAAGACAGAAGAACAAAGGGTGCTCTAAAATGGAATAAAAAGGTACAGGGACTCTATAGGCCTTTAGAGTTCATTCAAAATATTTCAATGAAACATTTTTTACTTAAATATAGTCCATGCTCGGGACAGCTTGGTAGTGCAGCAGTAGTGTTACCACTTACTAGGCTGGCTACCCAGGTCTGGGAATGGACTTGGTCTGCTCAGGGCTGGCCAGGGGAGTGAGGATCAATTGGCTCAAGGACAGCTCTCCTCCCTTGGGGTGGGTGGCACTGTGTCCTGTTACTTGAATGCGAACTGGTGGAGGGCAGGTGGAAGTGGAGCCACCAGATGCCTAGCACACATGCATGCTGTCGTTTGTATGTGTGCATGTCATTGCATACTGGCACCCTCAGGGAGAAAACAAAGGAGAAAATATGCTATGTCTGTACTCCTGTGTAAGTTGCAGTTAACTTGTAAGTCGTCCCTGAGAAGGCCGTTAACAAGGTGGGAGGGCACTGTCAGGAGAGGGGCAGACCAGTAGCCAAAGAAAAAGCTCTTTGAAAAAAATAGTCCATGCAGTCTGCAGTGCCCATTCTGGCATATGCCTCTAAATCTTTACCCATGAGTAATGGCATAAGGTGAGTCGCACAAGAAGTCCTGTTCAATTTAAATTGCCCACAAAATGTTTCAAAAGACTTCAGTGTTGACACCAACTAAAAATATATGCAATATTAATATAGATATTTATAAATGAACATAGCTAGATGCAAAAGCATATGGGCAAAAGTTGCAGAAAAGCTAAATTTTTAATAAAGACACCATTACACATACCGAGAGAAATCCACTATGGGGAATACATGCCACTTATCATGAAGGGCATCAGGCTGGTTGTGTTTTAAGCATGACAATAAGGTACTAGAAGGACATCAGGCTGGTTGTGTTTGGCATGACTGGAAGGACATCAGATCAGCTGCCTTTAGCATGACATTAAGGTTCTGGAAGGACATCAGACTGTCTTTTAACATGGCTGTATGGTACTGGAAGAACATCAGGCTGACTGTTTAGGCGTGGCTGTATGGAACTGGAAGTACATCAGTCTGACTGTTTAGGCGTAGCTGAATGGTACTGGAAGAACATCAGGCTGACTGTTTAGGCGTGGCTGTATGGTACTGGAAGAATATCAGGCTGACTGTTTAGGCGTGGCTGTATGGTACTAGAAGAACATCAGGCTGACTGTTTAGGTGTGGCTGTACATTACTGGAAGAACATCAGGCTAACTGCATTTAGGCATGGCTATATGGTACTGGAAGACCATCAGGCTGACTGTTTAGGCACGGCTGTATGGTACTGTAAGAACATCAGGCTGACTGTTTAGGCATGGCTGTGCATTACTGGAAGAACATCAGGCTGACTGTTTAGGCATGGCTGTATGGTACTAGAAGAACATCAGGCTGACTGTTTAGGCGTGGCTGTATGGTACTGGAAGAACATCAGGCTGACTGATTAGGCGTGGCTGTATGGTACTGGAAGAACATCAGGCTGACTGTTTAGGCATGGCTGTACATTACTGGAAGAACATCAGGCTGACTGTATTTAGACGTGGCTGTATGGTACTGGAAGACCATCAGGCTGACTGTTTAGGCGTGGCTGTACGGTACTGGAAGAACATCAGGCTGACTGTTTAGGCATGGCTGGACAGTACTGGAAGAACATCAGGCTGACTGTTTAGGCGTGGCTGTACATTACTGGAAGACCATCAGGCTGACTGTGTTTAGGCGTGGCTGTATGGTACTGGAAGAACATCAGGCTGACTGTTTAGGCGTGGCTGTATGGTACTGGAAGAACATCAGGCTGACTGATTAGGCATGGCTGTATGGTACTGGAAGAACATCAGGCTGACTGTTTAGGCGTGGCTGTACGGTACTGGAAGAACATCAGGCTGACTGTTTAGGCATGGCTGGACAGTACTGGAAGAACATCAGGCTGACTGTGTTTTGGCATGGCTGTACAGTACTGGAAGAACATCAGGCTGACTGTTTAGGCATGGCTGTACGGTACTGGAAGAATATCAGGCTGACTGTTTAGGCGTGGCTGTATGGTACTGGAAGAACATCAGGCTGACTGATTAGGCATGGCTGTACGGTACTGGAAGAACATCAGGCTGACTGTTTAGGCGTGGCTGTATGGTACTGGAAGAACATCAGGCTGACTGTTTAGGCGTGGCTGTATGGTACTGGAAGAATATCAGGCTGACTGTTTAGGCGTGGCTGTACGGTACTGGAAGAACATCAGGCTGACTGTTTAGGCGTGGCTGTACATTACTGGAAGAACATCAGGCTGACTGTGTTTAGGCATGGCTGTATGGTACTGGAAGAACATCAGGCTGACTGTTTAGGCGTGACTGTATGGTACTGGAAGAATATCAGGCTGACTGTTTAGGCGTGGCTGTACATTACTGGAAGAACATCGGGTTGACTGTGTTTAGGCATGGCTGTATGGTACTGGAAGAACATCAGGCTATCTGTTTAGGCGTGGCTGTACGGTAGTGGAAGAACATCAGGCTGACTGTTTAGGCATGGCTGTACGGTACTGGAAGAACATCAGGCTATCTGTTTAGGCATGGCTGTACGGTACTGGAAGAACATCAGGCTGACTGTTTAGGCATGGCTGTACGGTACTGGAAGAACATCAGGCTGACTGCCTTTAGGATGACTGACAGCACATTGGTCTGGCTCCATTTAAGCATGGCTGGATGGTACTGTAGGGACATGACACTGACTTTGTTTAAGCATAACAATAAGGTGCTGAAAGGACAGCAGGCAGGCTGCCTTTAGTTCAAGTTCAAGTTTGTTGCAGGAAAACTCCATTGAGCAAGCTCATTCACAAGGGGGTCCTAAATCATGTACACAGTCAGAAGACTTAGCATAAAAGAGGCAATATACAAACAGCAAAAGTGAAACAATATACACATAAGATTAAAATGCATCAATTCATGTAAGTACATCATACCAAAAAGAGGTACAGTAAGGTTCATATATTACCAGGTGCTCAATAACGACAGTGCATGATGGGAATTACTAGCATAAGATAGAGGTAGGTAGAAAATGTGGGGACTGTACCAAGACGGGAGAGAGTAGTTAAATAAGAGTAGTTAAGTAGAAAATGTGGGGACTGTACCGAGACAGGAGAGAGTAGTTAAGTAAGAGGGAGGGGTTAAAATAACAGGAGAATGTAGTAGAATAAGATGGAAGGGTAGCTAATGAGTGGTAAGAGGGGGCGAGGGCTAATGAGAGTGGGGAAAGGATATAGATACAGAAGATAAGGACAGGAGAAAGTTTTGAGAATAACTGAATGGTTTCATGTCCTGTCGAGCGCTGATTCAGGGTTGATGTTCATAAGGAAATAAGGGTAGGGAAGAGGCTTAAAAGCATCTACAACTATCTTTTAATTTGGATGCAGTTAACTCTTTGAAGAAATTAACCGAGACCACACTGGATAGTTTCAGGGTGGATTGGAGTCAGTTCCAGATTGTTGGAAGAGAATATGAAATAGCACCTTTACCAAAGGTGCTGCAAGTCCTAGGTACGTCAAGGAAGATGAAGTCAGATTTCCTGAGAGAATATGCACAGTGGGAAATACTGATGAGAGATGTGAGGTAGCTCGACATTTTTTTCAGGAGTAACTTGAGGGTCCAAATACCAGCATGAAGCAGACGTCTAGTGGTAAGTGATGTCCAGCCAACAGCTGCCTAAAAGTCACAGTGGTGGGTTCAGTAGGGGGAATTGGTAATGAACAGCAGGGCGCGGTGGTAAAGTACGTCCAACTTGTTTAGGTTTGAGATCGCAGAGGAGCTGTATATTAGGTCCCCATAATCAAGTAAGGGAAGAAATGTGGCCTGCACAAGCCTAATTCTAGTTTCAGTCGCAAAGAGGGACTTGTTTCTGAAAAAGAATCCTAGTCTAGCTTTTAGCCTTCTGCAGAGGTCCTCAAGGTAATCATTGAAAGAGAGTTTGTTATCTAGCCAAATGCCAAGATATTTAAATTTGGGGACAACTTCCAAAGGTTCGCCTAGCGAGGTAGTAATAAGGTCCTTCGGTAGACCTGGGGTGGTGGTAGATGAGTTACTAAGAGAAAAAAAATCATAGCCTTAGTTTTCTTAGCATTAAGAAGAAGCTTAGCATTAATGAGGTTAGTTTCCAGGTGGGCAAAGTCAGCTTGCAGTACGTCCTTTACTTCAGACAGCGTAGAGCCAGAAGCGTACAATACTGTGTCATCCGCAAAGAAATGTAGGTTGGATTTGGTAATATGAGAGTCAAGATCATTAATGTACAAGGAGAAGAGGATAGGACCTAGGATGGAGCCTTGTGGGACTCCCCTGGTAATCGTCGAGGAAGCTGAGTATAAACCATCGGCTTTAACTTTCTGAGTCCTCCCTTCGAGGTAGCTGGTGAACCACTGCGTGGTGAAAGGAGTGGCACCTAGTTTAGTAAGGTTGGTGATTAGTAGGTTGTGGTCAATGGTGTCGAAAACTTTACTTAGATCTAGGAAGATTGCACCAATGACCTTTTTGGTATCCATAGCAGAGATCCAGTCATTGCTAACTTTAGCCAGTGCTGTGATAGTGCTGTGCTTAGGGTGGAAGCCAGATTGAGCTGGTTTTCAAAGTGAGAAGGTTTTGATATGAAGTTTTAATTGATTGTAAATCAGTTTTTTGAAAACTGTAGAGAGAATAGGCAACATTGAGATAGGCCTATAATTATTTAGGTCGCATGGGTCTCCTGATTTGAATAGGGGAAGGATGTGGGCGGATTTCCAACGGAATGGAACTGTGGCAGAAGAGATGGAGAGATTGAGAATATATAGAATGGGGGCCGTGATACAGGCATAACCAAGTTTTAGGAAAAAAGGTTCAAGACCATCATCCCCAGCGCTTTTCTTGGTATCAAGGTTAAGTAGCGAGTCTTCTACTTCCTTGTAGTTAAGTGAATGCAACTGGAAAGGACAATTCAAGGTGTGGGGAGTAAGGCTAGAGCTGACTTGATTAATCCCTTGGCCTGCATAAGGCGAGGAGTCAAAGGCTAGGCCAGCAGTGTCACAATGGGAATTGAGTTCTTCTAGGATTTGAGAATTACCTTCGACAATCCTGCCATTGGTAACGATCTTAGCTGGAATGGAGGGGGTGCTTAGCTGTCCTTCAATAGATTTAAGTGTCCTCCAAATTTTGTGTGAATTCCCTTTGGCCTGTTCTAGTGTGGAAACATAGTATTTTGCTTTTGCAGTGCGGATGCTTTTTACACACTCATTTCTAGCTGCTCTGAACGCCTGCCAATCTGCATGGCTCTTGGTACAACTGGCCTGAGTCCAGGACTTGTCCCTATTAGTAAGTGCAGCCTTGAGACCTGGAGTAAACCAGGGGTGCGTGGTGCAGCAAACCATGACCTTGATAAAGGGGGCATGCTTATTTGCCAGTGCGACAAGGTTGTTGTTGAGAACAGAGACAGCCTCATCAACTGATTTGGCAAGATAGAGATCTTGCCATCTAACCTTGCCTAAGTTAGACAGGTAATTTCCTGCCTGGAATTTACGAAAGGACCATTTAGTTATGAACTCAGGCTGGTGTTGATTCTTGACATGCGATCTTATGCATACAACAACCCCGTGATCACTCATATCATTGTGGAATACTGCGGAGCATAGGATTTTATGCTGATGAGTGGTTAATATGGCATCTAGGAGTGGACTGTTGGCAGGGTTCAATATATTATTCCTTGTTGGTTCGCTAACAAGCTGTATTAGGCCACACTCATCACAGAGAGAGTTTAGACTGTGTGATTTCGGGGAAAGCCAGTCCATATTGAAATCTCCAAGTATTATTGTCTCAGAAGTGGCAGCCATGATTAGAGATTTAAGTACATTGAGGATATCAGTTCCACCAGTTGGGGGCCTGTAGCCACCTATATTAATGATGTATTGCGTGGAAGGAAGGTGAAGCTTCAGGAATACAATCTCATATTCCTTCGGTTTAGATTTACAGGCGATATCACTAGCTGTGAACTTGGTTTTTGAATAGACCACAACACCGCCCCCGCCCCCCTCCGGATTCCCTATCTGCCCTGAATAGTTTGTAGCCTGGTAGGGTAATTTGTTGATCAGTAGTGGCCTTTTTGAGCCAAGTCTCCATAATAATGATAAGATCTGATTCTGTATGAGCAGCCCATGCTAGGAGCCGATCGAATTTTTTAGTCAAGCTTAGTATATTAACCAGCATCATTTTAAGCCTGGGGGCAGCTGCGAATTCTGACGGAGAGGAAAGTTGTAACGGGGGGCCAGGATTTAACTCCACATTACCTGAGCAGAGTAGGAGTAGAAGTAGCAATTTCCTTAAGGAGCTCAGTATGGATGTAATCACTTTTTTTCTTTGTGACCACCCCTGGGCATTGCCAGGTGTGAAAGTTTGGTGCTAGGGGGAAACAGGCTGAGACGAAAGTATAATGAAGTGACGGAGAGTGCTCGGGATAGTCATAGGCGAAGGGAGTAAGAATGGGAAGGGGGAAGAGTGTAGTAAGAGGGATGGGTGCAGTGTGTGGGGGCAGTATATGTTGGGAAGGGAAATTCCAGGGCCGGCCTATGGCCTGGCACTTCGTTCCGTAGTGTTATACTATTTACTGATAATACCAAGAAGAAGAAAACGTAAGCCATAGTTCCTGAAGAGATTAAAATAGAAACAGAAGATGGAGTTTTGCTGGGGAGCAACGGCAGAGTGAAAGATACTGGGCAGCTAGAGCAGGTAGTAGCTAGAAGGCCCTGTAATTCGCACTTGTGATTGGAGGTTTACAAGGTACTAGCAAACCAATGGGACAGTCGGAGCACAAGGAGGGAGGAGCGAGACTGTATTTAAAGGAGGCCTGGGAGGGGGAGGGGAGGGGTGGGAGAAAATGTTCAGCAGTTAGTGGTAGGTAGTGGGTGAAAAAAACCTAGCTGAATTCTATGGCTGAAGGCGCACCAATCGTTGCAGACTAATGGAGCAGGCAGGCCAATCAGTGTCCGCCTACACGAGCGCCGCACCAATCGGAATCAATCAGCTGGAATGGCTCCAAACATGAATTCAGTGGCCATACCTGAGGGCTGGACCTGCTTCCAGTGTTCTGGAGTTCGGCAGGGACTGGAGCGTGAAGCCTAACAGCGGCGGTTAGAGAAATGACTGGGGCGCACTGCCCGTGTTGAGTAGCGCTGCTCAGGTGCGAGTCCCTGGGGGAAAAGGAGAAGCACAGGGTTAGATATAGTGGCAAACAGAGAATCAGAAGGAAGGCAGCTGGTGACAGACCGTCAGCGGGGGGTGGGGTGCTTAAGCTAGAGACAAAAGGAGACAATTTGATAGACAGAGGTGGGGTGGGACACAGATAATCGGTGAGGGGCTAGAAGTGGAGAGGAACACAAAGGCGAGTAACTGAGGGGGGAGGGTTTACACTACGGGAGAAATGCAGGGGTTGCTAGGAGAAGTGAAATGTAGGAAAAGCAGACAGCACTTAGGTTTTAGATGGAGGCATTTTTCAGGTTTTAGATAAAGGAAAAAGCAGACAGAACTTAGGTTTTAGATGAAGGGAATTTTTTTGGTATTAGATATAGAAAAAAAGCAGACAGTACTTAGGTTTAGCTGAAGGATTTCAGGGAAACAGGAAAGTGTTCAGACAGAGAGCCAAGCAAAGGGGATAGAGTGAGATAAAGGGGCACTTTCAAAACAATCCACAGTAATACAAAAGATCTGGCAGGCTGCACTAGTGAACAGATAACAGCAGAGAGCCCTAGACACATGCTCGAACTAACTCTGCATAATATTACTACACAGTACTTCGGAAACATATAGTATTAGTGTAGGCATATAAAATAGTCACAGACAAATTGAAAAATGTTCAGCAGTTAGTGGTAGGTAGTGGGTGAAAAAAACCCAGCTGAAGACTATGGCCGAAGGCGCACCAATCGTTGCAGACTAGTGGAGCAGGCGGGCCAATCAGTGTCCGCCTACACAAGCCCCTTTAGCATGAGTGTCGGGTTCTGAAAGGACATCAAATTGGCTGTATTTAAGCATGATTGGAAGGTACTGGAAGGACATTGAGTGGCTGCATTTAAGCATGACTTTGGTAATGGAAGGACATCATCTTGGCTGCCTTTACCATGACTGAAAGGGGGTCAGGCTGGCTGCATTTAGCATGACTGGAAGTTACTGGAAGGTCATCAGACTGGCCGCCTTTAGCATGACTGGAAGTTAGTGCAAGGTCATTAGACTGGCTGCTCGTGGTATGATTGGAAGGTACTGGAGGGACATCAGACTAGCTGCCATTAGCATGACCAGAAAGTACTGGAAGGACATTAGACTGGCTACCTTCAGCATGACTGAAAGATACTGGAAGGTCATCAGATGGGCTGCATTTACGCATAACTGTATGATACCGGAAGGACATCAGACTGGCTGCTTTTAGCATGACTGGACGGTCAATAGACTGGCTGCCTTTAGTATGATTAGAAGGCACTGGAAGGTCATCAGATGGGCTGCATTTAAACATAACTGTATGATACTGGAAGGACATCAGACTGGCTGCATTTAGGCATTGCTGTGTGATACTGGAAGGACATCAGACTGGCTGTCCTTAGTGTGACTGGAAGCACATTAGACTGGCTCTGTTTAAGCATGAATAATGTACTAGAAGGACATAGGGCTAGCTGCCTTTAGCGTGCTTTAGCATGACTGTAAGGACATAAGGATGGCTGTGTTTAAGCATGACTGTATGTGGTACTGGAAGGATATCAAGCTGTTTATGTAAGCATGACTATAAGGTTTCAAAATGACATTATGTTTGGTGCCTTTAGCATGACTGTAAGATACTACAAGGACACATCAGACTGCCTTTGTTTATGCATGACTGGAAGTTGCTGGAAGGCCTCACAAATGGTCTTCAAAGGCTGATGCCCTCCTGTCCTGTGTCCTCTCCGAGGCTTCATCTGTCCCTCGTCTATCCCCTACCACCCTGCCTGTACCCTATCTCACCTCGCCTACCACCCCCCACCCTGTTACACTGTTTGTTTTTTTCGTTTTTTAACTCACTGTCTGTCTTGTTACTTATGGCATTGTATGTAATATACCATTACCTAACAATTGTCTTCGTTAGTACTTCCAGCTACTGTTACTAGACTCATTATACACCACAAAGGAATTGAACCACTGTTTCCAAACTGTTCTCCACTTATGACTACGTTTAACTATTGTATCTCTGTATTGTATAATATTACTGAGGGGTTATGTTGTGACTGTTTATGTATTATATATCCTGTGTTCCTGTGCTAACCAGGTCCATCTTGTAAATGAGCTATGCTCAATGGTGTTCACCTGGATAAATAAAGATTTGATTGATTGACTGATTCAGCAGCCCCCCCGAACATGTTTCATCCTGTTTAACACTGTTTGATGTTGCAAAGCCATTGTCTCAGCCCAGTACAGGAGGTCAGCCTAGCCAAACATGACTATATATTGGCTTATGTTGTGCCCAAAGAAGTAAAATCTTTTGTTAAACTTGAGTATCTTTACAAAGACATTGGTGCAGAATAGGGTCCAGCTACTATAATATTCATCTGCTACTAGTTTCGTTGTCTTTAGCTTGCATAGGTTTCCATCAAACTAGTGGGTAATTTGTTGTTTTCTTTGTAAAGGCAGGAAAATTTGATTTTGTCCAGCTGGTTTTATATATTGGATCCACTCTGTCCTACTATGGGTTGGTAAGGGATCTATTAAATGCATTATCCATTTTAAATTAAACTTACATTTTTGTAAGGTTTTTATGGCATATTAATTAAACATTTTCCGCAAATGTTTCTTCCAGACTGCATTGTTGATTGACATATTTATTACAACCTACATTTACCCCTGCTGCTACCGTAAAAGTGTTAAGGAATATTACCTGAAGAAGATTTATAAAGATGTGGACAAGCCTAAGCGGGTGAGTGCTTTAAATGGGAATTGAACAATGTCATGATATTCGAACCTAGGAAAAGCATGACGAAGAAAGACCATGGCAGGCCAGCCTGGCAGTACACCATTAGTGTGACTCCTTGCTATTCTGGCAACCTGCGTTCCATTTATGAATGGACTCGGGTCACTCAAGGACTTGCCAGAGGAGGAAGAATTGAGGATCCCAGGGACAGCTTTCCTCCCTCGGGGGGGGGGGCACTGCACCTCACTGCCTGCCTGCCACCTAGTGGAGGTCAGATGGCAGCACAAGCAGGAATGCACACCACATTGGGGGAAGGCCCTCCTTCAGATGCTGACAGCATATGTGCATGCCTCCATGTTCACACACGTGCATCACTGCATGCTTGCAGCCCTTGGGGAGTAAGGGAGGGATCCCTCCTGGCTGACAGGATGCTGTATGCACCCACGCAGGCCCCCACACTGACTGCAATGATCATCCACCAGCAGAGATTCCTGAACAGGTGGTGAGGTAAGTCCTAGAGAACGTGGCTGACAGGGCTAGAGAGGGCTAATGGAATGGAGCTGACTGGGATGACCTGGAGGACAAACACCTGAATTAACAAAAAAAAAAAAAAGAGACCACAACAGTCCATCAGGTTAGTGTTGTGCCATCATTGCTATAAAATCATATATTTAATGAAAACAAATGAAGTTTACAATTTGCTTAAGTAACTGTGTTTGTTTTAATGGACTGCGGTACTGAGGGAAAAAAATGCTTGTGGTGTATAGGAACCTGGGGTACAAGATGTTTGCCACGGCTCCCAGGCCCTCCAGTACAGTCCTACAATGTTTAACTATATGATCCTCCTCCATTCCCCATATATTATACTATGCAACTTGTAATAATATTCTGTGCTAGATACTTGCCCAGTCGTTTCTCTTTACAAACTGGAAGGCTGTCGGCTTATACAGCCTTGTCAAGGAATCTGATTAAAAGCTTTACAGTTCTTTGTGAGAAAAATGTTTTCTTGCATTCCCCTTTTATACCTCGTCTCAAGAGTCCAGTACATATTTAGCTGTGAAAACAAAAATCCCATTTTTATCTCCCTTTATGTGACTGTATTTGAGAGAATCAACATGCTTGTTGTTTTGATCAGTTTCAAAAGTGTCCGAGCTGGGGGAGTTGCTGGGCAACATCTCTGGCATACTGGCGGTGTGGACGTGTAAAAATCTTATTAGTGGACAGTATCAGTCAGGTCTCCTTGTAAAAGAAAGGGAATGCTGAACAAAAGTATGGCTCTGCTGTTGCTCCGCCACGACAGAACGTCAGATGCAATCAATAATTAACAATTCTCCTGGCAACATATAGATCCTGTCAATAGATAAATCGGTCTACCTATGTAAGTATTGAACCTGGAAACAAACTTGCTCATATGATCAGTTACAACTCTAGTTTCTGTGTTTCATCATAACTTTTGTACAGATTTAAAGCAGTAGTGCTAGTTATTAAAAAATGTTCTTTTTATCAGACATTGTGCTAGACAAGCCCTACAACAAACAAACTCTCAATCCTTCCATTCCACCTTTTCAGTTTTTTTTTTCTAGTTTTTTTGTCTTCTTTTTTCTTTCTGACAGTTTTGCACAAACCCTTGTCAGGAGGGCCATGTTGGATTCAGAGGGAAAAGGGGCAGGTACTCTTCTCTTATTTGTTTTGTTTTTTTCTGGTCTTACTGGCATGCACCATCATTTCCTTTTCCTGCTAAGTGTTAATTGGAGCAAGCAATGTAAACAAAGGGTGAAAAACAAGAAATGGTATAGGGGCCAGTGTTGAAACTGGGGGCATGCTAGTGCCCCCCAGCTCGAAGTGAGTCCCGTAGCTGACACATCACTGCCATTGACTTATATTGGAAACATGGGCTCAGTTTAAAGATACAGTATGACCCTTATGGAACTCCCACACAACTCTAAGGTTTAATTCCAACACTGATGGAATCTGACATATTTCCTGTGGAGCCACACAACATTCTACATTTATTAAAGAGCACCTTTCCTGGATTTTTTTCCTAGCCAGCAAAATCATCAGGAGACTCCCTTACCTGACCAGGAGTTCCTTCATAGCAGTTGTCCAGTTTTTTTCTATTGTCCCCTAAGGAAAGGAAGGGATCATATTTTGCCCCCGAGAGGGCTAGCTGCTCAATCCCTTCCACTTCCTGATCGCTGATGCCATCCCCAGGCTTCTTTGTTTTATGTTGTAATTATATGCCTAGTGTGGGGACGTGCTCCACGCAAGCCTATGAAGCATTATTTTAAAAGTTATTTTTGCCATTTGAACCAGACTTTTAGTACAAATTGGAGTCATAAAGTAACAAGAATTAGGAGACATGCTTGAAGCTTTACAAGCTTGAGTCAGAGCCTCAGAATCTAGATGTGTTACAACAAACAAAAACAAAAAAGATTGATCTTTTATTGACATACTTGGAGTAATTGATTTAATGTATGAAAAATATGTCAGAAATATCCAATTCATAAATAAACAGGAGTCTTCTTTAAGGATGTTCCTTGGTGTTTCAGCAACCCCATGTCAAAATCATAATTTTTTGCCCAGTACATGAAGGTCATCCAAACATTTAAAATCCACAACAAAAACTATGGGTTGCCATACTTGTTTTTAAGTTACATTGGTGAGACATAATCTCTCTTTATGAAAAAAAATCTAGAAGGGGTCAGATCGTTTTATTTGGCTATAACATCAATATTTTAGATGTCAACATGAGTGTGAAAGAAAATGTGAAAAAAGAACACATCATTTGTCATACATAATACTTGCTTCATTTTTTCCTCAGATTCAGAAATAAACTCTTGAACTGATATTCCCCAACAAATGGGGACATATTTGTACGTTTTTATATATGAAACCATTTCAAACCCATGTCATTTTCATAAAACCTTTTGACTGACGTAGAATATGGTTATGAATATGGAAACAGAAAGAAATATAGGGGTTGCCATGCTTCTTTTGGTTTTATCTGTTTTCAAAGCTGCAGATTCAGAGGTGGTCGGCTCAGGACAAAAATAATTGAAACATCCCAATAAAAAATAAAACTTGCAAGAATGCACGTCAAACAATTCAAAAGTAGATGCAGAATGGCAAGGACTTTAAAACAAAGAGTGTAACCAAAGACAGACAGCTATTTAGGGAATGCACCTTAAATGATACCAAATGCTGCAGCTGTGGGGGTTAATTTCCTTGCTGCCATCCTGTATACATACTTAGCTGGACATGACATAATAGGATAAACCATTATTCTAAAAATGCTTCCTTATATTTGAAAATGTACTTGTGCCAGAAAACAACATTGAAAACTATTTTTGAGAGCATCAGAAACAAACATTTGTCAGTTCCGAATGTTGCTTGCTTGTATGTGCTGTGTAGTTATTTGGAAGTCAGTGGAGTGCAAATATTGAAAATTTGCAAACTTACGAGCGTGCATAGGAACTGTGCAACGCGCGCTCGTGAAACAGTCATTTTTAGGAAGTTTGTGACCAAATTTTCAACATAGCCATTTTAAGACCTCTGCTCATGAACAGTGTCACTGTGATTTTCTTAATGTGTCCCATGCATTTGGTTACTTTTACCGCCTGCGCCACTGTATGCGCTAGATGGGCGGAAACAGTCATCAGTGAGATGTGAAAAATGACAGCTGTACTGCTCATAAGGAGGTGTAGTAAAATGACAATGTTGAAAATCTGGGTGAAAATATTCAAAATTCGCCAAACTTCTGACGTCGTGAAGTCGCGCCAATGCAGGCTCATTAAGACAGTTATTTTAGGAATTTTGTCACCATATTTTCAACATAGCCATTTTAAGACCTCTTCTCATGAACAGTGTCACTGTGGTTTTCTTAATGTGTCCCTTACAGTGATTTTGCACACTGACTGCATCATTATGCTTCATGAAGTGAAACACGTTTTGGGCAAGATGCTTAGAAAATGACAGCTATATACTGCTCATAGGAGGTGTGGTAAAATAATGATGTTGAAAATCTGGAGTGAAAATATTGAAAATTCTGAAATTCTGACGTCGCATTAGGAAGGTGCACAACACAGGCTCGTAAAACAGTAATTTTAGGAATTTTGTCACCAAATTTTCAACATAGCCATTTTAAGACCTCTGCTCATGAACAGTGTCACTGTGATTTTCTTAATGTGTCCCATACAGTGATTTCGCACACCGACTGCGCCATTGTGCGCTACATGGGCGGAAACATGTTTTGGGTGAGATGTGAAAAATGACAGCTGTACTGCTACTAAGGAGGTGTGGTAAAAAGACAATGTTGAAAATCTGGAGTGAAAATATTGAAAATTTGCAAACTTACGAGCGTGCATAGGAACTGCACAACGTAGGCTCGTAAAACAGTCATTTTTAGCAGAGGACTAAATACTGACTCAGAGAAAAAGGAAAAAGGAATTTTCAAATTAAAAATAACAAAGTCCTGGAAAATAGCAGTTTATGACTTGGAAAGTAATGAAAACTGAACAAAATAAAATCTTGAATAGGTGGAATTTGAAAGGAAAGAACAGATCTGGGTAAAACACAGAGAAAGAATTGTTGAAGTACAGGAAAGAGTAAACTGAGGGATGCCAAAAGATCTGAGGATAAAAAAGCAGCCTTTACTTCACTCACTTACATAGACAAATGCATGCAAACAGAGGAGGAGGTTTAAAGCACACCTTTGCTGTATTGGGCTTTCGGGACTAGCCTTCCTTTTCAAACACCCTGGATTATACCTGTGTCGCACTTGCTTTGTTTGTTTCAAATCGAGGAGGAGGAGGAGGAGGAGGGGTAGACTCATGAAAATAGATCAAATTAGAATATGATTTAGTTTTATACAGTGCTTTTTCATGTGGATTGCATATCAAAGGGGTTTTACAGTGTTGCATGAGCTACTGGTAGTACAGCACTTCCGTACTACAAACAGTGCAGCAGCTAATAAGTGTGGATTACATTCACACACATCTCTGGAAACGTGCACTAGATAACTGGTTTTATTGAGAGGGGGAGTGTTGTCTAAGGCAGTGATGCTATCCCCTACTCCTTTCAGAAAATACCATGGGATCTTTAACTTCCACCTGAACAACCATCAGAGTAGGGCAGAATGCACTGCATAGGTGTAGCTGGGAGCATACTGGGTGCCCAGAAACTCTCTCCCATTTTGCTTCCATTATGTTTTCATTAAAACTTTTTTTTTATATACTGGGATTAAGTAGTGGGATTTCTTTGGTGGAAATCTCCCATTCCCAAATCATGGCTATGCCCCAGTAACTTAATATATTGTATCGTCCAAAGCTTGCACAAGTGGTGCCACTACCGCTCACGGCACTGATGATCAGAATGAGCCCAGAATGCCAGAGGATTGGCCCAGGGATGTAGGATGAGCATCCACTGGACAGCTCTTCTCTCCCGGGGTGGGGGGCATGAGCTCCTGGCACACTAGTGACACCCAGTGGAGACTGGGTATACACGGGCCGGGACCACACAAAAGGGGCACAGAGGTGATGGTGGATTATCTGTGGAATGTGTGTGGGAGCATGCACATCCATGTGCTGATGTCATTGCATGTCTGTGCTTCCAGGGGAAACCACCAAGGAAAACACCCTCTGACAGGTGCAGCATGGAGCTCAAAAGCCACAGAAAACTGCACCACTGAAACGACTGCACATAAGTCTCAACTGGGGCTCAAAGGGTGAGCCCTATCGCACCCTGAAGGGAAAGGCATGCTGCTCCTGGACTGGGCAACAGTGGAAGTGCGGGGAGAGGGGTTGGGAAAGGGGTCTGTGGGCTGACAAGGGGTTACATCCCCACCCTGGCCAGGAGAATCAAAAATAGAATTGAAAAAATCTATATTGTCTCATCCAAAGGACAGCAACTCTAACCATGCAACACCCACAGTGCTACACTGAATGGCACCTCCAATAGTGCAGCGCTTCCTAGTGCTGCACTAAATGTCAGCTTTTGGATTTGAGCTCAGGTCCCCAATGTGTGGCTTACATCAACAGCCTTGCTGCCCAGAGCCGAGAGTTCCACTAACAGAGCCACACTGATTGTAGAACTGAGAACAGGCATTACAGAGCCACACAGATTACAGAACTGGGAACAGACATTACATGACCACCGCAGTTCCTTCTGTTAATGTCTTGAGTCACAGCAAGACAGAAACTAGAATAAAATGTGTCTGTGTTTATTTATAACCAGTAGCATGCAAGTGAGACTCTGGAAGGAATATGAAAAAAAAAATAGCAGAAAACATTTAAAGAAGCAATAAGAATAGAAAGAAAGGGATGAATAGGGCAAGGTGAAAGAAGAGAAAAAAGAGCAGATTAAAGCACAAGTCTTCAAATGCTGAACCAGATTTGGTTCATCAGTTTTGCACTGCACATATAATACATTATACTAAAGGTGGACCCTCTCATCTAATCAGACTACAAATCTACTCACACTTTATTGAGCCACAAATTGAGTACAAACAGCATTTACAATGAAAGAATCATGACTACATAACTGCCATCATTTTATTCAGGATACAATGACTGGTATTATGTCACCGTAGTCACACTGACAATAAAGTGACAGTGACATTGCAATTTTATTTCTTTCCACTCAGGAAGCAGTATCACCGTGTCTATAACAATAATAGCAAGAGAAACAGGCAGTTCAGCAATAACACTTATTTCTTTTTTAAAGAGAGACCATCAAAGCATTGTGCAAATGTAACATCATATTGATAATATGACAGTATGATCACTATCTTCATTAATGATCTGATTGTCTTGTGGAAATAAAGTACTCAGCCTTCGGCCTTGTACTTTATCCATTCGGCTATTAAATAATTGCCTAATCCAGTGTGAGCATTATATCATATCATTTTATTTATTTATTTATTTTGATAACAGAGTGAGATCACTGGGAAGGAGTCCCTTTTACAGAAGCGATTGGGCATAGAAGCAACATGCAGCAGAGAAAGCATGGCTCCAGTACAAAGGCTAGAGAGGGTGCAACAGGGCATCTGAGACATTTACGGATAGAGTTCATAAGACATAAAGTAACATATTTCAATGGGCTTATGAAGCTTAGTGTGTAGTTATGCTTGTGCAACTCTGATAAATGTTCTGGCTGTTTGCACTCTCTGTTCCAGTGGGAATTACCACACTGTCAGGCTACCAAAAGGCAAGGAACCCTGGAGGAGGGTTCCACCCCTAGAGGTGCCATGGGAAGGATTCCTTTTGGCTAAAGTTGCCTTAGGAAGGAGCCCCAAGGAGAGAGAGAGGTGTGCCACTGGAGGAGGAGGGGAGGATGGTGGGATGAAGAAAAAGTGTTTCTGAGTGAGGCTGGAATGAACTAACTTATATATCTCAGGCAGGAGGCGTGGCTGGTTGCTCCAGCCCATTGAACTGCAGGCATAACCTTTCAGTTCAGTAGGCTTACGCAACCTAGTGTCTGGTTATGCTTGTACAACTGTTGATAAATTTTTTGGCCGTTCACACTCTCTGTTCCACAGGGAACTACCACCCTGTTGGGGTACCAAAAGTCAAGGAACCCTGGAAGAGGGTTCCACCCTAGAGGTGCCACAGGAAGGATTCCCTTTAGCTAAAGGTACCTTAAGAAGGAGCCCCAAAAAAGGGGTACTGAGTAGCAAGTGGAGACCATGGAGTCTGATACACGAGAGAGACCTCCGAGTTCTTATACAGATAACGAAAGTAGTTTAGCATTCACAAGAGACCTGCATGTAAGTCAATAGAGATGAGGGTAGTTTGCATGCATGAGAGACGCCAATGTAGGTCTACACGAAGAACGGACTTTCACCTAGGCCACATATTTGCATTCACGAGAGATCTCCTCATAGGTCAAGCAAAGCAGATAGATATCAAAACTGAAGCAAAGGAACATGACTTCCTAAGGAGAGAGGGAATGGCAAAGAAGGAGAGCCACCATCCAACGCCATCCAACAGCGGAAACCAACCTGGGTAACTAATAGGAATGTATTACAATATAGGCTACCTAACTGTTGTGACCTTCGACATGAAGGAGAGCAAAAACCCACTATGAGGAGGAAACCTCTGGGGATCCAAGGCCTAGGTCACCTTCCCTCCAGGCTTGGGATACATTTAGTGACAGCTCGGCTACTGCAATTTAGAGACCCAGTTCAGGAGAGGTTTAATTTAGAGGAAGGGCTCTCACTTTATCCCTTTAATGGGAATGCCATGAGGGGGCTGCGAGTGAACTCTGCAGCAAAGGGAGACTCCTTACCAAGAAGGCCCTCCCCTCATGATAGGAGGGGGAGAGCAACAGCTGTTGAAACGCACTCACTTGACCTCCACCAGGGAAGCCTAATGAAAAGCCAAACCCTTGAGAGGGTAAAGCAGGAGAAGGGCCCTTGAGGGGCTGGACATAGAGTAGAATGATCTTCACCCTTGAGGGGCAGAGGAAGGGAAGGTGGTGGAGACCTGGTGAACCTTAGGTGGCTGTAGGAAGAATAGCTTTTGAAGGACCCACTGACTCAGTCTACATGGCTAAAGGAGTGCCGTTGGGCTTAAGGGCCCCACCCTGCAGCAGCTGAAGTCTTAAATTCTACATCAAGAGGTGCTGCTGATATGTCTGCATGGCTAAAGCTCCACCTGGAGTGAGGACATTGCCACTGAAGGGCAGAAAGAGAAGGACCCCACCACTAGGTTTGCATGCTCAAGTTGCGGACTTCATGGGTGCAGAGTGAGACTGTTAGCTGCAGGGCGAGCTATGAGCCATGAGCCATAGTAAGTTATGGCTGCAGTTGGCATGCATCAATTTTTTTGGAAGCAGGAGTAAATGGCTAGTGTATATAAAACTGTCACATTGAGCAGCAGGTAACAAGTCGGGTATTGCTTATATAGGACCTTCACGTGCAGTAGAACAGCAGAAAACTAACATGTAACATGTAATGAGACCTCCACATAGGTCTGAGTGACTAGACCATACGGTAGACAAGACCTCCATGTAGGTCAGGTTTGAATGCAGATACCTTCACGTAGATATGTCATAAGCATGGGCTGAATAAGGAGTGCATGCCAAACAGTTCCATAAGGGGAGGTTAGTTTTTTTATCGTATTTCTCTTTCTCCTCCTGCAGCCTGACCTGCAATCATCCAGCCACCGTTCCACTTCCCCCGAATGACCCCAGAGGCCTGTCCACACACCGGCTGGCACATGCTGCTGTATCTTCAAAAGGGACCTCCCCTAATCCCCACACCAGGCTGGGAACCATTACCGGTGTGCAGCCATGCACTACAGGCCCCGCTGGCTAGGAAGTTGTGGCCATCAAACTGCCACGGTCAATGCTGCCATTTTTTCTGCCTTAGATCCCCCTGGAGTGCAGATGTGCAATGACGTCTGAGGCACAGCATGCCGACGTCTGCTGCACTCCACCCCTGATTGCACCAACTCTGACAGTGCCCCCGATCATCAGCAGGGGCCACTGTAGAGCAGTGAGAGCCCTCAACACTCCCGAGATAGGAGAGCAGTCCTCCAGACACTCAACCTTATCCCTCCCCTGCCAACCCCTGACAACCCGGGCTCGTGTCTGAACCCAGGTCGCCAGTATGGCACAAGGTGTGGCATCCAGCACCTTAACCTTCAGCACCAACGGGCCAGCCATAAGAGAAGTTAGTGGTGGTTGCTGATGCATTGCAGAGCAGGTAGCCTGAGGCAGCATAAATGATATAAACTGCTAAAAAGGCAGGAGTAAGTGGCAGTAGAGCAAATAAAACTGCTAGAAAAGCAAGCATATGGAAATTGAAAAAGTTAGGAGCTGCAACTGCTGAGTGGAGCCAGGCACTGAGTGGAGCTAGGTGTAAACAATTAAGTATGGATATGTACAGGGATACTGCTACAGACAGGGAAAACAGCAAGTGGGAGCTGAAAAACACACAGATAACAAGTGCAGTTAAACTAAAGGAGTGCTAAAGTATGACAAAAGTAAATGGAAGCCTGAATACACTAGAACAGTGCACCTGAATAGCACAATGCAGGCAACGGGAAGCAGCAGGACACTAGGAAAACTAGAAAGCCCTCCAAAAAAGTAAAACTGAAGACACACAAGCACAGGAGAGCAGACACAGATGACAGAGAGAAGCACAAGCAGCAGCTGGAGGCAAAAGCAAAATACTGAACCAGAAAAGCAGGAGGAAATACAAATAGCTGAAAGTCCAGCAAACCAATCAGTAAATACAAAAGCACAAGAGGAGGGGGACAGACATGTTGAAGGGGGATGAGGGGCAGAGCCTCTGGCTGAGATGAAGAAAACCTACTTCTGAGTGATGCTAGAATGAACTGACTTACACAGCTCAGGCAGTGGGTGTTGCTGATTGCTCCAGCCCATTGAACTGCAGGCATTGCCTTTCAAATGTGAGTATTTACATTTTTTTGTTTTGTTTTTTGTGAAGCCCTTCATCTGTCTCAGTAGCATATTTCCACGGTAGCACATGAATACAGCAAAAAAAGGTCAGCGAGTCAATTACAGCGACGCTGTTATAGCGACTGTAATAATAGCAATCGCTGCATTACAGCAAAGACAGTTTCAGCGACTTCAGTGTTGTAGCCTACCTCTAAGATCCAGGTGTGCCCCAGTGTATGTTAATTTAGAAATAGGGTGGGTTCGGGGGGGTGCAGGGGGCATAGCCCCCTTGCAATACCAGTCCATAGCCCAGTAATATCCCATCATAGGAATACTTGGAAGATGTGCACTGAATAGTCACTTGCTGAATTTACTGATCGCCGAAATGGGCTTCACTGTGAAAACCTCATTGATAATGCACTCGCTGTACTTGATTCACTGTATTCACATGGAACCATTTCCACACAAGAAATTAGGTTAGCAACTACCTCCACAGTCAGTGCCAATGTTACTGTGCAGTTGTACAGCAGAGTTAACTGAGTGTCAAGCCAAAACCACCCTCTCTTGCCTCCCCAACCCACCCTCGGAACAAGTACCCCATTGCTTCTGAACACAGTTCTCCAAGATGGGGAGCACAGATGTGTACAGCTTCTTTTCCACTGGGCCAGTAGGGTAGGATTTTACTAATAAGTATTCTGTGATGGCCAACATTTCTAGCAGCTTTCGCTGCAGGTTGGTTAAAGCATGAGCACATACATTTTGATATGAGGATGTACACATGGAATACTGCATGGCATACCATGCATAACAAGGCTGTTCTTCCATTAAGGTGGTTCTGATGACATCAGAGACCTCAAGAGGTCTATGATGTCACGAGAACCCCGAGATGGAAACATATGCCTTGTCTGTGTGTGTTTTTCTTATGTAAATCAAAACAGTCAACAGCACTCACCACACCTCTCTCGGAGGAGAAATTGCCACACAAAAGTATTCTTGTGCAAATCAAGTGTCTTCTTTTATTTCAATGCAGGATAGTACACAGGACAAACAGCAGTGTAGACCTCCTAACCTCCTGAAATTTCACCCTTTCCAGGGCTTTTTCAAAGGAGTAGTGGCTTCTATACACAGTAAAGTGCCAATGCATACTTTTAAATATGTGCAATAATAAGTGTCCGCTATAAAAGGAAGAAGGCTAAAGTCACTGTTTTACCACTTGGGATTAGCAGATTACTAATTGATTAATATTGTTCTGCCAGTAGATGTAATTATGTTTAACAGATTTTGACATTATTTGCTACGTTGTTATTGCTCTATACCTGTCACAATTAAATTCCATCTTTGCTACTATTCAAAAAGTACAATTCATATAGTTCACAATGTATAACCTGAACAGCACAGCAAACATTTCTATTAAGAAACTTTTTCTTTAAAAATCACATACAGAACTCCAACTGTCCTTTTCACTATATGGAGTCTGTATTCTAACCCCCGTCCCCCATGGACAAACAATAAAGAAGAAAGCATTTTTACAAAAACAGTTACAAGGAAGAGAATCTCAGCTGTCACGGATGAAACAGCAAGATCAATTTTATGTTGATTGCGTGCAGCGCAAGAAACATATTGGGACAGCTTACTATGAAGCAGGCTGTGGAGGCGCGGCACTGTTGGGGCCAATGCCCCCACAGCCTGCAAAGGCTTGTTCCGCTTCCCCCAATGCCATGGCAGGCTGCTGGTGACACAAGTTTGGAACGTCTGCACCAACTTGTGACAATTTAGCTGCTGCAATCAGCGGCCGCCTCGACATTGCAGCGTAAGTCATCCGCTGCAATGAGGGAGCGACCCGTCATTGCAGGGCGGGATGTAGGAACCTTGATATTGTTTGTGAACATGGTGGCGGCTTGCGCGTGTTCTCAAATAATATTACCCCCTCCACCATGTTTTCTGCCCGGCAGGAGCCCTCCCGTCGGCATATCTCTCCCCCATTTCATTGTCTGCCGATGTGGTGCCCAATCCCATCAGCAGAAAAAACCCTTTTGTTGTTTGCTGATGGGTGCCCAATCCTGTCGGCAGTCTGGAATCCCTTTTGTTGTTTGCGCGACGGGGTGCCCAATCCAGCGTTTGCACAAAGGAATCCCCCCCATTTTGTTGTTTGCCGATGGGGGTGCCCAATATCCCGTTGGCTACAGCTGGCTCCCCCAAAAAGCAAGATCTAGTGGCATGCTGGGAGCCCACCCCAGCGTGCCACATGCCCCTGTAAATGAAAAACGGTCCCGCGAAGTTGTTTTGTTGTTTTTAGCCCTGTAAAAAAGGTATCAGTCCCTCGTAGTGTCACGGCCCACCCGCAACCCGCACCCACCCACTGTGCACCCTGCCTCCCCACACCCTCCCTCACCACGTACTTACCTCCGGAGCTTGGCATGATGAGCTTCGGTGGACCGGAAACACGTCTCCATTCTTCAAAGCTGACTGCGAACTGTGGAAATGCCGGTAAACTGTATAATGAAATAAATAGGGTTTTTCCAACTTTATTACATATCTCGGGAATTTTTGGGAATTCTTTCACCAAATTTTCAACATGGAGTTTTTGGGACCCCTCCTCATGAATTCTTGAACTGTCTTGGCGTTAATCGGCCCTGAAAGGTGATTTTTGCGGTCACTACGCGGAATCACCTTTCGGGGGCCGATTAATGAAATGACAGTGCCAGTGTTCATGAAGTGGGCTCTCAAAAAGCCTATGTTGCAAATTTGGTGGAATAAATCAAAAATGACTGTCTCTGACATGCGCTGTGCAGTTGCTACGCACGCTTGTAACTTCGTGAATTTGCAATATTTTCAAGCCAGATTCTCAACATTGCCGTTTTGTCACACCTCCTTGTGAACAGTATAGCTGTCATTGTTCACATCCTGGCGGAAATGTGTTTTTGCACTGCTGGCACAGAATAGCGCGATCGCTGTTGGAAATCAGTGTTCAGGACAGATTAAGAAAATGACAGTGACACTGTTCATGAGTAAAGGTCCTGAAATGGCTATGTTGAAAATTTGGTAACGATGCTCCATAAAATGACTGTGTTACGAGCATGCGTTGCGCAGTTTGCATGCACGCTCGTAACTTTGCAAATTTATATTTTCACTCCAGATTTTCAACATTACCATTTTCCCACACCTACTTATGAACAGTGCAACTGTCATTTTTCCCATCCTGGCCGAAATGTGTTTTCGCAGTTCCAGCGCAGAATAGAGCAGTTACTGTGGGAAATCACTGTCCAGGACAGATTAATAAAATGACACTGATACTGTTCATGAGCAGAGGTCCTAAAATGCCTATGTTGAAAATTTGGTGATGATAGCTCATCAAATGAGTGTGTTACAAGTGTGCGTTGCACACTTTCCACACACCCTTGTAACTTAGCAGATTCGTAATATTGTCATGCCACATTTTCAACAATGTCGTTTTGTCACACCTCCTTATGAGCAGTACAGCTGTCATTTTTCACATCCTGACTGATATGTGGTTTCACAGTTGCGGCACAGAATAACGCGGTCACTGTGGGAAATCAGTGTTTGTGACAGATTAAGAAAATGACAGTGGCACTGTTCATGAGCAGAGGTTCTAAAATCCCTATGTTGAAAATTTGGCGACAAAACTCCGTAACATGACTGTGTTACAAGCATGCGTTCAACTGTTTCCACGCACCCTTGTAACTTCACAAATGTGTAATATTTTCACCCCACATTTTCAACAGTGCCATTCTTTCACACCTTTTTATGAACAGTACTGCTGTCATTTTTAACATCCTGGCTAAAATATGTTTTTGCACTCCTGATGGAGAATAGCACGGTCGCTGTGGGACATCAGTGTTTGGGACAGATTAAGATGGAATGAGTGGGAGGGGGTGACCAAGCTCAACTGAGCTCTGTCGGTACTGCTCCGGATTTGTTTGTGGGAAGAAAAAGGCCCCAACGTAAGAGGCCAGTACAAAAGGGCAGCATGCAGCACTGGGAGAAACAGAACGAGAGAGCGAGTGATGGAGGGGGAGTGAGCGAACTCACTGGAGCGCTGTCAAGACTGCTGCGGATTTCTTTGTGGGCAGAAAAAGGCATCAATGCAGGCAAGAGCCCAGTAGAGAAGGTCAGCCTGCAGCGGTGGGAGAAACAGTATGAATGAGTGAGACAGGGGGACTGAGTGAGCTCAATGGAGCTCTATCAGGACTGCTGCGGATTTCTTTGTTGGCAGAAAAAGGCGCCAATGCAGGCAGGAGCCCCTTACAAAAGGGCTGCTTGCAGCGTCAGGACAAACAGAGTGAGCGCGTGACAGAGGGAGACTGAGCGACCTCAATGGAGCTTTGTTGGTACAGCTGCAGATTTCTTTGTGGACAGATAAAGGTGCCAATGCAGCCAGGAGCCCCATACACAAATGCAGCATACAGCGCCAAGAGAAACAGAACTAGTGCGTGACAGAGCGGTAGTGAGCGAGCTAACCAGAGCTCTATTGTGACTGCTGCGGATTTCTTTGTGGGCAGAAAATGTGGCAATGCAGGCAGGAGCCCAGTACAAAAGGCCGACTTGCAGTGCGGGCAGAAACGGAATGAGTGAGAGAGGGGGAGTGAGCGAGCTCAGTGGAGCTGTGTCGTGACTGCTTCAGATTTCTTTCCAGCCAGAACAAGCCACCAATGCAGGTAGAAGCCCAGTACAAAAGGGAAACCTGCAGTGGCAGGAGACACAGAATGAGCAAGTGAGGGAGGGGGAGTGAGTGAGCTCAACGGAGTTGTGTTGGGACTGCTGCAGATTTGTTTGTGGGCAGAAAAAGGCAGCAATGAACGCAGTGGCCCAGTACAAAATGGCAGCCTGCAGTGGTGGGAAAACCAGAATGAGCGAGTGAGAGGGGGGGAGTGAGCGAGCTCAACGGATCTATATTGTAACTGCTGCAAATGGCGGCAATGCAGGCAGGAGCCCAATAGAAAAGGGCAGCCTGCAACACTGGCAGAAACGGAATGAGCGAGTGAGAAAAGAGGAGTGAGCGAGCCCAATGGAGCTCTATCATGACTGTGGTGGATTTCTTTGTGGGCAGAAAAAGGTGGCAATGCAGGCAGGAGCCCAATACAAAAGGGCAGCCTGCAATGCCGGCAGAAATGGAACGAGTGAGTGAGAGAGGGGGAATCAACAGACTCAACAGACGTGTGTCGGGACTGCGGCAGATTTCTTTGTGGGCAGAAAAAGCCACCAACAGAGGCAGGAGCCCAGTACAAAAGGGTAGCCTGCAGCGCCAGGAGAAACAGAATGAGTGAGTGGGGGGGGGGGTTGAGCCACCTCAACGCAGCTCTGTTGGAACAACTGCGGATTTCTTAGGGGGCAGAACAAGGTGCCAACACAGGCAGGAGCCCAGTACAAAAGAGCACCCTGCAGCACTGGGAGAAAAAGACTGAGCAAGTGACAGAGGGTCAGTGAGTGAGCTCAACACACCAACGCAATCAACATTCAGCATTGACAACTGCTTGTTTATACTGGTATGCACATTTTGCCTACAGTAAACTGATAAAAGCAAACTATTTTTCCCTCACTGCCTGCCATACCTCCCTACCAAACCAATTCAGTCTCCTGGTTTTGGTGTGCTTCCCCTTCTGCTTAAGGCAGGTTTAGCGGCTGCTGCCATTCCTTTCTCTGATCACGATCCTGAACCGGGAACCTGTCCTGGATTGGGTCCAGAATCAATTGGCTCCTGGCACAGGTGGCGGACGGAACACTCCAGTCCACCTTAGACAAACTGAAGTCCTCCCTCTGCCATTATCACCACTTCTCCCTTTTCAGTCACCATCCTGATCTATTTTCTGCTTACATTTGCTGCAAAGTTTGTCTCTATATTTATTGTTGTCACTGTCACTTTTTTGCATGCCATGCATTACTGTGTTTCACTGCCCTGCTGTTCTCTGTTTCTCCTCTTCCCAGGCTGCGGCTAGAAATGAGCTAGTTTGGACTCTGTTTGCTTACCTGATAAAATATATATGTTAGAAATAAACATAAATAAATTCAGACTTGCCATGGCCTTCGTTCAGTGGTCTTATTGCCATGGCTGCTCTACCTGTGGACTTTTGGCTTGCTGAACCCATTGTGCAAATAGTAAGCTGGATGCAAAGGTGGGTGTAACAGAGGGCTTCCTTATTCTGCTGCAGGATAGTGCTGCACACCAGGAGGTGTGACCTCAAACTGGGACTGCTTCTGATGCCCTGGTATATACTGTAAATGGCACTACTATGCGGGGGGGGGGAAGGGAGTGATTAATCAGTGTTCCAGCTTTTTATAGGTAGAGCAGTTAAAGGTTCAGCCCACTGCTAAAGTGTACTCCAGGGAAAAAAGGCTGCCAATAACTTGTCTTTCTGTGACAAATCCTCTGTAGCCAAAATGAGGCATCATTAATATGCAAATCCTTGTTGAAGACAGGCTGACAAGGCTCCGACAGAACGGACCTTTGGATATTTATTCTCTCCTAGCTTCCTATTATGGATCCCATATACTGCTTTCCTTGCGAATTGCCTGCTCACTCTGAGTTATCTTAAATAGACATTGCATTGAGGTTGTAATAAGTATGCTGGTTATTTATGATTCGACCCTTTTTACCTCAGCCTACCTCAGCCTACCTGTTACCTTACTACAACACCCTCATTTTACAACAGCATAAACTGATGTGCTAAGTTACTGTGACAGTTAAAGCCAGAACTGATACAAAAACAGGATGCTACCACAGTAAAATTGCAGACTGTCTAAAGTAGTTTCAGTCAGTGTTTGCAAAAGCAGAAGTTAATACAGACCAGCAATTCCATATTGAAAATGATGTTCTTTAAAGGAAGACTTGGCACACTGCAAGGGGCCAGCAAGGAGATATCCTATAATTTGTACCATATTGGGATACACTGGACCACCAGTTCAAGCATTTTTTTATTTTTTTTTTACTAAAATAGCTCATTGTCCATAAGAAACATTCACATCAAGCTGCTTTGTGTTTATTTGGGTGGGTTTACAGCATTACAACTCCCTACAGGGAACAGGACAGATACAATATACAGTTAATTTGTCTAGTACAGGACCCAGAGAGGACCTCACCAAATTAATTTCAGCTTATAACCCTCTTCTACGAAAAGAACATCCTTTCAGTGGTGCACTAACAGGCATCCACTCCCCTGGTATGCCTTTCTGGGAACTCACACCCCTGTGTAGCAGTGAGCATATGCCCCAGCACAGGAGGGGACCTGCACTTGGGAAAGGACCAACAGTGGGTCCAGCCTTCACTTAAGGGGTGCTGTAAGGGCTCCACTCCTTCCACCTCAAATTCTACTACTTCCTGTTTCACACGAGACCTTGGGAAGATCCATAACACACATTGGTATCTTGGTTTCCTTGGCGTTTCCAAGACTGGATCAAAATAATTACTAGAGCATGTTCACCTTCAGCCTGTTAGTTGTAATCTGAAACCCCAGAGGGGTACCCTTTCAGGTGATTTCCGCTCCCTTCAGCTTCATGGCTGCTTAGAGCTCAGCTTGCAGAAAAAACAGTGCAGGCCATGGGGCTTCCTGGCACCTGCAGCGGCACTGCACTTAGTCTGCTCTTTCTTCAGTAGAACTGAGCTGAGCTGCAGCCTGCTAGCTGAAACAATCCCCTTCCTCACTTCCTGTCTCTGTTTGGAACATTCTGTTCCATGGGCTGTTCATCCTTGGCATATTATAACCCCACTTTTGAGCCAGGACATTCCACCAGTAGCTGACATAACTTTTAAACTCACTTCTGGAGTCTTTGTTTCCATGGATTCAAATGTAATCAAACAGTTCAGTTTAGCAATCCATCGGGGCAATTCCATCAGCTGAGACCAAACTCTCCCTTTCTCTCAGATTCAGATATTTTGTTTCAAACATTAAATGCTAAAGAGTTCCTTCCTGTGGGTAATCTCTATACTTGCAATCTGCTTTAATGGAGCCCACCCTGAAAAAAGTATGTACAGAATAACTGATGACTGGCGGGGAGGGGGCAGCACTGTTCAGCCTAAACTAGACGGACATCTGCAAGAGGAGCTTAGTGATAACAACAAAATTAAAGAATAAAAAAATACTTTATCAGTGGAATTAGTACTTCAAAGTTACCTTATCTAAAATCGAAACTTCTGCAGCACAGAAATGGGCAATCCAAAGAAAGACAGAGGGATCCAGGAAGGAAATAAAAGCAAAACAACTTCAGGTCTACCAGCCATGAGGTCAGCATAAGCCACAGTACTCCTGATGAAACTGTCATTGGCGAGGAAACCCTGCAGATGCTGGGTTTTAAAATAAATAGACTCATTTCTACTGTGTCTGCTCTGGCTGACAAATTTGATTCTCTAACTACTCTGGTCACTACCATGGAAATGGAGGTAGCTAACCTTAAAATGGCCTCCCTGAACGCTAGTAAAACAGCCGAAGCTGCCTTGGGCACATCAGCTAATCTGGTAAAGGAGAACTCTCACCTGAGATCCTGGCTTGAATCTCTTGAGAACCAGGCCCGCTCTGCGAATATTCACATGATAGGGATGCTGGAACAATGTGGGGGCGGGGGGGGAGATAATTTGGCCCTACTTATCTATGATTGGATGGAACATCAGCTAGAGCAGGCCATTAAAGACAAAAAAGTGGTGATCCAAAAAGCATACGTGTCTCCTCCAGGGGACGACCAAACGATCCAGAGGCATCCAGGGCAATAGTAGCAATCTTGGATGGTGTTGCTTCCAGGGATTTGGTTTTGGCTCTGGTCCACCAGAAAAGGATATTACTACATGAAGGGACCCGCATCCAGATATACTCTACCTGAGCTATGCCACACGGCAGCGCAAGAAGAAGAAGTATGATGCAGTCCGAACGATATTACGGGAAGTGCAGATTACACATAAACATGCTGTTCCCTGCTCACCTTCAGATCATCCACAAAGGGAAAATATTTATTTTTTTCTGACCCAACAGAGGCCTTGAAGTGGTCCCACCACTACACTTTACCCCAGAGAAGAAGAGAGGAGTTGGAAGAATTGGACCCAGAAGATGGAGAAGAGACCTGAAATAAGTAAGGTCGAAGGTCTAATTGGTCTTCCTAACTTTGACTTTGAATTTCTGTTTTTGTAAATCCGCTTTTGTGGACAGACTTTTGGGGACATATGTACAGCTCTAAGTTTGAGTTAAGGCTGGAGAATCAAGTTACATTGATCTTTGTTCTGTGTTATATCTTAACTAGAGGGGATGTGTTAAATTGTTGTACTTTGTTTTGCAGTTATATCATAGCCTTTCTAAGGGTTGTTCATAGTTTAAAAATTCAAAAGTAATTATCATAGTTTTGGGGATCAAGGCTTTTTTCAGTGATTTAAACTGAAAAGTACTTCTAATACTTTCACTGACCTCGAACCCAAAGTTGTATGGACATTTAGTTGTAAATGGACTTTCTAGATGTTAGATCTTTACTGAAGTTACCCAGAAGGATGCCTTAACTAGATATATGCATGGTCAGTTAGCTCCTTCTGGAAGGAGAAGTAAACCGAATTAGTTTGCAACAAGTACTCGAGGTAATATACCATGCCGCGCCTGGGCCAATTAACAACATAAGTGAATATTAATAATGGTCTTTAATAGTTTTAATACCTCCCAAAGATGTATCTTATGGATTCAGCATGTTTTTTATGTGCTTGTATTGGGGTGGGCAGAATGAGAAGAGATCTGGATAAACTAGCAAAATGATCGGAAGAGTGGCAAATGGGTTTTAATGCAAAGAAGTGCAACATCATGCACATAGGGAAGAGAAACCCTGAACCCATCTATAGGCTCGGTGGGGAGTTGCTGGCAGTCACAAAGGAAGAAAGAGACTTGGGCGTCATCATCACCGATGACCTGAAATCATCCAAGCAGACCATTAAAGCAGCAGGTAAGGCTAGAGGGATGTTGGTGTGTATTAGTAGGGGTATCACAAGTCAGAAGAGAGAGTAATAATCCCTCTTTACAAGACACTGGCTAGGCCCCATCTGGAGTACTGTGTGCAGTACTGGAGGCCACACCTTCACAAGGACATTAACCAAATTGAGGCAGTCCAGAGAAGAGCAACCAAAATGGTGCAGGAACTGCATCAGAAAACATATGAGGACAGATTAATGTATACCCTAGAGCAAAGGAGGGAGAGAGGTGATATGAGCGAAACATTCAAACATCTTAAGGGTATTAACAAGATGAAAGAGTCTAACATGTTACAATATAAGAAAATAGCAGGACAAGAGGACACAGCATGAGATTAGAGGGAGGCCGATTAAGGCTTAATGCGAGGAAGCTCTTTTTCACAGAAAGGGTGGTGGACGCATGGAATGGCCTACCTCAGGAAGTGGTGGATATGAATACAGTGCAGGGCTTCAAACAGGCATGGGATAGGCATAAAGGAATAATACAGATGAGTATGAATAGATAGGCTACTGACAGAGCAAAGGCCGATGGCACATTTATGAGGTAGAAAAAGAAATGGGCAGACTGGATGGGTCTTGCGTTCCTTATCTGCTGTCAACTTCTATGTTTATATGTATTAAGAAGGGTGGCGCCCTTGTGTGGTCATTCGTTGATATGTACCCTTATACACTGTCTCAAGTACTGTTTTAACTGGATGTCTATTGTATAACAATAAACATTAAGTTGAAATAAAAGAATAACTGATGACTGTGAATTACAGAGGTGTCATTTTACTGAGGGACTCTGTTAATATGGGTGACGCCGACAAGACCTCTCTTATGGCTGTAAGAGTGATCTCACATACACTGCTAGGGTACAAGAACTCTGAACCTTTCTTTAGGTAAAGTTAAATCTTCCCACTTACATACACATACACATGTTCATTTAAGTAAGAAACAAAGTCCCCATCCATCCCACATCTGCCCTGCACAGTAAACTTTAGTTAAAACTTCACATTCACATGCAAACACAAAGGCCCAGATATTCAAAAGGGTTGCGCATGCGCAAGTCCAAAAATGCGCCATTCTGCGATATTTAGCAGGAGGCAGTTGAGCCACTGACAACAGGTTGCGCAAAAGAGCAATGCAAATGAATGCATGCTCAACAGGAGGAACCATGCATAACCTCGCAACCCGATGTTCGGTGGGTTGCGCTGAGATGTCATCGCACGCAACAACCTGCATGCGAACCTTGAGCCAAAAAAGGATCAAGTTGAGGGCCACCCACCACGATGAGCTGCTGTATTGCAGGCGCAACACAGCAGCTGCCACTAAACTGGCCCCCAACTTCGGTCCCTGTGCCCCCCCCACAGCCCGTATCGTGGGCATAAAGTAACATACCCCCACATCTCCGGCCCGATCGCGGGCAATAAAGTATCATGAACCACTCCCCCCCGCCACACATCTCCCAAAGCCCGATCGCGGGCATACAGTAACATCCTCCCCTCCACACACAGCTCCGAAGCCCGATGGCGGGCATAACCAATATCAACCCCCACCAGTGCCCGATCGTGGGCAGAATGTAAAAAGCCCCCACGAATATCTCCCTGGTGGTCAGTGGACGTAATGCCCGATCGCGGGCAGAATATCAAGTTCAACCCCCAAACATCTCTCTGGTGTCTAGTGTCCCCACCCACCCGAAGCCCCTCCACCCGCTCCCCGGCGGCGGCGGGTGGCAGCATCCACCCGCCTGCCACCCGCCCGCCCGCCGACTGGCTATCCGGTAGGGCTCGCCCATTGGTGCAGGGCTACAGCCAGTAAAGCGTGCAGCTGGGGTCATAAATAGATGCAAATGGCCCCCTCGCCTTGCATAAATTATGGCCCCATTTGCATGTCACCTTTTTGAATATCGAAATTTAGCATGGTGCAATGGTACTTGCGCCACCGCAAGTTTAATGCTCAACTCTGCAGCTTCCGGTGGCGCAAGTTCCACTGCGCATGCTGTGGCTGGTGGGTGATATTCAAAGGAGTTGCTCAATAGCGCAACTCCTTTGAACATCGCCCCGGCCACACCCCTGTGCAACTATTTTGAGCAGCGCAGGGGCTTGCGCCTCAGAATGGCACAGTTTGAATATCTGGGCCAAATTCCTTAAATGGAATGATACAGTAAGTGTGACAGATACCTCAGATTCCTAAAGCAAATGAAAAGATATTTCAAATGAGGTACAGTATCAGGTTCACATGTAGAAGTCTGTAGTACAGGAATATAAATATCTAAATCATCCATAAATTTAATCCAGGTTGCAGCCATTTCATGGAATCTTGAGGCAGAAAGTTATGTTTTTCTGGGACATAGAGGTCTGTACAGGGGTGCAAGGCTGCAGGCTGAGTGCTCCTCAGCACACCCACCCAAGGAACACCTAAATCTACCAACAAATGCAGCACACTGGGGTGTGTAATTGCCCTTATAAATTGGTGTGATATTAAAATGTTGCCAGTGCAGCATTGTGTGTATGTATGTGCTTGACAGAGGTTTGGTTTGTCCAAAACAGTCTTTGTGATAGCTGTCTTTACTGTCTGCCTGTTGTCTGCCTGCCTTTTTCTTTCTTTCTTTCTTTCTTTCTTTCTTTCTTTCTTTCTTTCTTTCTTTCTTTCTTTCTATCACTACTGTGTATGAAAGAAACAGGCTCTTGAGGGGGTAATAGTGTACAAACTATGGAAAACAACTGAGAAAACAAAAACCAGCACATGTAACCTCATAAAGGACGCACTACAAAGCAAGGTTACTCGCATATAAAAAAAAAAACAACTCTTTATTAATGTGTCAAAAAAAGTACAATTGAGCAAAAGCAGAGCAGAGACCACAAACAGCCTCCACCCTAACATTTCACATCACAGAGATAAAGTGCCTTTATCTACATAAATATAATCAGATCTTACCAAAAATGGGGGACAAGAGGTTACTCTGACTTCAATCCTAATAGTTTTTGTAGAGTGTTTTGGGCCAAATGTGAACAAATGAGTCTTGTTTCCAAAAGTGTACTAAAAACTGTGTGGACAGGAAATTAACACTAATGGGCATGAGTTAATAATGTTCCTCCTCACAGCAATGAAATTCATACTTCCAAAAGATCCATATTGAACTGTACCTGAATAAACACGGATATGAAAAACTGTGCTTGCAGTTGTTGCCTTTTTATGAACAACATGCTGAACAGTTCTTTTTCATGGAACTAGTAGTCTGGAGTTTTTACTATGTCACGGTTTGTGTACAGAATGCTAATTATGAGCTGCTGACCTATCAGAACCTTGCTCAGAGTTCTGTGCACAAACTGTGACATAGTTAAAACTCCAGGTCACTGGTTCCATGAAGGGAACTGTGACAGAATGCTGCCCATAAAAACAAAACTAAGCAAAATACAGTTTATAAATAATGGGTCTACCCTTTTTCTGATAGAGAAGCCATGCCGTAATTTACCGTAATAAAAGAGTGTTTATTACAGTAAACATGCACATGGTTTCCCTCACTCTGTGAGTGTGCTCACCGCAGGTACTCGCTTCCCAACCGCAGACTCCATTGCCAAAACACAGCCGCCTGTGAAACTTGGTGGTAAGTCATTTTTCTCAAAACCTGCACATTTTAAATAAATATTTTCAGTCATTTCAAAACGAGGGGTTGATCTCATATTTCAGAAGCAGGCAAAAATGAAGCCGGACTGCGACTGCACTATAATCTCTACTATTATTTTATATAATTGCTTAGGTGAAAAAGGGGAAACCCAGCAATTATATAAAATAAAATATGGTGTAATAATGTTTAAACTCGAAATTTACCTCCCCCCTTGGTGTTAGATGCTTTAATAACCCCTCGGCCCGCTTGCTGTCAGGGTTTATGTAGCATCTGACACTTTGGGGGATGTAAACTCTCGGCACACACCAATTTATTACTTTATTCTATTTTACTGAAACATTTTTATTTAGGTACAGTTAAATGAGGATATTAAATTATCCTTATTTAACTGTACCTAAATAAAAAGTGACATTAAAAACTGTATTTTGCATAGTTTTGTTTTTATAGGCAGCATATCAGTTTTGATAATAACAACTTCATAAACAGCTACCAGTTATAAATGATTTCCTGTCCTCTTTAAGAGTAATGTCTAGTTTGTTTTTAATTGTTTATAGGCATCTGATATTTATTCACAATCTTGTTATTGTCTCTTCCTCTTGTACTGTGTCATTGAGGCATAGATCAGGAAGTATAGGAAAACCAGGAGCAGTTATAAAATTCACAAGTAGCATTTTATTATTTTCAATAACAATAAAATTAAAAAAATGTATAGAATGTTTTTTAAACATAGGGCCTGAGATATTCAAAGGGGTTGTGCCTGGCGCAACCGAGTTGTGCCAGCACAACCCCGCAATGTGTCTCGGCACAATATTCAAAAGGGTGTCTTGCACAGTGCAAGTCCTGATGTGCCGAGGTGCAGTGTAAATGTATGCAGTGCAACTGTGTGGGGCATGCCCATGCATGTGCAGCACATCCCAATATTCAGCCCGGGATGTGCGACGCATATGCTGGCACAATCCCTACATGCACCACACACTGGTGGTCAATGTTGAGCCAGAACAAAAAAGGCTCAAATGCTGGTGACTCACAGGTGGGCGGCTGTAGTGCAAGGCACAACCGAACAGCCACCAGCCATGGGTGGCCACCCACCCAGCAGGAACACCATCCTCAAGCACCCAGACCCTCCCTGGTGGTCTAGTGGACCCCCTTCCCTCCCATATGCCCGATCACGGGCTTTAGTACTATAAACTAATAACCTGGTGGTCTAGCGGTTCCCCCCATATGCCTGATCGCAGGTTTTGCAGAAAGGAATCATAACCTGGTGGTCCAGTGGTACTCCCTCCCCACCCACCCAGCACCCTCGTCATCCAGGTGACAGCACCCCATCTGCATACCACCAGCTGCCCCGCAATGACAGTGCAGTATGATCTGTACACCTATTGGTCCAGTGTGGATCAATGACACGAACCATACGTACATACAAGGCACAAATATGTGAATGAATGCATTCATTCACATATCTGTGCTCGTGTAGTACAATATGGTCTGCAAGCCTATTGGTCCACAGATCTACTGTACACTGTCATTCAGCGGGTGACTGAGTGGTATGCGGGTGGGTGCTGCCGCCGCCGATGACAGGGGTTCTGGGTGGCCAGGGTCCTCTGTGGGTGGGTGGGAGGGGGTACCACTAGACCACCAGGTAATTATTTTATATTACTGCAGCCCACGATCGGGCATACCGGAGGGAGGGGGAACACTAGACTATCAGGGAGGGCTCTTCTACAGCACATGCCCATGATCGGGCATATGGGTGGGGGGGGACCGCTGGACCACCATGGAGGGCTTTTTGCAACAACTGCCCACAATCGGGTATATGGGAGGGGAGCTGGGTACAGTAGCCCACCTGGGACTCATCTCACAATGACAGCTGCTACGCAGGGCACCAGGTGCATTTCGCCGGGACGCACTGCGCAACGCATGCAAATGGAGCCATAATGATATGCAAATGGCACCATTTGTGCCATGCATATATTATGGCCCATTTGCATGTCCACTTCTGAATATCGTGGGTGCTGTGCCCAGCACAACTACAGTTGCACTGGAGCAGTCCCGGTCCTCCCTGTCCAGGGAATGCACCAGCACATTGTACTTGCGCCATGTGCATTCTGTGCCATATTCAAAGGTGATGCGCCATGGCGCATCACCTTTGAATATCTCCCTGTCTGTGCCCTGGTACAGCTCGGTTGTGCTGCACCCCCACTTGCACCAGTGCCTGGCACAGTCTGAATATCTTAGCCAGGCAGTTCAAACAAAACAAAGTCCTTCCTCTAAGGGTATCTCTAATTCTAAGTTTTAGTCTCTCTCTCACAAATATTAATATTTTTTATAAGAAATCTTTGCCTGCCAATTAATTTCTACTTCCTCAGCTTATTAAGAGACATCCTGTTTTCACAGAAAATGTATCAGAGTTCTTGTCAGTTTCTTTCCTGACAGTGAACAAAATAGAACATGGTGTCCTAAAACAAATCCTCTGTTATCAACTCTGCAAAAGAGTTTGTGGAGGTGAAACTGCATCTTAAAGTTAACCCCTAAGTTCCAAATAGCTTTTTGCAATCTTTTCAACAATATAACTATATACATTTTCAAACCAAGGGATCCCATTTTCACACAAAGACTCACATATATTTTTATAACCACAGATCAGCAAGGGAGAACAAAAAATAGAAACAGCAAGTGAAGGCAGGGAAATAGTAAGAGGGAGAATCATGAGACCGTCAGAGTGATCAGTTCCTAGGTCTCACATGAAAATTTGATTGCGCAATCAGACAGACAAGAGACAGAAACGGAGAGGCTAGAACAGATCCGTGCATTTAACTCTTTATGCACAACAAATGGGACATTCAACCCTGTCACGTACTGATGTAAGATATAACGGGACCTCATTGGAAATAAGTCTTGCTTTAACTGAGTTTTATCCCTGTTTATATTTTTATATGAATAACATTTTTACTACTGAATGTGACATTGTTATAAAGTGCCTGCTTTATGTTGTTATGTCTTATCAGTTTGTATTTGCTCGCGGACACACACACACACACACACAAACACACACACACACACACACACACACACGTAAGCATGTAATAACACAACAGGGTGTGTATTTATTTATAGATGTAGGCACTCCTCAGGTGAGTGCTTCTTAGTACACATGACACCTGAGGAGTGCCTATATGTACCAATGAACTTAGCACCCTGTTGTGTTATTGCACTTATAAAGTGTCCTGTTATTAAACACGTTTGCCTTAGAAAATGCAGCATTATGTATTTGTGAGTGTGTATGGGCATGGCAGGTGATCTGGTTCATTAGATCAGAGAGCAGCATTAATGGCTGCCATCTTGACCCATATGTTGTAAGGATTTATCATAATATATATTTATAAAATGGCAAGAAATAAATCTAGAAATTTCATTGGCCAAGAAACGTGGCATGAGGTCATAATGTCACAAGACATTATGGCGCATGGAAAAATCATACTGTCAATACAGCGTGATTTCTTTCATGTGGCATAAGACTTTTTTTTGCAGGGGGCTCCACCTCCACGACCCTGTTACGGGGGGGCAACACCCGCGGACCCCCCCCATAAGGATTCTCAACTTGGGGGGGGGTTCACCACAAAACTGCACAAAAGTAGGAAAAAATAAAGTTTCTGGGACCGGGAATCAAACCCAGTCCCAGAAGCAGTGCCTGGGTTCCTTGCTGCAGTGTCTTAGTCCATTGAGCCACAGCACCTGCTTATCAGAATCCTATCCCAGCAGAGGTCTTATCCTCTATCTGGGATACTGCGAGTGGTGCAATACCGCATACAGCCGTGGTAGCGGTATTGCACCATTCGCTTTCTACTACGGCTCTGTTCGAGGTTAGCTCAAATGTCGTACGCTATTAAGCATATGATATAATGACCCGGTAGGAAGAGAGGCCACCTGACCATGCATTAAATCTCTATAAAGTCACTGTCAGGTGCAGAATCTTACTTTCCTCCCCCAAAAAACTACTTAGCTGCCATTTTATAAGTGTAATAAGCCTTTCTAGGGTGTGCATCATCGGATATTAATGCACTTCTCAGAAGTGTAAGGACACTTGGCCTTCTACTGCATGTCTTACTACATCCCTGGAGTGTGCATTAAAGTCCTTTAATTAATGGGTTGCATTTTTTCCCATTGAAAAATCCATATATTAAATGCTGTAATACACATATGTATATTACAGCATTTTTTTAATACACAGCTTTTTGTGTCAGACTGTCGGCAGTACCTCGAAAAGCGAGTTGTCCAGATCCCTGCTGTGCACTAAGGTTTCCCTTTTTTTTTTTTAAATAGCTTTGGTCCCTCGTCAGCGGCGCACACAAGGGAAGCCACATACGCAATCTCACACTCTCCATCGGGCCAGATGAGACAGGAGCGTCGAGAGCAGCAAGGCCCCCAGGTCGTCCCTACAACTACCTGTCTCCAGCACCCCTTGCCAGCCAGCATCTCTTGCCTCCTTCTGCTCTAACTTCACCCTGGGCCAGGGCAGTGAGTAGGTTGTAGCACACTGGCCAGGTGCTGACCCCCTGGATCAAAATAAATAAACACAAATGGGAGTTGGAAAAAACCCACAACCCCTTAAATTATATAAAACAAAATATGGGGTGCAGTGTATACACTCAGATTTAATACACACTCTCATTGTTGGATGGCTACCATAAACCCCTCGGGCTTCGCCTTCAGGGTTTATAGTAGCCATCGAACAATTTGGGTGTGTATTAAATTCTCATAACACACTGCACCCTGTACTTTATCCTATATATAATGCCCACCCTGTTATGGTTTATTAGTTACACAAATAAATATATATATATATATATATATATTAGAGGAAAAAACTCCATTTAATGCATTAGTTAGGGTTGTTCCACAGTGACAAAAGTGAGGAAATTACTGTAGGGTTGAAACCCTAACTCCAAATTCAACCCACCAGCACCACACACACACAGACACACGCACACACATGCAAGTATGGGGGAGGACCAAGTCAACACAACCAATGACAGACATCCAGCAGCAGGTGACAGAAATAACAAACAATTGTCTAAATGTACTACGAGACATCCCCACCCACCTGACCAGGTTCTGCATGCTCAGTGGAGATCAACAGCAAAACTGAGGCCATGTACATCAAACATACACATCCCTGATTGCAGCTGCACACAATGTACCACACTTAGTCGTTGCATGGCCTTATCTACCGATGCCCCACACCAGACAACACCACATGTGATGGGCCATCTGAGCAACAGAGTTGAGCAAAACCAAGGAATTGTACAGGTATAATATCTCTGATTATAACAAGGGTTTGAGAAATGCAGCTTTCTAATTGACTGTAAACATTGTAACAGCCTTATGTTTAGTTTTTATTAACATACATGTAGAGCCTAACCATATGATAAACATGCTTTAATGTTGTTTAAAAAAACAGTTTTATTATGATAGCAATAAGCCACTCCCAGGTATTATGTTAATGGTCAGTTTATCACTGTCTAGAGACATGTGGCACTCGGCTATGCCTCATTCAACATTAAACCCCTACATGGTGATTAACAGACCATTTAACATAACCGTTGGTCATGCCTTATTGCTTAATTGTCTTTATGACTAGATACTCTCCCTCTGCTAGGCACTGCAGGAGTTTTGTAACACAGTGTCACACCCAGTTACACCATACTCTGTCTACTTACTGGAGAATGGCTGTGAATATGAACTCATGAAGATGAACAGTGTAACTTGATCATTACAGTCATCAAAACCTTAGCGTGATTATAACTGACAGAGTCAGTGATAGAGAATAACCCTTGCCGTCCTAGTACACTTATCCCATTGTGAGTTAAAGCAATACTAAAAGACATTCTGTTTATATCTACACTATACCTACTTGAATGCTGTTGTACCACAATTGACATAGTTATCACTTTGATAGCATCAGTGACAGAAGTGTGGCAAACCCAAGCACTACGTATACAGCCTGAGTATGAAACAACTGTTAAAAAATTAGGCTGTGTCCATAAGTGGCATAGATCACTCATTGCAACAATAGTAAATGTATCACTATTTGAATAAGTTAGTCATCACAGATGCAATGAGATTGTCTTTATCAGGTACAACATACTGAGTAAGTGCCTACAGGAAAATCTGTCCTATAGACATCTCCGATACAGGTACGTCATTGTTGGCTCAGTAGTCCTATGATATTTAGAAGTTGCTTGGCCCGATCCATGCAACTACACTGTTTCTTACAAAGAATACTTACTGCATCTTTAGTATTGAAACACACTGGAGGTCTATGTATGTACATTAGCAGTACAGCTTCATCAGTAAGAATGCATCTGATACTGGCAGTGCGAATTTCACAGCATTGAACAGGCAATGCTTTTCCATACGTTTACATCAGCCTCTCTATCTTCAGTAAACAGTTGCAGTAAATGTACTACTATGAAAATCACATACTAAATGTAACACTACTTTTATCTTGAGCATGCTAGTGTCTGTGTTAATTTATGTACTTCTCTTAATTAATGTATACTCACTAGTGTTAAAACCTTTCTACAACTGTGATCATGCACCTTTAGCATTTATATTGACTAACGGCACAGTACCAGTTGTGGTGTGGTGTGGGGCATCGTTAGGTAAGGCCATGCAACTACTAAGTGTGGTACGTTGTGTGCAGCTGCAATCAGGGATGTGTACGTTTGGTGTACATGGCCTCAGTTTTGCTGTTGATCTCCACTGAGCATGCAGTACCTGGTCAGGTGGGTGGGGATGTCTCGTAGTACATTTAGACAATTGTTTGCTATTTCTGTCACCTGCTGCTGGATGTCTGTCATTGGTTGTGTTGACTTGGTCCTCCCCCATACTTGCATATGTGTGTGTGTGTGTGTGTGTCTGTGTGTGGTGCTGGGGGGGTGAATTCAGAGTTAGGATTTTCAACCCTAACAGCGAATTTCCTCACTTTTGTCGCTGTGGAACAACCCTAACTAATGCATTAAACGGGGTTTTTTGCCTCTAATTTCCCTTCTTTTTGAGAATGATAACGAGAAATAGTGAATGTAATGCAGCCCCGCGCTCCCTCCACATGATGTCTTGTGGCATAGTAACAGGAACAGCAATGCAAACAGAAGCGCTAACAATGGCACATGATAACACAAGTGCGAATGAGAACAGAAAGGGTAACGCACATGGTGGCATAGACGGGAACGGTCTGCCATGTGATGTGTTGTCACATAGTAACATGGTGCCTGCAAACGGAAATGTCAATGGGCATGGTGATGTAAAGTGAAACAGAAAGAGAAACAGTACTGTAGACACAAATGGCAAAAAATAACAGAAACGCAAGTGCAAATGAAAACGCAAAGGATAACGCACATAGGGCCCGCGCCCCACCACGTAATGCGGCGCCCTGAGGCCCAACCATCCGATGTCTTGTGACATAGTAACAGGAACAGCAATGCAAACAGAAGTGCTAACAGTGGTGCACATGGTAACACAAGCGTGAATGAGAACAGAAAGGGTAACACACATGGTGGCGTGAGGCGGGAATGGTCTGCCACGTGATGTGTTGTCACATAATAACATGGTGCCTGCAAACGGAAATTTCAATGGGCATGGTGCGCTAAGTAAACAGAAAGAGAAACAGTACTGCTTGAACACAAATGGCAAAAATAACAGAAGCATAGCGCAAATGAAAAGCGCAAAGGATAACGCACATGGTGGTGCAGGCGTCAGCAGTAAATGAAGCAGTACGGAACATCAAGCGGAAAGGGCAACAGTAACAGTAATGTAAGTGCACAGGCTGGTTTTCCCCAAAACCTGCACAGAGAAAGACAGTGAGTACAAATAATGTATGCATAATAATGAGTATCGAAGCAGAAAATGAGGACTTGGAATACTAAATAGGTTATGTCTCAGGAACCGTATGACGTAGAAAAAAAATTTAAAAGTCGTATGATTTACAACTGTCCTGACTAATTTTGTACTTATCCCCCTAGAGGGGGCTAAGCATTTTTTGACGAAAATTCCGTATCTCGCACCGTTTCCGAGATACAGGCCCTGAAAGGCGCGGCGAACGCCGTAATGTTATCTATCCTATGGGAAAAAAAGAGAAGTTTGGAGTGCCATAACTTTGCCTCCCTGTAATATTTTTTCACCAAACCACTGAAAGGCACATCTGTGGGCTGTTGGCTGTCTTCCTTCCAAATTTCAGGAAAAAGACCAAACTGTTATTTTGCAGCAGGGTGCCAAAGGATTCCTGTAATGCGTCGGCGCCCGTAATGTTATCCTATGGAAAAAGCGTCAACTTTGGAGTGCCGTAACTTTGCCGCTGTGTAATATTTTTCAATACAACACTGAAAGGCACATCTGTGAGATGTCATCTGCGTTCCTTCCAAATTTTCAGCCCAAAACTCCCAATTGTTCTTTTGCAGCGGAGTGCCAAAGAATTACTGTTATTTTGGGCATAATGTCTCAAAGTAGTGTCGCAATTTGCGAAAGCTTTCACATAAAATTTGCTACCCTTTTGTGAGTGCGACACTACTTTGCGAAAGTACTTTTTCAGAAATCTGAAAAACATATTTCTGGGGTGTTTTACCCCAAAATAAAGACATGACTAGCATCCTCAGGGCCCGACTAGGTGAATACAAGAAGAATTAGGTTGCTAGAGGGTCTCAATTTTAAATGCCAAGCATTTTTATGATCACTAACTGAAAACAAGATGGCAGATTTGTGACAGTAAAAGGGCCATTTGCGACAGTAAAAAGTGCATTTGTGACACTGTCAAACTTTTTGTTAACTTTTCCCATTGACTTATAATGGGAAATTGTTTTTGAATACCTTTTGAACCGTTTAATATTTTTTCATGAAATCTTCGAAAGGCACATCAGGGACCCTGGCTGCACATTCTCTGAAGATTTCGGGCAGGTCACGCAAACCGTGCGACCTGTACACGCGACCGTAGAATTCCAGAAAAAGAGTAAGCACGCACACAGATCACGCTTAATAACTCTGCAGCCGTGTATCTAACCAGTACGAAACTTGGCAGATGCCAAGGCCTGTGGTTTTTGATCATGTATTCCAAATTTCAGGCAAATCTGTCAAATGGTTGCAAAGTTATTAAGGTGCAAACTTTTGAGGTTTAACATAGAAATGGCTCCTCAGCCCTAACTATGGTAGCACTACCGTGCTACCATAATGTGTGTGTGTATGTATGTATATATATATATATATATATATATATACTGTGTGTGTGTGTGTGTGTGTGTATACATATATATATGTGTGTGTGTGTGTGTGTATAAAATAATTAGTGACCCCCTATAATGACTAGATATCCAGTCCTGATAAAATGCTGTAATAACCCACTGAATTCCATAATAACTCAATAGCAGGTTATTACGGCATTTTCTTCCTCACACTCTCACTTCACTGAAGTGCAAAGAAAGCACGTTGTATTTGTGTGACTACAGTGGCTGCTCAGAGACACACTTGCTCACACAAAACAGCTTACAGTTTTTGACTTTGTCCAAACCTTACATCAGTTATTATAAAAATTAATGTCTGTGCAAGGTTTGTCTTATGAGGATTTTTCACACACCCTCAGTGTGCAATAATCTCATAAACCCCTTGAGTTTCACCCTTGGGGTTTAGGGATTATCACACACCTTGGGTGTCTGAAAATTCACATAACACACACCTGCACATGTATTATTCTCTCTCTCTCTCTCTATATATATATATATATACATACATATATATATATATATATATATATATATATATATATATATATATATATATATATATAAAAATAACTAGTCAGCAATTTCTCTCAATGTACTGACCAGGTTGATATTTTCCATAACAACCAGCTGGTTGTTATGACATTCATGAACATGCCAGTCAAACTATGCTGCTGCCTCATTGGCCAACATTCTGTATGTGGGCGGGGCAAACAATCTCGCAAACTGCTGGAAAAATTGCTGGCCTGTTGACTTATAAAAATAAAAAGATAGGAGGTGTTTCATGAGAATTTGATGCACACCCTCATTTGTAGTATGCTTTGATAAACCCCTCGGGCTTTGCCCTCTGGGTTTATGTAGCATCCCACAACTCGGGTGTGCATTAAATTCTCATATCAAACCCTTCCCCATCCATTATTCTCTATATATACCTGCAATACCTGGGTGTGCATTCAGCCCCAGTCAACCAATGTTCTGAAGTATTTTATTGAGCCTACAAAAGGGGTAAACTGTGTAACAGAGAAAAAACAATTAAAAATGCATATGTTGTATTAAAACAGATATTTTCTTTTCTTAACAGTAGCTAGTAAAAAGTAGTCCCTCCCACCTGTCAACCCTATGTCTTTTCACACATTTACTAGATGGAATATTTGTTTATTATGGAATACAGGAAATAACATTTCTGCACAATTCCTCTATCAGAATGTGCACTCTCTTACACACAACAGGATACCTTATATGAATCCATGATCTAAATTTCATCTGTGACAGGGTCAGCTGCAGAGATTGCCCTGGCAAGCTGGTAAGGAAAGGAGATGAGAGGGTCACTACAGAAACACCTGTAATTAAAACTGCAATTGCTCTACTTACTTTTTAAATTTGCTTATGTATGCAAGGTGGTGATCAAAGAAAACACTGTTTAAAGAGCCCCTGATGCAACTGTGACAATTTTGAAACAGGGTAATATTTAAATACAATTTAGCTTAGATTTAATCATTTTTGCTGTAATTCTAACCCTTACTTCTTTATTACTAAAGACATTTGCATGTAAACAGGATGGCTGCCTTACCTGTTCTGGCTGCTTGCCTACACCTGACATCACAGTTTTGTTTATGACATCACAGTCTGTTGTTGTGGAGATAATTATGATGCCATAAACACGTGATTATGATGTCAGGTGTGGGCAAGCAGAAAGAGCAGATAAAGTTTAAGGGACAGCAACCCTCTTTCACACAACTGTACTCAGTAATAAAGAAAAACAGGAAATAATTATATGAAATATAAACTGAATTGTTTCTAAATGTCAACGTTTTTTCAGGTTTTTTCTAATGGTGTCAAGGGCTCTTTAACAATTAGTATTTTTTTTTTTACATTAAAGGGTGTTTTATTTTTCGGAACCTTGTTGAAGGCTTTTTTTTGAGTAAAGGTGGTGCCCATGTTTAAGAAGCCAATCAGAGAAGGATGAAGCAGGTCTGATCCATGTGTGATTTGCCTAAATTCCAAACCCAGTGCTTAAACTTGTTCCAACCTGTACATTTCTGGGTCATTACCTTATGGGTCTTGGAACTTATTTATCCAATCAGGAAGCAGGAAATGTCCAACCCATTTTACACATTTTAATAATATGCACATTTCCTTTGTTTAGAATTTATTTTACATTTCCCATCTTGATGAGAAGCACATTGCAGTGGTTGAAGGGCCATTGAAAACAAGCTTACAGGAAGCAAAAAGTAAAACCACATTGGTAAGTTAATTAAATTTTTTAGTTTTAACAAACGTACTTGTGGTAACACAGCCTATTATAATATTACAATATATGGATGGTAATTTTTTCCATTTGGCAAAAATGCCATTCAGATCTCAGAGTACCATCGATATAACATTTAACATTGATAATGCCATCATTTGTAAAACATGGGTGATTCAGCCATTATCATAATCACGCATCAACTCTCTAATCATTGTCATACTGCCTCACTATCCAAATTATAACCCAATTTTAGATTTTTCATTTTTTGTATTAAATTTTATTGCCCACATATATTCAAAATAAAAGCAAAAGAAAATGTTCAGCGCCTTTGTATTTCTAGCCCTGAGAAAAAGGAATCAAATATCATCAAATTTCATAGACTGGTTTTCTATTTTATAAAATGCTCTTTCTGTTTTACTGAGAGTTATCATTAAGCCAAGCCATCTAATTGGGTGATTTTTCGTCCTTCCAATGCTAAAGAAAAATTTTTTTAGTTATCATTTAACCCCAGTTTATTAAAATTACTTGTTTTTTATTTATTTTATCATTTTCCATTATTCCAAACATTATGATTCATAGATCAAATAGAAAAGACTGGCCTATGATTTTCTTGAATGTAGAAAATACCCTTATTCATAAATTCCTGATATAGCTGCACATGGCTAACATATACATTAAAGTGCCTTTTTCTGTTTGATGTCTTTGACAAACACTGCAGATTGTTGTGTCAAATAAGTTCTAGGAACAATATTTATATATTTGCCTTTATCTTTTATTTTCTGTACTATTGCCTGAAAAATTAATAAAATTAAGCCAGTTGGAATCTGAAATGCTTTACCCAATATCTCTTTTCAAAGAGTTTTTTTTTAAATCCTATTAAAGAGATATCCCTATAATCTCTTATTTCAGTTTATATTTTTGATATTATTTTATTTTTTTACTGGAATTTAGTTTATCAAATATGTCCTTTAACATTTTTTTCATAGAGCTTTCTATGCTCCTGGGCAGAACCGGGGGGCTTATTCAGCCCTTCGTCATGCACCACTGTCTGACCACTTACAATCCTCTGCCATTCCTCCTCATTGTCCCTCTCTCTTACTGGAGCAGAAGGGTGGACTATGGCGCCTCAGGCAGGGCTTCACTAGCCTGGTTCCCCTGTCCATTTGCATCTGAATGTTTGCCCTGGAGCCATGGCTAGCACAGACATGCATACATGTGAAGGTGTGCATGCACTTCAGAACTGCCAGTCCCCCTCCAACCACTTTGTATACAGCCAGTCCCCAAGCATTGGTGCTGCCACTAGACTGCCACCCAGTGGCAGCCAAGAGATGAGGATCTTCACCTCCCCAATCTGGGAGAGAGGAGCTGCCAAGCAGCCACTCAATCCTCTCCCAGCCCTCCCCCCCTCATGAACTCCGGCAACCTGAGCTCATCCCAGAACTCAGGTCACCAGCATGGGAGAGATAAGGCACCAAGGCATCTCATCCCTCTGCACTACCAGGCTGGCAAATGTCCTTCAATTATTTTTTTTTAATTTACAATTTTTGCATTTTCTCCCACACCCAGGACCCCAGCAGACTTACGCGTGGAGGTGCACATGCACACTGGGTACCAGCTCAGCCCCTTCTGCCCCATCCCTGGCAATCACCTGCCACCCCCACTGCCTATGCTTCCCATCAGACCTCCACCCAATGGGAGCAGAACTATGAGGGGCAAGCAGCCTTCCCAGGGAGAGGAGAGGAGAACTGCCTTTCGGCTGCTCAGTTCTGCTCCCTCCTTCCCCCATGCTAGTTACCGATGGCCTGCAGTCATTTCTGAACCTGGTTCACCAGTGCATCATGAGGTCAGGCATCCAGCACCTCAGCCCTCAGCGCCACCGGGCCAGCATGGTCCTTCAGTGTTGATAGTGTGATATTATTTGTCACTGGGGCATCAGGAAAAGGCAGAGATCCTGAGAAAATACTTTTTTTTCAGTGTTCACAGTGGAAGGAGAAGGGGAGGGGGCCACAAAAAAAACAGTAACAGGTGCTCTGGAGGGAGGGAGGGAGGTGGAAACAGAATCTTAAAAGAACTCACTAATTTGAAAGTGAACAAAGCAATGGGTACAGACAGGGTACATCCTAGGGTACTGAGGGAGCTCAGGGAGGTACTGGCTGCACTACTGACAGTCCTATTTAACAGCTCACTTGAAAGAGGAGTGGTTCTGGAGGACTGGAGGATGGCAGTTGTAGTCCAGCTTCACAAAAGTGGTAGCAAGGAGGAGGCTGGCAATTATAGACCAATCAGCCTGACATCAGTGATAAGAAAGGTAATGGAATTATTGCTGAAGGAGAGGATAGTGGAATGTCTTTTTTTTTTTTTTTTGGACCGGGTAAGTGCACTAGACAAATTCTGCCTATTGGCATGACCCAGGGAAGGGGGATACAGATTAATGCCAACTGATTTTGAACCAGATTAAGCTGTTGGTGGTATTTTAGTGAAAGGGGGAAATTTGGCTAGGGCACTGGAGAAATTCCCCTACTCTTTTTTCGAGAAGTGCCATGGGATCTTTAACATCCACCTGAACTACCACCAGAACAGGCAGCTGGGACCTCAGTTTGATGTCTTATCTGAAAGATGGCACCTCAGGAGTACAGCACCCTCCTCATGCTGCACTGCAGTGTCAGTATTGGGATATTAACCCAAGTGCCTGGTGTGGGGCTAGAACCCACAGCCTTCTGATCTCCTGGCCTCAGAGGTGAGTGAGCTACCTGCTGAGCCACTGACACTGCTACAAAATCAAATAAGATCTTGAATCCAATGAGTTACAAGATCCAAGACAGCATGAATTCATGGGTGGGAGGTCATGGCAAATTAATTTGATAGATTTATTTGATTGGATGACCAAGGAACTGGATCAGGGTTGAGCGGTGGATGTGGTCTATCTAGATTTCAGCAAGGTTTTTGATGCCATCCCACATAGAAAACTAGTATGCAAGCTGGGTAACTTAGGAGCGTGTCCAAAGGTGGTAAACTAGGTAAGAAATTGGTTAGGGGATAGGCAGCAGAGAATGGTGGTAAATGGAATTCACTCAGAGGAGGGAGGGTGACCAGTGGGGTGTCTCAGAGATCAGCACTGGCACCGAACCTCTTTAATGCCTTTATAAGTGACATTGCAGAGGAGCTGTAGGGGAAGGTCTGCATCTGCTGATGGCAGCAAAATATACAAAATAGGGTAGACACTTCAAGGGGGTGTGTGGAAAGGATGAGCAGAGACCTGAGAAGATTTGAGGAGTGGTCAAGGGTATGGCAGCTGGGTTTCAGTGTGAAACAATGCAAAATAATGCACTTGGGGCACAGAAACCCAGAGGCAGAGTAAAAAATGGGAGGAGTGTTATTGACAACAAGCAAGCAGGAGAGAGACTTGGGTGTATTCATCTCTGGTGACCTAAAGGTGGCCAGGCAATGCAACAAGGCAGTTGGGAGGGCTAGTGAGATGCTGAGGTAGATAGGGAGAGGTATTACCAGCAGAAGGAGGGAGGTGGTGTTGCCTCTGTATAGATTACTGGTAAGACCTCACCTGGAGTACTGTGTACCTTTCTGGAGGCCACCTTGCCAGAAAGACATAGACAGAGTGGAAGCAGTCTAACAGAGGGCAACACAAATGGTGAGGGGTCTACTTTAGAAGCCCTATGAGGGGAGACTAAAGTAACTCAATATGAACACCCTGAAAGAGACAGGAGGAAGACAGGATGTGATGGAGGCCTTTAAATACCCCATGGGGGTAAAAGGTACAGGAGGGAAGTATTTTTCAGAAGAACAGGTGCTCAAGAACAAGAAAACATGCTATGAACCTGGATGGGGTAAATTCAAGAGAGATGTGAGGAAGTACTTCTTCCAGAAAGAGTGGTGGATTCCTGGAACAGCCTACCAGCTGAGGTGGTGGGAATGAAAACAGTGCTAGTGTTCAAGAAACCATGGGATAGGCATTAGGTAATATTAATGGAATGAACTGGGGGTAGGGAGAAAGAGCCAGAGATCAAGTAGGGTCTGTGGTGATACTATACGTCGGGATAAATGGGCAGACAGGGTGGGCCAAGCAGTCCTCATCTGCTGACAAATTCTGTTTCTGTTTTTCTGTTATTCAAATTTTTGGTTTTCTTATATATATTTGTTTACTTGAAAATACTGAAATGTAGCATTTTCTGAACATTTAAATCTTTATTTTAGTTTTTCAAAAGATAGCAGGCCATTATCATTAAAAAAATGATTTGAGACAGTCCTTCTGTCTATTCCATATAAAAAGTATTGTCTACTATTGATGGTGGGAAATGTATATTATGTACTGTTGGGGTAAATCTTGAAAAATGATAAGCATTCCCTAAAAGGTTTTTCACCATTTGCCAGGCTCTATTTGTTGCTTTAGTAGAGGCTAAACAGCTTTCGGATAGGATTTTTGTACAGTTGGATGCAATACTTGTGTCCATATTTCGGACACCTACTGCACCCATGTAGATTTGTCCAAATGTATGTGTCATCACAGACATCTGGATGCTTTTGCAAAGATTCCTACAATTTATGGCAATTTCTGTTGCAACTGCAGGAATTGTGTCAGTTTTCCAGATGCAAGTGTGGAATTCCATCCTGGCATTTAGACTAGCTTCTCGGGACAGATTTCAGCACTCGTGTCTGAAAAATGGACTCAAGTTTCTGAAAATCTCCCCTCTGTGTTTATGAGAACTTGAGAGATTCACCATAGGAGAATGTTGTTAAATTGTGAAATAGAATAGTTTCTTCCTCTAATTTAAAACAAGATTCCTCAGCTGTAGTATTATTAAACCAGTGATAAGCACACTCGACTTGTGCTGCTAAATAATACCACCAAAAATTAGAACAACTTAGTCAACCTTTATTTGAGGTTTGATGTAATTTTTCTAATGAGATTCTGGGGCGTTGATTTTTCCAAAGAAATTTCCTCATCGACCTTTCCAGACTAGTGAAAAACTTTTCTCCAAGGTGCTTGGGAGGGATTTTAAGTAAGACACGAGGCCTGTGAAAAATGTCCACTTTTAATATATTTATTCATCTGATCAGAGCTAATGGAAGAAGTTGCCAGTTTTCCAGAGCTACTGTGATTTTTCTCAATAACTGTAAGAAAATTCATATAAGTTAATGTTCAGTCTTTAGGAACAGTCACCCCTAGATATCCTTGAATCTTGCTTCTGCAAAGAAGATAGAGGATGATCAGAAGTGAGCTCTGAATTTTGACTTGAAGAAAGTAGTTCATTTTTCTCCTAGTTAATCTTATACCTCGATACACATCCAAAAGTTGTGAATAATTCTAAGCGAGGGTAAGAAACAGTTGGTTTTGAAAGAAATAAAAAGATGGTGTCTGCATATAATGAGATGAGATGAGTTTGAGCTCCTACTTTAATACCTCATATATGTACATGTGATCTGGTTTTAACTGCCAGTGGCTCTAAAAATAAAGCAAACACAGGAGATAACAGACAACTCTGTCCAGTTCTACTAAGATGAGGAAAGACTTCTTTTTCCTTTCCCCTTCTCACAAGGCTTCCCCCCTTCTGCCTGCAGTCTCCCCAACCCCATCACCCGCCATCTCTGGGGCTTACCTAAAGGATTCACCTATTTCTCCACAGCTTGTCCTCTGTGGTGGGGCCATCAGGCGTACCTCAAGCCCCCTCTGGCTGTTTTGCTTGGTTAGGTGGGTACTGTGCCCAGTAGGTGATGTGGAGTCTGCAGGGCACTGCAAGTGTCATCTTGCTATAGCTGGTGCTATTTCCCTCATTTTCTCCCTGACCCTTGGATGCTCTGTGGAGCTGATAACTTGATGCATGTACATTGAATGTGCAAATGTCCTCTGTTGGGGAGCGTCCCCTTTCCAATCCACTGTTTCTTTCCGCATCACCATCTATGTGGTAATACTGCAGCAGAGCATGCTGCCCTTCCTCCCTGGAGGAGGAGGAGGAGGAGAGCATCCTTGGGAACGCTAAAGCCTCCTCCTCCCCAGTTGACCCCTGAGTGACCAGGTCCATCCCTGAACCCAGGTCGCTGGCATAGTGACAGGAGAGGAATAGGTGCCTCAGCCCTCCATGCCACTGGGCTGGTAGAGGAAACACTTCTGAGATATTGTGATTAGTTCTAACTTCACCTTGTGGATTACAGTATATGTAACTAATCCAGTTCTGAAATTTACCTCCAATACCAAATTGGTTTAATACTTCAAATAAAAATGGCCAATGCATTCTGCCAAAAACGTTTTTAGCCTCTAATGATAAGATAGCTGAGCTGGTCCCTGCTGAAATATCCACAACAGTGAATGCTCTTCTGATATTATAGCCAGCCTGATCTTTATGTATTTATTTATTTTATTTATTTATATATGTTTAGGAATTACAACCCTTTGAGTCAGGGACTCATTTGCAAACGCTCCACGTCATACATTGAAATGAGGACAATACAGAGTTATAAGGTACAGAGATTAAATAAACAGAGACAAAATAGGATAATACATAAGGAGAAAACTGCACCACAGGTGCATAAATTATAGGTTATACAGTAAGAATCAATGGTAAACAATTTCAACGGAATACTTAGCACAAGAAGGGGAGTTTATATGCAATCACAGTAGCAGTTTGATATAATATGGGTACGCAGCACAGGTTTAAAAGGCCCCAACCTAGGAATGGAGAGGACAGTGTCAGGGAGGGAGTTCATCCATAGTGGTGCCCTGTAGCAAAAGGACCTTTGGCAGGTGGTGGTCCTGGTAAACGGGATGCAAAAGGTAGTGAAGTTAGAATGTCTTGTGGCCCGCATCGGCGAGCATGTTTGTATGAGCGAGAGACAGCCTGGAGGGGCTAATCTTAGTTGGATTTTTTGGGACAATAAGCAAGTCTGATAATGTAGATGCCCCTGAAAATTTAGCCATGATGACCATTTGTAGAGTTTGCAGGTATGTGTGAGGCAATCACAGCCAGTGGCAAGCCAGCATACTTTGATTTGTAGTGCTATTTCTGATAGTTTGCTGATATTTTAGTAAAGATTTTACAGTCAGTGCTGAGTAGAGATATTGGATGATATGACATAGACTGATCTGATGATTTATCTTTTTTAAGTATTACTGATGTTATGGCTTCATTGAAGGAGGGAGGAAGCTTAGCTGCCATATATATCTTCTGAAATTATTCCTCGGGGCCGGGAGCAGAGTCTGTTCTAAGTTTTTATAAAATTTGGGAGGATATCCATCAGGTCCAGGTCAAGATTTACCATTTGGCAAATCTATAATGACATTGTAAATCTCTTCGCTGGAAAAGTTTCTATTTAAAAAGTCCTTATCTGGGTATGGAATATAGGGAGATCTCATCCATTCAAAAAATGCTGTATTTCTTGTATCCCTGGTTATTCTCTGGAGTATATAGCTCACAGTAAAACAACTTGGAATGCTTGATTAATATTCTTTGGATTAATCATGTCAATCCATCATCTGTTTTAAAAAATATCAGTTCTATTCTGGAATTGTTCACATTGTAATTGGATGACTAATAATTTATCAGGTGAATCTGAGAAGAAAAAATAATGAGCTGTAGATCTTAATATGGTCTCCTCTGCTTGTATATTCATTAGTGTATCAATTTGTCCTTATACAAGGCATTTTAATTAAATCTGCTACTAAACCAGATTGAGACTGTTTAAATGTTGCCATCATCAACTCTTGTTCCAACCTCTATAACACTTTTGAAGGTTGCTTCTTCTTAAAATTATTATAAGAAAGAAGCCATCCGCTTAGATATATTATTAATGATTCTTAAATAGACTGCAAGAAAACATCTGATGTCAGTTCCATGTTAGACAATTACACATTTCTTCTTCTAATAATTTAGTAAAGTTAGTGTCTGATCATGAATTATTATCTAGATCCCAGGGTCTATTTCTTTGGAATGGGTGTTAAGGATGTGTAAATTAGGAAAGCAGTGGCTATGATATGATACATTAAAGAGCTAGTGTACTGCCTGGAATTAATAGTAATTTTCAGATGCTGTCAGCTATCACCTACTTATAGCTGATGCTTTTTTTGCCTGTTTGCTAATTAGAAGATATTCTACCTGGCAGTACTGGGCTGATGTGTGGAGCAGCATTCTGTCTGGAGGCTAAAAAAAGTCAGTTCTGTTCCTCCTACCACATCATCAGAAATGTGATCAAGCACATTGAGGCACCACAGCCCTTGTCGCCTGAGCAGTGACTTTCACAAGTAAACAATCAAAATATAGGAAATTGTGACATCACTAGTAATCAAGAAGAGTCAGTCCCTGCTGCTTCATGTGACAGAGAATAATCTGGCGGTGGAAAACAAAAGAAATGCTTTTCCTTGGTTACTAATAATGTCACAGTTAATGTGGTCTCAGTGTTCATGACGTAGTGGGAGGAACAGAACTGTTTTTTTAGCCCCCCCCCCCCAGAGAGTACTGTTCCACACATCACCCAGTACTGCCAGGTGGCTAATCTTCTAATTAGCAAACAGAAAAGAAAAAAATACTTTAGATATAAGAAGTGATAGCTGACTACATCTGAAAGTTACTATTAATTCCAGGCAGATTAGCTCTTTAATTGTACCATATTTGATTTCTTCTGCTGTTGAAGTAATAATTGTGATATGAGAAAAAAGTCAATTCAAGAATAATTATTGTGTAGTTCAGAACTGATTGAGAACTTTCTTGGCTTTGGGTACTGTATTCTAATCTTAATGGGTTTATAAGACCAAGACCTTTGATAAAACTTTCTAATACCCTGACTGACCTTGCTTTATGTTCTATAGATGACTGTTATCTGTCCAGAGCCCAGGGTCAAGTTAGTCATTTCCAGTATTATTATAAGATGCTAATGAAAGAAGTCTGAAAAGAATAGAGTATCCTCTTCATTCGGTGCGTGAATACTCACCCAAGTTTTCTGTGACTGGGAGACTAAAGTCACTTTTACACTGCACTTACCTGTGCTGTTTGGTTTGGTTCCTGTCCTGTTTCGTTCCTCCTGCTGTGCTCACATGCTACCTGTACACTAAAGCCTCAATTTGGCACATAACATCTTCTGGTGTTTCGTTGGTGTTTCCTGCCGTTTGTTGCCTGGTGGTATCATGGGCAATGAACAGAACTTTGGCAGCCATTCTGCCTTAATTACAAAAAACAACTGTAACCTCAGGTCAGAATTTGTTTAGGGCAGAGTTTCCCTAACAAATTCTGCTGAAAACGTGAAGAAATTCATCCAAATTTATACATGGAGAGTCAATTGTACATGTTTTAAACAGAATTTGTTAGGGAACATCCTACGTAACCGAATTCTGTATGGAGGTTACTTTTTTTTTTGTAATGCTCTGTTCAGTTAAGTGAATGTTTTACGCTCTATTTTTGAATGTGTTGTCAGTGCGGCACCGAACTGGTAACATTTGTGCTGGAAGGGAGAAAGTATACAGCACACTGAAATGGCACAGTGGATGGTGAACCTACTCAAACTGGGAATGCATTTTGGGGTGAGCGCTCGCTATCATTCTGGCACGGATTGCTATCACACACAAGTTTTACAACAGGACAGCAATTCTGTAACGCTTATTCTGTTACAGGGCTCTGCATGTAAAAGTGCCTCAAAACTCTTATCATTGTGAATTGTTCTTCTCAGTCTATGTAGGTAGGAATCTAATATTTTTGGCTTAAAGGGGAACAGTCACCACAAAGGGCTCCACACTCAAGTATGGGGCTGGCCTCAACATGCAGTTTGTGTGCAAAAACATTTTGGTTTACTTACTGTTTACTGTAGAATAGCAGATCCTGTCAGACTAATTTTATTTACTTCTAGGCAGACAGCTTCTGTTATTACAAATTCCAAGACTCTCTTGCAGCTGACGTCAGGGCAGCAGGCAGCAGTGGGAGATTCAGTAGCCTGCAGTGCATATTAGAGGATTTTATAGTCTCTGATCAGATGTTTTCCAGTTCTGCTTTTCTCCATGGACTAAGTACAGTCCTCTGACACTGTAGTTAGCCCTGGGAGGACAGTGGGGCCTGCAAACAAAAGATCAAAACTTTTATAAATTCTAACATGCACTGCAGGCTATTGAATCTCCCACTGCTTTGATGTCAGCTGCAAGGGATTGTGGGATTTTTAGTAACATTAGATGTCAGCCTAGAAGTAGGCAGTTTTAAAGCTGGCATCCCTTCTGGACTGTATGTCCAAACAGTAGTGCTTTGTGAAGGTGTGTGCTGTTTTCCAGATAGCTGCTTTGCAAATGTCTAATAATGGGATGCCACAGAGACAGGTGCACCCCTTGTGGAATGTGCCTTTAAACCTCTTGGTGATACTTTTCCAGATTTTTCATAGCAGAACTTAATGCAAGAGACTATCCAGCAAGAGACTGATCTCTTTGTAGCTGATTTACCTTTGCCAGCCTCACCATAGGTAACAAAAAGCTGGGTACTCTGGGACCTGATCTCTTTTGTCAGGTTCATGTAGATAGTCAGGACTTGCTTTAGGTCCAGGCTGTGCAACTTGTCCTCACCTGGGCAAGAATGCTCTGGATATAGTACAGGAAGGGTCACTGATTGACTCAGGTTGAATTCAGATACCACTTTAGAAAGGAATTTTCTGTTGGTTCTAATAACTATGTTATCCCTGTGGGGACTTACGTAATTTGGCAGTCTGAAGAGTGCTTGCAATTCATTTACCCTCCTAGCAGAGGTCATTGCAACCAGGAATATGGTTTTTCATGTGACATGCTTCAGGTCACCAGTTTCCATAGGCTCAAAAGGAGCCTCCATAAGCTGGGGCAAGGCATGTGTTCAGGTCCCAGGATGGGACAGGGTCTCTCGCTGGTGGGTACAAGTGTTTAGGCCTTAAAAACCTTTTTAAAATAGGTTATGAGGCTAAAGACTTTTCCTTGCTAGCTGACATGTATGTTGATACTGCTGCTAAGCTAAGTGCACCTTTAAAGTTAAATGCCATAGGCCTATTGACTATAGGTGTACTAGGTATTGAAGAATTATAGGTAACTATGCCACTATTGTGTTTTTTTTATAGGTGCACACCAGTTAGAACCTTTTCTATTTAGAGAAATAAACCTTCCTGGTAGCAGGTTTCCTTGAAACCTTAAGCACCTTCAGGACTTCTTCTAAGAAGTCCAATCTGGAAAATTCTTACTCCTCAAGAACCATGCCCTCAGGCACAGTGTCCAACTCCTGGGATCCGGGAATGTTATTCTACCGTGGCACGAAGTCTACAGATTGTGACTGAGCAGCAGTCTAATTGGAGTCTTGTCAGACAGGACCAAGAGCATCAAGTACCATGCCTGTCTGGCCCAGTCTGGAGCTATCATGGTCATTGTTGCAGGTTCCCTCCTGAGTTTCAGGAGTACTTTCTGAAGGCATGTAAATGGTGGGAAGGCATACAAAAACTTTCCTATCCAGTCCAGTACCAGGGCGTTCTCTGAGACTGTTCCTCTGGCTGGTGGTCTGCAACAAAACTGTGGGAGTTGATAGCTCTCCCAAGATGCAAACAGGTCTATATTAGGGGTGCCCTACCTTCTGAACACTGTGGCCAGAACCTGCTGGTTTAAGGCCCATTCATGATCTCCCTGACTGATTCTGCTTAGGGGTCTGCCAGGCCATTGTCTTTGCCTGCCAGATGCACTGCAAATATGTTTGCTTCTAAGGAATATGCCAGAACCCAGATCCTCATTGCCTTGTTACAGTTTTGAGGATCTCATTCCTCCCTGCGTGTGTATGTAGGACATTGTTGTGGTGCTGTCTGTCCTGATTTGGACAGACTGATCCTGTAGCTGGGAGGAGAAAGACTGCAGTGCTAGCAGTACTGTTCTGAGCTCCAGGAGGCTGATGTGTTCTAGTGACTCCTGTGGGCTCCATGTGTCACTCACTGTGAGGTCCTACAAATGGGTGCCCCACCTCAGGAGTGAGGCATCCATAATAAGAATACCTGTTGGTGATTGCTGTGGGAAGGGAATGCCCTCCTGAGGTTGTTTTCTTCCTTCCATCACTAATGATTCCACTAGTGCTTTTGTCACTTGCACTAGCTTTGAAAGTAGATCCCATCTTTGGGGTCAGCTGTCTCTTAAGTGGTACTGGGTATCTCTCATTTGGAACTTGGCCTATGGAACCACAGCTGTGGATGTTGGCATGTAACCAAGTACTAGGAAGTCTCTTGCAGGTCGTGTCTCACCTGCTTTGGAGGACTCTGCTGTTTCCAGTAAATCTGTAACTCTTGGCTATAGGAGGAAAGCTTTTGCTTGCATGGTGTTTAGCTCTGCTCCTGTGAAGTCCCATACTTGCATAGGCTCTAGCTGTGATGTCTGCAGGTTTATCAAGAATCCCAGGTTCTCCAATGTGCATTTTACCAACTAAACTGAACAATGTGCCTCTTATTCTGTTTTCCCTTACACTAGCCAGTTAGCCAGTTGCCCAGGTATGGAAAAACTACAACACCTTTTCTCAGATGCACTGTCACCACAGCCAGGTACTTCGTGAAACCCCATGGAGCTGAGGCGAGACCAAATGGGAGAACTATGAACTAGTATTGGCAGCTCCCCAGCTTAAATCTGAGGTATTTTCTGTGAGAGTGTCTGACTGGGATATGAAAATAAGTGTCTTTCAGACCCAGAGATCTCAGCCGATGGACCTTCCTGTTCTTAGTGCGACCATCTTGAATTTTTCTTTTTTTAAATGTTTGTTCAGAAACCTAAGGTCTACAGTTGGTGGCCACTCCCACTTTTTCTTGTGGGTCAGGAATTATTTTGAGAATAGTCTCCTGCCCCACTGGGAGGCATTCACTTTTTCTATAGCTTTTGATATTAAAGGAGAACTGCACTGAATTTACAAGTTATTTTTCCCAGTAAAGCTGTTTTTTAAATACTGGTTTAAATTCTGTTAGTGCTCCAGCTATCCAGGCTTTTCAGTTATCTTAGTGGTTGTTTCTGATTTGCATGCTGCTGCTAAGAACCATTTTAGAACTGTATGATGTAGTTTATGTCCCTGTTCTACTCTTCTGTTATTGGCACAATGCATCTGTGTTCTACGATAGAACTCTGTGGATGAGAGTACAGTGGAGGGCTTCAAGAAAGGGTGGGATAGGTACAAGGGGAAATTGAAACAAATGAAGACCCTCTTGGGGGCTGGGGGATGGTAAGGCGAGCAGCCATTAGGTTGTTGGCTTTCGAGCAGACAAGACAGACCATTTGGCCTATTCTGCTGGCTTTAAATATGTCAGTATGAGAGGGACATAAACTACCTCATACAGTTCTAAAATGGGACTTACCACCGAATTTCAAAACAGAAACACCCACCGACATTACTAAAAGGCTGTATAAAAGGAACAATAGCAGAATTTTAACCAGTGCTTAAGAACAGCGTGTACTGGTGAAAAGCTACTTATAGGTTCAGTACAATTCTCCTTTAACAGTTTTTTCACTTCCAGCAGGCTTTTTTCTGTGGGAGAGTTTGCTGGAAAATGTCTGTGTTTCTGCAGGTTTGGAAAGTGTTTGAACTGGAGTCATGACCCCAGACCACTACTTCTAGTACCCACTTGTCTGTGGTAATGTTTACCCATTTCTGGAAGTAGTGTGCCAGTCTTCCTCCCACTGGTAATGGTTGGGTGGCCTGGGCAAGATGTCAGGGGGTTTGTTTTAGCTGGGGCTTAGGCACTGGAGCTGCAGCAGTATGCCTGGAGGCCCTTCTTCCCCTTCCCCTATTGTAACCTCTTTGTGACTGGTAATCATAGGAGGCATAAGAGACATAGGCTCTTGGGAAGTATCCCCTGCCTCTGCCTCCCTTCTGTATGACCTGCAGTAAGTAGAGGCCTTTTCCTTCTCATTCTTACTTTTGAAAGTAGTTTATACACATCTACTTTTTTAATGTAGGCCTCTGTTTTGTCACCTAATAATGAGTTTCCTTAAAAGGGCAATTCCGTGGCCTTGTTTTGAGTCCCTTGGAAAGGATGGTAGTCCTCAGCCAGTAAATCCTTCATAAGGACACTACAGGAGCCAGAACTTTGGAAGCATGTCACTAGTGTTCACCGCAGCATGGAAATGATATTTTGTGGCATCCAGGGCTGATTTTGCTGTAGCAATCACTTACTGTGCCAAATGATCTTCTGCTCTTTCTGCCAGTGCCAGAATTGTGTTCCAAAGTTCTTTCTAGTACTGTGCTGTACTGTATGTGCTGAATAAGCTGCCTGTCTGATAAGCAGGGAAGTTGCTGTACAATTTTTTTTTTCTCACAGTATCCTTTTTAGGGAGCTAAACAGATAGAGAGATTTATGCTCTCTCACAAGCAGCAGCCTGGACCACCCCATGACGACCAGGATGGGTATACAGATATTCCACTACCTGCTTATCCACCTGATAGTTTCTCTCCATTTTTTGTCAATGGCTGCAGCTGAAGTGGATGCAGCCATGATTTTTGCTATGGCCTTTTTAAGTGGTTTATGTACAGGAAATAACATCCTTCTTGATTGAGTACTCCCAGCTTATCCAGAAAATCAGCATCCTTTTCATCCTTTTTTGTTTCTAGTGGGGTTGGGAGGAGTTGAGGCTATCAACATTTTGTCTGACAAATGAGGAAAAAGATGAGTAATCCTCGGTTTACCTTGGAGCAGGTTTGAAATCTTGCTCAGGTGTGCCCTAAATCTCCAAGGGGTCACCTACCTCCATATCCACATAACATTCTTCTTACTCCTCCTCTGCAGACATATTGGTTGGAGCCTGAGCTGGGGAAGGGAGTGGCAGGTACGTTATCGAAATTTCCCGTGGCCTGGACCACCTGGAAAAATTGCCACAATTTTGATATGTCCTCTGATGAGGGCATTTTTCTCTGTGCCATCTGCCTGCTCTTTTCTCTGTGCAGGAGGATTGGCAGTGACATTATTTTCTTTCAATTTTTTTTTGACAGACACCATTTCCAGTGCCTGCTATAAGGCTGTTTTATTTTTATTTTTGCCATCACTGGATTCATGGTTCCCCCTTTTGGACACCCTGATACAGCTGAACCTCAATTATCCAGACCAGCCAGGGATGTAGAATTTGTCTGGATAATCGATCATCTGGATAATTGAGGTTTGACTGTATGAGGTAACATTGTTTGGGACCAGGTCGCTAGTTCATATGAATGAATAATCTGGATAATCGGTATCCAGATAATCGAGGTTTGACTGTATCTGAATCATCTTTAACAAGCCTTTCTGATGGCTGTGCAGCTTTATCTTTTTCTTTTTGCTTGTCACCTTTTACATTATTTGCTGCTGAACATGAGGAGATAGACCCTTCAGATGTGTGCTTTATACCATAGTTGGGACCACCTGTAGAGTGATTTTTATAATTTTTAGGTGACACAGAGGCAGACTGAGAAGCCATGCTTCTTTTTAAACTTTCTACCATTTTAGATGAGGTTTCGGGGCAAACCATATGACAGGACTTACATTTATTAAGTCATGTTGTGGACCTAAACACTTTAAATACATTTTGTGACAGTCTGCCCTTGCCAGGAGCTGAAACCTGTTTGCGCAGTTTTTTTAAGGTCCACAAGAGCTCTCTGACATACTGTACCAATTAGACTGAACCTTGAAAAAATCAAAATGATGCCCCAAAAACAATGTAGTACAAGAGCCCAATAGCAAAAAGTGGCTCTTATACTGAAAAAAACTGTGCCAAAAGTCAAATTGTGGCTCCTGTAACAGGAACTGATTAATTAAGATGAAAAGACACACAGAAACAGAAAGGGAAAATGCTCCGTTCTCTGTAAATTGGATAGCTAAAGAAAGTAAACCACTAACATTTAGCAAAAAGTAATGTGGTTTACTAGATAAAATAGTCACAGGAGCTAAGTGGGATGTTCTCTGGTTCCTGGGAATCAAATGGGGACTGGAGAAACCTTAATTTACAGAAAACCCCAGCTAAACACAGAGTAATGGAGAAAACTAATTAAAATGCATTTTTTTGATTTAACTACAAAATAAAAATCTGACTGGCGAACCGGCCATTACCTGCATTTATTATTGGGTGACTGCCCTCTTCAGGCTGAGAAACAGGTCTGAGCAATGGCCAGAGTGGAGCATAGATACAGAGTTTGAACCTACATTTCAAATTCTCCAACTTACATAGGTTCTATCTCAGGGGCATCTCTCTCAGCCGAGATGACTGCATAAAGTGCAAACATTAAGTGAGGCATTCATGGGGTTAGAAAGAAGTGGCAGAGAAATAGGGGATGTGAAATGGACAATATGGCCAATTGCCAGTACAGGAAAGGGTAAAATGATCCCTTGTTGAAATGAGTTATAGAAAGGAACTCCTTGTTGCGTTGTAGGATGATCCCTTATTGAGTTGTACAATGATCCCTTGTTGAACAGAATTATAGATGATCCCATCTGCAGTTGTTAACTGACAGTTAAGTAAGATCCTAGCTTTTATCAAAGTGATTCCACCAAAATTTGCTGTCACTTTAAAAAAAATGTAATTAATATAACTAATTAATATAGGTGTAATCAATAATAGCCAATGGCGTCCAAAGGGATTTTCAATTTCAAATGTTTTCCCCGTAGGAATATGAAGGCGTTCAAGGTGACTTGGCTGCTTTTCTAGCACGAAGTCCTGCTGCTGAGAATGACTTGGAAATGCAGCACACAAGGAACAGAGGACAAAATTCTGCAATGCAGCCAACAGAAATACCAACTTGGTGTCACTGTGGAAAATGTCGCCGCATGTCAAGACCAGATGAACAACTGTGCTGCCGCAGAAGCGATGGAGACTGCATTACAAAATCGCCATTGTTTGAACAACTTGTCCTGTCTAGATCAGCCTTGGAGTTTTCTTTGCTCTACAGAGAACCTCTGCTAGCACTGCATCTTGAAAGAAACAACAATAAATTACGCCACTGCTCCTATAGCCAATACATTAGCTGGCGTTTTGGGGTTTTGGGGACAAAGAATGTTGCTGTGATACCAAGCTGCAGCATATGGAAAATCAGAGACATCTATCCCAGTATAGATGGCCAATATTCTGGTCTACCAGGAGAGAGCAAAATAACATTATCCTTATAGCAATGAAGTTAATTAACCTAAAATACGTGAGTGAACTAATAATTATAAGCTAAGTTGGTAGGTGCCAAGGGAGCTGTTTGCTTACATTAACACCAATTAACAATGGTTTATATAATGGCTCAAATGCTTAGGGACTGATGAATGAATCTTGAACTTTATGTAATAGTATACAATAAAAAATGGAAAATTGTGTTCTATAATGATTGATTTCATAGAAACAGAATATTAATGTAATGCAGGGGTATGGCTTGTTTCTGCAACACTGGAAGTGCTGGAATCCTCAAAAGTGGTAAAATCTGGAAGCTCCATAACACCTGAATGCATTCAATCTTTGTGTGGGGTCCTGTGTTCTATTGGTTCTGATTTACTGCTTGTGTGGGTTCCAGCATTCTGGTGTTCTTAGAAATGACCACATTGTGTTACCCATTATTCATTTACCAGGTAGATACATGTAAGTAGGAAAAACTGGCACCAGGTTCCAGTACAAAATTAGATTGTTTATTATAATTACGCAAACATACAAAAGCATACCTTGGTGGTAAAAACCATAGCAGGACATGCTGCAAGGGTGTCCTTCTGTCTCTTTTGCCAACAAGGCACATTTTTGTATGTTTGGGTATTTATAATAAACTTTGTGATTTTGTAGTGGCCCTTGGTACCAGTTTTTCTTGCTTATGTGATTACTTAGACCTCAACCTTGCACAGGTTCATTGGAGTGGAGTGACATTTTTCTGCTCCCCACCAGGTAAATACACTAGACAAACAGTTGCCTATTTTCAGGCAAGACATGGGTGGTTATAACAAGAACAATAAAGTAATTGACATGAGCAATACATATACACCTTAACCATATACAATATCTGAAGCACACCATGGTACAATGTTGTATTTGGTATACATGTAAACAAAATAAAAAAACAAGTTACAAGCTACATGACAAATGCCCAATTTAACAAGTTCAAATAACATAGACAGACAAAAAACCTTATGAGCATTACATTTCAGAGAAAGCCATATGGACAGAAAACAGCTGTGGTCAAGAACACATTGACAGTTTATGCAGGTAATTATGGTTATCAATTATGGAACGCCATGATAGACTGGCATTGCTACACCTCAGTGTAGCAGGGTGAAATCCTCCTACTGTATTTTGGATTAGTGAAAATAGAGAATCAGTTTTTAAGGGGCTGCAGGAAAGCCTTGCAGCCACAATAAGTCTGATTTAAGGTATCAAATAAAAATGAGAGCTTGTTGAGACCTGAGATATTCAGTGCAGGAATAGTCTTGCAGCATATCAAAATAAATATTTCTTCCCTATCCTTTGGGCTGCAGCCTTTCTTCTATGCTACTTTTCTATCTTGTCTTTCCTGGATTGATCTCCCAGCACTGAAACTTTAATACTCTTTCTTTTTCTCTTTCTGCCCCCGTCCCCCCACACACACACAGCTAGCATTAAGTATATAAGAGCTGTCTTAGCACAGTTAGGGTGAAAGAAACATTGTGTACTTTGGTGCTGTATTCCCCCGTTAAATTTCCATGTGCAAAATAGTGAACCTGGGGAAGAAAATGGTTTTTGGCCATATAAAATATAAAGTACTGAAGAACTACAATAAACCACCTTTAGTTTTGTATGGAAGGTATTAGGAATCTCAAAGTTCTTGCTGTTTGAAATGTACCAAACACATGTTTTATAAACTGCTACCAAACAATGAATTAGCAATGTATTTTGCTTTATATTGGTTTCATTTGTATTTTCCTGATATTAGATTAAATGTTTCTTTAAGCCAAAACTGTACACATTTCTATATGTTGAGGAAAATTTACCTGTTTGGGAAATGCTTTAGTTTGCTGGCATCCATTTTGTAGATTACTAGGGGCCATACCTCTCAACTGTCACACTTTACGAGGTACGTCACTCATTTTCCCCTCAGAAATTCTTTGTCCCACATGGGGAAGGTAATATTCCACATTTCCCACTGAGACTTTAAAGCAGAAATTCATAATACTCTGTTATGTTCTGTTATCAGCAAACATTAAAAACATTAGTGCACTGATAGCCATAGTGTTCTGAGCTTGCAGTGCTATGTTTGATGATATGTCACACATTTTGCTCATTTGTCACACATCTTGTCACACATTTCAGTGAAGAAAGGTTGAGAGATATGCTAGGGGCTCAGGCCGGCTGAAATTTGTGGGCTTTATAGAGCTCTAGCATGAGGGAGTCTGGGAACAAAAAAGGTGGGATTTCCTGCCAGGAAGTTCCTTTCTTTATTTTCTTATTGCTTTATTTTTTGATTGTTTAAACGCTGATCTGTGTTAAACTATTATTTTTCATGTTTGCTTACTTTTCTGTATGAAATAGACATATTTAAAATTGTTGCAAACATTTAATTAACATTTAAAGCTATGATTGACAGGTCACATGATCTTCAGCCCTATAAAAGGAGCTAGCTGAGCGCAGTCTGGCAGATAAGATCTGAGCTGTGCAGAGAGCAATCCTCTGCAGGAGTGAAACAGTCTGATGCAAGAGGAGAGTAGTTGGTGCCAGAAGCAGTCTCAGAAAGACTGACCAGTGGTGGTTCTAGTCAAGGCTGGTATGTTTTGAACCAGAGCTGAGTTGAGAAGCTAGAGGGGTGGTTGGTCTTCCTAAAGTATTGGCTGCAAAACTGCAGGTACAAGTAGGACCACCCTCAGCCACTGGATTTGCCCCTGTGAGCCTACTGGCTGAGTTGGAACCAACAGCCCTATAAGCCATGTTTTATTACAGTTGCTGAAGGTCATCCTGACTAGTCAATCAGTATGAACAACACAGACGTTCCAGATCTGCATTGTTGAACTGTTAATGGTATTGCCAAGTGTGAGAAGTCTTTCTGTAATAAAGTGCACTGCCCTATAGGACATTTTAAAAGAACTTGGCTCATCTTCTGTGTCTTCATCCAACCCATCCTCCCACACTCAGCCAGAATGGAATTCCAAAGTATAGGGGCAAAGCAGGAGACGAGGATGCCACCTATTTTAGTTCTTATCTTGGGCATGCACAGGAAGTCATGGTCAGGGGATCTTAAGTGGCAGATACTTCTACAAGGCAGGAGAAGTCAGGCAAGGGACAGGGGCATGTGCTTATATACAGTATTGTAGATGACACTTCCCAAGGTGACATCACGTGGAAGTGGGGCAGGGGGAGCCATCCAAGTTCAGAGTACAACACAGTGTTGGACATCATGATTTGAGGCCAGGGCTATATGGTAGATGTTAGGATATGTCACATCCCACTTCTGTAGGATGGTTTTTGTAGTAGCCAAGAAAACAGACACCAGGGCCCAGATATTCAAAAGGGTTGTGCATGGTGCAACAGTGTTGCACCATGCGAAACCCACTGATGTGTCCCGGCGCGATATTCAAAAGGGAAAAGTGCACGGCACAAATCCCAATGTGCCGGAGCGCATCAGTAATGTATGCAGGCACAGGTGGGGGGGCATGCCCATGCATACTCTGCACAGCCCGGGATGTGCAGAGTCATGCATGTGCATCCCCTACCTGCGCCAGCACAAAGTTACCCCAAAAAAAAAAAAAGGAACAACTGATGGCCACTATCAGGTAAGCTGCCGCATTGCAGGGTGCAACACGGCAGCTGCTACCAGTGGGTGGCCACCTGAGCTACAGCTGCACCTGGTGGCACCTCCCCCATGCCCAGTCATGGGCATTTGTAAAAAAAAAAAAAAATCTGTCCAATATCCCTGGTGGTCCAGTGGACCACTATCCGTCTGATCGCGGGCATTTGTAATTACAAATACACATATTCCTATATTTCTGGTGGTCCAGTGGACCGCTATCTGCCCAATCGCAGGCATTTGTAATAATGAACATGAATTCCCCCAATATCCCTGGTGGTCCAGTGAACCACTATCTGCCCGATTGCAGGCGTTTGTAATTACAGATAGACATAAGTTCAGTATTCCTGGTGGTCCAGTGGACCGCTGTATGCCCGATCGCGGGCATTTGTAATAATGAACATGAATTCCCCCAATATCCCTGGTGGTCCAGTGGACTGCTATCTGCCCAATTGCGGGCATTTGTAATTACAGATAGACATAAGTCCAATATCTCTGGTGGTTCAGTGGACCGCTGTATGCCCGATCGTGGCATTTGTAATAATGAACATGAATTCTCCCAATATCCCTGGTGGTCCAGTGGACCGCTATCTGCCCAATCACGGGCATTTGTACTTAAAAATAGACATAATCCTATATCCTTGGTGGTCTAGGGTACCCCCTCCCACCCGCCCACTGAGCCCCACCTCCCACTCCCCTCGTCAGCCGGTGGGTGGCAGCACCCCACCCGCCTGCCACCCCACCGCCAGCCTACTGACACCGTCAATAGTGCTGTACACCCATTGGTTCACAGCGTGAGCCAATGGGCATGCAGCCTGTACCATACTACACATTCGTTTCAACTTGCAGGGAGAATAAGTCATATAAACGATTGCACAGTTTCAAATATGTTTGTTGTCTTTGTTCTGCTATATGTCTAAAAATTTGTTTTAAAAAATCCGTTAAACAACGTTAGTGTCTTCCCACCATGGAATTATAGAGTCATATGAAAAACAAGATGGATTGTCTACCTTGCAACATTATTTTAAGTTCTTCTAACACTTGTGGTAGTAGTAATAACAGACTGGCATTAAGCCTCCAGTATCCTTTACCAGCTGTTCTTGGTGGGTATGATGAGACATGCATACCTATTAATGCATGGGCAGATGTTTCCATTATTTTTGTTTCTGTCCAAATAACAGGTAGGGATTGAGAGGCCGACCAACCGTCTATTCTAGCAGATACTTTGCCCTCAAAAAAGGTATTAAAGGTGATGAGGTGGAGGCAAAGGCGTCCTTAAGTGTAATTATTTTTATTAATTCATGTAAGGCAGCCTTATCACAATAAATTTTATTTTTATTACCATCAATGTGTTTATGTGATAAGCTGATATTAAAGTCTCCCCCCCAAAATACTTGCCTACTAGTACAAAGGAAGGGTTGAATTTTATGTAAAAGTTCAATACATAAGGTCTTAGTCTGAGGGGCATATAGGTTTACAATCCTACATGTTAAATCTTGAAATAAAATATCTAATGCAAGTGTTCATCCTGGGTCTAAATCAGTCAATTTCTGTACAGTAACTTCCATCATAAAGCAAATCCCTAAACCAGAACACACTGATCTTCTCCTAGTGACCAATAGGAAGTGCCCTGGTATCATTCAATGGAAGCTTTTTGAGTTTCAGATAACAAATGCAGATGAGTGTCTTGCAATAAAAAAAATTGTATTGTAGTGATTGCAACAAAGCAAAAGTAGATTTCCTCTTGAAGTCAGATTTAATACTATTAGTATTTAGACTGACTAACCTAAACAGTGGAAAAGCCAGTGTAAATTAAGATCACAATTTATTTTTACTAGATCTAGTAATCCTTTTTTCTTTCCCCTTTTGAAGTGACACCTACAGTTTTCTGGGAACCCAAGTCAGCAGGGGGTTCACTTTGAGTCGACTGATAGGATACATCTGAATCTTCATCCATTGCTTTTCCCCAACTTTCAAGTACCTCATATCAATTTTCTGTTGGAAGCTGTTCCCCCTGTAACAGCTCTGGATGTTCATTTTGGAAGAATTCTATGCTGTTTTGGGGCAAGAAGCACTGCTGTTAGATCTTCATTAGATGTCATGGGTGAAACAACTGAGGTATGAGAAGGGCCTGCCTCTGAAGACTGAGAAGGACCTCCCATCGAAATGGGGGGGAGCATTGCTCTAGCTGGTGAGACCTGCAAATTAGTCTCAGTACTACTTTGGGAGTCATTAGATTCAATAAGTGCTGATGAGTGCTGTTTTGCAGCATGAATTATGGAGTTAGCAGTAGGTGTAGGTTTCCTAACTGATGCAGCCAGCTTCCTTCTAGTCGGAGGGGGGTAGAGTGTGGGGGAGGTGGGTGTATTTCTTGCAGCTCTGCTGGAATGCATTCTTGTAGCTCTATTAACATAGAAATCTTGTTCTGCACAGTCTCAAGTGTTATGCACAGCCCATGGGCATGAAGGGAAAGAATGGTTATCTGCACCACATATATTGCAACTAGGTGGAATTGTACAGTAGTTTGTTGTATGCCCCTGAGCGCCACAAGAAATACATTTCAACTGGTCACACTCTGAGTTCAAGGGTGCAAGGGCATCACATTTGTAACAGGAGCATGGCTAACCTGGACAAAATAATATGCCACGATCTCTGCCCAGGAAAAAAAACAGCTAGGCAAGTGTTGAATGCCACCGTCTGTGTTTTAGTTGTATCCTGAACTTCCAACCCCTGTCCAAAAGCCATTATCATCTATGATGGCTTCTGGCATATCCCATTAACTGTACAGCATTTTTCCAACCTGTATAGGATGTCGTTCACATTGACCCCTTCGTTTCGAAACAAGATGGTTATAGTTTTAAAAGTCGGTTTGGTAAAGGGATAGCAATGAATGGTTTCCATAAGGGGGTGTCTTTAACAATATAGTATGCTGCCCAAAATGTATCCAATAGACTGGCAGACCAAAACCTGATGTCAAAATTCTGATCCCCTGAAGCATGAATAAATGCATATACCTCTGCCGGGGCAAAATGCAAAGAATCAAATATAAGTAGAGATGGGCGAAGTGGCCCCATTTTGCTCCGCGAAGTGATTCGTGGAGTGCTCCACAACATGAAGTTGAGTATTTTATATATAATGGGTAACGCAAAGTCCATTGGAAAACAATGACTTCACATTACTCCACCTTCCCAAACCACTACTTCACTAATTCTTAAGGCGAAGTACATTGAAAACAATGTACTTCACCTCACTTCACCTTGTTTTTAAGCTCCAAAGGCAAATTTTGCAGTGATTCATGGGATTTCAGGTCACATGGGCTCTAGATTGTTCTGCACAGCCTCAGTTTCGGGTAGTGTGTGTAGGAAGCAGGAGGAGACAGTCTGCTCTATGAACTCTCTGTAATTCAAACCTTCTAAAAGCTGTTTAAAAAGCCCTTTTGAGCCATTTTGTTTGCTGAAACTTTAGTTCATCGATTGTAGGAAGCCCTCCTGTACTCATATCATTGAGCGTTTATTTATGTGTGGATTTTGAATGTTAATGTACAACATTCAGTCTGTGTACTGAGAGACAGTGGAAGTGTGCTTTGGGGAAGGGGCGTATCTGTGGTGTAGGTAGATTAACTTGGAGAAAAGGTTCTTTCTGTTTTGGTGATATTTTTCTTGTACAACTCTGAATGTACACACAGTAATATTTTCAATAATTCTTGCCATTTTTTTGCTGATTGTTGTGGTGCAGCAGTGCATAATTTTAGTTTGTTTAAAATATGTAGTTATATTATTACTCCCGATTTAAAATTTAATTTACATTGTACTAGACAAGTAAAAAAGGCTAATCAAAACCTGAATTGTATATTCAGACATGTAGCCGGACGATCATTGGAGGTGTTATTGCCCTTGTATAATGCTTTGGTTAGACCACATCTTGAATATTGCATACAAGTATGGTCCCCCTATATTAAGGATGACATAATTAAAATGGAAAGAGTTCAGAGAAGATTTACTAAGGCTATAGTTGGGATGAAAGGTAAAATTTATGAGGATCGGTTACAGACTCTGAACTTGTACTCCCCGAGGTATAGAAGACTAAGGGGAGATTTGTGTCTTATTAATGGTTCATTGCAGGATTCGAACCTTATTAAGGGAATGGGATTAATATAATCTAAACTTAGACTTAGTAGCCGTAAACATACAAGACAGTTATTGACTAGTAAATGGCATTCACTAAGGAGAAAAGACTAGTTTAGTGTGAGATCTGTCCCAATATGGAACAATCTTCCTGCATTTGTGGTAGAGAGCCCTAATATGAATTCATTTAAATTAAACTTGGATTTAGCAATGTCGGAAGCAGACAAAAATAGACAATGAAATCAAATGGCAAGAATTATGGAAGTTTTGCCTTTTCGCTTGAAATACCTATGATACCTTAATATGATACCTATGATATTACTGCAGTTTTCAATTTGCTATGCATTACTTAGTGTGTGTGTGAGTATGTGTGTGACGCGTGTCATCAAATCAGACACCTTTTATTGTGCCACATAATAATTTCAGCAATGTGAATCTGCTATTCACTGCAGCTGTGTGATTTTTGTACTTCTTTGTGGTATCTTTACTGGTACTAGTACTAGTGACTGTTACTGCAGCAGTGCAGTACACTGCCCCCCCCCCCCGTGGCCCACCCCAACCAGCAAAGGTATTCTTTTCCAGATTTGAATTTCTGATGGTGACCAGTGGTTAGGTGTTGTGCTTTTGCGTCTGCATCTCTTCAATGCGCAGCACAATCTTAATCTGTCTGTGCATTTGCATGTCTTTAGGGCCCAATCTCCATCTGTAATTTAAGTCACAGTTGTTTCTTTGGCTTCCCTTCAGAGTACTGGACAGGTGTGGTGCATAATTCTGCATGAACATTATACCCATTAATATGCGTTTTTAAGTCAGGACCATCATCATGAGTCACTCATGATACAAATCATGTTCTTCATCACAGTCACAAATCATGATTCACGATCACGTCATGAATCACATTAATTTTTTTACTAGTTACCTGGATGTATTGTAAGCCTGCTTTGTAGTAACCCTCCAGGCTTCACCACCCCACCATTGTACTCATTAATACGTGTTTTTAAGTTGGGGAGTTTTGTGCTACAGCTCATCAGGGAGGTACAACCATAGGCATTTGTGTTCCCAATACAGTTCCATATTGGTCATCTCACACCGTCTACACCGAATCACGTTCTTTATCATCACGGTCACAAATGCAGTCACAAATCACAATTCACCATCACGTCATGAATCATAACATTAATTTTTTTCTAGTTACTTGGATGTATTGTAAGCCTGTTTTGTAGTATCTCTCCAGGCTTCACCACCCCACCATTGTACTCATTAATATGTGTTTTTAAGTTGGGGAATTTTGTGCTACTGCTCATCAGGGAAGTACAGCTATAGGCATTTACATTCCTTCTTGTACAGCATGTGAGTTACAGTACTGTAAGTAGTGGACGGCGAAGTGGCTCCAATTCGCTCTACAAAGTGATTCATGGAGTAACATAGAATCTGCGGAGTACTCCACAATGTGAAGTGGAGTACTCATTTCATAATGAGGAAATGCAAAGTCCATTGAAACCAATTACTTTGCATTATTCCACCTTCACCAAAACACTTCTCCACCAATTTTAAGGTGAAGTACATTGAAATCAATGTAATTTGCCTCACTTCACCTTGTAATTGAGCTCCAAATGAAATTCTGCAGTGATTAATGGGATTGCAGGTCACATGGTCTCTAGATTGTTCTACACAGCCTCATTTCTGGCCTGGGTAGTGTGTGTGTGTGTGTAGTGGTAGCTGGAGACAGTTGGCTGTCAGAGCTCTGCAATTCAAAACCTCTGAAAGCTGTTTAAAATGCCTTTTTGAGTCATTTTTATGCTCATAATTTAGTACGTCGATTGTAGGAAACCCTTCTGTGCTCATATCATTGAGTGTTTATTGTTGTGTGTGGATTTTGAATGTTAATTTAGAACAGTAAGTATGTGTACTGTGAAGTGTGCTTTGGGGAAGGGGTGTATTTGTGGTGTAGGTAGATTAATTGGGAGAAAAAGGCAGTCTTTCTGTTTTGGTTATATTTTTCCTGTATAACTGTGTTAATATACACACAGCAATATTTTCAGTAATTCTTGAAATTTTTTTGCTGATTGTTGTGGTGCAGCAGTGCATAATTTGTCAGTTTAAAACATTTGGTTATATTACTAAAGGTTTTGAATTTACTACACATTACTTGTAGCGTGTGTGTGCGATGCGTGCCATTAAATCAGACATCTTTTATTGTGCCATAGAGTAATTACAGCAGTGTTAACCTGCTATCCACTGCACCTGCATGAATTTTTTATACTGCTTTGTGGTATCTTTACTGATAGTGGATTGTTACTGCCGTGCACTAATCCCCCAACTGGCAAAATGTATTTCTTTCCAGATTTGGATTTGTGACTCATGAGCACTGGTTAGGTGTTGTTGTGCCTTTTCATGTGCATCCCTTGAGTGTGCAGTGCAATGTTAATCTGTCTGTGCGTTTGCAGTGCACCATTAATTCTGGGAAATTGCATTTCTTGTTATGCTCTCATTTCACTTCATCAGCACTGGGGAATCTTCTGGACACAAGACAGTAGCATTTTGGGGATGCACATTAATTCTGGTGACTCTGCATGTGACCACTGCATGCATGACTGAGTGCGCCATTAATTCTGGAAGACTGCATTTCTTGTTATGCTCTCATTTCACTTCGTCAGCAATGGGGAATTTTCTGGACCCAAGACAGTAGCACTTTGGGGATGCACATTAATTTTGGTGACTGTGTGGGTGGGGTGCTGCCAATAGTTGTCACTCCACCTTACTTCACGTTTAAAGCGGAATGACAACGCAAAGTAATAATAACAAGGTGAAGTGAACCTTTCCTATGAGGCACTCTGCATAGCGAAGTGCCAACACGAAGTGGCCACTTCGCGTTCACTTCGCAGGCGGATTTTAAATTCACTGCATCTCTAATTATAAGTTCTTTACCTACATAGTTTCTGGCTTGGGGTGGATCTAACCCCCCTTTGTACCATAGGTGCACCACAAAGCGCCATTTGGCATCCTCTGTGGGTTGTTGCAACAAACTGGCATAACTAGCTGGATGTGTTGGCGGTACCTCAGACTCTAACACTTCATTGGTCATATCCAAAACATCATCCAAAGCATCAGAAATATCACCCATACTTGGTAATGTAGTATTCGTAGTCACTGCTGTGCCTCCGTCATCATGAACAACCTCAATGCTTTGTGTGTGCACTGTATCTCTGGGTATTTCCTTTTCAGCGTGCACTGTAGCTGCATCCTACTGTGTAAGGAGTTCCTGAGCAGCGTCTGACACAAAAGCATAAAAATGCACTGCTGAACCTGGTATCTTGTCATCTGCACATGTAGTTTCCTCTTGCTGACCATCTGTATCGGGTGCCACGTTTGCTGCAGCTGACATAGGAGATGTGGTCCTGCAAGTTGATTTTGGTGAACCAGGTATAGGAATTTTTGGATTTGCCATTTCTCAGCAACAAAAATCCATCCCGCATTTTGCAAAGCAGTTTCTGGTGTCCATTCAGCCTGCTGCACTGTACAGGAGAAATCCTGAATGTTTGACATTTGAGAAATAGGAACATAAGCAGTACAGTAGATTTAGTAGCCTTAGGTGCATTTCTTGTGAAGTATCTGTAGTTACAAAGTTCCCTGTTTTTATGGTAGCCTGTGAGGTGGGCACATGGGGAAGGGCGCCATCCATAACAGTGACTCCTTCAGGGCGAAATCCCGTATGGTGATGGAGAGGAAAGGGCGACTGGATGTGGGGGTGGGTGAATTGGGTGACAGGATGTCGCTATATGTACACGCACTTGAGGGGGGAACGAGCATGGCGAGTGTGGGCAAGAAGGGGTGGAGGGGCTGTAAGGGGTGGTGCTGTGGTGGGTTGCTGAGCTGCACCGTGGCATCAGGGGTTGGCCTGTGGTTGGAGTGGGTGAGGTACCAGGTTTGGGTCCAGGCGCTGGTGCGATTTTATTGCGCCCAGCCCAAACCTTTATATTTTCATGCTTTCATCCCCCTGATATGCACTCCCCTGGAGTTGAAAATTCTTTAGTGAGGGGGTGTGGGGCAAAGTCCCTCGCAAAGAAAGCATTGAAATATATGTCCCCGGCACCATTGTCCTGTGTGCCGAGGGTGTCAGAGTGCCGAAAATGTTTTTGCCACTCTGACTTCACCATAATGGCGATTACCTTTAGGCATTCACCATTATCACATAGAACCATTTTTACAGAGGAAGAATTAGGGCTTTGCACAATTCTTTTCCTCTTTTTCCCTCCTCCAACTTTCTTTTATTCAACTCAAATTCTTTTTCAGCTTCATTTAACATAGTCAATAAATACCTGTGTTTTTCTGCAAGCTCTTGTTGTAACTTGAGTTCATCTAAGGTAATGTCCTGAATATCCTCAGTAGCTTCTGTTTCCTCTGGTTCTTCCATCTGAAAATCCATGAATTCTGTCCCTTGTACTCCAAGTTGTTGTTGCACACAACCTCCTCCTTGCTCTGTCTCTTCCAGACTGGGATCCTCCATGACTCCTTCAGAGAGACAGCACCCTCTAGCAAGAGTAGGGGAATTTCTATTTATAACTTAAAGACAAAAATACAAAAGAGAATACTTTAGACATATCCATAAGAAAAGAAAAATCGAAACGCAAATAAGTATTGCATCATACTGTAACTCCAAACATAAATCAATATTCTATTATTCTAAAATGACCCCCCCCACTAAAAGAGTAAGGGAATTATTAATTTTTTCCCCAAATCACATACAAGAAATAATACTATAGACAAAACAGTAAAGAATAATAACATCAATAGGTATTGCATCCTACAGTAGACCCAAAAAACAATAATATAAACAGACCCTCTCCCCTTCCCCACTATAAAAGTAGGGGATTTTTTTTTCTGAAAACGTAAGGACAAAATATCCCAAAAAAACAGTATTCTTGCATACAAAAATTTTTTACAAAAAATAAAATATAGAAATAGTAGTTAACATACAAAACCTGATAAATAAAAATCAAAAAATAAATAAGTATTTCAGCATATCATAACTCCACATGTAACTAATTCATACTATACCAACCCCTTGAAATTAAAACACAGTCTGCAAAAGCTAGGGAAAAAAACAGTGTCATCTAAAAATGCTTCCAATATCTTTCCTACATCCCCCCTTTAGTTTTATAAATTCTGAATCCTTTTTTCAAAGTATGTTATCAATTAAGATATAGTACAGTTCCTCTGTTGTTTGTTTTTGCTGAAAAATAAGCCCACTTCGAATTTGCCACACCCAATATAAGGTTCATGCTGCTATGACATTTAAGGTACTAACATTATATTTCTTCCAATGTACAGGATAAAGACCAAAAAATAACTGTCTAGTATTCCAAGTAAAAAAAGAGTAACCATTCCATCTCTGAAGCCAAATATCCCAAAAATCTCTGAAAAAAGGACAATCAAAATACAGATGTTCTGGTGTCTCTATTTGTGTAATGCATGTCTGTCGTGGACAGTACCTATCTGCCAGAGCTTTGTGTTTATGTTTCCCTTTTGTATTTAGCTTCCTATGAGCACCTAACCATAGCAAATCCCACATATATTGGGGAATTCTCCCATCAGTCAATATATTGCTGATTTCTGCTGTTCCTGCTCTGGCAGGTCCAAAAACAGATCTTCATAAAAAATGTTCCAATAATATCGATTGATATAAAACTTTTCTGGGTTGTCGTGTCACATCTGCAATATGGATGTTCCCTTTTCGTATAAAGTCAAAAATGGTACCCCATTCTGCTGATAATTTATACCGCCTTTTGTTTTTGTGAATAAATGATGACTGTGTCCATTCTAATAAAATATCCCGTAAACCATCCTCTACCCATAACCACCATGGTTTATCTACATGCAAAAGAAGGGGTTTTAAATTTGAAGAAATAAAAATAGTGAAAAAAAAAAAACAATTGGATTAATCATTTGGATATCCCCTTGTTTGACATCTAAATACAATATGTTTCTTTTTATCGGATTCAGCTTACTACCCCAAAACCCCATAAAAAAACATGTTAACAGAGCCATTTCAAATTTTTTTGGGAGCAGATAAACATAACTAAGAAATAGAAAAGTAGGCAATAAAAAAGTTTTAATCAGATAAACTCTTTTTTTCTTTCCCATCCTCCAATTTACCCACCTACAAACCTTATCCCTCCCTTTATTAATACACAATTCCCATTTACATTCCACAACACTGCTACATCCAAAATAACTACCCAGAATCTTCTGTGGGGAATCAGAAACAGTAATGCTCTCTATGGTATCATCCGCAATAGAACTACCCGATAAATTTAGACAAATACTTTTATCCTTATTTATTTTGGAACCCATTATAGTCAGGAGTGGTATCAATACATGAATGATTAAATTTCCTGTAGCAACAGTTGGAAAACCCATACATAAATCATCCACATATCCTATTGTCTTCACTTCCCCCCAAATTTGGACATGATATGCCATGAATTAATGGAGATCTATTAAGTATCCTTATAATAGGATCTAAAGCTAATACAAACAGGACTGGACTGAGAGACAGCCCTGCCTAACTCCTCTACTGGTATAACACCCCTTCCCAACCCATGCATTTACATATGGCTTAACGTATGCTAAAGAATAACAGATTTAAATCCAATTCAGAAATTCAGCAGGAAACTCCTATACTAAAAGGTTTGCCATAAAAATTCTTGTGAAAGCTGATCAAAAGCCTTCGCTTGATCAAGACTAAATAAGTACCCACTTTTGAAACCACCTGCCCCTGCTGTAAATAGTTCTCTAAGTAAAATAAAAGCATCCTGTATAGACCTATGTGGTACAGAACAATATTGAGAAGGAGTGTATTAAGTCATTCATCACCCCAAAAGCCTATTACATAATCATTTTGAAAATATCTTAAAATCAATATTTAAAAGGGTAATGGGCCTCCAATTGTCTATAGATGTCCTAACCCCTTTTTTAAATAGAAAAATCATCAACCCCCTCATATATATCAGCTATAATTCTATCTTCCAGAAGAAAGACATTAAAAACCCATAGCAATGTTGCTGGAATAATATTCCAAACTGCCTTATAAACCTCAGCAGGCAGACCATCAGACCCTGGTGCCGTATTGCCTCTCAACCCTTTGATAACTAAACCCACTTCTTCAGATGAAAAATCAGCAATTTAAGCACATTTTTTCTCACGTGATACTTGTGGAAGCGCCGCAGCTTGCAAAAGTGATGACATGCTGTCAGTAAAGGTAAAGGGTAACCCAAATTCAGTAAAAATAAAATTATCCAGTACTTTCACAATTTCAGTCCCCGTTACTAGGGAACCATATTCATCCTGTATTGCACACATTTGTTTAGCTTGTATGCGTTTCTGACAATCCTCGTATAGATTAGTCTGTGCTAGTCTTCCTTGAGTACCAAAACTTTGTTCTTTCACTAAGGTTGATTGTCTAGAATACTGTAACTTCGTAAGCTGCCATTTTAATTCTGAAATTTCATGTGGGTCAATTGAATTACCTTTTTGTGCTAATGAAAATGATTCAAATAATTCACTCCTCAAAGACATATACTCCAGGGGCTGGATATTCAAACTGCGCCATTCTGAGGCGCAAGCCCTTGCCTTCTTGCCAAAATAGTTATGCGGTGTGGTTTCAGGCGATATTCAAAGGAGTTGCACTATTGAGCAACTCCTTTGAATATCACCCCCCAGCCACAGCCACTGTGCATGGCGCAGTGAAACTTGCACCACCGCAAGTTGTCAGAGTGGAGCATTCAACTTGCGGTGGCCAAGTACCATTACGCCATGCGCAAAATCACGATATTCAAAAGGTGACATGCAAATGGGGCCATAATTCATGCAAGGCAGGGGGCCATTTGCATCTGATTATGGCCCCATTTGCATCTCAATAACATAGAAGGTGCGCCCGATCCCGAGACTTGCCACCGCCGCCCTGCCAGGCAGCAGCCGTCGGGGACCGACGCACCCTGCAGCCCGATCGCGGGCAGCAATGTGGCTCCCCACCTCCTCCCGTACATCTCCCTGGTGGTCCAGTGGACTGTAATGCCCGATCGCGGTCAGATTGTGAAATGAACCCCCCCAACACGTTCCTAGTGCCCGATCGCGGGCAGAATGTGAAATAGAACCCCGAACACGTTCTAGTGCCCGATCGCGAGGCAGATTGTGAATGAAACCCCCGAACACGTTTCTAGTGCCTGATCGCGGGCAGAATGTAAAAGAACCCCGAACACGTTCCTAGTGTCCGATCGCGGGCAGAATGTAAAAAGAACCCCCCAACATCTCCCTGGTGGTCCAGTGGACGTAATGCCAGTCAGCGGGCAGAATGTACGGCAGTCAGTCGGCGGGCGGCGGGCGGCAGGCGGGTGGAATGCTGCCGCCTGCCGCTGCCGGGGAGCGGGTGGTGGGCTTCGTGGTGGTGGGTGGGGGACACTAGCCACCAGGGAGATGTGTTTGGGCGGGGGTGTCATTTTACATTCTGCCCCATCGGGCATTACGGTCCACTGGACCACCAGGGAGATGTTGGGGGTTCTTTTACATTCTGCCCACGATCGGGCACTAGGAACGCGTTGGGGTTCTATTTCACAATCTGCCCGCGATCGGGCATTACGGTCCACTGGACCACCAGGGAGATGTTCGGGGTTCATTTTACTTACTGCCCACGATCGGGCATTTCGTCCACTGGACCACCAGGATGTGAACGGAAGGGGGCCACATTGATGCCGCATAGGCCTGGTGGCGGGGGAGCACTATGCCCAGCGGATCAGGCTGGGGGGCACAGGGACTGACTTGGGGGCCAGCCACAGTGGCAGCTGCTGTGTTGCGCCTGCAATACAGCAGCTCACTCTGTGGGTGGCCCTTACTTAAGCCTTTTTTTGGCCTGGTCCTGCAGGCTCAGGTTGGGGTTGGCGCTTGTATTAATCCTGCACAGCCCGGCTGAATATCGGCTGTGCAGTTTATGCATGGTTCCTCCCCCTCCTGTTGAGCATGCATTCATTTGCATTGCGCTGTTGCTCAGCCTGTTTTCAGTGGCACAACTGCCTCCTGCTGAATATCGCAGAATGGCGCAACGTAGGACTTGAGCATGCGCAACCCTGTTGAGCATGGAGCAACCCTTTTGAATATCTGGCCCCTGGTGTCTATTCTGTGCTATAGACTGAGACTGTTGTTTAAAAAAGTCTACTAAACAACATTTCGTATCCTCCCACCAGTTTATGGGGGAGTCATACAAAAACATTACAGATTCTCTATCCTCCAAAACCCCTTTGAATAAGGCAAAGCAATCTGAATTTTCCAACAAACTGGCATTGAACCTCCAAATCCCATTACCAGGTAAGGATGGAGGGTGAGGCGAAATTTGCATACTTATTGAACAGTGATCGGACATTTCAATCGGTACAACTTTAACCAACGATACTGGCAAATTTGCCGAAACAAACAAATAATCTATTCTAGAATGAAGAGAACCTTTAAAAAAAGTAGATATAGCCATTGTCACCAATGCACCTTTTAAAGCTGCCTGTTTCAATATGCTTTGCGATGCATTTGTATCACAGTATGATTTACTATTCCCTTTCTGTTGCAAACTAGTGTTAAAATCACCACCCCAGATTAGTTGTCTATTCGTAAACAGGCAAGGCTTAATTTTGTGAAAAGAGCTACTCATAGTGCCTTCTGCTGTGGAACGTATGTATTTATCACTCTACAAAATGGAGGCCTTGTATAACGATGTCCACTAAGAACGCTCTCCTGGGGTCAATATCCACAAGTTTCTGTATGGTATAGTCTGTGCCTGAAAAACAGATACCTAAACCTGAACATGTATCCTGACCAACAGACCATAAAGATGTACCCAAAAACCATTCAGTAGATGCTTTGCGAATCTCATAATCTGAAAAAAGTCTAGTGTCCTGTAAACCGTAAATGTCACAAGGTAACAACTGCAGCACTGCATAACTAGTTCTCTGCTTGAAGTCTGATTTTATACTGTTGACATTTAAGCTAGCAATTGTTGAAGATAAGGAAAACATAAAAAATAAATGCTATTTTCCTGTTTGTTTAACAAGTTTTTTTCTTGTTTGCTCTAGTGTTTCTTTTCTTCACAGTAGACAGAACGCCAGCTTCAATCGGTGTCAAGGTATCCATGGGGCATCATGTTGAGAAGAATATACTGAAACTTCGGAATCCTCACTATCCATAATCTCTCCCCAGCTTTGCAAGGGCTCATATTGATTAGACGTAAGCATTGGGGTAATGAATTATGTTTTTGACTGTAGCCTCTTTGAAGACCTTTTTTTCGACACCGGCTGGAAGGCCGTATTGTCAATGGGAAGTTGTTCCTCCAAACGAAAAGGTTCTATTAAGTTTGGTTCGGGGGGGGATTAGGAATCAAAACCTCGGTCTGGTGTGTACCCAAATGACCAGGAGCAGCACCAGAAGGAGCATGTGAGAGCACCTGTGGCCTTCTCGGTGGACCTGAAGAGTATGACTGAGGCTTTTTTACAGTAGTATGCACTTCAGTAGCTTTGTTAACGTAAAAATCATGTTCCATAAAGTCCAAAGAATTGTGAGCAGCCCAAGGACAAGAAGAGAACACATGGTCTTCTGCACCACAAAGGTTGCAGGACGGAGGCACAACACACGTAGTGGCTAAGTGACCTAGAGTTCCATAGACGGAACATTTTAATTGGTCACAGTCTGAATTTAGATGTGAGGTAGACCCACACCTGTAACAGGACTGGGGTTGGCCAGGTTAAAAAAGAATACCCCGGTCTCTGCCCAGATAGAAACAATTCATCAGATGTTTTATCCCATCCTCTGTGAGGGTAAGCTGGACTGAAAACTTCCAACCTCCCATCCAGAAGCCATTGTCATCAATTATAGCATTTGGTAAACCATCTACCGTACATCATTTTTCCAACCAATATACTACATCGAGAACATTCACTCCCTCATTCCTAGACAAAGCGGTAACCACTTTCTCAGTTGGTCTTGTAATAGGAATTGCTGTGAATGGTTTCCAGAGAGGAGTGTTCTTTACTTCATAATAGGCCGCCCAAAATTTATCCAACAGTCTGGCCACTCTAAAACTAATGTCGAAGTTATGGTCACCCAAAGCATGGATGAATGCATATACTTCGACCGGAGTAAAATGTAAACAGTCAATTATAAGATGTTTCCCATCATAGTTCCTGTCTGGTGGTAAGTCCAGGCCTCCTTTATAATATAGTCGAATCGACTATATTATAAAATCGAATCGACATCAAGCTGCTTCTGTGGGTTTTCGAAATAAACCAGCATAATGGGAGGTCTGCCCTCAGGTTCTGACCCGCCTGGTTCCCTACAAGCCTCATCTGGGTGAGCAAGTAAATTAATATTTAATGAAGAAGTCATACCTTGCTGCTGCAAAACTGGGTGTTGTCCAGCTGTAGGAGAAATCGCTCCTGTATCACTAAGCACAGTGAGACCTGTTGCCTGTGTCACCAGCTGTCTAGCTGACACTGACTCAGTGTCTGACGCAGGAAATGCCAAAGGGGGTGCTGGTACCCCTGAAGACGTCTGTCACAGTTTCTGCAGCCAATTGCAGTCCATCCTTGCCCGAGTTTCTCTCTATGTGTTGTCGAGTCAGAGATAAGGACCTGCTCGCCAGTACTGCAACCCCAGATGTAGGAATACTGGGGTCCAGAATCCAAATACCGTCTTGTAACAACCATCCAGCTTTAGCTAATGCCTGTTCGGGTTTCCATGAAAATTCAGTAGCTGAGAAAGGAAGCAGAATTGAATCCTGGGTCAGCCCAGGGGAAGCAGAAGGTAGAATGTTTGTAGTATCTGTGCTCGCTTCTCCCTCTTGAAATAAACTTTTTTTCAACGGCATTACTGTAGGGCTTTGCTCAGACCTTTTTCATTTCTTTTCTTCCCCTACCAGTTTTGGGTTTAACAAGTCCAAATCCTGATCTGTATCCATTAACAATTCTTGCAAGTGAGTCTCTTTTTGTAATAAATCCCGTTGAAGCTGGTCTTCATCATTCAAAGATACCTGTGCAGTTTCTGGTTTTAAGCAATTTCCAGGGACAAGAGTTAAATCCATCTCTGTGGAGCGCTGAAGAACACATCCTTCTTGCTGCTGAGACTCAGGTGAACTGAGAGGGTCCATGACTGAAATAGTCAAAGGTTCCCCCTACTGGCAAGTAGGGGAATATTTTATTAAGGCACAAGAAAAACATATCTCATCATAATTTCACAGTGCATATCATAAATCAAGGAAACAAAAAAATAGCATATTCAAGACATAAATGTTGAAAACAAAGATAATAATGAATACCTAATTTAAACAAAGAAATACTTTTTCTATACATCAGTCATTACTTAGAAACCAAGTGCAGTTCTTCCAATATTGCTGAAAAACACCCTTAGGCATATTTCCTGTCTCTGAATTATACACTTTCTGTAAGTTGTGTACCACCTGTGATATAATCTGTTTAGGATTATTATTTTTTTGTTGCAGTAATAAGGCACATCTGGCTTTCCACAGATAAAATCTGCACAATGCAAATATTAGATGTAAGGTGCTGGAACGATTTCTTTAACACTGCAGGGTATATTCCATACACTAAGATTTCGTATGTTACAGTTGGTATGGCCTTCTCTTTCCATTTGTGCAGCAACAAAGTCCAAACAGAATGCGTAAAGGGGCAATCTATGAAAAAATAGCTCATGGTTTCGGGCATAGCAGTACATGTGTCCCTAGGGCATAATCTCTCCTTGGTGCTTTATGCTTTAGGTTGTCTCTTACCCCTAACCACCCATAACATGCCATCCAGGTCACATCTCACATCATTCTAGGGATCTTGGGATCAGTTAACTACATAAAACAGTAGCTTGGTCAATTCTGTTCCCAAGAGTGTCCTTTAGTATAGAGAGATCTGAAAAATGTTTGCCTAAAACTAACTGTTATAATTGTTTTCTAGTAGAAGAAAGAATGTTCTGTGCAGTTAAACCTCATTGCCCTAACCTTTAAAAATGTGGGGACCACATAATAGGGAGATTTGTGTTTCCTAAAATTCCTTGGAATTTCTGGGGTGCCATATTTGACATAACGTTTTTGTAGAATAATGTAATAAGGAATACCAAAGGGGAGGATTATCCTGTAGGAGAAAAGGAAAATTAAATTTAGGAAATAAACAATGAAAAAATACTATAGGGTTCACCATCCTGACCCCTCCCGACAATAATCTAGATATGTATAGGATCTTTTGACAGGGTTCAGATGGCTTCCCCAGAATCCTTGAAAAAAAAATATTTACTTTTGCTTCTAGAGTGAAAGGGACTGGGAATATTGCAGCTAAATGTAAAAATAGAGGAAGAATGTGTTTTTTTTTTTTTACTTTCTCTATTTATCCCTCCTATCTCCTCTTGGTGCCCACTCCTTCCGTCCACTCATTTCCACCATTCCACCTTCTTGGGATCTGCCCCTAGAGTGCCTCCTCCTCTTACCTCCTGCACAGTGGGGTCTGTCCCTTCTTGGTGGTCTTGGATGGAACCGGAGCAGCTTTCATCCAGGGCTGCTGAGAGGTGTTTTTCCGTTTTTCTCCCCTTTAATCCCCTGCCCTCTGAGACGTCCGGTGCTTGGGACATACATCCCGAGTGGTGGCGTGCTGATGCATGCCTTACCTCTCATCGCCATGTTAAAGTCTCCCTCCCGACTCAGCCGAGAGGAGCCGCCTCCATCCCTTACTGCTGCGGTGCTTCCCACTGGCTTTTGAAAGGATGCAGAACGCAAGTGCTCTTGGTCACTTCCATCCCTGAGGGAGGAGAGCATCCATTGGGATGCTTGATCCTCCTCTCAGTTAACCCTCACACCCGAGTCCGTCCCGAACCCGGGTCACCGGCATAGCGCGAGGTGTGGCATCCAGTGCCTCAGCCCTCAGCACCACTGGGCTGGCTAGAATTAGTGTTTTTAATAACATAACTCTTTTCAGTTTAGCTATACTTTGTCCTTTCCATGAAGCCACTATGTTTTGTGCTTTATCTAGGGCAGTGACCCAGTTGTAAGTAGCATTGTCTGCATTCTCAAAAGTGAATCCTAAAATACGTATGGGAAAAGTGTGAATAGGGATCCCAGCCAATTGGGAGACCACATCTGAAGAATCAGACAGCGGAAGTTGAATGGCAGAACTCTTCTTATAGTTTAATTTAGAACCAGAAACAATTTAAAAATCCCTAAGGAGAGGTGTGAAATCTGTTTCCCTAACATATGAGGTTGTATGTATACATAAGTCATCCGCATACGTGGATACTGGGGGTACAGTGCCACCTGAGGGCAGTATAATCCTTGGAATAGCTGTATTTAATAAGAATTTTCTCAGTAACAGGTCAATTTGAAAGGTGTATAGCAAAGGGCTTAGTGGGCAGCCCTGTCTGATAGCTTTGTGGCTTAAAAAAGGAATACCAGGAGATCCATTAACAAAGGGTTGTATCCATGCTGTACTATATAATAGCTTTATCCTCCTTTAGTCTTCTGGTGGACAAAATTATTATATGACATACTTGGGACTTACTTGCAGAGGAGCAGGGCGACTACGCAGGCCACATCAATGGCTAGGAAGAGTTCAGTGATCTGAGTCGGAGCACCCAATAGGAAACCAGGGCACCATTTTTGGGACTCATGGCTGGGCCTTTTAAGGGATGAGCTCAGCCACTCTTGGCATACTTGGGAATTACTCACAGAGGAGCAGGGGGACTGGGCAGGCCACATCGGTGGGCTGCTTCTTGGGGTCAAGAGGTCCTGTGAGATGGCGCAAGTCACATCGGCGGTGAAAGAGCTTTTTCAGGAGCTGTATCAGGAACAAATTCTGGGAGTCAGTAATGATTGCCACTTGATCTTGAGGAACCCTATCCATCCTGTTGTGGTCTGCCCAAGGACATTGGTGATAAGAATGTCCTGTCTCATCACAAAGGTTGTATTTCATGTGGTTAGGGCATCCTATACTTACATGTCTGTAAGCTAAACAACGACTGCATCTGGGTTTGTCACATGGGTTGCTTAGGTGAGTGCACCACATTTATGGCAGGTGCAGGGTTGCCCAGGATAAAAACAAAGGCCTCTGTTCCTACCTATATAAAAACTGCCAGGAAGGTGTACAATACTCCTCTCATTTTGCTTTAACTGAACCTTCACTTTCCAACCTCCTGTCCAAACAAGGTGCTCGTCCAATATTGGACGAGGGGCCTCGAGAATGTCGCAGCGCTGCTTTAGCCAAAATTTAACATCCGCTATGCTCACACCTTCATTGTGAAAAAGCAGAGTAATAATTTTATTTGTGGGTTTCATTAGAGGTATGAGCATAAAGGGCATCCAGAGCTGCTGTGATTTAACAGTTTCATATTTGTTCCAAAATTTCTCAAGTGAATACACATTCTTAAAACTGATATCATAAATTGGTTCCCCATGAACACGTATGAAAGCAAAGAGTTCATTTGCAGCTATACCCATGGAATCTCTTAACATACAGTGCAAAACAGTTTTTCTGTCTGGAGCTTTAGAAATGTCCCCAAAGTACTCATTCGCACTGCGATCCTGAGCTGTGCATGTTCACCTATATTTTGAAATAGGTCACTCAGTTTAAACCCAGAATCCTGAGAACATTCACCATTTTTGTCAAGAACCTAAATTCCCAGACAGTGAATCTTGTCCAAGTTCCTCCTCAGAAGATGAATCTTTGGTCGTTTGTCGGAGCAGTACTGAGTCGGGGCCCTTTGTTGATGTGGAGTCCATGGTAACATCAGCCAGTCTACCAGTATCAAAGCTTTTCATTGGTGCTGCGGGTGTGTGAGACTTGGAGGCTGCAGCTGCCAGATTTGCATCCTTTTTCTTGATTTTGGAGCCAGAAATAATTTCCTTAGCACTCACCACACCTGGTGAAGTCCAAGCCGCATCGGATGTAGAGCATGTCCATCCCGCAGCTCGTAGTGCAGTGTCGGGGGTCCAGACAGGATCAATTAGAGGGATCTCACTGTAATCTGTATGCAGATGTAGAGAAGCAGGTTGGTCCGACTCAATACTTTGTACTGAAGTTTCGGAAATTTTTTTTTTTTTTTTATACTTTATTTTTATTATTATTGGCATGTATTTGTACACAATTACATCCACATCTGAGACAACCTTACATGTTATGTTTTCCATAGAGAGACAAGTTCATTAATCAAAGGATTTTTGTATCCCAAATATTTTGATACCTCATTAGGTGGAAACCTAAATATATGCTATAAGACATACTGGTTATAAAGCTGTTGAAAGCAGCCCATGAGCAGTACGAATAATACAATGTTCTAAAAGACTATAACTAATATCCAATACACCATACCCTATACAGGTTCCTAGCATCAAACTATTTATCTAAAGAAAGTACATTTCTTCCTAAACATCCGTAAGGCAGTAAACTTCTATTCTCTATCATTTCAATAACAGTCCCTAGAAAAGAGACAAAAAACATCATTAAACAAAAGGTTATTTAAACATGTCACCCTCTAGAGGCTATAGAACTTCAACACCCACTTAATCAACTTTACCCCCCTCTGTTATTATAGTTCACTTTCAGATCATGTCCTTATATAAAGTTCGTAGAAAAATTATGACTGAAGAGGGTGTCGCTGGAAGCTTTTCAAACAGGGACCCATAAGTTCCAGAGTTATTCAGCTAATTTTAATCGAGCAAGTAAAGAAATAGTGACACATTACTTTGAAAAGTTCAACCTTCTTCTGTTTCAGCCCAAACCCCTTCTTCAGTATCCGAGTCTTGAGAATGACTCCTGTGTCTCGTAGCAGATTGAGAGCCCATTTACCAGCCTCATTGGGGTCGGAGAAAACCCAAGCTTTTCCACCGTGCACTGTTCTAAGGCGGGCTGGGAAAACCACCACGTGGATAATCAAGGCTTTTGAAGTTGTTTCTGCGTTGTAAATTTCTTTCATGTTTCTTGTGAAGTAACTGATGTCCGAAATAAGTACACAGGCGATCTTCTTGGATTAGAGGTCCTGCCTGTCTGGCCATCCTAAGTATTTTATTTCTGGTGCCCTTATGATTTATTAACCAAAAGCAGTGTACGAGGGGTTTCCAAGTCCTCCTTATACCCTTGTGGAGTAATGCAGTAGGTCTTTTGCAGCCCTAATTGTAAATTTTGACCCTCCAGTGCAATTTTGTCTTGCAGCCAGTCCTGTAAAAACATAAGGGGGTGATCTCTCTCAGTCCCCTCGGGCAACCCTAGGATCTGAACATAGGATGATCTGGCTTGGTTGTCTAGTGTCTCCAGCCGCACTCGTTAGTGAGCATTCTCTTTAATCACCATCGCAGTTACAGCAGAAGGTGACTCAGATCCCCTCTTTAAATCGGACATTTCTGTCTGTATTCCCTCCACAGTTTTCTCTACTACTGTTACTCTTGAGCCCATCACATCCATTTTGGTACTTAGATCAGATACCGACGTGATGAGTCGTTGTAGCTTCAGCCCTATGGAGGTCATATTTTCTTCAGGCTCTGAACTCATAGTAGCCTGCATCTCATAAGTCGATCATGAGGTCTACACAGTTCCTGATGATTTCCCTCCGGTATCACCACCTTTATCTCACCTTGGGTTAGCCATCTTAGGTTTTCAATGCTCCTCGTTCCAGTGGCGCTAATACGATCTTTCACCTCAGGCTCTAAATTAAGTATTTTAATGATATTTATAAGAAACTCGAAGAGCTGATAGGAGTTGCTGCCAACAAGCTTGGGCTCCACAGCACCCCCCAGTTTCAGAAATATTAAGCTGTACTTGTTTTTGAGACATAGGCATAGTGTAGGTAGCATCAGGGATGTTGGATTGCATTATGTCATCCTCCCGCATGAATTGTTGCAAAAGTGACCTATGCCGTGTGTACACAAGTCTTAATTGCTCTACCGAAAGACTAGAAATTGAAGTCTCACCTGCTGTAGTTGCCTCGGAGTCCATAACCAAAGTCTTAGAGGTAGTATCCTTAGAGACCGAGTTAACATTTTTCTTGGGTTGCAGTGCTTCTGCATTCTCATTATTCGGTCCAACTTTATTTTCTGGCACAATAGATCCTGATTGAGAAACAAAATCCTCGGTTGAGTTTGTTTGCATGAAGGAGAGTGGTCCAGCAGCATCTCCACCACCTCCTGCCTCTAGAGCGGCAGCCATGCTGCCACTGAGCCAAATGGCCAAGGGTTCCCTCTACAGACGAGTAGGAGAATTTCCCCAGTGTCCTGGCCAAATTTCCCCCATTCACTAAAAATACTACCAACAGCTTAATCTGGTTCAATTTCAGTTGGTTACCATCTGTATCTGCCCCTCCCTCCCAGTCATCCCTGAAAAAGGGACTTCTAGTCTCAGTATGCCTACTCGATCAACAAAATTCAATAAATAAATAAGCCCAAAACACCACAGGTAGCAGCTCGAGCTTTAAACTGTGGCTCAACCATTGTTTAACAAACTCTTTAGGGTACTTTCCCTCTGCTTCCTTCGGGAAACCCAAAATTCTGATGCTGCTGACTCAAGCATAGCTTTCTACAGCTTTAAGATGGTATCTCACTGCCTGAGTCTCCTTAGTAAGCCCTGACATCACTAGTGTTGCTCTCAGTACTGCGCTTGCTGCTTCTTTAGCTTCATTGCTGCTGCGGATATTTGTAATTCACGGAGTTGCAGTGTCCCATTAAAATCAGAGAGCTTTTCATTTAAGGCAATGAAATGATTTTCTAAAGCCTTCAGTGCTTGGAGCACATCGTTATTTGTAGCCCACATGGATTTCTCTCCAGTGCTAGTTTCAGGGCCTTTTGTGCCATTCTTTTCTCCTCCATCGGCTGAGGTTTTTCAAGGGTTATCCATTGTAGATCGTTCCCAACTTTGGTTAGCGTACCCGGAGATGTGGTAGATAAAACTGTGCACCGAATTCCCAGTTAGAATGGCAGAATGCTGTAAAACTAGTTATTTTCATACAAAGTAATTTTAGCACAAACCCACATGTAACCATTATTGTGCAAATTTAATTTAGTGCTAAGCCATTAGCACCACGTTCACTGTAACTGAAAAAAGTTAATTAGTACCAATTGGCATCAATTTATTTTCACACTAATTAGTACTTCAGCAAAAATAGTGCACCTTATTTGATAGTGAAAACTTCAAGTTTTACAGTACACACTTAAATTATAAAACTTGTTAGAGTTCCATTAGAGTATGGGAAAACATGTCTACTCCCACTGGCAGTTGGCTCTGCTTCCTCTATAGAGGGACATTAACAGGGCTGAGACCACATTTCTGTCCACCTTCAAGAAGACTAGTGGGCAGGAGTAAGGACCTAAAGATGTTCGAGGAGTGGTCTGGGAAGTGGCAGCTGAAATTTAGTGCAAAGAAATGCGCTATGATGCACTTGGGGAGTAGAAACACACAAGTAGGGTACACCCTAGGAGGGGAGGAAATCAAAAAATCAGAGCAGGAGAGGGATCTGGGGATCATAGTCTCCTCAAACCTTAAGGTAGGATTCCAATGTAACAGGGTGGTAGGAAAGGCCAATGGAATGTTGGCATGCATAGGCAGGGGCATTACCAGCAGAAGGAGGGAGGTAATAATGCCCCTGTACAAAGCCACGTTGAGGCCGCAACTAGAGTATGGAGTTCAGTTCTGGAGACCACACCTCCGCAATCCCCTTTCTTAAATAATAGAATCATAATAGCATCCGAAAATTGTGAAGGGATGGAGTTTGTATTTAAGATGGTATTATAAACTACTGTTAATATGGGGAAAGAAACTGTAAAGTGCTGATAAAATTCTGCTGTAATCCTATCCTTTCCAGGAGAGGTACATTTCCTTTGTCTATTGATAGCCTTTTGCACTTCTTCCAATGTAATTGGCTTAGTTAAAGTAGCCTTCTGATCTCTGGAAATAGGAGAAGGCATAATATCCGAAAATAAACTTCATCTCGTAGAAGCTGTGGAGACTGTTCCAAATGTGTTTTCTAAATATGTTTGTACTTTGCTCTTAATGGAAGCTAGGGAGTTACATTCAATGGAGGTGTCCTGTTCCTTAAGTTAGTCCATATGAGAAGCAGCTATTCTGTTTGAACAGGATTTAAAGATATCCAGTGACAAATTGGGCTTCCAATTTTAAGGAATATGCCCTATTGTACTGTATCTTCTCCATATTTTCTTTTAAGGTTTGGATTTATAAAGTATGTGTTATCCCCGATTCAAATGCCCTTGAGATGGTGTTTTGAAGCTTCTGATGCAGGGATAAGTATTTTAAATAAGCAGTCTGGGTCTTATTTCTTGCATGTTTAATAAAAAAAGATTTTAAATCTTTTTTTGAATCTTTTCACCAGCTTAAAGGGGAAACGTATGCATCTAATACTGAGATTCTAGCTTTTAGGAATTCTTTGCATGCGGCTGAAATATAATTGTCCTTCAACAGTGTGTTATTGAGCTTCCATCTAGAGTGAACTTTGCTGGGATAAGCTCCATTTGATGAAAACCATTAAAGTGAGATGCCCAAATGATCTGATGTTTCGCAAGGGATCATTTCGGCTTGCTGTACTGATACATTCTGTGATACAAAAATGTAATCTATACGGGTTGCAAGAGAACCTTTATAAAAGGTTTAGCCTCTTTTTGATGTACCTCACAATACCCATCTTTAAGAGAGGCAGATCTAATAATTGTTCTCAAAGTTGCCATATTCCCAAAAACTTTTTTTGTACTGCCCCCTCTGTCCTCTAGGGTGAGTCCACAGTTAAAATCTCACCCCACTATAAGATGTCTATTAGTGTAAAAATACAGTTGTAATTTTTTAAACAATTCAGACTTTGTAGCAATATTTTGCGGAGCATAAATATTAATAATCCTTAAATTTAATAATCTATACTTACAATCAATGAGCACAGCATGGCCTGGGACAATATCTACTAATCTGCTGACACTATAGCTAAATCTAGAAAATAAAATCCCCACACCATCACACTTATCTTTCCACTGGACCAAAAAAAAGGTCCTTTATGCCATCTACTTTTTAACTGTTTAAGCTCATATGAAGTTTTAGGGCGTGTGTCCTGAAACTAAATAAATGTCTTGATTTAGGTCATGAAGATATTGAAATGTGGTTAGGCATTTTCTGTGGGATTTCATGCTGTATACGTTTAGGGTGCAGCACCTCAAGCCCGATCCTGCTAGCATGAGAAACAAAAAAAGGTAAAAAACACTGCCATTTTTCTTTTTATTTCAGTATTAAGTTACTTCAGATGAGATTTCTGAAGCATTCTTAGAGGGGGAAGGGTCTGACCTATGATCTGAAGAGTAGTCCATCCTAGAGGCCTGTGAGGAATCAGAATCACAGCCTTCTTCCATCATATCTCCCCACTGTTTACGCTTTGGGAAAGCTTGATATCTGTTTCTAGTTAGGATGGAATTCCAGGGAGGAAGATCCTGTGCCTTTTCTTTTCCCTTTTCCTTTCCCTTTCCCCTTTCTTAGGGGACAGACTGCTGTGAAGGGGACAGTGTCCTGAGCTGGGGGGTGAGGCATTGGGATTAAGTTCTGTTCTACAGAGGGGTCAGGGTCTGTGGAAATAGAAGGGCCCCGTTCTTCAGTCCTATTGGGACTAGCATTCAGGAGTGTTGCTGAGATGGGAGTTTCCTCCTGTAAAGGAGGTACAATGGGAGAAAGACCTTTTTCTGCATTTTGAAGAGATAAAGTCTGGGAGTCAGTAATGATTGCCACTTGATCTTGAGGAACCCTATCCATCCTGTTGTGGTCTGCCCAAGGACATTGGTGATAAGAATGTCCTGTCTCATCACAAAGGTTGCATTTCATGTGGTTAGGGCATCCTAGACTTACATGTCCATAAGCTAAACAACGACTGCATCTGGGTTTATCACATAGGTTGCTTAGGTGAGTGCACCACATTTATGGCAGGTGCAGGGTTGCCCAGGATAAAAACAAAGGCCTCTGTCCCTACCTATATAAAAACTGCCAGGTAGGTGTACAATACCCCTCTCATTTTGCTTTAACTGAACCTTCACTTTCCAACCTCCTGTCCAAACAAGGTCCTCGTCCAATATTGGATATAGATGCACTGGAGAGGGTTCAGAGAAGGGCAACAAAGATGGTGCAGGGTATGCAGGGGAAGACATACGAGCAGAGGTGTAAGGAGCCGGATCTGTACACGCTGGAGACAAGGAGGGAAAGGGGAGATATGATTGAAACCTTTAAATATGTAAAGGGCATCAATAAAGTAGGAGAAGGGTGTTTACTAAAAAGGAAGGAGGGAGCCAGAACTAAAGGGCACAGCATCAGATTACAGGAAGAAGATAGGGGGGCAATGTGAGAGAGCATTTCTTCATGGAGAGGGTGGTAGAGCCCTGAAACAGACTGCCGGATGGAGTAGGGGCTAAATCAGTGGAAGAATTCAAGAGGGCATGGGACTGGTATATGGGGCTGAGTATTGGGGCAGGCTGGAGGGGAGGTGTAATGGGGGGGGATAGAGCAGACTAGACGGGCTGGTATGGTCCTTTTCTGCCATAAAGCTTTTATGATTCTATGGTGATTCTATGATTCTATGAGTACTTAGGGCACTGCTTTTCAACATCTTCACCAATGATCTGGAAGCTGCGGTCTCCAGCAGGCTGCTTAATTAATTAATTAATTAATTTAAATGTTTTACCAGGAGGGCATGCTGAGCAGACTACCGCTCGATTCCAGATGTGTCCTGGGGGGTGCAGGGGATGGGAAGATACATACAAATTCAAAGTACAGCCATTTCAAAAACAAGTACAAAAAATTAGCTATATGATATATAATGATATGTATAAATACATATCAAAAAAATATAATGACAGTATAAATACAGAATGCAACACAGCAAGCAACAAGAAAATCTGGGTATACATAGCAGCTAAATTGATATGTGGTGCTAATGACAACATTTACAAGAGTCGGAGTTATTTATTAGGAGTACCCACAGCAGGAGTCAGTTGGAGGGCTAGTACCTGTTGTGAGTTTAGTCCGCATGAGCAGTTGGCGGAGAAGTGTCCTTTGAGGAGTGAGTTGATTTGCCAAGAGGAGGGAGCGTGACGAATGTCCATAGGCAGAGAGTTCCATAGTTTGGGCATGCGAGCTCGGAAAGTCAACTGGCCGGCAGAGGTCGACATGTTAGAGACATGCAGAAGCTGGGAATCTAAATTCCTGAGAGAGTATGCAGGGGGTGATTTGGCAGTTAGGGTATCAATGAGGTAGGAAGGTAGTGACTGGATCCATAATCTGGCCGTGAGGCTATTGCAGTGAGACTGATGCTTTTTGTAGAGCGAGGAGAGGTTAAGAGACTGGTAGAGGTTGCAGTGGTGGGTGGAGGGAGTACAGTCCAGGGCAAAGCAGCAGAAGGAGTGGAAAAGGGGATCCAGTCTAGCCAGGGTGGACTTAAGTGCGGCACTGTAGACTACGTCCCCGTAATTGAAAATAGGGAGGATCATTTTCTGCACAATTGCCCTGTGGGAATACTGCCACAGTTTCGGAAAAAGGCACCCAGTCTAGGGTGCAGTTTTTTATGGGTAGCAGTGATGTGTCCCGAAAAATCAAGGTGCTGGTCCAGCCAGACCCGAAGATATCTGAAGGAGGTGCAATTTTCTATAGGAGTCCCTTCTAGGGTTTTAAAAGTAGGACTGGTAGGGAGACAGGAGAGTCTCTGCCTCATGCCGAAAGTTAAGGAAACCTTTTTTTTGTGTTTAAGATAAGTTGATTTGAGTGAAACCAGTGTTGGATAGCATTGAAGTCTTGCTGGAGTCTGGGTGCCACTTCCAGTGGGGAGGGACCTGAAGTATACAGAACTGTATCATCTGCATACATATGAATGGATGTGTGTGGGCAGGCTGATGGCAGGTCATTTAGGAAGATGGAAAACAAGATTGGGCCAAGGACAGAACCTTGGGGGACACCCATAGTGACAGGGAGAGAGTCGGAAGTGGAGGTCCCAATTTTAACTGATTGAGACCTGCTAGCCAGGTAAGATTTGAACCAGCTGGCGACTGCAGTGGAGAGCCCTGCATGGGAGAGCTTTGCCAAGGGAAGGGCATGCGAGATGGCGTCGAAGGCCTTAGCTAAGTCGACAGAGATGGCAGATGTGATGTGGCCTTTATCCATGCCTGTAAGGATGGAGTCAGTGAGTCTGAGTAGGGAAGTGACAGTGGAGTGGGATTTCCTAAAGCCTGATTGGTAAGGAGTAAAGAAGGAGGAGAGTTGCGAGAGGACTAGATGTTCCTGGATTTTAGCAACAATGGGGAGGAGGGAGATCAGGTGGTAGTTACCAGGGGAGGATGGGTCACCACCTTTAGGGAGGGGGATGACTGTGGCATGTTTCCAATCAGACGGGATAGCAGAGGTAGTGAAGGAGAGGTTGTAGAGGGAAGCTAGGGGGCTGGCAATGGCTGGGGCTGATAGGTAGAGCATTTTGGCATCCAACCCTGAGGGGCATTTGCCCTTAGAGGGATTAAGGGCATTGAGGGCTCTGAGTACTTCGGTTGGAGTAACCTGGGAGAATGAGAATGCTGGGTAGGGGGTTTGGGTTGCAGGGGATGTGGATGTAGGAGGGTGTGGTGCAGGCGGTAGATATGAGTGGAGAGTTTGAGTTGAAGGGGATGCGGATGTAGTAGGTTGTGGTCCAGGCGGTGGACTTAAGTGGAGAGAGGTTGCATTGCTGGTGAAAAAGGAGTTGAATACAGTGGCCACTGCATGTGATTCTGATGCTGTGGAGCAGCCTACGACTAGGACAGGGGTGGCTGGGTGGAGGGGGCAGAAGAGTGATTTAATCGACTTCCAAAACTTAGCCGGGAGATTTAGATTTTTTTGGAAGGATGAGGAGAAATAGGAGGCTTTGACCTGCCGGATAAGCCTGGTTCAGGTATTTCTAAGTGTACGGTAGTGTTGGTGGTCAGCGAAGGTACCTGATGATTTGAAGGCTTTCCACGCCTGGTCCCAAGCTCGGAGGTGGTCCATAAGGTCAGCTGTGATCCAGGGCAGATGGGCACCCCTTACTCTGGCCTTTTTGAGTGGGGCATAGTGGTCCCAGATGGCAAGAAATCTGACCTTAAAGAAGTTTAGGGAAGAGTCAACAGAGTTGGCCTTGTGGATGAAGGACCAGTCAGAGTTTGCTAAGTCATTTAAGAGCCCTTGAAGGTCAAGGGATTTGTAAGACCTGGTGAGAAGAGTTCTTGGGGGAGGTGCCTTGGCTTTAAATATTTTTCTTACTACATAAATCATGTGGTGATCCCTCAGAGTCTGGTAGGAGGCCAGAGGCAATTATCCTGTGTGGATGCGAGGTGAGGGCCCAGTCCAGTAGGGAGTGGTTCTGGGTTTTTGATGTAGATGCATGGGCTCAGTGATCTGTTTTGCCAGATTTAGTGCAGCCACAAGGTTGTGAAGCTTGGTGCTCACGCTGGAGAGCCAGTTCAGGTTAAAGTCACCAAGGATATGAAGTTCGCCCCCTGAAGCAATGGTTTTTAGAGTGTCCAGATGTGCTATGACAGAGGTCATATGAGAGTCAGAGGAGCAATAGGAGCCTGCTATGAATATGGGGATTGCGTGAGGTAAGGAGATTTTTATCAGTAGGCTGTTAATGGATGGTGGTAGGTCAGGTAGTGAAACTATAGAGAACTTTATCCGGGATGATATGTAGATGGCTCTGCCGCCACCTCTCTTGGTGACCGGGCGGTCATGACGAGTGACGGAGTAACCCGGGATAGCTACTTCTGCATCCAGGTTGTGTGGTTTCAGCCAGGTCTTAGTTATTATCAGGATGTCAGGGGGTAGTGGCAGGACTATTGTTGGAGTAAGGGCAGTTTATGTAGTAGACTGCATATATTTAAGTGAGCTACTTTTAGGCCTCTGGGTAGTTGGATAGTGGGACCGGTGTTGTGACTGGTGTGGGTTGAAGGTCCCGGGTTTTGCTCGATGTCCCCTGCGAGGAGGAGTAGTAGAGTAAGCACCCGTTTTGTATTATGTAAAAAACATTTTGGTCTATGGTGGGCAGAGGGAGTCTTGGGGGAAAGTGCAGAAAGTCCCTCCACAGGGAATTTTATCACTGACAGCCCAACGTGAAAGGATGGGGGGAGAATGGAAGGGCCTGGAAGCCAGCCATGGTGTGTGGTGGGGGGGTGCTGTCCAAAGTTGGGGGAGGAGCAGGTACTTGGGTGTGTGATTCGGATGGTAATATATGGAGGAGTAGGTTGCAAATTGGGCAGATACAAGGGTGGGAGGGATTCTATGGTGGCAAGTAAGGCTGCTCCTAAGATAGTTTTATAAACTACGTGTAGCATTTTGTGCTGGAAAGAGAGAGAAAGTGCAAAAGTAACTGTGCTGGCCCCTAGTGGTGATAGTTGATAAGCTGCAAAGGGGAAAGTAGGGTGATCGCTTATTTTTGTGCACGTGACTCTCATTATATCGCTTATTTTTGTGCACGTGACTCTCATTATATAGCAAGTGGCTCACCAAGGGTGGTGGTGGGGGCGGTGGGGCAGCTGAAGCAAAGCGTCAGCTGGGAGATAAATGGCACAACACAAAATCCTTTTTAGATTTGCCTTTGGGCTGCAGTCCTAGTAGCGCTGGCCAGACCGAAAATTTAAACTTGGCACCCAAAAGCTCTAAGCTCAGGGATCTCAGCTGACTCGAGTGGCGTACCTGCAAGAATTCGGCTCGGGGGGAGGGCGGCTCGCTCCGTGAGCCCTCACGACCACCAGTGGGGCAAGGCAGTGGGAAGCTGAGGAGAGAAAGCAAAGAGGAGGTATTTATAGTCTGAAATGGCTTTTCGGGGGGAGGGGGGAAGCCGCATGCAAACAAGCTAATGGAATTAGGCTCAGGATCTGAATACAGGGCACATCAGTAGCTCCAAGTTACTTAATAAATTTAAAACAGACTCCAAATTCAAAACTCACTGACTCTAAGGCAATAAAATCGTAACTCAGACTTGTAACAGTAAGACAGGGCATGGCACATGTATTTCTGCTGTGAGCAATTTCTGATCTCTAAAAAACAGCTCTGATTCAGTAATTTGTTTCAACTCTGCATTCCTAAGAAAGTTACTATTATGTGGAACTTAAACAGTTGCTTTACAGCTAAACAGGGCATAGGCACCTGTATTTCAGCTTCAGCTAATCTCCAGTTATCTTGAAGCAGCTCCGAATGCAGTACTACATTACACTCTGCTTGCCTAAAGAAAATTAATTTATGTGGAGCATTAAACAGTTGTTTTTAGAGATAAACGGCACAACACAAAATCCTTTTTAGGTTTGCCTTCGGGCTGCAGTCCTAGTAGCACTGGCCAGACCGAAGATTTAAACTTGGCACCCAAACTCTCTAAGCTCAGGGATCTCGCCTGACTCGGTGGGCGTACCTGCAAGAATTCGGGTTTGGGGGAGGGCGCTCGTCAGGAGCCTCACAACCACCAGTGGGGCAAGGCAGCAGGGAGCTGCAAGAATCTGCTCAGGGGAGGGCGTTCGCCCGGAGCCCTCGGACCACCAGCGGGGCAAGGCAGCTGGGAGCTGCAAGAATTCGGCTCAGGGGGAGAGCGGCTCACTCCGTGAGCCATCATGACCACCAGCAGTGCAAGGCAGCGGAAGGGATAGGCGAGATGGAACTTGAGCGGCTTCTGACCTTAAATTATTAATGTAGTGGTTGATGCTAAGCTGGCCAAGGTGATGGACTTCACTGAGGATGTGGATAAACGTCAGGAGGACCTGTGCTAGCTGGACAATTGGTCTGACTCCTGAAGCCTTAGATTAAATGTAGCCAAAGGCAAGGTGCTGCTTTGGGGAGTAAAAACAGAAATAGGAGTTACTGTGTGGTACCCTTGATGCTGCAGCCTAGGCGGGAAAGAAGCTGGGGGTCATAATAGACAAGGGGTTGAAGCAGGACAAGCTGTGTGCATCTGCTGTCAAAGGCCAGCAAAATGCTGAGGTGCATCAAATGGTGGGGGTGCTCAGCACTGCAGGGGAAGTAATCCTATAATTTTAGGAGGCCTTGGTCGGGCTCCACCTGGAGTACTGCATGCTGCTCAGTCTCCTCTATACACAAAGGACACTGAGACAGTCAAAAGAGTACAACACATGGTCACCAAAAAGACTGGGGGGATGTAGGACAAGAGCTATGAAGAGCATCTGGAAGCTCTTAATATGTTCACCCTGGAGAAAAAGAGGGAGAGAGGCAGCATGATCTTATTCTTTCACTTACATAAGGATATTGATAAGATAGAACACTTGGAGATGTCTGATCTGATATACCCTGAAGCTCAGCGGTGGTAAATTCAGGCAGTAGGAAGCACTTTTTCTTTCTGAGGGTGGTGAGCCTGTGGAACAGCCAACCAGCTGAGACAGTGGACATGAAGACAGTGCAAGTCTTCAAGGTAATCGTAGGAAATCAGAGGATACCCTGGGTAGTGGAGTGGCTGGGGAATCCCCATAAATTAGTACATTTTTGTACAGCCTACCTGTTGGCCCCTTCTTCTAAGTGGGAGGGATGGACGAGTTGGAACTTGAGTGGCTTCTGACCTTAAATTATTATATTTCAGTACTATGTTGCTATGCTACCAGGCAGAAAAGGATGGCTTTTGATCCAGTTAAAGGGAAGTACCATGACATGGAGATTCTATTTAAAAACATTTTCTTTCCTGCTCATCATGTCTGGTTAGAGATTGCTGTATGTAGTTTACTGAGCTTGTGGAAACAGGAAACCTGATCACAAAGTGAGAGAAAGGGAGGGTACCCCATGAATTGGACCTGGAGGAAGAAAAAGCAAGCTGAACATTTCAAACTCTTTTTTTTTTTTAATTTAGTATGCTTTTTTTGATACGAACATATAAACATGCCAGCAGAAGCAGGCCTTATGGTCTATCAAGCCTGCAGCTAGCCCCTCAACTTGCAGCTGCCCCCCCATATGTTCTCCCTGGGAATCAAACCTCTGACCCTTTGCTTGTAAGGCGGGGACATATTCAGTGTACCATCTGAGGCCACCTGATGTAATAAAAAGACAGTACAAAACAGATAACATACTACAGAGTGCAAACAGAAGACAATAAGGCCCCCAGCCTAGTTACAGTGGAGTGACAGTACATGAAGACGGCATAAGGGGAGAGCAGACAGTAAGGGGTGGACAAGACCATTATGTCTGGATCCCTAATGTAGTCCAGTATACAACAAGGTATATCAAGTCTCTAGGTCATCTGTTATTAATTGAGTTGTCCTTCTTGCTCCTGTGGGAGGAAGCATAAAGTATGAAGCATGCCCCAACGTTTGTCAGACAAGGATGGTCTATAGTTGAGGCTGGCAATCATCTTCTTGGCATTGAGATGGGTTAGCAGTTCTTTATGCCATGAAAAGAGGTAATTTCAGAGTCTAACCAGCATCTTAGAACCAACCTTTTCAATGAGGCAGCATTTATTGAAATATTGTACTTTCTCTCTCTTACAAAAACCTGCTGATAATCACCCATCAAACAAACTGCTGGGATCAACGTGTTGTGCAGGCTCAGAAGTGGATCCATCTGGTCTTTAATGCTGTTCTAAAAGTCTTCCACCAGTTCACATTCCCAAAACATGTGCATTAGTGAATCTGTTACTTTATTGCATCGCGAACAAATGTCTATATTCAACGTACCAATTTTATGCAGTTTGACAGGAATAAAATAAAGATTATTAAGTATGTTGAACTGAACGAGCCTGAGTTTGTCATTTTTGTTATAAGTGTACAAATCTTTCCAGACCTGGTCCCATTTGGTTTGTGTTTGTGTAAACACTGTCTGCCAGTAAGGGCAGGTGCCATCTCCTTTCCTAGGAGATTTGTCAAAGATAAGGTTATAGATATTGGAGATGGCAAGAGGCTATATGGCTGCTTGGGTGAGAGAATGATAGAGGTCTGCATTATTAGATGACCATGGTATGGGGCCAAAATTTTGAGCAAGAGAATGTGAAAGTTGCAAGAACCTGAAAACTTGCTTGTTACTTACTTTGCATTGTCTTCTAAAGGATTCAAACGTCAGAATAGGGCCCCCCCGATTTTAAAGTTACGATTGTTGAAGCTGGGTTACGACGAGACATCTTTGGTAGGCAGGATATTGAGGAACTGGCAAAGCTGATGATGTATTTTTAGAGAAGTGTAGTGTGCTTAAGGCACTTGGGTAATTTCGCTGGTGCCATGTGTATCAAGGCATTGATGTAGATGCCAGCTTTTGAACACAGGTCATTTTCTATAATAACCCACTGCAGGATATACCCTTGTGCATCCCCTGTAGTGGTTAGTTCACACCATTTAAGGTATTTAGTGGCCTGAGCTGCCAGATAACAGATCCTAAAGTGCAGTAGGTGGAGCCCTTCTTGTGTTTTTGGTCTGGCTAACCTATAGTAGGCATGGCGGTAAGTCTGCCCAGCCTACAAAAAAGTTGAGATAGTGCTATGAACTTTTACAAACCAGTTTAGGGGAAGATATACAACAATCTGGGTAGAATATTCATTGTGATGATATTAATACAGCCCAGAGAATGAGAGGTAGGGCACTCCATTGCTTAGGTCATGTTGTACTGTGGTGACCAGGTGGTCTTGACTGATGGTTTTCATCAGGAAGTGTTCCTACTGACATCAGTACCTAAATAACACAGTGATCTGGGAGCCAAGGTCAGACCCACCTATGTTATTGTATGCTTGCATACTGCTGCATTGAATCACATTACCTGGGTCTTTCCAACATTGAGTTTATAAGCAGACAGGATACCAAACTCTGAAAAGACTTTTAATGCAGCAGGCAGGGGATGTATCTGGGTGGGAGATGTACACGAGGATATCATCGGTGTAAATGGATAATTTATAAACATGGTTTCCAACTGAGATGCCTTGCACAGCTTTGTTAGGTTTAAGTTGAACAGCTTAAAAAATAAAGGTGAGAGGGGACAACCCTGCCTGATGCGTCTGTGAAATCTTACAATGTTAGACAGAACACCATTAACTAGGACCCTACCCCATGGGGTGGTATACAAGACTTTGACCCACTGTATGAATGAGTCAGGGAAGCCTAGTTTGTGCAGTACAGTCAACAAGAAAGTGCACGGCACACAGTCAAAAGCTTTCTCTGCATCTACAGTAAGGACATCAGAACTGCAGGGGTGTCTGGCTTCCTGGACACAGAGAAGATGTGCATCAATTATTGGAGATGGTCTTATGAGATTCTATGTTGCATGAAGTCTACCTGCTCTGGGTTGATTAGATGCCCCCATACCCTGTTAACTCTTCTGCAAGTATCTTTGCTAGGATTTTCATGTCCTGGTTTATTAAAGAAATGGACCTGTAACCAGATGTCTTTTCTGGATCCTTTCCAGGTTTTAATAGAAGGGTTATTGAGGTGCTTGTGAGTGTGTTGTCATGCAGGCCTTCACCATGTAAATAGGCAAAGGTCCAGGCCAGCACCAGTGCAAGTTCTGGATTGAAGATTTTATAAAACCTGGCTGGGTAGCCATCTGCGCCTGGAGCCTTATCCATCAAGAGTGATTTGATGGCCTTATAAACTTCAGCAGGGGATAGTGATTGTGATGACTGCTTCTGCTGTTCTTGGTAAGACTGGGTAGTGGGCTGGAATATAGGTAACTGGTGATGTCCTGGGGAGGTTTTCATTGTCCTGGTAGAGACTTTGGTAAAAGTCCTGAAATTCCTTGGCAAAATATCTGGGGCTGGCTTTCAGAGTGACATCCTTATCTGATCTGATGGCTTTTATAAGTCTAGCTGGCTCTTATTTTCTAAGTTTTAGGGCTATTTGTTTACCTGCTTCTTCAATTTGGTGTATATACTTTGAATGAGTATGGAATATAGCATGCTCCACTTGGCTCTCTTAATATGTCTTCATATTTAGCTCTGCATTTCTAAAGATGGAGGTGAGTGACCTCCAGTGTGCTGAGGGAGAGCTTGGCCTCTATCTATATAATTGACGTTAGCAAGCCTTGGGCCTTGGCATGTCTTGTTTTTTTCTGGATGGAAGCAAGCCTAATGAGCTCTCCCCGAAGGGTACATTTAAGTGCCACCCAGTTATAGTCTAGTTGGTCTGTGGAGTCCTCATTTTCTCCAAAATAGTTGGTATTATTGATATGAATTTTGACCAGTTGTTTATCCTCAAGCAGCTGGTTGTTTAGTTTTTAGGTTAGGTCTGTTTCCAAACCCTGGGTAAAGGCATGCTGATGCAGGACCAGTGAATGATCTGATAGGAACCCAGCAATAATTTGCCATTGGTGGGTTCCATACAAGGGTTGACTAGATATTAGAAAGTAATCAAACCTGGAGTAGGAATTGTGAGGGGGCAGGTAGAATATATATTCCTTACTATTAACAGATAATACCCTCCACAGTTCCACCAGCCCCGGAGTATCTATAAGTTTGCGAATGGCTCTCTGTACCAGAGATAAGCCATTCTGCCTGTTTCCTGACTAATTCAAGTCCACATTAAGGACAAGGTTCCAGTCCTCAGCTAGTCAGGTAGGGAGATGGGCAAATGGGGTAATAAGTGTGAGGAGTGAAGTGAAGAAGCTGGGAGTGTCCAAGTTTGGCCCCTATATTTTGCCTATTAGCAGTTCAATATTTTCTAGGGTGCCAGTACATAATATTTATCTCCCATGGGGTCAGCTATTGTTTGTGAGACTTGGAAATGACCATTTCTTGAGAAAATGGTTACAACACCCCTTTGCCTGATGCAGTCTCTGGCACCATAAGCTTGACCGACCCATTCTTTCTGAACAATAATGTTTCATCTGTCAGTAAGAGGGTTACTTTAAGCATAAGAATGTGTGTTTCATTTATTTTAAGATGTTTAAGAATCTAATACTGTTTAGTTTAAGCCTTAGCACCTTTTACATTCCAAGTAACATACTGAGTATTACTACCCGTTAAAGAGCTTCTTGAGTAACCATACATGGCTACCCCCTTCCCTTAACGAAGCTCCTCAAATACATGTCAGATGTGCATTACAATACGTTCACTCTGATGCCCTCTTCCTCCCACCCTACATGAAAAAGCGCATAAAGCAACAAAAACAGTGTAATGATACCATGAAATGTAAAACTTTACCCCTAAGGGTACTCTCAATTAGGGCATTTTTCTCTAGCCACAATGCCCCCAACCCTGGTCCTGACTACCATTCTCCTAGTGGCCCACATTGAACTCAGAGGGAAGATGTAAGCTCTCATCAACTCTGCACCATTCCTTCTCGGGTATATGCCTGTAGGCTTCATATTAGGCCTGAATGGGCCTAAATAGTGCTTTCGGTAAATCTTGTGGTGGCTGAGGGAACTAGTTGAACCAAGGCAGGTGGCATAAGCATCCTCCAGCCCGCCCCAGCCACCATATTCAAAGCAAGATTCTTAGCATATAATAATAAACCTTAACCATATAGAAACATTTATAATTTTATAGTGCTAGAAATTAGAAACAACATGAAGCCTGTATGTTCCAGTTAAAGGATATGTCTCTATAGGTTGGGGAGGTACATGAGGGATAACCCTTGTTGTGGGTGCATGTGTAATATTAGGGAAACAGACAGGGTTGGGGGGTGCAGACAAAACTCACAAAGTGTAGGATGATTAGTGGATTTCAGAATGTAGGTGCGGCAGCAGAATGACACCAACATTAATTCCAGCATGGCCGTGCATTAATTGAGAATTAATGCATGGTCCCCTGATGCAGGTTCGCCAATCAGGTGTAACCTTTTTTCTTGCCCATGTTACAAAGAGCTTTTCTCCCCCCATGTTCAAACTCCCAGTCCCAAAACAATGCCACAGTCTTTCATTGTACCAATACCTAACTGCTAATGAGCTCTAAGGAGACATGCACGTCATTGGTATGTGCAGGTATTCACGTGGATCAGGTGAAGCTGAACTTTATTGTGCAGCCTGCATTCCAAAAGGGAAGATCCTTCTCATCAGATTGAACAATCCCATCTCTATTACAGGTGGCTATGAACCACGGATACTGAATTTCCATTAAAAAACAGTCCTATATATTATCAATTTCCTCTATAATAACCTCAATTCTCTCATTTTCCTTTACTCTCACGCTATTGTGCTATGGTCTCTATAGATCTGAATAAGCCTTTTTGTCCTTAACCACTGACCTCCCTCACTACTTCCTATTAGTTGGTATATAACTTCAATAAAATGACTACATTTCTAAGTCATATATACATATTTATAAATAATAAACATTACCATAGGACTATTGATGCCTCTGCTATATTCCACAAAACAGTAGCTAGTTGATTTAGGGATTTGGCCCAACCAAAATAATGAATATGAAATCACAGAGTGATATTCGACTTTAATTTTGAAATTCAATATAAACTACAGCCTACCCTATATTAAGTTTATTGGCAACTAAAAAGAAATAAAAAGTATGATTCAAAAACAATCTTAGTACTAGAAAACTTCAATAATTTGGACACATTACCTATTGCTTTGTTGAAATATGCTCTAACCTGCAGTAGTGGATATTCATTTCAATACATGTTGTGCAAATATTAATAATTTTGTTTTATTTTATTTTATGTGATTTAAGAAACTTAATTTTGTTCTAAAGAAAGTTCATGACATGTAACCTATGATGTATATAAGACTTTCCCTGCATTATGACCCCCGAGGAAGACCTTGAGTGGCCCAAGCACTGGGGCTGCCAGTCAGTGTCCTCCACTTTACTGGATTAAACTTTTGAAGTAGCAATAACAGTGTGTTGGTCATTTCTATGAATGCAGTGACTTTGTTTTTTGTGTGTAATTAGGTAAGCTACCCCACACTGCACCAACAGACTAACTACTAGTGTGCACCCAGGGTGGGATATTCAGACTGCACCCAGCTGTGACGCAAGCCTGGGCACAGCACAACTGGGCTGCACCAGGGCATGGACCAGGCGATATTCAATGGTGCTGTGCCATGGCTCAGCACCATTGAATATGGCACTGAGGGCACATGCACTACGCACGGAGCAGTGGCACTGCACCAGACACAACTGGCAAAATGGGAGGAAGGGGATGGGCCAGCGCAAGTGCTGTTGCACTGGGCACATCAACTGCGATATTCAGTACTGGGTTTGCAAATGAGGCCAGTATGCATGCAAGGCACAAGTGAGGCCATTTGCATGTCATTATGGCCCCATTTGCATGCATTGCGCCGATGACTTGCGCCTGACGCCCTGCCAGGCTGCAGCTGTCAGGGACCGATGCCCTGCAGACCCTTGGCGGTCCCTACTCCCGTTGGCCCGATCACGGGCATATGTTAGTTGAAAGTCCCTGGTGGTCCAGTGGACTGCTCACCATTGCCCGATCGTGGGCATAAGTAAACTAACACCCTGGTGGTCCAGTGGACTGCTCACCATCGCCTGATCGTGGGCAAAGGTAAATCAACTCCCTGGTGGTCCAGTGGAAACCCCCCAGTGCCCAAATGCTGGCATAAGTATGTAAATTCCCTGGTGGTCCAGTGGAATGTCCCCCGTCGCCCGATCTCAGGCATATGCCTAAGTAACAGCCCTGGTGGTCCAGTGGAACTCCCTCCTCACCCGCCTACTGAGGTCCTCCACCACTTCCAGCACCCCCAGTCTGTGGTGGCAGCAGCTCGCCGCTGCCTCAGCCGACCGACAGCGAGCATACAGTACGGTCCTGTGCTGCTTGGGCTGGTCCACCGCGGGACCACCGGGTGTGCAGCCCGTCAGACAGGTCTGGGCCCTGTGAATGAATGTGTTCATTCACAAGTTGCCTGTAGCAGTATGGCTGCATGCCCATTGGTCCACGCTGTGGACCAATCAGGCGAACAGACCGCATTCTGTACACTGTCAGTCGGCGACAGCCGGGAGGCATGTGGGTGGTGCTGCTGCTGACTGGGGGTGCTGGGCAGGGAACCTCTGTGGATGGGTGGGGAGGAGACCACTGGTCCACCAGGGCGTCGGTTGCTCTGTCTGCCCATGATCGGGCTATGGGGGGGTTTTCACTAGACCACTAGGGATGTTCATTACACTTATGCCTGCGATCGGGCTACGGGGTGGGGGGCATGATGCTCCCTGAGCAGGGGGGCTTGGGGTCAGTGTTTTGGGAGGTCGGGTGGCCACCCACGGCAGGCAGCTACTGTGTTGCACCCTGCACTACGGCAGCCCACCTGTGGGTGTCCACGACTTTTTCCCTGTGTTTACGGGCACAACTTTGTGCCCCACTGAGCGGCGCAAGGTGGGGTTGTGCTTGCATATGCGCCGCACATCCCAAGCTGAATATCGGGATGTGCTGCATATGCATGGGCACGCCCCCCCCACACTTGTGGTGCATACATTACCGATGCGTCCCAGCGCATTGGGAGTTGCACTGTGGCACATGCCCCTTTGAATATCGTGCCGGGGCACATAGGTGTGTTGCGCATGGTGCAGCCCTGTTGCACCATGCGCAACCCTTTTGAATATCCCACCCCTGGTCTTTTTGCATGCATTCCAAAAGGGGAAATGCTTCTATGATCACTTGTTGGTGTCTGAGGTGCCGCCCGCTAGGTGCATCCTGCATGTGAGCTAGTGCACTTGCTGGCCCATAAAAGGACATTTTAAATCAAGCAGTTAAATGAGATACAGAGCTCATCCTATCGATCTTGTGATAGGTTATGGGTTGCTTCTACCCAAACGCTTTGTGGGCGAGGCAGCATGGCGGATGAGTGGATTCTTTCTCACAGAGGTGCAGTGAGGTCTGGCAACTCTGGCAAAACATCAGATCCGGTGTGCAAATGAGTAGTGGGCTGCAATGGTGGCAACTGTATAGCAGAGAAACAAGGTACAGTCTCACAAAAATGAGCTTTTGGGGAGTGCTGTGTTTCCAGTGCTCACTGTGACAGTGAGAACACTGACTAGAAGAAAGTAAGACCACAGGGTATTTCTGGGTTTCCGTGGGGTGGGCTACTCTTAGCTGGGAAGAGGTTTGAGAAGATTGTGGGGAGGTCTTTGCAAGCATCAACAGCAGGGAGGAATTGTTTCTGTTCATCTGGAGTATTCACTGAAAGTTTATCAAGGTAGACCATCCTAAATTTTAGCCCGGCTGCATACAGCTTGCTTTTCAAGTCTTTATACTCAGTCTGCAAGCCACATACCTGAGGACTCACTAAAGATGTGCAGTGTTTGACATTCCCACAAAATCTCCTTTGCTGCTTTTGCTTTTGCCAGTATGTGATTTGTATCTTAATAATTGAGCAATTGAAATATAACTGGTTGCGGTCTATCCCCAGGGTTCAGTGGGGGTTGTAAAGCAAGATGGGTGTGCTCGACTACGTAGTTTAGGCCATTCGGGGAAGGAACTGCTATCTTGGTGCACAACTGCAACTTTCCTTTTGTTTTTCCGGGCATGCCCCTATATCGCTAGGTTATTTCTGCAACTTTACCCTCTTGGTTCTCCAGCCGCTCCTCTAACTTTTGAAGTTTGTGCCTAAGGCTAATTAGCTCGGGGTTCACCCTTGCCATGTGGCCCTCCATAGAAATCATGTGCACTTCTGAATCAGAGACCCTTTGAATTAAGGTCTCTACAACTGGTTTGAAGCTGCTGAAGTCCCCAGATAGGTCCAATAGTGTCCTTAATTGCCCCATGCTACCGGAAGAAGTGATCTGGTGGGTCTGAGTCAGCCATGGGGTGGGGGAGTGGGTGCACTGGGAGAATCATCTGCCTTGTGTCTTTCGCTAACCTGGGATTGTTCAGGCAGGGGTATCACTGGTTGCACAACATCCATTTTTTCAGTGACTGGGTTCATAATAGGAGCACATTTGGTGGTGTTCTCTACACTTACCCTTTCTAGGAACCTCACTTTATTTTTCTCAGCCCAGCTTCTACTTCAAGTTTGGACTTTGACCTGTGTTTATGGACTGGTTACTGCATACCCCTTTTTTTTAGTTTTTATTTTATGAGTCTAAACATGTTGTGACAGGAGTCGACCTTAACATTCATTTACTAGCCCGGATACTAGTGCAGATTGCTGCAGGCTAGTGCAGAATTATCTGTTACTTGCCTGGCTGGGCTAGTGCAATTCCTCCCGTGGAAAACTGCAGTTCCATTCTCAATCGGAGTATCAAATAATTAAATAATTATAACTATTATTTAATTTAAAGCCAGGTCCTTTTCATGGAGGTTTAACTATGTGCTGCCTTAGTATTAGTGAAATGAAAAAAAATAGATGTCTGTGCGTAGTGCATTTACAAACTGTTTCATTTTATACTAACTACTGCTTTTATTTTTTGCTGGTAAAGATCCTTTCTCCTTTTTCTTTCCTTGTTTAGCTCAGTACTCATGGCAGGCAGATTTGTGACTGGTTCCAGGAGCAGCACAGTTCTAAGGCTGCCACCTGTCCAGTTGTAGACCAGATACTCCGGTTTTCAGGGTCCTTATCTGGTCATCTGGTTTTGATTAAATGTAGTCCACTTTTTTGGCCATTTTGAATGTTCAGATAGTATTAAAACTGATTGTATCAAATCATTCACTGCTGCATGCATGCCCAGGTAACAAAAAGTTCTGATGTCACTAGTCACAGGCCTTTGTTTGTAAAACCAGTCTGTCTAGGAGATGTAAAGTACGGCCATTAAGACCATTAGCAGTAAATCAACCTAATCTTTTCAACTCTGACTTAAGTATGGTCATTTACTGCCATGATAGGAAACAGTTTTTACTTTTTGTTTTTCCTATATTCGCATATGTGTTAGACCCACTTTTTTAAATGAGTTTTCACATTTTTATTGCCTTTGTCACTATGTTGATCCTTTCTCTCCTAAGTCCTCAGCAGCTGTTGCTCTCATTTTTATGTTTACTTGCAAGAAACATAGTGCCACCATACGAGTTTTCATAGGTGTGCCTCCCCCACTTCCAATGCCCTGCTCCCTTTTGCAGGCATGGCTGCACCAAGCCAATGAATGTCGGAGCTGTCTATGACAGCCCTTCAGATGCAGTGGCATACAGCTGAGAGCAAAAAACCACTGCAATCAACGGTGGTAACACGTAGGCAATTTGCATACTGCCGTCAGCAGGTAATTTACATACTGCCGTCAGCAGTATGCAAAGTGCCTACACTCTGCACTGCATCTGAAGCTGTCATAGACAGCTCTTTTTTTGTGTACTCTGTCCCCCCCCAACTAGCATGCTGGGAGCCCACCCCAGCGTGCTCATGTGCTCCCACACACATCGTATGGCCAACGGGTGCCCAATCCCCCCGTCGGGCTTCACTGACCTCCAACAGCCTTCCAGTGCCATGCTGGGAGCCCACCCCAGCATGGCAAAAGTCCGTTCGCCGACTTGGGGTGCCCAATCCCCCATCGGCTCCACTGTAAGGTTCCCCCCCAAACCAGAGCTCCACGTGCCATGCTGGGAGCCCACCCCAGTGTGACAAAAGTCTGTACGCCAACTGGGGGTGCCCAATACCCTGTCAGCTCCACTGTATGGTCCCCCCAAAAACCAGAGTTCCACGTGCCATGCTGGGAACCCACCCCAGTGTGTCAGAAGTCTGTATGGCAGACAGGGGTGCCCAATCCCCCATCAGCTCCACTGGCCCCCCTCAAAAAAACTTCCAGCTGTCACTCTGGGAGTCCACCCCAGTGTGGCAAAAAGTCCCACGTAGTCTAAAGAAACATAAAAGCCTGTAAAAAAAAAAAAAAAAAAATGGTCCCTCGTTGACTGTCTCGCCCCCTCCCCAACCCGCACCCACTCTCACACCACCTCCCCACACCCCACTCCATACTTACCTCAGAGCCGGCCACGGCGATCTTGACGGACTGGAAATGCGTCACACTCTTCAAAGCCGACCGCGAACTGAAGAAATGCCGGTAAGCTGTATAATGTAATACATATTTTTTTTCCAACTTTGGTGCATATCTCGGCCATTTTTGGGAATTTTTTCACCAAATTTCAACTTGGGGTTCTTGAGGACCCATCTCATGAATTCAGTCACTGTCATTTTTTTATTTGGTCCCGAAAGGTGATTTCGCAGTCACTGTGCGGAACCACCTTTCGGGACCAAGTAATGAAATGACATTGTCACAGTTCATGAGGTAGTCCTCCAAAAACTCTATGTTGAAAATTTGGTGAAAAAATTCCCAAAAATGACTGTTTTATGAGACTGCGTTGCGCAGTTCCTACACACACTCGTAACTTTGAGAATTTCTAATATTTTCAGTCCAGATTTTCAACATTGCCATTTAACCACACCTCCTTATGAACAATATAGCTGTCATTTTTCATATCATGCCCAAAATGTGTTTTCACACATGTGGCTCACATTAGCGCGGTTGGTGTGCGAAATCAATGTTTGGGACATGTTAAGAAAATCACAGTGACACTGGTCATGAGCAGAGGTGGTAAAATGGCTGTTGAAAATTTGGTGACAAAAGTCCATAAAATGACTCTGTCACCAGCATTCATTTCGCAATTTCCACACACCCTCATAAGTTCATGAATTTGTAATATTTTCAGTCCAGATTTTCAACATTGACATTTTTCCACACCTCCTTATGAAAAGTACAGCTGTCATTTTTCACACCCTGGCTGAAATGTGTTTTCACATTTCCTGCGCAGAATAACGCGGTCACTGTGGGAATTTAGTGTTCGGGATAAATTACGAAAATCACAGTGACACTGTTCATGAGCAGAGGTGCAAAATGCCTATGTTGAAAATCTGCTGTAAAAAATCCCCAAACTACTTACATTACGGGTTTACGTTGCACAGCTCCTACGCACGCTTGTGACTTCACCAGTTTTTGTATATTTTACTCCAGATTTTCAACAATGCCATTTTTTACATCTCCTCATGGACAGTACACCTGTCACTTTTCACATCCTGTTTGAAATGTGTTTTTGCACCTGTGGTGCCAAATGGCGCAGTCGCTCTGCAAAATCACCTTTCACGTAACAAACTGATAGTGTCACTGTTCATGCGGTGGGGTTACAAAAAACCCCATGTGGAAAACTTGGAGTGAAAATACCAAGAAACTCCCAGGGGGTTAGGGCTTTTGACCATAACGCTGTACCTTGTAGGGACTGATAGGTGTCGGGGTGTGACTTGCGATTGTCAACAGTAATGCTCATGCCACTTCACTCCCACCCTGCAGCCAGTGACAGGCATCAAGGTGCGCCTTGGACCCTTTGCCCCCAGAGTTCACCCCATTCTCCTATACTATGCCCATTTCAGTGTATTTCCTTATGGAATGAGATGAATGTAAAGGCGAAACACCCAAGGCACACCTCAACACTTGTCAGTGTCTGAAGGGTATGGTGAGGTGAAATGTCATGACCATCCTGGCTGATGACCCAAAGGCACACCCCAATGCCTGTCCATCTCTGCAGAGTGAGGGTGGAGTTGGCGTCAGTTCAGTACTTCAGTGCCATTCCTATACTTCATCTGTCTAACTCCTGCGCTTCCACTGCTAATGCCAGCAAGGAAACATTCGGGCATTGACAAATGCTTGTTTTAACTACCAACCTGAGCATTCTATGATATTAGCTACACCTTTACAGGCCATTGGAATAAATAGCATGGGATGGTGTGTCTGAAACTGTGGAATGTGATGTCTTAGACATTTGAAAAGAAACAGCTGTAGCTGATGAGGTAAAGGGAACACAATGCAGTATTGAGGATACCACAAGTACTGATAGTTCAATTATCAAAAAGGTGGTCAAAGCATATCAGACTACACGGCTGTCATGGAAAGGAAAACTGGAGAGTGTTTAACAGAGAGAGTAACAGGTTGAGAATGGGCTTTGTACATCCAGCAGATCTGGGTTTAAATTCCCACAGCCTCCACTTGCATACTGTGTGACCTTAAGCAAGTGACTTAACATCCCTGTGTTCCTGGGCCACCCCTGTAAATGGGTCTTGTGCCCAATGGGAGTTACCTGGATGCCAAAGAATAAAAATACGAATTAATAAACAGTATGGGTTGATGCTGTTGAGTTTACCCTTACTTTTTTTGGTGAACACTTTTTAATAGACCTGGGACAATCAAGCATTTCTGGGATCTGTGGCCAGGGTGGGAAAAGGAAGGAAAAAGGAAAGAAAAAGACACACACTTTTCATGACACAACTTTATTAACTACAAATCTGAAAATGTGGCAGTATATTAAAGAAGTCAGTCACCCAGCTGACATTAGTACAAAGCTTGCTGACGAAGACAAACAAATAAAAGATTGTGAGTACAAAAAGACAAAGTGAAGCAGGGGTGTAGCCAGGGATTTCAGATCTGCACACCAAGTGGACGCACTGCTATCCCCCCCATTAGGGTGTGCTGGTGTGCTACCCCACCATGTATGGGTAAATGCAAATGCCATGCATTGCTCCCTAAGATAGCCACATACCAGCCCAGAGCCTGTAAAGTTGTATTGTCCTTGGGATGCAATGACAGTGACCAGTCCTTCTAGTTTTGACTCCTATGAATAACATTTCAGAAAGGTTCAGCATTTTCTTTGTTTGTTTTCATGCAAAAAGGAAGCAGTTCAGAATCTATTTGCTACCCCCCTTAAATAAAATTGCACACCATGGAGTACTTGGAGTATGCCTGGCTACACCCATGAAGTGAAGCCATCGGTTCCAGCAATGCTGGCTACAACAATATGATTGGTTGGGGTATGATGGTGCAAAAGATCTGATGTTCTGCCATTTGTGTATCAAACATGAAATACAGTTGGGTAAGGCGGACAAAATCAATAATTTTCGTTTCGGTACAGATAACTTCTGGCTTGACTCTGTCTCGTCCCATAATATCAGTGAAGCTCATGCTAGGGCAAAGGAAAAGGAAGATGCCAGCACTGCTGCTCCAGGGATGAATAATGCAGAGGGAATGCTGTAGAACATGAATGAAGCAACACCTCATCATCTGAATAAACTGTTTCACACATGCCATGCAATTGCTAAGAAAGGACATCCTTTCGCAAACTTTGTATGGATGTGCAGCCTTGATGATATGAAAGGGCTAGATATCAGTTCAGCAACTTTATCCACCATGTAGCCGAGTTTGAATACATGACGCTATGAGAAAAAATGTTGGGAACAAAGTTCATTTCAGTCATCAGTGACAGAACCACAGACTCTTCAGCCACAGAAGCTGTGATCGTGTATGTGTGGTTTGCAGTTAAAAGCACAATGCACAATTGGTTGGTAGGTGTCCAGACAGATGGCAGAAAAAATGCAATTTTATTTGCCTTTCGTTTAACAAATCACTATTAACCATACTGACTGTGGGCTACTGCAAACTTCTGCGGGCTAGTGCAATCTCTGCTTCACTAGCCCAGCTGCCTAAAGCAAAAAAAAGTTAAGGTTGACCCCTGTGTTGTGGGCTGACTGTTATGGGCAATGCTTATTCAGTGTTAAAAATGTAATAGTTTTTTCCTTTTTTTAACACGTGTAAGTGTGTTTGTTTTCCTAACTAGTAATTTTTGATAGGGAGTTTCCCTTTATGATGCAACATTTGGGAAGATGATGTTGCGTTCCCCTTCCCTGATGTAGATCAGTAAAAGCACTTTTGTTTTTTGGATTACTGGAATAATTGCAGTGGGGTTTTTTTGTGACACTAATATGAAGGAAGTGCAGTAACTGGTATTTTCCTTCTTTCAGCTGTACCAATTACACTTCTGGTTTTTTTTTTATACAAAAAGAAAATGAAAATGATTTTAGCACTTTATTTTTTTTATTTTGTCAAATCTGCTAACTTGCTAGTTCTTTTTAATGTTTGTATTTCATCTACAGTAAGGGTTCTCAAATGGTGAGGCCAGCCTCCTTGGGGAGGCCCCAACCTGTTCCAGGGGAGGCTCAAGCAAGTCTGAAAAAGTACTGTATTTAAATTGTGAGTTTTATATATATATATTGTTTGAAAGGATGAAGCAAACTGAAAGAGGATAATAGTAGGTGAAATTTATGTATTTATTTACAAATCAGTGACAAGGGAAGGTGAATGAGTCGAGGCTAATTTCAGGTGTATCCTGAGAAGGATAGGGAGCGAATAAAATTCAAAAGGTAACTGCAGAGCAGTCAAGCAATACAAAATGAATAATAGTGCAAACAAATATGAAGAATAAACTCATAATGAGTGGTGGTAATTGTTCAATTTGTAGACTGATGGTAGAGCAGTCCAAATACAAGGGCTGAGAGTAGAAGTGCTGAGAGCAATAGTAGGAAAGAGCAAAGTAATCCCTGAGAAGTTGCTTAAGAGCAGGGAAAGAGGGGGAGAGGCGAGGTATATAGGAAGGTTATTCCAGATAGAAGGAAACAGAGAAAGTAGTCTGACCCCATGAAGGTACTGCAACAAGGGGTAACAATGGTTCAAGAATCAAAATAGTGGAGCAGGTAGGCTGGCCTGTGGTGGTGGTGGTGGCTGTGGGGTGGGGTTACAGTAAGCTGAATAACATTTATTTTTTATTTATTTGTTATTCAGATAACACTTTTGAGCACATGTGCTCTTTTTCAAAGGTTTCAGGTCAGTAAAAGACAAAGAACTGAATGACAGCCAAGTACTCAGAGGGGGTTCAATTTATTCATGGTGTACTGTGCAAAGTACAGTATGTTAATTTTCTTGAGGAGGCCCAAGATTATTTCAGTTTTTGGGGAGGCTCAGAATCTTTTCCATGGATTTGGGGAGGCTCACTGTGACAAAGTCTGAGAACTGTTGATCTAGAGCTCTCTGTATTGAACTTGTACATTTTGGGATTTATAGCTTAGGTTTGCATTCCTATCATAGGGTGGGTGATCAGTAATATCTTTGGTTATTTTGTTATTTTTTCATGGAATACCATTTGAAAGTATAGGTATATACAGCTCTTTGGATAATAATTTAAAGGTTTGTTTCAATGCTCTCTCAAAACCTTGTAATGACCAAAGCATGTTTAGTATACATCCTATTGTGATACTGTTCAGTGATACAAAACAAATGTTCAGTTAGATAATTTATATGAAAAGGAAAGGATATGCCACATGACTTTCATAGCCTTCTTTGAAAGAATAACCAAGAAGCTCGATGAAGGAAAGACAGTGGATATTATACACAAGGCCTTCAATATGGTGTCTCATGAGAAACCAATACAAATTAAGAAAGCATGGGATTGGGAGAGCACTGGAAGGGGATCTGTAACTGGCTAAGAAGGAGAAAGCAATGGGTGTGGGTCTGGAGGAAGGCCATCTGGGTAGAGAGAGGTCATCAGTGGAGAACTGTAGTGGTCAATTATGGGGCCACTCCTGTTCAAAATGACTTGCATATAAATGACTTGAATAAATGAGTCAAAAGTAGATTGACTAAATTTGCAAATGACACATGATGGCAAGAATGAGAATTTATAGATACCTGTATGCACAAAGCAATTATATCAATTCACTTGTAATCAATTCACAGTAGTAGACAGTCCAAATGACAATAGCACAGGTCCTTCAATGAGTGGTTGAAGGCATGGTGCAGGGAGGAGGGCTTTGGCTGCATCTGGGACTGGGGTCACACCTGTGGAGGAATGGAGGCCTGTACAAGGGATCTGGCCTCCATCCATCCAGGAGGGGAATTGCAGTCCTGGGTGGAAGGTTTAAATGTTACTTTGATGAGAATTTAAACTAGTCAAAGGGGGGAAGGCAGGAAAAACTGAAGCAGGGATGCATTAAAAGCCACATTATGAGGCAAACTTATAGCATATGCCTCCCACATGAAGAAGGGAAGGGCTAAGAGGCAACTAGCCCTGGAAATACATAATTGCTGAACTTGAATTTCAACACAAGCTAGCGTTAGACAAGGAAGTTCAGGCACAACTGGAAAGAAAGAGAAGGGTGCGCACTCAATTATTAGAACAAAGAATTGAGTGAGCCCTGAGATATGACAGACAAATGTTTAATGAGTCTGAAATAGGGCGGGGCAACTCCTTGCTGGACAGCTGAGGCAACAGGTGGCCTCTAGAGTTGTATTAAAAAATAGGCAGGTGGACTCAGGAGAGATAACCATAGATCCTACGAAAATACAAAAACGTGTGCAGTCTTCTATGCTGAACTCTATAGATAAGAAGGAGACCATGATCACCAAGAGAAAATAACTCAATATTTGGACAAAATCCCCCTCCCTCAAATAGATGAACCTGATATGCAGCAAGTAAATGTCCTACTTACACCCCAAGAGATACAATGCAAGATTAAGCCATTAAAAAATGGTAAAGGGGGCACTAATGGGCAGCTGAAAGGAACAGTCGCATCTCTCCAGAGCTCTGCACCAGAATGTTATTTAAAATTATTTTTCTCCCTGCTATAAAGACAAAATCAACATTAAACAAAGTCTTAAGGTGAGCAGATATGGACGAGTATCTGACTCCGGGGAAAATGTCCCAACAAGGCACAAAAAATAGCAAACAATCAGCTCAGGAGGCACCGCTACAAGTGCAATAGGCCCAATCTCCTTCTCGGCTATGGAGCTGGTGATGATAAGTAAGGCTGTCTCTAAACAAGTTATGGCTGATCTAAACCCAAGATGGGACAAGTTGGAGAGATCGATAACTAACCTGGCCACTGAAATCGAGCAGCATTCTGGCAGACTAGATGAAGCTGAGCAGCAGATCTCTGACTTGGAGGATACCACGCAGCTGGTCTCGGATCGACAGGGCAAGTTGGAGCAGGAGATGGAGGAGCTAAAAGATGCCCTCGACTATCAGGAAAATTGGTCAAAAGAACAGATTACACATTTGGGGGCTGCCAGAGGGGGCCAAAAAAGGGAACCTAATGGACTTTTGTTCCCAAATGCTGCCAAGGTTGTTGCAGATGAACTTGGTGAAGGGGAAAATGAAAGTCGAGAGGGCGCACAGGGTGCTCGCACCAAGGCCTCCCAGTGACCAACCACCTCTCCAAGTAATCTTCTGTCTACATCACTACGCAGACCGGCAGGTGATCCTCGTGGCCTATTGCAAACACAGGGAGCTCATCTTTGAGGGACACAAACTAACTCTCCATCAAGATATGTCAATTAGGGTGCAAAAGAAGAGGCAAGAATTCCACCAGCAATTGGACCAGATGAGGGAGCAAGGCCTGGAGTTTTTTATACTGTATCCGGCGGTGGTGAAGGTGAAAGTGGAGGGGGTGACCTACTCATTTTGGGAGCTGGCAAAACTGCAGAATTTTATCGATGAATAGGACAAAAAAATAAGAAAGGCTGATCGTGCTGGGTGACACTTTAGTCTACAACCTCTAATTCTATTTCTGTTCCATGGTAAAGCTTTGAGACCTGGGGGACATATGACAAACACGGGGGGAGGGGAAGAGGGATACTGGCATGAGTTACTATAGAAGCTACCAGGTGAACTAATTAAAACAAGGATGGACAGCACTGCTGAAGCGCAGGATGGGACTTGATTTAAGTTTTTCATTGTGTTGAAATGTGCTGACTGGTGGAAGGGCGTGTTGGATTGAGGGTATCTGGGCCACGATGTGATGTGCTGGGGCTGCTAAAAGGCTGGTAAAAAGACATGGGGAGTACTCAAACTCACCAGGGGTGTGTGACAAAGTAACACGATGTTACTGATAGTGCAATGTGGCCCTATTACAGGGGTTAAGCAAACTGGGGCAGAGGCAAAGATATATGCGATGGACCCTCCTTGAAGTTACGTGCCATTCTGATTAAGCGCCATGCCCCTAGAAGATTCCTTGTGTGGTGCATACGTGAGTACTACAGTGCTGGTTGGGGATTGTTTGAGGTAAGGGGGGGTTCATCAATGGGGAAAGTGTCAAAGGAATGCATGGTGGGTCCATGGGGATTTCTGGGAGGGTGGGGCAGGGTAGTGTGAAGCAAGGCTCACGAGCAACTGGGCCGTCGGGCTAGGCAACCACAGATCCTGATGATTTGGGAATACAGTCAAAGCAGATTAGTGCTTCATGGGCTCAAACAATATTCGAAGGGCCATTTTTCCCACACTTCTAAGGGCTATGCAACACTGATTGAAAAGTAAAACTGCTTAAGGGGCTCCCTATGGAAAATGAGGGGCAGAGACACTGGAGAAGGAAGAAAATTGGGGGGAGTGATGGGCACAGAGGGGATCAAGGATGTGAGCTTATGTACGGCTGGGGTGGGGGAGAGGGGAAGGTGAATGAATTTTTGGGGGTTTCACTAGAGTCCATTCAGAGACTTTATCTCTGGGCTTTGTAGCCCGCTTAGTGGGGGGTACCATGGAACAGAGACTTTGCCCACTGGAGAGCAGTGTAAGCTCTCTCAATATGGAGACTCTGTTCACCTGTGAGCCCAATGGGGGGAGTATTACCCATGGAGAGGAAACAGAACATTCGGATTGAGATACAAGGGCTACTGGGTGGGTAGAAATTTTGGAACATAGAATGAGCTGAAAATTGGTGTGGAAGGAGGGGGGTGAGGGGTACGGATATGAGGAAGCAGCAAGACTACAGAGAAATACACAATTTTTTACATAAATATTGGAAGAGGAGGGGGAAGTTGGTTAAACGGTTATGGTTACTGTTCAATACCTATACGTTGATTTGTTTTTTACATGGTACACTGTTTTCGCTTTGCCAAGGCATGCAGAGACAGATGATATGCACAGCCAATAAAACATCAAATTAGAGCCAGAGGGACATCAAGGGGAAACAGAGGCAGGGACCATGGCTAAGGAGTTAGCTAGTACCATCATTTCCTGGAACGTTAAGGGGTTCTCTTCTCCGGCCAAAAGAAGTAAAGTACTGGCAGCATTGAAAAGAAAAGGGGCTAGTATTGCAATGCTCCAGGAAACACATTTAACGCCCAAAGAGTATGACAAGTTAATAGGAGGATGGTTGGGAGCATGCTATGCATCCTCCTATAATTCTCACAAAAGAGGGGTGACAGTCCTAATGCATAAGAATTTTCCCTTTCTGTACCATAGAACGGTTAAGAACCCGGTGGAGGGAAGATACAGCTTTGTGGCTGGGGAGGTCGTAGGGGAAACAATTACCTTGGGCAATGTCTATGCCCCATCGGTGACGGATCCACAGTATTATCAGAACATTCTTGACATAATATTTAGGGAGCAGTTCCCAAAACTAATATTAGGGGGTGATTTTAACTTGTTATAGACCCCAAAATGGATTACTCAGGAACCAGAATGAGAGGGTTAAAGCAGTGCAACAGTGGCAAATGGGTCTAGTGGAGTTGGATCTAGTGGACACATGGCGTACAGCTAACCCCGGAGCACGAGAGTATACTTTTCATTCGCACCCCCATAATACGTGGTCCAGACTAGACTATATCTATGTACAAAAGGAGATCTACACAGATGTAATCAATATAACACATAGTCCCATTTTTCTCTCTGACCAAGCTTTGGTACAAATTGAAATAAGGCTCAAACAGATGGAACAAAGGATAGGAAGCTGGAGGTTCCAAACTTACTTATTGGCTGGACAGTACTTTAGGAAATTCCTTAAGGATCAGTGGAAGGAATATGAGAGAACAAACAAGGAAACAGTGGATGTGGAGGGGACCTACTGGGAAGCCAGTAAGGTGTACATGAAGGGGTTAATAATAGACTATACAGCTCGGCTAAAAAAAGAGAGAAAAAGAAGACAGGAAGACCTAGAAAAGAAAATCAGAGAGCTAGAAAAGGAGGTCATAAATACAAGCAATGTTGACCAGAGGAGAGAATTACAGGTAGCTAGGGAAGCATTGAATTTGAGTTTAACAGAACAGGCTAGAGCTAAAGCATTATATGAAAATGAAAAAATATACGAATGGGGTAATAAACCAGTTCTCTTACTGGTACACTTAATGAAGGAAGGGAAATCAACTAAAAGAATCATAGCTATAAAAGACAAAAATGGGCACCTCCTGCAGGGAGAGACGCACATCAGGACACGCTTTAAATAATTTTATGAGACACTATACAAAGCAGAGTGCATAGGTACAAACAAGTTGATAGATAAGTTCCTGGAAGGACTTCCTATCCTGAGGATAAGTGAGGACCAAAAAAATCTTCCTTGGCTGGGGGATAACAGTTGAGGAAGTGGGCAAGGTGATAGTTTCCCTGTAAAGGGGCAAGGCTGCTGGCCCGGATGGATTCGGCTCAGACTGTAATAAGGAGCTTAAACAAGAGGTGGAAGAACCAATCAGAAATGTGCTGGAGGAAGCGAGAGGGGAGAGGGGGCTTCCTGGAACCTGCTGCGAAGCCAATATATGTGTCTTTCCCAAGCCAAATAAAGACCCCCTTGAATGTGCCTCATTCAGCCCTCTATACTAACATACTAACATACTAATTGCCAACAGATTAGGCCTTACGGTCTATCGAGTCTGCTCACTGCTAAACTCTGATTGCAAGATAATGACCAAAGTACTGGCCTCAAGATTAGAAAAGGTGTTGACACTGATCGTACATGCTGACCAAACCGGTTTTGTGCAAGGTAGAATGTCCTACCTCAACATGAGGCGCCTATTAAATGTGGTATGGACAGGATCTAAATCCTTGGAACAAACCTGTGTCCTATCAATGGATGCTGAAAAGACATTTGATAGGATTGGGTGGAGATACATGTTAGTGATCATGCTCAGGTTTGGACTGGGGGAACAATTTATACAGCTGATCGCAGACTTTTATAATGCCCACTCAGCAAGGGTGCTAGTCAATAACATCCCATCGGAGCAATTTTAGCTTGGGAGAGGTACATGGCAGGGATGCCCCCTCTCCCCACTGTTATTTGCAATCGCAATAGAACCTTTGGCCATTAAAATTAGGAAGCAGCCATGGATTCAGTGGGTCCCAGACAAGCAGCATACGTACCACACAATCACATATTATGTGAACAACATCCTGCTCTCTCTGAGAAAGCCAGAACAATCTGTACCAGCACTACTGCAGGTAGTGGATGCTTTCACAGAATTTTCAGAGTATAAACTAAATATTAATAAATCAGAACTCATGTACATAAAAAAAGGGGACGAAGGGAAACAACAGGACACATGGGGACTCAGGGCAGTTAGGGAGGCATTCACATACCTGGGTATCAGGGTAGGGAGGACTCTGAAAGAAATGTATGAATTGAATTCTAAAACTGTGGGAGAATTCAAGAATGCATAGGACAGACAATAAGGCAATTTTTGTGGACGGTAGGAAGAAATAGGCTGTTGGTTAAATAGGATCTGCAGCTTATCCTCTAGGTAGGGAAATGGATAGACTAGGTGGGCCAAGCGGTCCTTATCTGCCTTCAAAGTCTATGTTTCTATGAATTATACTCCCCTGGTGGAGACAATTTTGCAAGACCTACAGAGGTGGCAGGCATTACTGATATCATGGCTGGGGAGAATTAACCTCCTCAAGATGAACACCCTACCTAGAATCCTGTACACTATACAAATTATGCCAATGAGACTCAAGAATAAAGAGACAAAGAGACTTGAAAGAGGTTTTAGTGAATTTATATGGCAGGGAAAGAAATCATGAATAAGTCTGATGAAACTAAAAGCCACCACCGAGGGAGGGGGCCTGAATTTCCCAGACATTAAGGGGTATTACTTGGCCACACAGTATCAATATATGCATAACTGGATAAATAGAGGGGAGGTGGCCACCTGGCCAAACCTGGAGGAAAGTGGATGCCCGGGGAGACTCTCGGACTACTTAGGAGAAAATGGCTTACAGGCCTACAAACACCTTGAGAACCCTAACCCATTAGTTGTATTTTGTCTGGCGGTGTGGAAAGATATTAAGAATAGGAGAGGGGGACCACAGGTAAATACTCTTTTGATCCCGATTGCAGATAACCCTGACTTTCTGCAAGGATTTAATGATGAGGGATTCTGAAACTGGCAGGAGAGGGCACTCTAATGTGTGGGGGATTTGACCACCAGAACTGGAATGTATGACTTTCAGGACATCCAGAGAAGCTTAGGGGTGCCACATTCGCACCTTTTCAGGTTTTTTTCAGCTTAGGGATTATTGGAAAAAAAATAGCTAGACCCTCCACGGATGACCCAGCTTTGGGTGAGGTGGAGAGGGAGATTCTAGGAGCCAAGATACATAGAAAGGATTGGTGAGAAGAGCAGCAAAATTAGATAGGGAATACTTCAAGGGTGAAGCAAGGAGAGTGAAACAATGGTGGGAAAAATACCTTAATATCCTTATTACTGATGCAAATTGGGAGGTGGTACTTAAATCACATGCAGGATTACTTCTTTGTAATAAATTTAAAGAAATGCAATATGAATTTCTACATCTGTTATATTACCCACTCAATGCTGTTCATAAATTATGTCCTGGGGTATCCCCACTATGTGGGAAGTGTGGAGTGACTAGAGGCACCTTAACACATTATTATTAGGATTGTCCTGGAGTTCAGACATATTGGAAGGGGGTGGCTGGGAAGATAACTAAAATGGAGGGTTGCACAATAGGAGTCTCCCTGCAATCACTTCTGTTAGGAGTAGAAGTACAAGGGGAGGAGGAATGGGAACTTTATCCGAGGTGGATAAGGGTCCTCCTGCTGGTAGCCAGACAGGGGATACAAAATGAATGGATAGCGAATAGGACCCTGACAGTGGAACAGTGGATAAGTTTAACATTGAAGGTCTTAGCGGTGGATAGATTAACATTTTGTTTTAAAGGGTAAGGAAGAGAGAGTCTTCCAAGCATAGAAGTACCTGAGTGCTCTCTCTCTCCAGCAGAGGTGTCACTCCTCGGGGGTATTATATAGGACCCATGATTACATAATAAGCCAGGAGATATCTGCAGGGATTGGTGTAGTAAAACAATAATAATGAGTCAAGCAAGGAACTCTGGCTGGCTACAGGGAATATTTAACTTCTTGGCAAGGTGAATTTTATTGCAAATTTTATTGCACTAATTGAATTCAATGTAAAATGCTATAGAGTTAGTTATATCTCTGTTTTTTAATTTTTTTGCCTTTTTATTCTGTGTTTCTTTTCTTTTGGGTTTAGTAAACAGATATTGCCAAACGTGTTAGCCCTAAGGCAGCACTTGAAGTCCGCTTGTTAGGAGGTTATGAATTTTAATGAATGGAAGGTCATGCGAAACACAAGCATGTAGATATTTAATAGGAAAATGAGCCAAGGAATTGTCATGTTGATATAAGTGTGAGAACTTCAGGCACATGAATGTACTGTATCTGACAACTTTTCAATAGAAATATTATATACAAAAAAAGAAAGTTAAAGCTCTAGGAATGAATGGATGGGTATCCATCCAAATTTTAAAAGTCCTTTCAGGATGTTCTCACTCCACATTTGATAGAGGTAGGAAATTATATCCTGAGAGGGGGGAATCTATCCCACCACCCTGGCAGCAGGCACAAATATCCATTATCTTAAAACCAGTGGAGGAGTGTGGGTCTTACCACCTAGTCCCTTACTGAACACAGATTTAAAAATATTTACTGGAATATTGGCAGAGTGACTGCAACACTGCATTCACAAACTAATACACAGAGATCAGACAGGGTTCGTCCAGGGCAGGTTTTTACAGGATAATATCAGATGCTTGTTAAATGTGATTTCTGCCCAGAAGGGAAAAAAGGCTTTCCAGCTGGCCATAACTATGGATGCTGAGAAGGCCTTCAATAGGGTTTATTGGGCCTTTCCAGTAAGGACCTTGAACAAGTTTAATCTGAGGGGGATTCCTAAAAGCAGTCACCTTCTTATACAGTAAACCCTAGGCAGCAGTAAAACTGAATGGTCAATTGTCCCCGAGACTTGCGCTTAGCCAGGGGATGAAACAGGGTTGCCCCAGTCCCCCTACTGTTCACTCTCAGTCTCGAACCATTGGCAACTAGTGTTAGACAGAACTCAGAGATCACAGGGGCAATGGTGGTGGTGGGAGATTGAACAAAAAAATAGCTCTTTATGCAGACGACTCCCTGTTCTTCTTAGGAGACCCCATCCACTCTCTGCTGGACTTTCAACAAACATTAGCAGAATTTGGGGTACTGGCCAGTTATAAAATGAATCAAAATAAATCAGAGACCTTGATTCCAAGTGGATGCCCACTCCCAGAATTTAAGAGACTACCATTATGCCTGGCACGCCATAATATGTTTAAATATTTAGGTATCAAAATATCAGTAGATCTGTACAAATTATTTTGGGAAAATTGTCAGAAACTATTTGATATGCTTACGCAGGGCCTAGCATGATGGAAACTTCTCTCACCAACATTATTTCAATGGGCCTATACAATCAGAGTAGTGTTATGCTTGTGCAATTGTGATAACTGTTTGGCCATTCACACTCTATTCCTCAGGGAATTACCACTCTGTAGGGGTACTGAAGGCAAGGAACCCTCAAAGAGGGTTCCACCCCTAGAGGTGCCATGGGAAAGATTCCCTTAGTTAAAGATACCTTAGGATGGAGCCCCCGCCCCGAGGATAGAGGCATGCCGCTGGAGAAGAAGGGAAGGATGGTGGGACAAAGAAAAAGTGCTTCAGAAGGAGGCTTCGAGGAACTGCTCATATAGCCCACCAAGGGGGCTTGTTGCTCACCCAATTGAACAACAGGCATAGCCTTTCAATTCAGTGTGCCTATGCAACCAGAGTAGTGTTATGCTTGTGTAACTGTGATAACTGTTTGGCCATTTGCACACTCTATTCCTCAGGGAATTATTACTCTGTAGGGGTACCAAAGACAAGGTGCCCTCGAAGAGGGTTCCACCCCCTAGAGGTGCCATGGGAAAGATTCCCTTGGCTAAAGGTACTTTAGGAAGGAGCCCCAAAAAGAACATTGAGCAGTAAATGTCGACTATGATGTGGAGAAGCAGACTGACAGCAACGAAACAGCTTGATGAAACACAAATGAGATGCAGAGGTTGTCAGGATTGCACTGATGACATCAGGGGGCTTCCTAAGGTGAGAAGGAACGGCGTGTAGGGCCACCATCCATCTCCATCCAATGGTGGAAATCTACCTCGGGGAAACTAGGGAATATACTATAAGTAACTAACTATATATTATGACCTTTGGCACGGAGGAGAGGAAAGAAACCCTTTTAAAAGGAGGAAACCTCTGGGGATCAGGCCTAGGTTGCTCTCTGTCCAGGCTAGGGGTAGTTTATTTAGTGATGACTCTGCTGCTGCAGTTTAGAAACTCAATCAAAGGGGAAGAATATTCCAATCTGGGCGAAAGCTCTTACAGTCCCTCTAATGGGAACGCCATGAAGGTTTGCAAGAGACCTCTGCAACAACAGGTACTCTGAGGCCTTATAGTGAAGTGGTTTAAGGCTCTGAGCTGCAAACCTGGAGACCTGGATTTGAATCCCACAGCTCCCACTTGCATACTATGTGACCCTAAGCAAGTCACTTAACTTTCTTGTACTCCCGGGTTGCACCTACTGTATAAACAAGCTTCATCTTAGTGTGTCTCTCCTGGTTTAAAAAAAAAGTGAGAGTGGACCCTCAAGGTAGGAGTAGGTGAGTGACAACCACTGAGGCACTCAACCAGCCTATCGACTAAAACAAACCGAGTGAGCCACACATGGTCATAGGGAGAATAGCTTTCAAAGGTGTCATGGCAGTGCCATAGCCAAAGGAGTGCTCTTGGGCTGTAAGGGCCCCACCCCTTGGCAGCTGAAGTCTTAATTTCAGTATCAAGAGGTGCACCATATGACTGCATCCTAAAGCTCCACCCAGAGCAAGGACATTCCCACTACAGGCCAGATGAGAAGGACCTCGCCCCAAGGTTCACATGCTCAAGATGCGGACTTTGTGAAAGCAGAGTGAGACCGTTGGCTTACAGGGCAAGCACTGAGCCAGAAAGGATAATGGACATGGTTGGCATGCCTCCAATTTATGAATGAGAGCATGAATCAACTTTGAGTGCTACAAAGGAGGAGGCTGGGCGAAGCCAGCGGCCATGGATTAAGTAGCAGATTATTGATGAGAGGCCGGGTAAAGTCAGCAGCTGTAGATATTGATGAGGGGGCCGGCCTTGAAAGATAGCAAGTGAACTGTGCAACCATGAGAACTACCAAGGCGGGGCCTGGGTGAGGTAGGAGGTTGTAGTGCGAGCCAACATTTGGTGGTTTGATAGTAGTAGCAACCAGCGGAAAACAAGCCAATCAATTCCATTACGGAAGCGAAATTTATGGTGACATAGAAGGTAGGTGTTTAGGCAATGAGAGGCTATGATGCCAGTGATTGAATCAATGAGGTTTAGCGTAAATGAATCAATAAGGTTTAGCAGATAGGAGATATGTATCAGCATTTGCAACAGCAATAAAATGGGCAGCAGCAGCAGAGGTAAGCATGATGCATCGCATATGAGGTAAGCTGAATTACGTATATGCTTGGCCAACCAGTTCCATAAAGAAGCCAATCATAGTTTACATAAAAGCATTTGATGCTATGGTTTCAGCATGAATGGTGAATTGATATGATTGCATGATTGGCATGAATACCTTAAATGCTGTTAAAGGGACACTGTCAACCTGTTTTGCATCATATTATTTCTAGGTAAAAACCCACATGCTTACCTCATCTAAAAGTCATTGATTTTGCTGATTGTTTTGTCTGCCTCCTTGCCTATTAGAACTAAAATGCATGGTAATGTATAGTTACACCCAGCTTTGTTTTGCTTCAAATCATTGAACTACGCGTGTTGCATACTTCCTGAACATTAGAAACACCCTCAAACAGTGTAGCCACTTACGATACAATACTCTTCTCTACTCCACTGCATAATGAGTGGCTAGATTCCATTGAGGGAGGAGGGGGATCATTACTCCAGGAAACATTTAGTGGTAGTTGGTCAAGAAATGTAAACAAACATGTTCTGGCATGGTAAAACCAGTATGGTAGGCACTCAGTTTTTCACTTTTTAAGAGAAAAAAGGAATCCAAATCAAACTACCAGCTGTATCACAAATCTCCATGGAATGTGAACAATCATAAAATGTTTTTTTTAAACTAGCGACACTTTGAGGACTAAGAGGGTTGACAGTGTCCCTTTTAGGTGGGAGATTGGTTATTCCTGTAAGAAGCATGTAGCACAGTAATAGAACTTTCTGAAGGCCATGTAGGCTGCAAGGTTAATGATTTTATGAATGGATAACTGAAAGACATGTAGGCAAGAAAGCAGGACAAAATCATGTAGCTTACATAAAGCATGCTTCTGTTATTCAGAGCCATGATGCCCTAACACGTGACATTACAGTCCACAGCCATGGGAATAACAGGAAGCCACAATTTGAGCACCATGAGACCAAATAGCACTGTAATGTTGAAAGGGTAGGAACCCCCAAATAGAGGTGCTTTTACTGGGAAGGGCCTAGTTAAGGACACAACCAAATGATAGCAAGCCACTGAGCAGCAGAGCAACAATAAACTGCAACAGAGCCACACTACACTATAGAAAAGCAAGCAGTGGAAATAAAAGCTGGGGGTAATAGCTGCTGGACTAAGCTAACACTAGTCTGGCGGTGGCGTGGGCTGTCAGGGAGTGGGCAGAGCTTCATGAAGCATGCCTTCCCCAATTGTTCTTGTTCTCCCACCCCCCGCTATGACAACATATCAGGACATGCTCGTGGAGACGCCCTGAAGAACTGCGACCCCACCCTTTGAGCTGCTCATGACCTGCACTATCAATGTGCCTCCACCCAGTGGCAGTCATAGGCCAAGACAGCTGGCCATCCCTCCTCAAGAGAGGAGAGAAGAGTAGTCCCTGGAATGCTCGATCCTCTCCCACCCTGGGCAACCCCAGCAACATGTGCTTGTTCCCAAACAACGGTCACCAGCGTTGGTGAAGTTATGGCGTTCAACATTTCATCCTACCACAACACCAGGCCAACCTGGATACAGCCCTCTTAAAATGTTTTAATGAAGTTAAAATGTTTTAATGAAGTTAAAATGTTTTAAGAGGCACACTGTGTACAGGGTCCATGTGTCTTCTTGGTCCCATCCTTATTGTCTCTCTTTGCTCCTTGCTGTGCTGTTTGTACTCCTCTTGCTGTTGTTTTTGCCCTTTTTGTTGCATGTGTATTTCCATTGCTTTCCCCTTCCCCGTTTTTTTTCCCATTTGTTTGCATTCCTGACTCAGTTTGTTGTGCTTTGATTTTCATTTCTGTGCTTCTCTGTCTCTGTCTCTCTCTCTCTCTCTCTCTCTCTCTCTCTGTGCTTTGTTTGTCCTGCAGCTCCTCTGCTCCCCCCCATCCTATATGCATTTTTTTTTTCAGTTTGTTGGCCTGTTCTACCTCCTGCCCTCTCTGCTTGCTGCTGTCTGTCTGTCCCTATCTGGTGTGCTTTTAGTATCTGATTGCTGGTGTTTTCTTCAGCTCTCCTCTAACATTCTAGTTACCAGCTTCCAGCTTTCCTCTGCTGGACAAATATCTCCTTCTTTGTAAGGTCCATCTATGTTGGACTACAGCCTTCTTACCCTCAGTAGCTGCATTTTTGGCTGTCTGTCTTGCAGCCTTAATTTGCATCACCTATGCTCTTGGCTGGTTCCAGTCTCTTTTCCATTCCTCATGCTCATGTGTTTCAGTGGTGTTGCTGTTCCTCTGGACCTCTGATGATATGTTCTAGTTGGTACTGGATATGGAGCACATTGCTAGTTCCTGTCACTCTTGGGATTAGCAGCATAGTGGTAGTGCAGTGGCCTGTAGAAGCACAGTCATGGGCCTCGTACCTAACCTAGCTCATACTCAGAGCAAAGTCCCATCCCCTAAGCACTGCTCAGGATGCTGGGGGTCATCCGCCTATAGAAGTTATCCCCTTGGGACAGGCTCAACACCCCTCGCTCCACTCAGACTTATCTAATCCTCCTGTTAATCCTTCCCAGCCATCATCATATTGAACCTCATAGACACCCACTCAGTTCATTCAAACCTGGAGGACAAGAATCCCTTGCTATCTTCCTCCAGCTAAGCCCTTCACAGGAAAGCCTCCTTGAAATCTCAGTTCTGTATTAAGTAATGGACTATTCCCAAGCTGATGTCTGCACACCAAGTACTGAAGGTCCCCCTTTTCGTCCTCTGCCAGGAAGCAGGAACTGTTTCATATGTCGCAGCACTGACGACAAACCCCGCTTTACTTTTGCACCAGTACCTACTCTTACAGCCACCACACCTGTATCATTTCAGTATTAGTAGTTACACATTCTTATTCTTATTCTCCAAGTAGGCCCTTCTGTAGCATGGCTGAATTCCAAAGTGGCATCTTGGAATCCAGGCCTTCCAGTCAACTGTCAGATCTTGGTCCTTTGAATCGGCTTACAGGTCTTCCTAGTATCAATCAATCAATCAGTCAATCAGTATCTTTGTTTAACCAGACGGAACACCATTGAGCATGACTCATTTAAAAGATGGACCTGGGTGAAATACACATAACAACTAGGGACAGACATAAGTACATTGGCAGGCAGTATACAAGTATTTACAATTGACGTGGCAAAGCAGGCAGTATACAAGTATTTACAATTGACATGGCATGGCAATTTCATAAGACCAATCAGTATGACACTGTACTGGGAAGCAAGGTGCAAAGACAGACAGAATACAACTATGTGTGATTTAAAATGCAAGACAGACACCCGTACAGTAGTAACAGGCCATTAACTGGCAGGCCGTGGGTCCTGGTGTAATGTAGAGCATGGCACTTGACTTTTGTTCCCTGGTATGAGCACAGGGTGTGCACCATGCAAAGAAAGGACAAAGTGCTGAGTAGGGAGGGAAGAGGAAGGAGAGAGCAGTGACATATAGAGACACTGATAAACACAGGTCAGGCATAGCTGGGTATAAAGTTAATGGGAATAGACAGTTCAGACACTTGTAGGCGAATATGAGAGACAGACGGGGGGGGGTGGAGAAGAGCCAGCTTTAAAGGTTGCCATTGTCGGAAGCAGTTGCATGTCTCCTGAAAAGAACGAAAAAGAAGGAGAACAGCACCGGTGAAGCAAGAAGTAGTATGTTTTGCGCATTATTCCAGAGGAAAGGGAGAGCATGGCTTATTGCCATTCTACCAAAACGTGCCCTAATTATAGGGATCAAGAGGGAAATGTGAGAAAGATTTCTTAGCAGGTAGGTGCCGGGGCAATACTTTTGTAACACTCCTGTTCTAATTCTAACTCTAACTTTACCCTCCATTTCCCTGGTTAATCCCACCAGCCATCACTGCTTCTGTGTCTCAACCTCCTGAACTAATTCAGTGACTGATTGCAATTGCACCTCTGACGGATGACTTGTCTATGCCGTCACAACTTGATCTTGCCATCAGGCACGGCAGCACCTCTGTGATTACCACTGGTCAGTTTCTGCCAAAGCCATTGTTTGTCTAGCAAAATTTAACTCATGAATGCCATGGGCCACTCTTCATAATGATTTGTAGTAACTGGTGACCCACCTCTATCAACCCAATTTCAACTGATTATTAAACACCGTAAAAAATGGGTGTCATGTCACACCCAGTTATTACAGCATTCCCTTACAAGTGCTCACTCTGAAATCAGGACAACAGTTATGAAGTGACAGCATGAGTCATTCTTGGTGCTCTCACACTGCATTGAATCAGCGGAAACATAAAAAGGAACAGTTCTGAGGACGATTTTGAATTTAAATACATTGGGATACAAGTAAATGTTTATCCATTTAGTTTAATATGGTAGCTTGGTGCAAGCGAGTTTTCAGTGCTACTGCTGAGATCAGACTCACAGTGCAAAAAAAGTAAGGCAGATCTATTTTTTTTCATGCACTCATTTCATTAAAAGTATTGGCTTAAAATGTTTAAGATGGTCAGTTCCAAAGCAAATGTTTACATCTGTTAATTTTAAACACAGATATGGGTTTATTCAATAAAGATATCTCTTATGCAAATCAAACTTCTGCAGTTTTTTTTCATTCTTGCACCAGTTACTATAGAAAAATATCACTTAGAGAATCTGTGGGATTATGGGGTTTCTTTTTTTTATACACCCCTTGGTGTGTGATGGCCGTGTAAACCGCTTGGGCTTTGCTCTCGAGGTTTTTGGGTCATCACACACCTGGAGTGTGTAAAAAACAAAACAAAAAAAAACTCATAACATACAGATGCCTGAGCATTATTCTATATATTTTGCAGGTACTGTGCTGCACAATGTGCCCTACCAATTCCATATGTGACCATTTTCCTTTTATGCAGCCATGTCGATCTCCAGATCTTCATTCATTTCATACTTTAATGCCTGCACAAGCATTTTACAAACCAAAGAATCTTCTGGATAAAAAGGATGACAGATTGTATTTTTCCTGTCCAGCAGTTCCATTAACTTCAATGAATCTGCTTGCTTCGCACCACCACACACTCTGTTGCTCATCTGCAGCTACTGCGGGGAGACCCACTCTAAGCAGGTCTGCCACTAGAAACCTTTCTCTTTCCTAACCAAAGTCACCACTGACATTTTGCCTATTTTTGGGCTCCAGTTAATATTCCTCATCTCCAGCAGTGGCTATCTACACATCCATCTGAATCAGTTCCATCTGATCAAAGCGAAACTATATCAGCGAATGCAATAAGGGTGATTACTAAAGATCAACACCACAAACAGCACACCAAAAACACAGTGACTGGCATAACAGTGAAAATACAAGCCCCCCCCAAAAAAAAACAACCTAACCGACGCAGCCCACAACCGATTCACAACTAAAACTGGCCATACAGAAGGAACGTTTTACCCTTCTGCCTCCTTAGAAACTCCATAGCCATTTCCACACTCAAAATGCAATAACATCCTACCACAACAACCATCCCTCTTATACTGGCATGACTGCATTAGCAGGTTACACCTGGAATACCCGAGTGCACACACCTGCAACTGCATAAATAAATATAAAACAAAACCGAAGGGGAGAGGAGGAGATTTACATACGACATGTCAGGGTAGCTTAGAGTGTTTCAGGGTTTGCTCTGTGGAAGTATCTATACTTTCTTAGAGATAAGTCGTTACCCTTCATGTAAAGATGGCAATATGAATATTGGATCTGTGACATAGATATGCATTATTTTTATGACACAGAAGCTGTATACATGTGCATTAATACTGCTGTTGATTGTGCTTCCTCTAATAAAAATTATATTAATTAAATAAATACATACATAAATAAAACCCTTCACATATCTACAAATCCATTCTTGTGCACGCACACATACACACACACACACACACACACACACCCCATAATCAAACTCTGCATACACAAGCCTATCTGCCTACCTAACAGAAGCACTAGTCCACAGCACCACAGCGACACCACATCTGCTGCAGCTTACAATCCAGGTTACATTATTCATGTGACACCCACTACCTGTATAACACATACCCTCCTGTTTCATGCAGGGGGGGGGGCTTCGCCAGCGTGCACCCCCTATCTATATATAACTAACTCCAAGGCCACACAATATTTGTAATGGCTTGCAATTGTATGCAGCACATGGTTGCCTTTATTGCACTCTCCAGCAGTCACTGTTTTACAAGACATCATTTAATCTATGTTGCCATTACCGCAGTCATGCACACTAAGTCACCCATAATGTTTCACTCATTTTACTTTGCTCATATCACAGGATACCATCTGAATCTGATTCAGTTTTCTTTTCTCACACCTTGTTGAAAGCTTCCATACCAGACTTTATTCCATGCTACCCACCTTAGTTATTTGTTCTAATCTTCAATCCACTACTATACTGTAGCTAGGACAAGCTGCTCATTTCTGAACGGGTCTCTTTTTTCTCATCCAAATGATCCTGCATGAAACCTTACTGGGATGCCTCAAGTTTGAGATGAGGATTATTTCCCAAGGCAGTAGTGTCATATCCTTTTTTATCCTTTTTTTTTTTTTTGTCGACTTTCTTTATGCTCTGTCAACCGGAGAACTCTCTCCAACATCCTACTGCCGCACAATGGGCTCTACCTCCCATTGTGACCTCCGCCCTCTCCTTGCCCAACCCGACAGACCCCCTGGCTCTGAGTCCCCCCGAGGTGGGCTGCCCTATCCACCCAGGGTGCTCTATCTATGAATCAAGTGTGCTGGGCTGGGCGATCGGGCCTGGAGGGGAGGAAAGTCCGGTGTTGGAAGTGTCGCCAGATGGGGATGGAGGTGTCATCCCCTATCCCTGGAGATGGGAATTTTCTTCCTCATTTGCCCCCCGAGCACAGCCATGCAGTGATGGCAGCACAGCTACCCATAGACATCAGCCACGCTCATCCCCAGTGTTGTTCTCGTGTTAGTAGTACCTCCAGTCTCCACCGGGGTCTCTACTGTGCCAGGAAGACCCTGGAAACCTCCCCAGGGAGAGGAGAGCAGTCATCCAGATGCTTAGTTCTTCTCCCTCCCCTGCTGACTCCCAGCACCCAGGCTCGTTCCTGAGCCCAGGTCTCAGGCATGGCGTGAGGTGTGGCGTCCAGTGCCTAAACCCTCAGCGCCACTGGGCCAGCTGTCATATCCTTTCTTGACTTAACACATTCAGTCACCGCTCTGGATTATCTACTCCCACTCATTCAGACCTTGCCATGTGGTCATGCTTTCTCTCAGGCTGGAATAATATATCTGTGTTTTGTAAAGATCCAACTCCAGGCTCACAAATCGAGATTTTCACTATCAAACCCAAACCTATGATTTTGTGGCATTTTGTGGCCCATTTTGGTTCAGTTGTCCTTTCTAACAATGAACTTGTTGCATTCTAATCTGATAATCAGGCAGCCTTAGCCATCGTAAATACAGGTTGATCTTCCTCCTCTTTCAAAATGAACTTCCTGAGAAGAGTAACATAAACTTTACTGTACAATTTCAGAATTGACTGTGGCCCTGCTAACTTTCTTGCTAGTTGTCTTTCCCGTGTTCAAGTTTAGCAATTCATACCTTCTCTTTCCGAGATCAATGACTGGATGGGCTCCAGCTGGCTGAGACCGAATCTGGATAAGACTGAGGTATTGGTTGTGGACCTGGGTCACCTGGAGGTGGGTCTGAGGGTTGGACATATGTCTTGCTTGTGGCTTGACAGTGTCCAGCTCATGACCTCAGATCGGGTGCGGAACCTAGGCATTATTTTTGATGACAGCTTGACCCTAAAATCTCAGGTGTCAGCCGTGGTCAAATCCTCATTTTACCATCTGAGGAATATCACCCGGGTAAAACACCTGCTTCCACCGGTGACCTTCCAGCATTGGTTCATGCCTTCATCACTACCCGTCTTGACTACTCTAATGCCCTCTACCTAGGGCTGTCTGGGGTTGATATCTGCCACTTGTAGCTGGTGCAGAACACTGCAATCAGGCTACTGACAGGTACCTCCAGGTCCAGTCATGTAACACCTGTGCTGCGCAGACTGTACTGGCTGCCGGTTCAATGGTGGATCACCTATAAGGTAGGCTTGCTTACCTTTAAAGCCCTACATGAACAGGGACCCGACTACCTGAAAGATCTCCTGACTCCCTACACCCCAATCGTCCTCTCCGATCCACTGATGAGGGACTGCTAGAGATTCCCAGGGTTCATCTTAAAACATCTAGAGCTCATGCATTTTCATTTGCAGCACCAACCCTGTGGAATTCTCTACCTCGGTCAGTTAAGAGAATGCCTGACCGTCAGTAGTTTTCAATTTTTCTTAAAAAACATATTTCTTTGCACAGGCCTTCCTAGACTGAATGATTTTTAATATGTATATATTGCTTTGTTTTAAATATGTTAAAATTTGTGCAGCGCCTTGATATTGAGAGGCGCTATATAAATAAAGAATGTTTGATTTGATTTCCCATTCCCAAGTCGACACAGTTATGACTCCCACTCCATTGTTACAGGATTTTCAAATGACTTAACTTTTTACCCCAACCATGCCATCTCAAGGGTCTGGAATTCACTCACAGAACCTACAAGGGCTTCTTACAGAACTGCATGGAAGAGATATTCTACCATCTGTGCCATCTAAAACGTAACTCCTTTACTACATTCAGTTCTACATATCCCTTGCCTTTGCATAATACTGCTCACTAGCAAATGTCAGCCGTGTCATGTTGCTCACATGCATTTGACCTGTCAGCCACATCGTACTGCTCACAAGCATTAGGCCTGTTGGTCAGTAGTATCAAATAATATATACTGGACATTCCGTTTACCTTACTATCCAAGGATCATCCTCAAGGAAGCCTGAGGACTATGCTCTATACTGTAGACAAAGAGATTGCTTTCAAGACAGAATCTTCAAGTTTACAAACTGCTCAACTCTTGAAAGCAGCTATGACCTTGGCCTTCTTTGGATTCCGAAGACCCAGGTGACGTACATCCTTCTCGGCTGCATTTGATGCCACTATCCACTCGTATAATGCAAGTCTTATGAAGACATCTTCAGATCACTTTATTCTTTCTCTATCAAGATCAAAAGCATACCGGGCCAACAGAGGAATCGATGTATCATATTATGCTACAAACTCATCACGGTGTCCTGTGAAAATCATTAATCAGTTCTAGTTCATGGACAGGTATCCTCATATCATACACCCTCTTCTGACTATTAAAAAGTGATACTATTATGACAACAGCCTGATTTGCCCAACATATCAGACTCTTGCTATCATGCCTGGGCCTTGACTCAGCCCATTTCTACAGCAATTCCTTCCAGACTGAAACAGCCACCTCAGCATCGAGAAAGAACCTTCCAGCTCACATAATCAAAATCATGGATCATCGGACTCTTCATGCTCAATTTTTAATTTATTATTTCTTTCAAAATTGGCAACTGGGAGAGGCACACTGAGCCAAGGATCATTTTCAGGTATGAGCCAAGGGCAGAGGGAACAGGGATACAATAAAAAGCAAACATAGCATCAACAAATAGTACAAAGTAAAGTGCAAACAGCGTGCAATATAACATGGTGAAAGTGCAAATAAAAAATTAAATAACTGAAGCTAAGCAAAGGTACAATGAGCTGTTTATGATGTGCAAAATAAAGAGACCAGAGCAGGTGAAATACTGGCAGTACAGTTGTAGATTGGTAGCATCCTGATACTGGATGAGGCAGAGCCCAGAAGGAGGCCCAAGATCAGGGGTGGTAGGGGCTCCAACTGCAGAGGATCGGGGAGAGTGCAGACATGAGTAGATGGGGTGGGCAGGAGTTTTAGCTGGTGTTTAAGGGAGATGGGGGAAGGGGAGAGATGGAGAGAGGAGGGAAGCAGGTTCCAGAGGGACGGGAGGCAATAGGAGAAGACAAATGTAGGTTACAGATCTAAATCCTGAACTCTGCCAAGCTTATTAACAGCTAGCATCATAAATTCTAAGAAGCCTTGCGGGAAGGCTAACACAGTAACCTTGGTTCTCCAGAGGTTTCTGCCACATGGGGATTTTTCCTCTCCACCATATTATTGGGCCTACACTGTGAGTTGGAGGAGGTGGATTCTGTTGCACTCACTTGGGTCTTTTGGCTCTCTTAGCTGCATATTTAATTTAGCTTCAAGAAACAGCTCCTGGATCCTCTGCTAAGGGTAGAAATCATGGGGAAAGAGGCAAGACAAATAAACATCTACGTTGCAATGCACGAGCACATGCATGGCTGTAATTAGGATATTGAATTTAAAGAATAAACCTGTGGTTTGATGGGAGGCTGCCAGTCTCTTCCCCCAGCACTATGTAAACCTCTATTAGTCACATAATGACTGCCTAGTGTTTCTCACACCACGCCCACAACTCCTCCTTCTCCAGCACTCTTTCTCTGGTGTGGCTCTTTTAGCAACATATTTCCTTTGGACTCAAGGAATGGCTCCTGGCATCTCTACTAAGGGTGAAAATCCAGAGGAAAAGCTGCAAGCCGAATACACATCGAAGTTACATTGCTCACGCACATGCATGGCTGGCAGATAAGCACTGAACCAGTGTTTTGGTGTTCAGGCACTCCTTTCCAGCTCTGTCCTTTATGAGGTCACATGGGCATACAGAGTGCACTGAATCCTGGCATTGTGAAGGGCCCCCTGTCAATGGGCACATCCATGTGGAGCAAATCCTCATTCACACAAGGGGTGGTGATGTCATCACACATTCATGCACAAGTTCATGCCACAGGTGGCTGTTGCCAAAGAACAGTCAAGCAGTCTCCTGATGTGTATCCACAGAGGAGGTGCTGTCGGGGCACACAATGCAGGGCCACTACTCACCCCTGCATAAAGCAACAAAGTAAAATGTTCCTAAAAGTTGTATCTTCACATGCAGATTCAGTGAAAGAGTTATTTACTGTATCAATGATACTACTCAAACCACGAGTGGGTGAAAGGAAAAAGGTGGCTCAAATTTTGTATACTATTGGTGGTGGGGAAAAGATTTTTAGGGTCTGCTAGTATGTAGGACCTACAGCAGGTGTTCTGTTTTCAGACAGTTATTAATAGTAAGTAACAAGGCACTCCTTTAAAGAACCTCACATGTTTAAGAAGGCTGGAGAAGGTGGAATGGTTTAAAAAAGCTGGTTGCATTACCACCACTTACAAGGTCTACCACTCCTGGATGGAGATAGGGACCACTTATGGAAATGAAGAGGGTTGGGAACCTGCAGGGGTTAAAGTTCTGCATCAAAATATGCAACGTAAAGGTTGTACCAGCAAACCTGTCAAATCTCTTCTTCATGTATGCCTACAGCATTGTTCATATGAATATATAAAGATGTCCGTGGAAGAAGGCCATTTGACCTATGTAGTCTGCTTGTACTACAGGGTCCACAGCTTGAGCTACTGTCCCTGCCCCTCTCCCCACTCTTCCCATCCTCCCAACCCATGATCCTTACCTTCCCCCTCTGCCTATCCCAGCCTCTTGTGAAGCTGCCCATTGTCTTCAATGAGACCACCTCTTCTGGCAGTGCATTCTAAGTGTCCACCACCCTCTCTGTGAAGAAGTGCTTCCTGACCTCTCTCCTAAACCTCCCCCCCCCAGCTTAAGACTGTGCTCCTTCATGTTATGGTTGTCACTCAGTTTAAAGAGACCCTCCTTATCTGGTAGTATTTCAAAAGACTGAAATGAAAAGACTGAGTGTCAGGAGCCCGAGACTGATTGCCTGAAACTCATTATCCCAACACTCGGCAATTGCCCGCAGTGGAGTTTGTTATCTAAAGTAAGGAGGGTGCGGGGGGGTGAAGCCCCTCAAAATATGAACAAAAACTCTGCCGCGGGCAATTACCGAGTGTTGGGATACCAAATTTCAGGCAAGCAGTCTCAAGTTCCTGACACTTGGTATTTTGCATTTTGGTCTTTCATCATATATCCCCTTATCCACCTTATTTATCCCTTTCAAATACTTGAAGGCTCCTACCAGAGCACTATCTCGCACACTTAATAGCGCATATCACAACCGCACAACAGGAACAGTGAAGTAGAAAAGAGCGAAAGGGTGCAAAACTGCAAAAGGGTGTATGCACAGTAGTGCACCCTCTCACTCTTCCCAGGCAGAGAATAAGACCTCTGCTGGGAGGAGGGCTCAGCGAGCAGCTGCTGTGGCTCGATGGGATGAGCCACAGGCAGCAAGGGAGGCAGGCAGGCGGCCCATGGACCTGGTTTCATCTCGTCCCAGACGATGACATTTTTTTTATTGTGCAATTGTAACTGTTAATCCCACCCAGAGTTGGTTATTTAAGTTGGGGGGGTCGGGGTGCGGGAGGGTGGAGCCCCCCCAGCAGACATTCAGCAATCATGTTAGCAATACACCGCACTGTATTGGCAGCGCATTGTACTGCTGCACTGTTATGTCTTGCGACATTATGACCCCGTACCTTGAAGGTCCCAATCATGTCCCCTCTCTCTCTCTCTCTTCTTGCCTCCGGGGAGTACATCTTCCATGCCCTCAGCTTCACCTCATATGCCTTACCCTGCTGACCCACTATCATCTTTGTAGCCCCCCTCTTGATTTTCTCCAGCACTTTGTCCTTTTTGAGGTGTGGGCACCAGTACTGAACTCCATACTCTAGATTTGGCCTCACCAGTGACCTGTACAAGTGTAGTATAACCTCCTTTCTCCTACTCCTGATCCCTCTAGCTATGCATCACAGCATCTTGTTTGCCCTTGCTGCTGCTTTCTTGTACTGCATGGAGTGCTTCAGGTCACTAGTGATCATCACTCCCAGGTCCTTCTCCTCTTCTGATGCAGATACCTGGACTCCATCCAAGTAGCACTCTGTCCTGGGATTCTTGGCTCCAATGTGCACAATTTTGCATTTCTTGGCATTGAAGCCAAGCTGCCAGATCTCAAACCACCTCCCTAGCTTTTCCAGATCATCCTGTAGGTCCTGTATCCCTTCAGCTGTGTCCACTCTCGTGCAGAGCTTGGTGTTGTCTGCAACTAAGCACATTTTGCCCTTAATGCCATCCCCAGTGTCTTTGATTAAGACATTGAACAACACAGGTCCCAGCACTGAGCCCTGCGAGACCCCACTGGTGACCTCTCTGTTGCCAGATAACCCCCTCCCACAACCACCCTCTGGCTTCTGTCCCTCAGCCAGTTTTCCACCCATCTGGCCATCTTATCCCCAACCCCGAGATCCGCCAACTTTCTAATCAACCTTTTGTGGGGCACAGAGTCAAAGGCCTTGCTGAAATCAAGATAGAGGATGTCTGCCGCTTGGCCCCTGTCTATTGTCTTAGTGACCCAGTCAAAGAAGTCAATCAGATTTGTTTGACACACTCCCCCCCCACCCCATGAACCCATGTTGCCTCACGTCCTGGAGACCATGCTCCTCTAGATATTCTACCAACCTTTCCTTAAGTATGGTCTCCATGAGCTTGCACATGACTGTGCATTTAGAGTGTAAATCAAATACTCTTCATACCTTTCAAGTGCTTTATTCCAGTCCTCTCTGTGTGATAGGGCCAGAACTTGTTCTATATCCCCAAACCTAAGTGTTGTTGGATTGTTTGCACACATTTATGATGGTAACAACACAAACCCACGGCAAGATGTTTAATTTATTCACAGTGAGCACAGCCAGAGAGCAGTTCAAACCCCTCATATTTCCGTTCATGAATGAAATACAACAAAAAGAAAAATGTGTATATTAACATTTTTGCCAGAAATACATTACAAGAAAACTGTATGATGAAACTTTTTCCTGCTAACAAATAACTGCTGCTTTGAGTCAGTGTTGTGAGGTGTATCTATATGTAATACTTTCTGTTTAAAATCATTTACTGGCAAAATGCCCCAGAATTGTTTTGTAACTTTTAGTTTGTTGTATATCTTGTCAATTAATATTTATAATTAATGTAAGTCTGTCAGTGCTTCATTTTAATAAGCACAACTAATCAATTTTTCCTGGACCAATTCCAGGATCCACTTCTGGAAAGAACTCCAACAAACTTGAAAAGTAAACCTGAATCTAATACAGAGAAGGAAAGCTTTACCTGGAGTAATTAAGGGGGTTCCTATGTCCAAAAGGCCTTGTGCTGTGTGAAAAAACAACTTGTTGTATGCTTTGTGAGAATGGTCCTGTAGCAGGACTCAAAGAAAAAGCCCTGAGAGACTTGTGGCCAGGTTGTTGGCAGAATCTTTAAATATATGAACTATGGCACCCTTTTTCACACTACCCAGAACTCTTGGGAATGTGTTAAGTATATGTGACAGGTGGTCATTGCAGTCCCTGTAAGGAAATCTGTCATGGGCATCCAGTTGAATGCCTACCACATGGCCCTGATCCACCCCAACATAGTGTGCTGCCGTCCATGCATGGCACAGGGGGGTAGGGGGCTGTGACTGCCACCACAGGAGTGCCAATCTGTGGCAATTTGGCACGTATCTGGGCAATCTTTGTGGATTGGGCCATAAGTTTGTAGCAGAACTGTTAGCACAAAATAAGTATGCAAGTTGCGAAAATTCTTTGTGGCATCACAATGTCCATGCCACTTAAAGGAAAACTGCACCCTCATATCTTCTAAATGTTATTTGTTTCCATGTCAACAGACAACTCTTTTCATGTAGCTGTTAAAGATGTATGGAAGTGTTTCAGTTAGTTTTCACACTTTATACTAGGCCCTGTCACTCTCCTGGGAGGGTCCATTTCATGGTTGTTGAAATCTCATTGTCCCTGAGAGCTGCATTAACATATGAGAACATGATGTCAGATCACCTATTTAAATCGTGTAGCTCTATGCTAAATTAACAAATACCCTGCAAAAACTCTCTGGAAACTTATAAACTGAATGGAGTTTTAAAGGGGAAAAAAAACTGTGTTATAACTCAGATAGCTTGTAAAACTCACTGAAGGTATAGTAAATGTGGTATTTCACATCTTCTTGCAACTTGGTTCTTTTAAAACTGCTTAAGCAGACAGGCATACTGAGGAGTTTAAAGGTTGATTACGCATCACATTCTCATATGCTAATGCGGCTCTCAGGGACAATGAGATTCCAACAGCCATGAAATGGACCCTCCCAGGAGAGTGATAGAACCTAGTATGAAGTGTGGAAACTAACAGAAGCAATTGCATACATCTTTAACAGCTACATGAAAAGAGTTGTCTGTTGACATGGAAGCAAATGACATTTAGAAGATATGAAGGTGCAGTTTTCCTTTTAGAAACAGTTAAAATTTCAGTTTTGACTGTATTTGGCAGAGGCATTACAACCTTATGCAGCAAAAAGATAAAAAAAAAAACTAAAAGTAGCCACAGAAAAACTCAGTTAGCTTTAAGCCTCAGCTGCTTCTAAGAAATTCCAACTTCTCAAAATAAATTCCCCTTAGTGAACCAATGCTGTGAGAAACCAGTATTGCTAAAAGGTTAAAAGTATGACATGACACAAGCTGAGAGAATTGCAGTATATTACCTAGTACAGAAATACACTGAACTATTTTGCACTGGACACTTCTCCGAGTAACAGCTTTTCTTTATCTGAAACCATGGAAAATGAAATGAATGGGGAATCATATGGATGCTATGGACAAGTTCAAACATTCCTGTTTGAATACCAAATTCCAGAAATGAATGTTATAAGTACAAAGGTAGTTGGTCTGCTGAAAAGGATATTACAGTTAGTGATTCTCGGATATGTGATTGGGTGAGTTACAGTTTTGTTAGAAAGTGCTAAACTTGCTATATATTGGACTGCATTGTTCTTTTAAAATGTCTAAATATCATTGGGAAATGTGTAAGCAGTATGACAAGGTATGCATTATGCTGATCGCCCAGTGGCACCGTGAGGCACGGCCATTCAGGAGGAGTGCCTTCAGCCCCTGAAAGTGCAGTTATATCAGCATAATTCATATCCTGAAGTGTCTTACTTCACCTATAAAATGGGGAAATGGAGAACATAAAAAAGACAGCTTTTTAAAAAACAGGTATTTTGATTAAAGTAACTAGTAAAAAATAGCCCCCCCCCAAGGATTGGGGAGGGAGTGGTCCATAGTCAGAAAAGGGCTACAAAAAATACAACTGCGAGTAATACTTAATGTTTAGCTTTGTGTGTGTAAGGAGGGAAGTAAAATATGAAACAAAAAAATACATAAATTTGTTTGCTGATTTCTTTTCTTTTTTTTTATTTTGAGGGATTTTTTTTTACTTTTATTTTTAAGGCCTGGGGGATGCTCTTTGTGAGTAAAGGTGGTAACCAGGGTCCATATTTTTAAAAGAGATGGGCAGTGTATCTCTGAAAAAAATGAAGATGAACTGCCCATCTCAAAAGTTGCTCCAAACTGCCATATACAAAAGGGGCAGATAGACTGCCTAAATCGAGATGGGCCATGACCCATAATTGATGTATGTGGCCCAAGCAGAGGGGGTGAGCCCATGAATATTCTGCCCAATGGAATAGTCAGAAAAGATGTGCCACCCAAGTGCAAAGTTAGGCATGAAAAAAGCATGCCTAACTTGGCAGGTCACCCACAGGCAGGCTGCAGTACTGCAGACAGCAGCACGGCAGCCTGCCATCCCTGGTAGTCCAGTGGCAACCCCCCCAGCCCCATTTCCCAATGTGCATGTATGGATACAAATCCCCCTTTTCATTTCTTTTTTTTTTTTTTTTTTAGCTATGCTTTTTTCTGCCGGTTCATGTCCAGAGGGTGCCCCCAGCCCTGTCCCCCGACATCCACCATCCAGCACTGACCCGGCCCCAGTGCTTGTCCCCCCTGGCAGAGCTGGCAGGGTTCCCCAACCCCCACTGGAAACCAGATTCAAGGGGCCAGTGACATGGCTGGCCGAGCGCGGAGCCTGCAAGGCACCCTCCACCGTTCTGCTGCAGCAGGGATTTTTCTCTTTACTCCCTTGGGAGTTGAGGCATGCAATGGTGCCTATGGAGTGAAGCATGCATACGCTCCCTCCAAGCATCTGCCCTGACTCCTCCCCTTGTCTTCAGTGAGGTAGCCATGTTTTCCAGCCTCCGCTAAGGAGCAGACTGGTGCCAACAACTGGATTCCCCCCTCCCCGGAAAAGGAGAGCAGTCTATTGGACGCTCAATCCTTCTCCATCCCTGCTGACCCCCAGTGGCCTGTGCTTGTTCCTGAACATGGGTCACCAGCATTGTGCAAGGTAAGGTGACCAGTGCCTCAGCCCTCAGCACCACCGGGCTGGCTCCAAATCCATCTTTTCTGTAGTGTAGGAACCCCTTCCTTGCCCAGTGCCCATCACCATAATGTAATAGAGGACCCCCCATTTCCATAGTGTAGTGTAACCCCCTCCCTGCCCGATCCCCTACCATGTATCCACAGACCCCAAAGCCCCTGTCATGTAGTGAAGTATCCCCCCACTAAAGTACCCCAATCTCCCTTTGCACAATCCCACCCTGTATCTGCTCCAAAGTGTAGATTTCCCCCCACCCAATACCCAATCCAGCCCCCTGTGCTAATAAAAGATGCCTGTTGATTATTTTCCATAATGTAATGGTCCCTCACCCTATCAGGCATGACCCCCACCCTGCACCCCCGCACCACCCATGCCAGTGACTGGCACAGCCCTGCACACCCTGCCATGGCTAGCTGCTTACTATTTGGACCGCGATCTGCTGCACTGTACAGAGCGCAAGCCTATTGGACAGCCAATGGGCTCGCATTCTGTATAATACCACAGATTGTGGTCTGATATTAAGCCTGAATATGCAGTGGCAGTTATGTGACTTGACTTGTATGCCCATATGTGCGAATGAAGCAGAATGTATTAAGAAACTGAGGTCATTAACCTATTAAAAAGTTAGAACAGGCAAATCAGCAGAGTTAGACATGATTCATCCCAGACTGCTAAAGAAGCTGAGTGGTTATCTAGCTGAATCACTGGCTGCATTGTTCAGCAAATCCTTTAATACAGGGGACGTTCCAAGAGACTGGACATCCGCTGTTGTGGTCCTGATATTTAAAAAGGGGGCTAGAGCAACCACTATCAACTATAGACCAGTACATTTCACATCAGTACCTGGCAAAATTATGGCACGTTTAATGAAAAACAAAATTGAAACAGACAGCAGAGTACTTATCTTAATAGACAATACACAATATGGCTTTAAAAAACTGATCCTGTTTAACAAATACTCTATGCTTTTATGAGAAAGTAAAACATAACTTAAAGAGCAACTGACACCTCCAGGACAACTTTAACAAAACGTAATTTTTAGACACAGTTGAGCTTGTATGTCACGTTAGTTCTATATGCCTCCTCCACATTATTTACTACTGAGGTCATTTGCATTAAAACAAAATCTTTGTTCCTGGAGAGTTCGGCTATTCCTTTTGCATTCTCCCTACCTGAGATCATAATGCACTGCTTGTGACATCACGGTTACTCTCATGCTAACAGATTGTGATGCCACAACAGAGGACTATGACTTGAAGTAGGGAGTAAGCTACAGAGGCAGATGAAGAGTAAGGGAACTCTTAAGGGTAACGATCATGTATTCATGCAAATGTACCCAGTAATAAATAATGGGAAAGAGAACTATACAGAATATATATGGAATGCAAGCTGAATTGTATCTAATTATTATGTTTCCAAAGTTTTTTTTGAGGCATCAGTAGTTCTTTAAATAAGAATACACTGGTAGGTATTATTTATCTAGCCTTTCAAAAGCCTTTGTTAAGTGTCAGCCCATTGGCACAGCAGTAGCACTGCTACTCGCGATGCTGGCAACCTAGATTTAGGAATGGGTCATTGGGGGCCAGCTAAGGGAGGGGGGATCGAGTGTCCCAGGTGACTGTTTCCTCCTCCTCCTCCTCAGGGGAGCTTGCCATGACCTGCTGCACTACCACCACCTCTAGACATAGGGATGGCAAAGTGCACGAGACACAGGGAAGACAGGGATGCGCTGTGCTGTGTATCATGTGAGCGTGCTGATGCACACTAATGCCAGGGACTACAACCCAAATTCTAGTGTTCCTATGGGGTTCAGGGATCCATGGCACAAAAGGAAGGGAAAACCAAGAAGGAAAGAACTCCTTCTCCACCAGCCCGCAGCTCCATGACGTCTGCTACATCCAGACGGGACGCAGGGCCAAAGAGGGGTAGAAAATGTAAATTTAAAAAAAAGCCTTCGATGAAGTTCCCAACTCAGCACTATTAAAAAATATCAAAGGATTTCACCTGGACATCAGAATCACAAAATGGGTTAAGAGCTGGTTTCATGAAAGAACAGAGAGAGTGAGACTCAGTGGTACTCTCAGATACTGGCCTGGTGACAAGCAGAGTTCCTCAGGGATCAGTGCTGGGACTGATGTTGTTCACATTATTTGTCAGTGACTTGCACATTGTACAGAAAGTTGGCTTGCTAAATTTGCAAATGATACCAAATTGGGAGACCTGGTAGACACAACCAAGAATAGGACCAGACTGAGTACTGATTGAACTAAAATAGAAAAGTGGGCTGAAGGCAACGAGAAATCCTTTAATACCAGTAAATGTGTGGTTATACACTAGGGCCTGGATATTCAGCCTGCGCCAGGCTGTGGCGCAAGCCTGGTGCAGCGCAACCTGGCTGCGCAGGGGCGTTGACAGGGTGACATTCAACAGAGCTATGCCATGGCACAGCATCGCTGAATATCACACCCTGGCCACCCGCAGTGTACATGGCGCAGTGGCACTGCACCAGCGCAAGTGGCCAGAGTGGAGCAGGGGGATGCGTTAACGCAAGTTCTGTTGCACTATGTGCAACAACTGCGATATTCAAAAGTGCACATGCATATAGGGCCTTAATGCATGCAAGGCGCAAATGGGGCCATTTGCATGTCATTATGGCCACATTTGCATGCAGGTGTGCCAATCCCCAGCGACTTGTGCCTGGCGCCCTGCCAGGCTGCAGCCGTCGGGGACCGACACCCCCTGCACAGCGTGGAAAATTGCCCTACAGCCCGATCGTGGGCATATGTTAAATCATAAGCAGTCCAATATCCCTGGTGGTCCAGTGGAGTGCTCGCAGCCTGATCACGGGCTTAAGTAAAAAAATACATGTCCAATATCCCTGGTGGTCCAGTGGACCGCTCGCAGCCCGATCGCGGGCATATATTAAATTAAAAGCTGTCCAATATCCCTGGTGGTCCAGTGGGCCACTTGCAGCCTAATTGCGGCCATATATTAAATTAAAAGCTGTCCAATATCCCTAGTGGTCCAGTGGACCGCTCGCAGCCCAATCACAGGCATATATTAAATTAAAAGCTGTCTAATATCCCTGGTGGTCCAGAGGACCACTCGCAGCCCGATCATGGGCATATATTAAATTAAAAGCTGTCCAATAACCCTGGTGGTTCAGTGGTACCCCCACCCACCCACTGAGCCCCACCGCCCCACTCTCCTTTGTCAGCAGCGAGCGGCAGCACCCCGCCGCCCCGCCGCCTGCCGACTGACACCGTACGGAAGGGCTGTACACCCATTGGTCCACAGCGTGAGCCAATGGGCATGCAGCCCATACCATACTACACAGTCCAGATATGTGAAAGGCAACCCTTCTGAATATCCAGGCCTTGGGATATAACAATATTGAAAATCATTATAAAATCAACAACTGCATGATCAAAAATTTTGACAGTGAGACAGATCTGGAGGTACTTATCAACAATGATCTTAAGTTTGGTAGACATTGTAACAAAGTCCTTTAACCCTTTGCAGGGTTCACAACATTCTGAAGGTGTAATCCAGAGTTGGCTGCCACCTCTCCCATCCCCCCCTTTCCCTTTCCCTTTCCCCTTTCACTTTTCACCTCTTCTGGATCTTTAGGTATCTCCTCCTACTCTGAATATAGCACTTGCGTACTACCTGGAGCCTTCTCTAGGTTTGCCGTAGCACTATGATTACGTTGTTTGTATGGTTTATTCTGTCTGTTATGTTGTATCCAAATCTGTGGAATCCGATTGTTGCATTTTTTGTTTTTAAAAATCTGTATTGCCTGTACTGTGTCCAACAGCTACATTATTTTGTCTTCCCACCTCCACAATTTGTAACTATCCTTTTATCCATTATTGTATAACCACTGTTTAATCAGTTTCGTATCCTCATGTAACCTCCTCCTACCAGGTCACACCGTGAGACGAGCAACTTGTTGTTCAGTGTGCCCTCCTGGTGAAACATTTCAATAAATAAAATAAAAAATTAAAGTAGTTAAAACAGCAAATAGGATTCTGGGTTCTATAAAGACAGCCTTTATAAATGGAACTGAGCAATGTATAATTCCTAAGACCCCATCCCCATCTCAACCACTGTTCCCAGCTTTGTGCCAGTATCTCAGAAGGGATATTGATAACATCAAGAAAGTCCAGCATGGGGAAACTTGATTGGTTACAAAGATAAGGGAGAAATCCTAAGAAGACAGGCCTAGAAGTCTGGGGTTATATAGCCAGGAAAAAAAAAGATGACTCAGAGGGATCTGCTTCAAATGCACTATATTATAAATGATGAGAAACTAAGACCAGAAATGGGATTCAAATTCCAGCCAAAGGAAATCACTCTGAGACTGCATAACATGCAAATAAAGCTGGACAACTACATCAGAAATAATAGGAGGTGATCATACACACAGAGAGTGGTGACATGGTGGAACATCCTGCCTAGGGGAGTAGTGCAGGCTAAATCTTTCACAGATTACTCGACAAATACCTTCTTGAATGCAATGAGGCAAAATGGACCCGCTAGTGTGAGGGTCAGACTAGATGGGCTTGCCACCTCCTTCTGACCTAATATCAAGTATAATATTAACAGGGTACAGCCTAACAAATAAATACAGCTACTTGGTAAATGCAATGTTATAGGGGAAAAACTGAAACAGGCTCTTTCAAAGTGCCAGCATGTTATTACAAAAAAATGTTTTATTATGCCTCACCGGTAAAGACTAATGGGTGGGGGGATTCACAAAAGGGATGCGCCCAGTGCATCCGAGATGTGCGGATGCATCCCAGACTTGCACCCAATCACAATTCTGTAAGGGCAGTGATGCACCAGCGATGCACATGTTCCACTTGCATGCAGCAACAGGGGTGTGGTCTGCCTTGGGGTTCTCAACCTTAAATACTCACCCCATTCCATAAGTAAATAAGCTGAGATGGGTACAGTATATGAGAATGGGATGAGCATTAGGGTTGAGAACCCCAAGGCACACCCCACCCCCTGTTGCTGTCTGCATGGTTGGGGTAGGATGTTAGGGCTGGAAACCCTAATGTCACATTTACCTACTTTTGTTGCTGTGACCATCCCTAACTAATGCATTAACAAAGTTTTTTGCAAAGAATTTCCTTACTTTTTGAGACAGTATAATTGTATCTTCATTTGGCTGTGGCAGCATTTCAGCCAAAATAGCAACCAAATTGTCAGCATAGACTTGTTATTACTTCACCTCATTAATGCTGGGCTGACAATTTTCAAATCTCTGCCAAAACATCATTCAGCACCACTGCAACACCACTGCATGCCACAATTAAGAAAACACATTTTGACCAGGATTTGAAAAGTGACAGCTGTCATGTTCATGAGGTGATGTAAAAAAATGGCTAAGTTGAACATTTTGGTGAAAATATTTAAAATTACTGAAGTTGAGAGCAAGTATAGTTAAATTGAAGTGCATGCATATAACTTCACCATTTTTATATATTCTGACCCCAAATTTTCAACATAGCCTTCTTAGGACTCCACCTCATGAACAAAGAAATATGTACATTTTCAAATTATGCGCAAAAGGGGATTTCACCAACTTACCATGAAATCACCTTTTGGGACAAATTTGCAAAATTCCAGTGATATTGTCCATGAGGTTGGGACCTCAAAAGGCCATGTTGAAAATATTGGGTCAAAATATGCAAACATGGTGAAGTTATGCACCAAAGTTGAAAACCCCATTGAAATACATTGAACTGCACTTACCTTAGTTTCTCATATTGCAGTTGGTGGTTCCAGCAGCAAAACGTGCCTTCCATAGGTGACTGGATCTTTTCCTTGGCACCTCAGGGAAGTGAGGGTCTCTGTGGGATGTGGGAAGTGCGGGATGATGGATGCTGAGTGGGAGGTCAGATCAGCTTGGGACCTTTTTTTTTAAAGGGAGAAAAAAACAAAACACTTCATTTCATTCTAACAAAGCACAATAGGGATGATGATCTAAGGGTGGGGGAGCCACTAGACACCAGGGAAACAAAGGGGCCAGTGATCAGAGGGTGGGGGTGCACTAAATACCAGAGAAATAACAGGGGCAGCGACTGGATGGTGGGGTGCCACTGGACACAAGGAAAATTACAGGGAGAGCGATTGGAGGGTGGGGGTGCCACTAGACACCAGGGAAACAATAGGGATGGGGATCAGAGGGTGGGGGTGCCACTAGACACCAGGGAAACAGGAAAAGTGGAAATTATTTACCCAGGAAAAACACATAAGCTGAGGCTTGTTTCCAGGTCTGACGTGACAACACAGGAAGTTAAGTGAGTTGCTCAGGATCACACAGTATGCTGCTTGGGGCTGTGGGATTCAAACCCACACAGGGTCAGCGATCAGGTAGTATGGGTGCCACTAGACTCAAGGGAAACAACAGGGATGGTGATCAGAGGGTGGGGGGTGCCAGCAGACACCAGAGAAAGGGGGAAAATGTTTAACCAGGAAAGGCACATGAGCCAAAGCTTGTTTCCAGGTCTGGTCAGGGAGTACAAGCAAGTGTAATGACTTGCTCAGGGTCTCACAATATGAAACTGACAGTCGTGGCTGTAAACTAAATAGGGCCAGCGATCGGAGGGTGGAGGGGTACCACTACACAGCAGGGAAACAATAGAGACAGTGATCAGAGGGTGGGGGGTGCCACTAGACATCAGCAAAATAATGGGGATGATGATCTGAGGGTGGGGGTGCTACTAGACAACAGCGGAAGTATTTGCCATCATGAAAAAGGAACCTTTTTCATGACTCGTGAGACAGAAAAGAATCTTTCTTTGTATCACGAGTGCAGAATCCGAGGGGATTCCAATTACAGAACATATGTGCTGGTTTTTACACAACACATTCATTTTTTAAATTATTTACTTTTGTTTGCCTCGCTAATTGAAAAATAAAATGGCAGCAGCACGAAAAAAGATTCCTCATTTGCGACACAGGATTACCCATTTGTGACACAGGATTGCCCATTTATGACACAGAACCCTGTTTGGAAGTTCTTATCTAACTTTTCCCATTGAAAATAATGGGACATTTTAAAATTTAATAACTTTGAACGGATTAATATTTTTTCACTAAATTTTCAAAAGGCACATCTGTGACCCAAGACCTTTCTACTCTGAAAATTGTAGACCAAAATCCCAAACTGTTTTTGCACAATGGCGTGACAAAGAATTTTACAAAACACAGTCATTTTCAAATTGTTTGACACTCCATATCTCCGCACACACACATCTGACTGGAACACAACTTGGCACATCAAGAGATCTTCGGTCCTTGATGGTGCAAACAAAATTTAATTCAAATCAGTTGAATGGCTGCAATGTTATTAAAGTGCAACATTTTGAGTTTAACATAGAAATGATGTTTTAACCCTAACTAATATACATAAGGAAGGTCTTTTCCTTACTGTTCTACTTTTGGAGATTATAAATTAATACATGCTCTACAGGTTGTCGTGTATGGTATAAGGTGAATCTATGCATTCGATTTGGGTTAGGGGACGGACAAATGAAGCTGAGTAGTTCCAGCTGCCCAAACCTCACACAAGAACTCTCTCATACCATAAAGGACACCCCTCGGAGGAGGTATTAACTTACTATAAATCACTCGAGTTGGCTAGTAATAGTCACACTTTTTTTATATTTGAAATGTGAATATAACTGTCTTTTCCTGGCTCTGAAGTGAAACGCACCACTCTTAACACACCTACATGAGAGACCAGTGTATGGTGGATAAGAGGTGCTGTTCTTCTGAGTGCTGATTGACTGAAATAATGTAAATGATTTACAATTAGAATCATAAATTGAAACCAAAACATCTAGCTTGCTCACCTCTTCTTCTCATTTTGCACAAGTATTTACAGCTGCAGAAACAAACAGACTTTGGACTGTACAAGGACAGGTGGTGCTACAAATAAACTGAAAATGAACAACTCAAAAAAATGAGCACTCACCACAACTTCAAATAAGCAAGGCACAGGTCTATTTCAAAAGTAATATAAATTTATTTAATAAATTACATACGCCTGACGCATTTTGGATGGCTTACCACCCATTCTCAAAGGCTAATCATCTCACACTGACTCAACACTTAAATACCAAGTCCATAAAAGTCACACAAAAGCAGACCATGTGATTGGCTAAAAACATATTCCCATTTAAAGATATATCCCCAATTGTGAACACCAAAAAGTGTAATCAAAACGTTTAATGTATACACTGGAATATAGAGCACAATAAATACACATATACATATATTTTATATTAAATGTAAAGCAGGAGAAAAACACAAAAGGGAAAGGAAAGGGGAGGGGGAGGGGGACGGAAAAGGGTGTGGAAGAGGGGGAAGAGGGAGGGAAGGGAGGGAAAGAAAAGAAGGAGAGGGAGGAAAGAGAAACAGGAGAGGAAAGGAGGGGGCAAGGGAAAAGGAAGAAAGGGAAAGAGGAGGGGGAAGGGGAAGGGGAGAGAGTGGGAGGAGGGAAGGGAAAAGGAAAGACAGAACAATGAATTTGTATAATCAGGGAGACAGTTAAAATTCATAGCATTACTAATGTGTACAACTATACAGAAACTGACAGCAGCACTAAATCAATCATTTTCTTTTCTTTAAAAAAGGTTTCAATTCAAAACCCTGATTCAAACCCTGATCTCTATCTGCACTCAAATTTATTATCCAAAATGCCTCTCAAGTCAAAAGTAGATCATTAAAATTTCCTCTTCTGGGTTTCAGGTACACCTTATCGATCTCCATAAAACTGAAAATATGCTCCTGTGGGTTCTGGGACCCTGCAATGTGAGATGTGGCTGCATAAGTCAGATCCCTCTTACTAATGGCCCTGACATTTTCACCAATTCTAGTACGTAAACTTCTTTTGGGTTTACCAATGTAAATCTTTCCACAGCTACATGTTGCCAGGTATATCAGACCCTCAGAGTCACATGCAATCAGTTGCCTGATTTCAAAAGTCCTTCCTGTAACATGATCTACAAAATGATCTCCCTTATTTAGAACCGTACATCCTTTACATGGATATTACCCTCCTATTTTATTCTGCAACCAAGTACCATTATTGCTCCCCTTATCAATAAAATGGCTATTCATTACTTTGTCCCCTATCGTGGGAGCTCTCTTGAATGCCATTTGTGGCAGTACCATTGCTAGATCTTTCAACCCTGGATCACTCTGTAGTATCTTCCAGTGTTTTTTAATCACTTCTTCGATCTCCCCAGCCTGTGCAGAATATGACAAAGCAAAATAATATCTGACCCTATCGGCATTCTGTATATCATTAGCTCTTTGGTAATTTAACAGGGAGTCTCTATCTTTTGCCTCTGCATACTCAAAGCCACTCCTGATATCTCTTTCACTAAAGCCCCACTCTCTCAATTGGTTACTTAAGGCTTCGGCATTTTGCTAAAACTGTTCACCTGTATTACAGTTTCTGTGTGTCCTCAGAAACTACCCCTTTGGAATGTTCTTAATAATGTGTCTAGGGTGGCAACTACTGGCCCTCAGCAAAGCGTTACCATCTGTACTCTTCCTATACAAGTCAGCAGTAATTCTGTAAGGCTTCTCTTTCTTAATTTTCTGATCTAGAAAACATATTTCTGTGTCTGACTACTGACACGTAAACCTCAGATTACTGTTTGTCCCCTCTAGGTATCTTACACATTTTTCAAAGGTAGCTCTATTGCTTTCCCAAATAAAGAGCAAATCATCTATGTAACGCTTCCATAGCTTAATATTATTAAAAAAAAATTCACATTTCTGTCTAACACATACATGTTTTCCCAAGAATCCATATAAATATTAACTATGGAAGGGGCACACGTGGCCACCATTGCTGTCCCCTTCAACAGTAAAAAGAAATCTTTATCAAACATAAACACATTATATGTTAAAACAACTCCAAAAGTTTAACAAGAAAGGAAGTTCCTGGTGTGGCTTCTTCCCCTCTGCTGTTAAAACATTGTGCTGCTGCACCTAGTGCACCATCATGCGGTATGTTAGAGAATAGGGATTCAACATTCATAGTCACAAGGAAACAGTCATCAATAAGTTTTAAATCTCTTAATACCCTCAATATATCAGTCATGTCCTGTAAACAAGATGGCAGAATGATGACAAATGTGCGTAAATGGTGGTCCAGATACTGTGATAGACTTTCTGTCAAAGACCCAATTCCACTTACTGTCGGACGACCTGGAGGTTTGTCCAAAGATTTATGAATTTTAGGTAGCAAATAAAACGTTGCCCTTATTGGTAACTCAACAATCAGGAAGTCCATTACTTTTTTGTTTATTTCCCCAGTTCCAAATGCTTCTCTAATGCACTTGTCAATCAAAATGTTATATTCGTAAGTTGGGTCAGAATGTAACTTCCTGTAAAATTCTTGATTGTTAAGTTGTCTTTCAACTTCCAATATATAGTCCTCTTTATTCAGAACAACCACACATCCTCCATTGTCTGCTTTTTGATCTCAATTTCAGTATTCTTCTGAAGAGATTTTAAACCCTGCTTTTCATCATGTGTCAGATTCTTGAAACGGGGGGCAGGAAGGTTGTTAAAAAGTTCCTCAAGATCAGTCTCTACAAGAGATTAAAAGACATTCATGGCTGCACTTGGTGGGAGGGGGGTTAAAGGTAGAGGCTGGTTTAAATTTAACTATTTGCTCTAGTGTGTTTCTGTCATTCAGTGTCCCACCATCACTCTTCTTATAAAAGAATGATTTCAAGTTCAGATTCCTACACACCATATTCTACTCTACCATCGTGTGAAATTTACTTGCATGTGTGGTCAGAGTAAAATTCAAATCTTTACTTAATAAAGTACTTTCCAAGTCAGTCAGTTGGCAGTTTGAAAGATTAATTATCTGGATACTCATTTCTTCTGAATTTACCATCTCCTGCCCCTGAGGTTCCTGCCATTCCTGCAATTCTGGTACTGGCCTCTGCCTTGTCTGCTTCTTTCTCTTTCCCTGTCCTCTTATTTCTGCCATGCAGTCTTCTTGATGGTATCCCTGTAGCCTGGAGCTTCTCTGTGATACATATGACCATCAAGCAGACAAAAAAGACCATTAGGCCTCCTCTGCTGGCATTTTAGTATGTTAGTATATGTATTTATTGTGATACATATTCCAATGTATACATTAAATGTTTTGATTACACTTTTTGGTGTTCGCAACTGGAGATATATCTTTAAATGGGGATATGTTTTTAGCCAATCACATGGTCTGCTTTTGTGTGATGTTTTTTGAACTTGGTATTTAAGTGTTCAGGCAGTGTGAGATGATTAGCCTTTGAGAATGGGTGGTAAGCCATCCAAAACGCATCAAGTGTATGTAATTTATTAAATAAATTTATATTACTTTTGAAGTAGATCTGTGCCCTTGCTTATTTGAGGTTGTGGTAAGTAAACATTGTTTTGAGTTGTGTATTTACAACTGCCTCTGTAGCTGGCCTGACTGCACTCTACCTGAGGAGCCGTTTACTGTGTCAATGTCCTGGATTGGTTATCCAGGTCTGGACTAGCGCAACAGGATGTGGGCGGCAGATCGAATGTCCTAAGGGACATTCTGTGTTCTGATTACTGGGTGGAGGGCATGGAAGTGTCTAGGAAGAGGGTAGAAGAAGAAGAGGAAGAAACTGTGGAAAAACAAAGAGGGGTATGCCAATTCTCAAGCAGATGCTTCTAACACATATTCTATGTTTGCCAAGGCCACTTTGTTGCCTCTATCACCCCCTCCCCCACCAGACTGTTGGTTGGGAAGCCTTGGATAAGCCAGGCTCCACCACAGGAGGTGGGGAAAGGGTTCTTTCAATTTGTAGCCTGATATGGTACTAAATTGAAATAACAGAGTCATCAGTGGTGGGTACCACTGGAAAGAGAAGAATCCCAGTATTACATTGGGATTTGCTAAAACCTATGCCCATTCATCCCTTTGCATGTTAAGACAAGGATATTGACCCTATTAGGGACATGAAACCTGTATCTGTAAAATGATGTATTTTATAATTTTATGTATAGCAAGAGTTGTACAGAATGCTCACATTGGCATGAAATACTGACCAATTAGATGTTACATAAGGGAATTGTTTTTGTATGTCCTGTATTGTACTGTTATTATTGACTGTTATTGTGAATTGCCTTTTGTGATGCTTTTATTAATATTGTAAAGAATATAAAAGTTGAACAATAAGCTTAGTGAACTGAGAGGGAATTTATTCATTAGATAACAGGGATCCGGGTTGGTGGGAGGTCCACTAGACCACCTGGTATTTTTCCTTATTATTAATGAGATCGGGACAGGAGGGGGCAGGTGTCAGTGGCCCCAGTGCTGCCAGGGTAAGTGGGGGTCATACATCACTGGGTGCTCTGATAAGAGTAGGGTTTTGGAAGTATTAAATAATGTTTCCACAGCAGCATTTTACCACTTCCAAAGTCCTCTAAATATATCTCTGTGCCCTGTATGCAAAAGGGCTTCCTCAGTTGCATGGGTGCAGTGGTGTGTTCATCATGAATGATCATACTGTTCCCTGTGTACCATGTTTCAGGGCCCTTTGAATATTGCCCCAGCCCCACTGGGACATGCTGTATCTGGTTAGTGTGGGCTGCATGGTGCTTTTCACATTATTGCTGTGCTAAACATCTGAATATCTCGGCAAATATGAATTACTGTAAAACCTGCCTGTTAAGGACACTGCATATTAATTGGCATCACAATATTAAGCATGTTACTTGTGATCCTGAATGCAACAGGTTAAGTAATGTGCAACCTGCATATTAAGGACAAATTGATATTAAAGGAGAGATTATTAGTGTCAGTGGCTCAGAAGGAAGTACACTCACTTCTGGGGCCAGAAGATAGGATTATTGTGGGTTCTAGCCCCACACCAAGAACTTGGAGGTAATATTCATAACGGACACTTTAGTGCAGTATGACGGGGGTGCTGCACATCTAAGGCATTAACCTTTAGATGAGATGTTAAACCAAGGTCCCTTCTGCCCACCTCTGGTCACTATCCAGGTAGAAGTAAAAGATCCCAAGAAGAGTAGGGGAGGTTTTTATTGAAATAAAGAATCAGGAACTACAATAATCATAAAATAAAACGTACAGACAAAAACTATTTAGAAATGAAATTATATGCCTACATATCTCTGTAAATCACACAAGGAATATCCTGGCTATTCTGAAATTTAACTAATCCAGACTTGCTCCGATATTAAATCCATACAACGTGCCTCCAATATTTTATGAGTGTCACTGAATGCATGCTCTTTGATTCAGTATCATAAAGCTGTTTAACATTACATTCAGTCAATTTAATGACAATCATAGTATCCTATGTTTGCTGTTGGAAAATCAATTAAGAGGCTATGCCTGTAGTTCAATGGACAAGCAGCCAGACACTCCCCCTTCCTGAACTATATAAGCAGTTCCTCCCAGCCTCTTTCTGAAACACTTTTTCTTTGCTCCTCCATCCTCCCCTCCTCCTCCAGTGGCATCGCCTCTCTCCTTTGGGGATTCTTCCTAAGGTACCTTTAGCCAAGGGAACCTTCCACGGTACCTCTAGGGGTGGAACCCTCTTCCAGGGTTCCTTGCCTTCGGTACCCCTACAGGGTGGTAATTCCTCTGGAATAGAGAGTGTGAACAGCCAAAGTAAAGTAACACAGTTGCACAAGCATAACACTATACTGGCTGTGAAGGCCATTGAATTTACATCGAGCCTCCTAAAGAAAACATTTTATGAAGGCAAGCACAATCCTTAGAGAGCTTCTTTCCAAATTCTTAAAAAAAAAGTTAACAAAATTACCTCAAACAGTTTCTTTGTAACTAGAAACGTTCCATCTGACATCATTCCAGCAGATAGATAATTGAGACCACAGTAGAAAAGGACAGCCTTTAAACAGGTGTCCACAAGTCTCAAAATAAACAATACAACAAGTTCTGGGGCAAAATCTTTTCAATATGCTTCATGTTGTCCCGAACACCCAAGCTTCTCATGGCTTTTCAGCCGAACTGTGTCCCAGACACTGACAGGAATCCATTTATCTGTAAGTTGCTCCAAAATATTCTGAGAGCAGGCTGCACTAACATCTGCAAATGTACAAGGGTTAAAAAAATATTAGAGTCTAATATGCTAGAATGTAAAATCTTTCTGAAATCCAACTAAACTTTCCCCAAAGGCACTTTCCACACCCTTATTTTCCCTATTAAAACTTTACTCCACGACAGTATTACTGACAATGTTTGCTTTATCTCCAATTATACCACTCCAATATTCATGTACCACCATACACCATGAAGAGATCCACCCAAACCATATTTTAAAGGAATTATTCATACAAGGGCAAATGTTTGCTTTAGAAAAAAAATAGAATAAGGAAAAAACAAAGGCTTGACAAAATTATATCCGCCTTTAGCTACAGACAGATAAATTATTTTTTTTTTTTTTTTGGATTAAGCCTGTTGTGAAAAAAAAGACTGCAAACCTTAGCCTCCAGAGATTTGGGGGCAGAAGAAAAGTCTTAGAAATAATCACCTTTTTGTGTCTGCATTACTGCCATCCCTTCTTCCATTTATCAACTTTCTGTGTTCTCACCTCCAATACTAGCCACCAATTTTCAGTGGCATTACCTCCCTTTCCAAATTGTATCCCCCAAATAGTGACAGTGCCTCTGAGACTGGAATACCTGCAATATCTTGAGGGGAACCTGATTCACCCAGTGGCAAAACAATACTTTTAGACAAACCAATTTTAGGTACAGAACATGTAGAACATTGCTAAAAAGAATATACCACCTTTACCCCAATCAGAGCAAGCAGAAGAGTTAGAAAGTTTCCATAGTGTCTTGGTCAATAATTCTTCTATCAATAAAATAGGGCCATGCAATGCAGCCTCTAGGACGCACCTGGAAACAAGCTACCACAGCTCAGTGTGCCTTTCCTGGTCAAAAATTACAAATGAATAAGGCATCCTTAATAAAAGAGTTCCACTGCAAAAGCAAAAATGAGACTGGAAACTAGATTTTGCAAGGTCAGTGGCTCTGTTGGTTGCATGATCACCTCTGAGGTCAGAAGGTCATGGGTTCTAGTCCCACACCAGGAATTTGAACTGATAACAAATACTGACATTGTAGTGCTGCACTGGGGGACAGGGTACTGCACTGCTGAGGTTCTGTTCTTCGTATGAGAGTTAAACCAATATCCTTTCTGCCCATCTGTAATAGCTATCCTGGTGGAAGTTAAAGATACCATGGCACTAATTGTAAGAAGTGGGTATTACCCCAAGTGTACTGAACAACATCCCCCCACCAAACAAGTCCAAGTAACCTGCCTCCAGGATAGTGTTTCTCAAATGAGGCAACAGTGGCTGCACATGACCACCAGCACAATTTTTTGTGGCCACAGGGCTCTTTAGAGTGCCAATTACAAAAAAAATGGCACTGACAATGTCATACCTTTAACACAGAAACATAGAATTTGATGGCAGATAAGGGCTGCTTGGCCCATCCAGTCTGCACATTTTCCCCTACCTACACTATTACCACAGATCGTATCTGATCTACAGCTCTTTTTCCCACCCCCTACCCTTTCTCTAAGATACCCTTATGCCTATCCCATGCATTCCTGAACTCCACAACTGTTTTCAACCCACCACCTCCACTGGAAGGCAGGTCCAGGAATCCACCACTCTTTCTGTGAAGAAGTACTTCCTTACATCTCTCCTGAATCAGTCTCCCTCCAGCTTCATAGCATGTCCCCTTGTTCTTGAGCACACTGCCTTCTTAATTAAAAAAGTAAATAAAAGATACATTTTAAGTGAAAATACATCAGGGTCTTGTATGCTGTGTGAAAGGGCATGTTATATCAGGGGGGTTCAATGTATATCAGTGGGTTTGGTGTTAAAAAAGATCAAGTGTGGGGCCACTAGTGAGTTCTTGTGGCCACACTTTGAGGCCCTTTGAGGCCATCATGATTTGGCTCATGAGAACCACTGCCCTAGGATGTACTGTACTTAAATGCAAGCCGTCGTACCTCACTATGCCTTTCCTGGTCAAACAAATTGCAAATTTCTCCTTGATGTCAGGGGCTCTTTATCCTGATCCATCAGAACCTGAAAAACTGACCCCTCACACCCATGCTATAATATTCATTTTAAACATTTATATTTTACTTAGTTGAAATTATTTCATCCTATGTGTGTTGAGGAATCTTTTCTAGCACAGTTTAAAATACTAGTGGCCTGCATGGATAAGAGGAAATGTAGATGTAAAGATGTGCAGTAGCTCTCAAGAAGTACAGTACGGCTCTGGCTGTTTTAACAGCACCCTTAGCGAGCAGGTAGCTATTCAAGGAAAAGGTTTGTCAAGTTTTATATGTACAGCAATTATGTTTGCTATCTGGGGTTTTGAAAATTGGGTCCCATGATCTCCATGTAACCATTTGAAAATGAGATACTTAAGCAATAAGGAATGACAGGGTGTGTGTTATTGTGTAATAACATCACTCCTGGGGTGGGTTGAAGCACGAGGCAAAGCAGAGTGCTTCCACCACCCCAGGAGTGATGTTATTACACAATAACCCACACCCTGGAGTGCCTTATTGCTATTATACAATGGCTCGATGTTATACAAAATAAAAAAAAAATTAAAAAATGTTTTAGTAGATTTTTAGTGAGTCTCTTAGAGAAGAGGAGAAAAAAGGCTCTATGAATACAGCCAGCAAAGCTAATCTAATTAGTGACAGTGATGTTATACTGTAATATCAGCACTGTCTCAGGCACACACTGACCAATCAGAACCCAGGATTCATTCTTGCCATTGTATAATACACCTTAAGTGGCCTGTCCTGAAGTGAAAATGTATTTAGATAACTTAGGAAGGACTTTTTTTTTTACACTGGCTCTTTCATATACACTACATCTCATAGTTTCCTACATGACAAAAAGGGATTAACTTTCAATGAATTTGCCTTGTTTTCTACAGTAACTCTGCTGCAGAATTCAGAAGAACTGGGTTTCATTCTGATGGGCTTCACAGTATATCCCAAAGCACTTTACAAGAACAGCTAGCAGCAGCCACCTGGACACACTCACAGGTTAAGGAGCAGGTTCTATCAAAATAGACAGAGAATGGTATTGTTTTAACTAGCTACTATGCTCCTGGTGACTCCGTGGGGGTGGGGGGGGGGACACATAGGATGATATCTCCCCTCCGGTGTTCCCCAACTCACAACATCAGACAGGAAATATGCCTGAGTCACAGAGGAATCCCATTACCTGTCCCAAATGCAAGACATTACAGACAGGATTTCCCAGTGACATAGAAACATAGAATTTGTCAGTAGAAATGGACAGAAGGGTTCCTGAATATTCCCAGGAAATCCTGTGGATTTTCTGGGAATATTCAGGAGTAAAGTAAAGTAAAATTTGATTTATATGAGGTGCCCTTCCTGAGCTCAGGGCGCCTTTACAATACACCATACAGTAACAATATTATATTTAAAATCGGTACAACAGTAACAATCAATCAATAAGTCCCTGAGAATGCCTGGTTAAACAGGTAAGTTTATAAGGATTTTTCAAGGAACCCTTACTGACATTGATTTGGTCACAACTGATGCATTGCGACTTTGCCACAGAGGTTGATTTGATAAGTATTTGTAAAAAAAAGCTTTACTAATGTGCTGAGTTGTTGGAAAACTTAAAGGGCGGGATATTCAGACTGCGCCAGGCTGTGGTACAAGCCTGGGCACAGCGTAACTGGGATGCGCCTGGGCGTTGACAGGGTGATATTCAACGGAGCTGTGCCATGGCACAGCATTGTTAATATCGCTCCTTGGCCACCCGCAGTGCGCATAGCACAGTGGCACTGCGTCAGCGCAAGTGGCCAGAGTGGAACAGGGGGATGCGCTAGCGCAAGTGCCATTGCGCTAAAAAGTGCACATGCAAATGGGGCCATAATGCATGCAAAGCACAAATGGGGCCATTTGCATGTCATTATGGCCCCATTTGCATGCAGCTGCGCCGATCCCTGGCGACTTGCGCCTGGCACCCTGCCAGGCTGCAACCATCAGGGACTGACACCCCCTGCACAAGCGGCAAAGTGCCCCACTGCCCGATTGCGAGCATAGGGATTGTAAATGAACATCCTATATTCCTGGTGGTCCAGTGGACCACTCACAGCCTGATCGCGGGCAGAAGTACATCAACGAAAACCCTCCCATATCCCTGGTGGTCCAGTGGACTGCTCGCAGCCCGATCGTGGGCAGAAGTACATCAGTGAAAACCCACCCATATCCCTTGTGGTCCAGTGGACCACTCGCAGCCCAATCACAGGCATCAGTTGTAATATATGACAATCCAGTCCATCCTTGGTGGTCCAGTGGTACCCCCACCCACCCGCTGAGCCCCACCACCCCGCTCCCCCAGCAGCGGTGGGCGGCAGCTCCCCACCGCCCGGCCACCTGCATGCCCGCCTACTGACTCAGTATAGTGGGCTGGAGTGTTCGATATTGCATTACACAGTCCAGAAATGTGAATGGATCCATTCACATATCTGGTCTGTGTAGTACGGTATGGTTGCATGCTCATTGGCCCACGCTAGACCAATGGGCATACAGCCCTCATTGTATGGAGTCAGTCGGCGGGCGGAGGGGCAGCTGGCAGATGGGGAGCTGCTGCCCACTGCTGCCGGGGGGGGGGAGCGGGGTGGTGGGGCTCAGTGGGTGGGTGGGGAGGAGGGTACCGCTGGACCACCAGGGATGGATTTGATTGTCATATTTTATTGCTGACGCCCGCGATCGGGCTGCGAGTGGTCCACTGGACCACCAGGGATATGGGATGTTCTCCTATTACTACATATGCCCACGATCGGGCATGAGGGGTCGCTACCACGCAGGTGCCGCTGGAGCTCGGGTGGCCACCCACAGCTGCCAGCTGCCGTGTTGTGCCCTGCAATACAGCAGCTCACCTGTGGGTGGCCAGCTGTTGCTCCCTTTTTTTTGGCTCACCTGTGTGCAGCGCAAGTAGAGGTTGTGCCTGCATGGGCTCAGCACATCCCGGGCTGAATATCGGGATGTGCGGAGTATGCATGGCCACGCCCCCTCCCCCACTTATGCCACATACATTACTGATGCGCTCTGGCGCATTGGGATTTGTGCCAGGCACATTCCCCTTTTGAATATCGTGCCGGGTTGCATCAGTGGGTTGCGCATGGCACAACCCTTCTGAATATCCCACCCACAGTATATAAAAACATTTCCTTATATGGATAGTTAGGTTTGTGTTACTGGTTAGCCGTTAGTGGGTTGAACTGTGGATATTTATTAATAGTACATGATGGAGGCTTTCAGTGAAATAGGGGGCAGTGTTGGCTCTCAGTATCATTTGTTACATTCCCAGATGCTGAAAAAAAAGTTAGTAGGTTAAATTCGTGGAGATAGAGATCTGTCAGCCACTCTGGTTGATAACGTGAAACAGCTCAGAAGATTGAAAATTATCATTTCAGGGACTGCAGGCACGCATGAACCCTTGCTCAATATTTAGCTCACAATTAAATTCCATGAGGGCTACGAGTATATGTGGAACACAATTTGGGAATAAAATCAGCAAAATTAGATCACAAGCGGGATGGTATCAGGACACGATGTTCAGTAGACTTCGTGCATGCCTTAATAGAGGCAATAACTGAAGAGAGGAACCAGAGAGCTCAGGAAGTGAATCAGGAACAAGAAACTTTGAAACTAAAATTACAGCAGGATGAGTTCACTAGGACTTTAGAACAGATCAAGAAAAACTTAACTGAGTATGAAACAAGCTTGAAACAACGAAGGATCAAAAACTTCCAAAGAGATGTGAATGGCTACAAAGATATTAAGATTACACCCACAAAAGATATAGTCCCAAAGCTACTCATAGGCATCCGTATAGACATCCAGAAAATGAGTCTGATAGTGACAGCAGCTATACCAGACCTAGTTATAGGCCTGCTAGACAGGACAGGCAGGAACCACATACATCCCGAAAACCTTTTTTGGAGCAAGGGAGGTCCCCTGTCAGAAACTCTAGGCCCATCCAATACAGGGGACAGGCTGGAAGCACAAGAATCTCAATATATGACATGTGCCAGGGGCCCAGTAGAAGAGGACAAAGAGCCAGGAGGAACAGGAAGAGGAACAGGTGCAGGCAGAGGGAGGGGAGACATCAGGCCCAAACAACTGAGACAATATCAAAAATAGTCCAAGTTTTTAATTTTTTATTCTTTTTTGTAACCAGGTAAGTTAAGTAAGAGAAACACGACAGACGTAGAGATCAGGATGTTGTCTAAAGGTTTCTCTCTTGCTTGTATAACTAGTGTGGACACTTTTGAGTTTGAATGTGACATTCAAAAATTCATTAGAAATTTAAGATTAAAAGCATAATTCCAGGACAACAATTGGGGAGGTGATTATGAAAGGGCCATCAGAGATGCTTTACATATCAAGGCAGCATGCAATCCTCCTGCAGGACAAAACCCCTCAGTAGAGACCTATGCACACATAATTAGAACTGAAATTCAGGCTTTATTCAAATCAAATACTGATAAAAACCATAGAGGGGAAAACCTAACCAGACAAGAAAAAATAGCCTTAAACAGGCTACAGAATGACAATAACTTCATAAATAAGTCAGCAGACAAAGGAGGAGGCCTTGTCAGTATGGACCATGGCCCACATATTCAGACAAGATGTGCGCCTCACATCTCCAGGCTTGCACTGGCCATCGGGGACGTGGCCAAACTCAAAGGCCACTGATGCGCCACGCATCTCAGACTGTGCCACCACACATAATATTGTGATGAGCCTATGCAGATGAGGGGTCCCTCATGCATATGCCACGCATCACAATATTGAAACCCCCCAAGCTTAACTGTAGTCAGCTGCGATGGCACATAGTTACACTCTTGAAACCCTACTTTAACTATGCATGGGGTAGGTTAATGCCCCATGCATAGTCTAGGGCCGGGTGCACAGCCCCTCTCCAGTCTCAATCATTGTAAAATAAAAAGTATTTCACAACCCCTTTTCCATAATGTTGTATCCCCCTCCCCAGCCACGATTGCTATAAAATAAAATGTATTTACTAGCCCCTTTTCCATAGTGTAGGGTCCCCCCAACCCCGATCACTGTTCCTGATATATAATATTGCAGCCCCATTTCCATAGTGTAGGTCCCTTCCCAGCCCCGATCACTGATTAACTAATGAATCCCCCCCCCAAGCCCCGAACCATGCAATACAACTGTCCCCACTTGGCTGTTAGACATTGACCCACCACCCCACCCCCATCCCAGCCCATGCCAGTGACTAGAACAATCCTCTTCACCCTGCCATGGCCAGCTGCCGACTGATTGGTATGGGAGCACATGCAGTAAATAGTATGCGCTCATTGGACCAATAGTGTAAAATGTCCCTCTCCACTGTGAAAACTGAGCAGAAGGACCTGTTCAGTATAGCCTGCAAACAGAGGAGTTCTGCTCTCCCTCCAGGCCTGGCTCGGGGGCATTTCAGGCAGTGAGCAAGCAAGGGCTGGCAGGATTGGAAGCACCACCTTCGGCAGTGGAGGTTGGATGGTGTGGCCCGGACAGGCATTGTCATGTTGGAGGGTGGAGTGGTTGGAAGGGCGGTGGAATCCAGACATAAGAATGAAATGTCTGCATTTATTTAAACTAATGCTTATGTTTCTTGTAGGTGGGTACTTGTGTGGAAAAAGGGCTACCAGGAGTTTGACTCAGTGGTCAGTTCGGTCAGCACTAAAGTCAAAGGATTAGCTGAAACAAATCTCCCCGGAATGGGAGTAAGGATCTGGGACGTTGCCGATTATGTTATTCCACCACAGGTTTGTTCAGCTCATAAAACAGGGCATTTGCACTTTAATCAGCACTTTTTTTATTTTGTAAAAGAATCATTTTTAAGAAGACAACACTTACCCAGCTAGATAAGAAGGAATGAACTAACTTTGGGTTTTATTTACAGCCATGCTTTTTATACACTGTATCTGTGACAGCTTTACAATTCAGTGAGTTAGACACTCATAGTGCATCAACTATATGCAGTCTGTTGCAGCCATTATATGCTTCACATCCACATAGAGACATTGATAATTACAACATAATCTGGGATTTTTCTTTTCTCTTTTTCAATTTTTTATTTATTGAATTTTGCGTGTAAGCAACATATATTATAAAATGGCAAGAAAAAATCTAGAAACCTAATTTATACTATAGTAGCTATGCCACAGTATGAAGTTAAAAGGCAACATTTGCTATTAAATGTAATTGTTTTACACTGATGTAAATTTATTAGCCAGTATCTCTGCATTGAAGCCAATGCAATACCTTTGAAAAGGTGGGGGCAAGACTTTTCCAACTGTGTTAGCATGAGGTTCTAGCATTAGAGGTACAGAGGATGTTGGCTTCTAAACTTGCATTATCATTATGGATGTAAAGACAATGCATTGCTATAAATATAATGTCTTGATACATACTTGCTATATTGACATGTCACAGCTATGTCGATCTGACACCAAGCTTCCATTTTGGAAAAAAAAAGGTTCCTAGCCCTAATGATTTTAATGTTAGCCCATTCACTTTTTTCCCCCATAAAGGTTTTTATCCTTCTCGGTCAGATCGGGTGGCTATCAGCCTCCTCCCCAAGCAATGTCAACCACCCCTTACCTTACCTCACCTCGGTGTGCCGACCGCACATCAAAACCCGCACGGCGAAATCCCTCACAGCGACAATATCGACAGGCTTTCGCCATATTTTGTCCCGCCTTTGAATCGAATGGTAGAAGACTTGGTTTGCTGGCCAAGGCACCTAGCTTCACCTGAGCTCTTTCTTTCTAAGACTGCTTGAAAGGCAGAGTAGAGAAACTTACCAGAGCAAGGGAAAAGGATTAAGACTTAGTTTGGCTAAGCAGATTTACTGTGTGGTGGTGTTTTTATTTTTTACTCACAGGGATTGCTACTGTTTGTTGCTAACATTTCATTGCTTTATTTTTGCTCTGATTCAAATTGTTGTTGCTGGTATACCTTCTTCTGCATTATTACAAGGTGTGCCTACAGGTGTGTGCTAACAGATTACTCCTGTAATCTTCTGATTCAAATTGTCTTTTGCAAGGTATATCTTCTGTTACTGCTTTATTTTTCTCTGGAGCAAAGTGTTTCTTACAGCGATATCTTCTCTGAAATTATTACAGGTGGTGCTTTACAGGTTTTACAGTTTTATCTAACATTAGGATAAGCTTTCAGGGTTACTGCATTTGTTGTTGACTGATTGTTTCTGCTCTTACCTCTTTGTTCTTTCGTCCGTGGTTCTTCTTTTTAGGCAGGGGAAGGGCCCAGCCACCCACCCCCATCCCCAACCACCCCACGCTACACTCCTTTTATAGGGTACCACAGTTGTGACATTTCCTGTGGCAGAGCAGGAAAGGGTGGATCAGTGGGGCCTCCACAAGGTGATCTCATTTACAGGGGCACTAGTAATTTAACTTGTTATAACAAGTTAAACAAAGCACAATTAAACCATTACTTGCATTTTTTTTCCTTTTTTTCCTTCTAATTACTCTGACTAGGTTACAAACCCAGCAACTTATTTGGAATGGATTTCATTAACTGCAGGTACTGTGGAACAATTTTCAGAAGGACAGTTTTACAGGATTTAGGACACTGTCCTACATGCTGGGCCTTTGAGATCTTAGGGCTCAGCTCCGGGCAGCATGGGCAGAGATTGCACGCCCAAATTTCATATTGAAGAGAAATACATTATAAGAACCACCGCCATTTCCCCAGCATCCAACAGAAAAACCTCAACCGCAGAGGGTAGTTGGTCCAGGAGGTTGGCAGGTGGTTAGGAGGAGCAAATCAGGTGCCCCATCACCTCTGCTCTCCAACACATTACCTCCAAAAACCATATAAACACTACAAACAGGTATCTGCCTCTATCTCTGAAATCAAATAAAGAGGCAGAAGACACTGCAGAGCAGGACACTGCGGCACAGGAGCTAGCACAACAAAACTCTCCCAAATCAGGAACCAAAACAAAACAAGCACAAAGGAAATCCAAAAAACTTCTGATCATAGGAGACTCCATGATTCGGGGAGTTGATACCCATCTCCAGCCAGGGGTGATGGTCAGATGTCTCCCAGGTACATCAGCATGGAGAGACACTGACTGCATTACAAATTGTTCACAAAGCAGGAGAAAACATTGATGTCCTAGTACACATAGGGACTATCGATCTCACCAGCCGGTCAGTTGTGGAGACCAAGGAACACCTGACTAGGCTGGGTGACAAACTATCATCTATTTCATCCGGCATCTCCTTCTCTGAGATCCTGCCAGTCTGGGAGAGGAGAGCAGATGGACGGAAGGTCAGAGAAGAGGAGATAGGGGAGCTAAACACGTGGCTCAAGGGTTGGTGCCAGGAAAAAGGACACAGATTTGTAGGGAACTGGCAACAGTTCTGGGAGGAAAGTTCTTTAAATTTGATGGACTGCATCTGACTAAAGAGGGAGTCAGTGCATTGGGGCAGAAGTTTGACGTCTTTGCAGAATATTTAAACTAGCAATGGGGAGAGGTGCAGCACCCCATACGTCGAATGGGAAGAACACCCTCCCCTCAGCTAGTGGTCAAACAGGAATTCAGCATGTTTGCCGCTCATTTACATCACCAGGTAAGAAAAAGGTTTGTCTCCCATACGACGCGACAGGGTAATGCCAAACTTCACCCAACAACTAACACACCAAAATCTGGCCAATGGAAAATCATGTACACAAATGGTCACAGCCTGGGAAATAAGATCCCAGACCTGCAGGCAATAATGTCAGAGGCTAAACTGGACATAGTAGCAATTAGTGAGACGTGATTTACCAGTAACCACACTTGGGAGACTTCAGTACCTGGCTATGTATTGTTCAGAAGAGACCGAGGTACAAAAAGGGGGGGAGGAGTGGCCCTGTATGTTAATGAAAATATCAAAGCTACAGAAATTCAGAATACACATAAGGAGCCAGAAGAACTGTGGGTCACCCTGGAAGCAGGAAATGGGACAGCCATAAGAACTGGGGTTGTCTACAGGCCCCCAGACCAGAGGGAAGACATAGACACATTACTGTTAGAAGACATACAAAACATGACAGCTAAAGGGGAGGTTCTGATAATGGGAGACTTCAACATGCCAGATACAGATTGGTCAATACCAGCAGGAACATCTGCCAGAACTAGACTCATAGTGGATTCCCTGCAGGGGGAGGGCCTCAAACAACTGGTACAGCAACCCACAAGAGACAGGGCTATCCTAGATCTAGTACTGACTAACAAAGAAGGGATCACAGATCTCCAGGTAGAAGGTCACCTGGGAGCCAGTGACCATCACATGGTATGGTTCAATTTGGCTACTACATCTAAATCATCCTATTCCAAGGCAAAAATATGGGACTTCAGAGGAGCTGACTTTGATAAGATGGCCAACAGAGTTAAGCTAGCCCTAGCAAAAAGAAACACAGGTGAGGGGGTACAGGCAAAGTGGGCAAGCATTAAGGATGCAATACTTGAAGCAACATCCCATTGTGTTAGACAGAAAAGGAAGTGCAAAAGAAGAAGGAAACCACTTTGGTTCTCAAATACAGTAGCAGAAAAGGTCAGAGCCAAAAGGCTGGCCTTCAGGAAATATAAGGGAACACAGCGGATGAAGATAGGGAGGCATACCAAACTGCCCTAAGGGAAGCAGGTAAGGCAGTAAGGCAGGCAAAGTCCCAAACTGAGGAAACACTAGCACGAACAGTAAAAGAAGGTGACAAGACTTTCTATAGATACATTAGTGAAAGGAGAAAGTCCAGGGGGGTATTGCTAAGCTCAAAGGAGAAAAGGAGCATGTGAGGAGGTGGACCCTGTAAAGGCATCTATCCTAAATAGATACTTTTGCTCAGTATTTACTGAAGAGAAGGTAGGCAGGGCCCACAGCTCAGCATCATGGACACAGGGGAGGGAGGTGAGCACTACTCCTTCACAAAAGAAAGGGTCCTACAAGAGCTTGCTAAGCTCAGGGTGGATAAGGCAATGGGACCTGATGGCATACATCCCAGGGTACTTAAGGAGCTAAAGGAGGAACTAGCAGAGCCATTAGCAGAATTGTTTAGTGAGTCTCTGAGCACAGGAGAGGTCCCAGAAGACTGGAGAAGGGTTCATGTGATCCCGCTCCACAAGAGTGGTAGCAGGAGGAGGCGGGGAACTACAGGCCGGGTCAGTCTTACCTCAGTAGTGGGCAAGATTATGGAGGCACTCCTTAAGGAAAGGATAGTGCAACACCTGGAATCCATAGGGCACAGGATCCAAGACAGCATGGGTTTACAAAGGAAGGTCCTGTCAAACTAATCTCATAGATTTCTTTGACTGGGTAACCAGAGTGGTGGACCAAGGGGAGCAGTTGATGTCGCTTACCTTGACTTCAGCAAAGCTTTGACACTGTTCCACATAGAAGATTGATAACAAACTGGGTAGGCTCATGGTCAGAAGTTGGTCAACTGGGTGGCAAACTGGTTGATGGGCAGAAAACAGAGTGGTGGTAAATGGTATACAGTCAGAAGAGATGCAAGTCACAAGTGGGTACCTCAGGGATCAGTCCTGGGGCCAGTCCTCTTCAACATCTTCATTAGTGACCTTGCAGATGGACTAGAGGGTAAGGCTTGTCTGTTTGCAGATGACACCAAGATCTGCAACAGAGTAGATGATCCAGATGGGGTGGGCAGAATGAGAAGAGATCTGGATAAACTAGCAGAATGGTCAGAAGAGTGGCAACTGGGTTTAATGCAAAGAAGTGCAAAATCATGCACATAGGGAAGAGAAACCTGAAGCCACCTATAGGCTGGGAGGAGTTGCTAGCAGTCACAAAGGAAGAAAGAGACTTGGGCATCATCATCACTGATGACCTAAAATCATCCAAGCAGACCTCTAAAGCAGTAGGTAAGGCTAGGGGATGTTAGGGTGTATTAGTAGGGTATCACAAGTCGAAGAGGGAGGTATTAATCCTCTGTACAGACGACACTGGTTAGGGCCCCATCTGGAGTACTGGCGTGCAGTATTGGAGGCCACACCTTCACAAGGACATTAACCAAATTGAGGCAGTCCAGAGAAGGGCAACAAAATTGTGCAGGGACTGCATCAGAAGACATATGAGGACAGATTAACGGAGCTCAATATGTATACCCTTGAGCAAAGGAGGGAGAGAGTGATATGATCGAGGTATTCAAACACCTTAAGGGCATAAACAAGGTGAAAGAGTCTAACATGTTTAAATATAAGAAAAATAGCAGGACAAGAGGACACAGCATGAGATTAGAGGGAGGCCGATTAAGGGGGAATGTGAGGAAATTCTTTTTCACAGAAAGGGTGGTGGATACATGGAATGGCTTACCACAAGAAGTGGTGGCTATGAATACAGTGCAGGGCTTCAAACAGGCATGGGATAGGCATAAGGGAGCAATACAAATGACTATGAATAGATAGGCCACTGACAGAGCAAAGGCCGATGGCACATTTATAAGGTAGAAAAAGAAATGGGCAGACTGGATGGGCCTTGCGGTCCTTATCTGCCGTCAACTTCTATGTTTCTATGTTTCTATGTCTCTGACTCGGAGTTAAATATCAATAGAAAGTGGGTGCAGCGGGCCCAGCCCCCCTGCATGGGGGCTTCAGGTGTGCAGCCCCCCCAATAGAAAAGAACACAATATCTGACAGGCAAAATTTCGCCTGTCGACACTGTGGTTCTTGCTATGCTGAACTTTGACAACACTGTTGTCGATTCGGCATAGGTAACCCCTCACCTCTTGGTCTGGGGCTGGTTCCCCTCGCAGATTTCACATGGTGGAGCTGGGAGGGAGGCAGAGGGCCATCCTTCCCACCAGAGACTTGCCACTTGGACCTGAGTGGATAGAGCGGGTTGCAGTGCCTTGGGTGAGGCTTCAAGGAGCCCTAGGTCTACCATTTTTCCTCCTTATTTTCACCCTGGTTCACAGAGCTTTGGTGGCACGGATGATACAGGTGCATGGAGGTGTGCATGTGCTCTGGAAACAGCCCCTTCCACCATCCCTGACTACTGTCAGCCTTCTGAGCATCAGCACTACCCCCACGCCTCCACCTGATGGCAGCCAAGAGCTGGTACAGCTCATCACCCCTGCCTGGGAGGGGACAGCTGCCAGGTGGCTGCTCTTTCCTCTCCCAGCACTCTCCCTTGCCAATGCCCAACAACCTGAGCTCATTTCCGAACTTTGTTCACTGGCATGGCATGAAGTGAAATGTTTACAGTGCCTTGGCCCTCTGAACCACCAGGTCTGACAATGTTAGTCCATTCTAAAGCTAATTTTATGAAAGGGGCCAACTCTGGAGCTGTTTGGGCTAGAAACTTCATTTTTTAAATGAAAGCCTGAAGTGAAGTTGACATGGCAGTGTCATGTCAATACAGTTTTCATGCTTCACACATCAAATCAGGTATCAAACTGTTAAATGGAGGTGGACAATGCTTGTAATAATGTCAACGTCTGCATCAGAAGATACTAGTGGTATTCCATCAAGGAGAACCACAACCTTTTTTCTAATTAATTATGGACCACAGTTCCACTTCAAAACAGACTTTAGAACCTGAAGACTTTCTATTTATGATAGTGCAATTGTTCGCTCAAAATTTGTAATCGTAAGTTTCTGTTTTCATTTCTCACACAGGAAGACCACTCATTTTTCGTCATGACAAATATGATCATTACAGCAAATCAAAAGCAAAGCCATTGTCCTGAGGTAGGTGTTTTTTTATTGCAGTATTATTATTTTTTTCCAGTGTTGTCTTTCCCCATCAGTCCTCCCCCTCAATGATCGGGGTGATTACAATCGCAGTCTTCCTCTGGACAAGAAGCCGGGGAGGGGCTGCTTTTACAGCCAATGCTAATGCCAATCCTTCATTTGGTTAGAAGGGGGAGGAATAAATGCCAGGCAAATGTCACAAGTAGTGGAGCACTTGACAGCAGGCAAAAAGACTGCTGAAACATAATGTATTTTATACAGCACAAGTCAAAGAACCAACACAGAGCCCTCCAATACTTTGAATCACACAGATTCTTCATCAAGGAACTGGACATGTCAGTGACCACATATATGTATACTAGTGCCTCCATAATGAAACCATTAGTGCAGCGCTTAAAAGTGCAGATTACAGCCTATTAGCATGCACAAAATCGAAGTGGAAACACGGCTAAGGACTCAACGGGGAGCCAAAATACAAATGCAGAATGCAGAGAAACAGAAAAAACATTCAGCTGCAACCCCTGGATAGAAACACATGCCACAAGTTTACAAGTTAGCATATGATAAAATTCAGTTTACTGACAAAACACTAGTAGTACCGCATCCACAAAAGGCATCAACGTTTCACGTCGCACTTGACACTTTATCAAGACACGTGCGATGTGAAACGTTGACACGTTTTGTGGAGTGGGTGCTACTGTTTTTTTGTCAATAAATTGAATTTTATCGTATGCTAACTTGTGGCGTGTGTTTCTATCCGGGGTTGCAGCCTAAAGTTTTTTGCTGTTTCTCTGCAGCCTACTAGCATGGTCGCTGTCATATTCAAAAGTACTCTTAGCATGTCATTAACTGGTTACCATGTTCACACAAAATACACTATTGCTCCCTACAAAGTGCCCTAAAAGGCTACTGGGCAATGCTATTTACTGCTTCCAAACCTACTCTTAACACATACAGAGACATGCAGTTCCCCCCAGTAGTACTGGTGCCTGTGTGCAGAAAAAAAAATGGTTCCCCCACCCTCACCCAGTCTACTGAAGAATGTAATCCTAGGTTGTGGTGGTACCCACCCCTGCCCCGATCCCCTGCAGAATACAATCTTTGGGGCTAATAGTACTCCTCCTGTCCTGGTCCCCAGAAGAATACAATTCCTGGTAGTAGTGGTACCCCCTCCTGCCACCCATCTGGATAACTGTATGCCTATATTCCACCCCTTGGTTGTCTACTGACCCCCCTCCCTGTTGATCCCCATTGGCACAACAGAACATCTCCCTGGTGTCCAATGGTACCTCCCTCAAGCATACAAAGTCATGGAGGTATTGCACAAAGAAGCTTAGCCACATAATGACATGCAAATGTACTCTTAGAACCTTGCATGCCTTATGGGGCCACTAGCATGATGTGATATGGCAGCCAGGAGCAAAGGCACTAACCCATTTGGGACACACTCGCCTCCTTCTCTTCTGGGTCCCTGTTGCCAGCAGAGAACTGAGGTGGGCTATGCATGTGTACTTTGGGTAGTGTTACTGCAACCCAATATTTATACATGCAGGGCTGGATATTCAAACTGCGCCATTCTGAGATGCAAGCCCTTGCGCTGCGCAAAATAGTTGCACATGGGTGTGGCCGGGGCGATATTCAAAGGAGTTGTGCTATTGAGCAACTCCTTTGAATATCACCCCCCAGCCACAGCCACTGTGCATGGTGCAGTGGAACTTGCACCACCGCAAGTTGTCAGAGTGCAGCATTCAACTTGCGGTGGCGTAAGTACCATTGTCGCCATGCGCAAAATCACGATATTCAAAAGGTGACATGCAAATGGGGCCATAATTCATGCAAGGCACAGGGGGGGCCATTTGCATCTGATTATGGCCCCATTTGCATGCCATTAGCATGTAGGTGTGCCGATCCCTGAGGACTTGCGCCTGGCGCCCTGCCAGGCAGCAGCCGTCGGGGACCAACGCACCCTGCAGCCCGATCGCAGGCAGCAATGTGGCTCCCCCCCTCTTCTCCCGTACATATCCCTGGTGGTCCAGTGGACTGAAATGCCCGATCGTGGGCGGTATGTATAATATTCCCACCCCCCTCCCGTTCACATCCCTGGTGGTCCAGTGGACCGATAAGTCCAATCGCTGGTTGCATAGATGTAAAACAACCCCTCAAACTTATCCCTGGTGGTCCAGTGGACCGATAAGCCCTATCACGGCTGCATAGATGTAAAATAACCCCCGCCCCAAGCACCATATCCCTGTGATCTAGTGTCCTCTCACCCTACCTACTTCCACGGTAGTTCTACCATTCCGCCTTTCGCAGCTCGCTTGCCGCTTTCGCAGAGCACTGCTTGCCGGGTTGATTGCTCGTTCAGTGAGCAAAGAGCTATCGGGCGTAGCCCATACTCGCATAAGATAGTCCAGATTGGTGAATGAATTCATTCATTTCAATCTGACTGCCTTGTACGGTATGTGCACGCCCATTGGCTCTTTGCTCTGCACCAATGGGTGTGCAGTCTCACCGGCAGTCAGTCGGCGGGCGGCGGGCGGCAGGCGGGTGGATGCTGCCACCCGCCGCCGCGGGGGAGCGGGTAGGGCTTCGGGTGGTGGGGGGGACACTAGATCACCAGGGATATGGTCTTGGGCGGGGTTATTTACATCTATGCAGCCCGCGATCGGGCTTATCGGGTCCACTGACCACCAGGATAAGTTCGGGGTGTTTTACATCTATGCAGCCCACGATCGGGCTTATCAGTCCACTGGACCACCAGGGATATGTTGGGGACACTTGCTGCCCACGATCGGGCCAGTGGGGGTGGGGGATTTCTTACTCTGCCTCGCGATCAGGCTGCAGGGGGGCACAGGGATTGGTTTAGGGCAGCCACAGGTGGCAGCTGCTGTGTTGCGCCTGCAATACAGCAGCTCACCTGTGGGTGGCCCTCGACTGAAGCCTTTTTTTTTTTGGCTCAAAGTCCTGCAGGCGCAGGTTTGGGGTTGCGCCTGCACAACTCTGCACAGCCCGGCTGAATATCGGGCTGTGCAGTTTATGCATGGTTCCTCCCCCTCCAGTTCAGCATGCATTCATTTGCATTGTGCTGTTGCTCAGCATGTTTTCTGTGGCGCAACTGCCTCTTGCTAAATATCGCAGAATGGAGCAAGTTTGGACTTGCGCAGGCGCAACCCTATTGCGCATGCCGCAACCCTTTTGAATATCTGGCCTGCAGTGCACATCATACAGAGGCACTATGCATGTGCCAATATATCACCTGACTGTAAGCATACTGATTAGTGTGCTGTACAGCCCTTTGTGATGCACAATTGGCACCAACTAAATATGGGGGCCAGGGTATCTTAAAGAGACAACAACAAAACCCTAAGGTATTTACTAGTACAAATGAAAATGAATTACCTGGCTTAAAAATAATAGCACAGTGCATACTATTGTCTACTAAAGAAATAATCTCATAAGAACATATAAGAAAACAATTTTTCACAATGACTCATGACCCCCAGTGGTTCTCAACTAAAGTTTCTAAGATGGAATGCGCACTCAATAAAGGTAACCAAAATAATGTAATTTGAAAAAGTACTAATTTCACAAAAAAATTTAAAAATGTGAAGTAAATAAAGAAATTAAATTAAAAAGTGGTAAAAAGAGCTGAGGGCAATAGTTCCAATTATAAACCGATAACTAACTAGAAGAAATGAAGGATAGAAGAAAGATGCAAATGACAATTGAAGGGCAACAATGAAAATGATAAATGCCTGGTGCATCATAAAGACAAAAATAGTTTTTTTCCCGAAAACAGTCCAGAGAAAGGAATCTAGAAGTAAAATCAGTTTTCACAAATCCATTTCCAGAGTCATAAATGAAGGAAAATAAAGAAAACAATTAGCAAATAGATGGACAAACAGCAGTAAACGTAGAGCCAATTTATAAAATTGGCTTCTTCAGATGTCAAGTTTTGTTCAGATCCGTTGGGGTCAATGATCCCGGAATATCAATAAAGTACACTGATGCTTGTAGCTATGTTCTGACCTTATCTCCCCTGCTAAAATTCCAGGGAACGTGGTGTAGGCCCAGAAAGTGTAAACCTTGGGGGTTTGCATGATGTTTTACCAACCAGCAGATATTTCAGATTTATACAATATTGAGTGCTTGAACAGGGCTGACAGAAGTGTGTGTTGATGTGTACAGGCCCAGAACAAGGAACAGAGTAGTGGGTGTTGATGTGTACCAGCATAACAGAGTCCTGTAGTGGGTGTTGATGTGTACCAGCACAAGGGAGTCTTGTAGGGGGTGTTGATGTGTACCAGCACAACAGAGTCCCATAGTGGGTGCTGGATGTGTACCTTCTCAAGGCAGCCCTGTAGTGGATATTGATGTGTACCAGCACAAAGGTGTCCCATAGTAGGTGATGATGTGTACCAGTACAAGGGATTCCCATAGTGGGTGTTGATGTGTACCAGCACAAAGGAGTTCCATAGTGGGTGTTGATGTGTACCAACACAAGAGAGTCCACTAGTGGGTCTGGATGTATACCAGCACAAGGGAGTCCCATAGTGGGTGTTGAGGTGTTCTAGCACAAAGGAGTCCCATAATGGGTGTTGATGTGTACCAGCACAAGGGAGTCCACTAGTGGGTGTTGATGTATACCAGCACAAGGGAGTCCACTAGTGGTTCTTTTTTTTTCTTCCTCCCTCATCCTGGCTGGCCCTCATTCCCTCAACCCACCAGAACCAGGATTCAGCCTCTGGGAGGCACCTGAGTCACTGGGTGTGGAGCACGTGGTGGTTGGCGGTCATTCAGCATGGCCCAGAGTTTTTTCCTGTTTCTCCCTCAGGAGACATAACATGCGCTGATGTCAAGGTACACACACCAACGTCTGCTATGTCTCCCTTTCTACTGTAGTTTGGGCTGCATCACCCCTGGCCACCACCAGTGGTTAGTCAAGCTCCAAGCTCTTGCCCACCCTCCCCCCGGAGGAGGAGAGTGGTCCTTCAGATGCTCAGTCCTCTTCCACCAGCCGGCCCTCTGGTGCCTCAGACCCATTCCAGAGCCTGAATCACCAGCATTGCAAGTGGTAGCACTACTGCTGCTCTGGCAGATCAGTCACTAGTGGTTCTAGATTTGTACAATATTAGCACAAAGCACTTCAGTAGTGGGTGTTGATGTGTATCTTTACAAGGGAGCCCAGAAGTGGGTGTTGACACTCACCTCTACAAGACAGTTTAGTAGTAGGTGCTGAAATATGTGAGAATAAGGTAGGTGGTATGAACAGAAGTGGACAGAAAAGTATCCGTGAGCAGGCTCAATCTGGATTATCTTGCAAGTTACTTCCAAGGTAATTTGACAGTACATCTGCTGTTTACTTGGGCTCACATGAATAAGATTGTTTATTTGTCTCCTTTTTTTATATTTGCAGCAGCCAAGAGCCAAAACTATATGTACAACAGATAAAAACTGCACCGCCGCCATCACAGATGTGCATAGCAATGGTATGAAATGAAAGCCCACTATTATTTTTATATATACATATCTATATCTATATATCTATATCTATATCTATATATATATATATATATATTTTTGCTTCTTTCCTTCCTCTCCAGTGTTCCTCTTCTTTGGGACCCACAAAGCCCTGCTGACCATCAGAATCCTCTTACTACTGGGCTCCACCTCCAGCTTCCATAGGTCGTCTGTAGTCCCCCTGTTCTGGCTTTTACCTACTTTGGGGGGGCATCAGCTGCCACCAGGGAGGAAGGCATTTACCACATTGTGATGATGACCTGGGGTGGGGGTGGTGGTCCTTACCTGCTATGGGGTGGGGCAGTGTGGGAGGTGCTTTGGGAACACCAGCTAGCATACTTAAAATGGGGCCTTTTCCCAGTTTGCTCCCCTGCCCTCCCTACACCAACCATCATGGGGAGTGCACACGGTATCCTGGAGGTGCTCTCGGCAGCATGTAGTCACCCAAGCACACCTCCACCAAGCCACCAGCAGAAGCTGCTCAAACAGCAGAGCATAGATCATTCTTTCCTCCGGCAGAGAGATCTATATGACTTTCCATCACCCTGTCTGCTGGCCTCGACACCTGTCATCCTGGGTTAAGGCTGAAAGCCTGGATAGCCTGCCTGCCAAGTGGATGCCTCATGACTCAGTGCCATAGAGCTGGTTTATATTATTTTTTTAAAGTATTATAAAGAGTGCTGTGCCAGCCTGTTTGTGCAGAGCTAGCGCTACCACTCATAACACTGGCAGCCTGGGTTCAGAAGGGAGCCCAACTCGGGGGGGTTAGCCAGGGAAAGAGAATCAAGCATCCCAGAGGGAGGGCAGCCTGCTCTGGTGCATTAGGGCCACCTGGGTGACCACAGGTGACAATGCATGTAGGAGTGGCTTGGTGGGAAAAGGGGAGAGATACTCACGGATGACACACACCTCAATATAGTGTGCCTGCTTGCATCACATCTCCTAGTCGACATCTCAGGTGAGGGAGAAGAAGGAGGAAAAATGGCAGGTCTGGAGGAGAATGATGGACCAACCTCCCGCAGGCCCCATACCAGCAATGAGGCAGCCCCCGCCCCCCAGGGAACAGATCTGTGATGTGCGCTGCCGAGCCCTGCTGGCCCCACCATGAGATTACAGGATTTTAGATGCATAGGATAGGCATAAGGGGATCCTGGTAGTTGGAGGAAGGTGACATCCTAGCTCTAATGAAGCTTGATGAAGCACACATAAGTGCATAATGGGCAGACTGGGTGGGCGAAGGCACTTATCTGCCAACAACATCTATGTATCTGTGAGGGTAAATGTTGAGGCAGACATGAGAGGAGGAGGTAAGCCTCAGAGATGCGGGTCACGTTGCTGGGGGGATCAGTCCTGATGGGGACACAGCCTGCCAAGGAGGTGAGAAAAAGAATACTTGAAAAGCTTGGTGTATGTTAACGTTTAGTTAATCACTCTCTAGATTAACATAGCACTTGGTATGCTTCATGGGACTTTACGCCCCTAGAGGGTGATTACCAGAACATAACATAACCCTGGCCTTACCTTATTGCTTAAAGTAGCAGTGCAATGAAAAATGGTATTTCAAAAAGCTAATTTTTGGCCAGCCCAGTGGTGCTGAGGGTTGAGGCGCTGGATGTCACACCTCGCACTACGCTGGCGACCTGGGTTCAGGAGTGAGCTCGGTTGCTGGGGGCAAGTTGAGGATTGAGTGCCCGGCAGGGTGCTCTCCTCTGCGGGGGGAGGGTTGGGGATTGCCCAGCATGCCAGTGGCTCCCGGTGGAGACCGGGGGCGGCACTACAGCATGTAGGGCAGCATGAAATCAGTGTGGCTGTTGCAAGGCAGGGTTGCCGTGTGCTGTTGTGTCAGGGCATGCACCATGCATGGGGTGGTGAGCACCAGAACAGGGGAAAACCCGGTCCACAGAGTATGTGATGGCACCTGCCCCATATCCACAACCAGGTCCACCCTGCCTGGCCTTCCAGATTCCTCCACCCGGGCTCTTACCCACATGTCAGAGTCTGTCTGTAAGGTGTGCCCAAGGAGGGGGCAACCCCACCCTGGAGAGGGGTTAAGCTGGGTGTGCCAACTGTGGGATTAGAAGGAGGAGAGAAGAGGCTCAGGTAGGAGGACTTCAGGTGGGAGAGGAACTGGCAGGATGCCCGAGACAGGCCCCGTGGGCCATGACCAGGAGGGAAAAATAGTTGGGGGGAAAAAAAAGCTAATTTTCTGCTATGGTTATAACAACTATTGGCAGAACTGTTGATTTGAGTTTTCTGGATGCTTTCTATGTTGTGTACTGTACATTTGCACTTTTGTCTGGACGCTTATCCTCCTCAGGTCCTCAGTATTATTTCTATGCAAAAATGAGCGGCCATCTTTATTTCTCAAGGAATAATTACTTTAAAACATTCATAAAATTATTAAATGATAATGAAAACTGAAAATTTCACCACCAAAATAAACTGGAAGACGTCTGGCATCAATTAGGAAGAAAAAAAGGTGGAGTCACATTTTAAACCATTTTCATTGCACTGCTGCTTTAAATAATATAACTGTGAAAGAGCTAATACTTTCTCTCATTTCTGTGTACTTACTAAAGGCCAGATTTTAAAGTGTTTGCCCATGCAATTTGGTTGCTCCAGCAAATTTTCAAGCCATTTGTTTGGCAGAAATATAGCTTTCTGGTGTCTCCAGAGATATCCCCAGACCTTTAACATCTTGTAAATTCTTGTGACAGTTGTAAAAAAAAAAAGATGCAAGCAACCACATTTTATGCGGAAATATTTAAACTTCCCCAAGTCTTCAGTTCAGCTACTACAGCATTTGTCTGTTCTCTCTTAGGATTTGGTTGAGCTGCTGTTATTCATAGTGGTTCTACAGCATCCAGGGCTGCAAGGATGGTAGAACTCCATTTTTACATGCTAGCACTCTGTTTACAATTGTAATAGATTCACTACTAACTCTATAATAAAGGTTCTTGGGACTCCTCATTTTTGGTGGAGATCCTTGATCAGATAAGCTTCGGAAGTTTAGAAATGCACCCTTATTTCCTCTCCATTCTCTCAATTACATTCCTATTCGTTATTTTCATTTATAACATTTTTAGCAAAATGTTATCATTTGATTAGCTAACTGGCCCTCCAGAGTGTGCAATTGTGTCACCATAATTGCACACCTTAGGACTGGGACTTGTTAGTAGCCACATCACAGAATGAGAAAATCAGCCCCTCTCCACTCAGAACTGACCTGCCATTACAAATATGGCTGCCACCTTTGCTCACTAAAATCCAAATTAATGAAATGCTGTTTCTCTGGTCAGTAAACTCTCCTGACACAAATAAATTCAAAAGGAAGTACTGCTCATAGTTTTCACTGCAGTGTTCATTTGCTGACCATGAAAAGTCCTCTCCTCTTATTCACTTACCAAGGAACTGTGCTACTTACCCTGCCAACTGAGGCTGTGGCTCCAAATGAAGCCTTTGCAGTGTTTTTGTATACTGGGAGTTAAGCACTCTACCATTGGAATTGTGAAGAATTTTGAATTCCTGTATTCCATGGTAAATATTTCATCTGTTAAATATGGGGAAAGGCAGAGAAAGAAAGAAAGAAAGAAAGAAAGAAAGAAAGAAAGAAAGAAAGAAAGAAAGAAAGAAAGAAATAGAGCAAGGAAGGGAGGCAATAATTTATAATCAAGGTCACTGTTGTTCAGTTTTTACCAGAAAACCCAGTTAAGTTCCAGAATTTGGAATGCCTGCATACCAGTAAAAACAAAGAGTTTCATGGCATTTTCCATTTTATATCAAATTAGTACATCTACATAACTTTTATTTTTCTTATAATTGCTTCCTGTACTATTTTCCATTTGCTTCATTTAATGGTTTGTATAGTAAGCCTTCTTTTATTCTGATTACTTATACACATACTAAAAGAATGACAGTAGAATCCCGATAAAATCTGGAAATTAGACCAACAAACACTGGTGCAATTCTTGGAATTTCAAGTCCTGAAAAGGGAATTTCATTACTTTAATCACCATAAATCAGTGGCCTTGAATATAATTAAAGAAGGAAAGGTGGGACAGAGGCAGACTTAAACTGTTTACAAAATATTCTTCAGTTCATAATAGCACATGCATTTGAATCAGGGATGAGTGAACCTTTTTTGGAGAAAGCTACTCCCCCTCACCCAGCAACCTGGCAGGTTCAGCAGTTTTGAACACACTCCCATTAAAACACCTATACTGGTTTGAAATGCAAATAATGTAACTAATTTTTTTATTATAGTGTGTGCCACACAGAGTTTTCATCTTCTTCTGTTGTTTTTAGCTACCTTGCCCCTAATTACCAAATTATATAACTATTTTTAATTTTTAAAGTTAAAAAGGAGTATATTTCACAGAAAGATCGTTGTCTTTTTAAAATAATGTCTTATTTTTATTTAAAAGCTATTTTAAAAGCAGAACAAGACACTCCAGGGTATACTGTTATGGTGATATAATTATGGGAAGCATTTTCTCCCATAGGAAAACCTGGTTGTAATTCACTGTTGTAATCAGCTGGTTATAATGGTGAACATGCACCGGATTTCCCTTGTTCCATGCATCCGCATGCTCCTTACCATGTACACATACCATGTCTCGCCAGTGTCACTGGCACTCCTTTCAGGTCAGGGCTTCTGAATTTTGCTGTTTTCAAATTGGGGACTTCATAACCTGACAACCCCACAAGCTGCAGTACACATTTCGCCTGGTTCGCAATCCAGGAAAAAAAAAAACTGAAAGCAAAAATAGCACTTTGCACGACTGCACCTCAACTAATCTTACTGCTACTGCAAGTCATAGAGAGAGGTGAGGGGGGTGCAGTGATCACAAAGAGCAGGCAATAAATCCTGGGTGAGGGGCTTTTAAACAACAGCACCAATGTTACTTTAATGCTTTAAACAGCAGCACTATCTACTGGCCATACTGTTTTCTATAACTTCTGTGTAGTGTTTTCAAGGTGAGAAAATGCGACCCAGCAATCATATAAAACAAAGTATGGGGGGAGTGCAAAACTCAAATTTAATGCACACTATCAGTGTGGGATTCTTTAATAAACCCCTCAGGTATGTAGCATCCCATATCTAGGGTGTGGATTAAACTGTCGTTATACACCCCCCCCCATGTATTATTCTATAGACAATCATACTTCATAGGTGCTATTTAACAACCCTCAACTGTGCCTCATGCCTAACAATAAATGTGAAGCATGTGATTATAAATAGAATAATAGGGGAGTGTGTAATGCAAGGGTGTAATACCATCGAGAGGTTCTGATGTCCCCTAAACCTCGAGATGGTATTACACCCGAGTAAAAAAACAGTCCCCTATCTGTTATTTTTTTTTAGTATATGGATCCCCTAGAAAACACTGCAGTGCTGAAATTTTTTTGCCACTATCCTGAGACAATGCCCATCCAAATGTGCACTGAATACTTATTCGTTACCACTCTCTTTGAACTTCTGCTCCATCGCCTCGGTTCATCAGCGTCATAGAAAATGTGATGCTAACTAGCTGGTGTGAAGGCAGGATGAACCAGATAGTACTCTGAATGTTAAAAAAAAAGAAAAGAAATAAAAATTATACTGTAGCTGCCAGGTGTAAAAGGGTTGCAAATTAATCTCGCTAAGCAAGAGACAAGCTGTCATATTCTATAAACTGTTCTGCCCGCCCACAGACAAAAAGCAGCCAATAATAAGGGACACTTTGAAACAGTCACATTGCATTCTGAGCAACTGATGTGGGTACCATAGCAACCATCCTTTCAGAGTCAGCAAGTATAGATATAGACAGACCCGTAGATCGAAGGTCTTTTTTCAAATTGTGTTTACGTTTTTCTGACACTGTACAAAACTGAGCCATTTTCAGTAGTGTTTGAATCCTCTGACAGAGACATCTTGGTATTTTGTGTGTTTTCAGTGAGCAGTGAGTCAGCTTTTACTGTACACAACGGTTACAGTGAAAGCTGGGTCCTGCTCTGCACGAGCTACTTCTGTGCTTGTGCTGTGCTCTTTTTGTGATGATACTATTGTTCGAAGCTCTGAATGATAGCATTACAGGACACCAACAATAGTATTATCACGTTTGACAGCGGTATTACAGGGTATTTTTTTGTATGCTTTAGTGTCATATTAAAATGGCACAGCCATATTTTACATAACCATAATAACTGGGTCTCCCCTCTTTACCATAGGGAGACCGTGGCGTAATTTGCCATTATAAAGGAATGTTTATAATGGCAAACACACGCATGGTTCTCCTCCTTTTGTGCATGCGCCCACTGCAGTGTCTCCCTTCCTGGCTTACCGCTTCCTTATCGTCCGCAACCAAGGCACCAAAGAAGCACAGTGGTAAGTAAGTACGCTTACACCACAAACAAAAAACTGTGTTTTCCTACAGATAGGGGGATGGAAAATTATTTAAAAAAAAAACTGAACTGACGAAAATGAAAATCTGCGGACTGAATGAAAAGTGCACTGGAGCATGGCCACACCGAAACTACTGCTGTAGTGTTTTATATAGTTGCTGTGGCCAAAAAGGGGAGACCCAGCAATTATATAAAATAAAAAATGGGGTAGTATGTGTAAACTCGAAGTTTGCACACACCTCCCATACTTTATTCTCTGTATAATACACACCCTGTCATGTCTTATTGCTCATGTGAATAAGGTATTTCCTTTGAGTACGACTCCTGAAAATGTTGGTGTGGCCCCAGAAGCACTAATTGACAGTGTAAGTCTACAAATCAGCTGATTCTTCTGTGCATTCATTAGCTATTTGATTATGAAAATAAACGGCAATTCATGGGATGTGACAAAATGGACAGTATATGGTAGCCTATCGGGGTAGTTACAGTTTCCATCACTAAGGAAGACAAACAACACATCTAGTGACCTTTACACTAAAAATCATTGTGTAAGGGTCAGCCCAGTGGCCTGGCAGTAGTGCACAGCATTTTCACTTGGGAAAACAGGGCTGGCAGGTGTACCCAGGAATCCTAGGCCCAGCTCACAGGGAGCAAGGGCACAGGTTGCTTGGCATTTGTGCACCCCTGGCCCGCTCACCTGCACTCCTTTTTATGTTTGCTTGTGCATGCAGAGCAAACATTTCGTTACAAGAATGAAGTTTCAAGAGATAAGTCACTGTCAGATTCAGTGCCACTGAGGCTGCAATAGGCTCAACAGTGGCCCAGCAGGTAGCATGTTGTGTTCCCATGCTGGTGAATCGAGTTCGGGGACAAGCTTGGGGAGCCAGCTGGGCAGCATAGTGCAGTGGTTTAAAGCTCTGAGCTGCAAATCTGGAGACCTGGGTTTGAATCCCACAGCCCCCACTTGCACACTGTGTGACCTGAGCAAGTCACTTAACTTCCCTGTGCTCCCAGGTCGCACCTGTAAACAAGCTGTCAGATGGGGGCCAACACTGTCATATACCACCACTCTGATCCTCTGAAGGTATTGTGCAATGCTCTGTTACACAGGTGACGCCCTGTGATGGACTGCATTTGTAACTATTCATGTCATTAAACATGACCACCACTCGCAATTTCCAAAAACCTCTTCCTTTGATCTTACCTGTTCAATGTACAGGCTAAATTCTTACTCTGAATATAGTAGGATGAGGTTATTACATATTTGTAATGGTAAATACCACAACACCGTACAGATATATTGTATTTTTAAATAGTGCCAATGGCATGAGATTGAGAACTTTAAATCCTTCAAATCCTGTATTTTGCTTCAGAAATGAAAATACATAAGACAAAGACTACTACTCATTGGGCCCAATTCTCAAAGCCCTACATTGGACATAAGGTGCCTGCTGTGCCAAACATAAATGGCGCGTGTGGCACCTTGTGTCAGAAACAATCCCCTCAGCTATTCACAAAGGCTGCCTGTGTTAACCTCAGGCTGCCTGCCCAAAACTGGGCTGCAACCTGGACTAGGGGGCATGTGGCAGACACAAGCTGCCACATCCCAGAAAATGGTATTCTGTAAACTCACCCAGAGGACACATTTCTAAGTACCCTTAGACCAGCCAGGACTGGTCTAAGGTTACTTAGAATATTCTCCTCTGGGAGACTCCCATGTAAGCTGCAATGTGCTGTGGTCCTCGATCCCTGTTGTTGCCAACAGAACAATAACATGCCCCCTCCCCGAACCCCACTGCAACCCGTATTATAATTCATAAAATACCCCTTCCCTGATGCTGACTGTTCTATGTAATACATCAATTGTACCCCCATTCCTGATGCCGCTCATATGATATTTAATAACGTACCCCCTTCCCCAATGCTGTCCATTGTGAATAAATCATATGTCACCCCTCCATGATCCGAAGCTGCTGATATTATTCTGTACTGTCAGAATTCACATACTGTACAGTGCAGTATGTGAACTCTAACAGTTCAGTCGGTGCCCAGACGCAGAGGTGAGAGGTGGGCTGTGCTAGGCGCCGGCTGTTTTTCATGATGTGAGGTGGGGGGGGTGGGCACTACCTGTTGAGGTGGGGGAGGGCACTTACAACCAGGAGTGGGAACATGATATTAGTTATTAATGGGGCAGCATCAGGGATCGTGGAGGGAATACATTTTATTGTACATACAATGGGCAGTACTGGGGATTCTATGAAATATAATATGGGCAGCATCGGGAAGGGGATACACTTGAAGTATTACATGCAAGGGGCTGTATCGGGGATCAGGGAAGGGGTTGTAATAAATATTTATAATATGGCAGCATCGGAGATGGGGGTTATGCATAATAATATAGGCAGCATTGGGATCGCGAAGGGGGGACATATGCATTATTCACAATCTACAACATTGGGGAAGGGGTATGTTATTAAATATAATAAGGGCTGCATCGAGGAGGGGAGACATTACTATAGAGTCACTATGGACAGCATCAGGGTTGGGAATGTTATTAATTATACTAACAGATGCATCAGGGATGGGGGACCACTTGTGTTTGACGCAATGGGCTGCGGCAGACTCTTTCCATGCACCAGGTGTTTGCCGCATGGGAGGGGTTGACACAAGTGTGCGGACTTGGGCATCGGGACCCCCTCCTGTACCAGAATCTGATGCAGGGTCCCCGGTGCACCAGGCTTTGGTGCAAGCTGCTGTTTGCTGCAGCTTGCACCAATCCTAGCCACCTTTGTGAATTGGGCCCATTGACTTCATTGCAAGCTCTCTTACTACAGTACTACCCTGTCTTCATTATTCTCCACAACACAACCAAAACATATGTTACACAACATGCAAGCAAACATTCGGCATTGACAAATGCTTGTTTTTATTATTTTTTTATCTCCGTATGTCTGCCCACTCCAGGGAACCCTCTACTTCAGTCTTTGCATCCCAACCCCAGCTCCAACACCCCACCTTCTCCTTGAGTTTACTTCCTTCAGTTGTGGCTACCATGCCTTTCTCCCCATGGCGGTGTTTCTGTGGTGGCCCCAAACCCCTCCAGACACTTTAGACTCTGCTCCTGGATGGCTGCCTAGGTTGATGGGTGTGGAGTCTGCAGCTGAGAGTGAGAATCTTCATGCTGCATGGGCTGAGGGTTTATCTTTTGTTTTCTTTCCGCTGTGAATGCCATCATGATAACATCATTGGACACGCCCAAGTACAATGTGTACATCCGCATGGCAATGTCATCAGTGTCCTACCCCCCCCAACAAGCATCCTTTGCTGTGCCTCCTCATGTAGTCACCCAGGGGGCAATGTACTGTAGCAGTGAGGATTGGCACCCTTCCTTCTTGAAGGAATGGAGGATTCCCAGAGATGCTGAACCTCATTTCTCTGACCAGCCCTCTGACAATCCAAACTCGTTTCTGAACTCAGGCCACCTGCATTGCAAGCTGTAAGCCTACTGCTGTACCGCTAGACCAATGCTTGACTGCACACCCAGCCAGAAGAAGGGTGTAGCTATGACAGCATCAAGCACTAGGTGCAGGAAGGTTGAACAGGAGAATAAACCAGAGGCAAAAAAGAAGAATAAAAGCTAACCACCATGTAAGAATGTACAAGTCTGTGTTATGACCCTGTTCAAAAGCAAGACTGACTCTCACTAAATGGTCACTTAAAGGTCTGCCAACTGGAAGATGTGTAGACTATAACACAACTATCAAAACCTGTGAAGTATTTGCTTGGTGTCCTGTGGAAAAAGACACACATGCACCCAGGTAAGTATGCATTAACATCCTAGTTTATCTTATCCAAAATGGTTTATTCTTTTATTATTTGGTGATGGCTGTCTTGCTCTGCAGGAGTGGTGTATGGTAAAATGGCAGCAGTTAACAACTGGCACTGAGCCGGCCCGGTGGTGCTGAGGGCTGAGGCGCTGGATGTCACACCTCACGCCATGCCGGTGACCTGAGTTTGGGAATGAGCTGGGGTGACGGGGGTCAGGAGGGGAGGGAGTAGGATTGAGCATCCGATGGACTGCTCTCCTCTCCCTGGGGAGGGATCCAGGGTGTCTCTGGTGCAGTAATGGCCCCCGGTGGAGACTAGGGGCACAGCTAGCACACAGAGCAGTTAGGGGAGAAGCACAGCAGATGCTTACAGCACGGCCGTGCGGGCGTCATTGCACACCCACACTCCTGGGGAAGACTCACAAAGATTGGAAAAAATCTCCCAATCCCAGATAGGTGATGGCTCTCCTCCGAGCCACATCACCACATGGCCAACACTGGGCCTGTCTCAACCCCCCGCCCTGCTACTCCACCACCTCAGCTGGCACACTTGATTACAGATAGAGTGCCTTAGTGGAGGTGGCCCTACCCTAGGAGGCTCAGAGCTGGGGAGTCCAACTGCAGTAGGATGGTAGAGGGCAGCGGAGACAGGGGATCAGGTGGGCGGTAGAGTGGCATCAGATGAGCAGGAGTAGCCTGAGAGAGTTCCGGCGGTAGGATGCATAAATAGAAAATAAAAAAAAAAAACAGCTAGCCCCAACTGATGTTCTTAAACAGTCTTATTTGTAGCAGTGGCAAACTCTTCTCCACAGATTTTAATAAAATACTTTTTTTTGTTATTGATTATTAGTTATTCTTTACTGTGCTTTAAACCTTAAATAACACCTTTATTGTATAACTTTGGATCCACCGCCCTTCTCTGGCTCCTTTTCAGTACGGACCAGGGTCTGATCACCTCTGCCATCTTTGTCAATTTGGCTAGAGCTTTTGACACTGTGGCCCATCCCCTCCTGGACAAGCTGAGGGCAACGGACCTCTCTGCCTCTTCAGTCAGTTGCTTCCACTCCTACCCTAAGGACAGGTTGCAAGCTTTCCCAATCAGAAACTCCCTATTCCCCTCACTTCTCCTCTGTGAAGGCATTCCTCAAGGATCTGTCCTGGGCCCCATTCTCTTTTCCATATTCCTGAAAAACCTCCCCTCTGCATGGCATGTTCTCTGTGTCCATTCATATGTATGCTGATGATACAGTGATCTTTACTTCTGGCTCCTCTTCTTATGACCTTACTTCCCGGCTACAGCTGGATTTTGACAATATTCAGCAGTGTCTCCGGTCCAACCAGCTGTCACTCAATGCCAAAAAGAAAAACAGTTTCATGACATTTGGCACCAGACCAAAGCTTACCAGACGCACATCCTTCCCATTATTCCATACCCTTGATGGTGCTGCAATTGAGAATGATCTACTTTTAAGTACCTCAGGGTGTGAGTGGACCGCCATCTTGATTTCTCAGTACGTATTAATGCCATTTACCATAAGCTCCATGCCACGCTTTTATGCACTACACAGGGAAAAAGTGAGTATCTCACTTCCCACTCATGTGAGATTGTTTTAAAGATAATTCTCCTTGTTTTTGACTATGATGATGTAGTTTACTGTGGCGCTCCCAAACCCTTATGGAACTCCCAAATCCTCCCTTGCTACTCCGGACTTCCTGTTTCACTCCTTTTTTCATTTTGTGTTACTGTCCTCCTCGTACCTATCACTGCATGCTCTATTCTGCTCTCTCCCTCCCCTCTCTTTATACCAGGCACCTTTCCCCAATGTTCCTCCTTTATATCCAAATTCGGGTTTGGTATCTTCCCCTCCTAAGTTACCTCTGCCCATCCTTTTCCTCCACCTTCCTCCTACCCTCTAAGCAGCAATGTTTCCCATTCCCTTTCTTTTCCATCTGAGAAATCTACTATTGGTCAAGATGCCTTCTCATATCATTTTCCTAACCTCTGGTCCGTCCTTGCCCTGTCAATGCCCTCTGCTTGTTTTCTTTTCTTCCTCAAGTGTCTTTTTCATGACTTTTCTACTCCCACCTGCAACTGTCCATAACCCCTACCACATTTGAGCTCCCTCTACCCCATACTCGTATTGCCCTGGCTGTATTGCTCTCCCCTACCCCCGCTTTGCCTGTTGAGGTAATTTCCACTTTGCACCAAGTTCAGTTTTTATCTACCGCATGTACCTTGCTCTGTTTTGCCTTGAAATGTTTAAGATTATTCTTCTTTTGATGTACAGTAATGCTGGTATAGACTATTATTTTTTGTAATGCTGGAAATTACTATTTATTTTTTTTCCTCTTGTACTATCTTCCATTCTCCTTCCCTCCAGAACGCATAGAAATTAGCTGTTATCAGCTCAGTATGTCTTTCCTGGCAAAACTTTTGAAATAAACCAACAACAAATAACATGTTTGAGGAAGTTAAGCTAAATCTGTTACACTCTGCAAGATCTGACAGCCCTGGGTGGGCTTGATTGGAGGCATCACCACAAGTCTCCTGGAAATGGTTCTCAGAGTACATAATAAGATTTTCCAGTTTCTAGCAAAAAATTCAGTTTGCATCAGCAGAACTTGGTATAAGCCACTACTACCACTGACACGAGGTCCAGATGATGGGGGTTTCTGGAATTTCAGAATACTGTGCACACCACCAGCACTGAGCCCTACCAAGGCTCTTAAAGTCCCAAGCTCCTGTTGGTCTGAGGAGGCCAGTTTCTGTACTTTATATGGCTGGAAGGTTTTCAGTGCCTCCACCAGTGAAATACTGGTGAGTGCCAAGGACACTCTGACCACTCAGGGCCTCTGAGTGGGTAGGTTACAATACATTATGTTGGCAGGTACCTCAAGTCCTAAGGGTCTGTAATGAGGCTGTGTCAGCTGGGCACCTTAATGTCAGGACAGCTAGCTGTGGTTTACCGTAACATTCCGTAACTCTGCACAGTCACTTCATTCCTCCAAGCTCACTGTCCCCCAGCATTAGGCCAGCAAAACATGGCATGGACACATAGTTATTGGGCCCAAACTATTTATTTACAAACACAAATCCAGCCTGGATCAGTGAGGCAGACATTACATACATCATGTTTTGTGGGACACTCATCGGGTGGCCTGAAGGTGGGTAGGTCACATCTGGTGGTTACTAGGTCACATATCAAGTTTAACAGACCAGCTGCAGCTGCAAGGTAAAGGCTATCCATTCCTTGGATGGTGCTGTTGGTCCCAGTAGGTTTTCTGCATTATATACATAACCATAAAAAGTACTTACAGTTGATTTATAAGATATACCCTACTCATTATCTATGCTATCGGTACTTGGGTGAACATGATACAAGGTGGGTAGTTACCTGTGTATGTTCACGCCCTCTCCCTTAAAGGCGGAATCTAGGTGGACACCAGAATAGTGATCCAAATCACAAGGGAGCAACCACAATAGCAGCTAACTGTCTGGGTGTCACCTTGGATGACACCCTGTCATATGCTGCACACGTGAACTGCCTTGCAAATATGGCCAACAGAAAACTAGGGGCACTCTTCAGGCAAAGACTAAATCTTACAGCTCAGGCTAGATGCCTGGCAGTCTCCAGCATTACCCTCCCGCTCACTGACTGTGGTCTCCTGATATATGGAGCTGCCTGTGAATCAGTCCTCTGTTGAGTTAGAATGGTCCTCAGCAAAGCCTGTCATTTTGCAAGTGAGGCCAATAGACTAACACATACCTGCTCCCTGTATGCACTCACCAACTGGCTTCCACCACAGGACAAGCTAAAATATCAGTCCTGCCTGATGGCAAAAAAAAGCCCTTCTAGGCCTCACCCCTGATGCTATCAGTGACCTCTTCTGCCTGGACAACAACAACTACTCCACTAGGAATACGTCCAGACATGCACTTGATGTCCCCTTTTGCAAAACTAGCCTGGGTAGACACTCATTCACAATACAAGCTGCCCAATGGATGAATGAACTTCTGGAATTCTTTGTGGGACTCCACAAAATTACCTCATTTAAGAATTCCCCAAAAAATGGACTCTCTAAGAAATCAGCCTGTTGTTGTTTTAAATGACTATATTCCCTCCTGTACAATGATACTCCATAACTGACAATCTGTCTGATTTTTCCTCTGCAATTCCTTGGTTGTAACCCTGATTCTCTGTGCTAGAACAGGCTCCTCTTGAGCTAGTGAATGTTTGATGTGTTAACATGTCCTTTGTCCTATACTGACGTGGAAACTTTGGAAAAGAGCACTTGTGCTCAAAGGTGTTTCCCGAATTACAAACAGACAAACAAATAAATCAGCAAATGGCCCTCTGGTCATAAAAGGTACCCACCTTCCCAGTGGTTGTCTCTCTTAATCCCAGCTTCCAGGGATCTGGCCTGGAGGGAGTGGGTGCCATTCTCCAGTCTCCGTGGCCCATTCAGCACAAATCCAGCAGGCCCCTTTATCTGGTTGCAGTCAGAGCCACAGTAACAACTTCTCTACCCTCTGTGCTCCAACCTTTCCTCCTTCTCCCAAGGTGCTGCCTGTCCTGGCATTCATATCCATGGGACCAGTAAACAATTTAAAGACCAGGCAAGAGTTAGCATCTCCAACTTTGACAAGGGCATACATCAAATGACACCAAATTTCCTCAAAATCTGAATTTCAGGACCTTCCATTTTGTAATACTGAAAATGTTTTGATTGAAACAGGATCTTTTTCCTTTAGACTTCATCTGTTGTCATTTCTTATTCCTGTCATGATGTCATTGTCCTCTGCTTATGACATCACAATCTGTTACCACAAATGTGATTCTGATCTCACAAGCAAAGAATTATGACTTCAGAATAGGAAAGTAGCAGGAACAGATGACATCTAGGGGGGCAAGGAGCCTGTATTATGCAAATGCCATTAGTAATAACAAATAGAATATTATATGGCATTCTGGAGAATGCTATGACATTTGAGTTCTGCTGATGCCAGCTGTCAGCGTTTTGTGCAGCTAGGATAGAGGCAAGCAGACAGGAGAGGCTCTGGGGGCAGGGAGATACTTAATTTAGTTAGTTGTTTCAAAAGTTTGACCAGGAACTGAACTGGTAACAGATCATTTTCAGATGCATCCTAGGCGAGGGGGAAATTTGGAACAAACAGCACAGTGACAACATTTATACATAAGGTGCATCATCAAGAGGGTGTTTAAGTAAGCAATAACACCCAACAGGGTGTGTAGTTATTGGGTAATTACCCCATGCCCCCCAGCTCCATGGGTTAGAGGCACAAGGCATTTGCTGAGTGCCCTTCAACCACAGGGTGGGGGAGTGCGGTAATGACCCAATAACTGCACACCCTGTTATATGTTATTGCATTTATAAAATGGCAACAAAATATGTGTTACTGTATTTATAAAATGGCAACAAAATAATAAGAAAACACAAGACTAAATAAATCTTTAAGCATAAATACAGTAAATTGTCATCATTGGTAAATCGGGTCTCATACCAAACAACTAGGTTTGCCCCATAAAAGAGGGTAGAGGATTTTAAAAATGTCTGGGGCAGGCATAGGGGAACATTAGAGGTGAGAAGAAGGGGGGAGTAGCCAGTGACCAGTTAGAGTCAAAGGCTACAAACTAGTGTAGGGCTAGGGTAGACTGGATGGGCATGGAGGTCCTTATTTGCTGACAATTTCTATGTTTCTATGTAAAGAGGTCAGATTGGGTGGCAGGTAATTCACTCGTGTTGTTAGCGGAACCTTTTTTTATTTGTTTGTTTTTTCCCTCAACAGTCACAGTCTCTGAGAATTCTGAAGTAGTTTAGTTCCAAGACGCAAGGCACTTTCCAGACCCATGCAATTATTGGTCAATTGCTGCACAGGTCTGGACAGCTTTTGACCAATCAGATCACTGAACTTTTCTTACTCATTTTATAAACTCACCATTAACATAAACCTGGGAAATGCCTTATTGCTATTAAAATAAAAATGTTTTATAAATAGCGTTAAACCTTGTTCTGCATATGATTAGGCTCCACATGCATATTAATCAAAGATTAACAAAAAGTTGATAGAATGTTTACAGCCAATCAGAAAGCTCTATTTTTCAGACACTTTCTACAGTTGCTAAAGGTGCACAATGGATTATATTTAAAACAGCAGCATGAGGTGTAGGTCACAACTACAGCACAGAGAGGCATAGCAATGAATGTCTGGGTAGATAGGGTAACCCTTGCAAATCAAGGGAATTGATGGTTGGCAGACTTCGAGAGCCAGGAAAGAGGAAGAGAACCGGCAGAGTTAATTACAATTGCAGGAATAAGTCATGCGGTCATGGGAGGGATTTTAGAGTAGAGGTAGAGGAGGCAGAGTCAATAGCAGGGGGGGAAGTTGAAACAAAGTCTGAAGAATCTGATAGCAAAGACAGCTTGACTGCAGAAGATTTAGTGTGGGGAAGGAAGAGTGAGTGAGTGAGTGTCAGAGTTGGAAGGAGAGAGGCAGAGCAGAAGAGAAGTGAGATGAGACAAGGAGGAAGTGTCTCACACCAGAATTTTGAGATAACAGAAGCACAGTGGGAGAGACACCTAGCTTCAAGAGAGGATAGTGAGAGGGAGGTCAGGTGTAGAGGGAGCAGTTGAAAGTGCAAGTGGGACAGTCAAGGGTGAAGTGGCAGAAGGAGTGAAAAAAGGGGCCCTGTCTAGCAAGCATTGAATTTAGGTGCCACATTATGCATGTAAGATTGATTTCAGCCAGAGAAACCCATTTCCCATTTAAATTTGGAATTAATGACACATCTTCATGTGTGCTGCTTTTTTCTATGAGGTTCGTGGGGCAAACTAGTTCCCTTCTTGGAGACAGGGTATCACACAGAAAATTGTAAAATCCAAATCTGTAATGCAAGGGAACAGAGTTGCAGTCAGGTCAGTCAGCCAGCTTAGAGAGAAGCAACAGGGCTCTGTGTGAATTCAAGATCAACTGCAAAGGAAGACCTTTGCAATGGCTTATTGATCTTTTGGAAATAGTCAACTGTATGAGAAGTAATGTTTTCAAAACCTGTGTGGTAAGACAAGTTAGAGTGCCATTTAGTTAGGGTTTATTTTCTGTTCTTTTACATGTATGCGATGGGAGTTTGTTTACCAAAGAGAAATAAAAGTGTTATTTACAGAGTTTTTTTTTTTTAATATTCCTTTGATTTTTGCACCTTACTGCAATGCTTCTGGTGGGGGCATCCAGCCGCCGGCCCCCACAGACCCGGAGGACAGCAGGCTCACTCAATATGTGAGGGTCAGTGCAGCCACCAACAGACCGCCTGACACAATTCCATGACAGGCCTCCAGGTCAGCAGGAGCACGATCATCAAGTTGCATGGTCGCACCCAGACCTTTTCTACCTTGTTTTTTTGCCCCAGGAGCCAGAAGTACAATGACGCACAGTGCGTATGCAGGCATCTTACTGAACTCCTCCCAGTCTTGCATTGCATCTTGTGCTGCTCCCAGTTGTCACTAGGGGCTGCTCAAGCATGACACAATCCCTCTAGCCCACCCTAGAGGAGGTAAAGCAGTCCCAGGATGCTCAATCCAACCTCTCTCCTGCCAGTCCCCGGTGGCCCAGGTCCATTCCCGAACCTGGGTCGCCGGTGTGGTGCGTGTGGCGTCCAGTGCCTCAACCCTCAGTGCCACTGGGCCAGCCATTCACAGAGCTTTAACTCCTAAAGTCAGAATAAACACCTAATGTGATAATACATATTATTCTCACAATTTTATGTTTCATCTTACTTGGAGTGCTGAACTCACAGCATTTAATGTCAGAGTAATGCATTCACGTCTCACGCTTTCACTTTTAAATATCAAACGTGTAGAAATGTCCTTTATAAAAAATACGCTGGATGAAAAAAAACCCTAATGCACACACCAAACATGCAGTGGGTTTGTTGTTTGAATACAGCATTTATGTGAACTTGTTTCGAATGAATCACACTTATGGGGCCACCGAGTTCAGAAAATAACTTGTTTAGATAAATACTGTATTCAAACAACACCCCTTACATATCCCCTATATCTACTGTTTACTGTGTTTTTTTGGTATTTTCTTTAGTGTAGGAATAGCATCCCTATATGTTGTATGTATAACTTTCACATTTTGTAGATTCGACTAAATATTGTGGCCAGTTTGCAAAGGCCCTCTGGATGCACTTGGCAGCTTGCATCCTGATTTCAGCCGAGTTGCACTACTTACATCAAAAAGATGAAAAAATCACATGTGGTCTAATGTCTTATCACAAGTGCCACAAGTCATATTCTGAAAATGATACATGTGTCATTTTTTTAATGTAAAGCAGGTAAACTGTTGCAAATAAACCAAAAATGTTTGAAAATAGCAATCTGAAATTTTGACACATTTATTTTGACACAGGCACAACTGAAAATTGGGAACTGTATTTGCATCAAGACTTCTGTGGGTTTTATGTGATAGGGCAGATTCCCATACAGTGCCACTCATTAGGCGACAAAGAGATACGCCATGCCAAAAAAAGCAACTAGTCTATAGAAACCATAAAACAACGATAGTCTGTAAAACACACCACGACTCTTTAATTAATGGAGGGCTGACTCCTGGACCCCCCCAAAATAAAGATTCTCAACTCCAGGGGGAGCAGACTTAGGAGTAATAGATACTCCCCCTGGAAACAAAAATGTATCACCCACACCAGGATCCAAACCTGGCACCACAGGCTCTTGAGGCAGTGGCTCATACCACTACACCACAAGGCCAGCTTGACAGAATCTGTCCAAATTCTATTTTTCACTCTGTGACTAGTGAGTGTACCATGCATCCCTCTGCACTACACTCACTATACAAACCCACAGCCCTTTTTTCCTACTCGCTTTACATACCAGTGGTATTACTGAGTCACTCATTCTTGTAGAGCTCAATAACACAAGCTCATATTGGGTGCTACCCTTCTGGTAATCCAGCCAGCCCTTTCCCAGTCAACAAAAACTAAAATAAACAATACTCCATCTGTTTCTGATCTTACTTTAAAAGGGTACTAGTGGAGGACTTCCGGTGCAGCTCTGGAGCTAATGGCAGCCTAAGATCTGAGCTCCTTTCCCACTCCCACCCAAATTGGTTAAAAAAAGCCATACATTTTTAACAAAAACGGCAGTCAATGGAGAAATTTATTCAGATGGCTTCAAACACACACAAGGGAACTACAAATAGATTTGCAGTGCTACCGATCGAGGAGGAGAAATCGGAAGGTGAAAAATCAGACTCAAATACCTCAGAGTTGTCGTAGGCCCAGATGGTATCCTCAGGCAAAAAATTATCATGCAAAAACAAAACAAAACCAATGATATCATCCTGAATGATAAACTGGATAGAATAATAACAGGCCTGCAAGATATTAAAAAAGATTTCCAAGACTTTCGATTGGACCATGACCTTCTCCATGCAGATATGCTGACTTTACAATCCCAGGTAGTAACGTTGGAGCAGGCTAACTCAGAGCAGGCCACAGAGACTTCCCAGATTCAATGTACACTAACTCAGCTTCTGGACATTACCAAAGTCCTAGGAGAGTGACAGGAAGATGCAGAGAATAGACAGAGACGCCAGAATATTCGGATCTATGGAATACCAGAGAATAGTGAGGGGAGAGACATGAGGGGATATATGGAGAACATGTTGAGAGCAGTGCTGGACTTGGACCAGGAATTCTCCATGGAGACAGAGTGGGTCCACTGCACACTTGGCCCCAGGCCCTTGGGACCGGAGGCACATCCCTGTTCTGTAATCATTCGATTCCAGAGTTATAGCATGAAAGAAACAATACTCCAGAAAGCATGGACTATGCGGAAAGTTTTTCTGGGCAAGCAAGGACTCTTCTCTGATAACGACTATCCGAGAGTCACAATGCAGAGAAGACAGGAATATGTGCCCCTATTTCCAATCCTAAGACACCTTAAACTAAAATTTTGCACACCCTACCCCTTGAGACTGATGGTACAGTATCCTAATGGACAAATAACCTATGATACAGGGATGAGTGCGATGGAGGACTTGAGACAGAAAGGATTTGAATTACCTTCCAAACCCCCGGGGAGGCCAAACAATGTGGGCTTGGGACTAACTAAAGACAAGCGACCGGGGAAGGACTCACAGCAACTAGTTCTTGATGAGATAAAGAAACTCCTGGGTCAGTTTGCTACTAATATAAAATGACTGTTCCCTTTTGGTGAGTAGGTCTACGGGTTAGAGTGCAGTGCCCTAGTGAGGTGGGAAACCAATATGCAGGGAAATGGGTCCCCCACCTATGTAACATGGTGGCTCTGGGGGGCTCTGGACCAGGCTTGGGGGGTACATACCCTGTGGGGAAGTACACAGATGGCTGTACTATAAATATAGGCCCTGAAAGGGTCGAGCTAGTGGAAAAGATACCTCCAATGTGCGTGGCTGCCGAGTGGCGCCAAAACAAATCTAAGGGGCCAGGTCATCCGTGAGAATAGTGCTTATGTGCCCTAATTCAGACACCAGGAAATGACTACAGTGTAGGGAGGGGGTCGGGTAGCATGGCCTTGCTTTCTGCTTAAGAATCATGCCTAAATGGTATCAGGAGTCTGAGAAGGTGGGCACACCCGAGGTGACTGACACAGCAGATTGTTAAATACATTAGCAAATAATAGGATGCCTTTGGAGGGCTACATCATGGAGATATAAACATGGAAGGCTTGCTCAGGGCCTTGACTTGGAATTCTGGGGGGGGGGCCCTGGACTAGGTCTGGAGCACCTCTCTCAAGCTGCAGGGACAGGAGGGGGGAACTGTTGACCTTAGGAAGCATGCTGGAAACCAAAATTTTGGCCTCCCAGTGTTAGGAGAAGGCAATGGGTGTAGGTAATACCCACCAGGAGGTATGCACTCCCTGGGGCTGAGAGCCACGGGGATTTCCCAAAGAGGCGGCTCTCTGGAGTAATTTTGGAAGGAAAGAGACTGATTCAACTTGGAATTTGTGATACAATCGGTCAATACGATCTGAAGTAAATAATTTGAAGGAGTATCTGAAGTCCGAAGGCATATCTGCAAATAATAAGGACTGAATGTTTTAATTATACATAGTTCCTTGCGAATCTATATTGGGGGGGCACAGGGGAAAGAAAAATGAAGAGACCAGAGTTATGCACCTGTACTAACTACCTCAGTTTGGAGTTATTTTACATTTGTGTTTTAATTTTTTATCTATGTTCTCTTTCTAATGGGTCAGACTACCAAACAGGAACATCGGCCATGGTCCAATTTTGTTTTTTGTTGCATTATGGGGGATATGTACAACCCCCAGGGCCGGCCTACAGAGTAAGGCAAGTAGCCCACCTTCGGTGGAATATTCCGTCCTTGTCAGAGATGTTTCTGACACTGGAAGTCACTTTGTACATAGTTATTAGGGCGGGGGGTGTGTTACCTACATACTAACATACTAACATACTATTTGCCAGCAGATTAGGCCTTACGGTCTATCGAGTCTGCTCGAACCTAGATCCTTAGTTGGGTGCCGAGACCCTCCCATCCCTTGTTCTCTAGAAACCCCTATCATCCATCCCACCCACCCCGGGACAGGCCATCATCTGATACATCCACTTTCTGTGTCTGTCCCACCCTCTCTTGAAGCCCTCCACAGTGGATCTCTGAACCAGCTCACCAGGCAGTGCATTCCAAGGGTCCACCACCCTCTCAGTGAAAAACCTCCTCCTCTTTTCCCCCCTCACCCTTCCACCTTCCAACTTCAAACCATGCCCTCTGGTGATACCTCCCTGCTTTAGTCTAAAGATCCCCTCCATGTTTACCCTATTTATTCCCTTGAGGTACTTGAGAACCTCAATCATGTCCCCTGTCTCTCCTCTCCTCCAATGAAAACAGGCAGAGCTCCTCAAGTCTGTCCTCATAAGTCAAATCCCTAGCCCTCGTATCATCTTTGTTGCCCTCCTCTGTACCCTCTCCAGGAGCTGTATGTCCCTCTTCAAATGTGGTCTCAGTACTGTACACAGTACTCAAGGTGTGGTCTAACCAGTCCATTGTACAGTGGCAGAATCACTTCCTTGCTCCTAGAGGTGATCCCCTTACGATGCATCCCAACATCCTGTTTGCCTTGCTAGCTGCTCTCCTGCACTGCTCAGAGTTATTCATACATGTATCCACCATGACCCCTAGGTCTTTTCCCTATTGAGGGCCTCAGCGCCTCCCTCTCCATGTGTACCTGTGTTTAGGGTTTCCCGACCAAGATGCAACACCTTGCACTTGATGATATTAAATTTAATTTCCATGTGTAGCCAGCTTTCCAGGGTGTCCAGGTCCCTTGCAGGGCCACCCTCCCTCTTCTCCCTCAACTACTGCTCCCATCTTGGAGTCATCCATGAAGAGACTCATTTCACACCCTATACCCTTCCTGATGTCCGATATGTAGCATTAAACAGGATCGGACCCAGGACTGACCCTGTGGTGCCCACTACCAACCTCTCTAGGGTTCGAGAGCTCCCCACAGACCACTACTCTCTGAGTGCGTCCAGCTAGCCAGTTTTCAATCCATCTGACCATCAAAGGGCCTACTCCTAACCCCATCAGTTTTTCCACCAGACCATTGTGGGACAGAGTCAACACCTTGCTGAAGTCCAAGAATAATACATCCACAGGCTTACCCTGTCCAGTTCTGACGTTACCCATTCATAGAACTCCACAAAGGTTGGTTTGACATGATCTACCTGGCACAAACCCCATGTTGCCGACTATCCAGACCTCCCACCTCCTCCAAGTACACCCCAATCATTCCTTTAGTATACTCTCCATTAATTTTCCCACCACCGAGGTCAAACTGATGGGTCTATAGTTACCTGGTACTTCCCTCGACCCCCCTTTATGGATTGGTACCACATGTGCCTCTGCAATCACTAGAGTACCCTCCCTGTCTCAAGTGACCTGCTGAAAAGCTCCGCCAGAAATTGCAGCCAGTATGTCCGCCAATTCCCATAGTACTCTCGGATGAATGCCATCCGGCCCTGGAAGATTTGTTTTCTTTAGGGCCTTGAGGGCTAACCACACCCTTTTGGTGGAGATAGCATCATCCGTCCCCTCCCCTTACTGGTCTTTTATCCTTATCCAGATGTGACACCCTGGGGTACCTTTCCTCCCTCTTGCTCCATTTCTGTTGCTCCCTGATCCCACTCCCTGCCTTCTATCCCTTCATGCCTTGCTTTGTAGATATTCCATCCCCCTCCTAAGTGAACACAGAGGCAAAGTACTGGTTAAATACCTCTGCCTGGTCCCTCGCCTCTTCCACCCACCCTCCTTCTGATCTCAATCTGCTGAGATGGCCCTTAGTTTTCTCCGGCTCCCCAATGTGCGGAAGAACCCCTTTTCCCCTCCATGTATCCCTGTGCTGGCCGCTTATACTGCTACTGGACTTTGCTCCTCTCACCATACAGGTGACTTTTCTAGATACAAGCTGGTACATTTCTATCCCTATCCCTCTTGTTGTTTATATTTTTTTGTAGGCCGCCTTCTTTTCTCTGACTGCTACCTGTACCTCTCTGGACCACCAGCATGGTTTTAGTGACCTTGCTCCTTACGTTTCAACAAGCGCCAGATCTGACTGCCTCATGAAGTCCCCGTTTTATGACCTCCCATCTCCTTTCCACACTTGTCATTGAGGTAATCCCCTTCAAGTGATCCTTGAGAATATTTCCCATGCCCATAAAGTCTGCCCCCCTGGAGTCCACTGCCAGTGTCCTAGATCTCACCCCCACTCCCCTCATGCTTATTTGAAACCAGACAGTATTGTGGTCACTCCCAGTCAGGGGGTCCTGTACAACTATGTCCCTTACCAGATCCCCATCTGCCAGAACCACATCCAGGACATGCCCCTCCCTTGTGGGCTCCATCACATGCTGTGTTAAGAACACATCCTGGAAGCCATCCAGCAGCCTCTGCTCCTTGGCCACCCTAGAGGACATGGTTCCCCAGTTGTACCTGGCATAAGGTCCCCATCAACACCACTCCTTCCCTTTTGGACCACACTGGGCAATGATGTTGTCCAGCAAGCCATCCTCTAGAACCTCATTCATCCCGGGGGCCTATATACTCCCAGCTTGACCTTATCTCCTGCTGGGGATCGTAAGGTGACCCATAGGCCTCCACGTTTCCCTCTGCCTCTTCTACTATGCTAATTTCTATATCATCTCTAATGAACATAGCCACTCCACCCCTCTGACCTCCTTTCTATCCTTCCTAAGCATAGTGTACCCCTGTACATTTAGGTCCCAGTCATGGTTTTGTTGTACGTCTCCAGTGACCGCCGCCACATCCACCCCAAACAGCATGGCCTGGAACTCCGCAACTTGTTTCCCAAGCTCCTGGCATTTACTAACACCAACCCCACCCCTTATCCTGATCCTCTTTGTCGAACCCCACCCAGATTCCTTATACTTCCATCCTCCCCTGCTCCTCCTGAAACCTCCACCTCCAGTCCGTTTCCCCCCTCCCCTCTTGGGCTTGGCTACTCCCCTCATCTGGAGGAGAGGGCTTCTGGTCAGCCCTCCTCATCCCTTCCCCCCTTACAAGTTTAAACCCACCTTGCTTGTATGTAGTCAGCCATCCCTGTTTAAGGACTTTCTTCCCTAATGGGGCAAGATGAAACCTGTCCTTGGCATAGTCCTTATCCTCCCAAACTCCATTCCAGTTCCCTAACTTTAACCCATTCTCTTCACCCCACTTCCTGAGCCAGTCATTAACCTCTATGGCTTCTTTTTTTGTCCACTGAGGCCTTTGGTACTGGCAATATCTCGAAAGAAATGTTATCCATTATCCCGACAGACTCTGGCAAGTTCTTGGAACCTTGCTTGGATTTCCAAAATGCTATTTCCTCTAGATCATTAGTTCCCAAATGCACCAGGAAATCGGTTTCCTCACAATCCCTAACCATTTCATACACCATGAACTTTGCTCTGTGCACTGTCAGCCCAGAGATACTCACTACCTTCACCTGGCTATGGCATCCACCCCTGTCCCTCCCAATGGATACCCTAATCATCGAGTCTCCAGTAACAGAACCTTAACACATCCATCATCCTTATAGTTACCTCCATTATACCCTCTCAGCCCCCTTCCCCCTTTATTCATGATCTCAATTTCATGGGAGTCTTCCTGCCTTATTAGAGACCCCTTGTCACCTCCCTTTCTGCCTCCCTTGCTATTTTGCCCACTAACTCAAACCCCCTCTGAATAGGTGTCCTTAACCCTCTCTATCTGAACCATTTATCCTGGCCCTGATGGTTTCCCCTTCCCCCACACCACCATCCTCCCCCCTTGTAATAGTACCCCTGCTTCCAGAGGCTCTCTGTGGGTCCCCTTTAGCTAGGGCCCCCTCCTTGGTACTGACCTCCCAGCAGAAGGGGGGCTCCTCTCCCACCTCCTTGTCTCCCAGTTTCTCTCCAATCATGCTCTCCTCCCTCATGTCTGGAATATGTTGCATCTCCCCCATTTGCTTAACATATATGTTTCCCCTTCTCCCTCTGGGACTATGTCTATCCTTTCCATAGCTGGTCTGTGATGCCCTATGGGTATCCGACTCCCTCCCGACCCTCTGTATAGTTTCCTCATTTCACTAACCCTTCCTCCCCTCTAGGTTGCTTAGTAGCTCAAATTTATTGTGACACTCTATGTCAGCCTCCATCAAGTAACCAATTTCCCTGACTGCATCTCTAAACTGACCCTCTTCTTCCTCTCTTGACTCTTCACCTTAGAGCTTCCTTCCCACAGTCTGCTGTTTTAGGCTTCCTCGCACAACAGCCCTCTGACTCTTCCCCTCCAGTCTCTTTGTATTCAGAATGTTCACCCTTGTCGCTTTCCCCTTAGCATCAACTTCCCTATCTAAGGGTCCTCTGTCCCTAATATCCCCTCCTGCTTGCTGTAACATAACGTCCTGTAATTTCAGGCGTTGCCCCAGCCTCCCCTCAGCCCCACCCTTCTGCTGCCCTTATCCACACCTTATGCTTGGCACCCCCAGCTCCCACAGCTACTCCTTAGCAATATACCTCACTCCTGATACAAGATAGCTGTCTACAGAGTGGGCAGCCTCCCTCTCTCAGGCCCAATTTAGAATTATTGCCATCCACAGCCTGTGCAGCCTACAGCCCTTCCGAAGATGCCTGCCATGGTGGAATATGGCCACCCTGATTATCCCCCTCTGTTTATAATAGCACACCCCCTTTTCTCAGTCCCTTTCCCCTGGAGTACAGTTTCTCTCTAAACTGACTGTAGTTATTTACAAACCCAATTTCAACCCCACCAATAACGTTCCCAAGTCTCACAAACACATACAGTCCAGTGTGTGTTCGGTCACACTAACAGTGTATGTAAGCAGACATCAGGTACCATACGATGTCACAGGCCCACCAGCTCCTGTTGCTTCGAATTTCAGTCCCAAACAGAAATACTCAGCCCTTCAATCCCAACCCCCAGTGGCTTTTCAGTATTTAAGAAGGCATACAAAACAGGATGGGTGAGAGGGCTCTTACCAAACACCAGGCAAACAACACATTTAAATTTCCCTCGAAGTATCCCTGCCAAACAACTATCCCCAAGCCACCAAAGTTACAATGTAACAGTTCTAATTCAAGGTAATAATTTTTAACACATTGTCTTGCCTAATCGAAGAGTCACAAAGGAATAATCACACTTGGCATTCACACATCAGCACAATTTATTGCAAGCAAAAGATAATTACACTTCATTTAGCAGCAATGTCACTATCAGCATTAATGATTACACTTTAGCATTCATTCATTAGCAATATTACTATCAGCATTCATATATACTTCAATTAAGCAAAACATGATACATCACCGATTCTATGCTACATCCAAGCCTTTTCCCAGTAGCTGGGGAGCCCCCTTGTCAGCCTGGCTAGGAGTCTTGAACCAGGAGAAAGTTCCACAGCAATGCGTCCACCCTGCAGATGAGGCTTCCAACCAGGCATTGAGAAAGCTACATTTATATCTTATTCTATGCTAAAAATAATCGTGCAGCCTTCATAGTGTTGTTTTCCCACATTCTAGAAGCTGGCCAGGCTCCCAGGATGCTGCAAATTCACACGATAAGGACTGCTCAGAATTCCCTACACCTGCTAGGTCACTGTGCTCCAAACACTGGCCGGGTGCCTAGAACACTATGAGCTAAGCAGAAGTTTAAACAAAACTACAAAAACAGGTTGCCTGATAATATGCGACCTTCAAGTCAGCAAAATACACTGTCTGAAGCAAAACATAATAATGAGGCTATCTAAAGAGCAAAACACCAATTAAATGAAGCAGCATGTAAAATGGAGTCACACAATACAAAATGGAGTATAAAATGACATACATTACATGAAATAGCATACAAAATGGAGTAACAATAATCAACATATTATACTATCACTACACACATAAAACTAATTTCACTTACAAACTTTTAAAATATTTCAGTTAAAACAGAATATAACTCCAGCCCTCTTTCCTACCTACCTGCTGCTTAAGCTCCCAAGTGAACAATGAAAGCCAAGTTAATTCCTGTTTAGAGACAAGGTAATTGCAGCTAATGTCCCTTCCCCCCAAACACCAGGCAAACAACACATTTAAATTTCCCTCAAAGTATCCCTGCCAAACAACTATCCCCAAGCCACCAAAGTTACAATGTAACAGTTCTAATTCAAGGTAATAATTTTTAACACATAAAACTAATTTCACTTACAAACTTTTAAAATATTTCAGTTAAAACAGAATATAACTCCAGCCCTCTTTCCTACCTACCTGCTGCTTAAGCTCCCAAGTGAACAATGAAAAACTTAGGGGGATAAAAATAAATTAGAGACACTGTGACATTCACGGGAATAAATAGACAGAGGAGACACAAAGCCAGGGTAATATGGAGAAAGACAATTCAGGGGAAGTTAGGGGGACAAGTAGTGGAAAAGAAATGCAGTATAATAAAGGTGAAAGAATGGGAGAAGAGAATAATTATCAAGTGTATGTACATGTCTAAGACTGGGAAGCTCCTCAGGGTGGTATCCCAGAATGTCAATGGGTTGAGTAATCCTATAAAAAGATCCAAAATAATTTCACATCTTAAAAAAAGGCACTCCCCCAGATAATACTCCTTCATGAGACACATCTATCCAAAGACGGGCATCAGAAACTGCTTAAATATGGGATGTCGGATATAGTGGCTAGTGCACACATGAGGGGATGAAAGAGGGGATCCGCAATTCTTATCCCAAGGTCCTCAGTATTTCAAATTCTGGAATCATACCAGGATGGGGAAGGCAGGTTGGCTTTGATTAGAGAGAACTGGGAAGGCCAGATATATACAGTGGGAAGTGTGTATGTTCCTCCGGGTTCGGAGAGCACTGTTTATCAGACCATTTTTGATAAAATCATGGCATTTAGGCAGAGGGTATTGGTTTTAGGTGGAGATTTGAATCTCCTTATGAACTCTTTGCGAGATAGTTCTAACCCTAATCCACCCAGGGCTATAAGGCTGTAGAAACATGGCAGGAGGCTAATAAAAGACTTAGCCCTAATAGATACATGGCGACACTGCTATCCAACATCTCGTAGCTATACGCATTTCTCGGGGGTCCATAATACCTATTCACAAATTGATTATCTCTTGGTAGATTCGGAATCTTTAGATATAATACATAATGCAGCAATTTCACCAATTCATTTATCGGACCATGCTATAATCACTTTGGAACTAGAACAGTAAGTTACAATGAAACAGTGGAGGTTTAATAATATGTTCATCAAGGATAAACAGTTTAAAGAAAAAGTCCAGCAATGGATTTCTTGAATCTTACAGGAAAACAGTACAGCAGAAGTACCAGAAGGAACACTATGGGACACTTTAAAGTCAGTATTGCCGGGGGAGATTATAGCATATGCAACTCATCAAAAGAAACAGAGAGCCAGGAAGCAACAAGTTTTAGAAATAGAGCTAGAGAGATTACAAAAATTACATGCAGAGGGCAGTGGTGTTACAATTACACAGATAAACCAGGTTAAGACTCAGCTACAAGATCTATTAAATCAAAAGACGAAACAAGCTTTGATGTATGTGAAATAAAGATATTATGAGGGGGGGTAGTAAGGCTGCTAAGGTCCTGGCCTTTAGATTACGAAAACAACAAGCCTCCTCAACAAAAACTAAAATAAAACACTCTGCACAACCTAAAATATTGAGTAAAACTAAAGATATACTTGAGGGATTTAGGGAATTTTATTTAAAATTGTATAATCAACCTCAGGAACCGGATGAAGAAAGGTATCGATATTTTTTTACAAATATACAGTTACCCCAAATTACAGAGGAACAGTGTAGTTTCCTAACTAGACCAATTACTTCCCAGGAGATAGACCTTGCCCTGCATAATTCCAAACCAAACAAAAGCCCCAGCCCAGATGGATACACAGCAGAATTCTATAAAACATTCAGAAAGCATTACTTCCACCGTTAATTAAATTGTTTAATGCAATACAGGAGAATACCTCTCCCACCCCAAATAGCTGGCAATATGCTAATATATCCACAATACTCAAACCAGATAAAAATCCGTTAAACTGTGAATCCTATTGTCCCATATCAGTTCTAAAACAAGATTATAAATATTTTACAGCAATTTTGGCTAAACGATTAGAGAACATATTGCCACATATTATTAACAAAGACCAAGCAAGCTTTATAATAAAATGCCAAACAGCTGATAATATTAAATGAACAGTGTTCCTTTTGGAAGTGGTGCAAAGAGAACAAACCCCCTCTATCCTTTTGAGCATGGACGCCCAGAAGACGTTTGAAAGGGTCTCGTGGAAATTTCTGAGACATACTATGGAGAAATTCAATTTTCCTATCCCCTTTCTGAATATAATACAATGACTACACACCTCCCCACAGGCCATGATAAAAGTGAATGGGTCACACTCGACCCGTTTTTCCCTAAACAGAGGTACCCGCCAGGGTTGCCCCATCCCCCTTCCTTTTTGCCCTGTATGCTGAACCTTTAGCCCAAGCCATCCAGGAAAACACACAAATTACAGGAGTCAATTATTTAGATACCATACACAAAACAGCGTTTTTTGCTGATGACCTATTAATATATTTAATGGAACTGGAGGCTTCCCTGCCGAAGTTGTTCTCTCTCTTAAGAGATTTGGAATCTATTTCAGGATATAAATTAAACACAAGCAAAACGGAAGTATTGACTTTCAATTATCAACTGAGTTTGGAGATTCAGACTAGGTTTCTATTGAGATGGAAAAGTAATAAATTTAGGTATCTAGGCATAAATCTTACAAATGACACTCATAATCTATATGACGCTAACTATATTCCACTCGTACATTCCATTAGAGAGGACTTCCAGAGATGGGACCCTTTACCCCTTTCTTTGAGTCAAAGAATTGATGTTATAAGAATGAATATACTTCCACGGTTTTTGTACCTTTTTCTGACTCTCCCTGTCTTTCCATCAAAGAAAGATTTAAAAAAGTGGAATAGTATGATTTCTAGGTTCTTATGGTACGGTAAAAAGCCAAGGATCAAATACAAGACCCTACAGTTACCCAAGAATAAGGGAGGGCTAGCCTTACCAAATTTAGAACAATATACGCAGGCAGCAGTAATATCACATATATTACATTGGTTAGATGAAGGGGCAGACCCACATTGGAAAGAGATAGAACAGGGGAACCAGACAGTGGAGAACGAGAAATTGTTGTTCGGACAGACCATACCAAAGGCAATACTAGAGAGAGAGATTAAATTTAAACAAACTAGACAGATTTTGCGAATCTGTAGAGCAATAATTAAACAAACTAAAGACCCTATAGTAAACCTCCTACAAAGAATCACCAAAGACCCCAGTTTTGACCCAGCCAGACTAGACTGCACCTTTAAAAGGTGGCAACGCCTGGGACTTACCAGATTTTACCAGTTCTATGAATAGGGAATTTTCTGTCAATTCCAGACACTGGAGGAAAAAATACCACCTGAAGAAACAAGATTTCTATAGATTTCTTCAGGTAAGAAACTATTGTAGGAATCAGATGGGCATTTCCTGGGACCCGGGGGGATACACCCACTGACCGGAATTATAATTAAAGCAATAGAGATATCAATCCTTGATCATGTTATTGCTGGAATTTATCAAGCCCTAAATAAATAGCAGAAAGAGACTACATTACATTCACAACACCGGTGGGAGGAAGAGCTAGGTATTAATTTGGAGGAAGTGAGATAGGAACAGATATACTCAACAATCCATAGAACCACTAGGTCCTTGATTTGGAGAGAGTTTGGCTGGAAGTGTTTATTAAGATTCTTTAAAACACCACAAATAGTGGGGAAGTTTGATGCTTGGGTGGGATCAGAATGCTGGAGAAAATGTAGGGAACCTTCTGCTAATCATACACATGGTTTTTGGAGCTGTACAATCCTGGAGACATTCTGGAGAGAGGTGGGAGGAGCTCTGGGGGAACTGTTCCCAGAAATAGTGACTTTGACACCTGAATGTGCACTTATTTTTTATATTCCTACTGGGACTGGGAAGGGTAACCCCAGGTTCTTGTTGGCTATATTACTCCTTGCAGCACATAAAGCTGTGATGAGGAAATGGCTCCAAAAAGACCCACCAACCATTCGCAAATGGGAAGACATTACTTATCAAATATATAGAATGGAGCTTTTGACGGCTCATATTAACTTAAAGGTCTAGAGATGCAGAGACCAGATTTGATTTCCTAGGGAAAATAAAACTTTACCTAGACCTGGGATTATCACTGGGAAGACTGTAGGAGTTCTAGCAAATGTACATTTTTAATAATCAGGATATGTAAACCCTGACTACTACCTGAAAAAATGTCAGCTGTCTCATCTGTATCTTATTTATTGTAATGTGAAGTAACAGAATGATGTCATCGGATCTCTCTCTCTCTAAAATTTCCGAATAAAAATATATTTAAGAAAAAAAGGGCACTAGTGACCATCCCTTCTGGGTAGCAGCAGGGCTGCCACACATGATGTTAATGACCTGGATTTGCAAATGAACTCCGGACACTGGGGGCCAGACAGGGGGAGGAGGACCAAGCATCCCAGAGGGTGTTCTGCTCTGGGGAGGGTACTTTATTCCTCTGCAGTACTGCCACCTGGGTGACAATGGGTGGTAGTGCAGCCAGAGCAGCCTATGGATGAAAGGATGCTGGATGATGTGGTGCATAGCCACACAATGCGTGCATATGTGCACTTTGCACCCTAGCCACCAGTATCCTGAGGGTGAGGAGGAACAATTCCGAAAGAACTCTGGATGCATACAGGATAATGCCACAATACATTCAGGCCCCAAGCTCCTGAGTAGCCACTCACCTCCCCATAGTAGAGCACAGAAAGGGGGCAGTTGAGTGGAAACCCACCTGGAACCACCACAGGGTAGAAGCTGCACCTGTGGTGCTGAGGAAGTAAGGTTGGTGCCAGAGATGGTATGGGATGGAGCTAGAGGCCTTGGTTAAAAGAGGCAGTAGCAGGCCGGCCCAGTGGTGCTGAGGGTTGAGGCACTGGACGCCACACCTCAAGCCATGCTGGCGACCCGGGTTCGGACGCGAGCCTGAGCCACCAGGGGTTGGCAGGGGAGGGATAGGATGGAGCATCTGGCGGACTGCTCTCCTATCCTGGGGAGGGATCCAGGGACTCACCACTCTGTAGCACCCCCTGATGATGATTAGGGAGCACTACTAGAGAGCGGTGCAGCAAGGGGGTCAGAGTGCGGCAGACATCGGTGCACTGTGCCTGGACGCCATGGCATGCCCACACTCTGCAGGGGAGAAACTGTAAACAATCCCTCAGTGTGCAGAATGAGGTCAGTCAGCAACACTGTGCCACTCTCTGATTCAGAAGGCTCCCCATACCTCCTGGCCCTGCGGTGGTGGAGTGCATTACCCCTGCAGGCTGCTGTGCAAGATCAGTGGAAGGGGAGGGTGAAGAACTTGGAAGTGCCGCAGGAGCTGTAGATCAACCTGACTGGGGGGGGGGGCCATAGGTAACATCCCCCCAGCTGTAGAGGACAATAAAATATATGGAAAAAAAAGGGGCAGTACCATAACAAGGAGGGATAAAAAATATAATTAAAAAAAATAAAATAGTAGAGGGAACTTATTTTACTGTCCACACTGTGTTCCATCTCTGAGAACATAATACCAAATCAAAATGAGGCCCCTTTCAAGTACAAAAACAGGGCCAAGAGAGTCTGACAGGAATATGGGTTCCTACGTCCAGGCCTTGTACTGTGTGGCAAATGCATAAGTAGATGAGAAAGGAATAACCTAGTGTAAGTTCTCAACAGGCTGGTGACAGCAAATGTGCAGTGTCTCAACCTGCTGATAACTGGTAAGAAGACCATATCATAATAGCAGTAATGGTTAGACCATCTTATGGCTTATGGTTCTAACATTCATAAACTTGTAAAACAGATTAAAGAAAATTTGCCAGGTAGCAATAATACCATTATTACAGCAATGGATGGTTTAGCTATCGTACACAAGCTTTCAAGACTGCTAAAGTTTTCTTCAGGTATGAAGGACTATGGGCAACTTAGATTACATAGTGCTAAGTAACATGACTTGTGAAAACTATGCTTGTTTACTTTCTTAGTGCATGTGATTTACATTGGGCAGTGGTGTAATCAAGGTAACCTGACATTGGTCACTAAGCGCCGGTAGCATGAGATGGGATAGGATTAGTTGGTAAGGTTGCTATGTTTCTTTTATTTAAGTTAGGGGGCTCTGCTACCCCCACCTCCCAATTTAAAATTTAAAACAAATGCAGATTGGGTGGGAGAGGGGTTGAGCCTCTGAATTTAAACAAATTAACCATTGCAACCTATTGGTTTACTCTAACTGTACCAAAAGTAATGTTATGTACTGTGCTACACAATCCACCTTGGTACGTGGTCCATAGTCCTCCACCATCACCTGTTACCCAGTTGTAGCTGAAACCAAGAAACATACCTGACAGGCAGCCAAGAGACTCAGCAATAGCACTGCCACTTACCACACCAGCGACCGGGTTCAGTAGGAGCAGACGGTTGCTGGGGGTCTGCCCAGGGGGAGAGGATTGAGTGTCTAGGACTGTTCATCTCTCCTGAGGAGGGGAGCAGCGTGGCCCTCTTCTGTTGATTGCCACCAGGTGGATGCCTGGTGGCAGTACAAGCAGGAAGGCATGAAGGGAGGGGCTGTGGTCTGACACAGATGTGCGTATTTCTGCACAGCGTGCACTGTCGTTCGCACCATACCAGGGGCTCAAGGCAGAAATGTGGAAACTCAGGGCAGGACAGAATGAAGCCTTACTCGTCAGCTTGTGCCCATGCTGCTGCCTGGGATCTCTGCCGATTTTGAATATGTGTCTCCAGGAATGCAGGCCCTACCATGAGGGGAAATCTTCATCAGGTAACTCCCAGGGAGGCAGTAGCTAGTAGAGCACAATGAGCAGTGGCTGACAGCGTCAGCGAGCATCCCATGGAGAAACACCTTTCAAAAGAAACATGCCTGATAGAGGACTCAGAGGTCAGTGAAGCTTATATATCTTCTAAACTATTCTTTAGCCTAGTAAAGGTATCATTGCTACTACACTTGACAAATTTTGTTTCAGATGTTTGGGGTTTTTTTGCAATTAAATCGACAAGTTTGTGAAAATGAATCACACAATAAGACTTTGACAAAATTTTGAAGCTGAAATGATAGCTAAAAAATGCATTCAGAGAAAATGTTACGAGGTGATATTGTACAGTGCTCGCCTTTTGTGTTCCACTGAACCATCTAAACTCTTTTGTGATCTCTAGGCCTGCTATTCTTGGAGCTGCTGAGAACTTTACTGTCTTGATAAAGAACAACATTAGATACCCTAAGTTCAACTTTACAAAGTAAGTGGAGATATATCGAGAAGAAGCTGATCTACTGGTGTGATGTTCTTTGTTCAATCCACTAACTCAGAACTTGCTCTTTCATCAGGAGAAATATTTTGCACAGAGTTAATTCCTCTTACCTCACGAACTGTATCTTTCACCGCAAGACAGATCCGTACTGTCCAATCTTTCGTTTGGGTGATATCGTGGCTGAAGGAGGAGAAATTTTTCAGGAAATGGCTGAACTGGTTAGTTACAATATTTAACAAAAATGCTCTTAGAAGAAAGAATTCAAACAAATAACTTTTCTCTTCAAGTCCGGTCAATGCAGCCTTGTTTTCCATCCTTTTCTTTTTTTTAAGATCACAGTGGTGGTACCTTTCCTCCTTCTAGAAGGGCGGTTGAGTTACTGCCTTAGGGCCCGATCCTTAAAGGCACCCCAGGTATGCCCAACTGGCTGGCCCCTCACCCCATGTTAGAGCCCTTCTTCATTTTACAAACTGAAGTGAGCAGCCATATTGCTGTCATCAGATCATAACACCGAACCCCGTTCAGTTATACTGAGCATGCCCACAGCATGTGAAGATGCCTGTAGCATCCTGCAGCTCTGCCACTCTAATAAAAAAAAACGAGATATCATTTGTATTTTGGAAACAGAGAATTAGATTCTATATTGCCAACACAGGCATCCTCCTTTCAGGTTAACACAATCCAAAATGGTTCATTGTATGGAGACTAACCATGTCACATCAAGATTTTTATGTAGCTTAGAATCTCCAATATGCTCTTCCATCTTATTAGTGTTTCTTAACGGAATATTTTGAAAGTACACTAGATTTGAAGTAGCGGATCACTGAATTAGTATGTACTTTTCTAAAACTAATTCATTCACGCAACATCATTTATTACTGAATACATTTGTTTAATTCTGTCTTTTTGGCTCCTCTCACCAGTTGCACTGGATATCTTAGAGATCTGCCAACAGGAGGTTGCCTGTGTTTGCCAATTACCACCCCTGACCTTCCGTCTGTCAGTCTTTCTTGTTATGTTTGAACATTCCTCACATGTCTCTCTATATAACCTTACTATCTTATTAACCCTTTCACTCCACAGGTCGGGTCCATGGTTTCTGCACTTATTATATATCTTACTGCCATTACCTGTATAATGCTTGCCATTATTTTTTGTTGTTTCTACCCATTGTATTTTTGTAGCACTGCTGTACTGTTCCTCTATTTGTATTATTGTACCCATGTTGCTGTTGTTCAACTGTTCTCCTTTTGTTGTACTCTCCCGGGTCGTGCCTAAAAATAATCATTTTATGGCTAGTGCACCTACCCCGTTAACAAAAACTAAATAAATAAATAAAATCTCTTGGTCTGCTGCACTCCAGGTCATTCACTCTACTCCACCTGAAGTGTTGCTGCTGGCTGCCCGGAGGTCCCGTTTGAAGCAATCGGGTGATAGGGCTTTCTTGGTGGTGGCCCCAGCTGTCTGAAACTCCCTTCAGTTCCATCTTAGGCATTCCCCCTTGATGGAGGCATTCAAGAAGGAGCTGATGTATCACCTATATATGCAAACCTAAGGCACCGCTTAATTAATTAATTTATTATTTATAGTTATACTGTTGCCTACCGTTTTAGTATTCAATTGTTTATTACTAACTTTGCTTTCCTTTTTATAGATAATTCCTGAAGAAGACTTATAGTCAAAATGTCGATTCTAACTCTATTTTTTCTTTTTAGCAAACATTTAATATTACATTTTGTTTTGTTTGCAATCCACACGCTGACACATCACCATATTTTTTAGTTCTCACACCTGAATATTATGATCTGTTTCTATTTATTGAAGTATTCTGTGCAGCACTCTGAACCACTGTGATAGGGTGCTATAAAAATGAATTGTCATGCCTTGCCTTCCAGACAGCTAACTCTCCCCCCCATTCCAACACAGCTCCCATCTCCCCATAGTCCTCCATGTCTTGCCCCATTGCAGAGACTTTGAGGTATAGCATCCCCTACCCCTCTGAGGTACATTGACTGGAAGCACGGTTTGTAGTATGGGACCCAAGGATGCCTAGCCTTCATCTTGATGGGCACTGGGGTATTTATTTTGGTGTATTTGGGTTATGGAAGAACAATGGGCAAAGATGAAAGGGGGCACAGTGAAGGCAACAAATCTCTGTGTCAAGCAAGTGAACGAAAGTAAGAGGAAAAAGAGACTGCTATGGTTCTCAATAAAGGTTGCTACAAAAGTAAAGGCTAAAAAGGTAGCATTCACAAGATGTAAGGAGATGCAGAGGGAGGAGTATCAGGAGAGACAGAGAGAAGCAGGGAAAGCAGTAAGGAGTGTGAAGGCACAACCTGAGAGGAGGACAGCCCAAGCAGTAAGGAATGGGGACAAGACATTTGTTAGGTATGTAAGTGAAAAAAGCAAGACCGGGGAGGGATTGTAAGGTTAAAAGGGGATTGAGGGGGGGACTGTGCCGAGGGGGACCAGGAAAAGGCAGACATCCTGAGCAAATATTTTTGTTCAGTGTTCACAGTGGAAGGAGAAGGGGAGGGCCACAAAAAAGTGACAGGGGCTGTGAAGGGAGGGAGGTGGACACTAGTCCTTTTTCTGGAGAGAGTCCTAAAGGACCTCACTAATCTGAAAGTGGACAAAGCAATGGGGCCAGACGGTATACATCCTAGGGTACTGAGGGAGCTCAGGGAGGTACTGGCTGCACCTCTAACAGTCCTATTTAGCAGATCACTGGAAACAGGGGTGGTTCCAGAGGACTGAAGGGGGGCAGATGCAGTCCCACTTCACAAAAGTGGTAGCAGAAAGGAAGCTGGCAATTACAGGCCAGTCAACCTGACATCAGTGGTGGGCAAGTTAATGGAATCACTGCTGAAGGAGAGGATAGTGGAATATCTTGAATCTAACTGATTACAAGACCTGAGACAGTATATATTCATGGGGGGAAGGCCATGTCAAATGAATCTGATAGATTTCTTTCATTGGATGACAAAGGAATTAGGTCAGGGTGGAGAGGTAAATGTGTCCTACCTAGATTTCAGTAAGGCATTCAACACTGTTCCACACAGGAGACTATTAAGCAAGCTGGGTAGCTTAGGGGTGGGTCCAAAGGTAGTAAACTGGGTAAGAAATTGGTTAGAGGATAGGTGACAGAGGGTGGTGGTAAACGGAGTTCACTCTGAGGAGGGGAGAGTGATGAGCGGGGTGCCTCAGGGATCAGTGCTGGGACCGGTCCTCTTTAATATCTTTATAGGTGACATCAGAGAGGAGATGGAGGGGAACGTCTGCCTCTCTATGGATGGCACCAAACTCTGTAATAGGGTGGACACTCCGGGGGGAGGTGGAAAGTATAAGCAGAGACCTGAGAAAACTCAAGGAGTGGTCAAGGGTATGGCAGCTGTGAATCAATGAGAAAAAGTGCAAAATAATGCACTTGGGTCACAGAAACCCAGGGGCAGAGTACACAATGGGGGGAATGCTATTGATGACCACCAAGCAGGAGAGATACTTGGGGGTAATCATCTCTGATGACCTAAAGGTGACCAGGCAGTGCGACAAGGCAGTTGGAAAGGCTAATTAGATGCTGGGGTGCATAAAGAAGGGAGGTGATGCTACCTCTGTATAGCTCGCTGGTGAGACCTCACCTAGAATACTGTGTACAGTTCTGGAGGCTACATCTCCAGAAAGACATAGACAGAGTGGAGGCAGTCCAGAGGAGGACAACTAAAATGGTGCAGGTTCTGAATCAAAAGCCCTATGAACAGAAACAAAAGAAACTCAATATGTGCACCCTGGAAGGGTAGAGGATATGAGAAAGACCTTTAAATACCTAAAAAGGTTAAATATGGTACTGGAGTAAAGTATTTTTCAGAAAAAAAGGTGTTCATAACAAGGGTATGAAGTCAAGAGTGTGAATTCAGGAGAGATGTGAGAAAGTACTTCTTCACAGGAAGAGTGGTGCATTCCTGGAACAGCCTACCAGCTGAGGTGGTGGGGCAAAAACAGTGGTGGGTTCAAGAATGCATGGGATAGACAAAACAGAATCTTAATGGAAAGGAATGGGGGGAGAAAGAGCTGGAGATCAATTAGGGTCTGCGGTGGTACAGTAGGTAGGGAAAAATGGGCAGACTGGATGGAACAAGCAGTCCTTATCTGCCGACAAATTCTGTTTCCATGTTTCTTTCTCTAGCGTAGGGCTGCGTACACATTCCTGCAGACCCTTATTGACCTCTTCCATCTCCCAGATGCCACACAGTGCCCTCTAGTGGACCTCACCTGCCAGAACACCTTGATGCAAGTAACGCCACTCCTGACCATACCACTCAGCCTTTTGTCACTGAAATGAGGGGCATGGACACTCAAACTGAGGGACATATCCTCAAACATGGACATAAAGACTCAGAACACTGTGTAAACCATTGTGTTTACCTGAAAAAAAAGTTTATTTTTTTATTAAGTGTCTTTAGAATATTACACAGTTCTGCTTTAAAGTCTGAATTTACAGCACATTCTTTGTGTGGGCAACACCTTTTCCATGAGGGATGGATGAGGGACAGAGCAATTTTGAGAGGTAAAATGAGGGATGTGCCTGGTACTCAGGGAAAGTTGAGAGGTATGCTCCTGACCTACTGTAAGTGGCTGCTGCTGCAGTGGGGAACGGCATCCTCCCTCCCCCAGCTGTGATGTGCTGTGCTAGATGGCACCTTTCCCAGCCCTGGCCACCTGAATCAACACACCAAGTCTGCTCCCGGACCTGAGTTGCCAGCTCCATAAATCACTGGACTCCCGCTGGGTGGCCCCTAGAATCCATTTTGTTTTCAAAAAACTTTCATCTGCCTTTTTCAGGGCTTTTAAAACTGTCTATGTATAACCCTATCACTCCTTCTATGAAAGGTGAAACAAAATGGATAATGTGATACCTTTTTCAAACCCCCATGCAAGTTTCAGTACATGGGCTATTTGTCTTACACAGGACTCTTCGAGTCGTCACCTCATGAAAGAGTCGGCGTAGGTTCAAAACATCCATATTGTAAACTGCATGCTGATCCAATATGTGTAGAATCATGTACTTCATGTACAACACACCATGCCAGTGCAGCCATTAAATTGATATAAAAGGCTTTTGTGAGGATTTTCTAGCCTTATACTGTTTATTTATGACATGTACAATTTGCCTACAATACCAGCCCTTGTATAGACAGTACAGAGTAAATCCCCTTTTTCTTGGTCCATGGATGCCATCCAAAAACTCCACTGGACAGGGATCTCTCTCTGCTAGAGGTTCCAAAGTCAGATTCTTCATTCATAATTCCTGTACTGGAACAGCTTGAACTGGCTAGACATATGGCAATCACAACACTGGGACAGAGAAAATCCGCCATGCAGCAATTGTCAACAGCCAAGTCTCAAGAGCCTTTCTGTGGGGTACAATGTCTATCTGTATCGACCTGTCCTAGTCCCAGGCACCACAAAGAAACTGCTCCACCCTTGCACTGGCCCTTATACATCGTGGAAAAGCTTCCTCCAGTTCAGGTCCATTTGTGACGCAAGTCAGATGGGAAGCTTGTACATAACAAGTTCCACATCAATCGTCTGAAACATTTGTACTTGAGTAACACCTTTCCAGATGATCCCAGTCCATCCAGTAATAAAGCTGCACTTGAGCCTGCTATCCTGTCGGAATCAGAAATTCCTCTCAATAACCTGCAGCCAGTTGCTTCAGCTCCTCACACTCCTGACAATCTCAAGCTGGATTCTATTTTGCCTGATCATTAGCCAGATGAACTTCCTGGGCCATTTCAGCCTTCTTCATCTTCTTCTCAGGACTCCCTTATGTACACCACTATGTAACAGATTGAGAAGATTTTAAGAAAGAAATGTATAAACAGATCCTGGACTTACAGAGTCAAGTGGTGTGACTAACAGTTTGCAGCACTCCTGGGTTGCTTTCAATGATCTAACCTCAGTCTGTCAAGAACTGGTTCAGGGATCACATGCCACTATGCCCACTGACCGGAAAAGTCGACGGAGGTCTTAAACTTTGTGTAACCGGACTCAGTATTCTTCTAGTGGTATTTTCTCTGTTTATCGTTCCTGCAGTAAATGCTCTCTGGTACCTCATTCCAGTGCACCTGTTGCTCATGGTACTGCATGCACAGCATTAACCCTTTTCCTTGCAGGCATGTCTCTTCAAATGCACAGTTCCATGTCTCTTTTTTTGTATTCCTCTGCAACTGGTAATAACAATATTCATATCTTGTGTGCTGAACATTCTCCAGCTAATACCCATTCCCTCTCTTCCTTTTCCCCTCCCCTGCACTGTGAAACTTGGAGTCCTAAACAAGCTTTAAGTTGCTATGGTTACCCTTGCCCTAGTACTAATCTGACTGTTCACCATTGTGGTCCAGATTCTTCCCTACCCCTCCCATCACAGTGGTCTGCTTTTCAGTAAACTGCTGTCATGCCCCGCTTACAATTTTTCTTTAAACTTTTCTTGTCACAATAATGTTTCCTTGTTCAAGTGGTGCTCACATTTACTGCTCTGGGGGTGGTGTGGAGTACACACAAGCGTGGGGCTTAAGGCCAACTGCTGCCCCTTTAAGAGCTCTGAAGAGATGTGATGTTTTATTACTGTTTTACAGTGTTAGATGGGGCTTCTTTGGAATTCCTGGAATTTCTTAATGGTCAGCAGTCTGTGTGGGTCTGCTGTCTGGGCTGGACTCTTTTGTATGCTGTCTCTGTAGTCCAAGAATAAACTCCTTTACTTCTACATTTATTTTATGTGTCCGTCTATAATTCACACAGTCCAGTGAGGCGTCCACCCGGGCACTGAGAGATGGGCATGGCAGACCTGAAGAAAGGAAGGTAAGAGTCCGTTGTGGCAGACCAACACCAAAACGCCACAACAACATGGCCCTTTCTGTGTCAACAGACACTGATGTAATACAATTTCAACAGTTGACCATCAAAACACAGATGAAAAAGTACTGGTTCATATACAGGTTTTTCATTGACAATTATGGGGATCCAAAAGACACTAAACTTCAAATTTGTCTCACACCACTATCCCTTGCTCTCAAGCATCTTCTTACAGCTCATTACTCCCTCGTTTGCGACTGCAGCTAGCATAATTTTCTTGCTCCTTCTGCTTTTCCTATCACTCTGTATTTCCCTTAGCTCCTCTCTGCTGTCTCTCTGATTACTCACTTTATACCCTTTTCCTTCTTATAGTATTTAAACTTCATTCCAGTGAGGGAACACTGCACTTAGAAACAACTGCACTAAGGCCATCTGTCTCTCAAAGGCAAATTATTTCAGGTCTCACCTGCAGCAAGACCAACAGACCCCTGCCTCCTTCTGGAAAGTCCTCCATACCTTCCTTGACCCTCCGGCCCAACATACAGTACCTCCCCAGTACTTCAAGTTGATGGGTCTCCTGTCTCTGACCCTACCTCAGTTGCTGAGATCTTTAACAAATCCTTTGCTACCTGTATTCTCCCAAACACCTGCTCCTCCCATCTCCCCTTCTCCTCCTGACCCCTGTGATTGCATCTGACCAGCCTCGTGTTTATAATTTCCCCCCATTCACTCCTCTTGAAGTTTACTATGCCATCCTTGCACTAAGCCCCACTAAGTCCAGCCCTGATGGTCTCCACCCTAAGCTTTTCCAGTTCTCTGCCTTTGCAATAGCAGCCCCGCTCTCCCACATACTAAACCTGTCTCTCTCCTCTTCTACTGTACCCAAGTCCTGTAAATCAGCTAAAGTCCTCCCCCTACACAAAGGTGGAACCCCTCCACCCCTGGGAACTATAGGCCCATTTCCCTTCTCCCCTCCCACACCAAATTACTAGAATCCCTTATTCATTCAAGGCTGTCTGATTTCCTCATTAGTTCCAATACTCTCTCCCCTGTCCAGTCTGGCTTTAGGAAGCATCATTCAACAATATCATCCCTCTTACATGTCACAGATTCGATTCTTACAGCAATAGACAGGAGCCAAATTACCGCCGCAATTTTCATTCACCTGGGGAAAGCCTTTGGTTCCATCTCCCATCCCCTCTTACTATAAATTCTTGGCTCAGTTGGCCTTGCCAACCCTGCTGTCAACTGTTTCTGATCTTACCTCCAGGGTAGGGAACAATCGGTTCAAATAGGCGATGCTTTATCCCTCCTGCCCATTCTCTCCAGCATCCCCCAAGGCTCCATCCTTGGCACCATCCTCTTTTCTCTGTTTATAAATAACCTCCCCTCAGTCTGCAGGTCCAGTGAAATTTACATGTACGTGGATGACACCATTCTTTTCCTGTCTGGGCCCTCCATCAGTAGCATACATCTCCCCCTCTAGGAGGATTTTACTCGAATCCAGTCTTGGTTCATGGTTAACAAACTCAAACTTAATGTAAAAAAACAGTGGCCATGACCTTTGGTACCAGGCAAAGGCTGGCCACCCTACCACTACCTCCTACTTTTACTTCCTTGGATGGCTCCACCCTTGAGAACAATTATGCCTTTAAGTACTTAGGGGTTTGGCTGGATGGAAATTTGGATTTCTCCACCCATGTTGACACCATCTGTGCCAAACTTGCCCCAAACATGGCGCCCTTTACCAGCACAAAGCCAGCCTCCCTCTTCCCACCCATTGCGAGCTGGTCACTAAAATAATATTACCAACCTTCATCTATGCCAATTGTATTGCACAACCTCACAGCCATTCTTAGGCAGGCTTAACACCCTGCTAAACTCCTGTCATTTTGCCTCTGTTTCTCCCCCTTTCACTCACCACTGTCTTCTCTATTCTGCCCTATCTCTTGCTCCCCTGTCTCATAGGAGACTATCACACTATGCTACCTTCATTGCCAAATACTGGTTTGGTTTCTTCCCCTCCTACCTCTCCTCCCACCTCTCCCATGCTGCCTCGTCAAACTACTCCCTTTGCCATAGAAACTCTCGGACCTTCTCTATCCCCCATCCCCATTCAGCCTCTGGTCAATCTGCTTTCTCCTTCCATTTCCCTTCTCTTTGGAACAAACTACCCTTTGACATCTGCTCATGCTCCTCCCTCTTCTCTCTCAAAGGCTGCTCAAACTCCTTCACCATCAGCCTTGCTCCCACTGTCTCCAACCCTAACCTTCTCATTTTACTTTTTGGTTACTGGCCTAGGCTGCCTTTAATTGGCCAAACCTGCAAATGTGTTCATTTTTATGCTACTTGACTTTGATTGTGCTGGGTTTTTTTTTTTTTTTTTTTGGGGGTCTTCTTATTGTTGTGCTGTGCTTATTCAACTTTTTTTTTGTAACGCAATTTTATTCAAGAATAACAGTTACAGGTAAGACAATACATCACCTTAGGTCATTACAGGCTCCTTTGTCTTACAGTAATTAATGCATGTTGCACCATTATACCGTAATTTGTTTGTCCCATTAGATCGTGAAAGCAACATTCATTACCAACAAAAGTAAAAAAAAATGTCAACAAATTTCAACTAGCCCTGGTGTTATGAGAAGTCAACTTTTAGGAGACCAGTAGATGAGTGAAGGGGAGGAAAGCTGGGGAAGAGAGGCAGGCAGACGGAAAGCTAAGATGATTTGTTTTGCCTGCTAATAATAATAAGTGACAGGAAAGGAAGATCCCCATGGCCCCATTTGTATTGGTTCATGTCTCATGTCTCAGTGGGATCCCACTTTTTTTTGGTTAAATCTTAATTACACTGGGCCATTTTGTTCTACTCTGTTATGCCAAGTAAGCCATGGGGTCCACATCTCAAGCCATTTGTCTTCCCTTAAGTATATCTTAGCTGTCATTCTTTCCATCTCACACATTCGTGAAACTCTGTTACTCCACTCTTCAATAATGGGAGGCTCGGGGCTTAGCCAGTGAGATGTAATACACTTTAAGGCTGCCACTAGGAGGGCCAGCAACAGTTTCCTTTGGGGAGGGAGAAGTACCACTATCATAGGGGTTCCCATAACCCAGTCTGAGAACTTATTTGGGATGGCTAATTGTGTAATCCGACTCACCAAGTCCCTCACTCTGTTCCAAAATCCCCTGATTTTTTGACATGCCCAGAAACCATGGTAGTGTGAGCCAGTGGCACCACACTGTCTCAAGCAGAGGGCAGAATATGTTGGCTGAAAGTGGTGTGTCACCATTGGTGTCCAAAAATATTGAATTGTGACTTTCCAGAAATACTCTTTCCATCCTGGGGAGGATGTGGCCCTCCAGCCCATTCTCAGCCTTTTTCCCAGTCTACCTTTAAAACTGCCCCTTGCTGATCTCTTTCCCATGCTTGCAATACCTTCTCCAGGGGGTCTGGGTGCATATCACATAGCAGGGAATATAATTGTGATGTGTTCCTCACTTTTCTCTGTATGGTGTGTATGGTGACAATACCATAGATAAAGTCCTCCCAGGGAGATCGTGAATGGCCCAACAATTCCCTATGGTTTGCACTATTTATAAAATGTCTAAATTGTAAAAATCTAAAAAGGTCTGTGTTACTTACCTGAAATTTGTCCTTCACCTGTTGGACAGACATACATGTGCCCTTCTTCATGAGTTGTGTGAAGCGGGTGAGGCCTTTCCTCTCCCAAGCAGCATACCCTTGATCTAGTCTGGGAGGGGGAAACTCCCCTTGGTATCTGATCAAGGATAAGGGACCCAGTGAGGGTGGGGATTCCAGTTTCTGCCTTATCTTGTTCAAGATTTTAAGGGAGTGTTTCACCCAGGAGTTGGTTACTGTGCCCTGGAGTGGGTTTGCCATGTCGAAACAGGCTATGGTATAGAGAGGTTGAGAAAGCCCTCCTTCATTTTCTATGTCGTACCATCCTGACATATGACATTTGGTCCAGGTGCAAACTGCCCCCATCTGACCTGCAAGGTAATATATTTGCAACTCTAGCATGCCCAGTCCCCCCGGGACCTCGGTCTTTGTAAAATTCTTAACGCAATATGTGGTCCCCCCTCCCCCATAGAAACTTACTCACTCCTTTGTTTATGCTGAACCAGAATGAGAGTGGTATGGGAATTGGTAGAGTGGAAAAAAGAAAGAGGAAACATGGGAGGAGATTCATTTTGACCAAATCAATTCTACCTGACAGGGACAGCGGTAACAGGGTCCACCTAGTCATGTCCTTCTGCATATTATTCCAGAGTGTGTTACAGTTAATGTCAAATAATCTGGGGTATTTAGTCATTATCTCTACCCCTAAATAGCAGATCTGGTTGTTATTTGCCCATGAAAAAGTTAATCCTGCCTTAAATCCCCCAGTACGGTTCCACTTAACACTAAGGCGTCCAATTTAAAAAGTTGATCTTGTAACCAGACACCTTACCAAAAGCATCTAGCAGGTGTAACAATCTAGGCAGGGAAGTCCCTGGGCATCTCAGGAAAAAGATTGAGTCATCGGCATACAAGACCACTTTTTGTTCTATACTCCCTGCGGTCACCCCCTCCAGTAGTTGATCCTGGTTGAGCACCGCAGCCAACGGCTCCAAAAAAATTGCAAAAAGTAGGGTAGAAAGCGTCATCCCTGCCTGATTCCCATTTCTATTGGGAATCTTCCAGAATTAATTCCATTTACTCTGACCTGAGCCTGGGGTGATGCATATAGGTTTAAAATTATTTCTAAGAATTTGGAGCTGAATTTTATTTTCTCCATAGATTTTTGTGAAAATTGCTAATTAACCCTATCAAAAGTCTTTTCGGCATCCATGGAGATAACTAATTGGAATTCTTTCTATCCCCACTGAGCCAAAATAATATTCGACAATCTCCTGATGTTGTCCTGTATGAACCTACCTGAGATAAAGCCCGTCTGGTCTGGGTGTATAAGTTTTGGGACCACCCCCTGCAACCGGTCTGCCAGGATCCCTGTAAAGATTTTCAGGTCTACATTTAGCAGGGAGATGGGGCGATAAGAGCCGCACTGCATCAGATCTTTCCCCTCCTTATGCAATATGGAGATTTGTACATATCTCCAGGAGTCTGGGATCTCCCCTCCCCACCCTTGTATATGGTGGAAACAGGCCTGTAGTGAGTCTACTAATGCCCATTGTAAGGTCTTATAAAACTCTGATGGCAAACCATCAAGGCCTGGAGACTTCCCTGCCTTCAGTTGTTTAATTTTTTTCTGTTATCTCTTTTTTTGCGATTGGGTGTTCCAGGAAGTCCCTGTCCTCTTGAGTCAAGTGTGGCAGGGTTACCGAGGATCTGATTCAACTTTTGTAGTGGGTCTTGTAACCCTGACCCTTGTTAAATGTGTTGTAGATTGTGTTTTTGCCTGCCTCTTGTGAAATTACTTCCTTTGTTCCCTTTCCCCGGGTCACATCTGGAAACGAGCCTCGGCTCTTGTTGCCTTTCCCGGTTATCAACCTTTAAATAAATAAAACAGAGCAGCTTCCTCCAGGGTCTGGGAACAAGGAAGAAAGCTATCAGAAATTGAACCCAGGAGTAGACAGAGGTAGGAAATTAGAGTAGATTGAAAAAATATAGACTCCACATGGTAAGTGCGATAAGTCAGCCAGAGTAGCCTGTAATTAAAGAGTTGTATCTTGCCTTGGAGATGGAGTTGGGCACTCTGGCGGATCAATCCAGCATTACTAAAGAGCCTGTAGCAGTTGACCCTTCTTGGGTATTTAAATGACATACTGTTTAAGCCGTCCAGCATATGTGCAGCAATTGACTTCTAACACAGGAAAAATTCACTTTCACATGGCCTACTACCCAGAGGTATAATGTTCAGTACAAGATGGCACACACAGAAGCATTCTGCCTACTTGCTGACAGCCAAACCTCTTTAACTCTGTCCTCTTTCATTATTGCTGCAGGACACTTTTTTAAGATCGTGGATCCAACACTGGCTGGGCAGAAGCAGTTTTAGACCTAATGGTGCCCCAAGCAGAAAGAACTGTGGTGCCCCCTTCACTCCTCCCACCACCCCCTCACTTCCCTTCTGCCCTTCCCCGCATCCAAAAAGTGGTACACATTTTATGAATACAAGGGTGTCAACAGCAATTTGTTGTCTAATATTAACACTTTTGCATTCCAAGCTGTTCTCTGCTTATACTTTCTCTTTTAATGTGCCCCTTCTGTGTTGTGCCCCAAGTGGCAGCTTGGTTTGCTTGTGCTCAACACCACCTCTGGGGTTGGGTGAAAGTTGCCTTCACCACAGGTCTGAGACTAGGAGATAATTGAGAGGAGGTGCCAAGGGCAACCCTGATTGTAACCATTTTGGCTTCTGCATTTAAACCTAGAGAAGAATGGGACAGGTAGGAGAAGGAGGAGGATAAAGGGAAGACAGACATACGGAATCAGTTTTCTGTTCAGTACTTACAGGAGAGGATAGAGAGCCATTACCCGACTGCATAGGGGGAAAGGGGAGAGGGTGCCAGCACGGCTCCCAATTACAGAGGAAAAAGTGCTGAAGGAACTGAATGCACTGAAGGGGGACAAGGATGGGCTGCATCCCACATTACTGAAAGAGATTGTACAGGTCTTAGCTGCACCACTGACTGAGCTCTTTAACCACTCAATCGAGAGGCAGGTAGTACCAAAGGACTAGAAGAAGACAAGTTTAGTTCTCCTGCACAAGAGCAGAAGCAGGAATGAACCGGAGAACTGCAGAACAGTCTGTTTAATGGCCATAGCAGGAAAGATGCTAGGAACCCTAAGACTGGAGAGTTGTGTGTATTTTCTGGAGGCAAATGGACTTCTGGATATCAGACAGCTTGGGTGCACATGGGGGAGGTCATGCCAGTTGAACCATTGACTTCTTTAATTGGTGATAAAGGATGTAGACAAGGGGCAGGTGGTGGATATACTGTACTTCAATTTCAATAAAGCCTTTGTCTCTGTCCCACATGGACGGCTAGTTATCTCCATGTGAAGTCCAAACCATTTATTGCTTAACCTGATACAAAATGGCTATCCAGGGTACAATGAGTTAAGTTGCTGTGAGACTTGGGGTGGGGAATAAAATCACAAGATGGGTAAAAAATTGGTTAAGTGACAGAATCCAGAGTTTTTCCAGCATAAAGGATGATCTGGAAAGGCTGTAGATGTGGTCAAGAGTTTGTCAGTTGAAATTCAATGCCACAAAGTACAAGGTGATGTATATATGGGTAAGAAATCCAAGTATTAAATACAGAATGGGGGGCGGGGGCAGTTGCTGTAAAGAGTACAGCAGAGGAGAGGGACCTGGGGGTTATAATATCAGACAATTTGAAGACAACAGCACATGCAATAGAGCAGTGGGGTAGGCAAATATGATGTTGGGATGTATAGGAAAGAGCATTAACAGCAGGAGGAGTGAGGCAATTGTGCCACTATGCAGGTTCATGGAATGTCCTCACCCGGAGTACTGTGTGCAGTTCTGAAGCCCACTCTTGAAGAAACACAGGGACAGGGTGGAAGCAGTGCAAGGAAGGGTAGCCAGAACAATTCATAGGCAACAGGACCAGATTACGTAGAGAGGTTGTCAAATCTCAACATTTATATGTCGGAGGGAAGAAGGGAGATGCAGGACATAACAGAGATATATGACTACCTTTACTGGACAGTGGAGATGCTGAGTGGGAACGCAAGCACAGGGGGAACTCAGTGAAGCTGGAGGGGGATTTAAGAGGGACATCAGGAAATGTTTCATCATGGAAAGGGTGGTGGAAGGGTGGAATAGACTACCAAGGGAGGTAGTCTGTGAGAAATCAGTGGGAGGGGTTTCAAGCACGGATGGGATAGGCATATGGGGCTAGTGAAGACAATGTCAAAAGGGGAGGAAGAAAAGGGGAGGGAGAAAAAGGGAGAGGTCCCTCACTAAAACAACAGTAGGTAAGTAGAACTGGACAGATTCATTAGTCTGTAGGGTGTCTTTTAGCCATAATGTCTATGTTTCTCCATTTCTATGTTTCTGTCTGTCCACTCAGTTTCACCCATTACTATCTGACCTTCATTCTTGTTGCTTTACCTGTCCCCTCACTCCCTCAGTTCCACTCTCCCTCCTTTTGGTACACAGTTTTTGATAACTGTATTATCTTCTTATTGTAAATACTTACTGCTTACTGGCACATCAAGCACCTTACTTTGCTCTGTTTCATGGTTGTCATTTTTGGAAAAAAATTTCTATATTTTGTGCCCACGTTTTTGGCTCACCAGATTTGTTGTATCTATATTCTCTTATTGTCTATATTTTGCAAACACAATTTCTGAATTCCCTGTATTGTTGAGCTGTTTGTTTATATATAATTGTACCTCTTGCCATGTTCCACTCCACCAGGTCACAGCTGGGAATTAACTTTAGCGCAGCATGCCTGTCCCAATCGCCAAATTGTAAAAAATAAATAACAAAATAAACATTTAGTTTTGGGGTACCGAGTTCATCTCAGTTTTGCTAGCATGACTACCATGGTGGATCACTTGACTTATGTGTTATAAGGTGCATTCACACATGCTATGTTTTTTTTTGGCACTGTTACATTGTCTTGTTAGGCCCCCATAACCTCTTATCCTGGACAAACATGCAACACACCAGTCTTGAAGAAACTGGTCACAGCCACATATTTATTAAACTAACATATTACATTATTGGAGTGACGTGTGCAGCCAAGAGTCTGGTCAAGTCAGACTCAGAATCTCTGCTCCCCTTCCTGTGAAGGGCTATACCCATGTGCTGATTGAGAGAATGATGTATCTCTTTGAGTTGGAACCCCAAACCTCAGTGAGTGGGGTGGGCAGGGGGTCATATGGCCAGGTGGTAAGTGATCACCCCATCTGGTGGCACTGCACCCACAGGCAAGGATGCTGAGATTGACCGTGACTCCCCCAAACTGGGAACCAGGTCCTGCAACCCTCCACTTCATGCTGACTGGGGAGAAGAGTACTTTGGAAAAATTCAGCTCCTTCCCCTTTTCCTCTCGTACCATCACCCTAACAGACTCCCAAGCTGCCTCATGGTTACAATACCTGCAACAATGGAAATCTAACCCTAACCTTGATTAGCCCTTTGGAGGAGGCAAGAAACCCAGGAAAACAGGAAAACTGCTCCCCAACCCCTAATGCAGTTGCTGATATTGGGGCAAAGGGCTCCTTAGCCTACCGTGGGCAACCTGGAACCCTGTTTTTATGAGGGCAAGTGGGTAGGAAATCTTCAGCTGGGAGTGAAACATGAGAGGGAGCCACAGGCCACAGCTCTTTTTAACCCCTCACTCTCCTCCCCCAGCTGGATGCCCCCATCTTGTGGGTGGCCCCAGTGGTTCCTCCCATGGGAGTGGAGGCCCCTGCCTAGAGGCCAGGTTTCAAGGGAGGGGCCTCAAGCAATAGCTCATCTGCTGCAAGGCTTTGCAAACTATTTAGTACCTGTGTGCGAAGTGCACTGTTATAGCCATTTCCAGTATGTCCACACACAGGAGCAGTGGAGTGGTGCACAAGCTGTGGAAGTGTTGCAGACAGCCTAGTTCCTACTCCCAGTTGTGTTTTATATATGTCCTTCTGCTGGCTTCCAACACTGCAAGTGCACCACTTCAGGTGGTGTAGAGTGTGCACCCAAGACCTTAAAGGCTTGTTTACACTGCTGACTTTGCAGCGCATCAACCCATGCGCTCAGGCTGATGCGCTGCAGTGTCGGCATTGTAGACACTTTCTGTAGCACCATAAGTGCACTTTGGATCCCTTTTCTGCAGCGACTCAATTGTGGATACCTGTATCTGAGTGAGCACATTAACTGACATTGTAAACCCTTTGATGTGCTCGCTCCGATGGTAAACCTTCTCTCAGAGTGTCTCCCAGCATCCTCCACTTAATTTACAGACCCTTCTCGGAGTGACCTGCAGCACTGAGAGGGCAGGCTGTGTAAACACTAAACTGATGGAGAAACAGCCAGCACAGTGGGAAGGGAGCAACGCAAATGCAAGAGTGCTTTGGCAATATAAACATGGCTCAGAATTCCTGCACCATTTCAGATCCCCAGTGCTGCAGAGTTTCACAGGAGCTGAGATGGATCGGCTTACAACACTTCCAAATGTGTTTACACTGGCAGAGGATCAGCTGCTCTGCACCACACACACCAGTGCAGAGTGCTCTGTGTAAACAGGCCTATAGATGCAAGAATCATTGAGCCCTCTATTTTTTACTCTGGCATACAGTACTGCCTTCTACTCCCATTAACTGTAATCTCAACCGTCTGCCCTGCCCCGCCCCCCTTTTCACTGTTTCAGTACCCTTGCATTTTGTGCTTGGACCCTGTAAAACTGGAAAGATGCAGACCACCACTGTAAATAAGCTAACACACTTCCATTGGGGTACTATGAAATACTTTTTATAAACTACAACTGGAATTAAGCTATGATATTAATTCTATAGAGAATAATGCATGGGCGACTGTGCATTATAAAGCTTTTTTACACACCCGAGGTGTGTGATGACCCATAACACGAGATTTATGTGGTCATCACGCACACATGCTTATGCTTTATTCTGAATGATAACTGGTACGGGGACATGAGCATATAACTCAACTTTCCTAACAGGGAAAATGAAGCACAAGTGCTCCAAACACTGTAATAATTGGGTATGACATCATAGCTGGTTATTACAGCGTTTGATCACACTGACAGTGTGATAAAGGTGGTCACCACTTATTATTTTAGAATACTTACTTTAAAAAGTGTTTTTTATTGCAGGGTGGAGTGATGGCAATCCAGATTGATTGGAACTGTGACCTTGATAAGGCTTCATCAAAGTGCATCCCAAAATACTCATTCCGTTGTCTTGATACCAAAGAAGAGGATCACACTGTTGCCCTTGGATATAATTTCAGGTAATATGAAGACAATGGTTGTGCTAGCCAACCAGTGCTATTGTCCTTTAAAAGTCACAATGTAACAACTTTTGCTATAAATAAAATCATGTTAAAGCTTAAAAAGATGAAGAGAGGCCAACCAATGGCCAATGCACTGCTGTCCGAGTGACCTCAGCTCAGGACAGAACCTGAGACATTAGCAATTGGGTGGCCAGACTTGGAAGAGTGCTGCCCATGGTACCCATAGCAGCCTAAAGAGGGCTGGCAGTGCTGGGAGCTTACTCTCCCATTGGAGGCATGCTGCATAAGCTCAAGACAGACTGGAACTGTATGTCACTACCATGGCGAGGAGGCAGAGTCAATAGTCACACAGGAAGAAAAAGGGGAAAAGATTCCCAACTTTCTGTCTCAGTGATGGGTGCTAGCACTATCAGGTCTACGCACTGAATGCACCTCTCTTGGGTAGCAGCTATTGGGGCTCAGAGAGCACCTGAGTCTTGCCTAAGCTCTGGGAGGGTGAGAAAGATAGGAGAAAAAAACTTGATTAAAGAATGGGAGAGATGCAGATCGGGCTGCTCAGGGGCTGCTCACTGCCCAAGGGGATAGGGCTGCTGTTTGCAATGAGAGAGGGATCTTGATTCGATTCCTAAGCCTAAGGTGCTAGTCCTGCAGGCAGGAGGCTAGGCGCAGTCTCCAGAGGATGTTTAATGCATTTGCAGAAACCGGCTGTTGTAACATGGGGCAGGATGTCACCAGTGTCTAAACCTTCTCCCAGCTTCCACATGCACAGTGCATGTCATAAGAATGCATAAACGGACACCCCCACAAGGAAAGAGGCTGTTTCAGCATATGGCTATACATCTTTCTCGGCTAGAGGGCTTGACAGCTTGGGTCCAGGGGAAGCTCATGAGAAAGGCAGGAGATAAGTGTACCCAGGCTGCAGGGGATCAACATTTGGAGGAGATGCTTAGCAATGACAGCAGAGGAAGTCCGTGAAGTTAGGGTCAGAAAAGCGGCAACAGCAATAAGTGTCAGAGGAGGCAGGTGTATAGTATGGAGGTAAAGAAGATTTTAAAATGGCATTGCATGAAACATTGATTTCTGACTTTAGAAAAATAAGGTAAAGTAAGAAGAAAACTCCAAATATAAAACGGGTCAGGAAAGACTCAGTGGATTAATTTATTCCATAACAAGTAGCGAGTTTATTGTTGAATCTGCTTCCCACATGTTGACTAGAACCTGCCTGTGCCTTGTTTGCTATGTAACCAGTCAACTCCAGATTAAATGGTATGTAAAAGAGTTTAGAGGATACACAATGACTGAGTATTTTGCTTGCGGAAAGCACTTGGGGTCCATCTTGTTTACTTCCCCTGCTACACAGCAGTGAATATACTCAGATGGCATATGGACAAACATCCAAGCTTATCAACTGAAAGGCTAGCCCTGCTAATACTATGTAACCCCCAATGCCATTCTCTATGGGAAGCTGTTCAATTCAAAATAATAGTTTTCAGAATATAACTAATGATGAAATGTCTATGACTAACAACAAACTGTTTACAGCATAATATCATGAGAATGACAATCATGAAAATTAATATATCACACACCGAAATGGTTATGAGACCTTCTGAAATGGGGATGACCTATACCAAAATGTGTATGACACATACCGATCTGGATATGACATACACCAAAATGGATATAACCCACATCAAGACAGAAAAAGCACTTATTAAAATAAGTATGACATATACCAAAATGGGTATGGCACAAAATGAAAAGGATATGCTGTACCAAAATGGGTATGATGCATAAAGAAATAATTATGACACATATTAAAATGGATATGACCTATACTGAAATGGATATGACACATAGTAAAATGAGTATGGCATACCGAAATGGTAACGACATATACCACAATGGTTATATCACAAACTGACACGGATATGACACACTGGCATGGGCGTAACAAATATTGATTTAATTATGACAGATACCAAAATGGATATGTCACATCTTGATATGGGTATGACATATACCAAAATGGGTCAGACACACAACAAAATGGGTATGACAAAAGAAATGTATGTGACATGCACCAATATAGGTAACGCATATGCTGAAATAATTATGACATACATCAAAATGGATATGACACAAACTGAAATGGTTATGACACATACTGCACTAATTATGACACATGCTGAAATGGATATGATACATAATAAAATGTGTATAACACATACTGAAATAGTCATGACACTTGCCAAAATATGCTAAAATTGGACATATGCCCAAATACAATGCACAAATTCCTGCAGCAGCTGGTCAGGGAGCCCAGTAGTGGGGTAACATACTTGATGTGGTCTTCGCAAATGGGGAGAGTGTTGGGGGAGTAGGGGTGGGGGTCATCTTAAGAGAAAGCGACCTTAAGAAAGAAAGTGACACAATGGGCTTCAGGGTTAAAGCAGAGTATGAAGTGAGTCAAACCATCATAAAGGTCATGGATTTCAGGCGAGCAGGTTTTCCCAAAATGAGGGAGGTATTCCAGATTGAAATGAAGGGGATGAAGGAGCTGGGGGGTAAGGAACTATGGAATAAGATGGAGGGGAGCTACTTAGAGCCACAACGAGCTGTAAAAGGAAGGTGAAAAAGAGCAAAAGAAGGAGGAGGCCAGTGTGGTTCAACAGGGAAGTGAGAGGGGCAATAGGCAAGAAGAAAAGGACTTTCAGAGAATATAAGAGGACACAGAGGAAGGAGGATAGGGAATCTTGCAAGGAGAAACTGAGGGTCGCAGGGCAGAGGATTAGGAAGACAAAAGCAAAAACAGAGGAGAAAATTGTTAGGCAGGCCAAAAGGAGGAACAAGACTTTCTTTTGATACATAGGGGAAAAGAGGAAAGCAAGACAGGGGATAGTAAGGGTAAATGATAAGGGGTGGGGGATTACAAGTGGAAGGGTATTTCGAGAAGGTTGAAGTACTGAATACATACTTCATCTCAGTTTTCACAATTGAGGGCAAAGGAAGGGGACCAGTGCTAGGGGAAGGGGGGTATATAGGGGTGGATCCTAGTCCAATCAGTGAGGGCAGGGTAAGGGAGGAATTGGGTACGTTGAGGGTAGACAAGACTATGGGCCCAGACACCATGCAGACTAGGATGCTCCATGGGCTAAGGGAGGAACTGGCATCACTACTAGCCAGATTATTTAACTTGTCCTTAGATACAGTACAGGGTGGGTGCCAGAGGACTGGAAGAGGGCTGATGTGATGCCACTTCATAAAAGTGGCAGCAGGGAGGAGGCTGACAATTACTGCACAGTCAGCCTCACATCGGTAGTTTGTAAGGTGATGGAGGCGATATTGAAAAAAGGGTGGTTAGTTACTTGGAAGATGAGGCCTGCTGGACATCCATCAGCAAGGCTTCACTCAGGGCGGTCATGTCAGACAAACCTGAGTGAGTTCTTCGATGGGGCGATGAGGGTGATTGATCAGTGGCGGGGGCAGTGGACATGGCCTTACTGGACTTTGGTAAGGCCTTCAACACTGTGCTCCACAGAAGATTAGTTAATAAGCTGGAGAGTTTGGTGGTGGGACAGAAAAAAATAAGGTGGGTGGAGAGCTGGCTGATGGATAGAAGCTAGATAGTCGTGTTCAATGGGATACATTCTGGGGAAATAGGGGTGATGTGCAGGCCCCCAACGGTTCAGTGCTGGGGTCTATTCAGTTTAACATCTACATCAGCGATACAGTAGAGGGGCTGCAGGGGACGGTCTGCCTTTATGCAGATGACATGAAAATCTACAATGGGGTATACACCTCAGAGGGAGTGGAAGCTATGAAGAAAAATCTAAGGTTGCTGAAGGGGTAGTCTAAAACATACCAGCTGAAATTCAATGCCAAAAAATGCACAGTGATGCACTTGGGGCAGAAGAATCCATAAACCACATACACACTGGGGATACGGAAATGGTTGCATCTGAGCTGGAAAAGGATCTAGGAATCATAATCACTGACAACATTAAGGTAGGTACCCAATGCAGCAAGGGGATGGGCAAAGTGAACAGAACGTTGGCGTACATAGGGAGTGGGATAACTAGAAGAAGAAGGAGGTGCTAATGCCACTCTACAATTCCATGGCGAGGCCACACCTGGAGCATGGAGATCAGTTCTGGAGACCCCACCTATGCAAGGACATAGATGGCATCGAAAGAGTACAGAGAAGGGCCACGAAAATGGGGCATGGGCTCAGTGGGAAGTCATACGAGTAGAGGATGAGGGTGTTGGATTTGTATCCATTGAAGACCAGAAAGGAGAGGGGAGATATAATAGAAACATTCAAATGTATGAAGGGTGTCAATAAGTGGGGGAGAGCTTATTCTCAGGGAAGGTAGATGCAAAGACTAGAGGGCATGGACTGAGGGTGGAGGAGGTAGGTTTAGGGGAAATATTAGGGGGCATTACGTCACTGAGAAGGTGGTGGCACCCTGGAATGGTCTGCTAGAGGAGGTGGTGCAGGCCAAAACAGTGGAGGGATTCAAGTTGGCATGGGACAAACACAAGGGGATGACAAGGGGGAGGAGTGTGGAATCTGTGGGGGGTGCAAGTAAAGAGGGAGGGTATGACACTTTCTAATTTGAATATGAAACTTTCTGAAATACATACGACCCATACAGAAATGCATATGACACATACCAAAAATTGAAAAGAAAATACTACAATGCATATGACACATACCAGAATGAATAAAACACACACTGAAATGGATACGACCCATACTGAATATCACACTCTATTCAATTCAGTTCAAATTAATTAATTCAGTTAAAACGTGCAAGAATGAGCTAATCCTGGAGCTACAGATTTGTTTTTTGGTAATGCCCCCTCTTTTACGGGCAAATAAAAATAGTACACAACATACTGTATAACTTTGCAAAGTACTGGAAGAAGACAAGTACAGGGTGGGTTTATCTGGTGTTAAGTGTAACCTTACTCAAAGAACACATAACAGTATTTTTTGTTGAAAACCAAATACAACTTTTGAAAACAAAGATCTTAAAAAAAAAACACAAACTAAAATAGGTACAGCAGCAAACAATTTAATAATTTACATTGTGCCTATTCCTGAGTCACACAATTTATGTAGCCCTTACCTGCAGAGAAGCTGAACAGGAACTACTGGAGTCCTACAGAATCTCAGGGGGTGATGCTGCACTCTTATTGGTTACAAAAGTCATGTGCTTTTCACTGTGTTACACTCAGTTCAGTATGTGTTATATTATGGGTTCTCAAATGGTGGGGCTAGCCCCTCTGGGGAGGCCCCAACCTGTTCCAGGGGAGGCTCAAGCAAGTCTGAAAAAGTACTGTATTTAAATTTTTGGTTTTATATATTTTGTGCGATGAGATGAAGCAACTGAAAGAGGATAGTAACAGCAGGTGAATTTCATGTATTCCCTGTGACAAGGGAAGGTGAATGAGCCAAGGCTCATTTCAGGTGTACCCGGGGAAGGGCAGGGAGTGAATACATTTTAAAAGGTAACTGCAAAACAATCAAGAAATACACAATGAGCAATAGTGCAAATAAATATGAACAATAAATTAATAATGAGTGGTGGTAACTGATCAATTTGTAGACTGATGGCAGAACAGCCCAAATACAAGGACTGAGCATAGAAGTGCTAAGAGCAGTACCAGGAAGGAGCAGAGTAATCCCTGAAAAGTTGCTTAGGAGCAGGAAAAGAGGGGGAGAGGCAAAGTATGTAGGAAGGTCATTTCATATAGAGAGGAAACAGAGAAAGTAGTCTGACCCATGAAGGCACTGCAACAAGGGGTAACGATTCAAGAATGAAAATAGTGGAGCAAGTAGGTTGGCTGAATAATAATATTTGTTTATTTTATTTGCTATTCAGATAACACCTTTGAGCACAGGAGCTCTTTTTCAAAAGTTCCAAGTCAGTATAAGACAAAGAACTGAATGTGAGCCAAGTACTCAAAGGGGTTTAAATTTATTCATGGTGTACTGTATAAAGTACAGTATGTTATTTTTCTTTGGGGAGGCCCAAGATTATTTCAGTTTTTGGGGAGGCTCAAAATCTTTTCCATGGATTTGGGGAGGCTCACTGTGACTAAGTCTGAGAGCTATTGTGTTATACTCATCTTGGTGTAGCACAACAGTTCAGTTTGCTGTATCGAGACCTTGGCACATGTTACACTCTAGTCAGTCTATGCCTTGCAAGTTTGGCAACAGTTCAGTCTGCTGTATGCTTATTTCAGTGCGCAGCGTACACATTTTAATATATCATTTTGTTTTCAGTACTTCATAACCATTTTATTTATTTACTACAGTACACTTTCAGCAAGAGTATAAATATAGGAAACACATATAATCTTCAGTTCAGTATGTGTCATATTCATTTTGGTATACATTATAATAATTTAAGTAAGTATCTTGATGATTTAGGTACACGTAATAACTATTTTGTTATGAGTCTTATCCATTTCAGTATGGGTCATATCTATTTCAGTGTGTGTTTTATTCATTCCAGTATGTGTTATATACATTGTAGTATTTTCTCATCGATTTTTGGTATGTGTCATATGCATTTCTTTATGGGTCGTATGTATTTCAGAAAGTTTCATATTCATATTAGAAAGTGTCATACCCTCCCTGTTTACTTGCCTCACCCCACAGATTCCACACTCCTCCCTCTTGTCACCCCCTTGTGTTTGTCCCATGCCAGCTTGAATCCCTCCTCTGTTTTGGCCTGCACCACCTCTTCCAGCAGACCATTCCAGGATGCCACCACCCTCTCAGTGAAGTAATGCCCCCCAATGTTTCCCCTAAACCTACCCCCTCCCCTTCAGTCCATGCCCTCTAGTCTTTGCATCTACCTTCCCTGAGAATAAGCTCTCTCCCACTTTATTGATCCCCTTCCTATATTTGAATGTTTCTGTCATGTCCCCCCTCTGCCTTCTGGTCTCTAGCGGGTAGAATTCAACACCCTCAACTTCTCTTCATATGACTTCCCACTTAGCCCATGCCCCATTGTAGTGACCCTTCTCTGTACCCTTTTGATGCCATCTATGTCCTTGCATAAGTGGGGCCTCCAGAACTGATCTCCATGCTCCAGGTGTGGCCTCACCATGGAACTGTAGAGTGGCATCAGCACCTCCCTTTTTCTACTAGTCATCCCCCTCCTGTATGTACGCCAACGTTCTGTGCACTTTGCCCACCCCCTTGCTGTATTGGGTCCCTACCTTTATGAAGTCAGTGATTATGATTCCTAAAAACGTTTCCAGCTGAGATGCAACCTTTCTGCTCCCCCTAGTGTGTGTGTGGTTTATGTATTCTTCTACCCCAAGTGCATCACTGTGCATTTTTTGGTACTGAATTTCAGCTGCCATTTTTTTGAGCACCCCTTCAGCAGCCTTCGATCTTTCTTCATAGCTTCCACTCCCTCTAGGGTGTATACCCCATTGTAGATTTTCGTGTCATCTGCATAAAGGCAGACCGTCCCCTGCAGCATCTCTGCTATGTCGCTGATGTAGATGTTAAACAGAATAGGCCCCAGCACTGAACCCTGGGGAACCCTGCTCGTCACCCCATTCCCCCAGAATGCACCCCATTGACCACCACCCTCTGGCTTCTACCCATTAGCCAGCTCTCCACCCCCTTGTTATTTTCTGTCCCACCCTCAAACTCTCCAGCTTATTAACCAATCTTCTGTGGGGCACAGTGTCGTAGGCCTTATCAAAGTCCAGTAAGACCAAGTCCACTGCTCCCCACTGTTCAATCACCCTTGTCACCCCATCAAAGAACTCGATCAGGTTTGTCTCAGATGACCACCCCCAAGTGAAGCCATGCTGATGGATATCCTGCAGCCCCCGATCTTCCAAGTAACTAACCATCCTTTTTTTCAATATTGCCTCTATCACCTTACCCACTACCAATATAATAATCAATCAATCAAAATCAATCAAAATCTTTATTTATTCAGGTGAACATCATTGAGCAAAGCTCATTTACAAGATGGACCTGAGTGGTCATACAAATGAGGATACAAGTATTATTACATAGACAAGAATAGCATAAACAGCAATACAATGACATGAAATGGTTATATACAACAATTTACATATATACAAGGAACAGTAGAACCATTTAGCCTGTAAGAAAAAAGGGGACAAAGGGAATCGCAGGCATAAAATATAAATTATAGGGTCTAACTAGTTTTTATGAGAATATAATAGGTGATTTGGAAGATAGAAATTGAATTAATATAATGGGCGGAAAAAGGAAGGTGGGTCAGGTAGGGTAGGGGATTAGGCTGTATAAAAGCAATTGCAGAGCTCTGGAAAAAGGGCGGAGAACAATCTTTTGAAAGATGCCAGAGGTAGTAGGCTATCTAGCTTCATGGATTTTTGGAGAGAGTTCCATGCAACTGCTAAGGTATAGCTGAAAGCAGCCCTCCCAAACCGGGTGCAGGCATTGGGGACCTTTAATATGATGAGTTTACTGATCCTTAGGTGTAAGGCCTAGTTGTAATTTGGGTAAAGCAATCAGTGATATAGGTAGGTAGTTTGCCTGTTAACGCTTTGAATATCCAGATAGCAGCATTCCTATTTCTTCTGTGTTGTAATGATGTCCAGTTGACTGCCATATAAAGGAGCAATGATGGGTGCTGGAGGGAAGGTCAGTAATAAATCTTATGGACCTGTGATACAGGGTGTCCAGTTTATGTAAGAGATGACGTGAACAATGGCAGTAGAGAAATATCAGCATAGTCAATGAGGGATAGGAATGAGGCCTGAATTAACCTTTTTTTGGAATCACTGTTTAGGTAATGTTTTATTCTAAAAAATAGTCCAAGCCTCTGTCTTAGCTTTTTAAGTAGCTCTTCAATATGGACAGAATAGTCAAGCCTGTTATCTATCCAGACTCCAAGGTATTTGAAGTTATCAACAAATTCCAGTTTCTCTCCAAGTAAGATGGATAATTGTAGGGTGGTGGATGTTGGGGTAGTGGTAGAGCAACTCTTTGTGGCAAAGAACATAGCTTTTGTTTTTTTGGCATTTAGAAGTAGTTTTTTGTCAAGTAGATTGTGCTGCAGAATGGAGAATTTGGATGGTAACAGTTCACAGGCTTTAGAAGGTGAGGGATTGCTGACATATAATACAGTATCATCAGCAAACAGATGAATGTTAGATTGAGTGAGGTTGGCATCAATATTGTTTATATAAATGGCAAAGAGGATAGGGCCAAGAATAGAGCCTTGTGGTACACCCTTAGCAGTGGTTTTGAGGTGGATAGGTAATTTCATTTTTAACCAGTTGTGACCTATCTGAAAGGTAATCCTTAAACCAGTTGGAGTGATAGGAATCCAGGCCTAGTGAGTTAAGGGAGGTGATTAATAAGTCATGATCCACTGTGTCAAAGGCTTTACTCAAATCCAGGAACACAGCACAGGTACAATTTTTCTTATCCAAGGCAGTCTGCCAATCGTTAGTTACCTTGGCTAAGGCAGTAATGGTGCTATGCTTTGATCTGAATCCAGATTGTGCAGAATTTAGAAGGTTGTTGTTATCCAGATAGTCCCTTAATTGAGAGTTTACTAGTTTTTCTAGCATCTTGGATAGTACTGGTAGGATGGAGATAGGCCTGTAATTGTTGAGATCCCTAGTATCACCAAATTTGAGTAATGGAACTACTTGAGCTGTTTTCCAAGTAGAGGGAATGGATCCAGTAGTTAGAGAGATTGAAGAGATGAGTGAGGGGCAGATAAGACATGTGAAGCAATTTTCAGGAAATAGGGATCCAGGAGTCTGCACCTGCACTCTTAGTAGTGTCTAAATTAGAGAGGAGATCTTCCACTTCTTTCACGGATATTGGGATGAAGGAAAAGTTGAAGTGGCCATTTGTCCCACAGTAGTTTGCAGGTTCAAGGAAGATCTCAGGATATTTGCAGGTGATGAGTCAAATGCTAGGCCAGCTGTGGTGAAGTGAACATTGAAGGTATTTAAGATTTCTTGTTTACCTGTAATTTCTGTATCATTTAGTAGCAGTTTGGAGGTTAAGGCAGGAGTAGAATTTTGGCCCAGAAGTCCTTTTATTGTACCCCAGAGTCTGGATGGGTTATTGTAGGAGGCATCCAATTCAGCTGTATAATAGGCAGTTTTGGCAGTTCTTATTTTTTGTACATGAATTCCTTGCTTTTCTGAAATTTAGCCAATCTCTGGTGTCCTTTGTTTTCTTGCGTTTTCCACAGTTTGTCTCTGGTTCTCAAGGCTGCTTTAAGCTCAGAGGTGAACCAAGGGCAGGATTTTACCTTAGTTCTGATACTGGTGATAGGTGCATGAATATTGAGAGCATTAGTGATAATATCCTTTAAAGTCTGGAGAGCTATTTCAACAGAGGTTGTAATAATAATAATAATACATTTTATTTATAAGGTGCCTTATCTAATAGCCAAGGTGCCTAACAATTTAAAAAGCAGGTCAAACCTGACTGGACAATAATTGCCACCCTCCTCCCTGCTGCCACTTTTATGAAGTGGCACCACATCAGTCCTCTGGCACCCACCCTGTACTGTATCTAAGGACACGTTAAATAATCCGGCTAGTGGTGATGCCAGTTCCTCCCTTAGCTCCCAGAGCACCCTAGGGTACAAGGCATCTGGGTCCATAGCCTTGTTTACCCTCAATGTACTCAATTCCTCCCTTACCCTTCCCTCACTGATTAGACTCAGATATACCCCTATACCCCTCCCTTTTGTCCCTAGCACTGGTTCCTTTCCTTCACCATAAATCGTGACAAGTCAGCTGAAGTATGTATTCAGCATCTCAGCCTTCTTGAAATCCCCTTCCACTTGTAATCCTCCCTCACCGTTTACTCTTACTATCCCCTGCCTTGCTTTCCTCTTTTCCCCTATGTATCGAATTAAAGTCTTGTCCTCCCTTTTGGCCTACCTAGCAATCTCCTCCTCTGTTTCTGCTTTCACCTTCCTAATCCTCTGCCCTGACACCATCAGTTTCTCCCTGTAGGTTTCCCTATCCTCCTTCCCCTGTGTCTTCTTATATTCTCTGAAAGTCCTTTTCTTCTACTGCCCCTCCCATTTCCATGTTGAACCGCAGTGGCCTCTGCCTTCTTTTGCTCTTTCTCACCTTCCTCGTACAGCTCTCTGTGGCTTTAAGTAGCCCCCCTCAATCTTATTCCATAGCTCCTCACCCCCCATCTCCTCCATCCCCTTCATTTCAATCCGGATTGCCTCCCTCATCTTGGGAAAACCTGACTGCCTGAAAGCCATGACCATTGTGATGATTTGACTCACTTTATACCCTGCTCTAACCCTGAAGTCCACTGTGTTATGGTCACTTTCTCCTGAGCAGACCCCCACCCCCACTCCCTCAACACTATCCCCTTTTGTGAGGACCACGTTAAGTATGTTACCCCGCTACTGGGCTCCCTGACCAGCTGCTGTAGGAATTTTTGCATTTTATTTTGGCATATGTCATATTTTGGCATGTGTCATAATTATCTGAGTATGTGTCATACACATTTTATTGTGTCATATGCATTTCAGCATGTGTCATAATTATTTCAGTTTGTGTCATACCTATATTGGTGTATGTCACATACATTTTGTTTTTGTCATACCCATTTTGGTGCGTGTCTTACCCATATTGGTATATGTCATACCCATTTCAAGATGTGCCATATCTATTTTGGTATATGTCATAATGAATTCAATATTTGTCATATCCATGTCAGTTTGTGTATCATAAGCTTTTTGGTATGTCATACAGATTTTGCTGTGGGTCATATCCATTACAGTATGAATCATATCCATTTAGCTGTGTGTATAACTATTTCAGTGTGTGTCGCACCAATTTCAGTGCGTGCCGTATCCAGTTCAGTTTGTCTCATATCCATTTCGGTATATAATACCCATTTTGCTATGTGTTATAACCATTCCAGTATAGGTTATATCCGTTTCGATATGTGTCGTCATTATTTCAGCATGTCTCAAACCATTTCCAGTGAGTGTCATATCCATTTCAGTTAGTGTCAAACCCATTTTGGGGTGTGCCATACCCATGTTGGTATGTAATACCCATTCTGCTATGTGTTGCAGCCATTGCAGTATAGGTATAGGTCACATCCATTTCGATATGTGTCATTATGATTTCAGCACGTGTCAAACCATTTCCAGTGAGTGTCATATCCATTTCAGTTAGTGTCAACTCCATTGTGGTTTGTCTCATACCTATTTCGGTATGTCGTACCCATTTTACTATGTGTCATATCCATTTCAGTATAAGTCATATCCATTTTAATATATGTCATAATTATTTCTTTATGCATCATACCTATTTTAGTACTGCATATCCTTTTCATTCTGTGCCATACCCATTTCAGTATGTGGCATATCTATTTTGGTATGCATCTTACCTGTTTCGGTATGTGTCCTAGCCATCTTAGTATATGTCATACTTATTTTAACAAATGTTATTTCTATCTTGTTGTATGTCATATCCATTTTGGTGTATGTCATATCCAGTTTGGCGTGTGTCATACACATTTTTGGTATAGGTCATCCCCATTTCAGAAGGTCTCATAACTGTTTCGGTGTGTGATATACTCATTTTCATGTTTGTCATTCTCATAATATTATGCTGTGAACATTTTGTTGTTAGTCGTAGACATTTCACTATTATTTATATTCTGAAAACTGTCATTTTGAATTGAACGGCTTCCCATAATTCTCCCCTCAGGAATGTAGCTAGTCCTGCTTTGATAGCTTGAACAGTGCCAGCTTCCACAAACTCACTTGGTAGGCTAGTCCACATGTTAACCACACTCTGTCACAATTAACACTGTCTTTTTTTTTTTAACTTTTTGTTTATGATTTTATACAATTGCATAAAACAATAATTTCCAGAACAGGTAGAGAGGATTAGTAAAAGTCATTGTACATTGCATAGGCGTGTGATTACATGCTACACTTGGTACAGCATTTGGAGGTAAAAACCTGGTGCATATTAAAAGATAAGAATGAAGCAACATTTGGAGCCATATTTGCAGTCAATGCCTCATCTAATAGTGTCCCAAAAATAACAGCATCATAATATAAACCGACCTTATGAGGTCCTTAATTTCAAATCTTATAAATAGGTAAGTAAGTACTCTACATCCCCGAGCTCCTACTAAGCCCTCCCATATGTCCGTGCAACCAGACCCTCTACATTTACCCTAGATTTAGGCACACATCAAATATTTATTAGTAATAGATCTGCCCTGAAAGTGAAATAGTAGGTATTTAGTGAGCCAAAGACCGTCTCTAGACCACTTCACATGTTTACTACGGGCAAGGTAAAAACCTTAAGGGATAAAGCAATCCCCGTGTAGAGGATCTAAGTTCTTAAACCACTAGATATCTATCGTTCTAGAACCAAAAGAGAAAGCTACCTCCCATTTACAGTTCTATATACTAAGCAAATTCTCTGGACATAGATTACAAAAATCTGTTAGAGATTGAGACTGAGGGTAAGTTCTGCATCAAATCGTACAAATCATATGAGTCATTAAGAGTCCCTTCGAGACGTGGGAAACTAAGAGAAATATCTCCAGCCCGGTATTTCTAAATACTGCATAGCATCCAAGCTTTGCTAATTAAAAGCGATCCATAAACCGTAGGAGAAGGGCGCTTAAACTAAGAATTCAAAGAAACCCTCCTATTTAAGAGTCGGGTTAATTCACCAACATCGTAGGCACCCTCATCAAAGATCAATCATAGAAACACTTTGTAGGACTTTAAATTGTAAAATCTGAGTAAGTTAGTCAAACCAGCTCGACAGGCGAACAAAGAAATATCCAGCCACTACATTCCTCTTCAATCTGCCTCAGATTCTTTGTCGGAAAGTCTTTCCTCCAGAATTCTACGAGCCGCAATCTTCTCCATGCAGATCCCCGCTTTCTTTGGATCAGTGAAGTGATATTGTCTGCGGCCATCAGCAAAGCAGAGGCAAGCTGGAAAGGCCATTGAAAATGGTATGCCAAGGTCCCTTAACTTGTATTGAACTCCATCAAAGGCCTTCCAGCGCATTCGGGTTGCATATGCTAAGTCCGGGAAAAACAAAATTTGGGAGTCCTCATAGTGGATAGGGCTTTTATTTCAGAGAGCCCCCAGGATCAGATCCCGTTCTGCAGCTGATGATAGGATAGCCAGAATTGTACGGGGGTTTTCCAGATTACAGGATGGCCTACGGAGAGTAATTCTGTATGCCCGTGAGATAGACACCACATTCAGGCCCATTGTGGTAGAAAGCCACTAGCCCAAATATGCCACGAGAGTCTCCCCTTTGGTGCTTTCAGGTAGGCCAAGAATTCGGATGTTGGCTGCCTGTACTGCATTTCCGAGCTGCTCAACTCAGCTCCATAGGGCAGCTTGTTCTTTAATTGAGGTAGCTGTAGCTGCAAGGGCCTTCCCCGCCGTTGCCTCCGCAGTTTTGGCAGTTTCCCCCATGACATCAAGGCGAGTTTCAATAGCCTGGAATCTTGTTGAAAAAGAGTCCAACTTCTGGTCCATCCCTTGCACAGTTTTTGTGAGATTGTTTACTGCAATTTTAAGACATTGCAGTGAGACCGAATTCTTTTCTGCAGCCAGTAAAGCAGATGCTCCCTCATCTTGTTCTGGTTGTTTGAAGACGGGAGCACGCGGTTGAAAGAAGTCCTGTTTATTTGGTTTAGTTTTCCCCATATTAGCAAGATTTGTAATTCCAGTGATGCAGGAAATGATGTCCCAGAGATCAGATCAAATCTGGTAGTAGTTTGGAGGTAAAAATATTGTTTTTTGAAAGGAAAAGAAGGCTCGTTTCAGGAGCTCCGGAATTTTGCTGCTTCTGGCTAGACTGCTGTCTCCCCCCCCCCCAAATTAACACTTTCAAATGTTTCCCCTTATTCTGCCCCTCTTAGTTTAAGTGCATGTCCTATTGTTCTGCTTGCACTAACCAGCTCACACATCTATGTGCAGTATACACCCACTCTGTCTATCGCTTTATTATTCAGAGCATTGTGATCATGTCCCCTCACAGCCTTCTCTCCTCTCTCGGCTGGATAATTTAAGTATGTCCAATCTCTCCTGGTAGCTCTTGCCCTCTAAGCCACTGATCAGTTTGGCACATATGTGCTGGACCCTCATGGTCTCTTCAGTGTCCTTTCAGTACTGCAGTGAACAGAACTGGATATAGTACTCCAAGTGTGGTCTAACCAATGCCTTGTACAGGGGGAGGATCACTTCCCTTCAGTTGCTCCTTATCCCCCTCCTATAAATCCCAATAGTGTATTTGCTCTCCTGTCAGCCTGTTGCCTGCTTGACTTCTGCCCATAATTGCTCCTAGTTCCTTTTCCTCAGATGTGCTGTATGGGGTGCATGTCTGACCCATTCTTTGCCAGTAGGTGTAGTACCTTGCACTTCCCAAAGTTAAATCTAAGGCACTATTTTATTTTAAAATAGTTATCTACTTAAACAAATTTTTTTTCTGCAGCATCCCAGGGTTTGTACTATTCTGACACCAGGCCACGTAAAGGGATATGACCCCCGCCCATCAGGAGTTTATTGACCCAGGCTTCAAATACTTGTTTTAGCCCAGAAGGCAGGGTTAGTAAACACAATATCCACAGTGACCTGATTGCATTTAATTTAACAAGCATTTGTCAATGCTGAATGTTGCTTGCTTCTATGTGCTGTTTAGGTATCTGGAAGTCATTGGAGTGCAAATATTGAAAATTAGCGAACTTACGAAAGGCGTGAGGAACTATGCACTCCACGCTCGAAATGCTTATTTTAGGAATTTTTCACCAGATTTTCAACATAGCCATTTTAAGACCTCTGCTCATGAACAGTGTCACTGTGATTTTCTTAATGTGTCCCATACATTGAGTTTACACACCGACAGCGCCATTGTACGCTACATGGGCGGAAACACGGGGCAAGATGGGCAAGATCTTTGGGCAAGATGTGAAAAATGACAGCTGCACTGCTCATAAGGAGGTGTGGTAAAATGACAATGTTGAAAATCTGGAGTGAAAATATTGAAAATTCGCAAACTTACAAGCGTGCGTAGAAACTGTGCAACGCACACTCGTAAAACAGTCATTTTAAGGAATTTTTTCACCAAATTTTCAACACAGCATTTAAGACCTCTGCTCATGAACAGTGTCACTGTGTCCCATACATTGAGTTCGCACACCGACTGCGCCATTGTGCGCTACATGGGCGGAAACATGTTTTGGGCAGGATGTGAAAAATGACAGCTGTACTGCTCATAAGGAGGTGTGGTAAAATGGCAATGTTGAAAATCTGGACTGAAAATATTGAAAAATCGTGAACTTATGAGCGTGTGTAGGAACTGCGCAATGCACGCTCAGTAAACAGTCATTTTAGGAGTTTAGTCTCACATAGGCTTGAGAGCCCACCTTATGAACACTGGCAGGTAATATTTGTTAATCAGTCCCGAAAGATGATTTCACGCAGTGACCACGAAATCACCCTTCAGGCCCGATTAACGCCATGACAGTGCAAGAATTCATGAGGTGGGGTCCCAAAAAACCCATGTTGAAAATTTGGGGCCAAAATGCCTGATATATGCAACAAAGTTGAAAAAACCTATCTATCCCATTATACAGCTTACCGGCATTTCTCAGTTTGCGGTCAGCTTTGAAGAGTGTAGACGTGTTCCCAATCCACTGATGATCATCGCGCCAAGCTCCGGAGGTAAGTATGGGGTGGGGGAGGCAGGGTGCACAGTGGGTGGGTGCGGGTTGTGGAAGGGGGGCAGGGAGACTACGATGGACTGTTTTTTTATTCACAGGTTTTTTTTTTACGAAGACGACACAGGACGTTTGCCATGCTGGGGTGGGCTCCCAGCGTGGCAGCAGGAAAACCTGTTCGGGGGGACATGGAGCCGACGGGGGATTGGGCACCCCCGTCGGCCAAAACAAGATTTGCCACGCTGGGGTGGGCTCCCAGAGTGGCACTGGGAAAGCTTTTGGTTGGGGGCATGCAGCCTTGGAGCCGACGGGGGATTGGGCACCCCTGTTAGCTATAACAGTTTTTGCCACGCTGGGGTGGGCTTCCAGTGTGGCACCTGGACAGCTGTTGGGGGGGGGCGGGGAGCCGAAGAGGTATTGGGCACCCCTGTCAGCCATACAGTGTGTGTGTGCGTGGGGAGTGCATCAGCATGCAATATGCGTGCTGTGTGTGTGTGCGTGGGGGGGAGCTCTGCTCACTGAAGCAGAGCTCTCCCTTTGACCTGTATACCACTGCATTTTCAGCTTGTCATAGACAGCTGCAGCAGTGATTAGGGAGCTGAGCTGCACTGTCAAGGTCTCTTGTTACCACAGAAACCTCTCAAAGGAAAAACAGCATTGCTGTGTATGATTGCTCATACACAATCCTCTATATTTATATATATATATATATATATAGATATGTAACAGCTGATTGTACACTACACACTCATTGATAGCTCAGTCGGTGACCGGCCATGGTGAAAAGTGGAGGGCTGTGCCGTTGCTGACTTGGGGTTGGATTGGGGAGAGCAGGGTGGTGGGGGCACTACCTGCCAGGGTGGGCGGGGGTCTGCTAGACACCAAGGAATGGTTGTACTTTGTTATACAGGAAATTGGGGCTAGGGAGGAGTCTGCTAGACAACAGGGAATGGTTTAACGTTATTCTACAGGGGATCAGGATGGGGGCCAGGACCACTAGACACCAGGGACTATGGCATAACTCACTGGCATGGGTACACGTGGGGGAGGGACCACTGGACACCAGGGAGGTATTCTTTACACATCGGGCATTGGTGCAGGTGGGGGGAGGGACCATTAGCACCAGGGAAAATGTATTTTTTTACATTGGGCTGGCAATCTGGGGGGTGGCAACTTGCACCAGGGGAAAGTGTAATTTTTATGTTGGGCCAGGAATCAGCAGGGAGGGAGGGATCAGCACCAGAGAAAGTGTATTTTTTTACAGGCTGGCGGTCAGTGGGGGGCACCACTAGACATCAGGAACTACTGTGTTGGGGTTGGGGGGACTGACGTACTTCCTCCACCAACTGCTAGGGTTGAGCAGGAGTAAGTTGTCATTTAGATTGGTGGTATTTGCGCAGCACAAAGGGACCACACAAAATGTCCTTGCATGGTGCAAATACTCTGAATATTGGACTGTGTCAATATGCAGGTCCCCACCTTTTCATTTGCATTGCGCCCCCCCCCCCAGATATTGCCCAGGCACAAACCCTGTTTGTCTTCACTAGCCAGGCTTTTGAATATGGCACATCCTGTCAAAGTCGGGTTTGCGCATGTAAACTAGGCTTTGCACCTGGGCAAACTTTTGAATATCTGTTCCTCAGTGTCTTTTCATATGGGGCTGCAGCTCACAGCCTTAGCTGCAGCTGATGGGCTGGTTTTCCCAGGGTTACCTGAGGACATAACACTTAGGAATTTGTCCAAAGGCCCAGAACGTTCCTTTTTGTCAAGGTTAACTAGATCAGAAGGAGACAGACTGAACTTCTTAAATTTTCTCCTTTCTTTCTCTTTCCTGGAGTTTCTTCTTCTTGTCTTCCTTAGACAGTTTTGAAAGGTCAGTGTTAAAGAGATCCATGTCTAAAAGTTTCAGTTCAGTTAGTTAAAGGATACTAGGAACTGTTAGATTTATCTAACATCCAGCACACAAACACTACCGTCTGTGGTTGGCCATCTTGCTTCTTCCCAAAGAAATTGTTAAAGGTGTTAATGAACTTAGCTGGGTCAGAGATAGATGAGTTTTCCAGTTTGAGGATGAGGAAGTAGACTGGGTAGGGAGGTCAAGAAGGGAGTGAACAACTTTCAAGAACCTATTATGGGATTTAAAGAACCACCAATGCCTTAAGAAGAACTTTTAAAAACATAATATTTGGATGCCAAGCACCTTATATTTTTCATTAGCTCTGTATTTCTTATCTCCATCAATTATTATTTATTAGTGAGGTAATATGCATGAAAACAGGATAGCTGTTCCTTGAGAGTTCACCAGCTCCTACTGCTTCTTCACAACCTGATGTGATAATACTCTGCTTGTGACATCACAGTTATTCCCATGGCAAACTGTGATGTCACAACCAAGCATTATGATTTCAAGTAGGGAATAAGCTATAAAGGTAGAGGGAGTCTAAGGGCTAAAGGTCTTGTTTTTGTGGGAATTTCTTTAGTAATAAATAATGGAGATGAGAAATCTATAGAAGGTGAACAAAATACAAGCTGAGTTGTGTCAATATTACGTTTTCCAATGTTTTTCCTAAGGTGTCAGGTGCTCTTTAAGGTTGTTCTCCAGGTTGTGGGTCAAGCAAATTCATTTAGTTTCCCTGGTGGCCTTAGTACTGGTGTTACATACTTTGTGAAAATGCTAGGCAGAATCATAAGCTTTGAGCAGGTTGATGACCTCTGCAGAGATCCAGGGAATACGGGACTCACAGACAGGACACTTCCTGAGAGGGGCATGTTTGTTATAATTAATTTAGACACAAAAGAGATAAGAGTAACTATATTGGTGGATAACATGCTTTCTGACTGGTCAATGGCCAAAGATTGTCATCTAGCAGGGATGGGAGGTCAAGAGACTTGAGTGACCTAGACCAGATCAGCTTTGGTGGAACTCTAATGTAGCAGAGCTTATGGATGCAGTAGATCAAGCAATCGTCACTGAGTAGGGTGCCAACAGAAGGGCCCAGTCAATGAGAGAATAATATGTGGAGGTGGAGTTGAGATGGGTCCACTCAGTAATGAGCTGCATGCAATTGAGGGATTCAGTTTGGTAAATATTTTTCACCAACAGGGACAGCCAATTTATATCCCTAAGAACTATACAGAAAAAGAATAGGGGTAAGCAAATATGAATAGGAAACTCTGCAAATTTCCCCTCCTCATTAAGAGGGGATTGTGGTGTAAGACATGTAAGCAATAACACAAACCAGAGTATATATTTATCGTGGGATATATAGATGCTTTGGGTGCATGTTAGGCACTTAGCTTCAACCACACAAGAAGTCTGTGTATTCTACAATGAACGTACACCGCAAACTGTGTTATTATATTTATAAAAACAGTTTTAAAAAAATAGTAATTTGGTGAAGGGGAGTCAAGATGTATAATTGTACACACCTTTGGAATCCTGCCAACCAATCAAATTGCTTACATTTCCCAAGCCATTTAATAAGAGCCATGAGATAAAGTTTATACTGCTGGTGCTAGATGTAAATGTGCTATCATGGAAAATTTATGCATGTGTATTGGTCAATTAGAGAATATGATTTTTCAAAACCATTTTATAAGCCACTTTAAATGGCATACTAAAATTAAAAGTAAAGAACAGGAAATAATGCTGCCTGTAGAAACAAAGCAATGCAAAATGCAGTTTTCATATTACTTGTGATTCAGGCACAGTTACATAATGTATGCATCATTTAGGGGTAGGAATATCATTTCAGAAAATAGGAACATTATAAACAGCTGCCAATCAGAAATTATTTTGTATCTTCTTTAAAGCAGCAGTGCAATGAAAAATGGTTTTCCAAAAAGCTATTTTCAGCTACAATTAATACAATATTAGCATACATTTCAAAAGTACTTTCCTAGGTACCTCTTATTTAGTGCAATGAGTTTTATTTTTCTTTTGTTGATTCTAACACTTGCCAGGTCAGCAATGCTATTTCTAAGTCAAACAATATTTTTTCTTGAGTAAAAAACTGAATTAAAAACATTTATAAAATACTCAAATTTTCTTGTAACTAAACAATTCTAACACCAGATAAAACCAGAAGATGTCTGGAATCTTTTATAGTGAAAAAAAGGTAAGATCAAAAGTTTTACCCAATTTAATTACACTGCTGTTTTAATTACTATAGAACTGGAATACAAGAAAGCTGTACGTGTGAACAAATACTGCCCTTTAGGTCAAAAGGCAAGTATATAAAGCTAACCATAAAGAGAGAATCCACAGGTTAATAAGCACTACTAACTTTAACATTTGAAAAATTATGCTTTCTTTTTTATTAGATTTGCAAAATACTATAAAGATCAAAATGACACAGAAACAAGAACTCTAATCAAGGCATTTGGAATACGATTCGACGTCCTTGTTTTTGGACAGGTAACCTAATCTTATTAATTTCCTAAAGATGTGCATTTCCTTGACAATAGTTCCTGCTCTTTGTGTAACTGACATTTATTGAAACAAGCAAGCAGAATATCACAAGATTGTCACATAAGAGTAAGCAACATAACATTTAAAAACAAAAATATTATAAGATAGTAATACATAATCCATATGAAATCTAACAATGTCAAAAACTATTACACATTTGGTATATTTACTGCAAGGTTTTCATACACAAGTATTTAATTCAAGAAGAGCTTTACATGTAAATTTATTTGCTGCAAATATCATTTTATCTTCTTTTTTTGTAATCCACACTTTATTAGTTTTTTTTAAATATTACATACATTAGAAATGCATAACTATACAATCGAATATTAATGCAATTAGGCAACACAACTTTTTTATATTTACCCTAAAATATTATAACTAACAATAAAAAAGCATCAATTACTTTCTGTAATCTCTAAATCTAACAATAAATATTGAAAATAAACAACATTATTAAGAATGTATCTAGTAATATGATTAATAAGATTTAACTTTTAGATAAGGTTCCCAAATGTCACAGAATTTATCTAACCTGTTCATATTAACATATGCCAGTCTTTCATGACTAGTTCTAATAGCTAGATCTTATATCCACTCTTTCACTGTGGGTGATCAGTGTTTCTCCAGTGCCTAAGTATCACATTTTGGGCAGTGATAAAGGATGCAATAAGCCATATTTTTTGGAAATTTGTAGTCTTCCAGTTCAGAACATATGCCTAAGATTGTAAATTTAGCAGAACAAGTAATTTTTTTAGTTATATTTTCGCAAATTAAGATGTCTTTCCAAAAGGGTGTTAAAGCGCAGCAAGACCATAATATGTGAGAGAGTGCATCCTTCTCAACTGAACATCTCCAGCATAATTAATTTTATCTTCTGAAAAATAATAGCTTTCTTGTTTATCCTTCCTCAAATCATTGAAACAATATTTGTCTAAGGTAGGCACTAACCATGCTTTACTTACAGATACCAATAGAATACAGTCAAATAAAACATGTTGTACAGTTAACCTGCAATCTAGTCTACACCCACAAGAATTTGTAGGTGACACAGAATTCCAAAAGCTCCAAAAAGTGCTACCCCACATTAAAAGCCCCAATATGAGGTGGCAAAAAACTCTCCTATCGTCTATATTTTCACAGAAGCTTAGATATAACGTCTATTTACAGTAGTCCCAGTTTTATGCTTGTTCTAAAAATGGAGGGAAGAAGGAGGGTGGAGGCACAATGAGGGGTGGAGGAACAATGGGGGAAAATCAAAACAGCCATCGCAGAGGCAACAAGCCTTTGTGTAAAGCAAATCAACAAAGCAAAATGAAGGAAAAAAACACTATGGTTCTCAAAAGAGGTGGCGAGGAAGGTTAAGGAGAAAAAGGTAGTATTCAGGAAGTATAAGGAAACACAGAAGGAGCAGGACAGAGAGCTGTACCAGTTAAAGCAGAAGGAAGCAGGAAGGTAGTCAGAATAACAAAGGCCCAAACTGAGGAAAAGATAGACAACTCAGTTAAGAAGGGGAATAAAACCTTTTATAGGTACATTAGGGAGCGAAGAAAGACTAAGGGAGGGATAGTGAGGCTTAATAAAGGGAAGGGAGGGTGGGCAGAGGGGGACAGTGAAAAAGCAGAGATACTGAAAGAAAACTTCTGCTTAATATTCACAAAGGAAGAGGAGGGAGAGGTACCTAAATCAAAGAATAGAAGCACTCTGGATAGGGAGGTCAATACCAGTCCATTCACAGAAGAAAGGGTTCTGAAAAAACTCTTAAAACCGAAGGTGGACAAAGCAATGGGGCCTGATGGGATTCACCCAAGAATTCTAAAAAAATTAAGGGTAGAACTAGTGACACCACTGACTACCCTTTTTAACAAATTATGGGAGGATGGTGTGGTACCGGAGGACTGGAGGAGGGCAGATGCGATTCCCCTTCACAAATGTGGGAGCAAGACAGAGGCAGGAAACTACAGACCTGTTAGTTTGATCTCAGTGGAAGGGAAAATGATGGAATCACTTCTGAAAGAAAGAATTGTTGAATTCCTAGAGGCCAGTGGGGCACAAGACCCAAGACAATATTGATTCACAGCTGGAAGGTCCTGTCAGATAAATCTAATAGATTTTTTTGACTGGGTGACCAAAGTAGTAGACCAGGGAGAGGCTGTGGACATGGTCTACCTAGACTTTAGCAAGGCATTTGACACAGTCCCACACAAAAGATTAATATACAAGTTAGCCAGCCTTGGAGTGGGTCCCAAAGTGGTAGCATGGGTAAAACATTGGCCGGACAACAGGACGCTGAGGGTAATAGTAAACGGAGTTCACTCTGAAGAAAAGGGGGTTATTAGCGGGGTACTACAGGGTTCAGTACTGCGACCTGTCCTCTTTAATGTCTTTATAAGTGACATTGCAGAGGGACTAGAAGGAAAAGTATGTCTCTTTACTGATGACACAAAGATCTGCAACAGGGTCAATACAGAAGGTGGGGTCAAAAGGATGCAAAGGGACTTGGCAAGGTTGGAGGGATGGTCAAATGCATGGCAGCTTAGATTCAATGCAAAGAAGTGCAAAGTAATGCACCTGGGAAACGAAAACCCAGGGGAAGAGTACACAGTGGGGGGTGAGATACTAACAACAACAAAAATGGAAAGGGACCTGGGGGTAGTCCTATCATGGGCAAGCAATGTGAGAAGGCAGTAAGGAGGGCTGGCAGGATACTGGGATGCACAGGGAGAGGCATCACCTGTAGAAAACAAGAAGTTGTTATCCCTCTGTACAGACAGTTGGTGAGACCGATCTGGAGTACTGTGTACAGTTCTGGAGACCCCATCTCCGCAAGGACGTAGATTGAATGGAGTCTGTCCAGAGGAGAGCAACTAAGATGGTGCAGGGTCTGCACCAGAAGACATATGAAGAGAGATTAAAGGAGCTTAATATGTATACCCTCGAGGAGAGGAGGGAGAGGGGGGACATGATAGAAACTTTCAAGTACCACAAGGGAATCAACAAAGTCCAAGAGGATAGTATCTTTCAGAAAAAGAGATGTACAAGAACAAGGGGGCACAATTTGAAGATAGAGGGGAGACGGCTCAGAGGTAATGTGAGGAAGTATTTTTTCACGGGGAGGGTTGTGAATACATAGAACAACCTTCCTGAGGAGGTAGTGGAGTCAAAAACAGTGGGGGAATTCAAGAATGCATGGGACAAGCGTAAGGCAATTCTAGTGGGGGGTAGGAGAAAGTTGGCGGTTTAACTAGGATCTGCAGCTTATCCATTAGGTAGGGAAATGGGCAAACTAGGTGGGCCAAGCGGTCCTTATCTGCTGTCAAAGTCTATGTTTCTATGTTTCTATGGAGGCTTGGGATATCAGTAAGCTTGACAGAGTCTTTGTGATTAAAAAAAACTCAGCCATTGCGAGGCTTCACTGATTTTTATTTTATTCAAAATTGTTTATTGGGCAAGCTCCAAGAGCATAAAGTGCCCATTTTCAATGATGACCTGAGGTGAACAAGTATTCAAAACTTTAAAAGAGAAAGTACATAAAAGGAAAATAAATTACAAAGCATACATCCAATAAATTAGCTAAACAATACAAATAAGCAGCTGATGTAACCTTTACCATTACAGAAGGCATGGCATGTCCAAATGTCAGGCAGACTACGTTTCGTTTGCTTATCATTCAGTTGTAAAATCATGAAAACTTATAGAAACATAGAAGTTGATGGCAGATAAGGACCACAAGGCCCATCCAGGCTGCCCATTATTTCTACCTTATGAATGTGCCATAGGCTTGTACTCTGTCAATGGCCTATCTTTTCATATTCATCTGTATTGCTCCCTTATGCCTATCCCATGCCTGTTTGAAGCCCTGCACTGTATTCATATCCACCACTTCCTAAGGTAGGCCGTCCCATGCATCCACCACCCTTTCTGTGAAAAAGAACTTCCTCACATTACCCCTTAATTGGCCTCCCTCTAATCTCATGCTGTGTCCTCTTGTCCTGCTATTTTTCTTATACTGAAACATGTTAGACTCGTTCACCTTGTTAATGTCCTTAAGGTGTTTGAATGTTTCGATCATATCACCTCTCTCCCTCCTTTGCTCTAGGGTATACATATTGAGCTCCATTAATCTGTCCTCATATGCTTTCTGATGCAGTCGCTACATCATTTTGGTTGCCCTTCTCTGGACTGCCACCATTTTGTTAATGTCCTTGTGCAAGTGTGGCCTCCAGTACTGCACACAGTTCTCCAGATGGGGCCTAACCACTGTCTTATAAAGAGGGATTATTACCTCCCTCTTACGACTTGCAATACCCTTACTAATACACCCCAACATTCCTCTAGCCTTACCTACTGCTTTAGTGGTCTGCTTAGATGATTTCAAGTCATCTGTGATGATGATGCCCACGTTTCTTTCTTCCATTGTGATTGCCAGCAACTCCCCTCCCAACCTATAGGTGGCTTCAGGGTTTCTCTTCCCTATGTGCATGATCTTGCACTTCTTTGCATTAAACCTAATTTGCCACTCTTCCAACCATTTTGCCAGTTTATCCAGATCTCTTCTCATTCTGCCCACCCCATCTGGATCATCTACTCTGTTGCAGATCTTGGTGTCATCTGCAAACAGACAAACCTTACCCTCCAGTCCATCTGCAATGTCACTGATGAAGATATTGAAGAGGACTGGCCTCAGGACTAATCCCTGAGGTACCCCACTTGCGACTTGCATCTCTTCTGACTGTATGACATTTACCATCACTCTGTTTTCTGCCCACCAACCAGTTTGCCACCCAGTTGACCAACATCACCCACCCGAGCCTACCCAGCTTATTAATCAATCTTCTATGCGGAACAGTAGCAAAAGCTCTGCTGAAGTCAAGGTAGGCGACATCAACTGCTCCCCCTTGGTCCACCACTCTGGTTTCTCAGTCAAAGAAATCTATGAGATTAGTTTGGCAGGACCTTCCTGTTGTAAACCCATGCTGTCTTGGATCCTGTGCTCCTATGGATTCCAGGTGTTGCACTATCCTTTCCTTAAAGAGTGCCTCCATAATTTTGCCCACTACTCAGGTAAGACTGACTGGTCTGTAGTTCCCTGCCTCCTCCCTGCTACCACTCTTGTGGAGTGAGATCACATGAGCCCTTCTCCAGTCTTCTGGGACTTCTCCTGTGCTCAGAAACTCACTAAATAGTTCTGATAATGGCTCTTCTAGTTCCCCCCTTAGCTCCTTTAGTACCCTGGGATGTATGCCATCAGGTTCCATTGCCTTGTCCACCCTGAGCTTAGTGAGCTCTTGTACAACCCTTTCTTTTATGAAGGGACTAGTGCACACCTCCTTCCCCCTCTGTGTCCATGGTGCTTAGCTGTGGGCCCTGCTCTACCTTCTCCTCAGTAAATACTAAGCAGCAGTATCTATTTATGATAGATGCTTTTCCTTGGTCCTCCTCCACACACTCCCCCTTATCCCCTTTGATCTTGGCAATACCCCCTCTGGACTTTCTCCTTTCACTAATGTATCTATAGAAAATCTTGTCCCCTTCTTTTACTGTTTGTGCTAGTGATTCCTCAGTTTGGGCCTTTGCCTGCCTTACTGCCTTCCCTGCTTCCCTTAGGGAAGTTTGGTATGCCTCCCTATCTTCGTCCGGCTGCATTCCTTTATATTTCCTGAAGGCCAGCCTTTTGGCTCTGACCTTTTCTGCTACTGTTTTTGAGAACCAGCGTGGTTTCTTCCTTCTTTTGCTCTTGCTTTTCTCTCTAACACAATGGGATGTTGTTTCAAGTATTGCATTCTTAATGCTTGCCCACTTTGCCTGTACCCCCTCACCTGTATTTCTTTTTGCCAGGACCAGCTTAACTCTGTTGGCCATCTTATCAAAGTCAGCTCCTCTGAAGTCCCATATTTTTATCTTGGAATAGGATGATTTAGTTCTAGTGGCCAAATTGAACCATACCATGTGATGTTCACTGGCCCCCAGGTGACCTTCTACTTGGAGATCTGTGATCCTTTCCCCATTAGTCAGTACTAGATCTAGGATAGCCCTGTCTCTTGTGGGTTGTTCTACCAGTTGTTTGAGGCCCTCTCCCTGCAGGGAATCCACTGTGTGTCTAGTTCTGGTGAATGTTCCTGCTGGTATTGACCAATCTGTATCTGCCATGTTGAAGTCTCCCATCAGCAGAACCTCCACTTTAGCTGTCATGTTTTGTGTCTCTTCTAATAGTAATGTGTCTATGTCCTCCCCGGTCTGGAAGCCTGTAGACAACCCCAGTTCGTATGGCTGTCCCTTATCATTGAAGTTTACTGCGTCCATCCAGCACATTTTCCATCAGAACTATCTTGTCACAATATTTAATAGACCTAAAAAGGGCTGGAAGCACCAAGGATTTCATCCTCAGTTCCAGTCTCAGAATGGCACTTGGGGTGTCTTTGGGTAATCCCAAAACTGTCCTGACAAAAAAGTCTGAATGAACTACTTCTCCAATTCGTAACATATATGCCCCAAATTCTGCTTCCATACATTTAGTTATAAATGTGGCAAAAGTACACAAATTACTTTGTCCAAATGACCATTATTTCTCCAACAAATAAATGTGTTTTGTCTCAAGTCCTGTTTTGGATTGCTTTGAAAATTAAAACTGCTGCAGGTATGTTGCTTACAGACCACTAAACAGTTTGCTTATTTGTTCGGTTCCAGTGACTCCAAGAACGCAGTATCTTTAAGGCCCGTTGTAGGCAAGCAGATGTGAGCATCTCATATTAGATCAAAACATAACATTGGCAGCTGCCTCTAAATGTATTACTATATATTAACAGATGTTTCTCTACAGCTTTAATATTGGAGAAGTAAGGTACTGTAAATAAGATTAAGGGTATGGAATCAATCACAGCAGACATTCATTTACAGACTTTAAAATTTCAAGAACTCTGGCATTCTTGGATAAATGTTATAGTGCCCTCTGACATAATTACATGAGATACAGTATGAAATTCATATGTTGGATATATGTAATGCCAATTGCACAATATGAGTGATGAGCTGCAACTGTCTTCGTTCAGAGCAGTACTCTTGCTCTGCTGTTGGGTACATTGTTCAGTTTCTTTCTTACTCTGTATCAACACTTGTTTGTAATATCATTGTGACATTTTACTTGAACTCTTGAATAAGGCATAGACGGCCCAATGCAGTAAGGGTATTCCGGCCCTATGCGTCTTTTATACGCACATCCTGGGTGTCTAATGGATGTACACAGATGCACTAACAGTGCATACCAGCTCCGTACCTCTACCTGGAACCATCTGCAGGGGATCCTACGCAACTATGGGGGTTGGTCAGGACAGGGAGTGGGTTTACCTACAGATGACTGGCAGAACACAGCATTCATAATGCCATTTGCACTCCGCTGGGTCAGTGTCGAGGGGCTTCCCATTACTCCAGCTAGAGGCTACCCTCCTGACCAGAGCTCCCACAGCATCACAATGCCCCACAGCCATGGACCCCTATCCCCCTTAATGCCATGGAGGGCTAGGAGATGATGGCAGGCAGTGGGGTGCCAACTCTAGAAAATTTATATATTAAAGTCTGTTAGGGACATGGTGGCCTGTACATGGGCCATGATGTCCCATGATCCCCTGCTCCCACAAGGGGGCTCCACTATGGGGTCCAGCTGGGGCTTCTGATTAGAGCCCACCAGTCTGGCCAATGTCCATCCCCCTGGCTGGTCCTCTACAGCTGTGCTCAGGATGATCTGGCCCACCCAGGGGACGTGCATACCAGCCTTGCACATCCCGTGGGGCTGGTTACATGGCGCACACTTGTGCAGCCAGGTACGCACCTCAACTGGTGAGTACCAGGCCTAAAAGTGCACAAGGCCCTAAGGAACAAAAAAAAAACATTACCAGCTAAAACAGAAAAAAAGAAGTGTACTTATTTTCCTTCAGTAGTGTCATAATACTCTTTATTTGCTGAATTGACAAATATTACTTTAATAGACAGTTTGATTGAAGTGTGAGTTTATGTAATAACCCACTTCAGAATTCTTCATCAATTGTTTATATATGTAAGGAATAAGGCATGACAGAGGGAGAATTTTGCTATGTTAATGTACCAAGGGGCACAACGGAGTCATGAGCCCAAACTAGCATAATCCCCCCAATGGATACTGCCTTAATCCACTTACATAATGAGTTTAGTAAAGTAGCACACTGGTGCTGAGAGCAGTGGGGGCACATCACTGCAGTCCCATACCTGTGTTTAGTGCTTCCTTTTGCCATGCTGTCCCCTCTCTCTGTGCTGCCTGCCTGTACTTTTTGGGCCGCTGGAGATCACTGCAGACCAACATTGCTCCTATCCCTGCTATCTGGTGGATTTTGCTAGTGGGAAGGAACAGAGAAAGTGCTTCTCACTTTCCTTTTCTGCAGCAAACTTCATCTCCTCTCACCTGCTGCTGTTTGCTTGGCTTGTGGCGGTGACAGTGGGGAGAGGAAGAGAAGTGAAAGAGCAACTGAGCAGCAGTGTACTCACTGTACAGGGCACAGTTTGTTGCTGCGGGTGCTCCATGGCAGCATGTTATGGTAGGTGCCCATGTGCATGACAGTGTGGATGTGCTGGTGGGGAAGGTGTGCTGAGGAGGAGGTGCTGGCTGGCATGAGCTACCACTGGCCAGTAGGGCAGGTACATCATGGAGGGGGGATGCAGTGGATTTGGATCTGCTTGTAGCTAAGCACTAGTCAGGTGCAGTCACAGGCCCTGTAATCTTGCAGAAATTGTTGTTTTTTTTTCCCTATTTATTCTCCTACCATATCCTCCATTGACCCCACTCTTTGGGGCCTCAATGATGGCCCCAGTTGGAGCTATCCGAGCGCCGCCCTGCACATGACTGCCTCACTCGAGACCCTAGATCTTCGGATTGCCCCTCGGTCAGGGTGGAGGAGTCCCCCATGACTCCCTTGGACATAGATTGAGTGTGCACCTTGCGTCAGAAGCTCCCAGACCTCCGAACACTGCCCCCTGAAGCCCGTCTACCAGCGTCAATGCTAGGAATGTTTTCCTCCTTTTTCTCCCCGCTCCCTGGATGTCAGTGTGCAGTGAGAGCCAATGAGTCAGGACTCGCTGAGAAGTCCCCTGCTCCAGCCTTCAGCTGACATCCACCCCCCCCCTTAATGCTGCTACTCTCCTGCGCCTACCACCAGAGTTCCCCCAGGTGGCAGTATCGCACTGAGGCCTGCAGGTTTCCCCACCCCAGGGAAGGAGAGTGGCCATATGGCGCTCAATCCTTCCCTTTCCCTGATGACCCGGGCTCGCTCCTGAACCCAGGCTGCCAGCGTGGTGCGACTGGCAGCAATTTCATTGGCAGCTGCTGACCTTCTTGACCTCAACAGGTCATGTTCTCGGGGTAAAAGTAGCCTGTGGTGTTCTCCAGCAAGGGTATGCTGTATTTTAATGTAGTCCCATGTGATGGGGTTTTGAACAATTGGGAGCCAGAACTGAGCAATATCCATGTTATATATATATATATATATATATATATATATATATATTTTTTTTTAATCACACACATTTTTGGCCAGGAATGACACGTTAAGCCAGAGCTTGTTTCCAAGTGCATCCTGAGAGCACAAGGAAGTTAAGTGACTTGCTCATGGTCACACAGTATGCGAGAGGTGGCTGTGGGCTTCAAACCCAATTCTCCAGGTTTGTAACTCAGTGCTCTTAAGCACTACACATATGCCTTGGTACTGTTACTATATTTTAATAAAATATAAAAAGATAAAACCCTAACCTAATTTGCTCTAAAAGGCCAACAACTCACAAACAGACCATGGTTTAAAACTAAGGAAGTAACAGTTATGATGTCACAAATTTAGTAGTTCTCTAGTACACGTGATATCAAAACAGTGAATTATTTGCCAGCCTGTCCGTCACTGATAGCACTACTGCTCCTGACGACACTGACTTGTGTTTGGGAATGAGCCCAAGTCGTTGGAGAACTAGCCGGAAGAGGTGAGCTGAGTATCCCAGATGATACTCTCCACCTTGGGGAGGAAGGGAGGTCGAACTCCACTATACTACCACCACCTGAGTGACCACGGGTGGCGGTGCAAGTGGATCTGTGAAGTTGGGAGGAAGGACACCGATGTGCTCTGATGTGCAATTCATGTGGATGTATGCATTTATATTGGGAATTCTGCTCAGCATCCTACGGGCCTGGGGAAAAAAAATAGGAAAACACCAGCCATTGTAGGAGGATGCCTGCCCCTCACCACAGGCTCCACTTCGCTGACTGTGACACTCTCCTTTGAAGCATTAACCAAGTCTCCATTGGGGAAGAGCCCCCTCCTGATGGCTCCACCTTGGGGGGTAAGCCAGGGTGTATGCAGAAGAAGTCCCAGGGAAGGTGGGTGATGGGGCTGGGTGAGTGGGTAGGACAGATGGGGGTCAGCTGGCAGAGGGAAAAGGCATACCAAAAAAAAAAAAAAACTGTGAATTATGACCTGTAGCTATGGCTGTTAATCATTTCTTGGAAAATGCCATGCTCGCTTAAATTACAATATGCCACTTCCCCAAAAGCTTAACACTCAGCCCTCACCTACCTGGTAAGCCCAAATAATCATTGAAAGGTGAATAACAGACTAAACTAACTTTGTTTCCTAATGCATAAAAACACAAGTTCAACAGTCACTGTACGTATCTCTGTAGATAAAAAAAAAAGATTGGATGTATCTCTAATGGTCAATAACTTTTGTTTTTAATAAACATAGAGGAAATGACAAGAAACACTTGCCCATCTCTTATTAGAAGAGGGAACTCCAGGCAGACTAAATGGACCTTTGGTCTTTTTCTGCTGTCATTGTTCATGTTTCTGTGTTTCTATTGAGGGTAATCCGAAAAGCCAGTCTACACGTTAAGTGCTGTGAAACTCTGCCCTTATAAAAGAAGGAAAGAGTCAAAATTGAAAACACAAAAAACAGTGTGGCTGCCCACTGGTTGGGTCAGTGTTAAATGGACATGAAAGAATGGTAATTTGAAGGCACAGAATGGCTTTATCATTTTACTTTTTTTTTTTTAAGGTATAAAACAGTTTTTTGTTTGTTTGTTTTTTTAACTTTGTTGGGCCTTTTTATTACAGGCTGGAAAGTTCAATGCAATTCCTACAATGATTACTGCTGGTTCTGGTTTAGCATTAATCGGAGTGGTAAGTATTCTTGAATTATTGAAGTACACATAAACATAAAACATGTCAAATAAATTAAATAGTGTATTTACAATAGTTAGTGTGCCATTTTCCATGCAAGGGATCCATGTTCGATCCGAAAGACAGGGCTTCTTGTTGGGTTGGCAGGAGAATGAGTGTCATCTGAGAAGGATGCATGATACCAATGAGAAGGGTATGTGCAGCAGCTCTCACTGCATGACTGCCCTCTGCAGAGAGGGTAGGTACGCAGTCAAATCTCCCCTTAGATTAGCTGATCCGCCAGCACTTAGTATGATGCCTGATGCAGGCTGCGTAGGTAACAAGTGTCCTCCAGCTCTGAGTGGACATCAACCATGACAGCGCCTGTGCTTGCCTCTACAGCTCCAGATAACTTATTCAGTTCCTCCCAGGTCTGACCTCACTCAGAGTTCTCCCTATCAAGGAAATGCAGTTCTGCACTGGTGCAGCCTGGTAAAAGGCTGCTGTACACAAAGAGGGGCTGAGCTAATGGGAAACCATGGAGGAAGGTAGGCACATATACTGGGAATAAAGAGGGGGGCTAAAGGGATGCACATTGACACTAATGGAAAGCACTACCCTGCCATGCAGGCAGAGAGACCTGGGTTTGAAGCGAGTCCACATTACCAGCACTACAGCGTCCAGGACTGGGGAAGTGCTGCTGAGGACACCATGGTCCACTACAACAGTGACCCTTGTGGTGGACTGACTAGCTTGCTTCTCCACAGAGGCACTCTGTGCGTGACACTGATAATGGGCTGTACGTGCACCAACCTGTGGTGGTCTTGATGGGCACAGGTGTGGAAAACAGTAGGCACCTCTCTTGGTCCCATTGCCCCAGCTTGATCAAAAGGACCCTTGAAGAAGGTAAGCAGGTTGTTGGAGCTGAGAGGTAGCTGATGTGAAGCATCTGACTAAAGGTGGCATAAAAATCTTAATAAAAAGAAGTGAAGATAAAAGGTCAATATTTATATTCTGGAAGTATTTGCTGCATTAAATCACCTGCATTATATATTTTCTATATAGGCTACAGTCCTGTGTGATTTTATTGTCCTGTGTTGTTTAAAGAAGTCTTACCACAAAAAGAAGAGATGTCAACGTGAACAAGACGATGAAGAGGTACCAGTTATTTGGCAAACACTTCAAACAGATTTATTGTGATTATCAGGCTGGCAACTTGTATTTGGCCCAAGCCTTATGCCATCGCACATCAGGGGCCAGATAATTGTAGGTTTCTATTTGTGCATGCAAAAAGATTGTTCTGGGCACAAATTAGTGCCTGATGCAAACTAGCAGTATGCTGGAACATGCCTGAAGCACACAGTGTGAGCTAATGCCATGTTCCAGTCTACCATCCCCTCTAAGCTAGACACTATCCCAATTGTTCATATAAACCACAGCCCCCAACTGGCCACAGTAGGAATGTTTTTTTTTTAATCACATTTTTTTTTATTTTTAAACAACCAAGTATGACATACATAGTAGTAATGCAACATATTATAAGATGCATAAAATCTACGTAAGCAATAAGACATGACAGGGTGTGCATGGAACATATTTTACCGCATGGCCAGGGGCGTAATAAGGCACGAGGCCTTGGCCGAGTGCCTTTAGACCCTGGCATGCGGTAAAATATGTTACATGCACATCCTGGAGTGTCTTATTGCGCTTATAAAATGGCCTACTATTTTTATTTTGCTTTTCATAGTTAGAAAAATAATGCTTATATGGAAAAAACATATTGTTTTGCAAATCTACGATAAAATAGTCCTTCCGCCTGAGTTTTGTGTTAATATTCAGTAGCTGATTTGCATGTAGCACTGTACTTTTATCGTCCTAGTACTGCCATTTCTAAATGAGGCATAGGAGAGAATAGATCTGTTTATGTTGTTGTTACTGCAAGACCAAAGCGTCATGAAAGCAGATAGCACGACTGCAGTGGTTGCCAATAGCAGGTAGTGTAGTGGACGAAATAACCAGGGAAAATGTTATTTGTCAGGTAAGGATGGCTGCGGAGCTGCATTCTAAGCACCTCTCATGACACCTATTAGCAATTTTAGTTTTTGTGGACACCTTTCTGTCGTATTGCTTGCTTCTCGTACAGCACATCAACTTTTGGCGCCCTTCACACCACTTCTCTGTTCCGGGTGGTGCGGCTAGGTGGTCCGTTGTTTTGCACAAAGGAATCAGGATTGAGCAACTGCTTGCTAACTGTGCTGTTTTTCTGTCTGCATTTATCTTTCTTCCACAAGTTGTGTTGAGACAAGGTTGCCGTTTGAGTCATTAGTACTGCATTTTAGTGTAATCGACTCGTCACTCACACGGTCTGGCTTCTAGCTATTCTTTGCCTGTTTTGTCTCTTTTTACGCAGGGTACCAGATCAGTGGAGTATGTGGGAACTGTTACATTAGTGCTGGTCACTGAGCGTCTACTTCAGGCAAGTCATCTGTGGGTTTGGTGTTTATAGTGGTGTCGTTTTCATTTGGGGTGGGAAATGAGAAGTAATCTAGCCGTTTTCTCTTGCATTGGTAAAAAAATGTCTGCCAGTAAAAATGCCAACATTCTATGGCACCAGAATCTTGGCCTTTTTACTGCCAGCTCTTTTTTTTACCCATGCATGGAACAGATTTCATGCATGGGTAGCTAGCCAATCACTTTCCTTGATTTAGCCTACCCATTTTATAAATTTTGATAATAATACAATTACATTTACTCAATAGAGCAGACATTTTTATGTAGATTCCACTATTAAAAGGATTATTTCATTCAGAATGATAATAACTCTTGCGGACCATACTTATGTAACACACAATATGACAGTACTATTGGGGTTCAATATATTAAGGAACATTAAGACCAAATGGTTAAAATCATTGCTTGGCTGGAAGTCTGCTTCTCAGAATTGAAAGGAAAGGGGACCAAACTTTCTCGAATACATCTAGCTTATTACTTACCACTGCAGCAACTCTTTCATTATTCGCTAATAAACCTACATTGTTAAACCATCCATTAGTTAAGGGGGGGAGGGAAATTTCCAATGTGATAGCAATAATCTTTTCAGAGCAAGGGCAACTGCAAAGATCCATTATTTTTGCAGACTGCTTAAAAAAGGTATTTCTGTATCTATGCCCAAAATAAACAGTTTACCTGAAAAAGGTATGCGAACATTGGTTACTTCCTCTCATATTTTATGCACCATACTCCAAATATTGTTAATGGCTGTGCAGCTCCAAAGCATGTGCATGAGATCTGCATGTTTCGACTGACATCTCCAACAAGGACCATCCTGTAAATAGTGCATTTCTTCTAAACGTTTAGGGGAATAATAGTAATAGCATAGAATTTTAAATTGAGTAGTCCTACCTTGGACCTCCCTGCTACTCAGATATTCATTTCTCCAGGTTTTCAGCCATTAATCTTCTGTCAGTGTCTCCTAATTCTGTTTCCCACTTCAATTTGGATGCTTGTGAAGGTGAAACAGCAGTTTCAATGTTAGTAATGTACTTATAACATAAGGATGTAAGTTTGTCGTGGATGAGGTTGGATGAGGGTTTAATAACTCACTAGTTGTTCATGGAATCATTAGTAAATTTCCTGGTACGGTCATCGTTGCTACTTTTTGATGACAATAGTGAAAGACACAGAAGTCCTGTATAAAGACCAAATGTCATGGAATCCATGACGTGTATAACTGCCATGACAAACTTGCATCCTGTTCCTTTTTGTTTCGATGCTAACCGTAGCAATTGCTCCCACTCATTGTGCTTAGGCAAAGTAAAATCTGGTGTTAAAATAGAGTTCTGTAATGCCTTCCAGATCTGTAGATAGTTTGCAGATTGAAACTTCTGCAACTTAAATTTATTCCTTACTTCTGCAAATGACAGCAGAGTTTGACTTTCTCCCTTTCCTAGATCGCCTATGTTTGTAATACCTGCCTTTAACCAGTCCCTTTCTTATAAAGGCTTCCCTCGTATTCTATTTTTGTATTGTTCCAAATTGTCCTGAGTTGAGTGGGAAAACTTGTAAAACCAAGAATGTTCTTAATTTCTTCAATCGTGCAAAGTGAGGAAGCTATACAGGGGTTATCTTTTATTTGCCTTGGAACCTTAATAAATAGCATATAGGACAGTTTAAATTGGGAGACAAGTGCTTTCTCTACTGTCATTCACATTGGAGTATCGGTTTAATTTTCCTTAACAAGGTATTTAACAGCTTGTTTAAATAGAAAGGAGATATGATATTTTTTTTCCAGTTTGGTACAGCAGAGCCTCCTTCAGTCCACGGGCTTCTAAGTTTCTGAATAGATAATCTAAGTGGCTTGGATCCCATAGAAAGGTCCTCATCATACTCTCTATGTGCTTAAATATGTTGTTACTAATTCTTAGTGGGATACTTTGAAAGAGGTGAAAAAGTCTTGGGGCTACCATCATCTTAATGGCATTAATTTTGCCCCATAAAGATAGATGTGGGTCTTGCCATTTTAAAAGATCACATTCCAGAGTCTTTAGCAAAGGTGAAATGTTCAGCTCTAGCTCTTTATCTATATCCTTGACTATTATGAGTCCAAGATAAGTAACTTGGATTTTAAATTGTTCCTTTGGATCTGCTCCACATACTGCTACTTTTTTTATAGGTTGAGGACCGAATGCTAGAATTTGCATTTTATTCCAGTTTAAGTTTTATTTTAAGTTTAAGCTGATTTTATGTGTATGTTTGTGTATGTAGTGTTTGAATTGTTAAATTGTTCAGCACCTTGACATGTTGAAAGGTGCTATATAAATAAAATTATTATTATTATTAAGTTCAGCCCAGAAATCTGCTTGAAATCTTCTAATAACTTACTCAGGGTATTAAATGACTCCTCAGAGCTAACAGATGAAAATAACAAATCATCAGCATAAGCAAAAACCTTATTAGATACCCCATTTGTTTTAATCCCACGTACTCTCTTTTCTTCTGTGATTTTTCTAATCAGAGGTTCTATGGCTAAAATTAATAAGTATGGGGATAAAGGGCAGCCCTGCCTGGATCCTCTGAAAAGGTTGAACTGTTCTGATATTAGGCCGTTTGTTATTACCCTGCCAATAAGTCTATCATATGAAGTCCTAACCCAAGAAATCATATTCTCCCTCACATTCATATATGTTAAAACTGAAAATAAATATTTCCATTGCAGGGAATCAAAGGCCTTGAAAAAGCCCAGAGCCACTATGGCAGCAGCATTGTTTAATTTAGAAGCCGACCAGATAACATTTAACAACCTTCTAACATTATCTGTCCCGACCTACTGTACTTGGAACAAATCCAACTTGTTCTTTGCCTAGTAATAAGATTTGTTCTAAGTCTAGTTGCTAGAATCTTTGAGAGAATTTTGTAGTCCACATTCAAAAGTGAAATGGGTCTATAATTTTCACATGTTAATGAGTCTTTACCCTGTTTTAAAATAAGGGTGATGTAGGCATCTCTCATAGAATCAGGTAGGGCATGTCTGACCGGTGTCTCTTAATCATTTCTAAAAGATATTTACAGAGCTGTTCGGCTAGACATTTATAAAATTCTGATGACAGTCCATCCAGGCCTGGCGCCTTATTAGAAGGCAGCTCTTTTATGGCTAGAGCCACCTTTTCAATGCATATAGGCCTACTCATATCTTCTCTTTCAATATCTGACAAAGTTGATATTTTGACTGACTTAAGATACTGCTCTATAATAATATCTGGAGCATCTTCAGAGCTCTGGTACAGCTTTAAGTAGAAGTCTCTAAACTCATTGTTTATTTCTTTGTTTGTAATCACCACAGAGTTTAGAGTGTTTCTAATGCTAACAATTACATTTTGACTTTGCCTTGTTTTGAGTCTATATGCCAATAACTTGCCTGCTTTCTCCCCCATTTCCTAGTAAGTCTGTCTTGTTCTAAACAGTGCATACTCAGCCACAGCTGAGTAAGCCTTATTTATCTCATCTTTTAAACTAGTAATTTTAAATAATAATTGCTCATCTGAATTATTTAGTCTTTTAAAATTCTGCTCAAGCAAGTGTAATTATTTCTCTTTATCTGCTAAGTCTTTCTGAGATTTCTTTTTCCAAAAAGATGCAAAACTTATTATCCTACCTCTAATAAATGCCTTAAAGGTATCCCACAAACATGCATATGAAACTTCCCTGTTATCATTAATTTGGAAATAGCTTTCAATTTCTTTGCCCAACCACAGTTTGAAATCAGTGTCATTTAAAAGTGAGTTATTCATCCTCCATCTCCTAGACTTATCTTACCCTCCCCCAATAAAGACTGATAACTTTAAAAGTGCGTGATCTGAAATAATGATATCATTTAAACAGACACTGTTGATACCCCCTATCAGTGTTTTAGAAAGCATTAAATAGTCAATCCTGCTGTAGGAGTTATGCATAGCTGAATAAAAGAAATAATCTCTGTCTGTAGGGTGAGCAAGTCTCCAGGTATCTACTAAGTTTAAATCCTCAATCATTTTATTAAGGGAGAATTGGGATTTGGTTTATCTTAAAATGTGGAGATTCTGTTCCTGTCCAGAATAGGATCCATTACTTCGTTGAAGTCCCCACCCAGTATAATTTCATGGTCCTTAATGGAGTCAATCCTGGTAGAGATATGGTCAAAAAAGATATGTCTCTGAGCATTAGGGGCATATATGTTTCCAATGACTATCGTGCATCCATCAATGGAGCCTTTTAAAATCTGGAATCTACCCTCTGTGTCTGCATAATGTTCAGATTTAATAAAATTGACTCTTTTCCATGTCAGTATCGCTGTGCTTCTCCGTTTGGAGTTGAATACACAGTACTTCACTGAGACAACCCAGGATCTAGCTAACTTTGCAGCTTCTAAAGGTAAAAAGTGTGTTTCTTGATTTTGTTTTTAGCTAAATATGATAGTATCTTTTTATGCTTAATGGGTGACCCTAATCCCTTCACATTCCAGGAACAAATATTCAGGCTATTCATTGTCATTTCTAGCAACTGCACCTCTTATATGACAACAGGAACTTTAAATATTAAGGTCCAGCAAAGAAAAGTTGTAAAAAATAGATTAACAGCAAAAGTTCTAAAGCTCTAGTAGAATCTAAGTCAAATAGGAGCCTCTCAACACAAATGTATAAAATAATAAACTACTATATACGGCTCAGTGCTTAAATTCAGTAAACTTTGTCAGCCTTTCTTAGCAATAGTAAAATAATAATAAGGTTCAACAAGTAAACTGTATATACAGGTATTGTTTAAATAGACACAATATGATCAACAGTAATAAATTAGCAAATGAATCACTTCTAAGTGTCTATATTGTACCAGCACACTGAATTAAATGAATTAACTTAAATTCCAGTCTAAGATCGGAATTTTGTCTAAAAATGTATCAACAAACGACTAAACAACTGATTTATAAAGAAACAGTAGGTTGTAGACTACTGTGTGGTCAGAAGAATACACTGGACTAGAGCCCAAGGTGTCACTGACTAGGATTGCAAAGTGCTGTTGGTTTTTGCAAGGTGTAAGTTTCCCTTCCAATAAGCAAAAACTTTACATCTGACAGTTGCCCTGAACATAACAAATGTACCAGCTCACTGATTAGCTTGCAATGCTCAGGCCCAAGGTGTATATATAAAAAAATATTTAAAGTAATAATGCTTATAAGAAGTCGGGGCCAACATTGATAAGGACAGTACCGAGACATAAAAGAAAAAATAAGAACTAGTATGCAATAGAGCCTGGAGGAGAATAGTATTTATTTATTTGTTTTTTGTTTACCGGGTAAGTACACTAGACAACAATGTTGCCTATATTCAGGCACAAATAAAGAAGATAATCAGAAATAAGTATTAAGAAAAGGAAGAATGGGATCTGTCCATCTTGCCTAACTAATGTGTTATGTGCCTCTGCATGGACCCTGTACAGTGCTCCATTATTCGGACCTCTGCATCAGCACATCTGCATGCTAAAGATATTAATGAGTAAATCAAAGCAATATCAAATACAGACTTCCCTTAGCTGATATGCTGTACTCAATCAATTCATGCATTTGCCCCATTTGCAAACAAAAGGTCTAAATTTAGGTAGCACCTAGTGGGTCTGTAGATTTGGCATGATAACAATCACCACACTTCAGAGCTGTTAAGGTTGAATATGGAGCAGTCCCAAAGAGAAATCAGAATGTACACATTAAAAGGAGAGACTTACGACATTCAACATCAGCCCAAAATCGTATACACACAATCCTTAATAAATTAGCTAACTATTAATCATTTAACAGGTTTTTACAGCAACAAGTACCTGCATTGCTATTTAATCGGGGACCATGGCTTGCCCAATCAAAGCTACAAAGGGATTATAGCTCTTTCATAGAATTTTCACTTGTAGTATTCAAGAAGTAGATGAATTTTGGGCCTTTAAATTAACAGTTCTTCTGCTTTCATTGCCAAGTTGTTAATTCCATGTATTGCATCTTGTATGATGCAATTGTACACACCCAAAATAAAACCTGCAAAAATAATCTTCTTTGCTCATTGCTCGATGCTCGCTATGTCAACATCACACTGGAAGTACAGCACGTGAAGAACTGGTGTTCCCAAAGGAAATGTGTCTACTGCATTCCACCTCTCTAGTTCATTAGTTCCCTTTACATGAGGTGTGCCTGTGGTGCTAGATTTACTGGTGACATCCGTTTTACATGTTTCCATTTCCCGTCTGACATCTAGTTTCGGAGAAGCCCTGGCTGAAGAGGAATAGTTACTTTCCCTACTTCAACCCCTCTTTTTAGGATTATGTTGCAGATTGGCAGGTCGAGGGATGTTAGATGAGCAGGTCGGCTGTCTGGATTTTCTTAGTATTACATTCTCCAAGGTATGCTGTCTAGATTCTTGCAGGGCCTCTGAATATAAATGGGATATTGTGGGCCCAGATTGCAGTGTAGATGAGCTTCCATTAACACCATTAGCTTGAGCCAAGTCGCGAGGTCGAGGTTTGCTGGGTGTAGTTCTAATGTCAGAGCCTTGGTGATCTGCTCTGAGCTGACCTCGCACATCTTTTGAAAGCTGACAGTTAGACTTGTTGACATCAGAAGTGGAAAAATGCCTATCTTTGTTTTGTTGCATGAATTTCAATGCCTCGCTAACAACTGCACATTTAACAACTTGCCCATTGGTTTCCTGAATAACCAGCAAAGCAGGATATTTGAAATAGTATTTTAATCCCAAATCCCTCAGCTGTTGCTTGCTCTCATAAAACTCCTTTCGTTTTGCGACCGCTTCCACAGAAAAGTTCTGAAATATCAAAATTCGCTCTCCTTTTCATTTCAAAATCTTTCTCTCCCTGGATAATTTCATAACGTCTTCCTTCACTGTAAATCTTAAAAAAATAGGCAAATATGGGTCTAGGTCTTTGCCCAATACTTTTAGGTCCCAAGGATCGACATGCCTGCTCTGATTCTGGGGGCCATGGCCACTGAAAGTCTAGTATGTCCGTTAAAAATGCTTGGAGGAGTGCGATCATATTATTTCCTTCAACCCCTTCAGGTACCCCCAATATTCTAATATTGTTGCGACGACCTCTATTCTCTAGGTAATCAACCTTCTGTGTTAAGAAAAAAATCTGTTCTGACTGTTTTTGATTTAACTGTTTCAAGCAGCCCACCACTGAAGTAAGTTCGTTCATTTTTGCACTATTAGTCACTATATGTGCACCCATCTCTTCGTTTTGTTTTAAAAGAGAGGTAGAGACTATTTTGGCTTCAGACTGACCCAGCTTGATTTTGGCTAACATTTCTTTAATTTGCAAGATATCTTTTTTAGTGGCAAAATGATCATATGTTTCCATATATTCCTCGTCTAGTTGTTTTATGTGACACAACAAGCATGGCGAACGAGGCCTCCTGTTTGACATGTCAACTCAGTACAGTATTCTGTGAAGGCTCAATAAATTTGAATAGAGAAAAGGAGGTTTCAGGTTAACGATTTTGAAGCAAAAAGGAAATCAGTCATTTGCCTGTATTTTTCCCTGTTAGCGACATTGGTTTTAGTGTATAGAGTTTCAAATATCAGCAAAAGAATCACTAAAAAAGGGAAGGGTTTAATCGGAGCTCACACACTTACATCCATCTCCTTCTAGTGCCCACGCGCGACCTCGCCACAGCAGGAATGTGATCAATAGTGAGCTATGGGGATTGCTGGCTCAAACAAACAGGGAATGCAAATGCCAATTGCTCCTGTGGAGCAGCCTGTCATGCTCACATATCCCCATGCATATCAACACATAGCACTAGCAAGACACTATGGTGTTATTTGTAGCCCCTTAAGGCCTCATTACAGGCCTGAGACAAACGTGGTTTGTGTTTTCCCACTGCCCAGTACCCATGCCAGTATGCTGTCTCTGGCATCCAATGGTCCCGCCACCCCCCTGATCACTGGACCAGTTTTTTATTCATACTTTTCCTGACTCTAGTGGTCCTGCCCCTACTCCTCTAGTCATCCACCTGGTATGCTATTGATTACTTCCCTGGCACCCAGTGTCCCCTCATCCCCTTGATCGCTTGCCTGGTATGTCATTCATAGCTTCCCTGGCTTCCAGTAGTTCCCCCCACCCCACCCCCAGTCTCCCACTCAGTATGTCATTAATTCCTTCCCTGGCATCTAGTGGCCCTCCTACCCCCACCCCAGATCAAACAGCAGAATCCACCTCCCCATCCTGCCTACACAGGTCCCTCCAATCACTCCTCCTGGTAGCCCCCACTTACCCCATCTGTCAACTACCCCATGATGGTAACTGGTACAGTTCCTCTCCTTACCACCTCAGCCGGCTGTCATCTGAGTAACAGGGAGGGAGCACACCTATTGCAGAAACAGCTAAAGAGCTACTTCTACAGTAGGCACGTGCTTGCTTCTTGTCATTCAGATGACAGACAGCTGAGATGGGAAACACAGGTGGCTGTGCTGGTCACTGTCATGGGGGGACTGACAGAGTGGGTGAGTGCAGGATACTGTGGAGGTGGAGGGACTTGAGTTGGTGGGATGAGGTGGTTGATTCCACCATGCAATCAGGGGTTGGGGGGCCGCTAGTTGCCAGGGAAGTAATTAATGATATACCCAGTGGGTGATCAGGGTGTGGGGGAAACCACTGGATGCCAGAGAAGTAATAAATGACATACAGGGTGTATGATTGGGGGAGGGGCCACTAATGCCAGGGAAATTGTGACTGACATACCAGGTGGGTAATCAGGGGAAGGGGGAGTAACAACAGCCACAACCAGGTTTGGGGAGGCAGTAAATAGCAAGCCACTAATGACTATTTACTGCCTCTCCAAACCTTCGACTATGCCAGTGCACCTATATGCAAGCCCAGACAGTTGCTTTGCATTGGCACACTGGTGTATTTATGTGGCTCTTCCAAATGGGTTAGTGCCTAGTTAATTGTGCCTTACAATAAGGTACATTTAGTGACCCTCCTGCTTTGGGGCGCTAATTGGTGTTTGCAAGACACTGACCCATTTTGCATGTGCTATATGGCTTCAATTTTCCCAACCTAGGTGTATAATGTTTGTAGCTTCTTAGATACTGAAATACACCAAGTCATGTTCAGCACTTTGATTATTTACTTAGTTAACAGAGGAGGTGGTTTACAACTCATTTCCAGAATTGCCTTAGAGCTCTCAACCTCTTCACACAAACCATGAGGAGAAGATGCCACAGAGTGGTCAAGGCAAGAGCTGAGCATCTGACTTAAAGGCTTCATCCCTTTGGGAGGATGAATGGCTCCTGTAGCTCCAGTGCTGCCCACTTGTGCCCCCAGAGGAGGAGGAAGTGGACAGAAACACCTGATACCAGCCACATGGGTGAGATCCTGCCGCCATGACACAGGGTGTTGAGGCATAGCGCAAAAGCAGCTTATGTCCATCCCTGTGCTGGCAAGTGTCAATCAGAGTGTGGTGGGTAGACAAGGCTGAAACAGTGCTTCTGTACATTTTTTTTAATATAGTTTATTAAATTTGATGAGAACATTAATACTTTACATCGCATACTTCTTTGCACGCTACTTGTGGCATGCATCCAGCTAATTACACAGCTTATTTTTTGGCTAGGGCCTCTACAATCTATGTCACCATGGTTTAAACACCACTCAAGAATGCAGACATTAAAAACAAAACTCTTAGCATAAATTGTGTGTAATTTGATTGACGTTATTTCATTCCTTTTTTGGTGATATCTTGGGTCTATACAATTTACGCATTAAGATGCCATCTTTCCTGCACTGCATTGTTTGGTAACATTCTTCTAGGTATGGGCACTGCCTGCCTCTGAATTCTCCAGTGGTTGACCAGTGGATGGGTGTGAATGGAAATAATATTCCATCGGAGCCCAGATGTTTTCATATATGTGCAGTCTGTCACCGCTGCTATAAACAATTGTTTCCAAATTCATACAGTCCATCGTAGGTCCGAGCCACGTAACTCTAAATGGGGAGGGGTTGCTTAGTTTCCTTCCTCTGACGATGCCCAATTTAGCTACTGTATGCTACTGACATCATTTTAATTGTGGCCTTATCTGTCTTATCATGTACAGACCAATCTCCCAGTAACACCTGCCTAGGAGAAACTTCAGCAGTGCCCCCGTGATGGCCCTCAGTTTTTGATCAATACACTTCAAATATGTATCAAGTTTCTCACACGCCCATAGCATATGATACAGATGTGTGTTTTCTTTTCCACACCTTGGGCATTTTCCATCATATATATTGGAAAACTTCTGCAGCCTTGCAGGTGTGTAATAGACTTTCTGCAGCATCATATGTTGTAATAACTTAAATTGCTTTGTATGAGTCTGCATGACTTTTCTGCTTGGATATCTGCCCACTCTTCTGCTGGAATTTCTACCCCTAGATCCTCTTCCCATTTCCTCTTTAGGAACTTTTAGCTACTTTTCCATTTTCTCCCTGATCCCAGTCCCCTTGTGTCCCCAATGTGATGCACGCTCGTGGAGGTACACGCACATCACGCTCTATGGCACACCCCACCCTACCAGTCACTCCATTACTGCCTACGCCTGCCATAAGACCTCCATCTGGTGGTGGCAGGACTGCAGACAGGCAAATCTCCCTCCTGGGAGAGGCCAATGCTCAATCCAGCTCCCACCTTCCCCCCATGCCAGCACCCCAGTGACCTGAGGTCATTCCCAAATCTGGGTCACCAGCGTAGCGCAAGGTAAGGCATGATGTCTCAGCCCTCAGTTTCACCAGGCTGGCTCCTCTTACCATTTTACCTGTTGTGCTCACTGATAATTGGCACTGAAGCCATGTCTACTTTGTATAAAATTGACACCAGGCCTCTAGTATGCCCTGGACTGTCTGAAGTCACTGCAACCCCGGAGGGTTCATGTAAGTTTAAGTTCAGGCCTACTCTGTTAATCAGAAAATGCCTGACCTGAAGGTATCTGAATTTATGTGCCATGAGCAGCCCATGTTTCTGCTGAAATTCCTCAAATGTTAACATTTTGCTGCTCTTGCACAAATGTCCCAGCACTTCAAGTCCATGTTGCTGTCACAGTTTAAATCCTTGTTTCCCCCAGGAATCTCAGATGCCTTGGGTTTGTCCAGAAAGAGGTGATAGCCATCTTCTCCTCTCTGTGATTTGTGTATTTATGCACCTTGTGCCAGACTCTATAATCTCATTGTTTTTGGTTGCAGTGTCTCTCATGCCAACTCCTCAAATTGGCTAACTGAGCTGCCCAATAAAAATTCCTGTAATTAGGCGCTCATACCCTGCCCCCATCTCCAACACTTGGCAGTTTTCCATAATTAATGTACATGATTTTTCCAATCTGTCCTGCAACGTTATTGTAAGGTGTGCTAGAGGTGACTATTCCTGTGCCATTGGCACCCTCTTTCCTTTTTGGTGTCAATAGGTTTTTCCCACGTTCACCTTTGGCTTTTCTGTCTGCTTCCTCAAACAGCTGTTTCTGATATCCCCATGCCCAAACTCTGCCTGTTAGTTCCTGTGCTTGTTATCTCAAATCCCCTTGTTCACAGCAGTTACGCCTAATCCTCAGCAAGTGTCCAGAAGATATAGACTCTTAGTTTTTGAGGATGTGAGCTGTCTGCTCTTAGTGAATTGCTGTTTCATTCCTTGAAACCTCTTGTTTTAATTTTCTCAGCTGGTACCACAGTAAAAGTGATATCAGCGAAATGTAATTCCTTTTTGTCAATGGTGTGGCTGAATTTCAAGGTATAATCATGGTGCATGTGGGGTAATGATACAATTATGGGGATTCACAGGAGTAAAAAACTGAGGGAGAAAATCCAGCTAGAATTCAGCACGCTATCTTAGAAGGGAGAGGAAGAGGAAGAGGAAGAGGAAGATTAGAAATGAGACTTTTGTATTCTTCTCTTGCATTAATTGAGGTACTGTAGCTGGGGTTTGGGGTGTGGGAGATGGTGGGTGTCTCAGGAGGACGGACTGGAGGTGTTCAACCAGCGGGCTATAGGTCTGCATTTGAGAACGTATATCCTTCTCCAGTGCAGGATCAGGTACCTAGTGCGGTAATCGTGTAATAGCTAATGTGGCATTTGGCTTTCTATCCCTACAAATCACTTAAAATGGCACCATGTGTAGACATGTCTTGCCCACCCCCCTTCTGCGAGGTTTCACCAGTGTTTTTCTGCACTGGGACTTAGAACAGCAGTACCTCACATACACATCTGTTCTTTGAATCCCCCGGCCCCCATTTTGGAGGGGGTGGAACAGTTTTGCTCACTCGCAAAAATGTGCTTGGTTAATAAATGAATATTTTATACAAGCAACTTCACTGTATCATATCTAATGTTGCACAGATAATGGCAGTTAATATGTTTCTCTTAGTATTCAGCTACCAACATAGGATTCTTTGCTGTGAAGGGATGGGCAGAATGCATTTCCCTAGTATTTGAAGGGCTTCACCAATAGTTTGGAGGGGTGCTGGGTGAACACACCACACCACTCTCTGTGCAGTTAAAACCACACATGTCTAAGCATCCTTTGGGTGCTCAGAATTTTCTCTGGTGGCACCATGCGGTCATTCTGCCCTCTCACTTGTCCTGTACTTTCTTTCTCATGGTTGCTCTGGTGTCCCTTTTCTTCCCTCCCTGTGTTAGCAGTTCTGCTGGCTTTCATTCCTGGATCTCTTCTGATCTGTTGTGGCTCTCGCCATGCTATTTCCTGGCATGCTGTTGGAACTCTCTCTTCTCACACTGCTCTCCCCCCCAGGTCTCTCCCCACTCTGGAACAGGTATGGCAGAGCAGCTACAAGTAGTGGTTGGGGAATATGTCCTCCACTCACCCCTTTTACATACAGCTATCACCCTGAGACTTAGCTATGGCCCTGAGGTTTCACATGGCTGTGGAGGCACTGGCTGTTGTCAGCAGCATGTAAGATTCACCTGATCTGGTAGCAGGCTGCTTGTACTGGCAGCCTGACCATAGGCTATCCCAGGGTCCTAGTGCCCTTGCAAATTACAGCCTCTCCATTCAGCATACCCTTGGCTCTACTTCCATGAACTCCTGGCGCCCAGTCACCTTGCCATTTGTGTTCCTTCCTGATTAAACCTTGGCACTCAGCAACTGCCCTGCTTCTACTACTTACTATCCTTCCTCATGGAACTGGTTGGCATGCTTCTGCCATTTGATTTTTTTTCACACACCGGCTCTTTTTCAGGTACGTATTCAGTCAGTCTCAGCCCGGTTTCGATCGTAACCATTTTCAGCCATCATGTCATACCTACTCTTTGTTTGCCTTCAGCCAGTTGTTCAGCTTTGATGCTTGGCCAGCTGGTTCTGATCGCTCTATGATTTTTGTAATATAAAAATGTGTTATTGAGTGTCTCTTATGAGACATCCTGTGCTCCTGGGATGACCCCCCCCCCCAGGTTTCAGTTCAAAGGACAGGAAAAGTTAAACAGCAAATCTCTGTAATGTGATTAACTTCCCAAGTCGCATTTTATAGCCGATGTTTATGATCTGTGTTGCCTTGAAGTCAGAAACTAAAATATCAATTTTATGAAGTCTTCAGAGGAAGAACAGTAACTTTCAGTTGGTGTTAGAAAGCTATATGACAGCTAAGTGAGAAAACTGCAGAGCTGTAAAATTTCTGTGATGTCTTTGAAAAGCAGGAAACCACTCAAGATCAAAGAGGGGGTGTGATTTAGAAAGTGTCATAATTTGGGGAATGAGTTTTGCTGAAGTCACAGTATTTAATTTACCTCCTGAGTGATAAGACATCCTGGCTGTATAATTTTTTAATATTTTAAAAGGAGGAGCTAGGTGGTGTCATAGAGGGGGTGGAGACACAGGGTTTAAACTGTATTCTGTATTTCCACTTACTGACACATGCCTGTTTGGACTCTGAAACAATAACATCTACTTTAAGCACTGTTTTAGAAGGTAATACATTAGACAGACAAGTCTACTTGTATTATGGCAGTAGGAGTTAGCACTTTTTTCCTCATTTTCTTTTAAGTGATTGTATACTTTGTGATATATGGTTCTGTGTGTACATTTTACCTATTTTTATCCATTTTCTAAGTAAACCTCTTATATTTAAAGAGTCTGCCTGTGTCTTCCAAGTCCTTTCATTTTGCCTGTGAAGTGTGGATAGTTAAGATTTTGACAACACTATTCATAAGCTTAATGGTGTACCAAACTGGGAAAAGGTAAGAATTTATTGGTTAGGTGCCCTTGGCAAAAAATATCTGGCATTTCCCCCAAAGAGCAGAACTATCTGAGCCTGTACATTTGGGTACGCTAGCAGAAGGTTTACAGTTTGAATCCCTCCAGAACATGAGACCAAAGGTAATTCGGACCCACAAAACAGACAGGAGGGTTACCCTGTTCTGTTACCCTGTTCACAATACTACGCTCGGAGGTTGGCACTGTGACAGCAGAGGGCCTGACCTGCTGAGTGGGCTTGTGACAGATTGGTTGGCAGCGGTGTGCATAATTTTGGTATACAAGCTTTAACTGTTCAGTGTGTCAGCTTAATACTGTCAGCTCACTTGCAAAACAAGGCAGTGATTTATTTTTTAAAAAGGAAACATAACTATATCACTTGGCTTACAGTTAAGTTCTTGCCTGTTTTATTTTTTTTCTAAAGTGCAAGTTAGAGTAGCCATAGTTAGGGAAGAAGATGGCTTCCAACTACAGTGGGCACACTGTAGACTACTTAAAGCAGTAGTGCAGGGACAGAGGAGTCCTGTCTGAGGTGAAAGCCACCAAGCAGAACCTCGTGGATGCCCTGATGGTAGCAGATACACAGAGCATTGAGTCACAGACAGTGACTGCAAGGGACCGAACCTTGAGTGTAGAAGGGCTAGCAGCCAGTGCAGTGTCCAGATCCAATGAGAAGGGCAGCAGGGCCAGTACCAGTGAAGAGCAACAGCAGCAGAGGAAGGTCACTAGCATTCTGGAGCCAGAAGTACTCAGGCTGCAGACTGAGTTGTGCAGAATGGAGCTGGAGTTCCAGAGGGAAGAGAAGCGAGAACAGCGAGCTGCAGAGGAGCAGAGGAGAAGAGGGAGCGAGAACAGTGAGCTGCAGAGGAGAAGAGGGACCGTGAACAGCAAGAGGCAGACCATGAGGAGTGTGAGTGCCAGAAGCAACATGAACTGGAGAAGCTACGACTCCAACCACCAACACCAGAGCAGGTAAGTGGATAGGGTTTAACTGGAACTACAGGACTAGATACAAATTGAATTCTAAATTGATAGCTCAATTTAAAGAGGGGGAGGATATGGATGCCTTTTTAAATTCTTTTGAAAAAGTTTGTATTCAGGCTAAAATTTCTAGGGAGTCCTGGAGCTTCCAGCTATCCCCGCTACTTACTGGGAAAGCTCGGGATGCATTGGGTCAAATGAACAATGAGGACAGTAATGATTGCAGCAAACATAAAGCTGCACTGTTAAAATAAATTTGAATTAACTGCTGAATCATACAGTGCTAAATTCCGTAGTCTCAGGAGAAGCCCTGGCATGAGCTACGAGCTGCTAGCCACGAAACGTCAGTTTTTAAAATATTGGTGGGAAGAAATTGAAGCAAACTCTTAGACAGAATTGAAAATGTGATTCTGTTAGAACAGTTTTTCTGGGCATGCCCAGCAGAGCTGAACACCTGGCTGAAGGACCAAGATCCCAAAACAGTGCAAGAGACTGCTGAACTCTCTGACCTCTATGCCAAGAGCAGACCTGCTCTGACAGCAAATGGGGTGGACGTGGCAGCGCAGAAAGGGAAAAGCACGCCTTTAGGGCAGCTAAAACCCTCACTGCCTCCATTGAAACTGGTTAGCCCCAGGTTTCAGAGAAAAGATTTCTCTGAGAAAAGAAATGAATGTCGGTTGTGTAAAGAAACTGGGCATATTACCAGACAGTGTCCAAAAAGGGTGAGCCATACACAACCGGGGGCTAGTAAAGAAGTGGTTTGTTTTTGTGTCCCTGGAAGCATGCCTGTGAACATGAGGGAACACATGCATCCAGTCATGGTGAATGATGTATAGATGCAGGGATGTCCCTGGCATTGGTAAAAGGGGATCTGGTACAGCCTGCTCAGCTTATACCCAATAAATATGTCACTGTACAAGACTTTACTTGTGGGGAGAAAACATTGCCCCTCACTAGTGTTCTTCTAGAATGGAGTGAAACAGGGGGAACCTCAGTGATAGGGAAAATGATGGAATCACTTCTGAAGGAAAGAATTGTCGAGTACCTAGAGGCCAGAGGGGCACAGGACCCAATGCAGCATGGATTCACTGCGAGAAGGTCATGCCAGATGAATCTAATAGATTTCTTTGACTGGGTGACCAAAGTAGTAGATCAGGGAGGGGCTGTGGACATGGTCTACCTAGACTTTAGCAAGGCATTTGACTCAGTCCCACACAAAAGATTAATATACAAGTTAGCCAGCCTGGGAGTGGGTCCCAAGATGATTGCCTGGGTAAAGAATTGGCTGGAGAATAGGACACAGAGGGTAATAGTAAATGGAGTCCACTCTGAAGAAAAGGGGTTACTAGTGGGTGCCCGCAGGGTTCAGTATGAGGACCGGTCCTCTCAATGTCTTTATAAGCTTACATTGCAGAGGGACTGGAAGGAAAAGTATGTCCCTTGCAGATGACACAAAGATCTGCAACAGAGTTGATGCACAAGGTGGGTGGAAAGGATGAAAAGGGACTTGGCAAGGTTAGAGGAATGGTCAAATGTATGGCAGCTTAGATTCAATGCTAAGAAGTGCAAGGTAATGCACCTGGGAAACAAAAACCCAGGGAAGAGTACACAATGGGGGTGAGATACTAACAACAACAAAAAATGGAAAGGACCTGGGGTAGTCAATCAGATGACTTAAAGGTGGGCAAGCAATGTAAGAGGGCAAGAGGGGCTGGGGGATACGTGGATGAGGGAGAGGCATCACCAGTAGAAAACAGGAAGTTGTTATCCCTTTGTACAGACAGCTGGTGAGACCCCATCTGGAGTACTGTGTGCAGTTCTGAGACCCAATCTCCGAAGGACATAGACAAGATGGAAGCTGTCCAGAGGAGGGCACTAAAATGGTGCAGGGTCTGCACCAGAAGACATATGAAGAGAGACTAAAGGATCTTAATATGTATAGCCTCAAGGAAAGGAGGGAGAGGGGAACATGATTGAAACTTTCAAGTACCTCAAGGGAATCAACAAAGTCCAAGAGGGTAGCATCTTTCAAAAAAAGAAGTGTGCAAGGACAAGGGGGCACAATTTGAAGATGGGGGTGGCTCAGAGGTAATGTAAGGAAGTATTTTTTCACAGAGAGGGTTGTGGATGCATGGGACGGCCTTCCGGAGGAGGTTGTGGAGTCAAAAACAGTGGTTGAATTCAAGCATGCATGGAACATAGAAACATAGAAACATAGAAGTTGACGGCAGATAAGGACCTCAAGGCCCATCCAGTCTGCCCATTTCTTTTTCTACCTTATAAATGTGCCATCGGCCTTTGCTCTGTCAGTGACCTATCTATTCATAGTCATTTGTATTGCTCCCTTATGCCTATCCCATGCCTGTTTGAAGCCCTGCACTGTATTCATAGCCACCACTTCTTGTGTTAAGCCATTCCATGCATCTACCACCCTTTCTGTGAAAAGAATTTCCTCACATTCCCCTTAATCGGCCTCCTCTAATCTCATGCTGTGTCCTCTTGTCCTGCTATTTTTCTTATATTTAAACATGTTAGACTCTTTCACCTTGTTTATGCCCTTAAGGTGTTTAAATGTCTCATCATATCACCCTCTCCTCCTTTGCTCAAGGGTATACATATTGAGCTCTCGTTAATCTGTCCTCATATGTCTTCTGATGCAGTCCCTGCACCATTTTGCTGCCCTTCTCTGGACTGCCTCAATTTGGTTAATGTCCTTGTGAAGGTGTGGCCTCCAATACTGCACGCAGTACTCCAGATGGGGCCTAACCAATGTCTTGTACAGAGGGATTATTACCTCCCTCTTACGACTTGTGATACCCCTACTAATACACCCTAACACCCCACTAGCCTTACCTACTGCTTTAGAGGTCTGCTTGGATGATTTTAGGTCATCAGTGATGATGATGCCCAAGTCTCTTTCTTCCTTTGTGACTGCTAGCAACTCCCCTCCCAGCCTATAAGTGGCTTCAGCGTTTCTTCCCTATGTGCATGATTTTGCACTTCTTTGCATTAAATCCCAGTTGCCACTCTTCTGACCATTCTGCTAGTTTATCCAGATCTCTTCTCATTCCCCACCCCATCTGGATCATCTACTCTGTTGCAGATCTTGGTGTCATCTGCAAACAGACAAGCCTTCACCTCTAGTCCATCTGGCAGGTCACTAATGAAGATGTTGAATAGGACTGGCCCCAGGACTGATCCCTGAGGTACCCCTACTTGTGACTTGCTCATCTTCTGACTGTATACCATTTACCACCACTCTCTGTTTTCTGCCAGTCAACCAGTTTGCCACCCAGTTGACCAACTTCTGACCCACCCCGAACCTACCTAGCTTATTTATCAATCTTCTATGTGGAACAGTGTCAAAAGCTTTGCTGAAGTCAAGGTAGGCGACATCAACTGCTCCCTTGGTCCACCGCTTGGTTACCCAGTCAAAGAAATCTATGAGATTAGTTTGACAGGACCTTCCTTTGTAACCGATGCTGTCTTGGATCCTGTGCCCCTATGGATTCCAGGTGTTGCACTATCCTTTCCTTAAGGAGTGCCTCCATAATCTTGCCCACTACTGAGGTAAGACTGACCGGTCTGTAGTTCCCTGCCTCCTCCCTGCTACCACTCTTGTGGAGTGGGATCTCATGAGCCCTTCTCCAGTCTTCTGGGACCTCTCCTGTGCTCAGAGACTCACTAAACAATTCTGCTAATGGCTCTGCTAGTTCCTCCTTTAGCTCCTTAAGTACCCTGGGATGTATGCCATCAGGTCCCATTGCCTTATCCACCCTGGGCTTAGCAAGCTCTTGTAGGACCCTTTTTTTGTGAAGGGAGTAGTGCTCACCTCCTCCCCTGTGTCCATGATGCTGAGCTGTGGGCCCTGCCCTACCTTCTCTTCAGTAAATACTGAGCAAAAGTATCTATTTAGGATAGATGCCTTTACAGGTCCTCCTCCTCACATGCTCCTTTTCTCCATTAAGCTAGCAATACCCCTCTGGACTTTCTCCTTTCACTAATGTATCTATAGAAAGTCTTGTCACCTTCTTTACTGTTTGTGCTAGTGTTTCCTCAGTTTGGGACTTTGCCTGCCTTACTGCCTTACCTGCTTCCCTTAGGGCAGTTTGGTATGCCTCCTATCTTCATCCGCTGTGTTCCTTATATTTTCTGAAGGTCAGCCTTTGGCTCTGACCTTTTCTACTGTATTTGAGAACCAAAGTGGTTTCTCTTCTTTTTGCACTTCCTTTTCTGTCTAACACAATGGGATGTTGCTTCAAGTATTGTATCCTTAATGCTTGCCCACTTTGCCTGTACCCCCTCACCTGTGTTTCTTTTTGCCAGGGCTAGCTTAACTCTGTTGGCCATCTTATCAAAGTCAGCTCCTCTGAAGTCCCATATTTTGCCTTGGAATGGGATGATTTAAATGTAGTAGCCAAATTGAACCATACCATGTGATGGTCACTGGCCCCCAGGTGACCTTCTACCTGGAGATCTGTGATCCCTTCTTTGTTAGTCAGTACTAGATCTAGGATAGCCCTGTCTCTTGTGGGTTGCTGTACCAGTTGTTTGAGGCCCTCCTGCAGGAATCCACTATGAGTCTAGTTCTGGCAGATGTTCCTGCTGGTATTGACCAATCTGTATCTGGCATGTTGAAGTCTCCCATTATCAGAACCTCCCTTAGCTGTCATGTTTTGTATATCTTCTAACAGTAATGTGTCTATGTCCTCCTCTGGTCTGGGGCCTGTAGACAACCCCAGTTCTTATGGCTGTCCCATTTCCTGTTTCCAGGGTGACCCACAGTTCTTCTGGCTCCTTATGTGTATTCTGAATTTCTGTAGCTTTGATATTTTCATTAACATACAGGGCCACTCCTCCCCCCCTTTTTGCACCTCGGTCTCTTCTGAACAATACATAGCCAGGTACTGAAGTCTCCCAAGTGTGGTTCCTGGTAAACCACGTCTCACTAATTGCTACTATGTCCAGTTTAGCCTCTGACATTATTGCCTGCAGGTCTGGGATCTTATTTCCCAGGCTGTGAGCATTTGTGTACATGATTTTCCATTGGCCAGATTTTGGTGTGTTAGTTGTTGGGTGAAGTTTGGCATTACCCCTGTGCATCGTATGGGGAGACAAACCTTTTTCTTACCTGGTGATGCAAATGAACGGCAAACACGCTGAATTCCTGTTTGACCACTAGCTGAGGGGGAGGGTGTTCTTCCATTCGACGATGGGGTGCTGCACCCTCCCATTTGCTAGTCTAAATATTCTGCAAAGACATCAAACTTCTGCCCCAATGCACTGACTCTCTTTAGTCAGATGCAGTCCATCAAATTTAAAGAACTTTCGCCTCCCAGAACTGTTGCCAGTCCCTACAAACTGTCCTTTTCCTGGCACCAGTCCTTGAGCCACGTGTTTAGCTCCCTATCTCCCCTTCTCTGACCTTCCGTCCATCTGCTCTCTCCCAGACTGGAGGATCTCAGAGAAGGAGATGCCGGACGAAATAGATGATAGTTTGTCACCCAGCCTAGTCAGGTGTTCCTTGGTCTCCACAACTGACCGGCTGGCTAGATCATTAGTCCCTATGTGTACTAGGACATCAATGTTTTCTCCTGCTTTGTGAACAATTTTAGCAATGCGGTCAGTGTCTCTCCATGCTGATGTACCTGGGAGACATCTGACCATCACCCCTGGCTGGAGATGGGTATCAACTCCCCGAATCATGGAGTCTCCTATGATCAGAAGTTTTTTGGATTTCCTTTGTGCTTGTTTAGTTTTGGTTCCTGATTTGGGTGAGTATTGTTGTGCTAGCTCCTGTGCCGCATTGTCCTGCTCTGCAGTGTCTTCTGCCTCTTTATTTGATTTCAGAGATAGAGGCAGATACCTGTTTGTAGTGTTTATATGGTTTTTGGAGGTAATGTGTTGGAGAGCAGAGAGTGATGGGACAGTCATAAGGCAATTCTAGGGGTGGGGGTAGAAAGAAGTAGGCTGCTGGTTAACTAGGATCTGCAGCTTATCCATTAGGTAGGGAAATGGGCAGACTGGTTGGGCCAAGCGGTCCTTATCTGCCGTCAAGTTCTATGTTTCTATGTTTCTATGTAACTGTGCAACAAGTGGCTGTAGCTAAAACGTTAGCAGTGGATGTCATCCTTGGCAACAGTCTCCAACAGGGGATGGTGTGTGCAGTTACCAATAGCCAAGCAGCAAGGGAAGATTGTAGTTCCCTGAACCTCACAGAAGCCATTGTGGAAACCACTGGGAGGCTGGTTCCCCAGCCTGTGTTTCCTGATATGGAGACTAATGAAAAGGGGATAGAAATTTCCCCAGTAGCAGTTAACCACACAGCTATGGAGGGTTACTCTGAAGAGGAAGGGGTGACCTATTGTCAGGTTAGGAATGACAGTGATCCTGAGTGCCCTGATGCTAGTGCCAGGGACCCTAGTTTAGAGACAGAGGGGGATCTGTCCCATGCCTTTGGAATGAATGAGGAGTTTGCAGCTGCTCAGAGAAGTGACCCTAGTCTAGAGAAGCTGAGGGCTTGGGCAGACTCTGAAGGAACACAGGGAGGGGACGGTAAACATAAGGTTTATTGGGAAAATGGACTGATGTATATGCAGGCTGTGCAGACAGAGGAAGGGGTGCTAGGCAGGCAGCTTGCCATTCCCCAGGGGTATCGTGAGCAGTTGCTCAAGATTGCACATGATATTCCCTTGTTTGGTCATCTGGGAATCGCGCGCACTATGCACCTGTCGGCCCAGAATTTCTATTGGCCCAACTTCACCCAGCAGGTGAAGGAGTATTGCAGGTCTTGTCACCGATGCCAAGAAATAGGGAAGGTGGGTAAGACAACCCAAGCTGCCCTGATTCCACTGCCCATAGTGGAGGAGCCATTCCAGAGGGTGGGAATGGATATTGTGGGGCCTTTAAATACCCCCAGCTCCTCAGGGAAGAGATTCATCCTGACTGTGGTGGATTATGCCACCTGGTACCCAGAGGCAGTCACCCTATCCTCACTGAGGACAGACAAAGTGGCAGATGCCTTACTTGGGATTTTCTCCCGTGTTGGGTTTCCGCAGGAGGTTATCACCAATAGCGGGGGTTCCTTCATGTCAGACCTGATGAAATGTTTGTGGGAGAAGTGTGGGGTGGTGCAGAGATACATGACACTGTATCACACTCAAACCAATGGGCTTGTGGAAAGATATAATGGTACCCTGAAGTTAATGCTCTGGGCACTTGCTGAACAGCATGGGAGGGACTGGGAGAAATACCTTCTCCACCTGTTGTTTGCATGCAGGGAGGTGCCCCAAGAGTCAACAGGATTTTCCCCTTCAAACTCTTGTATGGACGCTGGGTACGTGGGCCCCTAGACTTGATCCAGGAGGACTGGGAAGGCAAGCATGCAACCCAGGGAACTCTCATAGTGGATTACATCCTTAGGTTTAGGGAAAGGCTCAAGGAGCTTATGGGAACAGCCCAGAGCAACCTGGCAGCTGCCCAACAGAAACAAAAAGTGTGGTACAATCGCAGAGCCAGAGCTCGCTCATACATGGTGGGTCAGGAAATCATGGTCCTTATTCCAGTCTAGAAAGACAAGCTGCAGGCTGAGTGGGCAGGACCATGCAAAGTAGCTAGGAAAGTAAATGACGTGAACGATATTATAGAGGTACCTGACAGAAGACAGACAGAAAGGATGTACCATGTTAACATGATGAAGTCATGTGCTAATACGGCTGACATGGTGTTTGCAGTGTGTAGTCCTGGGGAGGAGACAGATGAAGGAGACCCCCTTCTGGACTTGCTGGAAGAAAGCAAGCAGGAGTCCTCTGTGGAGGCAGTAAAATTGTGTCCCCAACTGGTCCCGCACAAGGTTCAGGAAGTAAGGGAGGTTTTAGCAGACTTTGCCCCCCTGTTTAGCACCAAGTCTGGACTAACCCCCTTAGCAACGCATGATGTGGCAACAGGGACACAGACGCCCATACGGTAGACAGCATATCAGGTGTCAGAGGTTGTCCAAAAGGACATTAGAAGGGAAGTGGAGGAGATGCTGGATTTACGGGTAATCCCGAGGTCCACAGCCCCTGGGCCTCACCCATAGTCCTTGTGCCCAAGCCAGATGGCTCTACTTGTTTCTGTGTGGACTGTCATAGACTGAATGCAGTCACAAAGTCAGACGCCCACCCGATACCTCGGACAGATGAACTCCCGGACAAGTTGGAAGGGGGTGACCTACTTTACGGCTGTTGATCTGACCAAGGGGTATTGGCAGGTAGAGTTAACAGACAGAGCTAAGGAGAGGTCAGCCTTCATCACTCCAATAGGCTTATTTGAATTAAAGTAATGCCTTTCGGAATGAAGAACACTCTGACCACTTTCCAAAGGTTGGTGAACCAAGTGTTAAATAGTGTTAAGGAGTATGCCGTGGTGTACCTGGATGACATTGCCATCTTTAGTGCCAGCTGGGAGGAACACCTGTCCCAGCTTGGGGAAGTGCTGGGCAGGATACAGAGGGCCGGGCTCACTGTCAAAGCGGAGAAGTGCCAGGTGGCCATGGCTGAAGTGGCATACCGTGGACATGTGGTAGGCCGGGGACAGCTCTGTCCTAACCAAATAAAAATAGAGGTGATCCAGGCGTGGCCCAGACGAGAAATGCAGAAGCAGGTCAGGAGTTTTCTAGGTGTGGCAGGGTACTATAGGAAATTTGTACTTAATTACAGTGCCCTAGCTGCTCCCCTATCTGACCTGGTAAAGAAAAGGGTGCCAAAGAAAATTACCTGGGGACCAGCCTGTGAGAAAGCCTTTACCAGACTGAAGGAGGCCCTGTGCAGTGCTCCTGTATTGACAAGTCCTGACTATAACAAACCCTTTATAGTTCAGACTGATGCCTCAGATGTGGGTATTGGGGAAGTACTGAGTCAGACATCCAACCAAGGGAAAGATCACCCAGTAGTGTACCCAAGTAAAAAGTTACTTCCCAGGGAGCAGACACACTCTACTGTGGAAAAGGAGTGTCTTGCCATAGTGTGGGTCCTAAAGATGCTAGAGCCATACTTATATGGGCAGCATTTTGTGGTACAAACTGACCACAACCCCCTGGTTTGGCTGACACAAATGGGAAAAACTAATGGTAGATTGTTAAGATGGAGTCTTGCTTTGCAAGGGTATGACATGACAATCTTACATAGGGTTGGAGTGAAAAACCAGAACTCCGATGGCTTGTCGCATGTCTATGAGGAGTGAACTGATTTGGGAAGCTTATCCCATGCAGGGGATAGAGCCCCCAAATTCAGTCTAGGTAAAGAGGATCATGACGCTTAGCCAGCTGGTTCTGATCGCTCTATGATTTTTGTAATATAAAAATGTGTTATTGAGTGTCTCTCATGAGACATCCTGTGCTCCTGGGATGACCCCTTCCCCCCAGGTTTCAGTTCAAAGGACAGGATATGTTAAACAGCAGATCTCTGTAATGTGATTAACTTCCAAGTCACATTTTATAGCCGATGTTTATGATCAGTGTTGCCTTGAAGTCAGGAACTAAAATATCCATTTTATTTTTTTAAAATTCAAGTTTACTGCATATTTAAGCACTATTTCATATCTTTCAACAAGAAAGAGAAACAGTTCATCATATACAGTTTCTGGTCTCTATTAGACAAGAGGTAACAATCATTTTGTCACACATTCTGTTATACAGTGGTTTTAAATTCTTGCATCCTGCTTCAACTTTATATTCTTCCTCACCTCTTCCCTACATTAATCAGTACCAAGCCTGTTCTCCTCTCTTCTAATTATCCTCCTGTCCCTGACTATATCTCCCCTTTCATTTATTTTATGTATTCTCCTTGTTTTCCTTCGAGGTCCCCTTGTAGTGTTCTATGTATGTAGGTTTCCATCTCCCTGTGTCATAATCCAGGGTGCCCACCTACATACGAATTTTGGTAACCTGAGGTTTATTTTATGGGTCAATTCTTCTAGGGTCTGGATTTCTTGGATGATATGTACCCATTGTTGAAAGGCGGGGGGGGGTCATTACTAAGCCATTTTCTTGTGACTGCTTTATGGGCTGCTGCCATCAGTATGTTCCATAGATAATCCTGATCAGTTCCCGTCACCTCCTGGGGTAAAATCCTTAATACTAGGTGTTTTGGACCTATGTGTTCTGTGATAGAAAATACGTTTTTCAGTTGTTGTATTATTTCTCTCCAGAACTGTTCTAGTTTTGGGCACAACCAAAGCACATGTAATTGGTCCGCCTTAACCTCCTGACAGTCTCTCCAGCATACTGGTAAACATTTCTTGTCCCATTTGTTTTTAACAATTGGGGTGATAAAAAACCTCATTATAATCTTCCACTCGAATTCCTTCCATAAGGGTGAGTATGTGGTCTTCTGTATTTGTGCATAGCTAATCTCCCACTGTTTGTCAGTAATTGGTTCTCCTAATTCCCTCTGCCATTTTATTTGAGTTTTTGTAGCCTGGTTGCCCACTCTGTCCCTTAGTGCCCTATATAAGCTGAGATTTGCCCTTTTTGTCTCCTTGAGTGCATTACATCCTCCATCTCCCTTTGCAGTTCTGTTGTGGTGTGTTGGATCTTGAGTTCCCTGAAAGGTCTGTATGTATGTTCTAACTTGAAGGTATCTATAGTGATCTATTGGTCTAAGATTGCATTTATCTTTGAGTCTTGCAAATTCCATTACTTGTGTCCCGTCTAAGAACTGACCCAGGGCATACAAGCCCAGTCTTTCCCATTTTCGAAATGTGAGGTCTTGTGTTACGGGGTGTCCCAGGCAAACCATCTCATAGACCACATCTCTCTGTCTAATTTATGCTTTGACCATAGTCTCTTTAATGCTCATAAGGTATTTCTTACAGTAAAAACTAATCTTGTAAAGTCTGAACTTAGGGTTTCTGGCATTGTTAATCATGCTCCTAGGGGTATCCCCTCTGTGGAGACTATCTTTATTACTTTCCATTGGGCAGTATATTCCCGTGTAAGCCACAGCAGGGCCCATCTTAATTGGGTTACTAAGTAGTAATCCTCTAGGTTGGGAACCTGTCTCCCAACCCCCCTTGCCACACTGTAGAGTTTTCATTTTAACTCTAGGCCTCTTGTTGTTCCAGATAAATTTAGAGATCATCCTTTGCCATATTTGGAATTGGTTGTGGTGGATTCTCACTGGTACACATTGAAATAGGTAAAGGAAATGAGGAAACAGGGTCATGGTCACTGCTTAAATTTTCGAATACAGGGGCAGGTTTAGCAGTTTCCAGGACTGTATATCTTGTTGAGTTTGTTTTATCAGGGGGATCGAAATTAACTGTATAGAGATTCGCTAGGTACTTTTGGATTTGGGCTCCAAGATATCTTATTTTATGGGCATTCCAATTTAAGGGCAGTAGTTGTTTTACCTCAGATGAGGGGTTATAGTTCAATTTAAACAGCTCAGTCTTCTGTCTGTTAAGGGAGTATCCGGAGTATTGGCCAAATTTGTCCAGGATAGTCCACAGCCGGTGGATGGACCTATCTGGGTTGGTTTAATACAGGAGGATGTCGTCCATGTACAGAGATATTTTATGTTCCTCCTCTCCTATCATTACCCACCTTATCTCTGGGTCTTGTCTCACGGCTCGGGCTAAGGGTTCAATATATATAGCAAACAGCAAGGGTGATAGTGGGCAACCCTGTCTGGTGCCCCTACCAAGGTCAAACCTCTGCAATAGTCCCCCGTTCACTCTTATGTATGCCTGTGGGTTGGCATATAAAGCCTTGATGGTGCCCATAAAAGGGTCAAGAAATGCCATTTTTTCTAGAACTGTAAACAAAAAGTTCCACCCCACCTTATCAAATGCTTTTTCAGCATCCCAGACTCATTATACATGTGAGGATGTGGTTCTTATTGACTGTATCTATGATGCTGATGGTACGTCTAACCCCCTCTGGGGCCTGTCTGGTTGCTATGAAGCCTGTTTGATCTAGGTGAATCAGTTCTGTCAGAATGGGGTTGAGTCTGGACGCAATTATTGCCGTGAATATTTTATCATCTACATTTAGGAGGGATATCGGTCTATATGAGGCGCATTCCTTTGGATCTTTTCCCTCTTTAGGAATCAGGGAAATGGTGGTGTAATTCCAAGAGGGTGGGACTCTGGCTCCCCCTTGCCACACCTGATTGTAGGTATTTTTAATTAAGGGTGTCATTTCTGTAATGCAGGTTTTATATAGTTCAGAACTGAACCCATCAGGGCCGGGGCATTTGCCCACTTTAAGATTTTTAATGGTCCTAATTATCTCAGCCTGTGAAATTGGGGCTACCAGTCCAAGTTGCTGATGCTCTGAGAGTCGGGTCAGATTTAGCCCATCTAAAAAGTGCCTCAGGTCTCCCGGATAAGTTTGTTCCTGTGGCTGGTATAATTGTTTATAGTAAGTCACCATGGACTCTACAACTCCGTCCCACTTATGTGAGATCCGCCTCGTGACTGCATGTTTAATAGTTGTGATGTGGGCTCTGGCTGCCCTCTGCCTTAACCGGAATGCTAACAGTCTAGTGGCCCTGGGTCCTCCCTCGTAGTAGTTTTGCTTTAGGTAATATAAGGCCTTTTCTACTTCAATTTTCTTATTGTTTGTATATTATTATTAACTTCCTTAATCTCCTTTGTTCTGTTGTGACATATCCTGAGCTTCTGTTGGTCCTCTAGTGTTTTAAGTTGTTTTGTAAGTGTTTCTAATTGTTTAATCCTTTCCCTCTTTTTATATGTTGCTATCAAAATTAATTTCCGAGTGTCATTTTGACTGTATCCCACAATATTTGGTGGGTAATTTCTGGGTCATTATTGAGCTGGATTATTTGCCCTATTGTTTTCCTGATTTCCTCTTTCACCTCTTCACTTCTCAGTAAGCTTATGTTCAGTCTCCAGTGTGTTGGTTTTCTCGGGAGCCACAGGTCTAAGTTTGCTATGAGTGGCTGATGGTCTGATAGGACAGAGACTCCCACCCACACAGAACTGAACGCCTGCAGATCCCTGGAGAAAGTGAGGAACATATCCAGCCTCGAGTAGATCTTATGCCTTGGAGAATAATAAGTGAAATCCTTTGCTGTCGGGTATTTCTCCCACCAGACATCCACTAAGCCTATATCTACCATCAATTTCCCTGTTGACTTAGCTATTCTATTACTCAGCTGCGGAATCTGGACGTGGAGTCTAATACTCTATTCAATGTAACACTCCAGTCTCCTCCTGCTATCAGGACCCCCTTTGTTTTTTCTGTTATGATTTTAAACATTTCTGTGAAGGAGGAGACAGGCGAACCCGGAGGTGCACAGACATTCACTAAGGTGACTGTCATTTCTTGCATTCTTCCTACCACTAGTACATATCTGCCCCCAGCGTCCGCCACTACCTCCTCCTCCTGAAATGGAAGAGAGTCCAGCAGCAGGATGGCCTCCACCCACCTTCCTTCCCCTCTCTAGGGAGGCTTGAAATAGCTTTTGGAATCTTTTATTCTTTAATTTCTGACTTTCTATTGGGGATAGGTGTGTTTCTTGGATAAAATTAATTTCACAATTCTGGTCTTTTAAAAATGTTTGTATTTGTTTTCATTTTATAGGATGATTAATCCCATTGACATTGTATGATAAAACTCTAGAGTTAACTTCGGCCATATCCACAGTTTGTGGTATCATCTGTTGAGATACTCTTTCTTTCCATCATAACTCCCTTAGCCTCTTTAGGCATTAGAGGGTTATCCCCTTTTTCATATTTAAAACTTAACATCAACAATTCCCTTCTCTTTCTTATCATTGTAGTTTTTTCCTTTCCCATAGTATAGTGCTTTTGTTCAAACCACATCAATCTCAAAAAGAAAAACAAAGCTCTCAACTATGAGCTAGCTTTAACTCTGTACAAGATCACTTCCAACTTTCTTCCACTAGGTGGGGGTATAACCTCAACAATAAACTGTAAGTTAAACATTGAACCAACATGACTTTTAACCTGTTTTTTACTGTTCGGAGTCATGATATGGGAAAGAGTCCCCTCCCCGTCCTCCAGGAACCAAGAAGGTCAAGCCCACCAGCTCTGTATGATGGAGAAGATCCCCCCTGTAACCAGCTTATGCAGTACAGTCTTTCATGTTGTGTTCTACATAGCCAGGGCTCCAGAGATCTTCTGAACTCCTTTGTACTTCCAAGGTTAACCATTGTTGTTAAACTAGGGTTGGTGTGCACCCCCTCTGGGTTGCACTGTCCATTTAGGTGGTCTGGACTTTGTCTCTTATGAGGGCATCCATTGGATCTTAGTCCTAGCCCCAAAGAGATCACCAACATCAGCAGTGGTAGCATCATCGCTTCCCCTCTTCTGCCCTGAGGTGTTTTCTAATTATACACCTCTCCCTCCACCCAATAACTCTTGAGGAAATATTCCTCAATCTGACTTTATGTTCCTTGTGCATCCCCAATAATGTATCAACTTTGAGGACTGCAAAATTCTGGTATCACTTACCTATGTATCAGTAAGATCCTCATCTCTGGTCCCAATATCCTTATCTATATAAGACCTTCCTGATGGGATACCTCTGTGACCAGGGTCTTTCAGCTCCCTTTCCCCCCCTCTCAGATCTCACTAATTTCTTAACCTTTACCATACATGTTCCTATGACATTTTTAAATGTAGTCATTGTGGATTCCCTTTTTATTTCTCTACACTATGGGTTCTCAAATGGTGGGGCTAGCCCCTCTGGGGAGGCCCCAACCTGTTCCAGGGGAGGCTCAAGCAAGTCTGAAAAAGTACTGTATTTAAATTTTTGGTTTTATATATTTTGTGCGATGAGATGAAGCAACTGAAAGAGGATAGTAACAGCAGGTGAATTTCATGTATTCCCTGTGACAAGGGAAGGTGAATGAGCCAAGGCTCATTTCAGGTGTACCCGGGGAAGGGCAGGGAGTGAATACATTTTAAAAGGTAACTGCAAAACAATCAAGAAATACACAATGAGCAATAGTGCAAATAAATATGAACAATAAATTAATAATGAGTGGTGGTAACTGATCAATTTGTAGACTGATGGCAGAACAGCCCAAATACAAGGACTGAGCATAGAAGTGCTAAGAGCAGTACCAGGAAGGAGCAGAGTAATCCCTGAAAAGTTGCTTAGGAGCAGGAAAAGAGGGGGAGAGGCAAAGTATGTAGGAAGGTCATTTCATATAGAGAGGAAACAGAGAAAGTAGTCTGACCCATGAAGGCACTGCAACAAGGGGTAACGATTCAAGAATGAAAATAGTGGAGCAAGTAGGTTGGCTGAATAATAATATTTGTTTATTTTATTTGCTATTCAGATAACACCTTTGAGCACAGGAGCTCTTTTTCAAAAGTTCCAAGTCAGTATAAGACAAAGAACTGAATGTGAGCCAAGTACTCAAAGGGGTTTAAATTTATTCATGGTGTACTGTATAAAGTACAGTATGTTATTTTTCTTTGGGGAGGCCCAAGATTATTTCAGTTTTTGGGGAGGCTCAAAATCTTTTCCATGGATTTGGGGAGGCTCACTGTGACTAAGTCTGAGAGCTATTGCTCTACACAACATAATTTTCAGCTAGGTCTATTCAACCTTTGACATTCCCCCTCCTCCCTTCGCCTGGCTGTCCTTCCCCCCCTTTCCCCATGGTCCCATTCCCTCAGTATCTGAAAGTCATTCTGGCCCTAGGCCATTTCATCTGTTCATAAAGGTCCTGTTTATTAAGCTCTCATTTTTCAACTTTGTTGTTAGACACCAATTTGTACACTGCAGTGTCTTTCTTTTAGTTTTTTTCTCTCCTGAAGTGTAATCCTCTCCGATCAGGAGTCCCCCCTCCCCCGCTTCACCCTGGCTTGGGCCAGTGCCCTTCATTAAGTCTTAGCGCTCTGGGGGCAAGCAAAATTGTCCATACCTCTGTTTTCAGTGGGGTTCAGGTCAGAAGGGGCGTCCACAACATTGCAGGTCCCAAGTTCTTGGTGATAACTTTCCTCAGGATCCGGCACGCATGGGAACTTCTTCTTCGCTTACCTCAGTAGTTGGCCTACTTACATTTCGGGTGAGCAATCCCTCAAGTTGGAGTCGGGAAGTGTATGGCTTCAGAAGTGCCATTATGTCTGTTCTCAGGGTCGGCAAGTGGTTGCCTTCTGACTGGTGCTTTGTGGTCATGCCGCTGCATGCTACTGACCATGCCACCTTTCTCAGCTCTTTTTCTAACACTCTTTACCCAAGTATGGCACTGCAACTCCTATCTCTTCCAGGAACTTTGAAGCTGCTTCGAGGTTGGTGAAAGTCTTGACTCCTTTACTTGTTTCAACTCTCACTCATGCTGGGTACAACATCTGTGCCTTCATGTTTTTAGCTTGAATCTGTTTTAGTATTGGCCATAGCATACATCTGGCTTCCTGCACTTGAGAGGTGTAGTCATTATTTATAGTCAGCCTTGCCTTCCCCATTATAAGGGTTCCCATTCTCCATGCTCTGTGAAGTATTTCTTCTTTACTAGTGTAGCTAGTCATTTTGAGTACGAATGACCTGGGATGAGCATTGGGGTTGACAGGTCGTTGAGTGAGTGATCTATGTGCTCGGTCCATGGATAAGCCGAAATCGTCTGGAAGCTGCAAGGTTTCCTTTAGGACTTTTGCACGAAGAGAATCGGGTCTGTCATTTCTTTCTCTGCTCCCTCGGGGATTCTGTAAATCCTCAGGTTCTGACATTTACTTCTCACCTCTAAATTGTCTAATTTAGCCAGTAATTCCCGCTCTCTCGCCATAAGGAACAACAGGAGTCAGTTGTGTCGGTCTGCTTGCTCCATGACCGAGGTGAGGCCCAATTCTAATTTGTCTACACGATGTTCAATTTTTCCGATGTCGGCTCTCAATGCGGTAAGTGACTGATCTATTTTTGAGACTGTTTTAGCCGTTTGAAGTATCGTTTCGGCTAAATGAGAGCAGCCCTCCTCTGAGTCGGCCACGAGCGCCATGCTTTCTTCAACCTCAAAGGGGCCCAGCATTCTGTTCAATTTTTCTCCTGCTAACATCGCTTGGAGTTTTTGTGCCTGGGTATGTGAGCCCTTCATTAGTTGTACCTTGGATCGCGTCGCTTTTGCCGGCGATTGCTTTCCGTTTACTGGTGGATGTTCTATGATTTGATGGATAGGATCGGAGAGAGCCATGGGTTAAGCTGCCATTGAGCTGCTGACGTCACCGGAAGTCCATCTAAAATATCCATTTTATGACGTCTTCAGAGGAAGAACAGTAACTTTCAGCTGGTGTTAGAAAGTTATATGACACCTAAATGAGAAAACTGCAGAGCTGTAAAATTCCTGTGATGTCTTCAAAAAGCAGGAAACCACTCAAAATCAAAGAGGGGATGTGATTTAGAGAGTGTCATAATTTGGGGAATTAGTTTTGCTGAAGTTACAGTATTTAATTTACCTCCTGAGTGATAAGACATCCTGGCTGTATAATTTTTAATATTTTAAAAGGAGGAGCTAGGTGGCATCATAGAAGAGGTGGAGACACAGGGTTTAAACTGTATTCTGTATGTCCACTTACTGACATATGCCTGTTTGGACTCTGAAACAATAACATCTACTTTAAGCACTGTTTTAGAAGGTAGTACATTAGACATACAAGTCTAATTGTATTATGGCAGTAGGAGTTTGCATTTTGTTTCCTTGTTTTCTTTTAAGTGATTGTATGCTTTGTGATATATGGTTCTGTGTGTACATTTTACCTATTTATATCCATTTTCTAAGTAAACCTCTTATATTTAAAGAGACTGCCTATGTCTTCCAAGTCCTTCCGTTTTACCTGTATGTATGGATGGTTAAGATTGTGACAACACTGTTCATAAGCTTAATGTATACCAAACTGGGAAAAGGTAAGCATTTATCTAAGGTCTTTCACAGATTTTGTAAGGGTTCATTTTGTATACCTGATTAGGTGCCCTTGGCAAAAGATATCTGGCATTTTCCTGAAGAGCAGAATTATCTGAGCCTGTACATTTGGGTACACTTGCAGAAGGTTCACAGTTTGAATCCCTCCAGAACTTGAGACCAAAGGTGATTCGGACCCACAAAACAGACAGGAGGGTTACCCTGTTTACAATACTGCGCTCAGAGGTTGGCACTGTGGGAGCAGAGGGCCTGACCTGCTGAGTGGGGCTGTGACACAACTTACTGCGTTTTCCTTTCACCATGAACTCAGTGGCCATCAGGCTTCATCAACAGCCTCCCATATTCCTGAACAGATGCACGCCAACCATAACCATATCATAGCTTCCAGAGCTCCCCGCTCTACAGGTTGACAGTCTCACTCTCCTCTGATGAAGCATCTCGAGGGTGGGTCCCTCATTTGGGTGGTGTGTTTCTCCTTCTGCCCTTCAGGTGAGAGTATCCTGTGCTCCAGTGGAAACTTTAGCCATGCAGATCGACTCAGTGGCATCTCTTGATGTAGGATTTATAACTTTGATGGCTTCTCCTTACTTTGTTTTGAAATTTCTATTTACCCCCACCTGCTGTCCCCACTGGAGCCGCACCATCGGGAGTCACCCATCAAGCCTGTCCCTACCAGTGCCTTACCTGACAGTCCCCGGTCCTTCCATCCTGCCTCGGATACCCCCGGGTGGGGTCAGGGTAGGGGCGGACCCCTGAATCTTGTGTTGTCGAGATCCTGAAACTGCAGGCAGGCACATCAAGACCCTGCTCAGTACTCTGTCTTCCTGGCTCCAGTGGGGGTGTTTTCCACATTTTCTGTGGGATGTTGCTGGCCCATACGTCAAGGCGTGAGCGCCGATGTCGGCAATGTCTCTCCCCCTCCTTCCGCGAAGGATTAGTTCCTGAGGCTGATTGGTCATTGACCTATGCCCTCGACCAATCATGCCCCCGAGATGCCAGCTTGCCGTCATGCCCCCAGCCTCCACCAGGGGTTGCCGCTTGCCGGGTTGGAGGACCCTCCCTTCCCTGGAGAAGGCAAGCTGTCATCAGATGCTCCAGGCTGTCTCCCCTTGGCCAACCCCCGGCGGCCCGAGCTCGCTCCTGAACCCGGGTCGCCGGTGTGGTGCAAGTTGTGGCATCCAGCGCCTCAAGCCTCAGTGCCACTGGGCCGATGACTTCTCCTTACAGCTGCTTAAGTTGCACCTGGTCTTCTAGGCCTCCCTTGGTTGGAGGGTGTGTACCTTTCAATGGGTGTCTCTCTCCTCCTTCCATTTTGGGAGGGGGGGTGAGCCTCCTTCCCAGATTGGCTCGCGGCACCCAACAACATTCCTGTTAGAGGTATAGAGCGAGAACCCTTCCTCCAAAATCTTCCCCTAAATCTGGTTCCTAAATTGCAGTAGCCGAGCAATTAGTAATGTTACCCCTAGCCAGGATGGAAGGCGACCAAGGTCTTGAGTCCCCAGAAGTTTCCTCCTCCCTGTGGTGTTTATCTCCTCCATGCTGAAGGTCATAGAAGTTAGGTAGTCTCTGTGGAAGCTGAAGCAGGTTGGTGGTACTCCTGGGTCCGGATCTCACTCTGGCTGCTTCACTCCTCCTTAGGGAACACTGTGCTTGTCTGTCTCCCATTGTACCTTGGGCTTTCTTCCTTAAAGTGTCTTTGGTCCTGGGATCCCATCCCTGCAAAACTTGGAGGGGTCTGGAACCCTTCATCAGGTTTCCATGTCCCAGTGACATCCCAATAAGGTGATAATTCCCGTAGTATGGACAGAAAGAGCATAAGCCAAAGTTTGCAGTTACACAAGCACTATATAGTGCTCAGTCTCAATCAACCCTAACCTACTCAAGAGCCTGCTGACCCTTTGAATTGAAGGGCTTCACTGGTAGTTTGAAGAGGTAGTAAGTGAACATGTCACCCCCCCCACACACACACACACACACACACACAGATAAAAACGCACATGTCCAAGCATTCTTTGGACTTTTTTGCCACTGTTCTTGTTGCCTCCTCCTCCTTCTCCTCTTCTTGCTGTGCCTTTCTCTCTTTGGGGTTGGGCTTGCTTTCCTAAGGTGCCTTTGTCCTGGTACCCCATCCCTGCAACACCTTGAGGAGTTGGAACCCTACATCAGGGTTACATGTCCCAGTGACACCCCCGACAGGATGGTAGTCCCCGTAGCAGGAACAGAGAGATTGTAAGCCAAAGTTCAGAGTTGCATAGGCACTACATACTACTCAGTCTCAGTCAATCCTAAGCTACTCAAGAGCCCGCTAACCCTTTGAAACAAGGGTTTGACTGCTTCGTTCATTTACTGTTTGAGGGTCTGTCTTGGTAGAAATGAAACACAACACAATATGCTGTTGTTTTAATACCTCCATATTCCTCTATGGCTCTGCCATAAATACATAGATACATAGATACATAGACAGTGTCGGCAGATAAGGGCCTATGGCCCACCCAGTCTGCCCATTTGAGCTTGTAAGTTCAGTTTGTTTTCCTAGAAGTCTGTTGCACCTAACCCCTGACCTCCAGAATTCCTTTATGTCTATCCCATGCATTCTTAAATCCTGTGATTGTTTCAGCCCCCACACTTCCTCTGGCAGGGTGTTCCACTTGTCCACCACCTGCTCTGTGAAGAAATTCTTTCTCATGTTTCCTCTGAATCGTCCTCCTCCAACTTCATCCCATGCCCTCTAGTCCTGGAACATCTTTTTGCTTAAAATAGTGTTTTCCTGCACCTTGTTCCTCCCTGTAAGATACTTGTATGTCTCTATCATATCCTCTCTCCTCCTCTCCTCCAGGGAGTACATGTTCAGTTCCTTCAACCTGTCTTCATAGGACTTGTGATGCAATCCATGCACCATCTTTGTTGCCCTCCTCTGAACCTTCTCTACCCTGTCTATGTCCTTCACGTAGGTATGGTCTCCAGAACTGTACACTGTACTCCAGGTGGGGCCTCACTAGTGTCTTGTATAGCGGAATTATGACCTCCCTTTTCCTGCTGGTAATGCCCCTGCCTATACATCCCAGCATCCTATTTGCTTTACCTGCTGCCTTGTTACACTGTTTCCCTACCTTGAGGTCATCAGAGATGATAACCCCAAGATCCCTTTCCTGCTTGGTGCATGCTAGAATAAATAAATATATATAAGCATGCATAAATAGATGCTATAGAGGAGTAATATATGAAAAGTGGAAATAATTGTACTCCAGTCTCTCCCTGTATGCTGTGCCAAAGAGAAAGGGAGAGGCAGAGAATTATTTCTCTGGATTCTGTCAATGATACACGGTAACATGTGAGCAGGGGGCTCCTCTTCATGATGTATTACCTATGTATTTAACATTTCAAAACTGTATAATGATACAACTGTGTGGATTATGTCGACTGTTTTACAACTCAATAAAAATGATATTTAAAAAAAATACCTCTGTTTTCAGTATGGGATCACATGGCTGTAAAATAAGCCTGTATTAATCTATGTAGTAAATCATTTATGTAGATCCCTCCTTGAATGTGGCATAGGCTATATAGATCACTCAGTGTTGTTAATATTGCCTGGCAATGAACATTTTGGAAAAGCTCTCCAGATGCGTTCTGACCTGCACAATCAGTTACTATCTCCTAATATGAGAATTGTTGAATTGTTACTTATTTGACAACTGTATTGTTGTGCATTCCAGTTTTGTAAGGTTAAGCCTTTAAAAGCTAATAAACACTATTTAGAAAAAGCTAGGGAACCTGCTACCCCGGGACCTAAATATATGCTTGGCACAACTAGTGCATATCCCATTCGAGTCCATGAACTCTGTGGACCTCAAGTTTGTGACATGGAAGACACTCTTCCTCATAGCTGTGACCTCTGCTAAGAGAGTCAGTAGCTCCATGCCATCTGCACAGAGCGTAACTACACCATCATGCAGAGAGACAAAGCTGTCCTGAGGACAAACAGAAAGGTCCTCCACAAAGTGGTGTCAAAATTTCAGTTTAACCAACCAGTTACTCTACATGTGCTTTTGCCATTCCATTCGAGTCCAGGTGAACATTATTCCACTGTTTGGATATCAAGAGAGCATGCAGCTACTATCTTGACAGAACAAAACATGTCACATCTGACAGCAACCAATTGTTTGCTACCTATGCGGGGTTGGCAAAGGCAAACCTGCTGCCAGAAAGAATATCTCTAGGTGGTTGGTCTTCTGCATGCAATTCTGCTATGAAAAAGCAGGTAAGCACTCCTTCTTAAGGCTTATAGCACATTCCAAGTACACATCTTCACTAAAGCACTATTGTCCGGACGTTCTCTCAAGAAAAGATGCTAGGTTTGGGACAGCAGTCTTACAGAACCTTGTTCCTGAATTGGTTCCAGTCTTCCCAGCCTCCCAAGGTACTGTTAAGTAGTCTGACGTTCTTGTATGGCATCACTGTTGAACTCATGGTATTAGAAGAAAAAAATACTCACTGTAGTAATAATGTTCATTCTAATGGATCCAACAGTCAGCCAATACAACGCCATCACTGCCTTCTCTTTTAAAACCCAATCAGAATAAGGTTTGTAAATATAATATGGATTTAAATACTCTTTTCTGCCTGAGCTTTGCTGCACTCAATTTTCAGAGCCCCAAGAATGCCGCAGGCTCCTGGTGCGCTGTCTGGTGCACAGGGCTTGCAGCATTTTCTTGGTCCACTAATCAGGATTTTCTATCCCAAGTGCAAAATGCCATAAATTACACCAGCTTTTTCTCTTTTCCCTGGTCTAAATTGCACCATTTGGGGGACCCATTTTACAGGGCTTGCACCAAAGACTTGGCGCAAACTGCCGTAAATTGAGGAATTGTTGTCACTGCACCCGATATACTAAAATCAGGTGCAGTTGCCATCAAAGGCGTAGCTGGGCCAAGGAACGGGGTTGATGCAGGGCTTGATGCAACACCATGCATCACCCTTTGAAAATCAAGTCCTTTATATATATATATTTTTGGTACTTTTTACTCCCCTGGTCACCAGTTTGCTTACCTCTATACACGTCCAAGCATCCTCCTAAGGTTTCTGGCCGCCATCCCAAGGACCCCAGGCTCTATATTCGGGCCCGTGGCATACCCCTGTGGTGGGGAGGTGGAGAGCCCCCCTCGCATTCTCACACCAGGACCAGATCCAGTAGAGCTGCACACCCTCAGAGCCGCGAATCCCCCATGGAGATAGGCATCATGCCGCCGTGACTGGTGCCCATATTTTCCTTTCCAGCGCCTCAACCCTCAGTGCCACCAGGCTGGCAAGTCCTTTATACTTTAAATATGCATTTTAAAATAGTAATGGTATATTTAGTCTGCTTATTCTTTTACTATTTAGCTAACTATAAGCCATGCAGTTTAATTAATTAGCACTGCTCCCTTCTGCTCTTGAGCACTAATCTGATGTTAGAACATTAGAGGGAGCATTACCACACAGCAACATTTGAATGCAGTTTCAATTCAACAGCAGCATTCTAATCTCCAATGGAACACTTATAGTGGAGATGATGTAGCCTTTGTATTGGCTTACTATTGCAGTCTTCAGAAGAAATATCATTACTACGATGAGTGATGTCTTCTTTGACATTGAGTATCCCCTTCATCCTTGCATCCTTGTGCATTCTGAAGAGCTGCACTTAGTTTGATGGTGTTATTCCCCCTTCAGGTACTTGAATACAGCAATCATGTCTCTCCTGAGTCTTCTTGTTTCCTTGGAGAACATTCTTAGCTCTGTAGGTTGGTCCTCATAGTCAATTTTCTCCAAGCTTTCAACCACATCTGTATTTTCTCTGTAGCATCAATGTCCTACCTCAAATACAGGGACCAGAATTGAACACTATACTTCAATCAATCAATCAATTCTTTATTCATAAAACACTATTCCAAAAGATCATAGTATTGTACAATAATTAACAAACAACATTCAACAAAAATATATTTCATAAAACTTACTAAAACACAATACTAAAAGGCAGGATGTTAACCCTTAGGCTGCCAACATAATTAGAACATATAGGAATTTTGGACTGATATATCAGTCCGCGGTACAGCAAGGGTTAAATATCAAGTTTTTTAACTGTCAGAAAATGCTGACTCAAATAAATAGGTTTTTAAGGCTGATTTAAAGGCCTCAGTGGATGGGTACTCTCTAACCCGACGAGGTATTGAATTCCACAGGGTCGGGGCTACAAAAGCAAATGACCTGCTCCCATAGTTGTCAACTGGTGGACCCTGGGAATTTCTAGCAATACCTCATTGGCAGAGCAGAAAGGATGAAGGGGCAGTAGGGGCAAAGCAGATCTCACAGATAATGTGGACCCAATCCGTGTAGGGCTTTATAGGTCAATAATCCAACCTTGACGATGATCCTCCACTGAACCAGCAGCCAGTGCAGGCCGCAGAGCACAGGTGTGATGTGGCAAGATCTCGATAAGCCAGTCAACAACCTGGGAGCCACATTCTGCACCAGCTGTAGGTGGCAAAGATCCACCCCAGAAGCCCTAGGTATAGGGCATTGCAACAATCAAGGCGTGAGGTCACAAAGGCGTGGACCAATGTCAGAAGGTCATCAGCAGGGACCAGGTGTTTTATCCAGGTGATATTCCTCAGATGGTAAAATGAGGAATTGACAACGGCCAACACCTGGGACTTAAGTGTCAGCTCACTATCAAGCATAATGCCTAGATTCTGCACCCGATCAGAGGTCACTAGCTGGTTGTCTGGTTGCCTCCCAGCCAAAGCCCAGATGGCTGTCCAGCCAATAGCCTCTCTATCTGATGACCTGGGTCCATGACCAACACCTCAGTCTTATCTGAATTAGCTTAAACCAGTTGGCACTCATCCATTCTTCAATCTAAGAGAGGCAGTTGTTAAGGACTGAAACAGCGTCACTTTGTTCAGGCACAAAAAACATGTACAGTTGAATATCATCTGCATAGCAGTGAAAACTCAACCTGTGCCACCTAATAATGTCTCCCAACGGCAGCATGTACACCATGAACAACATGGGGAGAGCACCAAGTCCTGTGGCACCCCACATGGCAGGGGGAGAGGGGATGAGGTAAACAGCCCCAATTCCACTCTCTGCATCCTGCTTATGAGGAAAGAATGGAACTATCTGAGGACTGTACCCGACAACCCACAGAGTAGCCGCAGGTACTCCAGCAACACCCCATGGTCCACAGTGTCAAACATTGCTGAGAGATCAAGGAGGACCAAGATGGAATGACTCCTCCGATCTCTCACCATCAGGAGATCATTACGTACCCAAACCAATGCAGTCTCAGTGCTATGCCTCTTCTTGAAATGGACTAGAGAGGATCATAGATATCATGGGTGATCAGATGCTCCTCAAGCTGCAACGCGACTGCTTTCTCAATAACCTTACCTACAAAGGGTAGATTAGAGACAGGTCTGTAGTTTGCAAGACAGTCAGGGTCAAGAGATGCTTTTTTCAGAAGGGGCAAACCACAGCCTCCTTCAAGATGTCCAGAAACACCCCAGTCTCTAACGAACACCCGACTATCTCAGCTAGGACCGGTACGATTACCTCCACACACCCCACTAGGAGACGTATTGGACCAGGATCCAAACTACAGTAAGTTGGTCACAAGCCCTAAATTATCTTCACTACATCCTCGATCGTCAGCTGGCCAAAGTCTGACCAGACAAATTGGGTGCCTGTAATCTCGCACCGATCTCTGCTCTGCCCATTTGAATGCCCTGTGCAAATCTCAGACCTGATGCTGCTCACCTTATCCACGAAAAATTGAGCAAACTCCTCACACTTCTTTTATGACAAGGCTCCCCAATTCTGGAGAGAGGCTGGATTGCACAGCCTGTTCACAATCTAGAAGAGCTGAGCTGGTCAATTTTGCACAGCTACAATCTCCCTGGACAGAAACTCTGCCTTCTTACAGGAGACACCAGATTGATAGTCCCTATAATGGGACATCAATCTAAGTTTGTCATCACTCAGGTCCGATTTCCGCCGGTGATGTTCCAACCTTCTCCCCACTCTCCTCAACTCCCTCAAGGTCCCATCAAAACAAGGAGACCGAGGGCAAGGAGTAAGGGGGTGAACCCGGATGGGAGCTATGGAATCCAGAGCATTTCCCACCACCTTATTATAGGCCATTAGAAGACTCTCTGGATCCATGCTAATACTTGAACTCCCTGATAGATCCTGAACCGCCATGAGACCATCGGGATTAAACCCCACAAAGGGTGGCACCAGGTCATCTTCGCAGGGGCAGGTCTATTGGGGGGGCCGCAAAACTGAACCCTATAGTGTGATGATCGGACCACCCAATGGGTTCCACCACCACATCAGAGATCTGCATCCCCTGTAGGAACACTTGGTCCAATAAATGACCTTGTGCATGGGTCACAGAAGTAATCACCTGTGTGAAGCCCAATGAGACAATCAGTTGGAGGATGTCTTGAACAAAATGTGAGTGATCATCATCGACCCAGGCATCGAAGTCCCCCAACACCAACCACCTGGGGGACTCCAATACCATCTCGACAATGAAGTCCACGACTTTCTGCAGAAAATCCCTCTAGATTGGTTCTGACCAAGGAGCTGTACCCTGGCATTAAAATGTCACTTGACCTATTTATGAAGTTTTCACAAAGCCATGATTTAGTCTGTCTTGCTAGCTGCTACTTCACACTGTTGCTCCCGTATAAAGTTGCTGCTGATCAGTACTCCCAGGCCTTTGCCCTGCTTGGTTTCAGTATTCCTGATGCCAATTGGGTAGTATTTTGCATATACATTCCTGTTCCCAGGTGCAGATGGCATTTCTCAGCATTTAAGTTCACCTGCTATTTGGCCACCCATTCCCTAAAACCTGTCCAGGTATTGCTACAAAGAAATTAAAATATCCCATCAACTTAGAGAGTATACATTATTTTGCCTAAACAAATAAACAGAGAAGCATTTACTTCATTTCATTTATTGGTTTTACCAGGAAACCGCCATTGTGCAATGCTCACTTGCAAGGAGGTCCTGGTTAGGACAGTTAGATAATACAGAGTAATGCAGTCAAACCATAATCTAGCATACATACATGGTAACAAGATGTAACAGGTTTACAGAAATTATAGATATAATATACATCAGAGCAATCTATTACAGCATACCCATTATCACATTTACTTTTTTCTTAAGCACTAATGCTCTATCTGTAAGTCAGCAACTTTTCTGCTATACTGGGGCCCTCGGGGTTCACTTATCCACACCTCCCAATGAGGCCGGCCTGGGTTCACTAAAGGGTGTGCTACACTGGAGTAAAGTGGCACGATGCCTCCACATGGGTTAGTGATATGGGGTACCTTATAATAGAAGGCTTTCTTAGAATGGCAGAAAAAGGGGAGATATTGTTGATGGGGGACCTGAATATGCCAGATGTTAACTGGAGCACCTTTGCTGCAGGCACATCCAAGAGCAGGATCATTCTCGATGCCCTACAAGGGGCATGCCTCAGACAGCTAGTATTGGAACCCACTCGGGAGGGAGCAATCTTAGACCTGGTACTTTCAAATGGGGATGGAGAAAGAATCTCAGATTTTGAAGTGGGTAGCCATCTGGGAACAAGCGACCACCAAACAGTGTGGTTCACAATAAACACAGCCATACAATCAAGCCATACAAAAGCAAGAGTACTAGACTTTAGGACGTGTTGACTTTGGGAATGAGAGAGTGCTTCAGAAAAGCACTAGCAAACAGGCAAGAAGGAGGGTGGAGGAACAATGGGAGTGATCAAACAGCCATCACAGAGGCAACAAGCCTTTGTGTAAAGCAAATCAATAAACACAACAAAGGAAAAAACGCTATGGTTCACAAAAGAGGTGCAGGGAAGGTTAAGGAGAAAAGGACAGCATTCAGGAAATATAAGGAAACACAGAAGGAGCAAGACAGAGAACTTTATCAGTTAAAGCAGAAAGAGGCTGGGAAGGCAGTCAGAATAGCAAAGGCCCAAACCGAGGAAAGGATAACCAATTCTGTTAAGAAGGGATAAGACCTTTATAGGTACATTAGGAGCAAAGAAAGACCAAAGGAGGGATACTGAAGCTTAATAAAGGGAGGAATGTGGGTGAGGGTGACAGTGAAAAGCAGGGATACTGAACGAATATTTCTGCTCAGTATTCACAAAGTAAGAGGAGGGGAGTTACCTAAACCAAACAAGAGAAACACTCTGAAGACGGGGTCATATCAGTCCATTACAGAAGAAAGGGTTCTGAAAAGAACTAATAAAATTGAAGGTGGACAAAGCAATGGGGCCTGATGGGATTCACCCAAGAATTCTAAAAGAACTAAGGGTAGAACTAGTGACACCGCTGACTACTCTCTTTAACAAATCATGGGAGGATGGGGTGGTACCCGAGGACTGGAGGAGGGCAGATGTGATTCCTCTTCACAAAAGTGGGAGCAGGACAGAGGCAGGAAACTACAGACCAGTTAGTTTGACCTCAGTGATAGGGAAAATGATGGAATCACTTCTGAAGGAAAGAATTGTTGAGTACCTAGAGGCCAGTGGGGCACAGGACCCAAGGCAGCATGGATTCACGATGGGAAGGTTGTGTCAGACGAATCTAATAGATTTCTTTGACTGGGTGACCAAAGTAGTAGACCAGGGAGGGGCTGTGGACATAGCCTACCTAGATTTTAGCAAGGCATTTGATACAGTCCCACACAAAAGATTAATACACAAGATAGCCAGCCTTGGAGTGGGTCCCAAGGTGGTAGCCGGATAAAAAAAATGGCTAGACAACAGGACAAAGGGTAGTAGTAAATGGAGTACACAGTGAAGAAAGGAGGGTTACTAGTGGGAACCGTAGGGTTCCGTGACTGGGACTGGTCCTTTTAATGTCTTTATAAGTGACATTGCAGAGGAACTGAAGGAAAAGTGTGTCTCTTTGCAGATGACACAAAGATCTGCAACAGGGTTGATACACAAGATGGAGGAAAGGATGAGAAGGGACTTGCAAGGTTGGCGGAATGGTCAAATGTATGGCAGCTCAGATTCAATGCAAAGAAGTGCAAGGTAATGCACATGGGAAACAAAAACCCAGGGGAAGCATACACAATGGGGGGTGAGATACTGACAACAGTAAAAATAGAAAGGGACCTGGGGGTAATTATATCAGATGACCTAAAGGTGGGCAAGCAATGTGAGAAGGCAGTAAGGAAGGCTGGGGGGATACTGGAATGGGTAGGAAGAGGCATCAATAGTAGAAAACAGAAGTTGTTATCCCTCTGTACAGACAGTTGGTGAGACCCCATTGGAGTACTGTGTGCAGTTCTGGAGACCCCATCTCCGCAAAGACATAGACAGAGTGGAGGCTGTCCAGAGGAGGGCAACCAAAAGGGTGCAGGGTCTGCACCAGAACACGTACGAAGAAAGACTAGAGGAGCTTAATATGTATACTCTTGAGGAAAGAAGGGAGAGAGGGGACATGATAGAAACTTTCAAGTACCTCAAGGAATTAACAAAGTCCAAGGGGTAGCATCTTCCAGAAAAAGAGATGTTAAGAACAAGGGGCACAATTTGAAGATAGAGGGGATGGCTCAGGGTAATGTGAGGAAGTATTTTTCACTGAGAGGGTTGTGGATGCATGGAACAGCCTCCCTGAGGAGGTTGTGGAGTCAAGAACAGTGGGGGGTTTCAAGAAAGCATGGGACAGGCATAAGGCAGTCCTAGTGGCGGGTAAGAGGAAGTAAGCTGTTGGTTAACTAGGATCTGCAGCTTATCAGTTAGGTAGGAAAATGGGCAGACTAGGTTGGCCAAGCAGTCCTTATCTGCCTTCAAATTCTATGCTTCTATGTCTCTGTGTTTTACCTGGCAACTGAAACACAAGGTTACCTGCCCCCCCGCCCCCAGGAATAATATTAAACTACCCAGACAGTCCCTTCCCGAAAGCAAGTGACTGTACAAGCAGCGACAGCCCCACATCATAAAAGGTGATTTAACCAAACAATTTATTTAAAAGAGGGGGTATGGACAGTAGCAGGGGTAACAAGGGAAAAATGGAAGCAATGGGGCAGCACTCTCTCTATACTCTAAATGCAACAACAAACAGTTCAGGGCAATAACAGTTAATGCTTTAACTCACCATTCTGTCCAGCCCCCTAGCAGTCCTTGAAAACCCGCAATGCAGATGCACCTGACTTAATTCCCCCCAAAGGCCACTGGTGAGAGATCTCTCAGAAGGCTGCAGTGGGTGCCACACTGGGGACACACTTGCAGCAGCAGGGTGGAGTTTGGTGGCACACTTAAACAGCTGAAATTAAATTACTTCCAAAACACAGTTGCAGAACACAAACATTGAACTGGTACCACTTGGAAAAAAAGGATTCCCTATTTGTAATCCAGTGGGATTTGGGTGATCAAATTGTCTTTAACGTATCTTCTGCATGGGCTTCTTGCAATGGCACAGTCCTGCCCAGGACCTCTCCCTCACTTCTAACACAATACTTTTTCTCCCAGCTGCAGGGTCGAATGCTGGGGTTGATTCACGGTTCTGATGTCTCACATGATACCTCCAGTACAGCAGCCTGACTGAAGGTGATGCTTCAGGCTGTGACACTGCTCTCCCAGATAGCTGGTGGGCTCTCTGGGCTGTTCTCTCTCTTGGTTTGTCTTGCTGAGCCTCAGGATTGGGATGCAGGTGGATGCTTGGGTTTGTGCTTGGAGACTAGTAGAAGCCAATTCCCCCAGGGAGGAGAAAAGTCTGTGGGGGTCTAGAAAAATCCAGCTCCATGATGCCGTTTGATTTACAGTTTTGTGGAAAACTTCTTCCTCTTTTTTTTTCTCTGTTCACAAGTGCTCTCTTTTAGGGATCACAACTTTTGCTGCCTGCCAGGCTATAATCCTGGACAGACAGGGGCAACTGGCCCACACCTGTAGACTATGTCACTCTGTGAGAGTCTCTCTCAACTGCCACCACTTTCAAAAAGGAAGGAGCTGATGGAACAGCCAACCAGTGGCAGAGAGCTAGTGAGGGGAGAGCAGCTGCCCCAGATAAATATCTGGTGCTTGGTTTCTGGGAACATTGCTGTTGTGCGGCTGTGTGTCAAGGGGATTGTGTTTTTCCTTATTTCACATAACAAACTACAATCAAAATGGCTGCCTAGTGATGGGTGGAGGTGAATCATTGTGGGAAGAAGGGGAGGCATTGTTTGATTGCCGGTTTCAGTGCCATTAATGGAGGGGTCCGGGTCACGTGACTGCAGCTGGCCAATCAGGCGGTTGCAGTCAAAGGTTTAAAAAGCAGTAGCAAGTGTTTTTCTTTTATTCCATCGAACAGAGCTGACAAAACAGCCAACCAGCAACAGAGAGCTAGCAGGGGAAGAGTGGCTGCCTCAGATAAATACCTGGGGCTTGATTGCTGGGAACACAGCTGTTGTGGGGCTGTGTGTAAAGGGGATTGTGTTTTTCTTTATTTCATATTACTAACTACAATCAAAATGGCTTCCTGGTGATAGAGGAGGGGGAAGAAGGGAGGTGAAGCATCATGGGAGGAAGGGGAGGTACTGTTTGGCTGCCAGTTTCAGTGCCATTGCTGGAGGGGTCCAGGTCATGTGACTGCAGCCAGCCAGTCACGCTGCTGAAGTCTCCTATAAATTCCCAGAAGTCCAAGTGACCACAATGCATGAGTACCATGAAGCAGGATTGTAGCATCTGTTTTAGTAGCGTCTGGGAGATTCAGCAGGCCGTCCACAGGGAAGACAGCAGGCTGCAGGCCACGCTGGTCATGGCAGGAGAAGTAAGTGTTAATGGGAGGGTAGAAAGTACAGTGCAGAGGGTTGGAAGGGGAATGCAGCTGATCCCTATCTAGGATCAGCTTACACTTGAACTGGGCATAGTGGAAGGGAGCATTGGACATGCACTGTAGGGGGTTGGAAGAGGAATGCAGATAATCCCTATCCAGGGTCAGCGTACATTTGTACTAAGCATCAAGGAAACGGGTGAGGTTAGCTGTGTGAGGGAATTCAGGGATTGCAGAAAACATCGCCAACTGGGTTATGTACAGAGATATATTACTGGGGACTAGGGGAAGCTGGGCCAGGAAGATGTGGGGGAATAGCAGTAATGGATAGGAGTCAGGAAAGTGGAAGGAGAGTAATAAGCTGTAATAGCTGTGGGGTAGCAGTCTTCCTGGGGATGATGTGGAGTGCAGGACGTTGTCCAGGGTGCAGGAGCCTGGAGCAGTTTAGGGCAGAAGTAAGGCTGCTCAGATGGGAGCTGGGAGGATGGTATGGAGACTCAGAGGAGCACAGCAGTGGAGAGAGTCAGATGGGGTGTGCCCAGAGAAGCAAGAGTATCAGGCAGGGGAAGAGAGCATCACCCAGTGTCCAGGGGTATGTCTTCCTCAGAGGACCAGGAAGGCCAGGGTGGAGGTATGGCAAGTGGTGTTGGGGGGGTGGGAATGGGACAGTAGCAACAGGAGTGTGAACTCTTGAAGGTGTGCCTTTAATGAATAGCTTTGCACCACTGGCTGGTATGGGGAGGGGATATCAGGAGGTGGGGTAGGAGGTAGGTATAAGTAAGAGTCGAGGATAGAAGGACAGGGTAGGGAAGCGGGGGTTAGACATGGAAGGCAGGGAAGATGAAGCAGACAAAGTGGAGCAGGGAGGGGGATGGGAAAGCAAAGGGTAGGTAGAAGGGAGGGAAAGTGCAAGCAAGCTTGGCTATCCAGAGAGGGAAGGGTATAGAGGGGAATGGAGAAACAGTTTGGGAGATAAGCAGTGGAGCAGCAGAAAGTCAAGTTCAAAAAATTTTTTTTTTAAAATATATGTAGATCAAATCAGTGAGCTATCATACATTTCAGATCAAATCCTTCCTCCGTGGTACATTGAACTGTCATTCTATAATCAAGTATATACAAAAATTAATTAAAAATGTTGTTATAAAAAAAAAAATTTTTTAACTTTTTATATTAGATTACTAGAGCATGTTGCATACTCACACTATGACACTATTCATTTCATCCTGAAATGCTGTTATCTAAACAAAAAATAAATAAATGTGTGTTTCTTTACATTTATTCTCCAAAAGAAATGTGACTTTGTTCTGTAATTCGTTAATATAAGTTCACCATTCTTACTTTAAACATTATTTTTCTTTCTTGACTTGAGTAGTAAACATCAAATAAGATGTTCCTTCAAGAATTTTCTATAAGAAAACATTTTCTACACATTCAATTTCTGTTATTTCAAATTCTTATCTATATATGTTTATAAGATGTTTAAAAACCCATATGTACCCCTTATATCTATATAATGCTTAGTACTAATAGTTCTCTCCATGCATCCACTCTTTCATACATCATATTCATGTTTAACTTTTTTATATGTTTTTTCTTCTCTTTCTATGCCTTAGAAATGCTTATATAAACTGTATATTGCATTACTTAATCTCATTGCTTACAGCTTGACTTCCATTTGTAAAATAGGTACCTTAGATTTCCTACTCCATTTTGACTTCTTTTTGGTTTTTAGAACTGCATAGGAGAAAAAGGAAAAGAAAGCGCCAATTTTTTTACATATTGTGTTTCTTATATCCATGAATGCAGATTCAGTCATTTTACTTCTTATTCAAGCTTTAGAAAATATCTTTACCACTTATATTAATGAATTACAGAACAAAGTTACATTTCTTTTAGAGAATAAGTGTAAAGAAACATACATTTAGTTTTTGTTTAGAGAACAGAATTTCAGGATGAAATGAATAGTGTCATTGTGTGAGTATGCGACAAACTCTAGTAATCTAATACAAAAAGTAAAAAAAAAAAATTTTTATAAAAAAAACAACATTTAATTCATTTTTGTATATACTTGATTATAGAGTGACAGTTCAGTGTATCACCGAGGAAGGATTTGATCCAAAGTGTATGATATCTCACTGATTTGATCTACATATTTAAAAAAAATATATACGAATTTTTGAACTTTACAATATTGGGGTGAGTGAGCTCACATTATTACAATCTGTTTCTGGATGTTTGCTATTGCCATGTTTGGATTTGGGCTGCTCCTCTACTAATTTAAACATTTTTGTGTCTTGAACCGGAGTTGGCTGAGCTGGAACCACTTTGAGTTTGCAGCAGAAAGTTAACCATGGCAGAGAGGGAGCAGTTAAGTGGGGGAACAGCTGGTACTGCAGGTGAAGAAGGAAGGTAGGAAGGAAGGAAGGAACCATGGCTGCAGAGGATGGAAGGGTGAAATTCCTAGGGGACTCCATAATTAAGGGTGTTCACTGGGGAAAGGATGGGGGACCAAAATGCAAGAAAAAAGAGTAATTTACATGTCAGGGATTACAGCGGGAAAGGTGTGCCCAAGAATCAGGGAAATAATAAGGGAGGTTGGAGGGAAATCAGACTTAGTTATACACACAGCTACCACTGACCTAGCAGGGGAGAAGGTGCATGTAGAGCAAGGCAGATTCAGGGTGGTAGGAAAGACGTGTAGGAAGGAAGCCAGATCGCTGACCTTCTCAGAAGTGATACCAGTACCAAGAGTCAGCACAATCAGGAAGAAAAGAATAGAGGAATTATAAGACTGGCTAAGGAAATGTTGCAGGGAGGAAGGATTCACCTTTATTGGGGACTGGGGGACCTAGTCAGATAAAACGCTGTTTTCACTGGATAGGCTACATCTCATTAAGGAGGGCTAGAGGGTACTCAAGGACAAACTGGGGGGTACATAACCAATAAACTAAATTTAAACTACTGGGGGGGTACCTCAGGCCTGCAGGCCCAAAGACTCTAGGAGGAGGAGGAGGTCAATGGATCTCCCTCGTACACCAGCAAAAGAGGACTGGAGGCTGGAGGTGGAGGCGGAGAGAGCATTGAGCAACGGGGTGGAGGGAGAGCACAGAGGGAAGAAATGAGAAAAAAAAGAAGTGAGGGAAGGGAAGGGAAGGAGGTTCAGATTGAAGATGGAAAGTGGTGTCTCCAAACACACTGTCTTCGAAACAAGATGGATGACCTGCAGGCGCTACTAGCAGAAGGGAGGGAGGGAGGATATTGCAGCAGTAACAGAGACCTGGACCACACCACATCATGACTGGGACCTCTCAATCCCTGGATATAAACTATACAGGAGAGACAGGGTGGTAGGGAAAGGGGGTGGGGTGGTGGTTTATATCAGGGAGGGTATAACATGCATGAGGGAGGAGTCAGAGAAGGAAGGGCAGAAGCATTGTGGGTTCAGTTACAGTCCAATATAGGGAGAAGGGTGAGGCTGGGGTGGTTTACAGAACACCCAATCAGGAAGAGGAAAGGGACAGGGAATTGAGCTCACAGATATTAGAAGCTGCAGGGAAAGGTGAGGTGATAATAGTGGGGGACTTTGACCTACACATGGTTTACAGGAGCGTACCATCCATAACATGTGCCAGGAGTCAACACCAATCAATCAAAATGTTATTGTTAGGCTAAAGAGCCATTAACAAGCCAAAGAAAAAAACATCACACTCTTAAAATCACATGCAGTACGGAAATTCAATAAATAGTTACAATGTTTGTATACACAAGAGGGCAGCTATATACAATAAAAAACATAAGACATTAAATCGTTTACATTAATCTATCATTAAAATATATGCCAAGTTGAACTACAGCATTCCAGGCTATTTGTTACATATTTCATTTACAGAGTCTAACTGAGCCTTCTATAAAAGTATTTCATTGCCAATTAATTTTGGTTTTTTCTTATATATTGCACCGAAATACTTGGCTATCCTTTCCAGAGCCCACTCATCTGCTGTGTGCAATAAAATGACTATTAATACTTATTTTTCTATGCTATTTCTAGGGTCCAAGAAGGGACTTAGCCAGTATAGTCTTCCCTTGGTGTACCAACTGCATTTCCATTGATGTGCAAGAGGTCTTTTCCTCCCTCTGCACATAAGCATACTTCATTCTCTTTCATGAGATTATTGTGTCTTGTTTTTAATATGTTGCTTGGACATCACTCAAACTTATATTTCAGAAATATTTTCCACAGTTCAGGTTTATCTAATGCATCCAGATGTGGTTTATATCCAAAGCTATAATTATACTTAGCAAACCACTTTCGAATCGTGATTGGTGTATACTGTTTAAATCTCTTTGATTCCAAGTATTTAAGATTTTCTTGTAATGCAATTTTTATACTTGCTACTAATTATGATTCCCTTTTCCATACATTAAGTTGCTCAGTTTATATTCCTTTAATAGTTGAAGCATGGATGGGATACCAATATTTGTTGTTCTTATAACCAAGCGCAAACCAACTTTTTTCAATTAAACATTGATAGGGTAAGCTTCCATGAGGACGTTTAGTTAGTCTTATTCAGTAATTCAATTTCCTGCTTTGTGACTGAGCATTCAGATTTATTATACCTAATTCTGCTCTTATATACGAGGATGGGCATGATGAACCAAGCCTTAGTATTCTTCTTAATAATTTATATATGTGTACTCCCATTTTTTCTGTGAGATTGTTGTCCCATACTTCAGCTCCGTACAATTGTTGAGTTTGATATTTAGCTCTTGTGGCAGTTATCATCGGCTGGATAGACTGTCCACTGTATCTAAAGTTAAGACTATATAAGCCTTGTATATTTTATTTAGTTTCTTTAAAGTAACCTCAAAGTGGTTTGTCCAAGAACAGTTAGCACTGAGTACAATGCCTAGATGTACATAACTTGGTGCCATTTCATTTTTTTCATACCTAGGTACCATGTTCCTGTTATTTTTTTGTCTATTCATTCCAAAAGCAACAGTTTTGGTTTTTTGTAGATTCACGTTCATTTTCAGTTCCTCAGATCTACCTTGCAGTAGGTCTAGCTTTTTTTTGCAATACCTTCTTTGCTAGTGAAAAAAGGACAAAGTCATCAGCAGAGGCCAAAGCGGTGCAATTAAATTGATTTATCTTGGGTTAGTCTAAGGGAAGAACACTTAATTCATCTAGGAGTGGATTAACATATAATGTAAATAGCGTAGGAGCCAACAAACAACCTTGTCTGACTCCTTTGTTTGTAGGGAATGGTGCAGATAATTTCCCACTACTTCCCAACTGTACAGATGCCCATGTATGTGAGTACAGGCTCTGTATTATGTAAATTAAATTCTTATCCATTCCTCTCTCACTAAGCGTTGTCCACAGGACCCCTCTTGAGATCAAGTCAAAAGCTGCAGTATAGTCAATAAAGACTGTATATAGCTTTTGTTTCCTGAGGAAAATATATTTTTCTATCAAATGTCTAAATACATAGATATTGTCCGTAGTTGAGACATTCTTCCTAAAGTCTGCCTGTAGAACAGAGATACCCCCAGTTCTCTCCACTTCTCAGTTAAGTTTTTCCAAAATGATTTTTGAGAAAATCTTTAAGTTGATGTCTAACAGGCTTATAGGTCAGTGCATTGAAGGATCAGTTGTCCTACCTTTTTTATGCATTGGGACAATGTCCACACCTTTCCATGAATCTGGGAATGACCCCATGGAAATACACTTGTTATAAAAAACTGTAAGGTATCTGTCCCAAAGGCTTGTTTGACATAGATAAACCTCTGATGGAATACCATCCAGCCCAGGAGCCTTATTAATTTTGAGGGTATTTATTGCATGTAATACTTCTTCAGACTTAATACAGGCAGGGTTACTCTGAATAAGATTACTGTATAAGGATGTTTTCTGTAGTTCTGGTTCCCAAAACATATTTTTAAAAATGTTGATCCATTTTTCTTCAGATACATATGTATCTGTTATGATTTTTAAATTATTAGTGCCTTTAGCTACAAGTCTCCAAAACTTTTCCTGTTCTTCTGGATTGTTGTATTCACTATCTCTTCCCACTGTTTTTTATAGTGCTCCTTTTTCTTGTCTAATAGTAGGTTTTTAGTTTTTTTTCTTTATTTGTTTATCTCCCCCTACATGCTCCAGAGTCCCCCACTCCCTTGGGACACCATGGTCCCGACTTATCTCCTACTCTCCTACCTCGAACCCTCCGTTCTCACCTGGTTAAGTTGCTTTATCAGATTTTTGTCACCATTTTGTTTATACTTTCTAAATAGTTTCCTAATCTTTTGTTTCTCTTTCTTACATTCAGTATCATACAATCCCTCTATTTGTTAAGACATTATCTGCATTTCCAGTGCAGTCTTAATGGCTTCAGATAAGTTTTCCAGACAATCGTTTAACTGACGTAGTTTTAAATTCAAAAAATAGTTACTATTATTATTTAGAAATGAGTCATATAGTATATTATTTACATTATAGTCAGAGTCACTATGCCATATTACCCTTTTGGCTCCTCTGATCTCTGAAATCAGGGCTCTCTATCACTCATGACTGCCTTCCTCGTTATTTTCACTTATGTTTGAGATTAGAGTCAGGGGAAAATGATCGCTTTCTGTGCAATCATTAACTATTACTTTTTCCCATGGTAAGCTAAGACCTCCCCATAATACATAATCCACAACTGAGACCCCTCTAGGTGACAAATATGTCCACTCCCTATGAACATCTCCTGCTAACCTCCCATTATGTGGGAATATATTATGATCATCCACATCAGTCTTCAGCTAGAGGAGAGAGAGAGAGAGAGAGAGAGAGAGACAGAGTGAAAGGGCCTTTAGCTGCTGAGGGTGTTTGCAAGTGATTTAAAGTAGTTTTTTTTAGCTGCCATTTCTGTGTGTTGGACATTGCATTTGAGGTCTGTTCCTAACTGCCTTTTTTTGTACTTTAAAATTTTGATTTGGGCAGGATTAAGGGATTTTAGTAGACAAATTGGGGATTGTGTGTTTAAATGTGGCTCTCTGGCCTGTAAGTGCAGGCATCATATTACAGGGGATTAATGCTGATAGAAGGTGAGGGTTAACAGCCATCTTATTCAGTCTTCAGCTAGAGAAGAGAAAGAGAGAGAAAGGGCCTTTAGCTGCTGAGGGTGTTTGTAAGTGATTTAAAGTAGTTTTTTTTAGCTGCCATTTCTGTGTGTTGGACATTGCATCTGAGGTCTGTTAACTGCAGAAGCAGTTGGGGTCTGGCAGAGGTTGTCTGAACCTTCTTTTGTTGAGCAGTTGGGGAAAGGATTTAGTTGCTGGATAAGCATTACATTCTTTTTCAGTCTGTGAACTTTAGCTCAGTAGTGAGACTTTGTTTAATACAGTGTTTGTGTTTGGACCTTCCTCCAGAGGAGGTTGCAGTGCTTAGAGGTGCAGTGAGGGGAGACTTAGAGCTGATACACTCTCACGAGAGTGTGCTGTGGGCCCTATTCCCATCCTCCCCCACTCCTCCCTCCCCAGATCACAACTCCTTTATAGGGGAACACCTGCCCTGCAATTAGAGGAAGGGGCTTCAGGTGCAGCTGATTTACTCCTATCCAGAGATGCAGCCACAGGGCAGGGGAAAACCATAGGTAGGTCTCAAATAGGAGTACAGCATCCACAGTGAGTTGCTGATAGTGTGATAGGTGGATATTGTGGGGGGCCTTCCACTGGAATATACCAGGTATTACTGTTAGAGACTGTGCTAGGATTACTTAATTCTACTTGCTGTAGGGATAGTTAGTGTGGAGATGCTGTGTAGGTAGTGTGGACCATGGGTAGGATTGTTGGGTGCAATCGTTATGGGGCAGCAATGCAGATGAATAGACTGTGGAGGCTGGGAGGGTGCCCAATATGCCACAGGCTAAGAAGGCTCAAGGAAGAGGTTCAGTGGCTGGGCAGGGAGCTGGAGAGGTTGAGGGATGTGGGGAGGATTTCATCGGTAGGAGGGCTGACATCTGAGAGTATTTTAGGGGCACCACAAAGAAGGAACAGTGGGTCAAGGGAAGGGGAAGGGGGCAAACTAGATAGGAAGGCAGCTGATGAAAGATGGACTCTGGTAGAACCTAGACAAAGAGGAGCAGCAGTAGGCAGGAGGGAGGAGAAAGTGCATAATAAGGCAAAGTGGATAGGGAACATGTTTACTTTGCTAGAAACACATGGAAAAGAGGATGCAGGAGGTGACTGCACAAGGGACAGCACTCACAAAGAAGAGGGTGTGGGGGCATTATAAGTGAAGAGGCTGAGCAGGGTATGACGGGGAGGGATAATACTCGGAAAGGTGAGAAGGGAGAGGGAGGTTGGCAGTCAAACAGGTGGAGAGGGAGGGGTCTTAATTGGGAGGGACAGAGGGAAGACACTGGGGCACATGGTAAAAACATGGTCTTGAGTGGCTCCAAAAATGAGAACCTGGGGGGGGAGGGTGGCGATGGGCACAAGGAAAAAGGAGGGGGTGTACTGGTGTTGGAGGACTCCATACTCAAGGGGTCAGATGGGGTGGCAAGAGGGAGAGGCACAGTCGGATATGGGTGGAGTCCATACCAGGATTAAAGGCAGACATGGCAGGGCAGGCAATCCTAAGGTGCGTAAAGAGGGGTAGAAGGAAACCACACATTGTGGTACATGTGGGGACAAATGACCTAGTGGGGGAAATGGAGGTAACAAGGGAGAGGATTGAGGAAGTGGGAAGGTTGTGTGAGGAGACTGGGGGGTCTGTGACCTTCTCTGAAGTGCTCCCAGTACCCTGTGCAAGCACAGTGAGAAAGGAGAGGATTAGAGAGTTGAACACATGGTTGGTAGAATGGTGCCGAACTAAGGAGTATGGGGTTGTGGGCAGCTGGGACAGTACCTGGGATAATAACAATCTGTTTGCAAGGGATAGACTGCACTTGAATGGGGAGGGGGAAGGAGGTATTAAAGCAAAGAATGGAGAGGCATATTGCAACAAGGGTGGATTCAAACTAGATGGGGGGGTGGCAAGTGGACAGCAGGTAGGCAGGGATCCGACAGAATGGAGTCACAGCCTACCCCATAGGCTAGCAGGGAAGTTCTCAGGGAGGCCAACAAAGGAGGGAGTAGAAGGGACGAGATGGAGGCTAGTGAAGGGCAGGGGGCATTATGGAGGGTGGTCTCATTGAATGCAAGAAGCCTATGAATCAAATCCGCTGAGCTACAGGCACTCTTAGCAGTGTGGAGGGTGGGTATTGCAGCTGTCACAGAAACGTGGGCAACTGAGCACCAGGACTGGGATCTGGCAATCCCAGGATACAAATTATACAGGAAGGACCGTAAGGAGGGGGGGGTGGGATGGGGTGGCAGTCTATGTGAGGGATAGGATCGAATGCACAAGGGATGAGGGAGAAGAAAGGAGAACAGAGGCAATCTGGCTGCAGCTTCCAGACTCAAGGGGTAGCAAACTAAGGTTTGGGGTGGTATACAGGCTGCCATCCCAGTCTGAGGAGCTTGACAGCGAGCTAGCGGGACAAATCAAAAAGGTATGTAGTAGAGGAAAGGTGGTCATCGTGGGGGATTTCAACTTGCCGGGGGTTGATTAGAGCATTCCCGTCACCACCAGTGCTAGGGAACAAGTGCGCCTGGATGCGATCCAGGAGGGTCTCCTGACACAGTTGGTTACTGTACCCACTAGGCTAAAGAACACCTTAGATCTAGTATTGTCGAATGGGGAGGCAGTAAGGGAAATAAAGGTAGAGGACCCACTATCTGACAGCGATCACCAAACAGTGTGGCTTAATAACACGATGTGTGGGGAGCCAGAGAAATCAATTACCCAGGTGGTAAACTTCAGGGTGGTGGACTTTGGGAGGATGCAGGAAGTACTTAAAGAGAAACTAGAGGGTGTAAGGCATGAGATGGACGTGGAGCTGAAATGGGATATTATTAAACGGGGGGTTAAAGAGGCAACAGAAGCCTGCACCAAGGCACAGAGTAAGAGAAGCAGAGCAAGAAAACCATGCTGGTTGAACAGCTAGTTGTGGAGGTTGGTGAGGCAAATGAGTGGCTCACCAGAGGTTTAGAAGGACAGGAAGGAAGTGGACAGGGAGGAATATGCAAGATGGTCCAGGAGGTGACCAGAAAATGAGAGAGCCAAGGCCCAGAGGTAGCTGAGATTAGCACAGGGAATTAATGGGGGAGACTTCTTCAGATACATCAGGGAGAAAAGAAAGTGCAAGGAAACAATAGTGAGGATAAAAAGGTGGGAAGTGGATGGAAAAGGGGAGGAGCAGACAGAAGCACTGAATGAATACTTTGTTCCATGTTCACAGAAGAAAAGGGGGACTGCCACGAGCAAGGGCTGGGAGGGTGGGGACAGGAGGAGAGACCACGGATGAAAGAATTGAGGCAAGTAAAGTCCTAGAGGGACTGAGGGCACTGAAGGTAGACAAGGCACCAGGGCCAGATGGTATCCACCCCAGGGTGCTGAGGGAGATGGCAGAGGTGTTGGCAGAACCGCTGGCAGATCTGTACAGCACCTCCCTGGAGTCGGGATGTGTGCCACTGGACTGGAAGATGGCACATGTAGTGTCATTACACAAGAGCAGGCCAAGGGATGAACTGGGTAATTATCGTCCGGTAAGTCTCACCTCCATAGTGTACAAACTCATGGAAACGATACTAAAGGAAAGACTGGTGTCGTACTTTGAGGACAATGGCCTCCAGGATATGAGGCAGCATGGGTTTGTTTCAGGGAAGTCTTGTCAAACCAACCTGATACAATATTATGACTGGGTGACAGGTGGACTGGATATGGGTCATGCGGTGGATCTCTGTGCGCAAACACTGAGGCAAGGGTTACCCCAAAGGGCATTTGGCTGGGAAGCCAAGTTTCAAGAAAATACAAAATCACACATGCCCCCACAATGCAAAGCATCATGGGCTGCATATGCAAATCACCACAGAATGTTATGCTGGTCCAACTTTAAGCAGAATTGCATGGTGCCGAAAGGCCTCTCACACAGTTTGCAAAGGGTGTTAACAGAAGACATAGACACGTGTTTCTGGCCCTACCAGGACTCATCAGTATGCCTCATCTGTTTGACACCCCAGTGGCATGGACCAGCTGCCCTATAGGTGGATGTGCGTGTGGATGTCTCTTACTTGACTTCAGCAAGGCCTCAATTCGGTGCCTCTGTAGGTGGCTTGGGGGAAGCTAACTGGTGTAGAGTAGGGCAAAATGATAAACTGGATTATAAGTTGGCTGGTGGGAGCTGCAATGGGTGGTAGTGAGATGGGAGCTCTCAACTCCAAGGCCAGTGATGAGTGGGGTGCCACAGGGCTCTATGTTGGGGACAGGATCATTTGGGCTCTTCATATCAGACATTGGACATGGGGTGGTGAGCAACGTAAGTCTGTTTGCTGATGACACCAAAATCGGAGCAGTGGTGGATGGAGAGGAGGGGTGGAAGCAGCTGCAGGGGGACCTAAGCAAGCTAGAGGAGTGGTCAGAGAAGTGGCAGCTGGGGTTCAATGGAAAGAAGTGTAAGGTTATGCACTTTGGTGTGAAGAACCCAAGAAGAGAATATTGGCTGGGGGGGGTTAAGCTGGGGATTACAGAGGAGGAGAAGGACCTTGGGGTAATGATAACGGGGACCATGAACAACACTGTCCAGTGCAGGAGAGCAGCTGCAAAAGCAAACAAAATGCTGGGGTGCATAGCGAGGGGGGTTTTTGTCCAGGCAAAGTGAGGTGATCTTGCCCCTCTACAGATCGCTGGTAAGGCCGCACTTGGAATATTGTGTGCAGTTTTGAAGGCCATACCTAAAGCATGATATCATGCTGCTGGAGGGGGTGCAGAGGAGGGCAACATAGAAACATAGAAACATAGAATTTGACGGCAGATAAGGACTGCTTGGCCCATCTAGTCTGCCCATTTTCTTACCTAACAGATAAGCTGCAGATCCTAGTTAACCAACAGCTTACTTCCTCATACCAGCCCCTAGGACTGCCTTATGCCTGTCCCATGCATTCTTGAAGTCCCCCACTGTTCTTGACTCCACGACCTCCTCAGGGAGGCTGTTCCATGCATCCACAACCCTCTCTGTGAAAAAATACTTCCTCACATTACCCCTGAGCCATCTCCCCTCTATCTTCAAATTGTGCCCCCTTGTTCTTGCACATCTCTTTTTCTGGAAGATGCTACCCTCTTGGACTTTGTTAATTCTCTTGAGGAACTTGAAAGTTTCTATCATGTCCCCTCTCTCCCTTCTTTCCTCAAGAGTATACATATTAAGCTACTTTAGTCTTTCTTCGTATGTCTTCTGGTGCAGACCCTGCACCATTTTGGTTGCCCTCCTCTGGACAGCCTCCACTCTGTCTATGTCTTTGCGGAGATGGGGTCTCCAGAACTGCACACAGTACTCCAGATGGGGTCTCACCAACTGTCTGTACAGAGGGATAACAACTTCCTGTTTTCTACTATTGATGCCTCTTCCTATGCATCCCAGTATCCCCCAGCCTTCCTTACTGCCTTCTCACATTGCTTGCCCACCTTTAGGTCATCTGATATAATTACCCCCAGGTCCCTTTCTATTTTTACTGTTGTCAGTATTTCACCCCCATTGTGTACGCTTCACCTCGGTTTTTGTTTCCCATGTGCATTACCTTGCACTTCTTTGCATTGAATCTGAGCTGCCATACATTTGACCATTCCTCCAACCTTGCCAAGTCCCTTCTCATCCTTTCCACGCCATCCTGTGTATCAACCCTGTTGCAAATCTTTGTGTCATCTGCAAAGAGACATACTTTTCCTTCCAGTTCCTCTGCAATGTCACTTATAAAGACATTAAAAAAGGACCGGTCCCAGTACTGAACCCTGTGGTACCCCGTTAGTAACCCTCCTTTCTTCACTGTGTACTCCAATTACTACTACCCTTTGCGTCCTGTTGTCTAGCCAATTTTTTATCCAGGCTACCACCTTGGGACCCATTCCAAAGTTGGCTATCTTGTGTATTAATCTTTTGTATGGGACTGTATCAAATGCCTTGCTAAAATCTAGGTAGGCCATATCCACAGCCCCTCCCTGGTCTACTACTTTGGTCACCCAGTCAAAGAAATCTATTAGATTCGTCTGACATGACCTTCCCATCGTGAATCCATGCTGCCTTGGGTCCTGTGCCCCACTGGCCTCTAGGTACTCAACGATTCTTTCCTTCAGAAGTGATTCCATCATTTTCCCTACCACTGAGGTCAAACTAACTGGTCTATAGTTTCCTGCCTCTGTCCTGCTCCCACTTTTGTGAAGAGGAATCACATCTGCCCTCCTCCAGTCCTCAGGTACCACCCCATCCTCCCATGATTTGTTAAAGAGAGTAGTCAGTGATGTCACTAGTTCTACCCTTAGTTCTTTTAGAATTCTTGGGTGAATCCCATCAGGCCCCATTGCTTTGTCCACCTTCAATTTTATTAGTTCTTTCAGAACCCTTTCTTCTGTAAATGGACTGGTATCGACCCCCGTCTTCAGAGTGTTTCTCTTGTTTGGTTTAGGTAACTCCCCCTCCTCTTCCTTTGTGAATACTGAGCAGAAATATTCGTTCAGTGTCCCTGCTTTTTCACTGTCACCCTCTACCCACATTCCTTCCCCTTTATTAAGCTTCAGTATCCCTCCTTTGGTCTTTCTTCGCTCCCTAATGTACCTATAAAAGGTCTTATCCCCCTTCTTAACAGAATTGGCTATCCTTTCCTCAGTTTGGGCCTTTGCTATTCTGACTGCCTTCCCAGCCTCTTTCTGCTTTAACTGATAAAGTTCTCTGTCCTGCTTCTTCTGTGTTTCCTTATATTTTCTGAATGCTGTCCTTTTCTCCTTAACCTTCCTGCCACCTCTTTTGAGAACCATAGCGTTTTTCCTTCGTTGTGTTTATTGATTTGCTTTACACAAAGGCTTGTTGCCTCTGTGATGGCTGTTTTGATCACTCTCCATTGTTCCTCCACCTCCTTCTTGCCTGTTTGCTAGTGCTTTTCTGAAGCACTCTCTCATTTTCCCAAAGTCAGCCCTCCTAAAGTCTAGTACTCTTGCTTTTGTATGGCTTGATTGTATGGCTGTGTTTATTGTGAACCACACTGTTTGGTGGTCGCTTGTTCCCAGATGGCTACCCACTTCTAAATCTGATATTCTTTCTCCATCCCCATTTGAAACTACCAGGTCTAAGATTGCTCCCTCCTGAGTGGGTTCCGATACTAACTGTCTGAGGCATGCCCCCTGTAGGGCATCAAGAATGACCCTGCTCTTGGATGTGCCTGCAGAAAAGGTGCTCCAGTTAACATCTGGCATATTCAGGTCCCCCATCAACAATATCTCCCCTTTTTCTGACATTCTAAGAAAGCCTTCTATCATTTCCTTGTCCATTCCTTCCCCCTGAGATGGGGGTCTGTATACAACCCCCATGTGGATTGTGGTGCCATTTCCTGTCTCCAAGGTGACCCAAAGTGCCTCATCTGTTCCCTGTTTACTCTTTAGTTCTGTTGCTTTGATCCCTTCCTTTACCTAGAGAGCTACTCCTCCTCTTTACCCTCCCTGTCCTCCTGTAGATTGTGTATCCTGGTATGTTGACATCCCAGTCATGGTTCTCTGTGTACCATGTTTCTGTGACTGCCACAATATCCAGGCAACCCTCTTCCATCAAGGCCACTAGTTCAGGGAGCTTGTTACACAGACTACAGGTACTGGTACCACATCACCCTCCACTTTTGACAGCCTTTACCCTTTAGCCCCATTTCTGTCCTTACTGCCTTTGCCTTTTTACATTTAAATCTGTTCTGCTCCTAATAACTTCTGTACCTTGGTGTTTACCTCACTAATCACCATGTTTTGTGGGGAGGCTTGATTTCCTGCTTCTTTTCAGTGCCTCCCTTGCTAGTTTAAATGCTTGCCAATGAAGCATTTAAACCTCTCACCTAGGATCCTGGTTCCCCCCCGGACAGATGGAGACCATCGCACCAGTATAGGTCTGCATCCCTCCAGGTGGCACCCCAGTCCCCAATGAAGCCAAAACCCTGAGCTTCACACCAGTTTTTCAACCACTCATTGAATTCCCTGGTGAGAAGTGCCCTAGCATTTCCTTTGCCATAGACAGGCAGCTCCTCCGAGAAGGTTATCGTATGTGCTACTTGTCTAAGTCCCCTTCCCAACTCTACAAACTCCTCTTGCACTGCTCTGATCCTATTCCTAGCCAGGTCATTTGTCCCTAGGTGGACAATGACATCCAGCTCCCTCCCTCGTGCAGCTCCTCCCACGATCCTGAGGATCTGCCTTCCTGTCCCTCCAAGCTGTGGCGCCAGGAAGGCACTCACCTCCCTCTCCCTTCCTTCCCCATTTCTACCCCTAATGATTGAGTCCCACTAGGAGTTGTTTCTTCCTGTGGGTCCCATGCCACCCTCCTTTGGATCTCCTTTGTGAAGGTTCCCAGCATCCTCCTTGGTCTCCACTGCAGGTGCCTCCATCGAGGAACCACTATCCACCAGAAGAGTGAATGAATTGTGGAGAGGTACAGCTGGAGGGATGCAACTCTGTTCCACCACCCTCTCCCTCCTTGAGCCCACCATGGTCCAGCCTCTCCTCTTTCTTGGCAACCTCTGAGGTAGTGGCATTGGCCCTGGTGGTCCCTGGGTGGGGGAAGAGGTTTCACGAATCCTAGCCAGGTCAGCCTGGAGATGGGCAACCTCCTCTCAGACCAGAGAGGTGCATGAAATAGGCAGCATCGCAGCCTCCAGAATGTCTCCCGGAACACTGCCGCCCCACAGCCATTGCACTGCACCACTCTATCATGTCTTATTTTGTGTCCCCTCTACTGTTTCTCTGGATGCTTACTCTCTCCTCTCCTTACAACTCTCACCCTTCCTGTTCTGGGACAGCAACAAAGATGATATGTGGAATGGAGGGGAGAGACTATGACAGCAGGCTGGGAGACCTCAATATGTACACCCTGGAGGATAGAAGGGACAGGGGGGACATGATAGAGACATTCAAGTATCTGAGGGGAATCAATGAGGATGGGGCAGATGGAGTCTTTAATTTAAGGAGGGGAAGGGTCACCGGGGGCATGGGATAAGAATGGGGGAGATTTAGAAAGGAAATGAGAAGACACTATTTCACAGAGAAAGCGGTAGCAAATGGAATGCCCTACCAGAATGGATAGTATCATGTAAATCTGTGAATAGCTCAAAAGAGCACGGGACAGAGAACAGGGAGAGTGAGGGTGGGGGTGGCAGTGGGATGACAAAGAGGGGGCAGCTGCAAACTAAGGTGTTGGCTGCACACTCGAGCAGGCTTAGATAGACCGGGTGGTCTGTTTCTGCTGGCACATTCGTATGTTCATATGTTCGTATGATCCTTTAATTGAATAATTTTTCCCCAGCTAAGTTTCTTTTTGCAATCTTTTGATTGTCAAGGTACCAAATCTTTTAAGTTTTTATTATAAATATTAAATGAATTATCTAGAAATGCATCATAACTACCAATTCTAGCATTGTAATCTCCTAGAACCAGAATTCTGGTACATGATTAGATTATATAGCTTCTCTTAAAATATTATCAAAATGTTCCCATATATTAGGATTGTAGTAACTGGAGTTTTCAGGTGGCATATATCCATTAACTAGAATAGTATTTTGTGTATCAGTACCCAAGCTAATTACAATAAAGTTTTCATCAGCACTAATATAGTTTACATTATGACATGCCCCAATTTTCAGAAAAACAGCCAGGCCCTCAGAGCATCTGCCCAGCCTCTGCATCATCCTGCCTGGGAACTGATAGCACTCACATCCATTTAAGCTAATTTCTATATCTTTGCAATGCCATGTCTCTTGGAATCCTATGATATCATGCTTCATTACAAATGCTATCCAGCTGCTATCAGCAATCTTTTTAAACCAACCCGCTATATTCAATGTTAGAAGTGCAATGCTTCCAGCCTCTACTTCGTTTACTATACTTATATCTGCAGAAGCTGTGAAAGTACTCTGGTTCTCCTACTGTCAATCATAGTATCCAGCTAAGATTTGATATCTGTTAGACAATTTTAAATTGTTTTTTAATAACTGTTCATTTTTTCTATTTTTCTTCTTTTTTTACTTTTCTATTTTTATCGCCTTCCTCACCCTGGAGCTACGCTTCTTCGGGAGACACCAAGGTACCACCCCAAGACTTGCCTTACCTGAATCTCCAGGAGTTCCCCCATGGAGCCATGGATATACCCCCCAGGCAGGTATGGGACAGGATCCCAACGTCCTGATAACTTCAAGTCTCGTCGGGTCCCCCAGTGGTCAGGCAGGCAGTCACCATTAGGGTTGGTATCGGTGCACCGTTTACCCATGCTCCAGTGGTGTATTTTTCCTCCTTTCTGAGGAAGTGGCCAGTGCCCTGATGTCAAGGTGTACCTGCCGACGTCCGCCACTCCCAACCCCTTCTTGCGTGCTCCAGTGCTTGCTAACCCTCCAGCTTCCACCAGAGGCCAGCCAAGCACCGAGCAGGTGCCCCCCTCCCTCCCAGGAGAGAAGAGCTGTCCATCAGATGCTCAATCCTCTCCCTTCCCTGTCGACCCCCGGTAGCCTGTGCTCGTTCCCGAACCCGGGTCGCCAGCGTGCCATGAGGTGTGCCATCCAGCACGTGAACCCTCAGCACCACTGGGCCGGCTCTATTTTTGCTATTTTTCCACAAAATTTCTGAATTAACCGCAAACAATCCCAGCCTACCCATCACAGCAGTTTTTTGCAGTATACATTCAGCTATTGCTTTACTGATAATCTTGAGATCTACCTGTGAACCATCATTTGCTCTTTTTACATCAACCAATCCCTTCTTCCCCAATGGGATTTCTAGTACATTTTCAAACAAATTGTAAATGATCCTTTGAAGGCTATAATTTGTTCCAACTTCGCTTTTTGCTAGCCCATACATGCTAAGACAGATTGTTTCTTCCTTAACTGAAATGGGTTCCTTTTGTTTTAGGTTGAATTCCTTTCTATTACGGAATGAAGCACTAAAGTCCTTCCTTCCCTGGAATAGCCAGGCCATTCAACTAAACATAATTAGCCATCCTTGCAGATGTAAATGAGACATCTACATAGTGGTATAATCCAACTGCGTAACTCTAATATAATGTATGGTAGAACGTTGTTATGCATAAAAATCCATACCAGCTAAAAAGTTGTTATGCTGCAGTAGCTTGTTGTTATGCTGCACCAGGTACGTAGCTACTGCAGCATAACAGCTTGGAACCTTTCACATAATGCTGTAAGCGCTGCGCGAGCCGCATTCTCTTTAAACAGCTGTCATAACTGTACACAGTTGCGAGTGGCGATTTTAAAAATGCAGGCACCAGATTAAAGCATGTCGACCGCTATTTTCTCCCGGGAGCTATCCAATCGTTTTTTGTTGTTTTTTCCAGTCTACTACAATCGCTCTTGCCATCCAATGTAAGCTTATGAAATGTAAATACTGTAAAATTCAAGAGAAACTGTTTCCGTCTTCGCGTTTCTGTCTCATTATGTGGGGTACAGTAACAATTTTCTAATTTGTCATCACAGATTGATGACCATACGCTATAAAAGATAATGTATAGCCCTCTATCTGTGACAAGTTTGAAAACGTCTTCTCGAGGTCATCATGGCGACTGAACCTCTTGAGCTTCACTCTCGAGGTTCCGAACGTCGCCATGACAACCTCTCGAAGAGTTTACAAACTTGTTACAGATAGAGGAATATACATTATCCTCTTTATCTGAGATATCCTCCAACCCAATTTCAATGTCAAGCATAAAGCTTAATCTGTCTAGCATTTGTACTTTTCACTTGTCATATTCTAGGCTTATGCCATTTTCAGGCCTATGAAATTTATCACACGGATACATAACATGACTTCTGTCCCTTTTTTTGGTTATTACCCTTTTGAGTTTGAGAATGACCATCAGCTAATATTACCTCTTCTAATGTTCTGTTATACAGAGAATCATTCATTGGTGTTCCATCTGCTCTCTAATTCAAATTATGAGCTCTGATAGCATTATTTAGCTGTTTTATTTCTTGTTCCAAGTTGTTAAGACCTAAATGCAATTTGTTTGAACTATCCAATAAAGCGAGATTGAGATTCTCCTGGTTCTCATTTACTTCTCTTTGAGAACCCTGTTTTAGTTTATTTTATTTCAACTACTTTACTACTTATTCCATTTTTCTCATGGTTAGCCTCTCCCTCACTTCTCTTGTGTTCAAATGGGTGTGTCCAAGTATCTTTGGTAAAGTGTCTATGTTACTATTTCCACACTGTCCCTTTTTCTGTTTCCTTAGTCTTTTCCTTTTTTTTTACTTTATGAATAGGGCTATCTGGTATACTTATAGTGCTAAAATCAAGATCCCCTGTATCCTCTTTTGAATCCATTTCCTGCTGTTCTACACAGATTGGGCTATTGACGTCATTATTAGGGAGGAGATGGCATAATGAACATCTCAACTCATCAGTTTTGGAGCTGTTCCTTGCTGCATCTGCCCTCTTTGCTTCAAGGAGATTTTTACTGATTATCAGTTATTCCAATATAATCAAATTCACACAATATGGATCTCTCATCAAGAACACTGCATCATAACTCAAACAGTCTGAAATGTATTCCAGACTGTTCCGTATTTCCTTTATTGCAATATCTTTCCATCTACATCCTTTTGAATTTTGGATTTGTCTGTCATAGTGTTTTAGCCCATTGATCATTTGTTGCAAGGAGGACAAGATGTCAGTATCAGTGGCTCAGCAGGTAGCATGATTGCTTCTGAGGCTAGGAGATCAGAGGGCTGTAGGTTCAGTTCCCACATTTAGCACTTGGGTTAATATTTATTATTTATTAGTTTTTGTTGACCAAGTAAGTGCACTAGACAAATCCTGCCTATTTTCAGGCATGACCCAGGGAAGGGGGGGATACAGATGAACGCCAACTGACCTTGAACCAGATGAAACTGTTGGTGGTACTTTTAGTGAATGAGGGAAATTTGACCAGGACACCGGGGGAAATTCCCCTACTTTTTTGATAAGTGCCATGGGATCTTTAACATCCGCCTGAACTACCACCCATCCAGGCAGATGGGACCTCGGTTTAACATCTCATCGGAAAGATGGCACCTCAGAAGTACAGCATCCCTCTCATGCTGCACTACAGTATGGTTTGGGGGTAGTTATCTAGCACCAAGAAGGTCATCAGTGGAGTCCTACAGGGCTCGGTGCTGGGACCAGTGTTGTTCAATGTCTTCATCTATGATATTGGGGATAGCATTAAGGGCAAAATGTACCTCTTCATGGATGACACCAAGCCCTGTAAGAGGGTGGAGACAGCTGAAGGGATACAAGACCTACAAAAGCTTGAGAGGTGGTCTGGAATTTGGCAGCTTGGCTTCAATCCAAGAAGTACAAAGTTATGCAAATTGGAGCCAAGAGTCCCAGGATGGAATGCTACCTTGGAGGGGCCCTGATATCTGCAACAGAGGAGGAGGAGGAGAAGGATTTGGGAGGATGATCACTAGCGAACTGAAGCACTCCACTCAGTGCAGGAAAGCAGCAGCAAATGACAAACAAGATGCTGAGATGTATAACCAGAGGGATCAGCAGTAAGCGAGAGGAGGTTATACTGCCCTTGTACAGGTCACTGTGAGGCCACATCTGGATTATGGAGTACAATACTGGTGCCCACCGGACTTTGACCTGCTAGAGACAGTTCAGAGGAGGGCAACAAAGATGATCGCAGGTCAGCAGTGTAAAGCATACAAAGAGAGGTTGGAGGCCCCTGAATATGTACTCCCTGGAGGAGAGGGGAGAGAGAGAGAGAGAAATGATTAAGGCCTTCAAGTACCAGAAGGGGATAAACAGGGTAGATAGGAAGGGTCTCTTTAAGCTAAGTGGCAATTAAAACATATGGGGACACAGTCTTAAACTGGATGAGGGAAGTTAAGGTGGGAGATTGGGAAGCACCTCTTCACCCATCGGGTGGTGGCCAGTTGGGATGAGCTGCCGGAAGAGGTGGTCTCACTGAAGACAGTGGGCAGCTTCAAAACAAATTGGGATAGACATAAAAGGAAAGTAAGGGTTATGGGAGGGACAGATGGAAAGAATGGGAGGACTGGGGAGGGGCAGGGTCAAAAGCTTAGCTATAGGCCATGCAATATGAGCAGACCAAAATGGCCTTATTCTGCTGGCTTCTTTGTATGTTCATATGTTTATAACAAAAAAAAAACAGCTTCCTTCAAGCTGGCTGAAACTTGACATTTGATTGACCAGGCAGGTTCTGTTCAGAATGTCCCTGGCTCGTGCTGCTCCTTGTATGGCTCAACACTCTATGGCACAGACAGTTCAACCTATGACTCTCTCCCAGGAGTCTCTATGTTGCTGCCTGTCCATGGGGTCACCATCTTTGTTTACATAGCCCCCCCTGTAACTTTGCCAGCCTGCTGCAATTTTGTTAACAGTCCCACACTGTTGATTTTGCTATCCCATGGCCCTGCTTACCATCCTGGGACAAGGGTATTCTTTACTTTCTTGGCAATTAGACCATATTAGAGTTGGAATCTGGTTTTGGTGGGAGGCAGCCATCCGAGCTGCTCTTCCTCTTTGTGCACACACACACCATTGTCTCTCCAACTCTCAGCCACACTGGAAGTTTTTCAGGTCGAGAATCTCTTTTCCATGTGCCAGATGGTGCGATCAGTGCTTTGCCCTGGCTACACGCACCTTCTTTGAGCTGGGCCAGTCCTAGGATTTGGGCCAGCTGCCTGATTTCAGTCATGGAGCTCTGACTCTGAAAATGCGCTTCTATGCATGTGCAGCCACACTCGTCAAAATCCTGTTCCCTGACCCTTTTAAGCTCCCAGGACAGGCAGACAACAAAACTAGCAGCCTCTCTCTTCCTCTCCTCCTCATCCTCTGCCTTATTCGTCAGAAGAATGGAGACGACCCAAGGCTGGAGGGTGCCAAATGGAAACGGCCACAAAGCTGAACTGTAGAGCCCCAGTTAGAATCCCACCAGGGCTCCTATTGGAGGATTTCACTGCTGCCTTCCGATCCCTGATCCATAAATCCCAAGGGACCAAAGGGTGAAGGGCCAGGCCAGGGTGATGGAGGACACTTGAGGTAAGCCCCAGATTTTGGGGGGCTTACATTTCTGTATAATTTATAAAAGTTAAGCTGTCCAGGTATTTTATACATTATATTTATTGAAAGTTTCAAGTTGAGTCTTAATATGTATACTATATGGTATTGTTTGGAATGTATTTATCATTCTGAATGATTACTGATAAAAAATTAGTAAGTTATTGACAAAAAAAGTACGACAAAGCTAACAGGGGAGTTAATAGGCAATATGTAAGTACAAGTGCAATCACAGACAAGTCAACAGTTACATCAATGCATAATTACCGACAACCACACATGCCTACACATGGCTTTCAGGAAGCCACTTGAAGGAGTTGAAACTGGTTAAGGAGCAAAGTTTCAGCATGATTTGCAGTTTGTTTTACTAGGTGGTAGTGAGCCAGCTGAGGCCCATTTTACCACAGTGAGATGCATGCCTTGGGACATCAAGCAGGATCACATAATTGTTTCGTAGGTTGTACTGTCCCAAGGATCTCTTTAAAAAGGGCACAGTGTGTTGTGGCAGGGTGTTACTAAGGGCCTTGTGTGACCAGATACATATGCAGATTTCTTAGCCTTCTTGTGTCCTGCTATGTCCTGCTGACTGCTTAGTAAAGCATACAGTGGTGAGTCCTGGGAAGGAGACCAGTTATAAGGCAGAGTGCCCCATGACAGAGTGCATCCAGCTTGGTTAACTGTGTGCCTACTGCATTTCTATGAATTAAATCACTGTGATCAAGCAGTGGCTTAAAGCAGCATTATTTCTATAAAAGAATCCCTAATCTAGGGCTTAACTTTTTACAGAGATTATCGACATGAGTACTTAAGCAATAAGGCACGACAAGGTGTGTGTTATCGTGTAATAACCTCACTCCTGGGGTGGGTTGAAGCACGAGGCAAAGCCGAGTGCTTCCACCACCCCAGGTGTGATGTTATTATAGATAACACACACCTTGGAGTGCATTATTGAAATTATACAATGGCTCGATGTTACACAAAACAGAAATAAAAATGTTTTTAGTAGAGTTTTAGTGAGGCAGTATATCTTTGTTTCTAAAAAAAAATCCATATCAGCCATATCAGCCATATTCTCATCCAAAAAAATCAGCACAGTAATGTTATTGTGTAATATTATCACTGTCTCAGGCATACACTGACCAATCAGAGTCCAGGAAATTTTCTTGCCATTGTATAATGAAGGATAGTTTGCTATCCAGCCAAAGGCCAAGATACTTAATTGAAGCCACAAGCTCCAATTTGTCTCCCAACAAGGTGGTAATGCTAAGGAAGGGAGCACTGAGTGGCATTTTACTGCCAGGTGCGAACACCATGAATTTTGTCTCGGTGGCATTCAGGATGAGCTTAGAGGCACATATATCAGTTTGCCATGTATCAAACGCAGCCTGAAGGTTACAGTCTACTAGATAAGAGACAGCATATAACAAATTCTAGTCAGGGCCGGTACGGCTTCTGGCGAGCTGAGGGAGGAACACGGTGGACTGTGCTGCCATGTCCAAGATGGCGGGTGGAGTTTACTGCGCATGCGTGCAACTCTTGCACATGCACACTGAGCTCCAGTGGTCATATGGGACACGGCGGACTGTACGGCCATGTACTGGAGTTCAGTGTGCATGCGCAAGTCGCGCTGTGCACATGTGCAGTAAACTCCACCCACCATCTTGGACATGGCAGACAATGCTGTGCCACACCGGTACTGACAGACAAAATAGTGCTGGGTGAACGCGCAGTGATTCTCATTCACCTCCACTATTAAAGTCTGTTTGGTATCCGGTGAGCTCCTTTATCTCAAGAGTACTCCCAAGACATCTGCAAGGCTATGCCCACTGCAGCCATAAAAATAAGAAACCCTAGAGAACATAAGAAATGCAGTACAGAAGTATAAGGTACCCACACATAGGGCAGAAAGGGGGTTTGGCTTGGTCTCAAAAGAAAAAAGAAAAGGATTTTTCAAGGAAGAAAAGTCAGCAAACTAGCTAAAATATCTAAAACACAGGCATCCAATAATTGCAAAAAACAATTAATTACTACATTGAAACTTTTTTCTCTGATTTTATAAATACTGTACCATAGTTAATACCATTCTAATGATCAGCAGTTCCTTATCCAACCATCCATGCCTTTGTCTCAGCCACTGTCATCATATTTAATATGTATTTATTGTGTTTACGCTGTAGATGTGTAAAATGGGCCCCCAACAACAAGATGAGGAACACCTTCAATCCAACAATCAGCAAGATCGCGTATCTGACAACTTGTTAGAAACTGTTCCTCTTCTGTCAGAATCAAAAACTATCCAGTGAACATGGGTCAAGGACGACTACTTCGTCAATATCATCAGCATTCTAAAACACAAACAGCTATTTTACAAGTGAGTTCCTTCCAATGGAGAAAGCAAGTGGCTATATATAGCTAGGAACTGGAAGCCACTGTTTCTCTGAAACAGACACATTTATGTCCAATTCCCATATATACCATCAGTTCTATAGGAGTCTTTTGTCAAAATAGGGGCATCACAATGGCCTGTCTCACAGTATACCATTTATCTATATGAGTGACAGAACAGGACCTTAACTCATGAGTGGTAAAGTCACAAATGAGTTATGAAGATCCTGCCCCCTCACATAGGAAGATAAATGGCATATTCTGAGTCAGGCCATTGCCTGTCCAGTTCATACCACACATTTTCAAATGTAACCCTTTCTAATCATCTCTTTCTTTTGCTGAGCTGTACCTGTTCATTTTAACTTTAGCTCTGACTAGGATGTTCCATTGTTGTGATGTTATGACTCATTGTTTTAGCAGCTCTGCTGTTGAACACAGCATCATGACATACAGTATCTCATTTATGTTATTTTGTTTGCCACATATCTACTATCAAGATAAAAACTGCCTCGATCATAAATATGTCATCAATAAACTAACGCTATTTATCCGGTGAAATTAATTCTCACTGGTGTAGCATAAAAAGTTTTATAAAGTTGCGAAATAATATGTTGAACAGGCAAAATTACGATATGCTTGAATAGAATTTAAAGAGTGGGTGTTGTTGATACTGTGAGCCATCCCAGTTGGGCAACGACTGTAAATGGTGACTATTGTTGAAAAATGTGAACACTGTAAATGAAATCTGCAAATGCAACAATTACCTAATCACGTTGAAACTGGCATTGAGCAAAACGACCCATTCTTACCCATCATGGAAACTGAACATCTTCAGAGACTGGGGTAAAGGATACATCTGATGTAATTCGTCATAAGAGGAATATATGATTACAAGAAAAAATGTTATATTTATGAAGGACCATATTCCGTACAACTAAAGAAAGTTGAATTCCAGGTTCGTCTAAAGGCTTTCTCTTAAATAGAAAATGAGTATCTTACAGAACAGCCAGAAGCTCCGGGCTATCAAAACAGCCAAATCCATCTCTTGCTACTGTGCTACGTAACCAGGAGTACAACAATAAGCACATGGCCTAATTTCTGCTGCCCAACAATATTGTTCTAAGTTTGGCTGAGTTATACCCCCTTTATTCTTGAATAATTGTAGGGTATGACAGTACATGGATTTTTGATCGATTCTTTGTCAATGACGTCACAAAGATGGTGATTATGGCAGTGCCACTCTCAGCCTCAGGTGGCATACTGAACTGGCTGAGGTGACAATGTAGACTTGTTTGGCTAATGGCTGGATGCCCAAACATGGTGCAGAGACAGCCACTGATTGACATTAAAAAGTGCCCTAATAAGGGGATGCACTGTTCCACCTGGAAATAGTACTGCTGTCACCACACAGAGAAACAGACTACAGAGGGGCACATAAACTCACAAAGAACTAAATAAGATTTTACTAAATGAATTGAAATAAACAACAATTCATTACATAGGGGTTTTAAACAGTGAATACAGCATGACTGGCAATACAACTAGGTAACAGACATGTTTAAGTTAGAAAGATAAAAAGGGTTAGGTCTTACCTCTACTGGCTCCTTAAAAGAAAGGTTACCTCTAATGGCTATGGGCGAGTACCAGTCTAGAAAAGGGATTTTGTGAGGGATCAGGCCCACCCTGGGAATTCTTGCCCCAATAGTCGTAGACTAGGCATGAGGTGCCCCTGCTAACCCACTCTAAGGTAATGGCACCTTAAGTACTGGTGCCCACTACACCTCCCTAGGACTCCCTACATGGTTGCCATGCTTCCTCAACAGGGAGTATCTGCTGCTTGTTCTGTAAAGAATACAAGCATTAGTAACGTAAAAGTTTTTATTTAAGTTATTCATTATATATGTACAGAACACGTTCACAATAAAAAATGGGTACACTACATACCATGGATGTTGGTTATATAACATCCATGTTATACTGTATAACCATGATAGATACCTGTAGATATGTGTTGTATAATCTGTTTTTAGAGTTTATTTTGACTTTATTTTGTTTATTTACCCTGCAAGGTGACTACTGTTGTTTTCTACTTGTTTTTATGAATTGTGCAGTGCTCTGAGCCTCCAGGAAGGAGCAATATATAAATAGAATATATAACTATCTATCTATCTATCTATATATCTATCTATCTGTCTGTCAGTCTGTCTGTGTCTATCTGAAAAGTAAAATAAACTAACAATCAAACTGACTGAAACATTCCTGTGATTTTTTTTTAGCTAAGGATATGACTATTGTACTACATACATATTATTTAATATCATGTAGAGTACACATCAAACTATATTGATTACATATTTAAAAATCACACCTACTGCCAGAAAGTCAACTAAGATGTCCCAAAATGTTTTATTTTATTCTTGTCACAGTGCATGCAGTCATGAGTCAAGAGAGTCTTAATCATTTTCTGCCTTACATAGATGGGAATTCAGAAAGGGGGTACATTTATCAATGAAATTATTCTGTTTACCATTGACTCTATGGCTAAGGCACTCAGAATTTGCCAAAAGACTCACTGCACTTTTTCAATCTTCCAAAAAGCTGCTCTCAGCCAATCCCCCTATTGCTTGTTTATGGACATCATGCTGGAGTCCATCCCTTATATAGTCAATCAAAGGAATTCTGGGATTACAATGGAGAAAACTGAACCACAAGCTTGTATGACTGAGGTTGAGAATACTTGTATACAAAAACTGTATGAAATGTTGTAAAGCTGATTCTGGTCTCAACTTGTTTTACACTCCGATTTGGCTTTATTGGCCAATTGTGATTACAGTTATTTTTGGCCCAAAATAGTGTTACATGCAATCTGGCTTTATAGCCCATTTGTGCTCTGTGTTGACCTGCTTTTTTCCTGCTCCCTCTCTGCCTCAGCACCCTCCCCCTCTCTCCTAAAACCCTCCCCCAATTAAGCTGTTCTAGAACTGTCACCAAACTCCCCTTCCCCTCCCCCTTTAGATGGAAGCCCTTGACCGGGCACTCCTTCTCCACTGCGATTGATCCTGCAGCTGCCGCTCACCTGCCTGCCCATGGAAAGCCCCGCTGGTGCTTCGCACTAGCTCCCCACCCACCTGCTCTAGTTAGTGTATTATATTTATAGTTAGCCCTAGTCATATGACATGGTGACCATTGGTCAAAAGGTTACAAACCCATTTTCCCATTAGAACTTTATACGCATTGACCAACAGAGGGCTCCTGTCCTCCCTCTAAGCCTACACTAAACCAGAGCTACCCACTCCTGCTAGTTCCAATTTTGTTGGGGAAGTTTTTCTCAACTGACCCTCTGCCCTCCATGTGCTACTGCCAGCTCTGCCCAGCACCTGAAATACAACCTGATCTGGGCAGTAAGGGACATGGAGCTACACAATATGTGGAATACAGCAACACACTGGCTCATTTTACTGAGCGGCCTCTATATTGCTGAAGGCCCTTCCAAATTATGGGACCGTCCTGCTAACAGCACAAGCATACTAGCTACTGCACAGTACAAATGCTTCCCTGGCACAGACTATCAAGAAACCCCCACGATTACCCTGTATCCCATAGTATCACTTGTCACATATGGTCCCCTACTACTCCCTGCTTGTGTGGCAATCTATGCATCTTCACTTATTCGCCAATGTGCCCTCCCTACGCAGCTGCCACCACCCCAAAACCTACCAAATGAAGATGGCTATTGCTCTGTAGAGTATTGATAAATGGACTTAAGAAACTACTACTCTTACTACTACTTCTCTCCAAAAACGTTGAACTAAACCCTGGTCTCCCATCCTCTATTGCGCCGCCCTCCGACTTTTCACATCTCAAAGGTCTCTGTTTTCTACATATCAAATGCCTGCAGCTTGCTTAACAAATTTGACATGATTCAGGCTTGGATCTGCTATACTAAACCTGATGTGCTAGTTATTACAGAATCCTGGGTCAGAGCTTCAGCCCCTGACCATAAAAATATCCCCTCATACGATGTGTTTAGGGCTGATAGACCTATTGGGGGGCACAATATATGTCACAGATAAACTTTCAGTGCCATTAATTGACATATCCACTGCCCTTAAAGAGTTTGAAAATATCACCTTAGAAATCTCCTTATCTTCTGATGAGGCTATACTACTCATAGGCTGTTACCAGACCACCCTCAGAAAGCCTGGAGTTATTAACCCATCTCCATAAATTGTTGGATACCCATAGTTCAGAATCAATTATAATGGGAGACATTACCCTTGACTGGCATTTCCCTTGCTCAAAACCCTTAAAAGATCTTTGTGACTGCTATGGCCTTTCACAAATTGTTACTGACATCACTCGCCCTATCATTAAAACTCCTGCGCGCATTACCATCCTCAATCTAATCCTGGTAAATAAACTTGACAAAATTGCACACACTGGGGTATTCCACAATGATATAAGTGATCACAGGGCTATAGCCTGCATCAGGTCCTTACCTAGGCATATATCTACCTCCAGTTTCAAATTGAAGAGGAGCCACCACAGATTCAATTGCACCGACTTCCTCACAGACCTAAACAAAATTCGATGCCAAGATTTTTACTTAGCACCCACAATCACAGAGGCCTACAACCTATTCCACAGCCTTGTTCTGAAGGTGATTGACAAACATGCACCCCTAGTAAAAATTAAAACAAGGAAAAGGACATGCCCCTGGTTTACTGGCTAACTAAAGCCAGCCTTACATGGCTGAGATACCCTATGGAAAAGGGCTTGCAAAACAATACTCTCAGTAGACTGGGCAGCTTTTAGAACCACTTGGAACCAACGCACCAGCTTATACGGGCTGAAAAAAACAAATACTTTCAATCTGCACTAGAATCGTTCAAAAATGATGCAGCCAAATTTTGGCAAATCCTAAGGGATATAGAAGGGCACCTCATCATCACTATCTTCCAAGATTATCTCTGGTGGCAACATCTATACTAGTAAACAATGTATCTTAGAGCAACTAAATAACCATTTTGCCACTGCTGGGTTCGCTTTTGATACTTCTCCGGCAAGCAAACTCCTCACACAGCTCTGCAACAAAGACTTGCCATGCCCTCCGCCAAAGGCTACTAAACAATCAGCCAAGTTTAGTTTTAGTCCAACAACCATTAAGCAGGTTGAGGACCTCTTAATAACTCTGGACACAAAAAAATGTGCAGGAGCAGATCTAACTGAACCCTTCTTCCTAAAATTAGGTTACCAAATTTTGACATTGCCCATTGTCCATCAGTTCAACTTGTTTCTTTCCCAAGCGACTCTCCCCTCTGAGTGGAAAATTGCAGGTTATTCCACTTTTTAAATCCAGTAATTCAAGTGATCTTAACAATCACTGGCCTATATCCTTACTAGCTATACTTTCTAAATTACTTGAAAAATCGGTTAATGCACAATTAAGAGAACATCTAGAAATCACTAACATGCTAACCCCCCTCCAATCCAGATTAAGACCTAAACATAGTAAAGTATCGCCACTGGCAAAGGTAACTAATGATTGGCAAGTTGCATCAGATTCTAAAAACCACGTCAGTTCACTCTTTTTGGATTTGAGCAAGGCATTCGATACCGTAGACCAAAAGTTATTATTTATGTTGCAAGATACTGATTTGGATGACATGGCCATGAAATGGTTCACTTGCTATTTGACAGGTAGAAAACAGCAAGTCAAAGCCCAAAGTGCTCTCTCTCCCCCTTAAAACATTAAAGAAGAGGCGTCCCTCAGGGGTCAGTACTGGGGCCATTATTAATCGCAATCTATATTAACGATATTGATGCCAAAATCAGTATAGCAAGTGTTCATTTTTTTGCAGATTACACTGTCTTCTACGTTGCTAGGCCTACCCTGGAGCTTGCGTGTACAGAGGTGAAGCAGGAATTCAACCTGCTGCAACAAAACCTCTTGCAACTAAAGTTGTTGCTAAATGTTAACAAAAAGCAAAATTATGTTCATATCTCCTCAAGCCCAACCTACTAGTTCCACTAATACTAAATTCCAGATCAAGACCCTCCTGGGGGAACCACTAGAGGTAGTGAAGAAATTCAAATACCTGGGTTTTTGGCTCGACTATAGACTCATTCTCTACACATATAGAGGAACTCTTCAAAAAGCTACATCAAAGGCTAGGCCTCTTCTTCAGAATCAGGCATCTACTTAACTATGAGGCCAAAATAAGACTGGTACAGACCACATTCCTCCCCCTCATTGACTATGTGGATTTTATCTATAGCCATTGTTTCACTACTATTCTAGCCAAGCTGGATACTCTGTACCACAGAGCATTAACATTTATCACTGGAGCTCCATTTAATACTCACCACTTCTCCCTCTGCGCTCAACTAGCTTGGACTTCACTTAGCACTAGAAGATTAAAAAATGCCTCTTTCTGGGTCTTTAGAGCTATTACTAACAAGCTGCCCTCCTATATCGCTGACCTTTTTAAATACACATCTGGAGTTTACCCGCTCAGAAGATGCTCATAGATCTTGCTAGATATACCCAGGATTCGTGCTCGCTATGGCTCCTCATCCCTAAGCCATGCCTTCCCCACCCTCTGGAATACCCTATAGCGATCCTTAAAACTCATGCATATTGCTGGGATGAACGCCTTCAAATCCACGCCTAGACAATCCCTGAAGGAAAATTGTAATGGCTATTCCTAGTCAGCACCTTAATTATGACAAGCCCTTTTCATTACCTATCAGCACTTATTGTACTCCCTTAGCTGTTTGTAGACACTACTGTAATTGTCTCTACAAACTGTATCCTCAGTTCCATAATCCCTATGAGTTTCCCTTCCCTCTTCTTTATTACTAAACTACCCACCTTGCTGTTTTACACATTGATTTGCTCAACCCTAATAGACTATCCTAATTGTTCATGCCCTGTTCCTTTCACTACCATAATAATCTATTCTTATCGTACCTGTCCTGCTCCTTCCTTGATTTCCCCATTATATCTGTAATACTCTTGAACACCACTTTCCACACCCAGGTTCCTAATAATTTTCGAACACCTTTTCTCCACCCTTCATCTTGTTTTCACGATATGCCTTCCCAAATCCAGGGAGACTATCAAATCCTTACTATATTTTTCCCTTGCTGTAAATTGAGAATTATGACGTTAGCCTTATCAAATGTACAATCATTTTATCCCTGTATTGTTAAAAGTATTGTTAAAAATGTACTGTCCTAACAGGCCAGTGCTGAGGGTTGAAGCACTGGATGCCACACCTCGCGCCACGCCAGCGACCTGTGTTCAGAAGCAGACTTGGGTTTGTAAGGGAGGAGAGGATCGAGCATCCAGAGGACTGCTCTCTTGTCCTGGGGTAGGATCCAGGGGGCTCCCTGCCTTGCAGCAGCTCCCAGTGAAGACTAGGGGTACTGCATTAGGTGGAGACACAAAAATGGGTAGGTGACAGCGGACATCTGCGGGAGGGGCGGCCATTCCCTTGCCATGCCAAAGTCATTGCACTTCTGTCACCTAGGTGCAACCACGCAAGAAAAATTCCCCGGCCTCCAGGAGGAAGTTGGCAGTCTCCAGGTAGCGTCGCACATGCACACCACTGTTCCCCACCTGGTTGACTCTCCTGGGTCCTCCCCTCTTTCCTGGGTCCGGGGGGGGGGACTCTGTCTTCAATTCCTCACTGGACAGGGAATTCAGGCAGGGCAGTAGCAGGCGATTCGACTGGGTCTCGCCCAATGGGGCCCTGGATAAAGCCAGCAATAAAAAGAGTTAACAAAACAAAATTTACTGTCCTTGTGTGAAAACACAGGTTACTCACCTGTAACAGCAGTTCTAGGAGTGGTATATGATGTTCATTCACACTTTCTGGCATTGTCCTTTCCCCTTTAAATCTTGCTGGAAGTCTTCAAGCTGGTTCCTCCCACCCACTCGGGTGGTATAACCCTCAGCTCCACCCCATGACACCAGATATTTTCCCGCTGGAAGCTGAGGTTGTGCACCTGAGCCTGGGGAGGTCTGGTGGATCCATGTGGATGAACATCATATACCACTCCTAGAACTACTGTTATAGGTGAGTAACCTGTGTTTCTAGGGACATGGATATGATGTTCTATCCACACTTTCTGGCAGACTAACAGCAGTTCTCCGGGAGGAGGGAGGCAAGGTGCACACCCCCTACCTAGGAAATAAGGATTGGAGAACTGAGGCCCCAAAACCAGTATCCCTGTGTGACTCTAAGTCAATGTGGCAATGGGAAATGAAGGTATGTGCTGACTTCCAGGTAGCAGCCATGCAGATTTCCTAGATAGGGACATCCCTAGAAGCAGCCACTGACGTAGAAGTATGGCAGGTGGAATGAGCCCTTAGCTCTCCAGGAGGCTCCCTACCAGCCAACCTATAGCAGAGATCAATGCAGGATGTGATCCACCTGCCAGTCGTTGGCTTGGCTGCAGGTCTGCCAGGTGCAGCTTCAGTTTAGGGGACAAACAGCTGGCGAACCTCTCCTCGAACTCCAGCTGGGCACTCCTTGTAGTAAGCAACTGCTCACCTCAGGTCCAGAGTATGGAGCCTGTGTTCAGCCTCTGAGGTGTGATTTGGGAAAAACACTAGAAGAGTCATCACCTGGTTCAGGTGAAACTCCAACACAACCTTCGAGAGAAACTTTGGGTTGGAGCACAGGACAACCTTGTCCCTGTGGAAGACCAGGAAAGAAGACTCCACCGAGAGCACCTGGAGCTCACTGATCCTTCGGTCTGATGTGATAGCCACCAGGAAGGTGGTCTTCCATGACAGATGAGACATGTCACACCTGTGCATCGGTTCGAATGGCTTGCCCATGAGCTTTGCCAAAATCAGCAGCAAGTCCCACGGTGGTGGTGGTGGTTCACACACCAGAGGGTAAATGTGATCTAGACCTTTGAAAAAGCACCAGACCACCTTCTCTTGTGCCACCTACTGCTGAACGGCCCATGCCCAGTAAGCAGAGATAGCTGCCAGGTGCACCTAAAGGGTCATCGACCAAAGTCCCCCTTGGGACAGAGACCACAGGTAGTCCAAAATGCTAGCCACCAGACAGGTCGAAGGGTCCAACCCCATGCTCTGACACCAAATGGAGAATCTTTTCCATTTGAAGGCATACCATTTTCTGGTTGATTCCTTTCTAGATGCGTCCACAACAGTGAGACATCTTTGGAGAGACCCAAAGCCTGGAACTCTAGCCGCTCAGGAACCAAGCTGTCAGGTGCAGGGATTGAAGGTCCAGGTGGAGTACTTTCCCCTGATTGATTGAGAGCAGGTCCAGGCATACGGGAAGATGCCTCAGGAGCCTGTTGCTAAGGCTGAGGAGATCGGGGTATCAAAATTGGCAGGGCCAGTCCGGAGCCACCAGAATCACCTGTGCCTTGTAGCTCCTGACCTTCAGTAGCGCCTTGTGGATTGAGGGAAGTGGAGGGAAGCATAGAAGAGGCCTGGGGTCCAAGGCCTCGAGAAGGCATCCCCTGCAGCATTCCCTGCTGAGGGGGGGTGGGCACAATACAGCCTCATCTTTGCATTCTCCCTGGATGCTAACAGGTTCACCTGAGGGGTGCCCCACTGGGAGAACAAACTGAACTACCTCCAGATGGAGAGATCACTCGTGAGACACCTTGCCCGCCCAGTTGAGGGCATCCACCAGCTGATTGGAGGTTTCTCCTGCATGGATGGCTAAGAGATCCACCTCCAGGCTGCGCATGAGAGTCCAACTGCAGAAGGCTTCCTTGCACAGATGCAGGGCATGCATTTAGCCTTGTTTGTTGACAGTGCATGGTTGTGTTGTTGCATCCATCTGCACCTGGACCACTTGACCCCGAACAAATGGAGCAAATGCAGCCAGCGCCAGCCAGACTGCTCAGTGCTCCAGCAGGTTGATGTGGCACTGGGACTCCTTGGGGGTCCAGAGCCCATAGACTATGTATTCCCCCAGATGGGCACCCCAGCCCATGAGAGAGGTGCCAGTCATCAGGATGACCATCGGCTCAGGGCGGACAAATGGGATCCCTTCCTGCAGATGCTCTGGGACTAACCACCACTGGAGGTCATCCCATCCTCTGGCCAGCTGGTCAAAGTGACCCTTGTGCTGGGACCACTGGCTGGCCAGCTCCCATTGCAGGGAACACATATGCCAGTGGGCCCATCAGACCATACTTTTGCAGGCCGCCATGTAACCCAGAAAGAGCAGGAAATCCTGGGCACAGCGCAAGTGCCCAACCAGAAAAGATTGGGCAAAGGAGGAGAGAACCTCTGCCCTGTCCACCAGGAGCTGAGCTCTGGCTCGGCAAGAGTGGAGCTCAGCCCTGATGAAGCTGATCACCTGCGAGGGCATGAGTTCCAGCCTGGCCTCATTGACCAGGAGGCCAAGGCTGATGCAGGTCTGGAGGGCCAGGTCCCAGGACCGCTCCACCTCCTGCTCGGAGAGACCTGCTACCAGCCAGTCATCCAGGAGGCGGGTACACCTGGACCACTCGGCACCTCAGGTAAGCTGCCACCACTGCTATGCATTTGGTGAAGATCTTGGGGGCTGAGGAGAAGCCAAAAGGCATGTCTTGGAACTTGTAAAGGGTTCCCTCAGCTCAGAAGTGGAGGACACTTCAATGGGACGGATGGATCGGTATGGGAAAGAACACATCTTGAAGATCAAGAGAGCAAAACTGTATGTCTTGCTCCAGAGATGGTATGATCTGGGACAGAGTTGCCACCCTGAAGGTGCGGAACCTGAGGAATTTGTTCAGGTCGAGCAGATCTAGAATGGGGTGCCAGCCCCCCCAGTCCACTTTGGCACCAGGAAGCAACTGGAGACAAACTCTGGGTGTTCTGGAGGATCTGCAACTCTGACCACAACCTCCTTGCAGAGAAGTTGGCTATGTCATCTTGGAGATCCAACTGAGTGTCTGTGGATACTAAGTCCTTCCATGGGGTGTGAGCTCAGCTGGGAGGGCACTGTCTGAACTCTAGAGGCAGACCCTAACTGACTGCTTCCAGAATCCACCTGTCCATGGTGACAGCGGACCAGGCAGGAAGAAAGTGGTGGAGCCAGCCCCCCCACAGGAGGACCCAGGGAAGGTGTGATGGGCATGAGGGTGACAACCCCCATCTCATCACTGAGCAGGCTTGGAGGAGGAGGAGGAGGATCCAGCTGAGAAGCCACCAGGTCCCTTCTGTTTGAGCTTTGGACCACTGAGGCCACTGATTTGGGCCTTGGTCACCTCTACTGAGCCTGCTAGCCAGACTGATGCTGGGCTGGTTTTTCCACAGGCATGGAGGGCTGAAAGGGCTTATGCTTCTGCTGCCTGGAGCCCTTGGAATCCTTCTGGGTGGACGTCATGGAGTCCAAGGTGGCACTGGACTTCTCGATTCGCTGGAGGTGACCCTCCACACCAGGTCCAAACAGGTTGGTGCCCAAAAATGGGACATCCACCAGCTTGTGCTGAGTGTCTGCCATACAGGTCAAGATCCTCAGCCAAGCCCTATGGCACATAGCAACTGCAGCCACCACTGAGTAGGCACAGGAATCCCCAATATCCAGAGCTGTCTGAAGTTGTTAATTGGACACAGTACAACCATGGTCCTGGACCTGCTTGACTGTAGTCTGGAAGTCTGCAGGAAGATGAGGAATCACCTCATCCAGAGAGCCAAGAAGGGCATTGGAGAATTGTGCCTGGTGATGGCTGAGCGAGGAGGCAGCACAGACCTTTTAAACCGAGTTGTCCAATTTCTTTGACTCCTTATCTGGTGGCCTATCGACATCCCTTGAAGTGTACATGCACCGAAACACAGAGTCAGCCACCAATCCTTCTCCCGAAGGGTGCTCCGTGAACCCCGAGAGGGTAGCGGAGGGCACCGCATATTTGCAGGCCAGTCAGGCCTAGGGTGCAGGGTAGGAGGCGGGGTGCTGCCAGAGCTCCACATCAGGGCCAGCTATGGCCTCAGCCACTGGGAAAGCCTCTGTTGAAGTGTCCCCTTTATCCAGAATCTCTGTGAGGCGATAGTGAGCCCACTTCTGAACGGGTTCCAATTTCATCCACATGGACTCGGAGATGAGATGGAGGATGCCCATGAAAGACGTGGGTCTTTCCTCCATTGAAAGGTCCCTTACTGACTCCATGTTGATCAGACGGGAGTGCAGTGAGGATTCCTTGGACTCTGAGGAGTCTGCATAGAGTGGCCTAGCACCCGAGTCACTCTAGACCCACCACGGGTGGTCAGGTGTAAGAGTGACTGACAGCTGATGGAGAAGCCCCTCAGCCAGCTGAGACTCCTTGGTCGGAGCTCCAGTCAGCGGCTGTTGGGGTGGTGGCTTCACCACAATCGGTGGAGAGGCTCACTTCAGTCAAACCAAGGTGGTATGTACTGGCTCCGCAGGTGGAGGAACGGTGTCGACTGGCCCCACCGGGGGCGTCAGTGTCGGTCTGCCGGGCAGCAGCCAAGTGATAGTCGGTGTGGGAAGTGGGATCAGCTTTGGACTGGACAATACCAGCTGTTGCCACACGAGGCCTTCATAGCATTGACGCAGTTTGCATCGAAGTCTCTCCTCACCTGAGGAGGATGAAGATAAGTAGCGGTGGAGCCACTTCCCATGGTGCCGAGACCAAGACCACCGATGCTGGTGGGACCTGCTTGAACTAAAGGATGAGGATGACCTAGCTCTTGACCTCGGGCACCAGGGGTGCTGATAGGGTTCTCGGAGAGAGCCGGGGAGTCCAACATCTCCTCCTGGTCTAGGTTGGTGACCAGAGGGTCCAGCTCAGCGAGCTAAGCCAACTCTTCAGTGGTCACCGGTAGGAAAGTCCTAAACAGGGAGTTGTTAGCCTCCTCGGATGACAACTGGTTGACTGGGTCAAGAAAAATCTCGACTGCGTCGTCAGACAGCATCTTGACTGGCTGGCCTGACGGGGGCACCATAAAGCCAGCAGCCAAGGCCATGGTTTCGACCGTGATCAAAACCAGGGATGCCTGAGACTGAGAACATTCCCAGTCCCAAGAACATTGACAGTGAGTCTTCTTTTTCTTTCCTGGACTCCTTCTTGTGGTATCGAGAGCTGCATGAACCTGAAGGGCTCTCTCCCTTAGTTGGGAGAGACTGGCACAGCTCTTTGAAGGAGCCCAAATAAGTGGAGCCCAACTTGAGTGGAACAAAGGCTGAATCTGAGGAAGACTGCTCAGTGACCTGAGCCTCCTCCTCCTCGAAGGCCTAAAGCTGCTCCAGCTGCTTGGTGGACCCCGCAGCCACTGAGACCACCCAATGGGTAACCTTAGATTTGACAGGCAGATGTCATTTTTCCAGGGGAGTGTTCCTGTCACTCCCACTCTACAGCCACCACAGGGTGGAGGTCCAGTGATGGTGCAGGTCAGGATGCAGCACGCACTGGGAGGGTGTTGTGGATCTGTGGCATGTACATGCCTCCACACGCGCATGCGCAGCCATGAACAGGGATGGGAGAAAATAGGTGGAAACGGTGCCGACTACCAGGATGATGCCAGTCCCACACAGGCTCCACACCCAGCCAGCTGGGCACCTCTGTGCCATCGAGGTGAATCCCGGTGAACATTGAGGTGATGGGGCTGCAGAGCCCAGTAGAAGGAGGCTGGTCAGCACAGGGTGCATAAATAAATAATAAAAAAAAAAGTGTGCTCCTTATCTGCCATCCCTCCTACGTTGTGAACCGGGACCACTCCTTTATCAAAAAATACACTGGGAATGTGATACCATCTGCCCAAAACTTTTTTTCTGCATCATTCTGCTATGCTCATCTCTAGACAAAGTGTGTGCATTTGAAATACACTTCTTGCAGTCAGAGTCAGGAATGGAAAAGTTAAGCTCCTTCTCCCATTCATATTTGGCTTTGTCTTATGGGGGAAAGAAGGCAGATATAAAACTCCTATGAATTCTTCCAGCCATACCTTCAGATGTAACACACCACTCCTTGACCCAGAAATGCAGAGGCTGAGGTGTTGGTCTGTAGTCCCTATCTAGAAGATCCCAAAGGAAGTTGTGTAATTTCAAGAAAATAATTAATGCTTTGGCAAGCCTAATTCCTCTCTAAGGTATATGAAGGTTTTCAATGCCCATCAAGGGGTCTAGAATTTGACTTGTATATCAATGTTCCATTAACACCAACTAGGCCATAATCATGTTTTAGCATCCATTTTTTATTAGCTTATTGTTCCTTATAGGGATGAGCTGGCTCACAGGTAATACCTGATCTTTGCCAGTACGCATACAAATTCCTTTAGCCCAGGCACCCACAGTGGCATTAATTATAGGACTGTCCAGGCCATATGGTAAGTGGATTGAAGAGATTGTGAGCAGTGTAACTGACTACTACTGCTCCCTCAGCTTTACGCTATATGGGGTCTATTCACTAATGAGTGAGAATTATGCGCATAACCCACCCAAGTTGTTCCACACCCCTGCATAGGCGTGCGCTAGTCAGTATTCACGAACACCGGCCACCTTTCCACAGCCCCCTCAGCACAGCAGAGGAACATGGCAGCGTGGGGGTGGAGCGCGGGATGAAGGTGGTCATCCACTAGGATGACCAACCCGGGTCCCACAGTGGATCCCCATCCGCGCATTGGCAGGGGATCCTGGGATGGCACACACCATCCAGTGAATAAACAACATGCATTTGCCTGAACGGCCACCCCCAACCCTCCCAGGTGGCCTGGCGGGCTGTGGCAGCAGTATGCAGGAGGATACCATGGCTGCTGCATCCTGCCATTGACTTGTGAGGGGGTACATAATGAGTTACACAAGGGTCCCACCCTGCATACATTTTGCAGCCCGAGAATGGCACGCAGTGCCATTGTGCATGGATGCAGCATCGGGTATGCACCTTGGCATGCCCCCGGCCTGCCCATGGTGCATAGCTGCTCAGGCAACAGAGGGAACCAGCATGCAGAGCACTAGTGCGGGGGTGTACAGATCACCGCTGTGTGGCATTCATGGATAGGAATGCTCGTGTGCCTCAGATACACAGTGCACAGGCATTCAAACCCATTTGTGAATAAACCCCCAATATCGTTTATAGAATCAGGTGTTTGTAACCAGCGTAATGCCTAGTGCATCAAAAAGGCCCTATGGTATGCAATAGCCCATGGAAGATTCCAGCCCCCCACCTTCCAGTGAAATCACAGTTTTTGCTTGCTGAAATGTGGTGGTTTCCCTTGTCACAAAAAATTTCCTATAATTATTTTGTATTGTGAAAAATGCTTCTTAGGGATGGACAGTGGGATGTGGCTTATATAGTAGTTAAGTCTCTGGTCACTGCCCCTTGTCCAGGGTCCATCCTACCACCATGAAACTGTCCTATACCCACACTGGTCCCAGCCCTTCACTCTGGTCCTCCTGTCTATGCTTATCCTCACCCCCTATCGTCGATGCTCGGCAATTTCCCGAGATGCTAGCAGGCAAAAGCATTCCCTTAAAGAAATACGCTGCAGCTCCTTGAGGTTAGTCCTCCTCCTCCTAATGCTGTCAGGCAATGTGCATCCAAACCCTGGCCCATTCTGCTCTAAAGCCACTAATCTGAGCAAGCCTTTGGGTGCCCTCTCATACATATCAATCAACATCTGCAGCCTCCTTCCTAAAATGGATGCCCTACAGGCCTTCACCAGCCAACACTGCCCTGACATCCTGGCAGTTGTCGAAACCTGGCTCACGCCATCAGTACCGGACCATGCAATCAGCCTTCCTGGCTACAACGTCTTTAGGCTGGATTGCCTCTCCAAAAGAGGCGGGGGCTGTGCTCTCTACCTAAAAGACTCCATACAGGGGCACCACATCATTACCTCACTCCAACCCACAACTGCTCAGATACTGCCAGAAAGAATCCTCCTCGGAGCCCAAAACAAAACCCTCACTGTTGCCACCATCTACATCCCTTCCAAAGAACAGGGAACTGGTCTAACAGCTGTTCTTGACTTTGTAAAGTCACTCCCACCAGACACCGAATCCATCCTCCTAGGCGACTTCAATACCAACCTGCCTGCGGCCGATGCTGGTGCACACAGGGATACCATTGCTGCAGTGAACCTCACACAAATGGTTGACTCACCAACCATAAAAAATTACAGGACCGGCACCAGCACACTCTTGGACTGGATCCTTACCTGTCACCCATCGCGGATATCTAACACTAATGTCCTCCCTGACTCTCTCAGCGACCACTCCCCTGTTAGCTGCACCTGGTCAAATAAATTCATCAAACAGCCACCAAAAACTATCTCCAGCAGGGTTCTACCCAGTGGTCACCTTTCTCAACTCAAATCCCACCTCCTCCATCAAGACTGGTCCCCTATCTTCAATGCAACCAACGTAAACACTGCCCTTGACAACTTCATAAACATCTTCAGTGTGGCCTGTGACACATATGCTCCTATTAAGAAACACAAAGTCAAATCACTCAGTAACCCTTGGCTCACAGGTGACCTCCTCAGGATGCTGAAAACAAGAGACCACCTAAGGGAGCTGGCCAGAAACTCTGGAAGGCAAAACGACATCCAAAACTACAAACGTGCCCTCAATGACTGCAACAAAACCATCCGACAAATGAAGTCCGCCTACTATAAGCATGTCCTCACAAACTCCTGGGGCAATGGTCGGGAATTCTGGAAGAACATAAAGGAACTCACTGGGAATCCACCCAAACTCCCCCCCCATCGATACTCAACATCAACAGAACCACAACCCTCAACCCAAAAACCATTGCGGATACCTTTAACAAAGCCTTTACCAACTTTGGCGCTGTCCTATCCCAGGACTACTTCAAAGATGGTGAAGCCCCTCTGTCTGCAATGAACACTACTCCCACCAGCTCCCCCCGTTTCTACTTCAAAGCAGTCAAGGCTTACCAAGTACGCAAATATGTTACCAAAGCCCTTGGTAAATCAAAATTCAGTAATGACTCCCTCGATCTCAAAATCCTGTCTCTCACACTTGATGAAGTGCTTAGTCCTCTGACCAGAATTTTCAACCTCTCCCTCAGCCTTAGCCAGTTCCCAGGCAGACGGAAATCTGCCGCTGCCACTCCAATCCATAAAAGTGGTGACAAAATTGCCCATGATAACTACAGACCTATCTCCCTACTACCCCTACTCTCCAAGGCACTAGAACGCATTGTCTCAGGCCAGCTCACAGAATACCTGGAAACGTACAACATCCTGTGCAAGCAACAACACAGGTTCCTCAAAGGTCACAGCACCTCCACAGCACTACTTGAATTCACCGGCGCAATCCACAATGCACTTGACTCCGGTGAACTACTAGGCTCAATCTACATTGACTTAACTAAAGCCTTCGACACCGTCAATCACCGCCTCCTGCTTGTGCAGCATCAGAACACTGGGCTGTCAATCGACTCCATTGGCTGGTTTAAGAGCTACCTTGAATAATGGTCCCAAGCAGTAAGAATCGCTGATACACTCTCGGACCCTAGACCGGTCCACTTGGGAATCCCCCAGGGCTCCATTCTGGGAACCCTCCTCTTCAGCCTATTCTTAAACTCACTGCCGGACAGCTGCCCAGAACAAATCATTTTCTACGCCAACGATGCTGTGATCCTCACCTCAGACCCTGATCCAATCCAATTACAAAATAAACTTCAGCAGGCCTTCTCCTCCATCGAATCCTGATTCCTAAATCATAAACTGCTTCTCAATCACAAAAAAACAAGTCTATGGTCTTCTGCAGCCCCCACAACAAAAACAAACAACTTCACCTCTTCATTGCAACCGAACAAGGAGCCATCCTAGAGCAAACACAACCGTTTAAGTACCTCGGCATCACCCTTGATCCACACCTCTCATACGCTGTCCATATCAGCAGTGTTGCAAAGTCTGCCAATGCAAGGTTAGGCATATTATTCCAGCACAGGAAACACCTAACCCCAGAAGCACTGTCAGTGGCCATCCAAAGCTCCACCATCAGCATCATAGACTATGGTCTTATCATATATGGGTCTGCAACTATCACTGCTCTCAAATGTATTGCGACCTCCCTGAATAAGGCCTGTCGTCTCATCACTGGCTCACATCGCCGTACTCATAGATGTGACCTTTATTCCCAATCTGGATGGCTTCAACTGGACAAACGCATAAAATACCAAACCTGCATCACGGCCAAGAAAATTATAATGGGGCTTGCCCCACCTGGTGTCTGTGCCCTCCTTAAGCCTAGACATAGGAACATCACTACAAGGAGATCCAGTTCCCATCTACTACATATCCCATGATGTAGCATGACCCAAGGACAAAGATAATTCGCCTATTGGGCATCCAACTGGCTCGACTCTCTCGGCAGCGACATAGCAACTGCTCCAACACTCGGCTTCTTCAAGTCCAAGCTGCGCCTCTCACTGCTTGTATCCTGCGATTGCCCATCTTAACATTTCCACTGTTCCAGCTGCACATGCCCCAGCACCCAGCACTTACAATCAGTCTTTGCACCCCTAGCACCTTACCTGTCATATTCCCACAACAAGGTACCCTGGCTGCACTGTCTCCTGCCCTCACCCACCTCCCCCTCATATCTCTACTCCTGCCTGCCCCAACCACCTCCCATACTCCCCTTACCCCGTGCATCTCCTACCCCCCTTGATCTCCTACCCTCACTTCCCTCCCACCTCCCCCTCTTCCTTTGTTATGCTCATAGCTCATGTCTTTGTACTGGTTATTACATGTCTAAGTCAATGACTATATGTTTGTAACTAAAAATTATGATTGCTGCTCACGCTGACATGGAACCTTTGTAAAAGAGCCTCGGCTCAAAGGTATTGTAATCCTAGACAAAATAAATACATAAAATAAATAAGAAACCTGGCAAAACAAACAAATCCCTGACTCCTCAATTGCTATTCCAGGCTATGTAATTGCCTGTCAGGACAGGCCTACTAGAGGCGGTGGCATGGCTATCTATGTAAACTCTATTCTGCGTTTCTCAACCACATTAGCCAGAGCCAAACCAAATGCCTATGAAATTCTCTTGCTTCAACTGACTCTCCCCTTCTCCCTCCCTATCTACATAGCTGGAGTCTATTGCTGGCCTGGCTTCCCAGCTTCATCTGTCACTGATCTCCTAGAACAAACTACCTCCCAAACCCCTACTGGGGAACTCTATGTCATGGGCGACTTCAACTACAACTGGCTAGCTCCCTCCTTCAACAAAACCCAGACAGGCATTGCCTCACTCAACCTCTCACAAACCATCTCCGAGCCCACATGCCTAAACTCCAAAATGGTAAACCACTCACTACTTGACTGGGGTCTCACCAGTCACCCCCACCGGGTTATCGCTTCAGGGCTCCTACCCGATTCTCTAACTGATCACATTATTTATCTAGTCCGGAAAATCCACCGACTTCGTTCCCTTCCAAAGTACATATTCCAATGTTTCTACAAACCTTTAAACCTCACCTCCGTGCTTGAAGACTTATCTCTTGCTTGCTGGGAACCCCCTGCCAAACTCTGCACTAGCGACGATGCCACCCTTAATTTCCAAAACACGTTCCTCCATGTCTGGGACGCTCACGCTCCACTGTGTCACTCCAGGGTTCGTGGCTACCACCTGCCCTAGATCACCCAGGAACTGACAGCCTGACAAATCGCCTGGAACAAAGCATGGAGAACCCACAAAACCTCACGCCTCCCAAGCGACATTGTCATCTATCGGTCTCTACGCAGTAAATGCACCACAGCAACCCGCCTAGCTAAAGCAGAATACTTCAGCCCCTCCCTTCGTTCCAACTTAAACTGTCCATCCAAATTCTGGAAGGTCATTCACTTCGTTTTCTCCCCACCAACTGCCCACCCTCCCACGCGCCTTCTCGTGAACAACTCCCTCCTCACCGAGCCACAGGATGTTGGCACTGCTTTCAACACATACTTCTCCTCCTGTGCCTCAGCCTTCCTCTCTTCCCTGCCCACCTCGGTGCCACCCAGTCCCCCTCCCATATGTTCTACCTCCAGTGGGCCCCCCACCTTTACCTTCAAAGCAATCCAGCCAGTTGACGTCCTCGTAGCCCTTCAGGCCCTTGACACAACAAAAGGTAAATCCCCCAATGGCCTTGACTGCAATCTCCTTCACTCTCCACCCCAGCCATTGCAACCTCCCTCTTAAATCTCTCCTTTTCCTCTGCCACTGTCCCCCAGATCTGGAAGCAGGCCATTATCATCCCTCTCCCTAAAGGGGACATCATCACCTCCACTTCAAATTATCATCCTATCTCCCTCCTCCCTGCACTCACAAAGCTGCAAGAACACTTAGTGCTCAATCAACTCACCTCCTTCCTCTCTGACTCCAACTTCTTCACGCTGTTCCAGTCCGGATTCAGGAAGGGCCATTCCACTGCCTCCTCCCTGGTTAGGTTCACGGACTCCATCCTCTCAGGCATGGACAAAGGGTCGATCACTTCGACTATTTTCATAGACCTTGCCAAAGCTTTCAATACAGTCTCCCACCCCGTGCTACTTCAATGTCTCTCAGAAGCAGGCCTAGCTAGCTCAGGTACCAGCTGGTTCAAAGCCTATCTCACTAACAGAACTCAATCAGTAAGAATTGCCAATGACACCTCCTCACCCCTCCCTATAGCCACCGGAGTTCCCCAGGGATCAGTACTTGGCCCTATCCTGTTCTCCATCTTTTTAAACAACCTCCCTCTGGTGTGCTCATCCACGTCTATTCAAATGTACGCAAATGATACTATACTCTTTGCCTCAGGCTCCTCCCCAGAAGAGGTAACAGCCAACCTCCAGGCTGATTTCAACATGGTACAGTTATGGTTTAGCGCTCACCAGCTCTCTCTCTCAATGTGAACAAAACCACCACCACCATGACCTTCAGCACTCAGCAATGTCTAACCAGGCTTCCTTCCTTCCCTCACTACCTTCCACACCCTTGACAGGACAGTACTGGAGGACATTGTTTCCTTCTGCTACCTCGGGGTTTGGCTCGACAGTCACCTGTCCTTCTCTGACCACATTGATGCCATCATATAAAAACTGCTTCCCAAGCTCAGAGCCCTTTACAGGAACTGCAACTGCCTCCCTCTTATGGCCAGGCGGGAGCTGGTGCATAAGATGATCCTCCCCACTTTTGTCTACTGCGACATACAGTAGTATACAGTGCCACTTCCAAATCTACCTTAGCCAGACTGGACACAGTTTTCCATGCCTTCTGTCACTATGCCCTCAATGCCACCCCCCGCACCCATCACTGCATCCTCTACCATGCCCTCGCACTCCCTTCCCTCAAAAACCATCGCCTTCAGTACTGCACTAAATTCGTAGCCAAATTCTGACATGACGCCCTGCCCTCATACCTCTCTACCTTACTTACTCCAGCTCCCTCCACTTCTCAAGCCCTCAGATCCCTCGAAGAGCGGAAGCTTCAAATCCCTAGGCAGAAAACCATTATTGGTCAATCTGCCTTCTCCTACTGCTTCCCCAAACTCTGGAATGAACTCCCTCCCCATATTCACCACTCCTCCTCTACTCACTCCTTGTCTTCAGCACTAGTAAACTACCTCTCAGTAAATTGCTCCTGCACTTAAATCACAAGGTGTCCCCTTTGTTCCCCCTCCCCCGACTGCCTGACCAGCAGCACCAAGCTCACGCTATGGAAGCTGGCTTATCTATACCAACTTCAGCACTTCTAGTACATGGGCTTTACCCTGTCCTAAATGCTCCTTGATACTGCCTGATCCTCACATTTCTACACTCAGTGTCGCACCTCATCTATCCAATACTATGCCATTCAGTAATATAATCTATGCTTGCCTACTGTTGTTGTTGAACTGTACTGAGGTCTTGTCCCTAGCCCAACACACAGTTGTATCCTGCAGCTGCATAACTGAAACTTCTCTGTAAACTGTTCATCTGATTCTGCCTACTGTATTGCTGTAATTGTTCTCAAATATGTTCCACTGTTTTTCCTCGTATATGTAACTCTTGATAACCTGCAAGTTATCTCCCACTGTACCCTCACCCCCCCCCCCAAGGCCGCACCGGGAGACAAGCATATTTTTGCTGAGTGTGCCATCCTGGTGAAACAATTTCAATAAATAAATAAATTAGTACCATTTTCACCACTGCTGTTTTCTCCCCAAATTAAAGGTTTATCACCTTCCACTGCTGGAAATGGTATTCAATATACACCACAGATGCTTCCATGAAAAAGACTCAGCTTGTTTTTAACAAAAAAGCACAACATAAACCAAGATGTGGATAAATAAGGGATATGTAACAGGAACATGTGCAATACATGATTTATTTTCACAAGAGCTGTTTGACCTTGGGTAATCTCACGAGTGGGGAAAGCCACGAGTGCTGTATAAGGTCAAACAGCTCAGTAATAAATCAAGTATTTCACAAGGTCCCCGTTACGCATTTCATTTATGCAATAGGGATTATTTAGGATTGTGTAAGGAGTTTATGGTTATGGAACTTGCCTACTAGCACATATTCATGTGTTGGTATCTTTAAAATGATTTACCAAGTTTTGATATATGAATGCATATATTGCAAGGTGACTGCATATAGAATTGATTCGCAATGTATTTTGATAGATGCATACTGTAGCCTATTTTAGCAAATTAAATCAGGTTCTCACCTTCACAAACCAGGAAATGTCATTTTGTGTATTGGAGCCTGTATTTAGTGACCTTTGACACTCATTACCTTTGCAATGTCACCAGAGGGAGATCTGTGCTCTGCAATTAAAATTAGTTCTTGGTCACAGCAATTCTGTCTTGATAACAGAGGTCTTGGTCGCAGTATGCAGCATGACAATAGCAATGTCAAACGGTTCACTTTCAAGGTTCGATGATGAAAGCATTATGTTGTCCTGCACTAACAGTGATCTTTTGGACACTGACATAGTGCCACAGTTTGACAGCCACCGTGTAGTGGATCCCCATAGGGATGACCCTATGAAAGCAGCGAGAATGATGTGGGCAGTAGCTCAAGCAGTCAGCAGTAGTCCCGATCCATTCCAGTACAGCAGTGAGAACAGACTTAGCAACACAGACTGTTAATATTATATTTTGCTACTTAGTGCTACGGTTTGGTTCCTGCCATTGCTGTCATTTTACTGTGCAAAATCGAGGTATGGTGTGTGTTCTGTTACTCCCAACATTAATGTCCCCACACAAATGCTAGTGATAGTACCCTGGGTTTTTATATTTCTTTTTTTTTGGGGGGGGGGGGTTGCTTTCCCTATGCTAACGAGTTGTTGGCCACTCCAGCTTGACAATGAGAGCACGGCTCAATCTGGTGGCATTGCTTGGGCAGGATAAATGGCTCACAGTTTGTCCAAATTCCTCACCTGGTACTAGTTAATAGTGACCTCCCGCCAATTGATTTATCAGTCCCTCACTCTGATGGAGCACAGGGTGGAAATTACAGGCAGGCACCTTGTACCACAACTACTCCAAACTCCCCAGCTGCACACATACACTTAGAGAAATGCTGCAGCATAGAACTTTTATTATCTGTAAATTATTTATACTGTTTGGGTCTGTCTTTGCCCTACTGCCAACTGGTCTATGCTATAGCTTTCTTCTCTGTGTATGTGTGTGTTTGGGGGAGGGGGGCCTGCTTGTACTTTCTCCCTTAGAGGTATCAGTGATTGAGTAACGTGTTGAAGTCACCAGTTTCCCTGTTTACAACATATTATAAATTTAAAACTACAAATTATTGCACCAGCTTTGTGTTACCTCTAAGCGCTCAGGAACTATACAGACTACAACTGTCATTAGTGTTTGCATAAGCATCTGTAATATCATCCTGGCATTGGCTTATTGCCGCTACATGTCTGCCTCCAGGTGCATTATGAATTGAGCAAAAAATACACAGTACAGTTGGTGATCGTCCCCCCCCAGGTTAAAAATGACACTGCCAATACCCTTCTCATGGAGAAAGAGACCACATTTATGTTTAGATAGCCTAAGTACCGTTTGATTGGTCCACTACAAAAAGGGACATATCCTTGAGGTAGGTACTCAAGTGTTAGACTGTATTTGAACCACCCTTCCTCACTTATGTCACCGTACTTCATTACCACTTCGGTCTGTGTCAAGCCGTTTGTATTTTCCTATTTTTCCATTACAGTGGATCTCTGATGCACATGCATAAAGTGTACAGCAAATACAACAGATGCTGCACTATACTGTCTCCCATGCCTTACCGATGTCATGGTGCATTGTGTAGACTCCCTGATTGCTGTATAGCCCATATTTTGGTTCAGACATTATTCCCTAAGTATGCCGAACTGACTAGCACACTTTGTAATACAACACCATAGAAGCTATACATTGGTACCACAGTGTCGGGAGAGGATGGCAACTGCAGTCTCTTCTTTTGCTGATGCTCCGGAGCACATACAATGATGCCATAATCCTAATTATAAATAAAGACTGTATGTTAAAATGTTATAAAATTGTGTTTTTAATTTTGAGATACACTGTAAACTATGTACAGTACATAACTGATTTTATTGCATTCATATATAAACTTAGCGACGAGCTGGCAAGGTGGAGAAACAATTCAGTGCACCATGCCCCTTTATTCATGCACATCTAAGCTTACTTTGGTGATCAGTGTTATGGTGCTTGCATCAGAACACCAAATGAGCCCAAGAAAACACAGGAGCACAAGAAAAATATAAACTGTCTATAATGATAGTGACAACAACAGTGTCAGTGGCTCAGTAGGTAGCACACTCGCCTCTGAGGTCGGGAGATCTGAGGGCTATGGGTTCAGTTCCCACATCTGGCACTTGGGTTAATATCCCAGTACTGACACTGCAGTACAGCATGAGAGGGGTGCTGCACTTCTGAGGTGCCATCTTTCGGATGAGACGTTAAACCGAGGTCCCATCAGCCTGGATTGGTGGTAGTTCAGGTTAATGTTAAAGATCCCATGGCACTTATCTAAAAACAGTTGGGGAATTTCCCTGGTGTCCTGGCCAAATTTCCCCCATTCACTGAAAAATACCACCAGCAGCTTAATCTGGTTCAAAGTCAGTTGGCATTCATCTGTATCCCCTTCCCCTGGGTCGTGCCTGAAAATAGGCAGGATTTGTCTAGTGCACTTACCCGGTCAAAAACAAAACAAATAAATCAGAAATGCAATAGCAAAGGCAGTTTACTGAAGCAATTACACTGGAAGCAGCACTTGCCAAAAATACACAGTTTATTGCACTATTCTCCTGGGATTGGACTATGCAGCTCAGTGCTTATACTCTTGCTGCACATTACAATTCTGAACTGTTGAAAAAGTCATCCATTTAACACAGACCTCTATGTACCAATACTGAAAAGCTTACTTCAATTTATAGATCTGCCCAGTTCAAAAGTCATCCTTTTGTGTCCCAATACTCTACAGATTACAACTCCGAGTTAAAAAAAATATTTTTATATAGATTTGTTGTTATAATTATGTACTTGCAGCACTTATTAAAAAAGCAATGTAGATTGTGATGTTCCTAGAACCGATGGACCTAGGTCACAGAGCTTAGTCAGATGAGTAAAATTGAAAATCAGGAGAAATCACCACTTCTGCAATCCCAAAAGCAAGTCTCCGCCTCAGCTGCCAATATAACAAACAGTTTCAGTCATCAGTGCTGTCATTTTTGCCAGTTCAGTTTTGGATCTGCACTCACTGAGGCTGGGTCCAGGACAGATGAATGAATGAGCAGTGAGAAAGGTGCAGTGGGAACACCTTCCCTGTGCTGATGTCACTCATGCATGTGGATGCACTGCTCATGTGCAAACTTCAAACAAAGAAAAAAACATGTAGAGACAACTGTGGCACAAAAATGTTAAAAAAACTAAGCATCTGAATATATTTAATACTTAACTTCAGGGCAGCTGAGCTTTGCATCACTCAATGAAGGGAAGGTGATCTGCAAACATGACATCAGGGAAGTTGGTAAATCACTTTAATGACTTTTATAACCCAATCTATCATTGTGTTTTGTTCCTTGCATTGTACAATATTTTATGTAACTGACCTTGATCTAACCAGGTCCATCTTGCAAATGAACACTGCTCAACGATGTTCGCCTGGTTATATAAAGATTTTGATTGATTGATTGAGTTTTGTTTTAACTTGTTTATTTAATTTTTCATGTTAACATACATGGACCTTTTGTAGTTTTCCCAGGGCAGCTCGGCTTAGCATAGTGGTTGCTAAGCAGTTGCTGTGGATGCTCCAATTTTACGTTATGGATGGTACATATTGAAAAAGTTTGATGCACAATTATTTTGTTTTTATGTTTTTTGGGGGAACTTGTTCATCAGAAAAAGTAAATAAAAACTGAATTGTCTGCCATTTTTGCTGATTATAAAAAAATCTAAAAAGCATCTATATATGAAACACCTCTCATTTTGTAGATAATTTTGCACCGAACAACATTTGTGTTCAATGTACAATGCTATCAGTTTTCATTTTAAAGCTATTTGTATTTATTTGTCGAAAAAGTGCAAAAACCCTTAACTTTCTGCTGTTTTTTGCTAATTCTACAAAAACTAAAAGGTATCTATAAATGAAACACCACTCATTTTGTAGATATTTTTGTGCTGAACAACTTTTGTGCTCACAGTGCCATGCTATCTTTTTTCATTTTGAAGTTATTTGCATTTGAATATGATTAGTACTGCTACTGAAGCAGAACATTCTAAATTGGCTGATGACATAGCAACTGTGTATATAAATGAGTGATGACATAGTAACTATGTATGTAAATGAGTGATGACATACTTACTATGCACGTAAATGGTTTCATTTACACAGTAGCTACAATACCCATTATTTATGGCATGCATTTATTGTTCATACCTGTTGCATAAGTAAATTTATTACATGCAAGACTGCAGCTGGAAAAGCAGTCAGTTCTGGCGGTTCAAGATACTCTGCCTCTTCATCAAGCATCCTAATACTGTAACTGGAGTAAAGTGTTACACCCCTTACACATACATTTCACCATCAATTGATGTGTTCTCTTTGTGGAACTGAGATCTGCTATTTAAAAGCAATCTACTTTAGATTGCTAGATGCCTATGTCAATATGTACAGTGCCATAAATACATCATGAAAAATCATGGCTTTCCACTAAGTCTTCCTTAGAGGGTAGGGATTAGCTATCCATCAGCTCTTTTATACCTAGTGACAATAGTTATTTAATTAACTCATTAGTACAACGCAAGTGACATCATTATAAAGGTATCTGATGATTAGTAGTTACTAAACTACTGAAAAGTCAAAAAAGCAGTGCACAGTGTTAAAGAAAAATAGCCAGTGCAATGTTTAAAAACAAAGTACTTCTCATGCCTGCCTTGAAAGAACCATGTAATAAAAATTAAAAGTTTCGAGGGGGGGGGGGGAGGAAGGACTGGTTGTGTTCCCTGTGCGATCACCTCATGTACTGTCCATAGCGAGTTTGTTTCAATAATGGGATCTGTATAGTAGGCATTTCTGGATTATTGAGATGAAAAGACAGAAGCAGGTCCTTCTTGGTAACTCCTTTACCTGGGGAAGCGATAAGAGACTTCAATTAACAATGCTTATATTGCTGGAGGAAAACCTATTAACAGGAAGTAAGAAAAAATATAATAAACAAGAACATTTATGTAACTATAAATCTGTTATGCATTTCTGCTCACTTCACCAAGTATGCCACACATGCAGTTATTTCAGAAGAGGTTTCAAGTCCCAATTTTCATACTGTCCGTAAGACTTTGATGTTTTTATCAAGAAAATCCATTGTCTCTCCCTTTTTAAGACTTTATTGAATCTGCCCCCCACCCCCCTCAATAGAGGAGTAAGCCAGTCAATGCCAATGAATCTGGTGCCTTGTACGTTGCTTCCATGCATCTCTTTGTGACGTAGTCCCAGAGGGGAGCCCTCCTTCCCATTTCTAACGTCCCTTAAGTGTTCATTTATTCTGGTTCTTGATTCCCTTCTTGTCTGACCTACTCATAGTTTGCTACACGTGGTAACATAGATAACAGAAGTGCTTAAACAAGTTATAAGTTCCATGATTTCCATTCTGAGACCAGCAGTGGGGTGAATAACAGTTTTTATTTGTAATTAGTACCAACAAACACTGCATCTTCCACATTTGTGAAGCTCTTTGGTTTTGGTGGCAACCAATTTCTCTGCTCCTAGGCATCCTGAATAAAATGACTGTTTACCAGGAGCCGGGAAGTCCTGCAGGCTTTTCTCTTTTCTAAAAGTGATTCTAAGGATATCACCAACAGCATTCCCCCAGGTCTCCATCACTTAGCCGTATTCCGTAATTTTTGTATATGATATTTCCAATCTGCCCTGCAACGTTATTGCAAGGTGTTGTAGAGGTGACTATGCCTGTGTCATTGTCGCCCTCTTTCCTTTTTGGTGTCAATAGGTTTTACCCATGCTGTCCTTTGGGTTTTCTGTCTGCTTCCTCTTACAGCTGCTTTTGATATCCTCTTGCCAAAAATCTGTCTGTTATTTCCTGTGCTTGTATCTCATAATCCCATTCTTCAGAGCAGTTACGCTTAATCCTCAGCAAATGTTCTTGACTCCTTTAGGTTTTTTTTCCCCACAAAGCTTTTTACCTGCTGGTCAATACAGGTGAGGTCTCTCCGCCCTCTCCCCGCTTCCTCTCATCCGGCATCCATCTCTCCCATGCCTCAGTCCCCAGATCTCCCATGAATTGGCCCCTGTGGCAGAGCCAGGAAGGGGAAGACTGTCCTCCCACCACCCAGAGACCCAGCATCCATATTTTGGGCTAGGGACCAGGCAACAGCATGGAATGGAGGTAGGCGGGCAGGGCTTCATATAGCCCGCATGAACCATTTTCTTTTTTTTTTTCTGTTCCCCTAGACCGCACTATGTGCAATGGTGTAGCGACAAGCTCCACCTCCATAGAGACAATCTCAAACAACCATGATTGGTCATGTACTGTGTACCCAAGCTATGCTACCACCTGAACACCTCCATGTGGCAGGCAAGCAGTGGGTCACACTACCCCTTCCCCCAAGAGAGGAGAGACATCCATGGGGACGCTCAATCCTCTCTCCCTGGCCGACCCCTGAATGACCCATTTCCATTCCTGAACTCAGGTTGCCGGTGTGGTAGAAGGTAAGGCACCAGTGCCAGAGCCCTCCACGCCACAAGGCCAGCCTGACTCTTTTAGTTTTTGAGAATGTGACCTGTCTGCTCTGAGTAGTGAACTGACATTTCTTTCCTGAAACCTCGTTTTAATTTTCTCACCTGGTACCACAGTAAAAGTGATATCAAGGAAATGTAATTCCTTTTTGTCAATGGTGTGGCTGAATTTCAATATATAGTCATTTGTAGTCAGCCATTTCATTAATTCTTCTGCTTCTTTCCTTGTCTCCCTTCCCCCAACACACACACACACACACACACACACAAAGGGCATCAATAAAATGGCACTGTACCACTTGATGATGCCGCCTGTGTGTGGATTTATTTATTCACTCAAAACACATTCCTCTTCCCATCTCCTTAAGAAGAGGTTGGGCTTGGAGGGTCCCATACTGGCCCCCATGGCTGTGCCACATAATAGAATGCAAAATTAATTGTCGAAGCTGAAACAGATGCGCTTTAAAAAATTAACTTGAGGCTTCAAGAATAAATTCAATTGGTACAACATTCCTATCATATTTTTCAAGAAAATATCTGCATACCGCAAGACCATCTTCATGACAAACACAGTACAGTAACATGTCTGCTCCTAACCAGAAATAATTATCCTTCCATTCCATCCCAACAAATTTGTTATGAGTGTCTATGAAGTGAGACCCAAGCCTAAGCACATGTCTTTGTAAGAAGAAGTCAGTGAATTTTGATAGTTTCTTGGTCAGGGATCCCACTACAGAAACAATTGGTCTGCCAGGCGGTGCCAACCTGCTCTTATGTACCTTAGGGAAGCCATACAATGTGGCAATCACAGAATTTTCTGCCCATAAATACTCTAACTCATTCTCACTGATGCCTCCTTCTAGTCTTGCCCTTTCTAATATCAAATGGTATTTTCTTTGAAACACAGTTGTTGGATCTGAAGACAATTTATGATAGTTCTTTTTATCTTCCAACAATTTGCTCACTATTTTTTTATACCTATCAATATTCATAATAACTGTGTTACCCTCTTTGCCTGCCTGTTTCCCTATCAGGTATGTTTCTAAACACAGTTGTTCCAAATCATTTCTCTCTCTCTAGTATCCAAGTTATCTTTTTTATTCCTGTTATTTCTCTCAAACAAAGCTTCCACCTCTTTTTTGTATTATTTCTTTATGCTACTCCCTCAGGTACCCCCGGAAGGCCACTCCATCGGACCGCCTAGGTCCCCTACCACTATCCTGACCCCTACCACCATCCTCTGACCCCAATCACAGCTCCCTGGGTAACCCAACCTATCCCTTCATTGGGAGGGTCCCTCTCTTCTGGGGGGAAGTGCCTGTTGGTTAGCCTACATATCCCCGGTGCTACAGGGTTGGACCAGGCTTGCTCCGGGGATTTTTGATAGCAAGGGGCCAGCGGTCATCATTCAGCTGATTGGGGGGCATTCTGGTCCACTGACAACTGCCCCAATTGGCCTGCGGGAGTACGGTGACCTTGGACGGAGACATGTGGGTGTGTGTGTCAAGGCTTCACATCCCCCCTAGTACATCACCCAATCTGCCTGTAGGTGCTAAAGGCCTGCCCACCCATCCAGGAGGGAAGCATCTAATAGATGCTCTCAATCCCCTCCCTGCCAGACTCTGCTCCTGGTACCTGGGCTCAGGTGCAAACCTGTGTCACCATCATGCTGAGTAAACCCCTTCGCTCAGTGCCACAGAGCCGGCATCCACCTCTTTTTTAACCACAACATAGTAAACCTATATAGCCAGGCAGAATACCTTCCTTTCCTGACCTCTCTATGAGGGGCAATCCATGGGGGAACTGTCCTGCCAGTAAGTCCAGGGGAGGCCTGTGTTGGCTGGGAATGCTGGTCCCTGGGAAGAAACAGATTAATGAAAAAAAGAATGGAGCATTCAACAATTTTAATTTTTGGGAGTCTTAGGAGATTTCACTCCTACCAATGCTAAAAGCAATGTTTCTGCAGAAGCCTGTAAAAAAAATCACTTCAAGGGAAAGTCTCCCCAGTTGGCTGAACAAGCTCAAGTGACTTTTTTTGACCTATAAAATTGAGATCTGTTCTCCCTGTCCACACTTGTACTGAAGTGGGCAATTTAATGAATAATACATGAAGGGGTGTGCATTATATCCTTTGTGATGCACACCCCCGGGATGTTGTAAGGCACAATGCCAAAGACTGAGTGTCCTAATGTCACTGGGAAGTGCATCGCAAATGCTTTGAGGCACACTTTAGAGGGTATGATTGAGCTTGCAAACTGACTGGTTGTCAGTTCTTGGCTTAAAAAGGAGATCTGGCTCCTAACCATGCATTGATAGTATTTTAATGCATGGTCAGGTACACCGTTTTGTCCAATGAGATTAATGTATTAGTTCTCATCATTTTATAAAGTAACAGTTTGCAGTAGACCCCTATCGACAACGATGTCTTTACTAGATAAACTAGAGCTATCTTTTTGAGTCCAATTCCTGTAATAAAAACAGAACTTGCTTCTCTGCTTTCATTAGGAGTAAGGAAGCAGGTATACTCTGATTTAGCAAAGGCCAGGACACTGTGAATGTTTAAAAACTGCCAAGCTAACTATAACCTGGTTGTGCATTTTGAAGTATGATGTGGACATTATCAGTATTTTTAATGTTTTTTCTTTATATATATTGCAGTTTAAATGCTAAAGCATTTCATAGCACTTTTAGGCATTCTCCAATGTGTAATGAAGGCACAGATACAAGCTCAGGGTTCTCTGTACTATCCTCTAGCAGTTAATTTGCATGGCACTCCAAAACTGTGCAGCATAGGGTTACTGCGAGGAGACCTAGTGGTTCCTAGATAGCTAGACGTCTGTGTACTGTAGGAAAAGGTTCTCTGGGACATCTCACACCAGTCATACTCTGATGGAGTTATGCTTGAGAGGTGGAAGGGGTTAAAAGGTGAAATGTGTTTAGTCATGAAATCAAAAAGAAGAAAGGAGAGCCCAGTGGCGCTGAGGGTTGAGCCGCTGGACACCACATCTCGCTCTAAGCTGTCGACCCGGGTTCAGCAGTGGCAGAGAGGGATTGAGCATCCATGGACTGCACTCCCTCTCCGGGAAGGGGGGACACCAGTTGTTGGCACATTAATGACCTCTGGTGGAGGCTGGGGATCGGTGCACTGGCACTGCATAAAGATGGGTTTGGAGCACGACGTCAGGAGGAAGAGCATGTGGACACATGCGCGCCCCCTCCATTGGTGTCATTTCACGCCCCAAGCTCACGCCAGGAAAAGAAAAAGTGAAAATGGCTCCAGTCATGGCGGCATGATGGCCATCTCATGGGGGACTGTTCAGCTCTGAAGGTGTGTGGTACATACTGGATCCTGGTTTGGCGGAAGGGCATGAGGGGGGCTCTCCATCACCCCACTGCAGGGGGCAAGCCACGAGACCTGAATGGGAGCTGGAGGTCCCTTCAGGATGGCGGTCTGAAGACCGAAGGGATGCCAGGACATCAAGGTAGGCAGACTGGGCCAGGGGAGAAAAAGAACTAACAAAAAAAAAAAAGAAAGGAGGAGGCGAGAGAGGAGAAGGGAGGAAGTTCTTCTGGCACTGACCCTGGAGTTGCTGCCTAGCCAGGGAGTCTGTTAACTCCATTTTTAGAGTATTTGACTTCCAAAAATAAGGCAAAAACTTCCAGAATTAAGGGGGAGGACGTCATTGACTTCCTAGGGTTACCAGATGTCCGATTTTACCTGGGCACATCCCCTTTTTAAGGTGTGAATTTTCGTCCATCAAAAGTATGGCTAATGCATAATTCCTAACTATTGTTCATAAGACGGTATATATGTCTTCTCACTGAGAATCAAACCATTCAAGGCCAAGACATATTCAATGTGCCACCTGATGCCCTTTTTCCTACGGCTGTCCTAGTCTTTTAGAACATGTAGTTTGGAACAAACTATACACAGTATCAGAAGTACTAAGGAGAAGGGGTTGGTAGCTGTTAAAAACATCTTTTTTCTTCAAATAAGATTACTTTCACCACTATTTTAATTATTCAAACTGTCTTCGAGTAGAAGAATACATTTTTCTAAGTATTGAGTCCATGCTCAAAATGTGTGGAGTGATTGGTTTATGGTCCACGTGCATGTGGTAGATACAGGATACAAACCCATGACTACAGGGTCACTCAGTTCACAGCTCAGTGCTCTAACCACTAGACTATACTGTCTGCATAGGTTACCAGCAGATTTTTTTGGGACTAATAGTTGCAGCCTATAGGAAGTAATAAGGGGAAGAGTATGGGAAACACGAGTATGGCTAATGCATAATTCTTGAATATTGTTCATAAGACGGTAAATAGGTCTTCTCACTGGGACTCAAACCTTTCAAAGCCAAGAGACATTCAGTGTACTGCATGATGCCCTTTTTTCTATGATGTCCTAGTCTTTTAGAACATGTAGTTTGGGACAAACTATACACAGTATCAGAAGTGCTAAGGAGAAGGGTTCATAGCTGGTAAAAACATATCTTTTTTTCTTCAATAAAGATTACTTAAATGACATTTTTCTATGGCTTTATTTGGAGACAAACTCTCCCCTTGCTTTCCTACATCTGTTTTGAACCATTCCTATGTGTTCCCATTATCCTCTACCCCCTCCTCCTCTACTCTATCTACCATCACAATCCATAGTACCTGGACTTCAGTTCCAACAATCCTTCCCTCTAGTTTCTATAAAAATCTGGCAACTTTCATGCTTACACCTCCCCCTAAGACCATCAACAATTCCAAATCCTACTACCGTATCAAAAAATTTCTCTGCTCTTGCCACCAAAATCCTGATAGCATTACTGTTACTCACATCTGGTGATACTGAGTGCAATCCAGGCCCAGCCCCTTCTCTCTCATCAAATCTTCCAAATGGGTTAAAGATTGCCTGCCCATCTAAACATCAGGAGCCTTCTCCCCAAGCTCACTGTCCTTCAATCCCTTTCTCTTGACCTCAGTACAGGTGGGATTTCTATGTAGAGGAATGGAGGCATGGCTTCTGTACAGGGCACTGGAGACAGGTTTATATCTGGGGGAACAAGAGGTAGGAATCACATGTTGAGGGAATGGACACAAAAATTCCATGGAGGAGTGGGGCTTTCATTTAGGGACTGCAGGTGGGGCCTCTCTGCAGTGGATTGGAGGTGGGGCTTGGAGGTGGGGTTTCCAGATAGGGGATTGAAGGTGGGACTTCTAGATGGGGGGATTAGAGGTGGGGCTTCTTGGTAGGGGATTGGAGGTGGGGCCTCTAGGTAGGGGATTGAAGGCGTGGTTTGTATGTGGGGATTGGAGGTGGGGCTTCTCTGTAAAGGACTGGAGGCAGAGCTTGTATGTGGGGGATTGGAAGTGGGGCTTCTAGGTAGGGAGGTGGGCCTTCTGTGTAGGGCACTGAGGTGGTCCAAAATGTGTGCAGTGATTGGTTCAAGGTCAATGTGGTGGATATGGGGTTCAAACCCATGACTACAGGACCATTCAGTTCATAGCTCAGTGCTCCAACCACCAGGCTATACTGTCTGCATAGGTTACCAGCACATTTTTTGGGACTAATAGTTGCAGCGTATAGGAAGTAATAAGGGGAAGAGTATGGGAAACACATGAGTATGGCTAATGCATAATTCTTGAATATTGTTCATAAGATGGTAAATATGTCTTCTCACTGGGACTCAAACCTTTCAAAGCCAAGACACATTCAGTGTGCTACCTGAAGCCCTTTTCCTATAGCTGTCCTAGTCTCTTAAAATGTATAGTTTGGGAGAAACTATACACAGTAACAGAAGTACTAAGGAGAAGGTGCTGGTAGCTGGTAAAAACATATCTTTTTTCTTCAAAAAAGAATACTTTCGTCACTATTTTAATTATTCTAACTCTCTCTGACTGGAACAATACGTATTTTTTTTAAATATTAAGTTCATACTCAAAATTGAAGTTTTTTTTGTTTGTCCTTTATCTAAATAACACAGCAAATAAATATCCTCACTAGGAATCAAACCTATAACCCTTTGCTTCTGAGGTGAAGATATATTTTCCATGTCATCTGAGGCCCTTTTGCAAATGCTGTTCTAGTACTTTAGAGCATGCAGTTTGGGGCTCAGCATACAGTATAAAAGATAATAAAGGAAACTGGTTGGTAGCAGGTAAAATAATATTTTTCTTTCCTAGAAAAATGACTGTCACCACTATTTTTATCATTCTCCCTCCATGCCACCAAAGATTATCATTTGAGTGGATGAACAACTATTTTTTTAACATTAAGTCCCCTTTCAAAATCAAACTTTTTTTAAGTTACTGTGCTGTATATTATAGAGAAAATCGCATAGTTGTAAATAGCTTTTTTTTCTCCCCACTTTCCCTTTTGCACTTTATAGAACTCTACCACTTGAGGGTACTGGTTCTACAGCTTTTTGCCCTCTACTAGAATCTCAACCTTACCTGGTTCACTCCATTTTCCTATACTCTGCACTGTTTTATAAAACCCTCTACCTCCTCCCCTCCTCGTCTCCCTATCTGCCATTCCTCCCCAACTCCCCCATGCTTTCCTACATCTGTTATGACCCCTTCCTATGTATCCCCATTATCTCCTACCCCCTCCTCTACTCTGTCTACCACCATGACCAATAGTACCTGGACTCCGGGTCCAAAATCCTTCCCCCCCTAGTTTCTATATAAATCTGCCAACTTTCACTCTTACACCACCCCCATTAGACCATCAACAATTCCACATCCTACTACCCTATCAAAAAAATTCTCTGCTCTTGCCACCAAAATCTTGATAGCCTTACTGCTACTCATATCTGATGATACTGAATGCAAGCCAGGCCCAGTCCCTTCTCTCTCATCAAATGTTCCAAATTGGTTAAAGATTGCCCATCTAAATATCAGGAGCCTTCTCCCCAAGCTCACTCTCCTTCATCCCCTTTCTCTTGACCTCAGTGCAGGTGGGAATTGTATGTAGGGGGAATGGAAGCGTGGCTTCTGTATAAGGCATTGGAGATGGGTTTATATCTGGGGGAATCAGAGGCAGGAATCATGTGTTGAGGGAATGGACGCAGGAATTCCATAGGGACTGGGGCTTCCATTTGGGGATTGCAAGTGGGGCCTCTCTGTGGGGGGGAGTTGGAGGTAGCACTGGTATGTGGGGGGATTGGAGGAGGAGCTTGTATTTCTGGGGAACTGAGGTGGGACTTCCACATGGGGGACTGGAGGTGGGGCTTCTAGGTGGGAAGTGGAGGCAGGACTTCTTGGTGGGGGATTGGAGGCAGAGCTTCCTTGTGGGGGACTGGAGGTGGGACTTCTAGGTGGGGGAACTGAAGGAGGGGCTTGCTTCTAGGTGGGGGACTGGAGGTGAGGGCTTCTCTGTGGGGGACTGGAGGCAGGGCTTCAGAGGCAGAGCTTCTATGTGGGGAGGTGGACCTTCTGTGTAGGGTACTGGAGGTGGTCTGACATGTGTGCAGTGATTGGTTGGTTCAAGGTCAGTGTGCATGTGGTGGGTATGGTATTCAAACCCATGAGTACAGGATCATTCGGTTCATAGCTCAGTGCTCTTACCACTAGGCTAGGCTATACTGTCTGCATAGCTTACTAGTAGATTTTTGGGGGACTAATAGTTGCAGCCTATAGGAAATAATAAGGGGAAGAGTATGGGAAAAGTATGAGTATGGCTAATGCATTATTCTTGAATATTGTTAATAAGATGGTAAATATGTCTTCTCACTGGGAATCAAACCTTTCAAAGCAAGATACAGTCAGTGTGCCACCTGAAGCCCTTTTTCCTATGACTGTCCTAGTCTTTTAGAACGTGTAGTATGGGTCAAACTATACAGAGTATCAGAAGTACTAAGGAGAAGGGGTTGATAGCTGGTAAAAACATATTTTTTCTTCAAAAAGAAAACTTCCATCACTATTTTAATTATTCTAACTCTCTCCAAGTGGAAGAATAAGTATTTTTTTAAATAGTAAGCCCATTTTCAAAATTGAAGCTTTTTTTGTTTGTCCTTTATCTGAATAACACAGCAAATAAATATCTGCACTGGGAATCAAACCTATAACCCTTTGCTTCTGAGGTGAGGACATATCCACCATGCCACCTGAGGCCTGTGCTTAAAGGCTGTTCTAGTACTTCAGAGCATGTAGTTTGAGGCTCAGTATACAGTATAAAAGGTAATAAAGGGAAGTGGTTGGTAGCAGGTAAAAGAATATTTTTCTTTACTAGAAAGATGACCTTCACCACTATTTGTATTATTCTAACTCCATGCCACCAAAGATTTCGGGATTTCGGCTCTACTTTTCAATTGTGTTTTTTGGCTGTATTACTGCTTGGTTTTTGTTACAAGAGGTACAGTTCAATTTATGCTGTAGAAATACACCACCTAAGCGCTTTGTTTATAGGGCATGCTAAAAACTGCACATTGCGACTACGCTCTGTTACAGATGCGTGTCATCAGGATGGATGTGCTTCCAGAGGTTGGCTTACTTACGTTCGGACCACTCAGACGGAAAGTAATGGAAAATAGAGGTAAACCAGTACAAAATATTACTGTTGGCACATGCAGGGGCATTTTACTGTAGTCATTTGTTTAGTAAGTGCCTCAGGGAACACTGAACAGAAATTAGCAAAAACGTTGGGAGAAAGCTGACAGTTTCCGTTTAATATTAAGTCCCTGTTCAAAATCAAACTGGTTTTTAAGTGACTGTGCTGTTTATTTATAGAGCAAATCACATAGCTGTAAATTAATTTGGCTGCTTAAAAAATCCTTAACTGAATGATTTTAAATCTTTTTATGGCTTTATTTGGAGACAGGGCATAGGAAGGGGAGGCCCCTGGTCTCCAGTGAATCCCTGTATTCTAGCTTTTTTTTTTGTTCTTCCCGCTTTCCCATTTGCACTTTATAGATCTCTACCACTTGAGGGCACTGGTGCTAGATCTCTTTGCCCTCTGCAAGAATCTCAACCTTACCTGGTTCACTCCATTTTCCTACACTCCACACTTTGTTTTACAAAACCCTCTACCTCCTCCCCTCCTCATCTCCCTTTCTGCCATTCCTCCCCAACTCTCTCCCTGCTTTCCTATGTCTGTTATTGACCCCTTCCTTTGTGTCCCCATTATCCCCTACCCCCTCCTCCTCCACCTCTACTCTACCACCATGACCCATAGTATCTGGACTCTGGGTCCAACAATCCTCCCCCTAGTTTCTATATAACTCTGCCAACTTTCACTCTTACACCACCCTTTCCTTTACCATACACAATTCCACATCTTACTACCCTATCAAAAACATTCTCTGTTCTTGCCACCAAAATCCTGATAGCCTTACTGCTGCTCATATCTGGCGATATTGAGTGCAATCCAGGCCCAGTTCCTTCTCTCTCATATGGGTTAAAGACTGCTCATCTAAACATCAGGAGCCTTCTCACCAAGCTCCCTCTCCTTCAACCCCTTGCTCTTGACCTCAGTACAGGTGGGAATTCTACGTAGGGGGGAATGGAATGGAGGCATGGCGTCTGTATAGGGCATTGGAGACAGGTTTAAATCTGGGCGAACCAGAGGCAGGAATCATGTGTTGAGGGAATGGATGCAGAAATTCCATGGGGAAGTGGGGCTTCCATTTGGGGACTGCAGGCAGAGCCTCTCTGTGGGGTGTGGAAGGCTTTTATATATGGGGGTGGGGATTAGAAGTGGGGCTTCTCTGTGGGGGAACTGGAGGCAGGGCTTTGGAGAAAGAGCTTCAATGTGGGAAAGTGGGCCTTCTGTGGAGGGTACTGGAAGTGGTTGGACATGGGTGCAGTGATTGGTTCAAGGTCAGTGTGCATGTGGTGGATGTGGGATTCAAACCCATGACTACAGGGTCGTTCAGTTCGTAGCTCAGTGCTGTAACCACTGTGGTGTATTGGCTGTATAACTTACTAGCAGATTTTTTGGGGACTAATAGTTACAGCCTATTGGAAGTAATAAGGGGAAGAGTATGGGAAAAGCAAAGATGCATAGAAATTGTCGGCAAATAAG